>JAUDYJ010000002.1:131863391-133113391 GCA_030761175.1 Masticophis lateralis | reverse complement strand
TGCCAAATCTACATATTAATTGTCTCCAGTTTTTCCGAAGGAGAAATCCTGGTTTGCAGGCTTTTCCTTATCACCCTGCTGATTTACCTCTACATTAATTCTGAAGTATTCTTAAATTTCTGGTTGTATGTTAATCTTTCCTAGCAGAGAAACACAGGGATGATAATGGCGGTGATGAGGATTGATGAGGATTCTTTTAAAACAAACTGAGCTGGAATGTTAGGTAGAAGACATGGTTTAAATAATTATTATTGTGCCTTTTGGGATGAGGATCTGCTGATCTTCCAAATGTGCCGAAAGACAATTTCCATAAGCCCACTGTAGGGCTTATTCTACTTGGGACTGCTGGGAATAGTACTTTGCTTAATATCTGGCTGATTCTTTTCTTGGTGTATTTAAGAGTAAAAACAAGGGCTTAGAAATTAGACTTTAATCAGTAGAAATACAAACAGACTTCTTATAAAGAGCAAACAAAAGGAAATGTTCCTCTCACTCCCACAATGATTGCCTGGATGACATACTGCCATTTCATATTATTTCTACTTTTGTCTGGCAAAGGGAAGCATAGGTTAAGATGTCCGCCCACTTCTAGTGATTCACAAGGCTAGAATTTGGACCATATAAAATAACAGAGCTAACAATACGATCCTTTCATGCACACAAAGCTATTAAGTCTCACATCTCTCCTAAGCAATTGTTTACACAATGTTCCCAGCTCGTTTTCAATCTCATTTCATCCATTCGATTATTTCAGAATATGCCAACTGCTTTAGGAAATTTGTTTCTACATAGCATTCTTGGCATCTGGTTGAATGGAAACACTTGCATTTCATTCTCTTCTTCCAAATACATGGAAGAATGTGACCCAAAATTCTTCCAATAAGAAAAATATAAGACACTTCAGAACCATTATCAATTTCTCCTTCTAGAGGATGAAAGACAGGCATCGGAGCAAACTATGCAAGTGCCATAGATTTTTGTAAGGGAAGGTAGGCTCCTAAGAATAAAAAAACCACAAACACCCCAAAAGCCACCCTGAGAAAGAAGAGGCACGTCACAACAACAGATGATTTCCCTGCTAAGAGGAACAGAGTTAGATATACGCAGTGTGATATACTGCTGGAGAAGATATATTGTCTTCCTGATGGTTATATCCAGGACATGATGGAGTCATTACCTGACTATTCAAGCTCACTGTAGGAGAACCTGGGGACAGAGTCAGAAGAGGAATCAGTCTAAGTCCCTCTATGGCTCCAAAGAAACTCTAGGCTGGTTCCTAAAAGAGATCGCCAAGTTCCATCCCCAGGTTCTGCCACTCCTTTTCCACACCTACCAACAACTACCCTTCCTCTTGATATACATACAGATCGGGGGTGAAATCCAGCAGGTTCTGACAGGTCCTGGAGAACTGGTAGTGGAAATTTTGGAGAACCGGCAAATACCATGTCTGGCTAGCCCCAGAGTTGGGTGGGAATGGAGATTTTGTAGTATCCTTCCCCCCCAGGAGTGGGGACGGAATGGGGATTTTGCAGTATCCTTCCCCTGGAGTGGGGTGGGAATGGAGATTTTGGAGTATCCTTTCCCCCCAGGAGTGGGGACGGAATGGGGATTTTGCAGTATCCTTCCCCTGGAGCGGGGTGGGAATGGAGATTTTGCAGTATCCTTCCCCTGCCATGCCCACCAAGCCACCGCGACAGAACTGATAGTAAAAAAAAAATGGATTTCACCACTGATACAGATGAACAATGGAAGCCAGAAGAAATCTTGAAAGAATTTCCAAAGACAGTGATAGTTTAGTCAGTAAAATGAAGTCCCTTCCAACTCTGTTACTGTTACTTCAAGAATTGAGACCACAGGTAGTTACTTCAGTTCACCAGTTGAGGATTAAGGTAAAAAAAGAGAAAACAGAACCTTGGAAGTAAACAACTGGCTATGCAATGCTGCAAAAAAGGAACTGGATTCTATAATAATGGCCCTTGCTAACTTCATGAAGGAAACCTAAAAAAGACAGAATACCAATTAGAAAAACTGGGAGGAAAGTGTTTGACAGGTGCCTCAGCAGTTTCATCAGGAAGATATTAAAAGTAGGAAAAAAATGGATGGTGGCCAAAATCCAAAACTGAACATAGGACTGGGGTAAAAAAAAACCCTACACAAATGGAGAAGCAGAAGAAAGGATGCTGAATTTTACAGGAAAATAAAAACAAATAGTGAAATTTACCCAGAATAGATGGCTGGAGTAACACTCCTAAGGTACTTTCCAAAGCTATAATTCTGTGAATAAGTCAGTCAAGGCCTTCTTCATCCTAGAGCTGGGCCCGAAGTTCTGTTTAACTGAACTAATCACCACCATCGTCATTATTTCTAGGGATTTATAGTTGAAAGTTAAAAAGTCCTATAAAAGTATCAATTTAACCATATTGTCAACGTTTTTAAATCTAAAGAAGAATAGACGAACAGTATGAAAGACAAAGAGAAGATAGTCTTACCCCTGGTCTTCATAAATATCTTCACTCATATATAGAAAGCTACCCACCAGTACTAAGCAACCTGCAATGGTGTGCTGCTCTTTGTGAAAACTACTGCAAAGTGTTAAATATGGCACTACTGCAATTCTCTCAAGGCTCTGGTTCAGTAAGATGCATTTTTGGACAAAGAAAAAGGAAGCCTCTGCCCGTTCACAGCGGGATGCCAAAGAGCAACATCTATTTCGGAAGCTTGTTCTTCCAGATGCTGATCCTCCCTCCTTCTGGTTTGGCCAGGCCCAGTCTGCCATGAAACGCAGCTGGTTCCACTAAATTGGCTCCAAAATTACATCTACATGTTAATTTCTCAGAATTGAGCTCAACCAAACATAGCTAATAAATGTTCTATCTGTTTTTATAGCAACACCATTCGTATGTTTTATGGTGTTGTGGCTTCATTGTCAGTTCTTTCCATGGAAGATGAAAAACAAAGTTTATATTCACATCCAGTAAGCATTTGCATTAGCTGTTTGCATAAAATAGAAGCTTTCTCAGGTAACAGAAAGCTACTTTTACCCACCTCTATGGAATTCAAAGTAACAATTAAAATCAGAAAAGCAAAATCCTAACTGTTTACATACAGAAAAGACGGGGATCTTGTACATTTTCAAACAGTGTTGAAGTTCCAGAATTCCTTATCACTCTAGACTACCCACACTGCCGCTGTAGCTTACTCAATGCTAAAGATCCCCTCTTTCACTAAATTTTGTGGAACATTCATTTGCCTTTAATCTTATAAATTGTCCCAAAAAAAATCTATTAGGAAAGATTTCTATTCAAAAAAATCTATTCAAAGATTTGCAATGGAAAATTTTTGGAAAGGAGCATTTTCAAGGAACAAGAACACGGTGAGAATAACCTCTGGTGAGGATAACCTTACTGAACCAACACCTAGATCTTTAGGAAACAATTGTAAGAGATGGCTGTGATACACAAGGATGCTTCTATCCTAGAGTTTCTGAAAAAAAAAAACGCAGGGGAAAAGAAACAGATAGTATAATGACAAATAAGAGATCTGCAAAAATATTTTGCAATATACAAAAAGTATTCCAATTTATCGTTAAAGAATGTTGATCTTCTCCAGGATAAAACAAATACTAGTATACAGTGTGCTACCTACACTGCGCATAATGGACTTATATAGTTATCATAAAGTAATAGTATGGGGGGGGGGTGTGTATGTGTGTTTGTGTAGTTACATTGTCCTGTAACCAGTGGTGGGATTCAAATAATTTAACAACCGGTTCTCTGTCCTAATGACCGGCTGGGTAGGCATGACCATGGGGAGCGTGGCCAGGGGGTGTGACATGCAGCATTCAGCCTCCTGCACCCCCTGGGAACAAAACCTGGCCATGGGAGGATGTGCTGCACCCCCCATGCCCTGTTTTGGGCCTAGTAGGCCTCCCTGTAGTTACCTGGGAGCCAAAATGAGGTGCGTGGGGACTCTTGGAAGGGGCAGGGAGGGGCAAGCCAGCAATTTAACAACTGGTTCACCCAAACCAGCCTTAAACGGCTGAATCCCACCATTGCCTGTAACCCAGGAAACCTAAGTTCAAATTCTCATTCAGCGACAGAGCTGGGAACCAGTAACTCTCTCATCAAAACTTACTTCACAAAGCTACTTCTTGCCCCAGCTCCTGCTCACCTAGCAATTCAAAAGATTGCAAATGCAAGTAGGTAAATAGATACCACTTTGGTGGGAAGATAACACTGTTCTGTGCACCTCGGGATATAGTCATGCCAGCCACATGACCATGAAAGCATCTTTGGACAATGTTGGCTCCCTCAGCTAAGAAATGGAGATGACCGCTACCCTCTAAAGTCAGACACAACTGGACAGGGGAAACATTTACTTTTGCATGTACTAAAACTGATTTATACTTGAGGCTTATGAAAAAAATTTTTCACTTGTGAAAAATATCTAACTAAATGCTTCTTTGAGTGACAGAATTATGTGTATTATCTTTGATAGAAAAACAGATGGTGTGTCCCATAAAACCTTCCTTCGTGTCATAACATATTTTTGTTCAGCAGTTCAGTTGCCTCTTGACTATTGTTACCCGATGCACATAATTTCATCAGGATTATCAGTCACTATTTGCTCCTCTGAGGTCTTGTCAACTCATGCTGATATCATTAGTGACAGTACTTAACCCCTTCGTCTTCTGTCAGTACCACGTTACATTTTATGAATGACAAAACTGTGAAGAGTGTTTCTAATCTCATGGCCATGAGACATTACTTAAGGAAGATCGACATGAGGGCAGCCATTAGAGAACAAACATTTTCTTGTGAAACTTACTTGCTGCCTAAAATTATCATCATTAGCATTCTCAAGCTGGAATACCTAGCTAGAACACCAAGTGATTAATGTGCCAACAATGTCCTCTTTAAAACTTAATTTGATATATTTTAGAACATGAATCATGACACGTTTTTGCAAGAGCAAATTAATCTCAGCCAGTGGGTAACAGATGGCAAACTTAACTGCTAGGAATTGAAATGTTGTCCCATAGATCAGAAGCAAGCACCTGGTATCTTCCAGATGTTTATGCTACATACTTTGCAGCCCCATGCTCTTTGCATGAGGTGGATGGGAATTGTTTGGAGCCAATGGGAATTAAAACCAAAACAGCTGGAGAGCACTAGGCTATCTATTTTTATTCTGGTCTCAGGTCAGTTTGCCAGATTTAAATATATATATATATATATCTTGTTTTGAATGAACTGACATAGTGAATAGGACCATAGCAGCCTACCAACTTTCAGATTCAGAAAAAGTGAATGGTAAAAGTTCTTGACTAAAGCCAAGAGTCCTTTCAGATTTACAAGATAGACAGACCAGGAAACTGAGTCCATAGGAAGACTAGAACTCTACTTTACTGAAATAGCTTACAATTATAGAATCATGCAAATCTCTCTGTGTCAATTGTAAAATATGCAAATTCCAAACCAGTGAATTTACTGTCCTTATAATGAAAGATCTATGCCAAGAATTAATGGTGCATATCAGATTACAGCAACTCTGCAGCTGTGCAGAAGTTTTAGACTCATTATGCAGATTGGAGATACAGCTGAAACCAGTGGTGAAATCCATATTTTTTTACTACCAGTTCTGTGGACGTTGCTTGGTGGATATGGTATGGCTTGGTGGGTGTGGCTTGGTGGGCATGGTAGGGGAAGGATACTGCAAAACATTCCCTCCCCACTCCAGGGGAAGGATGCTGCAAAACCTCCATTCCCTCCCCACTCCTGGGGGAAGGACATTGCAAAATCTCCATTCCCAGCCCAGATAATGTAGAGGAATGGAAGTTAAGAATGGTGGAATGCAACCTTCTTGGTTCTCCTTGACCTCTCAATGGTTTTTGATATATCAACCATGGCATGCATGCATGCATGCATGCATGCATTCAGTATGTATATCTGTCTGTCTGTATGTATGTATATCAAATTATGAATATACCGTATTTTCCGGCGTATAAGACGACCCTCCTCAGAGCCATTTAAGGCTCGTCAGAGCCTTATGGGCTGGTCTGCCTGGTTACAGGAGAATGAGACCCGGTGTATAAGACGACCCCCAACTTTTGAGAAGATTTTTGTGTGTTAGAAAGTAGTCTTATACGCAGGAAAATACAGTAATTTATTAACTGAATAAATCTTTATTTTTATTATATTTACAAATAATTCAATGCGGCAAACTTATCCAACACAACTTCCACCTCCTATTTTCCCTACAACAACCCTGAGAGATGAATGATGGACTGAGAGACTGACTGACTCAAGATCAACCAGCTGGCTTTCATTGTTAAGGCTGGACTTGGACTCCCAGATTCCTGGTTTCTAGTCTCTACTTTCACCACTGGACCAAACTGGTACCCTTCTGGATTGTTTTCAAGAGACTAGAACAGGGGCAGTGATTTGCAATAGTCCTTTATCCTGAATGGGTAGCTCTCATTAGTGTTGATGGGAGGAACTTTGTAGAATGCTTCAAGATCTCTTTTTCTTCACCTCTTTTCAATATTTGCCAAATTCACTTGGGCATATCATCTATTT
Organism: Masticophis lateralis; assembly: GCA_030761175.1. Classification (NCBI taxonomy): domain Eukaryota; kingdom Metazoa; phylum Chordata; class Lepidosauria; order Squamata; family Colubridae; genus Masticophis; species Masticophis lateralis. The sequence continues at coordinate 133,106,813 of JAUDYJ010000002.1, read as the reverse complement.
GCATAGCAATTTATAGATCTTATTCCCGTCCTTCATATTTTATACAGCAAAGCTTTTACCCAAAACTGGGGCTGTTTGTTGTTTCCAAATAAGTGGGCGGCATAGAAATATGATTAATAAAATAAAAATAAATAAATAAGAGACTGCATAGCCTGCAGCTAGAAAATGGGCAGGGCAAAAGGGTCAGAAGAGTCCTTCCCTAGTTTTTTGAGCTGTAAAGAAGTGGGGGGGGAGGGGAAAAAAGATTGTACTTTCAGACTTGCAAGATTCTGTCAATGTACTTTAATTTTTTAAAAATTAGCTTCTCTGGTTGTGATTTCTATCTGGTTTACCCCATGAGGTCGGACACCCTGTTATGCTCCATCAGCCAAGAAAGAAAGAAAGAAAGAAAGAAAGAAAGAAAGAAAGAAAGAAAGAAAGAAAGAAAGAAAGAAAGAAAGAAAGAAAGAAAGAAGGAAGAGAGGGAGGGAGGGAGGGGAAAGGCTCCTGTATTAACAGAAAACTATAGGAAACTTTCATTTTTTGTTTTTTATTTTGCTAACAAACATTGAGGAGAACCAGCTGTTGATACGAAATACAGAGTGTTATTTTTGCAGACCTTGGTGTGCATGAATGTAGATCCAGCCTTGAAAATAGAGAAGGGATGAGCAAATCATTAAAAGGAGGGGGGAGAATAAAAGATTATTCTGGAATTGAAACAGAAACCCCATTTTGATTTTGTTAAGTATAAGATGAGGCAGAGAGAAACTCTGACAGCCTTTAAAGATTCTGTTGCCCTTTCTTACATTAAAAGGCACTCCTGAAATCTCTGCTGTGACTGTTTCTTGACTGTGCCTACAGTATAGCAAAGAGCTAACCCTTGGGAAATAATAGCAGAAAAGCTGGAAAAGGGGGAAAAAAAGAACTTCATCTTGTCTAAGATCAACCTCTGTGAAAGGGAGAGGGCTGTCTTATCAATATTCGATGGAAACTCAAGAAAAGGATCGTGATTGTCCTCAATCCTTACAACGTCTGCTGGGGTCTCATGGGTAGGAGCTGATCACCTGTGATTTTCAACCAATCCCTTGGAGCAAAACTGGACCAGCAGCTTCAGCCCTTTCTTGGTACCTGTCATTTGGCATTACCTCTGCTGTTTGGTACCTATCACAAGGCATTACTTTGGCAGTATCCTCTGCTAACTCACATGAACTGCCTTGCTGCTGCCCATCACTTGTCCTCCAGCAAGTCACTCAAATAATGTTGCCTCTTCTTTCCTGTTTTGCTGCTGGCAGCTTCATCCAACTGATCTTGTGTTTCATTGGAGGAGTCACTCAAAATCTCCGAGGAAACCCCTTGTAACTGTGGAAAACCAGAGCACGTCTGACCATTTTAAGAGAAAAAGAGATGAAATGAGGTGCCGACTACCTTCTCATCGTGACCCCCGACCATATTGGCCAAGTTTTGGCCAGTATCCATTCTTCTTTTTAGGGAAGGCTGTTTAGAAGTGGTGGTCAACAGCTTCAGAGGATCCTGTATGTAGTGGATTATCTGGACCCCTTTCAGACTGATTTCAGGTCTGGGCATGGGACTGAAACAGCAATGGTTATGTTTTTGTATGGCCTTCTACATGAGTAGGATATGGGTAGTACATCCATCCTTACTGTTCTAGACCTCTTGGTGACCTTTGATACCATGGACCTTGGTATTAGGGCGGGTGTGTGTGTCATGAGATTGCATTGGTTAATGTCCTTCCTCCAGGATCAGTTCCAATTGGTGTTAATTGAGAGATCCCACTCTTGGCCCCTGCTTTACAGGATTCCATAGGGGTTGGTACTCTCCATTTGTTTAACACCTACATGAAGCCACTGGTGAACTGTTGCCATAAGATGAAGTATCTTCAATATGCTGATAATACTCAGCTACAGGCAAATGGTGTACTATTCTGTCTCAGTATCTGGAGGCTATGAGTGTTTGGATAGGGAATAACAAATTCCAGCTCAACCCTAGCATTGGATTCTGAAGCCTTTAGCCTCTGTTAGCCCTTTGAGATAATCCACACAATAGCAATAGCAATAGCTCTCTCTAAGCAATAGCCCTCTCTAAGTGATTTACAGAGTCAACATATTGCCCCCAACAATCTGGGTCCTCATTTTACCCATCTTGGAAGGATGGAAGGCTGAGTCAACCTTGAGGCTGGTGAGATTTGAATTGAAGTAGCCTGCAGTACTGCACTCTAACCATTGCACTACCTCGGTTCCCTTCTCACAAGGAACACTACCAGGAGTATCAGCACCAACCTTATTTAAGATTACATTAAACAGAATCTTGTAAGACAAAATATTTATTCCTTTCTCCTTTCTTAGTTTCTGAAAACTCTAGGGAGGGTTCTTTCTGAAATGCTTCTCATACTTTACCACAGTAGTGGGTTTCAAATCCTGTCACTACTGGTTTGCGTGACGCTTCTGTGTATGTGCAGAAGCGTCCTGGCAGGAGAGTGGAGCCTCCTGCTGCCACCGCTACCAGTTCACCAATCCGGGGTGAACCGATGGCAACCCACCACTGCTTTACCTTCTTCTCATGTGGACTGAGCTGCAGACAATTGCCTAAGGTGTGAGTCATCCTCTTCTCCCCCAAGATTATCCCCCTATACCATCAAGGGCTTACCATCTTCAGTGCTGATTGAGGTGGTACAATATGGGGGGTCCTTCTAATCCTTCATGATTCATGCTTAAAATTAAACTGGAAGCCAAGAGACCCTTTGAACAACTTCATGTTATCCATCAGTTGTGTCTGTTCCTGGACTGGGAAGCTCTACTCTTAAATCACTCATGCCTAGGCCACTTCCTGAACGGATTACTGTAATCATTCTACATGGGGCTGCCCTTGAAGAGCATCTAGAAGCTGCCACTGATGCAAAATGTGGAGGTGCAAGTTGTTATGCACAGTCCTCAATCAGAGCATGTTATATCTGGTCTGCCAATTGCACTGGTTGCCAGTTTGTTTCTGGGTTCAAAGTACTGGTCATGACCAATAAAACCCTCTGTACCATGTGGACAGGTTATTTGAGGGACCTCTTCCCCGTGGTTACATCTACCTGTCCCATCAGGCCCAGGAGAAGAGGCGTGTTATAGATCCCATCTATTAAGGAGCATCATCAGACAAGACCCAACACAAGACCTTTTCTGCAGTGGTACTTGCCTTGTCTTTTAGAGATTAGCTTGGCCATGCTCCTTTTGCCCTTCAGAAGGCTCTGAACACATGATCTTGCCATCATGCTTGGGGATCCATTTATGGTGTGGAGCCTGATAGATTACTGCATTGATTGAGATACATGACTTATATTCTCCTGCTGATTATGTTTTACACTTTTAATTTAGTTTTTAATGGTTTAATCTGCCCTGTGTTTTATTTGTATGATGTTGGTTGTTTTGGTTACCGTTTTAATCATAGAAGCTGCCCAGGGCCTCAAATGGGAGATGGGCAGCTATATAGATTGATTGACTGACTGAATAAACAAATGAGTGCATCAAATGAGCCAGTCTACTAAAAAGATGGAACCAAGTTCTCCATTAGATTGGTAGAGAGGTAGTACAGCCAGGGACTGTTTTTTTAACAGTTTTCAAAAATTTCAAGCCAAAGGTATAACAATCTCTCAGTCTCTTGGAAGATCTAGAATATAAAGAGATCAATATTCCCATGAATTTGATAGCTCCTCGTTTGGCAGCCTGTTACGAGTTTTAAACAGCAAACAAGCTTCCCCGCTGCCTTGGCTGGAAACTTCAGCTTTTGTCATTGCATTCCATTCTACTTGTCTGTTTAAATGTGATGTGTGAAGATCTACCAGGTGATTGATAGACCTTTCTCCTGACAGAATGTCATCTCTCTCCCCCACCGTACCCTGCCAAAAAATGAGAAAATATTGCAGCGATGTAAAATTGTTAGCCAAATTGTTATAACCTCCAAGCCAGGTATCCAATCTCACTCAAAGCTGAGTCAAAAGGGCAATACCTTTACAGTGTCCAGTGACTACATGGCTAAAGCAGACATGCAGAATCAATAGGACTTGGCAGTTCCCAGCCCCTGACTGTGATAACGTCAGGTTCATCACCGATGTATCCCAGATTGTTCAGAGGCCAAACTCTGTGTTGGGAGAAGAAGGAAAATACCACTTCCACACCAGAACAACTACTACTCTACCTCAAAAGCAGGTTGAAGATGAAATGGATGTAATATCAGCCCTGATGGGGCAGGAGAGAACAAGGAGCCCTGGGGGCAAAGTGGTTAAAGTGCAGTAGTGCAGGCTAATTCTGCCCACCCCCTGATGAATCCGCATATAGACGGGAGGTTGAACAACTAGCCTCGTGGTGCAACTGGAACAATCTGGAACGGAACACGCTTAAAACCATAGAAATGGTGGTGGACTTTAGGAGAAACCCTCCCATACTACCACTTCTTACAATACTAGACAACACAGTATCAACAGTAAAGACCTTCAAATGTCTAGGTTCTACCATATCTCAAGACCTAAAATGGACACCTAACATCAAAAACATCATCAGAAAGGCACAACAAAGAATGTTCTTTCTGCGCCAACTCAGGAAGCTCAAATTGTCCAAGGAGCTGCTGATACAGTTCTACAGAGGAATTATTGAGTCTGTCATCTGCACCTCTGTAACTGTCTGGTGTGGTTCTGCAACCCAACAAGACAGACACAGACTTCAGAGGATAATTAGAACTGCAATCAATGTGGGAAGCCAGATTCATTTTATGACTGCATCATTCACTTAACAATTGCAGTGATTTGCTTAACAACTGTGGCAAATCACTGCAATTGTGAAATGGGGCAAAATTCACTTAACAACTGCCTTATTTAGCAATGTAAATTTTGGGATCTGTTGTGGTTATAAGTCAAGGACTATCTGTACTAACCTCCTGAACAAGAAAAAATGGCCTGTGATAAGCCAGGCTGGACTGGAATGACTAGACTGGTCTGATTGGACTGGGCTAGGCTGGACTAAACTAAATTAAGCTAAACTAAACTAAGCTAAACTAATAAAGCTAAAGTATGCTAAAGTACATTTCTACAAAAATTCTCTCAACACCCTCAGGATAAAAAAAAACACCACCAGGGAATATAAAATCAAGGAAATAAAAAAATTGAATATTTTATACTGCAAATCATGGGCCGACCAATTTGGAAGAGTGCATTTTAATTGAAGAAAGCTTTGCAGTTCTGTAAGGTTAGGGTGCCACTGTGATTCTGGCAGATGCCTTAGAGGTACAGATGGTAAAGATCTTTGAACACCTGGCATCTGCACAGGATGACCTTGAAAACAAAGAAGTATTCACCAGCATTGCTACTGCAAAGAAAGCAGTAAAATCCTCCCCGTGCATTCCAATCATAGCTCCTGCTGTTACATTGCCTCCAACAACCGGTAAATCATTATCGGTTCTTTTTCCAGACTGTGCCATAGCCATAGTTGCTGACACGCAAAATTGTGAATTAAGAATCCTGCTGCTCTATTACAACTGGTTAATTAAACAACAATAAGGAAATATTTTATTGTTCCAATAAAGTGATCCGGCTATATTATACATCGGCTTCACTGAGTACAATGCTTAACCTTAGCAGTTAAGAATTAAACTCTGTCTTAATAAGCCAAGACTAAGTAATGACTTTGTAGTTAAGGCTGAGGAAGAAAACAATTAACATTATCAAGGCATAATGTATACTCAGTTAAATGGTATTTAGAATAAAGATAATACTAGGAATCTCTTGGGACCTTGGAAACTACTGGTAAATAGAAGAAGGCAGTGATAGCAAATCATGTTCATATTATTCCCTACCAGTGATGCTGATATATCCCTGAAGTCACCAAGAATGAAACTCAACTTGAAGGCTCATCTTTATGTCCCTCTAATTTTTGCACATACAGGGTTCTTTGTTTATTTGAAGTTGCAGAATATTTTATTCACAAACAGAAAGTTCAACTTGATGACAGAAAAACTTGCACATTCACCTTGGAGAGAATATTTTTGTGTACTCAGACCTTGTCCCAGTAAAGAAGCAAACTAAAGTGAAGAGAGGGGAAAGAATGAAGACACCTAAACTTAGTTTGAAAAATGGAAGTTCAGAAATGATTCTGAATCTGAGCAAAGTCAGACCTTCGGATTGCTTAGCTTGAAAACTCTGCATTGATTTATAATTATTTACCAATTCATGTACAGCTTTGTAGCTGAGTAACAAAAGACCTTTTGAGAAAAGACAGGACAGCCACCTGTCTGAAATGGTAGGGCTCCTGCTTAAGCAGGGGTTGGACTAGAAGACCTCCAAGGTCTCTTCCAGCTCTATTCTGATTGAAATATCAGTAGTTTGGATCTGAAGAATCTCCTTCTTCTATAAAGGTCTGCCTAATCTTTGGATCCTATGCTTCTGTTTCCACACCAAAGACTGCTGACCACTCAATAAGGATTTTGGGAAGGATGCCCTTTGTTGTGTGAAATTATTTCTCCAGTCTCCATATCAAGATTAGTGCCTAATAAGAAGTATTTATTTATTTGTTTGTTCAAATCTTTCACCAGTTGTACTATCAGCTGTTGCTAACAATTTCTTATTTTATAGTTTTTTTTAAAAAAACAGATTTAATTGTGTTTTGTTATATGAAATATTATATATTTTTAATAAGCAATTTTGGATATTTTTTAATGAAATGAATGAGAGGATGACACCTTTAAACAAACAGAATTGCAGCATCCTCTGTTAATCCTGAATAATAGTAGTCCTATACAATGATAAGGACATTTTTCACTAACTTTGATGTAAGGGATTCTGATTTTTGAGAATGAAATTTAAAAAACAGATACTCGAAAAGACATTCGCATAATTATAACTCTAGTCCAGAAATACTGAAAATTGTTCATTGCCTTCAACCATCTCTATGGGGAAAAGGCCAGTTTCAAAAGATTTGAATTTTGAAACTAAAATCCCATTTAATCAGTTAACCAAAAAAATCCTTTATTTTTTTAAAAAGCAATACAAATTTTAGAAGTAGATGGATCTATTTGCAGTAAGAAATGCTGTGTATCCTCACACTTTAATGTCTACAGACAAGCTGGGGTGTAGTATTCCTGGGCTTAAATAGTACAAATGAGTAAATAAGTAAATGTCAACATCAGGTGTTCTGAAACTCATTTAAGAATGTTTGAAAATGTTTCTTAAATGTATTAATCTTGAAAGTCAAATAATAGACTTTAGTCTATTTATGCAAATTCATCTAACCTTTGTTGATGATATTTCTGTAGAACACTCTGAAAAGCTTAATTTGAGCAACTAAGCTGTGCCAGTGCTGTTCTGGAAGAGTTATATGAGGAACAATTAATAAAAGAAATTATCAGAAATAGGTTTGAATAAAAGAGCAATTGAACTGCCATGTTTTCCCAAAAATAAGACACTGTCTTATATTTTTTTGAACTCTGAAATAAGCGCTTGGCCTTATTGCCATGCACTTAAAAGCCCGACTGGGCTTATTATCAGGGGATGTCTTATTTTGGGGAAAACAGGGTAATAAATTTCTTTCACTGCTCTTAAATATTCTTTGATTGTGTGCCACCAAGTCATTTGTGAACACATAAATAGATTTTCTCCGTGATGATCTATCCTTAACTTGGTCTTTCAAGTCTTCTGATGGTAAATATCTTTTACAATATAGAAAGGAAGAGTTTAAATACTGCCTGGAGCTATAGAGAAAGGACAATTCTTTGAGAATTCCAGATGAGGTTTCCAAGAGAGAGAGATGTAGCAACATTATTGAGTGAATTTCTGCTGAGAGTATGAATCTTTGAGTTGAGAAACCTATTTCATTAAACAATGATTTCATAGTAGCACTCACCAAAACTTAATAAATTCCTTTTGCTGGAACTTGAAACTCCTGGCTGCCTACAGCTCTCATTCATGCATTCATTTAAATCAATCAATTTTTATTACAGACCAGCATTACAAGTAAAAACATTAAAAGCAATAATAGTAACAAAAAAATAGAAGATAGACAGAATAATATATTGTGATTGATGGTGGATTGTCAGTGGGCAGTTAGTCTGTGTAATTTTGCATACAGCATAACAGAATTTAGACACATTCAGAGAAACTACTTTGTGCTGATCTGATAATAGAAGTTGCACATAAAACAGATCAGTATTTCCCAGATATTTTATAAGGTGAGATGTTATAAATTGAGTCCATGAGTGCTAATTGAAGACGCAGTATAGCAGGATGTGAGCTATAGTTTCAATGGGCCCTTGTCCACATGACCTAGGATACTTGACAAATGTCATAAATACATGTCAGTTATCAAGTGTCCAAATGTTGACCAAGTGATCACGAGGATGTGCAATGGTCATGTGAAAAATGGTCATGTCACTTTTTCCCCTACTGTTGTTGTAACTTTGAACAATTGCTAAATGAATGATTGTAAATCGCGGATGTAAATTGTAAATTGTTGCCACAATTGACAAAATCAGATGGGTTGCCACAGCATGCTAATCCAAAGGACAAGAGGCCCCTGTAAAATAGTCAGGTGATACAAGGATTAGTGAGTTTCATCTAAGCTTATAAACCTCCATCTTTGGTTTCAGTCTAAGCAACTAGGCCCTTGATTAAAGACTAACTCCTTTTCTGGGGTTATACACTACAGTCTTTTTCTGCTGACTTGTTTGGCAAAGCATTTATCTGATACTCAAGGCCTGCCTTCTTCCTTCTAATGAAAAACCACTCAGGTTTCAGTGCCACATTGCTTCCATAAGGGCTGAAAATGTTGTTTATGCGGCCCTAGCTATCCCAAGCACTTGTGCCTCCAAATAATTTGCTAAAACCTGAAGGTTTACAGTCAGCAAAATAGTATTTATTTGCCCGGAAATTAGTGATGTTTTTGAATAACTACCGGTAGCTAGAGAGTCTGTAGATAACAGCATCTTTTCTATTTTTTTTTATTATTTTTTTCTGCCTTCTTGGCAAAGCTTTAGGCAGCTGAATGGTTTTAGAAAAGATGAATGAAGACTTCAGCAATCAGCATGTATACATTTGGCTTCCCCTCATCCGCCTTTGCTCTGAAGAGCAATAAATAACTTGCCAAAAGACAAATCAAACATTACATAGGTATAGATTATGGCACAAAGGCCAAAAAAAAAAGGTACAGATAATCATTGACTTACAATCATTTGTTTAGGGACCATTCAAAAGGCACTGGAAAAAGGGACTTATGATGAGTTTACATGCTTATGACGGTTGTAACATCCCCATGGTCATGTGATCAAAATTCAGATGCTTGGCAACTGACATATAGTTGTACTGTCCCAGGGTCATGGGATCACCATTTGTAACCTTCCCAGCTGGTTTCTGACAAGCAAAATCAATGGGGAAAGCCTGATTTGCTTAACGCCTGTATGATTCAGTTAAGAATTGCAGTGATTCACTTAACAACTGTGACAAAAAAGGTCATTAAGTAGGGCACAACTGACTGAACAACTGTCTTGCTTAGCAATGGAAATTTTGGCTTCAGTTGTGATCGTAAGCCGAAGACTACCTGGAACCTGTGAATTTAATTCTCTGATACCCGGATGCCCCATTAATCTAATGCTCTGATACCCAGCTGCTGCTGTAGAGGTCCATTTGGGCAACCTCTGCTTGTTAGGTGCCAGCAGAATTGTGGCAAGGCACAAACAGATGAGAAATGAAAGTCAAAAAGTCTTCAAGACGATTGGGTTTTTTTCCAAGGAGGAGAGCCAAAATTAAATTTAGTGGAAAATTGAGAGCAGACATTGATGAAAGAAAAGGGACAAGGAGATGAAGCAAAGCGAGAAGGTGCCTGCACAGCAGAAATTGGGCCAGAAAGGCAAGAAGGTTGGTGGGGGGGAGGGTTTAAATAAAAGGAGTAAGAGAGAAAAGCACTTTAGGGTAAAATAGAGGTTCCTCTCTCTCCAGCAATGGGGACCAGACCATTTGTGCTCCGCAAGGATTCCCTCTCTGCAATGGCAGAGAAAAGCATTGACCAAGCAAGGCAGGGGTGAAATCTAGCAGATTCTGACAGATTCTGGAGAACTAGCAGCAGAAATTTTGGAGGACCAGCAAATGCCACCTCTGGCTGGCCCCAGAGTGGGGTGGAATGGAGATTTTGCAGTATCCTTCCCCTGCCACGCCCACCAAGCCACGCCCAAGCCATACCACACCTACCAAGCCACACCCACAGAACTGCTAGTAGAAAAATTTGAATTTCACCACTGAAGCAAGGTATGGAGGAGGAATGATAGCTTTAATGTTTACTTGTATGCTGAGAATAAACTTCCAAGATATCTGGGGGGTGGGGTGGGGGGGAGTAGAGGCCAAAGCCACCAGCACAGTGAGAGAAAAAGCAGAGCTCAAGTGAGGGAGGGACCTGGTTAGACCAAGCATATTCCCAGAGGCAGCACAAATTAAGGAGGAGATATGGAGATATTTAACTAGAGAGGACTTTGGGTGGTTCAGTCAGGAAGAAGCAACCAGCCAGATAAATACGTACTGTTACTTTAAGATATCAAGTTTTCAAAGAGAGTCAAGCTCCATTGCATCCAATGCAGGGGTGGGGAACTATGGCCCCTTTAGGACCTGTGGACTTCAACTCCCAGAATTCCTAAGCCATCCTGACTCAGGAATTCTGGGAGTTGTAGTACACACATCATAAAGGGGCCATATTTCCCCAACCCTGCTCTACTGGAAGGTACTCACCTTACAGTCATTCATTTAGTGACTGTTCAAAGTGTCATAAAACAAATCCCAATAGAAGAAACAGGAGACAGTAATACAATAAACAATTCTTACTTTAAGATTCAGAAGTTTATTTCATGAGCGATTTAGAACATGAACAGCCATCATAGCATTACTTACATCAATAACACATTGCAATGAGGTCCAGAGACAATAGCTAGGTCCAGCAAGGAATAGCCTCGGTCAGTGGCCACAATCTCAAACCCATCTCCTTTTTTTATACCTTTCTTCTGACAGCCCCTACCCACCAGTAAATGGAAATTTACTGAGGTTGCTCCTTGATCTCCTGACCGTCAGTTAACACATACATATGAGTTCATCGGAAATCCTCCACCATTTGTTATTTTCAGTTCCCTATTTCCTAACATCTTTGATGTTCCTAATCAAAAATAGTTTCTAAAATTTCTTACTTTGCAGATGCAAACTGCAATATTGCCCTAGCACAGCAAATTACAAATATTATATTACCCTTAGAAAATCATTCTAGCTGGTACTTTATTATATAGCAATTCATTTGAGACCTGTTAGCTTTTTGAGGCCTGTATACATTTTGGTTCAATCATAGCCCAGCAGTTGTTTTCTCACAAAAATTACAACGGCACTGGAAAAAGTGACTTATGACTGGTTTTCACAATTATGACCATTTCAGTGGCTCCAAGATGACATGTTCCAATTTGACTGCTTCTTAGCTAGCATTTATTTATGACAATTGCACCGTCTTGGGATCACTTGATCCCCATTTGTAACCTTCCTAGGTACTACTTTGGTGGGCAACTTAATGGGAGGAGAGCCCCCAACTGGGTGTCTCCTGGCAATGGTGATGTCACTGGTTGATTCTTTCACCATGGGAATGCCTCATGCTTCAAGCACAGAAGTATAGTATAGTATGATGTTTTTACACCTTATGTGGAATAGGCTTTGGAACTCCCCAGAGATGAGGTGAAAAATAAGATCTCTTGAGTTCCCACCCTGGATGGAGACATTCTGATGGTGCCAATCTTGTAAATCACAAAAATGTATAGGCTCTCAGAAGAGTTTAGTTCAATTCCTCAACTTGACAATCACAAGTTTAAATGGGATGGGCTACATATGTGAATGAATGTTGTTAATATTAAGGGCTACTCTTCATAATATTGAAAACTAATGGATAGAATAATAGATTTGGACAAAGGCATGAAGACTGAATAGTTCTGCCCATGAAGTCACCAAATGTTGACCTTAATTCAGAGTATCTCTTTTTACATGCAAGTTGACATCATAATTGCAATTTATGAATTTCTGCTCAAAGAAGGCACCTAATTAGTGGTTGAGCTCATACACTATGTTTATGCCACAAATGCAATTTGGTTGTGAGTGATATGTGAACCAGGGCTGCATGGTTTGTTCCAAAACATATTATTAAAACAAGTAAATATCATATCTTAAACCTATCTTTTCCTATGTGTTGTTTTTAATACAACATTGACTTCATCAAGAGAGACGGAATTTTGCCACAAACAGTAGACCATTAAAAAAAATGAAACAAACAAACAGAAAACTCCCAAACAACAGGTTTATTTTAAAAACAATAGCCAACATTTTATCTTCTCATGAACATGCAAAACAAAATATGCATCAGTCTGGGGGTTCCAGTAAGATCACTCCCAAAGTAAAAAACACAAATTTATATTAAATCTGAATTCAAAAATGTCTCCTAACTCTGAGTACATTAGGACTCTGCATCAAAATCCAGATTCACTCATGCTTCCAGTTTGTCCAATGAAAATTACTGTACATAATAAGAATCAATTTGATAATAGCTAACTTGAATTTTAAAGCAATGATTATTAGGTACTTCTTCCTCACTCTGTCTGCCAAATTTACCTCTGTTTTATTTATTTAATTTTTGAAAGGAAGGACTATATGTCATAGGAAAGTAAGCCACTGAGAGGACTTCAGAGTGACTTTCTCTTTGTGTGGTTCATGTACTTTAAGTAAGTCTCCTGGGTAAAACAGGAGAAATCTACGTATGCTTTCTTACAAAGGTTTGTCAATGTTGTACAAGTTCTACAGCCACAGGGGAAAGAAAAGTAATCAAAAGAAGGAGTTGATCTTTGCTTGAAGCAAAATATCAACTAGAATTTCCAAATTGTGGAAATCAAAACTCAAGTATTATCTGAAAGCAGAGATTGAGATGTAAAACTTAAAATAGCACCAGTGTTATTGTGCACAGAAGACTAACAGTTTTCTGCCTTCTTCATTCAGTTAGAGCATCACATAATTTCTTCTCACATCAGCAAATGACTGGCTTCCCATCTACTAATCTGGTTACAATAAATATCTCAATTTCGTCCTCTTTGACTGACTGCTGATATTTTAGTGGTTTAGCCTTTGATATGGGGCAGCCCCAAAACAAATGCAAATACACGTAGTCCTCAACTTATGACCACCATTGAGCCCAAAATATTCCGTTGTTAAACAAGAAAATTGTTAAGTGAGTTTTGCCCTATTTTACACCTTTTCTTGCCATAGTTGTTAAGTGAACCACTACAGTTGTTAAGTTACTAAGATGGCTGTTCAGTGAATCTGGCTTCCTCATTGACTCTGCTTATCAGAAGGTTACAAAAGGTGATCACATGACCCATGGACACTGCAACCGCCATTAATACAAGCCAGCTGCCAAGCATCCGAATTTTGATCACATGACCATGGGGTGCTGCAATGATCATGTGAAAAACAGCGATTAGCCACTTTTGTCATTGCCATTGTAGCTTCAAACAGTCACTAAGCAAGTAGTTGTAAGTTGAGGACTACCTGTAGAAATGGGGGCTGGATAGAGAAATGTGTTGACTGACGGAAAAGAAACCTGGAAAACATGTACCCTGTCTAGGAATTACTAATATAAGTTTTAAAATATATATGAATACATATAGTCCAGGGGTGGGTTCTATTTACCTTTACTACTGGTTCGCAAAGGGAGCGCGTGTGCATGCGCAGATCATCAATTATGACATCTGGGCGGGTGGGCGGAGCCTCCCGCCGCTTTTACTACCAGTTCTAAAGAACCGGACAGAACCAGGAGCAACCCATCAGTGATATAGTCATAATTTAGGGGCATCCTTTGCAACTTGATGTTATTCGGAAGATCTCTCAGCTTTCCTTGCCCTCACTCATTCTGAATTGTAATTCTAAGCCATCAGAAGGACATCAATTTTTACAGAAGGCTGACTTTGGCTGAAGGGGACATTCTGATGTGCTTAACTGAAAGGGGGGAGAGCATTTGTTGAATTGATTAATTATAATTCATTAAATGTAACTTTTTTTATTCCTTTAAACATTCAACTCTTAACTTTTTTTAAAAAAAATACCCGATACCTGTGAGAATAATGCCAGTTTATAGATCGTGATGTTAACTTGGATGGGTCTATGACAATTCGCCACAGCCAACTCGCTACAGCCAACTCCTGCAGGACAACTCGCTGTGGGACAAGAGTTACACTAATATCAAAGAAATAGGGGAATAGAATCATTAAAGAAAGGATGCAAAAGGAGGGGCAGAATGAAATGTGAATTGCAAACATTCAAATCATTTTTAATTTATTTTAAATAATTAAATAAAATTGTTAAATTGTCCTGTAGCAAGTTGTCCCATGGCGAGTTGGCTGTGGCAAGTTGTCCTGCAGTGAGTTGGCCGTGGTGAGTTGGCCCATTTCGAACTTGAATTATACTGTGCTATATTGGTCTGATCTGGCAAAGCTCTCAAACCACATTTGAACTCCACATTTCTTTTATACTCAGGACAGAGATGAAGGAGGCAGAGTAGTTGCTTGAGAGTCAGACATGTTCAGCTAATGGACTCATAATGACATTTCACCCTTATTACAAAGCACAGATGCCAAGTGAACAACTATACATTTCATATCTTAAAAGCTCCTTCCCTTTCCCTTTCTCCTTTCCCTTTTCCTTTCCCTTTCCCCATTCCTTCCTTCCTTCCTTCCTTCCTTCCTTCCTTCCTTCCTTCCTTCCTTCCTTCCTCCTTCCCTCCCTTCCTCCTTCTTTTCTTTTCTTCACCTATCTCAGTAAAATACTCCTGAGAGGCTTATAATTAAAAATTTTGTTGTTGTTGTTGTTGTTAGTTGTGAAGTCATGTCCGACCCATCGCAACCCCATGGAGAATGTTCCTCCAGGCCTTCCTGTCCTCTACCATCCTCTGGAGTCTATTTAAGTTCACGCCTACTGCTTCAGTTAAAAAAATATATAACAATAAAACATTTTAAAACAATACTAGCAATAAAAATTTATCCTACTCATTACTGTCCTAGGATAAAAAGGCAGGATTACTCCCTTGTCAATATTGAAATACTGTCTAGTGTCTGGATTAGATGCACTTTGCCTTTCTAATACAAATCTGACTTCCATTATTCCATATTTTTGTCTCTGTTTGTGTTTTTTCTAATGCATGATTGCTTTTAAACACATAGTTCTAAGAAAGGCTCAAACTGATATTTGGTGGGGGGAAGGATTTGGAGACTAATCCTTAATAAAATTACATGCATAATTTCAATAAATATGGTTACTATACTCCCATATTATTTAGAGCTAGAATAATAAATCTTGATTAAATCACAAACTGTCACATCAAAATATCCCTCCAATTCGTTTACTAATGGGAAAAGCAATCCTAATTAGTACTGCATTGTAAAATCTCTCACTATTTTAGAGAACACAAACGATTTTCACTTTGATGTTGGTTGACAGTTCAACCAAAGCAAATATATAACTTTATCATAGAAGAAGTAATTAACTAAAATATAATTGGATTCTTTTTAAGATATCTATACATCATTCTTAAAAATCAGCATTTAAATTACTTTTGGCAATTTTTTATCTACAAATAGTTTCAGAAAGAGATTCTAAAAACTCAAGATCCTAATTACTCCTGAACTTTTATTGGTCTAAATTAAGCATCACTGAAGTAAAAGCTTTCAAGTACAAGCACTAATTAGTGACTTTATAACAAAGTGCAAAATGAGGTATAAATCTAGATTGTTGTGACCTGCCCAAAGTCACTGAGAGTCGGGCAGCATACAATTTTAATAAATTATTATTTAATAAATTACTATTATGATTAGTAAATCACAAACACCTTATGCTGAAAAAAAATTCAGGGGTTATATACATGCAAGGTCATATGACACTAGGAACAAATTCAAGAAACTAAAGGGAATATAGGCATTCTTTAACTTATGACCACAACTAAGGCAAAAATCTCCATTGCTAAGCTAGACCGTTGTTAAATGAATTTTGTCCCATTTTACAACCTTTCTTCCCAGATATGTTAAGTCAATCATTGCAGTTGTTAAGTTAGTAACATGGTTGTTAAGCGAACCTGGCTTCCCCATTGACTTTGCTTGTCAGAAGGTCACGAAAGGGGATCACATGATCCCAGAACATTGCAACCATCATACATGCAGCCCAGGGGTGGGTTCTAAATTTTTTTACTACCGGTTCTGTGGGTGTGGCTTATTTTGTGGGCATGGCTTGGTGGGGGGGTAATGTGACTGGGTGGGGGTGGCCAACTTTTTTTTTTTAACTTTTAAAAGCATTTTTTCTACAACCTTAAGAGGTTGCAGAAAACAATGCTTTGAAAAGCCTCTGCCGATCAGGCAACTCAGCTGAGATCGCCAGAGGCTTTTCAAAGCATTTTTTTAACCACCTCTTCGGTTGAAGAGGTGGTAGAAAAAATGCTTTGTAAAGCCTCTGACATTCCCAGCTGAGCCGTGGGATCATCAGAGGCTTTTTTTTTCTTACTTTTAAAAGCATTTTTTTGGCCGAAGAGATTCTAGAAAAAATGCTTTTAAAAGTTAAAAAAAAGGGAAAAGCCTCTGATGCAACTACTGATGATACTACTCTGATGATACTACTATAACTTTTTACTACCGGTTCTTGCAAACCAGTGCGAACTGGGAGCAACCCACCACTGATGCAGCCACCAAGTGCCTGAATTTTGATCATGTGACCACGGGAATGCTGCAAGAGTCATAAGTCACTTTTTTTCAGTCACATCAAACAACCATTAAACAAATGGTTATAAGTTGAGGACTACCTGTATGTATTATTGGCGTGGTGACACAAAATTTATAAATATCAAATATATGCTTCAACAGGCAAGACTGCCTTGGTATTTATATAGCAAATTATATGTGCGATGCAGAAGAGTTTCATTCTTTACACATCTTATGCTTGGTTGCCTATTTGTATTTTAGCCTTTTTTCCCTGGTATTGATCTGGACTTAAAGTTCCAAAAATTCTCTAATCAGCATGACTGTCATTGAGAATAATGGAAGCTAAAGCCCATTCATCTGGAGAGTACCCAAGTGGGAAAACCTTTTTTGAAATGTGCTTTCTTTGGTAGTACTTTTCCTATAGTGCTGTTACACTTAGACTTAATTCATACAATGCGCAAAGACTGCTAACGATGACTCGGAGTTGCCCCACTAATCACTCTCTGAGTATATCGCCTTATAATTTTATTTATTTTATTATTTATTTGTTAAATTTATTGGCCACCCATCTCACTGTTGATGTGAGTCAATTGTCAAGGATCTGAATATGGGGATGCTGCAATGGTCATAATTGTGAAAAACGGCCGTAGGTCATTTTTTTTTGTGCTGTTGTAACTTCGAACGGTCACTGAAGGAACTGTTGTAAGTCGAGGACTACCTATAAAATGTTCTCTATTAACCTGCTTCGATTTGAGATTTTCAGGGCTGCGTTTAAATTGGCCACCTGGGTTGGCTATAAAGCACATGGGACTAGGATGCTGCTTTGCTCCTCAGAATCCCCTCAGTTATAAATGGCAGCACTCGTGCGAGACCGAATACATTTTCACTGTCATGTTTGTTAATGGTTGACTGTGAGTAGTGCTACGTGGATAAACTGCGAATTAATGTTCAATTCTCTTTTCTTTGGCTGTATACCTTGTTACTTATTTATGTCCTAACCTCTTATCAATGGTATGTCTATGCAACTTCCTTTTACTTCTGGTAGAATTAAAAACTGTTTTATTAATAGCTTTCAGTGGAAGCTGTTTTGCGGGGGGAAAATACGAGTTGGTAGGAAGAGAAAGCTCCCCAGCCGTCACAATTTTTCCTTTTTCCTGTGTACAGATTCCCCTCCTCCCAAAAGCTATCAAGATGGCCTGATAGCCCTGCTTTACAAGCAGGAACGTTTTTTCCAACAGCTGCAGCCGGGATTGTAGGTCGTAGCAGAGGGAGTGATGAGTGAGAAATGGCTCATTTGAGTCCAGGGTCAGGGCAGTGGGGCAGAGCAAGAGTTCAATGCAGGCTGCTTACACCAGTGACAAAAATGGAGCCAGGTGGTTTTTGCTGATTCAAACCAACCAGAAAGATCAAGATGGGGATTGCTGATAGATGAAATTGACTAGAGTCCCCCAAGCGTAAGTACAGGTAGATCCTCGACATATGATCACAGTTGAGCCCCAAATTTCTGTTGCTAAAGGAGACAGCTGTTAAGTAACTTTGGCCCCATTTTACAACCTAACTTGCCACAGTTGTTAAGTGAATCACTGCCGTTGTTAAGTTAGAAACACGGTTGCTAAGGGAATCTGGCTTCCCTATTGACTTTGCCTGTCAAATAGGGATAAGGATAGGAATAGAACTAGCGCTAGGGATGAAGAGAAACAGAGGCAGATATTAATTTTCTCTCTCTCTCTCTCTCTCCCTCTTTCTTTCTCTCCCTCCCTCCCCCCTCTTTCTCTCTCCCTTCTTCTCTCCCTCCTTCCCTCCCTCTCTCTCTCTTTCTCTCCCTCTCCCTTTCTCTCCTGTGCACTCTCTTATAACTCTCTCTCCTACTTGGTTCAAGCAACAGCAACAGTTACGCAGTGAGCCTCCTGTCTTAATCCAATATTTTAGCTACTACATCAGATTGATTCTATTCTGTGCTTTTCCCAAAAGATATGAGATGGCTGAAACTCAGCTTCTCTTGCACAGTATGCCTGCAGCTAAGATTCCCAAAAACAGTAAGGGAAAAAAATTGGACCTTTGCTCTGTTTTTTGAATACCCACAACCAATAAGGTAATTATCACATTCTATTCTTTTATCTCATTTTTGTCTAATCTCAGCGTTTACAATTCTCAGTGTCTCAAAAGTAGGGGCGTATAGAAATGCCAATTTTAGCATAAAAATCCATAATGGAATGGATATCATCCCTGAAATATATAAAACGAAATAAAGTAGGCTTTAAATCACCATAAGGACCTTGGTTGTTGTTTTTTTCCTGATGGAGTATAACTTCATTTGTATGGGTGCAGAAATATTATAGCTAATGAGGTTTAGGCATGAATTAATCAAACAAGAGAGAGACCAGAATCTGAAAACTGCAGTGCTGACGTGTATGATGGCAAAAGAAAGTCAACAGAAAGATAAGACTCTCAAAAAATAGAATGTATTCTTAGAGCCTAGTAAACATAGTTGCCACACACCTTAGCACTGCTACAATGGATTTCTCAATGGGTAAATAGCAGAAGTTCAATGCAATGTGTTGCTCTATTAAAATTAAGTACAGATAGTCCTCTACTTACAATAGTTCATTTAGTGATCGTTTGAAGTTACAATGGCATTGAAAAAAGTGACTTGCTTTTCACACTTGTAACCGATGCAATATCTCTATTGTCACATGATCAAAATTCAGATGCTTGAAAACTTATCACAGTTATAGTGTCCCAGGGTCATGTGATCACCTTTTGTAACTTTTTGACAAGCGAAGTCAATGGGAAAGACAAATTCACTATGTTATTAATTTAACAACTGTAATGATTCAAGGAAAGATCGAAGGCAAATGAAGTCCAGGCAGAAGAACATCATGGCTTCAAAATCTAAGGGACTGATGACACATTTGACACAAGAAGAAGAAGAATGAGTGGTTTAACAATAATGGCAAGAAAGATCATAAAATGGGGCAAAACTCACTTAACATATGTTTCACTTAGCAACATAATTGTTGGGCTCAATTTTGGCCAAAAGTCTAACTGTAATCTTCATAGAATGATACCAGATGGAGATAGGACTATATATTTCTCCTAGGGAAAGCATTAGTTAGTTATGTACCCTTTGCATGCAGATATTGTACAAAATGGGAAGATCTGAAAATTGCAGCTGGGTTTACAATAATCAGGAGTCTCACCACCTTCCATTTCTGCAGGGCTTAAATTTAACTTTGTGCAAAGGAGACTTTAGTAATTTGAGGATTGGGTAAGAGTTACAGATACCCAGCAAAAGAGAATTTTAGAGTATTTCTTGCTGGCAGCTTGTCATCAACATAAAACACGTCTGAAATAAAAAATGAGCTGATCAAAAGGGAGGAAAAGGTTTGCAGCATCCTAAAAATATCATGGAACATTGTCAAAACATCATGCAAGAATAACAAAAAGATGTACCAATGCCACCTGTATCCCTTTTGGAGTATTTGTAACTGGCAAACAGAAATACCAATGAGTCCTTCTCTCTGAGGGAGATCGAAGGTTAAGAGGTGTGGAGGGGGAAAATAGATTTTTTTTTAAAAAATCCTTTTGAAAGACCCATCTACCTCCACTTCCTTGAATTAAAGAGGATGTTTGACAGATTCCCTACCTAAATAATTTTCAGAGCTACATCATTTCCCAAGGTCAATTGGAAATAGATCACTAGGAAGCAAAAATGTTGCCATTTTTATAGCAAGACCAACCTGAAGAAAAGTTCTGACCCAAATGATTATAGCTAGAAAGTGATGGAAGAGTCACTCTGATGGGCCAGTTAAGGTATAGTATGGGACCTAGAATGGGAAAACTGAGGCGTAAGGCCATTCTCCAACATGGAATCTGACCAAGTAGAGGTATTCCTCAACTTACAACCATTCATTTAGTGACCCTTTGAAGTTACAACAGCACTGAAAAAAGTGACATAAGAGTCACGATGGAGCAGTGGTTAGAGTGCAGTACTGCAGGCTGCTTCTGCTGATTGCCGGCTGCCTGGAATTTGGCAGTTCAAATCCCACCAGGCTCAAGGTTGACTCAGCCTTCCATCCATCCAAGGTTGGTAAAATGAGGACCCAAATTATTGGGGGCAATAGGCTGACTCTGTAAACTGCTTAGAAGAGGGCTGTAAAAGCACTGTGAAGCGGTATATAAGTCTATTGCTATAACTGTTTTTCACACTTATGTCCATTGCAGCATCCCTGTGGTCATGTGATCAAAATTTGGATGCTTACTAGTTGGCATGTATTTATGATGGTTGTAGTGTCCCCGGGTCATGTGTTCACCTTTTGCGACCTTCTGATAGGCAAAGTCAATGGGGAAATCAGATTCACTTAACTGTGTTACTAATGTAACAGGTGCAGTGATTTACTTAACAACTGTGACAGGAAAGGTTATAAAAAGGGGCAAAACTCACTTAACAACTGACTTGCTTAGCAACTAAAATTTTGGGTTCAACTGTGGTCATAAGTCGAAGACTACCTGTAAATTATCATAGTTAGCCAACCTGCAATACCCCCAGTAGTCAGTTTGAGACATCTTGAAGCTGATTAAGCTTTGCATTAAGCATCTCATTTCTTTCACTAGTTCATATCACTGAGAGCTGCAGACACCAATAATCTATGGATGCATTTAACCAGCACAACATTAATAGGAATACAAAATTGTTCTTTGTTGGGCAGTATTTCTCATTTAAGATTCTAATGACACAGTTTGAATAGGGAATTGTGTTTAGATTCAGCATCTAAGATCCAGAACTCCTGAGAAGCTCTTTTTTCAGCTCTTTTTTTATGAAATTCAATCATCTGATCAATTCGGTTCTACTATACTAGGCATAAGAGCCGCAGTGGCGCAGTGGTTAGAGTGCAGTACTGCAGGCTACTTCTGCTGATCACTGGCTGCCAGCAATTTGGCAGATCGAATCTCACCAGGCTCAAGGTTGACCCAGCCTTCCATCCTTCTGAGGTCGGTAAAATGAGGTAAAATGCTGGGGGCAATAGGCTGACTCTGTAAACCACGTAGAGAGGGCTGTAAAGCACTGTGAAGCGGTATATAAATCTAAGTGCTATTGCTATTGCATCTGTTTCAATAACTGAATATTTTCTTCTACGTCCCTTTTGCTCCTCAATTGTGTTTAGTTTGCGTATGTTTCATTGTGATGCTTCATTTATAATGAATTGTTTTTATCAGTTCTGACAGCTGTCATGAAGGTTCTTCTATCGCTTTCAGAAAGTGAGGGGTAAAATTATTTTTATAAGCAATCATGAAATTAAAACAGCATTGTGTAACTTAGTGGAAGTCTGGGGAATTGTGTTAAGAGGAAGCCCTGCCTACATGCCACGAACTTGAACAAAAACCAGGAACAATTAAATCTTCAGGGAAAATTTATTTCAGACCTTTTTCCAATCCTAAATGCTAATTATGCCAAAGGGACTTTGTCTATTGTAAGCAAACATGAATAGTTATCAGGAAGCAGCCTAATGCTTTCAGCCTAGGATATTTTTGTATTAAAGTGGCTATTGTGTGAATGTCTATTTGAAATACTAGTGAGTGACAGAATTTGCTCAGAATGCAGTACAGGTAGTCCACGATTTACGACCAAAATCGAGCCTAAAATTTCTGTTGCTAAACGAGACAATTATTAAGTGAGTTTCCCCTCATGTTATGACTTTTCTTGCCATAATTGTTAGGTGAAGGTCACAAAAGTGATCACATGACCCCAGGACACTGCAACTGTCATAAATATGAACCAGCATCTGAATTTTGATCACATGACCATGGAGATGCTGCAACAGTCATAAGTGTGAAAAATGGTCATAAGTCACTTTTTTTTAAATGCCGCTGTAAATTCACCAAATGAACTGTTGTAAGTCAAGGACTACCTGTATTTAGGTAAAGCAATAGAAACTGAGTAATGAGATCCTTAGTCAACATATGCTCAGCAATTTAACAAAGTCAGATTTTCTACATTATATTATATTTCTTCCCATCTGGGAAGAAATTTTACTGGAAATTTTATCATAGCAGCAGCCTAAATCTGAGCTTTTGACATTTTATCCCAATCTGACTCAGGTCACATGGGGATTACAGCAAATACACAAACTATTCAAGGAAAAAAGTCCAGTTTGATGATTTAAAGGTCAGATACTCATAGTCATTTTTTTTTAAATAAAAGGAAAGCAACTTAGAAACCAAGGATCCAAGGAAAACCACAGCTTGTTGCTATAAGCCTAGTCACATAATGTACTCGTGCATTTATCACTGCTTATAGTACAACATGGCAAAAGACTCCAAGCATTAACGAGAAGGTGACAATTTCTGAGAGGGAAATAAAGAACATCAGGAGGAACTTATTTAAATACATTTCCCAGTATTCGATGAAGAAACAACTACAGTCACTGACGGCTATGGTTTTCAACTAATAGCACAGGCACAATTCAAAACCACAGAGTAGAGAATTTATATTTGCATAAAGGATTAGTTGTTTCAGTCTTGGTATGATTGTAAAGACCCTAAACTGGGTTGGATATCTAAGCACAATTTGAAGGACAGGTTCAAAGTAAAGACTACTGAACTTTATCTCCTTGTGCAAGCAGCCAAGATGGCATGCTGAATGCCAAGAGCTTTCTGTAATAGAAAGAGGCAAGCTGTGGTCATCTAGCATCCCTCTATCATTGACCATGCTGGGTGTAGGTACTGAGAACTGAAATTCTGCAACCTTGAGGTAAGATGGGTGGCCGATAAAACAAACATCTCAAGATCTGGTGGGTTTCCACCCCAGTTCTAGAAGCAGGGCTGAGAGTAGGACTCACATGTCTCCATGAATGGGAATGGTATATCTAAAGTTTTTGTGAATATAAAAAAATCTTACCTCGCATCATCTGCACAATTATAAACACAATCCTTTGAGATTACTTGTAAAAAAGGTTGACCTAAAGTCCATGATGTTTTGTTCCTGATTCATATTTTTAGCATCCCAGAGTTCATTAATGTTCATATATGACACAAAATTTTGATTTGGCGACACAAGCCCAAATCTGAATGGAGCATTTCTGTGCTTCCTTCTTTCATTTTAAACAAACCTGTTTTGTATTTTTCCCAAAGTGGAAAATCATTTGCGCCAGTCTTATTCTGCAAGGAAAGCATGAGCCACAATTTGCAAATTCAGACATAACCCAGGGTCAGGAAAGGAAGGGAAGTACAATGTTTTTCACAACTGTGCCAAGAGCTAAAGATAATTGGCTTTTTACTTCTACCGAACCAGATTAGTCTATGTGAGTATATTCCTTTGAATCAATGTTCATTCCTGGTGACTGTTTGGACAAGTCCCTTTTTTGGACTTGTCTTTTCTTTGCAGTTTTCTTGGCAAGATTTTTCAGAAGTGGTTTGCTCCTGCCTTCTTCCTAGGGCTGAGAGAAAATAGATGACCCTGGCTTCATGCCCCAGGCAGGATTAGAACTCAGTCTCCTGGTTTTTAGCCCACTGCCTTAACCATTACATCAAACTGGTCCTCTATATTGAACTATAATAAACTATATTTTAATTCGGGCTTGTAAACAGCCATTTGTCTCATTTGATTGTGACAAGCTCCAGGCAACCAGGCTGTAAAAGTTTTGAAATGGAAAGGGGGAAGAGATGGTGTTAAAATTTAACTACTGAGAAATTAAAGAGGAACATTAACAACACAGGTGTAGATGCATTAGTTTTTAAGGAATAGCAAGGTCTGCTGAATTCTTGGCAAAACTCTCCTAACTACTAGAATGTTGGTTTCCAAAGGAAGAGCATGAAAAAAACCCCACGAAACTGCTGGAGGAAAAGTTCATACAACATCCAGGCAGCCCCCAGTATTAAAAATATTTTGCACTGAATTTGGGCTGGCTCAAATCATATAGATGCGGAATAAGGTGGATTATATGACTGACGTCTGCTTTTTTATTTTCTCGTGACACAAATTGTAATCACCAGAACGTTTAATTTAAACTAGTTTTTCTTGCAGCTGAAAAACTCATTGTACGTCTTAGCAAGGAGCCAAAAACATAGGGATGCAAGAATAAAATGTTACTATATTTTTAAAAAATACCTACCTACCTATCCCTCCCCCTCCTCCCCAAATCTACAAACAGGATTCTTCCCACCGTACCTACAGTATCTGCATTAAACAGAAAGGAAAAGAACGCTCTAGACTAGAGAGAATTCTATCCAAAACGCGCCCCCTTGTGGCGCACAGCATATTTTGGAAGAAAGAACGAGAGGGAGAGACCGAATATATTGGGCAGCGCCAATAGAATAAAGGCGAAAAAGAAACTTGAATGGTATTAACTTTGCCATTAAGGCAGTAACTGCAGTTTAAACTGTCCTCCGATTCAGATCACAGCCTTTCAGTTTCATAGTCAAAACCCGCCAAGGCTAATAGAAAGAGGGAAGAAAAAGAAAGACAATCTGAAGTTTACGGTATAAACAAACATCCAAACTTTATGTCAGTAAAGCGACTATTATCAGTTTGGTGAAAATTGTAGCCGGCATGATTCCCCCGAAGCCTGTTGCATTCTGCACACGAACAACAGCCCCTTGTATGTAGATCTCCGCCGTCATGCTTGTTCGCCACCCGCTTCGATTTAGGCATTTTAGCGCAACGCGCACATGTTTATGATACGCATAGCTTTCAGGCGAATACCCAAAGGAAGGCTGTGGCTACATTATTCCACGTATTGGAAAGCGGCAAGCCCTCTTTCAAAGAACGCGAGTTTAAATAATAGAAATGTCCAAGCATCGTTAACTAAATAAACTTGGGGAATGGAAAGAAAGGGGGGGGGGCAGGAGAGGAAGAGCGAATTTCTTGTTAACTCAGTGGTTTTTTTTTTAACCAAATACATTCTTCTTACATGAATTGCAGCCCACATCAGGGCCACCCAAGGTATGTGTGTGAGAAGGTCTTTCTTTCTTTCTTTCTTTCTTTCTTTCTTTCTTTCTTTCTTTCTTTCTTTCTTTCTTTCTTCCTTTTTCTTTTTTCTTTCTCTTCTTTCTTTTTTCTTTCTTTCTTTCTTTTTGTTTTTTCCATAGCAAAGCTGGGTGTCCAATGGAGATCCTGATGCAACTGTCCCTGACATCCTACCTTCTTGCAGAACGAGGCTCCCCCCCGCATACCGTGCATTTGCAAGAAATAAAAAGAACTCATTGAAAAAGCCGCCACTGGATCACCGACGGTTCTCTACCCTCTCCCTCACCCCTCGCCCACCCCCCGCATAAGGAGCCCTCCTGAAGCGATTCCCCTCAGCCCGTATTAGGCAACGCGCACTCACCTCCTCAACTGTCAAAGGCATACAGATCCGATACTCCTTCATGAGCATATTCCGACACATTCAATGCAAGCCAGCAGTTCAGGAGAAAACGCGAACCACGGGGCACCCGCCCCGATCCTGCAAAAGGCAAAGCCGCCGCCGACGGTCTACAACGCCCCGGAGGTCGCCTGCTTGGCAATTTGGGCCGAAGACGTCGCCGCTGCCACCATCCAGCAGCAGGCTGACCCAGCCCCCGGGGAGAAAGACGGAGAAAACACCCCGCGATGCTCTGCTCCGATCTTCCAGGTTGGCAAGCTTCAAACCGCGGTCAGGCGCTGCTGTGCCTTTCACAACATGCACACGCCAAAGGCGGCGGCGGCAGCAGCAGCGGCAGCGGCAGCGGCAGCGATCATACAAAGGCATCCGCCGGGACCGCTACAGCCAGAGGCATTTCTTAAACGCCGCAGCCTCAAGACATTGTTGCCCGAAGGCGAAGTCCGGGCGAAAGAGGCTGGAGCGAGCAAAGCGCGTCTCCCGACCCCGGGAAGATCGGCCGCCGCCAAAAAGGAGATGCTTCCTTCCAAGACAAAAGGCGGTTCGCTATCGTTTCCTTCTCCGCCTGGTAAACAAACGTCCTCCGCCTTCTCCGGCCGAGCGTTGGAAGGAAGGAAGGAAGGAAGGAGCGGCGTTCTGCCCGGTCCTTGGCTCGGCTGCGGAGCTGGCCTCGCCCCGGCGGAGAGTCTGCCGCTCCGGGTCTTGGCTGATCGCGCCGAGGAGGTTCTGCCGCAGCAGCAGGAGCGGCGGCGGCGGCAAGCTTAGGAAGGGTGTGAGAGCGTGGCTGACATCAGCAGCCCCGGCAGGAAGGAGGGCCCCATCCGGCCAATGGGGACGAGGCAGAGCCAGCAAAGCGACCCTTTGAAACACCAGAGCCAACCTCGGCTGAAAAAGGCGGCGGGGACAGGACAGGAAAGCCGCTTGCACGCTAGGCAGCAGCAGGGGGTGGGGGGAGGAGGAGGAGGCATGCTTGGGGGGACAAAATCAGCTCAGGGTTTTTTCCTTTAAAATGTGTGCGTGTGTGCATGCGCGCGCGCTCTGAAGAGTAGCGGAGGGCTACCGGCGAGTTTAGAAATCTGCGGAGTCCAGGAAGCGTGGGGAGGGGGGGGGGAGGCGGAGGAGCAACGAGGGTCTTTGGAAGGACGATCAGCCGTTTGCCTGAAATGGAATATAGGGTATCCTGCTTGAGCAGGGGGTTGGACTAGAAGACCTCCAAGGTCCCTTCCAACTCTTGTGGTTCTTTTCTGTTAATCAGACAGCCTGGTGAGCGAGACTCTGTCCAGACGTGGACTTCGAGGTGAAATCTAGGCAAGCTGAGACGCCTGTCTTTCACCAAGGTAGAGAAAGGAAAGGTAACCTGGGGGGTGGGGGTGGGGCGGACACCCTGAGACTCTGATTAGGGCCTTTTCTAGGGACTTCATTCCGACAAGAGGAAGAAAAGGAATGGGGGGAGTATGCTTGCATGTATGTGTGTGGAGGGGTGGAGGGGTATGTAGGTATTATGTGTAGACAGACAGCTGAGCTTTGCGTCCTGCAAAACCCCATCTGTGCTGAGTTGGAGCACATACAGCAGGGCCCCGACTACACATTCCATCTGGTTTCCTTCCCTTGACAGATTTTATTGTGCAAAAGCCCTGCGGGCTGAGCTAAGAAACACTAACAGTGTTTTTGCTGAGCATGTGATCTTAGCCTTACATCCTTCACAAGGGAACAGAAGCGGAGAATAAGGAGAACTCCATTTTAAGAGGCCGAGCCCCTTTTTCTTGCTCCTTCCAAACCTTCTGAGTATATAAACACTATTTGTAATCCTTGCATGGGTAAAAATAAAATAAAAATCAAAAGTTATTTTTTAAAAAAAAAACTCTTACATTTCATAATTGTTCCTTGGGCAGAGCAAATGATAACTGCTACATACGGTACTAAATTATATCCTTTCTTACTTTAGAGCTCTGCCTAAGTTATCTTTCGCTACTCTTGTTTGATTGGATTCTTTTTTTTAAAATGGGATGATTTTATCCGCAGGTTATGTGGATTTGGTTTTGTGTCTGTTGAGTATACTTGATTGCAAACAGACTCCTTTGAATTTTTAGGGAGAGTAGCCATAAAACCTGTTTTAGTATAAAGGATGAAATCTGAGGCATCTAAATGGAAAATGTATTTATTGTGACTCTAAAACGTATAATAAAAGGCATCAGCCAATTTCTAAACTCTTTGGGCTTATATGCTTTAATCGTTAGGGGAAAAAAATTCTCTATACTTTCAGAAAATATGAATACTGTAGTGGAAAACTGAGTTATTTCAGTTCTCTGTGGCTGATTGTTTTAAAATATTTTTAAAGTAATTCACATAGAATTTCTCCTGCTGGAGTTTTGAATCTCTAATTTAACCTTATATGAAATTACAGGTACTCTGCAATTTTTAGGAGTTTATATAATGACCGTTCAAAGTTATAACGCACTGAAAAAAGTGACTTATGACCAGTTTTCACACACTTAATGACTGTTGAAGCATCCCCATGGTCACATGATCAGATGCTTGGCAATTGACTCATGATCGTTGCAGTGTCCCAGGATCATGTGATCACTTTTTGCAAACTTCTGGCCAGCCAAGTCAATGAAGAAGGCAGATTCACTTAACAATCATGTTAGTAACCTAACAGCTACAGTGATTCACTTAACTGTGGCAAGACAGGTCATAAAATGGAGCAACTATCTCACTTAGCAACAGAAAGTTTGGGCTCAATTGTGATCGTAAATCAAGGGCTATCTGTAGTCTGCAATCCACAACTTACCTAGAATGAAAGCCACAACATTTTACAGAACAGCATAAAAGTTTATGGACTGTAGACCACTTCAGCAGATGTGTGGTGCTGTCCTTGTTACATGTATGTAACAAGAAGAGAGAATTGTAAACAGTAAGATCAGTGAAATGTCAGGCACAAAGGAAAGTGACTATGATAATATTAATAGAGACTATTCACAAAAACATAAGAAAGGTGATAATACAAGATATCCTGGCAAGTTAATTGAATTCAGGGAATAGTGCTACTATAGTCTTGGGCAAACTAAGAATATTTTAGCACATAGGCTCACAACAAACGACAAATGTTACTACTGTATAGTTTTGACACCTTGCAGCATTCCAGTGGAACAGATGCTTCATGCATGAATCAGAGCATCGCAAAAGTGCTTGTCGTTGTAATTTACTAATTCTGCTTTTCTTAAGGACTCATACACCATAACCTGAATATTAAGATATGTGTAGTACAGTATTTTGTAGTTTTTACACACATACAAAACATAGGTTTTTTAAAAATCTTACCTGCCATACAAACCTCGACTTTGGATCAAGTTATAGATTAGGCAACTCAAATACAGTACTTTGGCCAACTAATGAGAAGAGCCTAATGCTGGGAAAGATTGAGGGCAAAAGAAGAATGGGAATGAGGTGGCTGGATGGAGTCACTGAAGCAGTCCGTGTGAGCTTAAATGGACTCTAGAGGATGGTGGAGGACAGGAAGGCCTGGAGGAACGTTGTCTATGGGGTTGCGATGGGTCGGATACAACTTTGCAACTAACAACAACAACAACAACGGATTAGGCAGAGCCTCTTAATGAGTTCTGTTGTGAACGACTTACTGGGCTCTTAATATTGCAAAGACTGTGAAAGGAGAGTTACTTTGAAGTTAACTTTTCCTGACTTCAAAGTTTAAAGCATCTGCAAAATGAGATACAGGTAGTTGGCTGATTGACTTACAACCATTAATTTAGTGACCATTCAGAGTTACAATGGCATTGAAAAAAAGTGATTTAGGATTGCTTTTCACTCTTAGGACTGTTGCAGCGCCCCCATGGCCACATGATCAAAATTCAGACACTTGGCAACTGACTCATATTTATGACGATTGCCGTGTGCTAGGTCATGCGATCACCTTTTGCAACCTTACGACAAGCAAAAGTCAAGGGGGGGCAGGCAGGTTCACTTAACAACCGTGTTACTAACTTAACTGCAGTGACTTGTTTAACAACTGCGGCAAGGAAGGACATAAAATGGGGCAAAACTCATTTAACAAATATCTCACCAAGAAATTTTGGACTCGATTATGGTCATAAGTCGAGGATTACCTGTAGTCATAGCTGCGTATATACTCACCCTCTTTTTTTCCCTATCTTCAAGATTATGGAAGAGAGGTACAACAGAAGTGCAAGAAAGGGTATGTAGAGGAATTTAGAGCTGACTGTAACATATTAACAGAGTTGGAAGGGACCTTGTAGAAGGTCATCTAGTCTAACCTCCCCCGCCCCCCCCCCCCCCCGCCCAAAATACCTTGGGGAAGGTATGAAAGATCCAATAAGGCAGGATGGAGGAAGGGATGAGCCATTTTTTAAAAAAGAGGGCTGGAGAGTCCGGCAGAAAAGATCACACAGTCTTGGAGGAAGAGGGAAGCGTTAGAAAGAAACCCAATCCCATCTTGATTTTGTATCATATAGGATGGGATAGAGTATAAATAAGAGAGGTTGTCACGATTCTGCCACAATACCTTCCCAGAATCTCTGCCCTGCCCATGTCTTTCACCATGCCCCAGTGTCTTCTAATCTAGCCTATCCCCTGTTCTGTCCCCGTCCCACACACACACACTCAGACAGACAGTCGGGGGTTAAATAAACTGGCAGGCAACCAATTAGTCCGATAAGATGCTTGGCAGCAATCCCAGCAGCTGCTTGCCAAGACCTTTTATCAACTTAGAAGAAAATACACACCACAACAATTGTCCAGGAATAAATCTGAAGCCGAGATGCAAAGTGACTCCAAGGGATTAGTTAGTTTTGTCCATCACAGAGTCTGAATGCTTAACTCACCCCCTTTTATAGCCTGTGGGGTGTGGTCCAGTGAGTCAGCTAATCATGGGCATGCCTTTTCTTCTGTTGCGCGTGTCTGTCTCTGCGACGCTGGCGAGGGTCCAGCCAAGACTCATTACCCTCATCACTGTCCACCTGTGGCTGCGGGGAGGTGCTTGGCTCTGGGCCTATCTCTTGCCCTTCGGTGTCCTCCGGAGGCATTGCCAGAGAGGAGGGTCCTGGAGAAGGAGGCCTTGTCAACTCCTCTCCCTCACTCTCAGAGTCCTCTCCTTCCGATGACACAGGCTCAGGCAATGGAGCCACAACACTCCCAAAGGGTTGACCAGGACGTTAAAAGACCCTTCTCCTCTCCAGTCTGCAGAAAGCCTCTGTGGATTTTAATTATCTTATCTCAACAGTCAGTAGTGACAACCAGGGCCAGCTAATCAGAATCACTTGGAGGTCTTTTAAGTCCAACCCCTTAACAAAGGCAGGAGTCCTTATACCTTCTCTGACAAACTGTTGTCCAGTCGTTTCTTGAAAATCTTCAGTGATGGAGCACCCACAACTCTTGAAGACAAGCTGTTCCGTTGACTAATCATTCTCACTGGTAGGAAATTCCTCCTTATTTCCATGCCCCTTCCCCTCTCCCCCACAATTGCTTCTTGCCCTCAGGTGTTCTGGAGTAGGGGTCTCCAACTTTGGTGACTTTTAAGAGTTGTGGATTTCAACTCGCAGAAGCTTTGCTGGCTGAGGAATTCTGGGAGTTAAAGTCCACAACTCTTAAAGTTGCCAAGGTTGGAGACCCCTGCTCTGGAAAGCAAATCAATGTTCTCTTCCCTGTGACATCCCTTCAAGTACTGGAAGACTTAACAGTAACAGAGTTGAAAGGCATCTAGTCCAACCCACTGCTCATGTAGGAGACCTGTACTCGGGATTTGAAACCCCGAACTGCTGGCCTTTCTCATCAACAAGCTCAGCGACTTAGCCACTGAGCCACCTAGCCAGGTTGGTTCTATCGTGTCTCCCTTAAGCTTTCTATTCGTAGGTTAAACATGCCTAGTTGCCTTACCCGTTCATCATATGATTTAGCCTCCAGACCCCTCATCATCGTTGTTGCTCTTCCCTGCACTCTTTCTAGGACCTCAGCATCTTTTTTGTATCCTGGTGGTCACTATGAAAATTAGAATGGAATTCTCACTGGAATTCTCTCCAAAATTCCATCCCAAGCCAAATGGAGCAGTCTTTCATTCGCCAGTTCTTCTATGGCCAGCCCCATATAGGTAACATAGCCTAGGCTAAATGTGATATGCAAATATGTTCAAAAAATTATCAGCTAACCCAGTGGTAAAATACAATTTTTTTTACTATCGGTTCTGTGGGCGTGGCTTGGTGGGCGTGGGGTGTGGTGGCTTGGTGGGTGTGGCTTGGTGGGTGTGGCAGGGGAAGGATACTTCAAAATCCCCATTCCCTCCCCACTCCTGGGGGAAGGATATTGCAAAATCTCCATTCCCACCCCATTCTGGGACCAGCCAGAGATAGCATTTGCTGGTTCTCCGAACTGCTCAAAATTTCCGCTACTGGTTCTCCAGAACTTGTGAGAACCTGCTGGATTTCACTCCTGAACTAGCTGCTATATGAATAAACTTCTGAATAAACATCTGTAGGAATGAGTAGTGATGTGCACTTCTTTGGATTTGGATTAAGGAGTTGCAGCTAGGTTTGCACTTCAGGTGATCCAAATCCAAATTTTTTTGCTCTTGAATCCCAAACATTGCAAATCCTGGTAATGACTGTGGCATCAGTTTATTTAACTAGACCTGAAGGCAAGCTGAGATCTTTTTTTAAAGATCCCTGCTCCTAACTGGATGATTCACAGGTCTATGGAGATTGCAGAAGAATGAAAAATCCTCTTCCAATGCTGTTTTTATTGTTATCCAATATTCTGATTTTTTCCCCTGCATTGGCGACAGGAAGGGCATCCGGCTATTAAACACTCTGCTAGCTCCATTCAGTTGCATTATCTTCACCTCAAAAATAGCAGGGTAGTAATATTTTTATCTATATTTAACAAAACTTTTATCTATATTTCTAACCAACGTGGGATATTAGCTTGTAAAACTTTTAATGAAATGGTTTTTAATGGTGACCTAATGGGAAATGGGTGAGATTGTTATATCCTGCTCTTATATGTCCACTGATCTTTTCTATTTATAGAGAACCTCTAAGTTTCATTTTGATGCATTTGTACTTTCTACTGCAAAAAGAGAATTATTCGGAAATTATAATAATTCTTACCGACTGATTGAACTCCATCATATAGAGCTGTATTGGAAGGAAAGAAAGCTCTTCAGGATCCAAATTGGCCTATAGTAGTTGCCTCTAGGAAGTTATGGAAGAAAAACAATATTATTGTATGATTTTTAAAAATTTCTCTTCTATTACAATTTTATTGGATGTTTAGGAAATTATTTCTTATTAGCTGGATACCCGTGCTCCGCTACAAAACTATGTGATCAGGCTTGATAAATGGACACTTAGAGTTTGAAAATTAATGAGTAGTTATGATCAGCTTCTCCTCTCCCCTTCTGTCCCTCAGGCTTGCCCCATAGATCCTCTCCTCTCCCCTTCTCTCCCTCAGGCTTGCCCCATAGAAGCCTCTCCCCTTCTCTCCTTCAGGCTGTCCCCACAGAAAGGACTCCTATCCTATCCCCTTCTCTCCCTCAGGTTTGCCTCACAGGAGCCTGTCCTATGCTATCCCATTCTCTCCTCAGTTATTTTGAAGTTGGAAGGGGGAGTAGAACATCTAACTAATTAGCATCAGAGCTTGTTATAATAAAATAGGAAATACTAATGCTCTGATGGTCATTTCAAAAAATCCTTTCTTAATGAGCACCTAGAAGCAAAGAGGAACATACATGGCAAATTTCAAGTTTGTAAGCTTTACAGTTCTGGAGATTTCGTGATTAATGTGTGAGTGGTTTTCACTTTTATATATATAGATTACAACATAGCCATAGAATTTATGTATAATTCATTCTCAAATTATTGTAAAGGCTGATATGTGGAAGCACTGCAATGAAGTAACCATCTTCTAATGGAATGATAGTTCTACATGTCATGCTAGAATATTGAAAACACATTCAGAAATGGCCTCCTTTTTAGTCAAGAGTTTGCTTTAAGAGTTAACTATGAAAGCACAGATTACTACAAAATCTACCTGTTATAATATTGTTGCAATTGTCACACAGAACTTTGCAAACACAGCAAACATGTCGGAGAGAAAATTTTCCTTCCCTCGTTTGAACTTCCAATGGAAGTTCAGACAGGATACAGTGAGGAAAGATTGAGTCCAGTATGGCAGAGAATTAATAACAGAGTAGGGTACAAAGATTTGCAGGCACCATAGAAATTAGGTTATTAATTTTAACATAAAATAGGAACTGGCATCCTGAAAATCTTTATTTTTAATAATGCTTCTGGCTCCTTATACAAAGTATCCCAGAAATAAGGATCAGTCACCAATAAATGCTGAGAAGAAAATTATGTGTTGATTACATAAAAGACGGCCAAGAACAAGCATTGATGCAAGTTAAAAATTAGAATTTACTGAATGTTCAGGAATCAAAACATGAGTTTTGAAATAATGTAATAAAAACATGAAAAGAATGCTGGCAAGGAAACGCATTATGTGACCAATTTCTACAAAATATCAAAGGGAAAGTGGATAAAGGTAAAACATGGCAATGGCTTACAACTGTAATATTAAAAAAGAAACTGAAGGCTTGATTTTGCCTGCTTAGGAGCAAGCTATTTGAAATAATACAATCAAGGCCAAAACTGTAAAAAATATCAAATTCAAAGTGCAGATTATGCAAAGAGATAGAAAAAACAGTAGGTCATACACTCAGCTCTTGCAACATTGCACATGCTGATTATAAAACAAT
The DNA here is from genome assembly GCA_030761175.1 of Masticophis lateralis. Lineage (NCBI taxonomy): Eukaryota > Metazoa > Chordata > Lepidosauria > Squamata > Colubridae > Masticophis > Masticophis lateralis. The sequence goes on along the minus strand of JAUDYJ010000002.1, from coordinate 133,071,911 downwards.
CAGCTGGGTTGTCAAGGAGAGCGGTAGATGTACATATGGTGACAAATGGGCTGTAGGACTCAGGACTGTTGGTTGGCCAAAGATTGCAGGACTACTGCAATCTTTGTTTACCCTGTTGCAGATGTACAAAGACTGAAAACAAAGAAATAATAAACTGTTATTACAAATTAATCCAATAAGAAGAGGATATTTAAACACTAATTCTGGAAAGAGCAACATCCAGTATAAAAAATAACAGAACATTATGTTGATTTATAATATGAAATAAACTATTCACAGAAACAGATTTAGAAGAACTGTAAAAGTCTATTCAGGGCAAAGAAATGAAAGCTTTTCCGAAATAACTCAGATTATAAAGTCAAACCAGGGGAAGTCAGCAGAAAAGGAAATCAACATAACTATTGAATCATTTTCATTCCCAAACCTCTCCTCTGCTTGCTTCTTAGAAGAACAAAGCCCTAATTGAAAAAGAAGAATTGAAACGAAGAATAACTGAACATCTAGAGCAGCACAAAAACAACAGATTTTCTGCATTGAAGCTCATTAGAAAGAAACAGCACAAGTATTAAAAGATGTCAATACTGTAATACCAATTATAAGCACCCAGTCACTGCAAGAAACAAACCAACTAATGGAGAGAACAGCTACAGCTGTATCCAAATACCTGGGATGAACAATCAACACGCATGAAAGAAAGTCAAACAATGTATCACGAAATGGAAGACCAGCTTGAAAAATAAAATCTAAGATCAGATGCAAACTAGAACAGATGAAAGGAAAGAAGCTGAAGAATAGGAAGACCAAAGAATATCTGACAAAGAAATAACACCCAGAATCAAAGAAGATTAAGGAGGCACTGGAAATAATAAAGTAGCAAATAATAATTAGCAAGAAAATCAGTAGATACGAAGCCCAAATTTCACACAATAGTCAAAATCTCCAATTTCAGTCAAATAAAAAAGATTCCTACCAAGTCTATCTATGGAGAGGCTGTGTTAAATAAGCCAATACCTGTCAAAGAAGGAACAATGCAGTTTTTGGTGCAGCTATGGGACAACCCAAAGAAATACAAGAAGAATGCAGCATATGTTATTTATTTAACATATGGCATTCAGTTTGAATAATGGAGGTGGATCAGGGGTGAAATGTTCCTAGTTCGGACTGAATTACCTGATCCAGTAGCGATGGGGGTGGGGAGAACCGGTAGCAAAAATCCCTGCCCCCCCATGCCCAGCTGAGCCGCGCGATCATCAGAGGCTTTTTTTTTTTAAACTTTTAAAAGCATTTTTTCTTCGGCTGAAACAATGCTTTTAAAGGTAAAAAAAAGCCTCTGATGATCACTTGGCTCAGCTGGGATCGTCAGAGCCTTTTAAAAGCATTTTTTTTACAACCTCTTTGACCGAAGAGGTTGTAGAAAAAATGATTTCAAAAGTAACAAAAAAAAGTTGGCCTTGCCCACCCAGTCACATTACGGCCCCCTCCCCCCAAGCCATGCCCACAGAACCGGTAGTAACAAATTTTACACTTCACCACTGAGGTGGATGAGAATACAAAGAAGCTTAAATGAAAGAATTTGTGGAGAAAACGGCAAGAAAGGCCAAGAATTTGTCATCAGCAGGTGACGATAAACTTTTTGGTTGAAACGTTCAATCCTCCTATTTGTTGCCAAGTAATTAACAACTTACTGCAAAGAAGCAAAATTGAAGAATGGCTAACATCTGGCAAAACCTACCTGATAATGAAAGATCTAACAGAAGGGAGAGAACCAGGCAACAAGTCTTGCTTACCAACAACTTAACTTTTTTTTAACTTGTACAGTAGCTGAAGCAATGCAACAGTATATAGTTGAAAACATGCTCTTTTTCCAAAAAGAGCATGCAGTGACTGTCATTGCAGTGATTCTTCTGTCAACAATACTGAACAAGTCAGATCATGGCTATCAAAACATCAAAAACACCTACCCAGCTATCCCACCTCCTTTACATGGATGATATGAAGTTATATGGAAAAATACCATCTGAAATAGAGTCGTGTTCAACCCTGTCCACATACACAGCTAAGATACTGCAATGGAATTTGGACTGGACAAATGTACCAGCCTCACCATCAATGGAAAAAGTAATGAAAAATGAAGAAATAAAGATGCCCATGGAAACAACTTCAATAGACTGGAGGAAGACACTACAAATATCTTCTTCTTGTGCCTAATCCATCATTGAATGTTGGCGATCATGTTGGTGATCTTATTTTTGTCAACAGCCACATGAAAAAGTGCTGTTAAGTTTTGTCCAAACCAGTCCCTTAGATTTTGAAGCCATGATATTCTTCTGCCTGGACCTCGTTTGCCTTCAGTCTTTCCTTGGAAGATTAAGTGAAGCATGCTGTATTTTTCTGGATGTTGCATCACATGTCCTAAATAATCTAACTTTTGCTTTTTTATGGTTTTGATTATTTCCCTTGGCTTTCCCAGGCAGCTGGGAAATATCTCGGCATCCTTTAAATTGACAACATCAAGCACACTGAAGTCAAGAAGATTAAAAATGAATACATCATGTCAGTGCAGATCTTAAAGGCACTGTGGGTGCAATCCCAAAATACCTGGGGCAGCATTTGAATACCATCAGCATTGACAAAATCATTATGTGTCTGTTGCAAAAGGCAGCTATAGTTGGAGTAGCTTAACATGCTGCAATGATACCTTTTAACGCCATCAAACCACATTTATCTATCCCAGTACTTTCAATTTGATAGGTAAATAAAAATACCAAATCCAGTTTAAACACCTGGCTGTGTGACCAGCCATAATAATGTTATAATTCTATTATTTCCTGCATATACATAGTTATTAACATTTAAAAAATAACATTATTTTTATTTATTGCAACATTTTGACTGCCCTATTCTCAGACATCCTGTTTTGTGTATTTGTGCATTTTCTAGTCTTTAATATTTTTTTTAGCATTAAAAATTATTCTTTTGTATTTCACCCTTCCGATGAGTATAAAAATGATTTCATTATATATATATATATAACATTATTATTTATACAAGTATAATTATATAATCAAACATATAACGTGTGATTATATAATCAAATATTGTCCTCTAACAATATTTCAGGTATTTTCTAATCACAAAACCCATCATGCCAACCATTTAATAGCCCTAAAATTTGAAGATACCTGAAAAATACTTTTTAAAAAGTAAGATTGATGAGTTTCTGGACCTTTTTAAAAAAAACATATTTAACCAAAGGGGAAATGGATGCAAGCAGAAACAGAATATATGATTATTTTGATGGAATCTATTGCATGTTATATGTACTGTGGTTTCCTCTGCACTGGCCTGGGGTTTTCAAGACGTATCTATGATGCCTGCAGAAACCTTTCTCCTCTTCGTCCCCATTTTCTATGTGCAGTTTAACAGATGTTTTAATTCCCCCCCCCTTCCAGCATGAAAACATCAGTGCTTTCTTTTACTGCTCTGCTGTATAAGTGGAAAAGAGATGTTCTTTCTCAAAATAGCTGACCAGCTGTTGTTCCACAGGAGAAAAAGGTACAATGTTTTGACAAGGTGATAGGAGAGGAACGAAGCCAACAAGTCCAGGGCTGGCTAGGAAACATATGTCAAGGGCAAAGATATGGTTGGGTTCACTTGGCTCACTTGAGCTAAATTCTCACAATAAATCAATACAAAAGGTGAGTTTGTAATTTATCATTTATGAAACCAGCCCATTTTGATTTTAATCCAATGTGTACTACTACCTAAGCTTTATTAAAAAGGTGATTAAGGACTTGCAAATACTCAACCATGAATATTTGGTCTGGCAATTGTTGGAATAAATGTCCATCTGGGTTCAGTTCCAAGTGGGACACTGGAAATATGGAGGCTGATTGGAAAGATGGTTTAATGGTGGACAGGAGCACATGGGCACTGGGCTCCTGGGCAATCGAGCACATGGGTGAGCGGGAGAAAGGGAGATTTATACCCTCTCTTGGGCTTTGAACTTGCTTCCTGTTCCTGTGAAAGAAATGTATTCTGATTGGTTGTCAGACTGCCATGGGGCCATGCAGGGGTAACTTTGTAGGTTGTCTTGAGTCCCAAGCTTGGTTGAATCTTGCTAGGTGACATAATGAAGGGGCTTTGGGCAATTCCTTTTTTTGGTTTAATGGCTTTGTCCTGGTTTGGATCTTGAGTGAGGGCTAATCCTTTCACCCTGGAGCTGAAGGTCTTTTGTCTTGTAGATAAGATGGCACCAAAATATCTGCTGGGGCTGAGTTTCTGTGTCCCTTAAGATTTATATTTCTTTTAGGGGAAATATTCTGCCTTTTTAATATTTCCTAGAATATTTCATTCTTCTAGGAGAGGGGTGGGTGCTAACTTTCTACACAGTTCATCTTAGAAAGCAGGAGGTCATGAGTTCAAGTGCTGCCCTAGCCCTGAAAGCCAACTGGGTGAATTTGAGCCAGTCGCTTTTTCTCAGCCCAACTCACTTGGCAGGGTTGTTTTGGGGAAAACAGGAGGAAGGAGTATTAGATATATTTGCTGCCTTGAGTTATTTATAAAGAATAATAAAGATGGAGATACAAACAAGCAAACAAACACTAAGCCGTCTCTCAATGGTCTGTTGAAGTCTACTGGAATGGGCAGCTATAAACATTTTATATAATTAATAAACACAATGGTCATGTTCTCATGAATGCCTGAGTCCAAAGTTAAAATCAGATTGGCTAAAGAACTGGTCAGGTAGAGTAATATCTAGATCAAAAGGAATTTATGAGAAGTATTACTCTAGCAAGGATTCAGTGGACTCAACAAGGCGGGAACGACTTGCCTCCAGAAGTTGTGGATGCGTCAACATTGGACGTTTTTAAGAAGAGATTGGACAGCCCTTTGTCTCAAATGGTATAGGGCCATGATGGTGAACCTATGGCATGTGTGCCACAGGTTTGCCAACTTCCGGTCCCACTGGACAGCAAAAAATGTTGGCAAATGGGCTGTTTTTGGCCTCTGGAGGGCCTCCGGGGGGTGGGGGGTGGGAAAGGCCGTTTTCGCCCTCCCCACACTTCTAGAAAGGCTCTGGAGGCTGGGGACAGCAAAAAACAGGACTTCTGGTCCCACCGGAAGTTGGCAAATGGGCCATTTTAGGCCTCTGGAGGGCGTCCGGGGGCAGAGGCCGTTTTTGCCCTCCACAGACTCCTAGAAAGGCTCTGGAGGCTAGGGACAGCAAAAAACAGGCCTACCGTGCCATCACGTGCCAGGACCGGGGGGGAGTCGTGCATGTATGTGCAGGGGCAGGGTGCATAGAATTATGGGTGTGGGCATGCGCGCGCATGACCCCTCCCACGCTCCTGGCATGCGATGGCAAAAAGGTTAGCCATCATTGGTATAGGGTCTCCTGCTTGAGCAGGGCCCCAGCTGCACTAGAAGATCTTCCAACTCTATTATTCCATTAAGGAAAAGAGTTCGACGTTTTGGGATTATAAAGGATCTTCCCCATTTCTGCTTTTATTGAGGTGAGGGCAATTATGAGCCAGTTGCGAAGCATCTCAATTTTGATCATGTGACCTTGGGGGCGTAAGTGTGAAAAATGGTCATAAATCAGTTCTTCAGTGCCATTGTAACTTTGAACAGCTACTAAATGAACTGTTGTAAGTCTTTGAATACCTGTATTCACATGTGGAGTCAAGGCATAGATGTTTGCTTTGGGATACTGCATGTACAGTATAGCCTCCAGTTTGTTCCTTGGACTGCATCTTGACTTAAATGTTTAATTCCCAAGTCAATGTACCTGAATGAGGCACAAGCCTGGCTGAAATCTCTCTGACATTCAACACAGCCCAGCTACATAAGAATCTTTTTTTTTTTATTGAAAAAGTTTTACAATACAAAACATTTTTCATTTTCACCCCCCCTCCCCAATCCCCACCTCCCAACCCCTCCCGTTACCTCCCTCTACCCCAACCCCTTCCCTCCCCATCCCCCCTGACTTCCGCTACAAATTTTAAAAGACAAAATTTAAAACAAGAGAAAAGAAAAAATTATTAAGTATTTAAATTCTAAATTGAAAAAATTTCGAAAGAGGAAGAGAAAGAAGGAAAGGAAGAAAAAAAAGAAAAAAAAAGAACACACGAACAAAAGAAACCCAATAACTATAACCAAAAAATAAAACAATAGACCTATAAATATTAATATATTTCTAAAATTAACAATGTTATAATAAAGAAAACCAATAATAACCATTATAATTTTATCCCAACTACACCCCTAAACTAAAAAGCAAAAAAACATAAAACATACAATATAATGTATATAATTATGCATATATAATTATAATCAGACAATTATATCATAAGTAAAAAAAATATCTTTTGTTTAATTCATTTTTCAATGTCCATAATCCAAATTTCAGTTTTCTCTTCGTCTTGATTGAAGTTGAATATATTTCCTCCAAAATAAATCCAATTTCGATAAGCTTCATCTTCCAGCTGCCCCCATCAGCAAGGTAAAACATTTCTCCACACAACCCCCCGAGTGACTTTGTATAAATAATATCCACGAAGGTATTCACTCCTCTAGGTAGAATCATTCAAACTAGCTTAAACTGTAACACCTAAAAATAGGAAAAATCCTTTGCAGCTCCTCTTAAGATTCAGGCCTTGAAGAAGAAAAAAACGAACTAGGAACCGCATTCCCAGATATTCCTTTAAAGCTCTTTCAAATCCTGCCACCCTTTGCAATTCATTCCTTCGGGTTCTAAGATGTTTTCAATTTCATTGTCTTCTCCTAGATGATGAATTCCAGCTACATAAGAATCTTAACTGGAAACTAGATTGAAGCCACAGTGAATAGCAATTGATTGCTCACTGTCAGGGTAAAGACACAGATTCTCTCTTATAGACAGTTTGCTGCTTCTTTCTGCTTCCACATCTCAAAGAACTCTTTGCCTTACGCTTTATGGCTTTGAGACTGGTTTGGTTGTTGATATTCTCTGCCTTGAGAAACCCTGGTGGATGACCTATTTGTCACCTCTCATGATCTTACTCTGGGTAAATTGTGACTGCTGCTGCAAGTAAGGATGTTGCCTGCTGAAGATGCTCCTCAGAAGACACCAAAGAAGGAGTTCTTGATGAGGGAAAAGAGCCACACAGATCTCTGGAGATGATGGATCAGATTTATAAGGGCGGCTTTTAAGAGATTGGGGCAGCGGGGTGGCTCAGCAGTTAAGATGCTAGGCTTGTCGGCTGAACAGCTGACAGCCCAGGTTTGACACCCAAGCATCATGTGATGGGGTGAGCTTCCATCCTTGCTCCAGCTCTTGCCAACCTAGCAGTTTGAAAGCATGCAAAAGTAAGTAGATAAATAGGTACCACTCCAATGGGAAAGTAACAACACTCCATGATATCATGCCGGCCACAGGACCATGGAAATGTCTTCAGAAAGAGCTGACTCCATGGTCCTGAAATGGAGATGACCTCTGTCGCCTAAAGTCAGCGACAATTAGTGGAGTAACATCTGCAGGGGCTTTTTTTAAAAAAAAAACAGATTATGTCACGTTTCTTACTGTGAAACCCACTTTTTAAAGTCCATCTTCAGAGTACACCTTTTTTGCTCTTTCCTCTATTTCTCAGGCAGCCATCCTTCCTATTTCACTCTTTTTTGTAATTTTGCTTCCTGGACATTTTTAAAAGATTGCCCGAATCTATGGGTTGCGGAAAGAGGAGGGCATAAATTACTTAAAAGGGAGGAGAATCCATTTATTTTAACAGTGTGGGGGAAGTGTAGGATGACTAATTGTAGGATGAGGATTTTAGGATGACTTTCCCTGCTTCATTACAATTGAGATCTTAAGAATGCTACAATATTTTTTTCCTGGCAGGAAAAAAACACAGTGTTCTTAAGGGGAACTTCTTTGTGATACTTTTATTAAACAACTTTGGTTTCGATTTCAGGTCAGATACACAAGATTTATTTTCTGGCCCAGAGACTTCACAAACGAAGTGAACTATTTGTTGGGACCTAGCAAATATATGTTTGCTCTCAGCAGAACATCTCAAGGCTATGTTATTTGACATAGTCCCTGACCCTGAATGCAGAGAATATCTGGGAGAGTCCAGGTTACCAAATTAGGCCAATCATCGTATTTTGTTGTTGTTTGTTCAAGGTATTGGGGGAAGATCCGGTCTTATGTTTTAAAAGCTTGTATGCTTGAGTAAGTTGTACATTTTTGTACTCATCATAGCTTCGTTTTAAACTGTTTTTTTAAAAAAAGAAAAATAATTTATTATTGCTTTAACAAAATCTGGTTTATTACTTTTGGAAAAAAAAATACCCACATTTTTTTATCCATAGTGGCATAGAGAGGTTATGGAGAGAAACATAATTTCTGCCTGATCCTATATAGCAATTAATAACCGTAGGCACAGTTATCACTCCAGAGATCAGCTGCTAACCTCCCTGTGACTTCTCCAGACAAGTTATACAGGTTTATGTGACAATGGATTAACAGTTTCAAGCCAAATAGTTTTGTTATCAGGCTTGACCTTGGAGTTTTGTAAGAAAATCAGGAGTTAGTTTAATATAAAAAAGATGACAAAAATAGAGCCTAATATTAAAAAAAGGTTTCTGAAGGGAGGCACCCTCCCAAATAATGGAGAACTTCAATGTTATTCAAAGTGAAGGAAATCAGCAGAAGTGAAAACAAAAAAAACTTTTTCTTAATTGTCTTGGATAGCATCCATGTAATATGTAACTGAGTTTCTTTAACTTACTTAATCTTCTTGTTTACATGGGAGGAAAGTTATAATAATGATGGCAGTGAGAAATTATTATTCTTCCTCGTTGAAAGGAAAAGGTGAGAATGAATACTTTAATGTGTTAGTAGCTAAAAAAAACCCCTCCCCAATATAACTGAAAGCTGGAAAAATAGATCTTTGAAGTTTGTCCCCAAATGTTAGTAACCTGATGGTAATACAGGTAATCCTCGAGTTACAACAACTCATTTTGTGACTATGGTGGTGCAGCGGCTAAAGTACTGTTAAAGTACTGTTAAAGTAAAGCCAGCTGCCTGCAATTACTGCAAGTTCAAATCTCACCAGGCTCAAGGTTGACTCAGCCTTCCATCCTTCCGAGGTAGGTAAAATGAGGATCCGGATTGTGGGGGCAATAAGGTGAGTTTGTGTAAAAAATAACACCGCTTGGGGCCCCCCTGAAAGCCCTACTAAGCAGGTATATACAAAAGTATGAAGGCTATTGCTTAATGCATTGTAAGCCAGCCTGAGTCTCTGGAGAAGGGCGGCATATAAATCGAACCAATAAATAAATAAATAAATAAATATTTGAAGTTACAACGGCACTGAAAAACATGACTTATGATCATTTTTTACACTTACAACTGCTGCAGCATCCCCAAAATTCAGGCGCTTGGCAGTTGACTCATGTTTATGACATTGGCAATGTTCTGAGGTCATGTGATCCCCTTTTGCGACCTTCTAACAAGTGAAGTCAATGGGAAAGCTAGATTCATTTAACAACCGTGTTACTAACTTAATAACTGCAGTGATTCACTTAACAACTATGGCAAGAAAAGTCATAAAATGGGGCAAAATTCGCTTAACAAATACCTCACTCAGCAACAGAAATTTGGGGCTCAGTTGTGGACGTAAGTCCAGGACAACCTGTATAAAGAAAACTCTTAGAGTGCTTCCTGCCCCCATCCATTCCCAGAGCCATGTATTAGGGTGTGTTTTATACAGAGACCAATGATGTACAGTATTTTTATATAAGTGTTAGTCAGTTTTCTTGGCCTTGGATGTAGCCTGGTTTTTGTTGGAACCCAGGTCCTATTACCGTAGTTAGATCCCAATTGAAAATAATTTGGGTGAAATTTACATTGAGAATCAGGGAAAAGACTGCATTTGAAGAAGACATTTATTTTCAAAACCAGAACTGAACTCATTCTTCCGCTTCATAATTTCAGGACAAAGTGATCTGACTCTGATATCGCTTGCTTTCATGAGAATAGATAAGATGATTCATAACATAATCTCAGTGAAATGGAGCTTCTCTCCAACTTGGGTTTTCTTTCTTTCCCAACTCTTTCCTGGCTACCAGAATGGAGTGATGGTCAAGCAGCTTTCCTCCACAGCTTCAGTTGTGTCACACTATGACTCCTGAAATGGAGTTTTGAAACTGTAATCAACATACATCTCCATCTCCAGGGTACCAAGTTGGGGGATGTAGGTCTACAACTTCCCATTTAACACACTCCTTTCTTTGGGGCAGTGGTGAAATCTAAAATTTGTTACTACTGGTTCTGTGGGCATGGCTTGGTGTGTGTGGGGGTAATGTGACTGGGTAGGCGTGGCCATTTTTTTTTTTACTTTTAAAACAATTTTTTTCTACAACCTCTTCAGTGAAGAGGTTGTAAAAAAATGCTTTCAAAAGGCTCTGACGATCCCAGCTAAGTTGCCTGATCGGCAGAGACTTTTTTTCTTTTAAAAGCCTTTGATGATCCCAGCTGAGCCACATGATCATCAGAGGCTTTTTTTTTTACTTTGAGAAGCATTTTTTCAGCCGAAGAGGTTAGAAAAAATGCTTTTAAATGTAAAAAAAAAGCCTCTGATGATTGTGCAGCTCAACTGGGTATGTGGGGGGGGGGGGCAAGGATTTTTGCTATTGGTTCTCCAAACCACCCGCCTCCGTCGCTACTGGATCGGTGATCCGGTCCGATCCGGGAGCATTTCCCCCAAGCTTTGGGGTCTTTGGTGCTCCCTAAGCTTGCTTTGTTTTCCTGTAGGTATCTCCTTACCCAACTAGGTAACAGCATCAGTGAACATCAGCACAATCAAGGAACTACCAACTCAGATATATAATCAGACAAACAACAGCCTAATCAAGTAACCAAACCACCAAGACCATTCCCATCAAAACTGACAGGGCCAGCCCCTTGTAGATAAAGAAAGAAAATCCCTCTACCTTCCAGCACTGATGATATTACCTAGTTTGGTAATGAAATGTCTGCAAGAAAACAACCAAGCTCAGAGAGCGCCAAGTTCAGCCTTGAGCTATATATATTCTCAACAACCTTCTTTGCTTCCCATCTCTTTCTCGAGGAATAGAATAGAATAGAATAGAATAGAATAGAATAGAATAGAATAGAATAGAATAGAATAGAACAGAACAGAACAGAACAGAACAGAACAGAACAGAACAGAATAGAATTCTTTATTGGCCAAGTGTGATTGGACACACCAGGAATTTGTCTTGGTGCATATGCTCTGTGTATATAAAAGAAAAGATAAGGTCGTCAAGAATCATAAGGCACAACACTTAATGATAGTCATGGGGTACAAATAAGCAATCAAATCATATTAGGAAACAGTCAGTATAAATCGTAAGGATGCCAGCAACCATGTTACAGTCATACAGTCATAAGTGGGAGGAGATGGGTGATAGGACCGATGAGAAGAATAATAGTAATAGTAATGCAACCTTAGTGAATAGTATGACGGTGTTGAGGGAATTATTTGTTTAGCAGAGTGATGGCGTTCAGGGAAAAAACTGTTCTTGTGTCTAGTTCAGGTGTCTGCAACCTGTGGCTCCAGAGCCGCATGTGGCTCTTTCGTCCCATTTGCTGTGGCTCCCTGTCCACTGATCCCACCACTGGCTGGCCCTGCCCCTCGCCCTCCCTTCCCAGTCAATCCTCACCTGGCCTAAGAAGGTAAGGGCGATTACCTAAGGTAACACCAGGAGGCACAAAACCTGGGTAAACCTGGCTGGGGGGGTGTGTGTGTCATGTGACTGGGTGGGAGTGCGTGATGTCGAGTTGGCTCCCGATGATTTCTTTTCTGTGGGAAACGGGTCCAAATGGCTCTTTTGAGTGTTTAAGGTTGCAGACCCCTGGTCTAGTTGTTCTGGTGTGCAGTACTCTGTAGCGTCGTTTTGACGGTAGGAGTTGAAACAATTTATGTCCAGGATATGTGAGGAGTCTGTAAATATTTTCACAGCCCTCTTTTTGACTCATGCAGCATATGCAGGTCTTCAATGGAAGGCAGATTGGTAGCAATTGTTTTTTCCTGCAGGACTAACCGTCGAGGCTAATACAGCGCTTCCAGAGCCGGCCTGCAAAAATACGGACGCCCAACAGAGGGCAGAAGTAGAGAGACGCAAAAGGCGTCCCGATGTGGCAGAAGAGCGGCTGTGATTTTAAAGCGGCTCCTCCTCCCTTCCCCAAGGTGTCTAACGCAGTGCCTGTCGCCGGGCGTGAGACGCTCGAGGGGTCCTTGGGGGAGCGGGCTGTCCTCGTGGTTGCCTCTGCCATTCTAGCCAGCGGCTTCCGGTTCCGGTGAGTCAGTGCGTGACTTGAGTGTTTGACTGGAGAGCCCTGCGAGCCATTCAGGGCTGGAGAGACGGGGCCATGGCGGACGGGGGCGCGGAGCGGGCCGATGGCCGCATCGTGAAAATGGAGGTGGATTACAGCGTCACGGTAGACCAGCGGCTGCCCGAGTGCGAGCAGATGGCCCGGGTAAGCGAGGAAAGGCCCCGCCGAGGGCTGAGTCATGGCGCGGCCCGACTTTAGGCCGCATCGGCCCTTCGCTGGGAGCCGCTGCTCCCCCGGAGGGATTGGGGGGCGGGGGAGGATCGCCTCTCCAGACGGACCCTGCCCGGGGGGACTCCGGCAAGGCAGGTGGGGGAGGAGGAGAAAGGCCTTTTTCGGCTCGCCAAGCCGCCTTGCCCGGCGTGGGAAAGCTCAGGAGATGCCGCAGACGGCTGGCTCCGCTCCCCTGGTCGGCTGAGATGGGAGAAACGGGGGGAGATGATTCTCTCTTTCCCACGGGAAATTCGGGCCGATCGTGTGTGGAGTAGGCAACGCGCGGGTCGCTCCCGTGTTTCTACCATTCAGGAGCGGTAGAAATCGGGACGAACCTTCCCCCCCCCCCCCGCCCGCCCCCGGTGCATGGTTTTTCGTAGGAATGAGGCCTCCGGAATTAAATAAAAATTATATATATATATATATATATATATATATATATATATATATATATATATATATATATAGAGAGAGAGAGAGAGAGAGAGAGAGAGAGAGAGAGAGAGAGAGAGAGAGAATAGTTTATTAATAGATGTAAATCTTATAAGCTATTATATATAGCTTATATATAAAATAAGGCCCTTTCTTTATTGTAATATTACGGCGACTGGTCCCCAGCGTTTAACTGGAGCTTTAAATTTAAAGTGGGTTTCTTCCTCGCTGCAAATCGCTGCTGCTGCTGCTGCTGCTGCTGCTTCGGGACTTTTAGTTTTATTGATTAATCTTATTTAGAAACCCGGCCGTGTCTCTCACAGCGGAACCCTTTGGTTTCTTCCTTTGAACTCCTGTCGGATTTTACAAGAACCATTGGTGTCCTATGTTGAAGTAACATTAAAAGATTTGCATGGATGTCGTACTATATACTGCCTATATCTTGGATATCCTATGAATTGTACTGTTTTATTGTTTCTTGTGTACATGGCATTGCTGCTTAGGATAGTTACATTTTCTTTCATTTGCTATGTGTTATTAATGCACATTCCCTCCCCCCAAAAAGTGGATTGTATGAAATTTAATTATGAAATTAAGTATGAAAATTTTCACATTATTTGTGTTTAGAATTGGATTCCATGATGGTAACCTAGGTTAACTTCCTAGAGCAGTAATACCTTATTAAAAGATGTAAATCCATGGGGGAAAAATCCATCCAGGGTGCTAATTACCTTGAATTTAGAAAATAATACAAAACTGTCCATCACTATCCAGACCAAGTGATGGTGAAGAACTGTTGCTCTGTGCTGTATTGATTACATGTCCTGTTAAGGCTGTGTACTCATGACTTGCTGAACCCCAAATTATCAAACTGGATTTTAATTTAGTTGGATTAATAAATCAGTGTTGTGATTCATTTATGGCTAAGCATACTGTATACAGTAGATTAAGTGGTAAAATCTCCCTACTACAGTATAGATTTTAATTTCTGATGATTTCAAGGATGCATCCATATTGGTTTCTTGGCAACAGTAGAGAGATAGTTAGGTTTTATCCAGTTTTTTCTTTAAAATATTCTGTTTCTGGAATTTCCTGGTGGTCTTTCATTTGAATACTAACCTGGTTTAAATCTTGTTAACTGCTTAAGATCAGCCAAGGTTGACTAAGCGCAGTCACCTGCTTTATATTGGAGTAAACCAGGATTAAGTCGTACATGGAAAAAACGTGTAATGTTAAATGCAAGCTAAAACATTGAACAGAGAGTTTTGTGCAAGAGAAGGGTCATTAATATTCCTTAGAATATTATGATAAATGCAGGAGAAAAACGTATTCAGAGTAGATATTCACTAGGCCTTCACCTCCCTTTTGGTTGTGAAGAAAGGTAAAAATTATCTAGCTAAAGAAGTTACTGCACACAGTTGGAACTTCAGATGTTGCCTCTGTCAGTGGAGTGATTTGAAGATCTACAATAAGAAGTTTTCTCTTGTGCACTTCTTGAACATAAAGTTCCTTCCTTCCTTCCTTCCTTCCTTCCTTCCTTCCTTCCTTCCTTCCTTCCTTCCTTCCTTCCATCCATCCATCCATCCATCCATCCATCCATCCATCCATCCATCTCTATAGCTGCCCAATTAATCAATCAAGTTACTCCATATTGTCAGTATTAAATTATTGAAGGAAGATCTTCTCCTCTCCTGATATGGAAGGAACTGTGCAGCACATGAAATTACACTCTGAAATGTTCCGTTACATGTTGGGAATGTTGTTCTTTAACAGTACTGTCTTTTGGAACCAAATTGTAATAGGACTCTTAATTCATTTTGTCATGAAGGGCTTGCTGTAACACATTTTTGAATTTGTTTCTTTGTGTAATTCCCCAGCTTGTTTTCTTTTTCTTTTTCTTTTTTTTTGCAATAGCAAGGAATTTTTCAGAGCAGTACACTAATTGCAATAAAGTACATATAACTAGCTGCAACAATTTAATTGGAACAAAATAGCTAATGTAAATTATTATGTTTGGCAGAACAGAAATATGTTTGCTGTTTACTTGAGAGAGGAAGCAACTTGTATCTGCCAAAATGAGGTGCATGCTATAATTTCTCTCTCAGCATCTAAATGAATACCTTATAAACTTGATCTTGATAAACATTAGAAAAATAATTTCTGAAGACCGCTTTAATAGCATCATGTTCCTTTGAAATTGAGTATAAAATTAAGGAAACAGATTTTAAATTCAGGAAACTTAAAGGTATAGTTTGACTCTCACTTTTTAAAATGGATATATATTTTCTTGGTAATATTGGGTAGCTTATTTCAGGTGTCCCCAACCCTCGGGCCACGGCCTATTGCCAGGCTGTGGCTTGTTTGGAACCAGGCTGCACGAGCAGCTGATTGGTGCACGCATGCAACTCGACTTGTGGGAGCGGCAGGTCAGCCTGCACACACTTGTGGAGCTCAATTTGTATGAGCAGTGGACTGGCGTGCAAGCGGGCCAGGCTGGCACTTGCATGGGTCGGTTCCCTCTCCCTTCTCGCTTGGCTGCCAAGCCATAAAGCTGGGGACTACTGATTTATTTGGAAGAGAATACAGGTAGTCCCCAACTTACAACAGTTTGTTTAGTGACTGTTCAGAGTTACAACAGGACTGAAAAAAGTGACATGATCAGTTTTCACACTTACAATCATTGCACCCTCCCCATGGTCACATGATCAAAATGTGGATGCTTGGAAACTGACTCATATTTATGATGGTTGCAGTGTCTAGGGATCATGTGATCACCTTTTGTGACCTGCTGATAAGCAGAGTCGATGGGGAAGGCAGATTCACTGAACTGTATTACTAGCTTAACAACTGCAGTGATTCACTTAACAATTGTGGCAAGAAAGATCATAAAATGGGGCAAAACACACTTAACAAATATCTTGCTTAGCCACAGAAATTTTGAGCTCAATTATGGTCCTAAGTTGAGGACTACTTTTACAAAGCAGTTGTAATTTAAAGGGTGAAACTTTGCTTTCTATCGGCAAAAGAAGCACAGGAAGCTAGATTGGATAGAAATACACACACATGCACACACACACACACACACACATGTTGCATGTATGTGTGTGTGTGTGTATGCATGCATAGATCCATTTTCTTATTCCTAAATATTGACATAAGTGTAGTTGAAATCAACACAGTAAGTGATTCTGTTTTAAATGTAATTGCTTTCCATGCAGCTTGGTTACATTTAATACAAGCTTTCCTATTTTAAATTAAACAAATAACATATTCCAGCAATACAGCAGTATTGTTTAGCCATGTTTTACTGAAGAAACCCACCATTTTCTAGGTTATGTAGTCTACAATCAGTCATGGTTTACAAAGCAGTCTTGCTAGATTCCCATAAACAAGCAAGATTTATTTTGGCTTTGAAACTATGGCTATTTTGAACCACACCATAATTTCCTAACTTATAATCACTCCTAACTCACAGTCACTCTGAGTGACAATGAGATGGGCAGTATTTAAATATGGTTAAATAAATAAATTTATAAATAATTTTCATCCAGCTTTGTGATAATGTTGTATTTACTGATATATAACTTGGCAATTCAATTAATTTAGAAGTACTTTTACTTTTTTCATTTTGTTTTAAGCATCATATTTCTATTTTAGGATGGAAGGCTTCAGGAAGCAATCGAAACATTGCTGTCACTAGAAAAACAGACTCGAACTGTAAGCATTTTTAAAATGAACTAGTCACTTCTTCAACTTTTAAAATTAGTCATTCATTTTTTCTCATAAATTGTGTGTGACTCTTCTGCAGATATCAAAATAGCAATTGATGTCTTTTTCTCCAGCTTTTTATATGTTCTTACAGACAATGAGATTCTCATTGATTTTAGAAAACAGTGAAAGAGAGTTAGTCTACAGTACACGAGTATGGGAGTTAATGCTTAAATAATCTTAAATAAGATAAAAGTAAAATCTCCATTTATAAGCAAGAATAAAATGTGGAAAAATTGTGATAGGAGTACTGGAATAATGAATTGGTCACTTGTGAATTCTGAGTTACTTTCCTCCTGTGCACTTGATCTTGCAATCAGAAATGTATTTCTTTTCACAAATAGTTAAGTTTTTAAATTTTTTAAAAAAACTCGTAAAAATTTTGCACTAAAAATTGTATATTTTGTCTTTTTAGGCTTCTGATATGGTTTCCACATCTCGCATCTTAGTTGCTGTAGTAAAAATGTGTTATGATGCTAAAGACTGGAATGCTCTTAATGAAAACATCTTCCTTCTTTCAAAAAGGAGGAGTCAGTTAAAACAGGTGAGTTTGCTGAGGGAAAAGGGAGAACTTTAGAAGGGTTTCTCCTACTTTTCCATTCTTGTTGTAAAATATTGTCCACCTGTTCCTCCCCCACCCCCCTCCAAATTACATGACCATTTTTAGGATGCTTAGTAACTGGCTCACCTTTATAATCGTTTGCAGCATCCCACAGTCACATGACTGTGATTTATGATGGTTTTTGCTGATTTCTGGCAAAAAAAAGAAATGCCCATCCAGAAGAATGACTTCTTATTTATGACTAGTATTCACTTAATGACAGTAGTGGTTTACTTAATGACCACTACAAAAATGCTGTGTAATTGGGTTTAGTCATGTGGGTGGGTGCCTCAGCTTATGACAGTAATGACTTACAACTGGAAATCCAGGCTCAGTTGCGGTTATAAATTGAGGACTTCCTGTATTTCTTTGATGCGGTCTCCTACAGTTACAGCTCGGCAACTATTGGTCTATGTTGTAGGTAGACAGATCAAGATTTCATATGTACAAAAGAGAATTGGATATAATTGTTTCCTGAATCATATCAGGTCAAATGAAAAGTGTTTCTGTATTCTGAAGACAGATTCCTTGCTTAAATACATTTATACTTGTTATTTTAAGATTTCTGTAAGGGATTAAATCTCAGTGACTTTTTACCATCTTGTGTAGATTAGCTTTTATTGCTTAAACCTAATAGTAGGTTTTACTTAAAGATTAGATCTGATGCAAAGTCCACAACTTCCTATTTGTTTTGTTCTGCCTCTT
Organism: Masticophis lateralis; assembly: GCA_030761175.1. Taxonomy (NCBI): domain Eukaryota; kingdom Metazoa; phylum Chordata; class Lepidosauria; order Squamata; family Colubridae; genus Masticophis; species Masticophis lateralis. The sequence continues at coordinate 133,053,813 of JAUDYJ010000002.1, read as the reverse complement.
CCTTGGATTGCAAACATTTTCAATTTCCTTTGATATTTTGAAATAAAATTCCATGACAGGCAATATTACTGAAACAAATGAACAATATTACTGAACCAATGCTGTCTGTGCAATTTTATATTCAGTAAGTGTAATCTTTCTCATTATTTATGCTAGGCAGTTGCTAAAATGGTCCAACAGTGCTGTACATATGTTGAAGAGATTACAGATTTGCCAATAAAATTGCAGTTGATTGACACATTACGTACAGTGACGGAAGGAAAGGTAAGATACTTGCTTTTCGTGATCTGTGGCTTTTTAAATTTTTTCATCATAGTTAAGTAGCATTCAGGGTTTTCTTGGTGCCTTGCAAATTAAATATAGTTACCATGAAACAATTTGATAAATTCCAGCTTTAATATTTGCTAATGGAGGGTATAAAACAGCATAAAAATCCAATAAATACATCAGTGACTAGGATTTGAAATAACAGCCTCGAAGGCCTTGGGAAAGATATTCAAATGCCAAGATGTGTGTGTACCTACAAAGATCAGAATCATACAAGCCATAATATTACCTGTGACACTCTATAAAAAGTGAACGTTGGATTTGGAAAAAGCAAGCTAGAAAGAAGCATTGATGCTTTTGAACTTTGATGTTGGAGAAGACTCATGAGAAAAAATGTGGTTAACTAGAAAACAAACCAATACAATCATTGAACAAATCTGCCCAGAGTTCTCATTTGAGGTATAAATGATGAAGCTCAAATTAGACCTATTATGTGAAGACCTAGCTCTCCAAAGGCTGGGAAAGATGGAAAGAAGAGGGTGACCAGCAGCAAGGTGGGTAGACTCAGTTATAGTGGCGATGAGTGCACCATTATAAGACCTGAAGAACTAGGTAGGGAAAAGATCATCACAGAAAATCTATGGGGTCAACAACTTGATGGCATGAAATCAATTAATTTTGATCCATTTATTCTTCTATTTGCCTTGTGATTCAGTCCTCATTCCATATAAAAGGCATCTAGTTTATATTGGTCACTCGCATTTGTATTCACTCTGCATATATTCATTTACCCATTCATTCTTGCTCTTGTCCTTGTTTTATCACCTGAGGGACTTACTGTTTTCATTCAGTGTACTTTTGTGTCTCTTTTGACATATCCAGCCCAAATAGGAGAAATACTGATGTCTATATTTGACAGCATAGTGCATAAGGGACACTGTGTCTTCTCAGCAAGGCATTCAACACATTCACTCATAATACCTTCATTAAAGAAATGGTAAAATACGGGTGAGGTAATTGTAAGATGGATTTGTATTGAATTCTGAGCATTCATAGAATACTGATCATTGGCTCCACATTAGCTTGGAAAGTATTATTGAATAGATGGCAGAACACAGAATCGGTATATGGATAAAGATATGGCAGGAGCTCTGGCTCTCCCTCTTCTGTCACTAATTCAGGATACTTTGGTAACTATTTATATGCCTTCCAAATCTCTCCTCAGTCATGGTGTACCTGAAACATCTATTCAGCATAATAACTTGGCCTTTGGCTCATTAGCACATAAATATACATTAACTCATTAGCACGTTAAGCTTTTACTGTATTTTATTTTACTTTGGCTTTTATTTTTATTTTTTTGCCATTTTATTTTTTATTATAAAATATATAATATTTTACATTATAAAATATGAATATGATGCTATAGAATATAGATTACAAGTAAAGATTTGGATAAATTAAACCTTAAACTGAAAAAAAGTTACCAATTATTTTTAAGATATTAATAAACAGAAGATAGCTTGTATAATTGATTCTAAGTGTGACGTTGATAAATATATTTTATATTTGTAAAAATAATAAGGCTTCTTCCACATATGCAACACTAGGTTTATGCAGTGGTTAATTCATAATTCTGCCTTGCTGTTTTTAGATATACGTTGAAATTGAGAGGGCTCGGCTGACAAATACACTGGCAAAAATAAAAGAACAAAATGGTGACGTAAAAGAAGCAGCCTCAATTTTGCAGGAACTTCAGGTAATATAAAAGAATAGTTTAGCTTGGGATCAGTGCCCGTGTTTCAAATACCGTCATATCTCTTTCCAATTTTTAAAAGTTGTTTTGATCAGTTATCTACTGGTCATATAAGAATATTAAATAGTGCAGAGGTTTTGGGGTATTTATTTCTTGTGTTTTAGAAACCTTTTAAATAAAGTGGTTAAATACATTGCCCACACAGTATTGTTTACTGGCCACTAAGGGTTGCAAACTTTACCTTTCCCAGCCAGAAGATAACCAGCTTTGTAAGCGATCCCCCAAGAAAACAATGAAAATATTTTCTAAGAAGAGGTACTTGGTGGGGTCTGAAATCCAGTGTGATGCACATCATCTTTTGCAATGGGAGTTTTTTTATCCCCCTGTCCCCAGCCTCTAAGAATAGATTTTTGAGGGCTTAGTCTGATGCCATGTGTCAAAAAGCTTAAATTTCATTTTGAATTTGACCAAAATGCAAAATAAATGAAGCTTATTCAGCTGGGAATTAAACAGACTTTATCTACAGAATCTTGTCATACTGTAACTGTTTGGATTTGCTGTAGACTTGTAACGAACAAGCAAAGAGCTTTATGTAAATTATGTAAATTAAAAATAAATTAATGCTTTTGCTAGCTTTGTGTGCGGTTCTTAGAATTTCACTTGTCTCAATTTGTAATATTTTAATGCTCTGAACTTTAGGTGGAGACCTATGGATCGATGGAAAAGAAGGAACGTGTGGAGTTCATCTTGGAACAGATGAGGCTTTGTCTGGCTGTAAAGGACTACATTCGAACTCAAATTATAAGCAAAAAAATTAACACCAAATTTTTCCAGGAAGAAAACACCGAAGTATGTCTGGTGGTAGAAAACTTTTGATTTGCTGCTTTATGGGGTGTTATTCACACATCTTAAATTGTTCTCACACTACTGGGGAAGTGAAGATGTGTACGCTTAATGTGACTCTCGTAACCCAATGTTATTTGACATTTCAGAAACTAAAATTGAAATACTACAATTTAATGATTCAGTTGGATCAGCATGAAGGTTCTTATCTTTCCATTTGTAAACACTACAGAGCTATTTATGATACACCCTGCATCCAGGCTGAAGGTGAAAAATGGCAACAGGTAAGAACAAGAGGAGAATAGATTATAGACTGTTAACATCTGTATAAGCAAGTGTTGCCTTTATGAAGGTACTTCTTTAATTTTTAGGGCAATGAAAGTCAAATGTTATTGTTTTCCCATTATCAATATTTTAGAGGAAAAATTATTTATATTCCATGTACATTTTTTAAAAAAGCATTTTGCTGTTTCTAGAACAGCTTCAAAGTTACTTTCTTCTTTATTAAATAAAATGTAGTTATATTTGATAGAATAGAACAGGGGTCCCCAACCTCTTGAGCCATGGTCGTGGCTATTCGTAATTGGCCTGCGTGAGTGGCTGATGGGCACTTGGTGCACTGGGCCAGTCCTTGACCAAGGGCTTTGTGTGCATGCAACAGCCCACCACTTGTGCAAGGGATGCATGTGTGTGTGTGCGCACGCCACTGCTCATCTGGCCCAGTTCCTCTCTCCCCCCCAGCCTCAAAGGTTGGGGACCACTGGAACAAAATCTTAACCAGCCCATATGGAAAATACTGTATTTTCAAACATAGTTAGATACTATTTGGCACTTTTGCAAATGGGGAATGCTTCTTTATGTCTTGAAAATTACTTCAGTTGAAGATTTTGAAGTAGAAAGTAATTTTTCATATGTTTCTGTAAAGCTGTTTCGCATATTGCTCAGAGTTTTTCTCGGAGTTAAGATTGAAAAACTGCACATAGAATGAAGAATCAGCATTGTTGGACGTGCAGGCTGTTCTGGAGGCTGGTGCTTTGTTTTGCGACAAAGGATAGCTTCCTGTCTTTTTAATTGAAATATATGGGTACATTGGAGACCCAAATATACAGGCCTCTGCTGCATTGCCAGAGGAAACACTGGCAGAGAGCTCATTCCAACCTGCATAAATAACTTAATGCAGATTTTTCCACATTCTGTTTATGATTGGGCATAACCTTTGAAGGGTGATTTTTGTAAGTGCAGGATTCTCCACGGATGCTCATCTTTCTTTCCACCTTGTATACATTTGCTCCGGCCATGTAGTCAATCTACCATAGTAGGAATCTGAACCAAGCTTGATTCTCATGCATGTAGGGGCATGAAAAGTTAGTAGGGAGCTATACATGATAGGAAAATACTGATAGGAATGAAGTCAGATTTTAACACCAAGCCCCTCAAATAGTTAAAAATATGAAGTGTGAAAAATCTGAAAGGGCCCAGGAAGCAAAAGTTACTTGAAGTGATGTTGTTCAAAATTTGCTACTGATAACAATACATGTAAATTATTTAAGATGCAAGAAACCAGAGCTCCTATTTACTTAATTTTCAAAGGTATTTTAGGAATTGAAAACTCCATACAAATTTATGTAACAATGTTCTAAGGTTTTGAAAATGCTTTTAGGTACATATATGGGAATCCCACTGATACAATATCTTCTTTAAAATGAAGAATTCTAGCCTAGAAAGCTTTAAATTGTTTTCAACTAATTTCCTCATTTTGTATATAAAATTGATGGTCCGTTTGGTTCCTTTCAGCTCTCCAAATTTGTAAATCCGAGTTGTTTGTTTGCAAATTGGTACATAAAATAAAAATTAGCTTCTTATTCCAAATAATGTTGTTTATTTTGATATATCAGTACGTCTCTGCAGATCAGTTTCTTCCTTTTTCTCTGAAACAGGCACTGAAGAGTGTTGTGTTGTATGTCATCCTATCCCCTTACGATAATGAACAGTCTGATTTGGTGCACAGAATAAGCAGTGATAAAAAACTAGAAGACATCCCCAAATATAAGTATGTGGCTTCTGTTTTTTTTTTTTAAAGAATACATTTGGGATGAAATAGGTGCAAATGCTAATTTGCAGAATATGTTCCCTGTAGAATTTCATATATTCATAACACTGTGTCGTTGGTAGGGAGATGCCTAAGATATGTATTTGAATGTATTTGAATTACTCCGTTTATAGAGTGTAAAATGATAGTTGTGATGTTGATGTGCATGTAAGTTACTGATTTCTGTTCCCAAGTTTTGTATATGTATATATGTTAAACTGAAACTGTATTAGTATCCTTGATGCATATTTGTAAAGAATTTTTGGTAAATAGATATGTGCATACTGATATGTATAATGATGCTGGTATACTCTCTTGAATTAATAGTTTTGTTTCTGACATAATGCAATTACACATATCTAAGAAAGCAAGTAAAGTAGATTAATGCACTGGTACCACTGTTAAAATGCAGTGCTCTGATGGACGTGAAGATGGTTTATCCATTTAAGAGGCTCTCTTTCTTTTTTTAAACAGAGATCTTTTAAAACTGTTTACTACTATGGAATTGATGCGCTGGACTACCCTTGTGGAGGATTATGGGAAAGAATTGAGGGAAGGATCCCTTGAAAGTCCTGCAACAGATGTATTTGGCTACACAGAGGAAGGTGAAAAAAGATGGAAAGATTTAAAAAACAGAGTAGTGGAACATGTAAGTCAATTTTATTTTTTAACCCTTTGTCATTAATAGCCGTCCTTTTTATTCAAACTATTTTGTTGGCGGGACTGACATAGTGCTTATTGCCAAACTCTGTTTGAGAAGTTATTTTTGACAGATACACATCTTTGTTCTAGTTGGAATATAGGAATATAAATTGAATAATGTTGCAGTGCTGTTCCATATAAATAAACTTTGGTACAGAGAAGAATGTGAAAAAAATGTTGTCTTTAAAATGTAATTCACTGCTAATTCCTTCCAACAACTTGTTTGCTAAACATTAGAGTTGTATCTGAGAATTTTTCCAGAGCGCTGCTCCCACTATCCATGAATGGGTTAATCCTCAGCCTTTGGCAAACAACTGAGAGAAAAAAGAAAAAACAAGGGACCTTCCCCTTTCCCTACTGTAGCCACACCCCTTACTCCCATGAAACCCCAGTCTTCTCTCAGTTGTTGGCAAACGCTGAGGTATTTCCCTGGAGCTCCGCTCATTCAGGTAATTTCACTTTAAAAGTTTTTCTTTCTTTCTGTTGGGACCAAATTCTTTAAGTTCTCCCCTTTCCTTTTCCCCTTTGAGGGGCTTCTAGTTTTGTTTTATTTTTGATTAGTGCTTTTATTTTCGGGCAATTCTTCTGTTTTCCGAGCGCCACGTGGAGGAGCGCTCATCAGCTGGCCGGGGGATTCCCCAAGCCGCCCACGCAGCTGCAAGCAAGCGGAGCTTCTTTATAGCTCCGCTGCCTTCGGAAGCCGTTTTTTAAAGCCTTTAAAGGCTGCAAAGGGCTAAGAGGAGAGGGAGGCTTCCCTGGGAGCGCAGCTCACCTCCCACCCTCAGGGGCAGCTCCCACAAGCCCAGGCACAGCCGCGCAGCGCTCCTACGCTACAGAAATAAAAGCGGCGGCCATTTTGGACTGGAGCCAGCCACCCACGTGGCAACGAGCAGCGCTTCCGCCCTACACTACGGAAAATTAAGGGAGGCCATTAGCGGGGCGCGGGTCTCAAACCCCCCCCCCCACCACCCCCAGCGCTGCACAGCGGGAGCACCAACGCCTGCTCCAATTTGGAACGCCCCCCCCACCTGCAGAAGAGACCGCGGGGGGGGCTATTTAGCCCGGCATCTGGCTGGACCCTAGGGCCACCAGTACAAGCCCGAGGCTAGTGTCCCAGCGCGAAGCACGTGCTGCGGACAAGGCTCCAAGCGTGGCACCTGGTAGGACCTTCGGGCCGCCAGCTTAAGTCCGCTGCTATTGGCCACCACAGCTTGACCACACCCAGTGGTAGCTACCCCAGGTAGGCCTCCAGAACCGCTCCCACCACTGGGACTGCTTCAGAGCACTAAACGGCCAACTGCTGCCTACACCACAGTCAATTGCTCACCCCAAGCAGAGCCAAGGAGGCAGTGGCCCTCATTGGTGCAAACGTCCATTCAGACATGGCAGATTCTTCTTTATCTTCTGACCTGGAACTCGACCTAAGTCCTGTGCGCAAGTCAACCAGGTCGGGGACGAAGGGTAAGACATCCAGCAGAGCGGACAACCGCTCTTCCAAGTCAGACAGGCCATCCACAGTCATGGACAGGGACGCCCTAAGCCGTCACAAAGCACTGGAGCGGCAGTGCGACAAGACACAAAAGGCAGCCAACGTCTCGCCAGCCAGGGTGCCATCCGTGGCTCAGGGAGAGACAGAACGGGGCATTGCAAGCCTCACAGAGTTGGCCAGGACACCAACGACTCCCCCGCAGACCTTATCGGGCCAGACTTCCTCAAGGCGCGAGGCACAACCTGGACAGGTGCCACAGGGCCAAGGGATTCCGAGTCCCTTCCAGACACACAGCCGTTTCCAGGGATCCGCCGCCCCAGCTACCACAGCTACGACAGCTCAGGCGGGGCTTCAACCACCCTTTCCTATAGACTTCCAAACAATGTTTTCTTCGGCTCTTTCGACATTCCTCGCCACAAGCTGGCAACAGGCTGCACAGCAACAGCCCCTTCCACAACAACCGCAGGCGCATCACCGTAACCAACTACCACATCACCACCACCCCCAGGAGTTACCATCCTCGTCGGAGGACTCGGACCAAGCGGAGGAAGGGCCTGAAGACATGGAGTTCTCAGAGGATGAGGGGCTACCGCCTGACACCCCAACTTTCACCGGCCTATTCAGGCCAGCACTCTTCAAGTCACTGCTCCATAAGGCCCGGCTTACGACCAACCTGGGGCTACCAGGTGATGTGGGGCCCCCTGCACAATCATCAACAGCGGGGCCCCATGACGCTCTATTCAAGGCGTCTAAACCGGAAAAGGACTGTATTCCGTGCCCACAGCTGTTCACGGAGGTCATCCAAAACCCCTGGAGCCAACCAGCAGCTTCAACAGCGCCTAGCAGCCTAGACAAAAAACTTTTTTGTTCAGCGCCGGAGCTGGAGGACCTACTAGCCCTTCCAGCAATCGACCAACCAGTAGCCTCACTGTCCTCACCGTCACTCATCTCTACAGATGCCCTTGACGGTCTCAAAGCAGAGGACAAAAGAATGGAGGGGGCCTTCCGCAAGACGCACCAGGCGGCTGGCTGGGCGATCAGGACGGCGACGGCATCTTCGTTCTTTAGCAGAGCAGCCCTAATTTGGCTCCGCCAAATGCAGGAGCGGCTCCCCCCTGGGGATACCAGGTTGCACCAGGACGTCCACAAAATAATTGCAGCTACAGAATACACAGCAGATGCATCCCTTAATTCCGCCAAGTTCGCTTCCAGATCTCTGGCGTCCACCATCACTGCTCGAAGACTATTCTGGCTGCGCCCCTGGAAGGCTGATCTCAAAGCGAAGTGGAGACTGGCGGCAGCACCTTACAAGGCTCCAGACCTCTTTGGGGCGGCCCTTGATCCAGTACTTGTAGAGGACAAGGACAAGAGGAAAGTGCTACCCTCGGCTTACCGTCGCAGAGAACGCAGGTACTCTCCTTACCCGCTACAGGCGCCCTTTCGTACCGGCGCGGGCCCCAGGGGGCCCTCCTCACATCGCCCTCAATACCAAGGGGGGGAGAGATACCACGACAGACAACAGTTCCGGGACCGGGGTCGAAACCAACAACCCAAACGCCCCTTCCGAGGGGCTGGATTCAAATCAAACAAGAGGGGGAGGTGACTCCAGGCTCCGGGGGCCCATAGGAGGAAGACTCCGCCTCTTCCACCACCAATGGGCCCAGTCAACCTCGGACGCCTGGGTATCGCACACGATTTCTGCTGGGCTTTATATCGAATTTTTGGGCCCTCCCCCACATCGGTTTGTGCGGTGCCCTGTCCCTCACTCCAAAGAGCTCCAAGCCCTGATGTTGCAGGAGATCCACCACCTATTGCAGGTCAATGCAATCGAACCAGTCCCATTGACCCAGCGGGGTTTGGGATTCTACTCAAGCCTCTTCCTGGTGCCCAAAAACTCAGGGGGCTGGAGAGCCATCTTGAACTTAAAACATCTGAACCGGTCGGTCCGCTACCGCAGGTTCAAGATGCACTCCCTCCGTTCAATCCTGGAGGGAGTCAGACGGGGGGACCTCCTCCAGTCAGTGGATCTGCGGGAGGCATATCTCCATGTTCCAATTCACCCGCACCAACGACAGTTTCTCAGGTTCGAGTATGGGGGCCGACACTTCCAGTACCGAGCCATGCCCTTTGGCCTGTCATCAGCTCCCCGCACCTTCACCAAATTGGTAGCGGTAGTGGCAGCCAGCCTAAGGACCATTCCCGTGAGAATTCTCTGCTACCTCGACGACATCCTGATCCTCTCGTCGTCACGAGATCAGGCGGCCAGAGACAGGGAGAGCGTCCTGAGAGCCTTCCAGGCCCACGGGTTTACCATCAACCACGAGAAAAGCCACCTCCAGCCCACCACTCAAATTCTACATCTGGGGGCTGTGATAGACTCTGCGCGAGGCCAGGTGTCCCTGTCTCCGGAGAGAACCCAGAGCCTCCAGAGCCTGGCGCGCCAAGTGCTGTCAGCAAGGAAGGTACCACTAGTCCAACTGGCGTGCCTCCTTGGCAAAATGGTCTCCTGCTACGGTATTGTTCCGTGGGCACGCAGACATTCGAGAGTCTTACAATGGTTCCTCCTGCCTTACCAACGCTCAGGGGCGGCCAACTCTCGACAGAAAGTCCGACCCTCTCTGCGGCTCCGCAACTCCCTCAAGTGGTGGACATCCAACTCCCTGCTCAGGGGTTCAGAGTTCCTAGTACAGGACAGGAGAGCCCTCACGACAGATGCCAGCCTGCGAGGTTGGGGAGCCCACCTGAGCAACCTGGTAGCACAAGGTCAGTGGGCCAGCCAGGAACAACTCTGCAGCATCAATCTCCTCGAGCTGCGAGCAATAAGGCTGGCTCTGCAGCACTTCCAAGAACAAATACAAGGACGCCACGTGCTAGTGCTGACCGACAACATCTCAGCAAAAGCACACGTCAACAGACAGGGGGGCACACGGTCCCGGTCCCTGATGGCGGAATCCGAGGCACTGTTCGACTGGGCAGAGAGACATCTCCTATCGATCAGGGCAGATCACATCTCCGGGTCAACCAACGTCAGAGCAGACTGGCTGAGCCGGGAGACAATAAATCAGGCGGAATGGCAACTCCATCCAAGCCTGTTCCAAGAGATCATAGTCCGGTTCGGACAGCCGGAGGTGGACCTCTTCGCCTCCCCGGCCAACGCACAACTTCCCCGGTTCATAACCAGATACCCAGCTCCCCAAGCGGAAGCGCACAACGCCCTTCGGTGCAAATGGCCAGGGGGCCTACTCTATGCATTTCCCCCGATTCCCCTACTTCCAAGACTGGTCAAGAAGCTGCTCCTCGAGAGGGCCAACCTGCTCCTGGTGGCCCCAAATTGGCCCAGAAGGGCGTGGTATGCCGACCTCGTGTCTCTTTCAGTAGACCAACCGTGGCTGATCCCCCCCCACAAGGTAGTGCTACGCCAGGGAGAGGTACTCCATCCCGATCCGCAGTGGCTCCAATTAGCCGTGTGGCACTTGAGAGGATAGTCTTAAGGAAAGGCAACTTACCAGACAGCGTGGTCAGCACAATTCAAGCAGCCAGACGGCCTTCGACAACCCGTATTTACGAGGCATCCTGGCGGGCATTCTGTCGCTGGGCTTCTCGACAACATACTGACCCCACAACAGCCTCGGTACGGGAGGTGTTGCTGTTTTTACAGGCGGGGTTGGACAAAGGCCTAGCCCCAGCCACTTTGAAGAGACAAACAGCTGCATTGTCCACAGTTATCAAGTGCCCTCCTTTTCGAACGCTCTCTCACCATCCACTAGTCAAGGACTTCTTACATGGGGCCACGAACATGCGCCCCCCAACAGTACACCGCTATCCGTCCTGGGACTTACATCTGGTGCTGAAAACGTTGACAGGTCCGCCTTTTGAACCACTGGAGACAGTCGGCCTCAAGTTCCTATCCTTTAAGGTCACCTTCCTCCTGGCCATCACATCAGCTAGGCGGGTCTCAGAAATAGCTGCTCTCTCCATCAGCAAGGACTTATGCATCTTCCGAGATTCCACGGTCGTCTTGCGCCTCGACCCAGCCTTTCTCCCAAAGGTGAACTCCTGGTTCCATCGTGCCCAGGAGCTCGTCCTACCGGACTTCTGCCCGTCGCCGCGTGACGAGAGGGAGAGACGTTGGCACACCCTCGATGTTCGCCGTGCCCTGCACCTGTACATCAGCAGAACGGCCTCGTTCCGCCGCACAGAAGCGCTTCTTGTCTCTTTCAACCCCTCATCCCTTGGTCAAAAGATTTCGGCGTCCACAGTGAGTAGATGGATCAAGGCTTGCATAGCCCTGACATACGAATCAAACTCTAGACCGAAACCGGCCAGAATCCTTCCACACTCCACCAGAAGCGCGGCCACATCAGCAGCCTGGGCCACACAGGCGTCGGTGCTGGACATTTGCAGAGCAGCCACCTGGTCGTCTCTGTCGCCTTTCATCAGACACTATAAGATAGACGTCTATGCGTCTGCCGAGGCGGCCTTCGGTCGCACAGTCCTCCAAAGAGTCCTGGCGGACGAAGATGCGGAGGACAGTCAGCCTCCCACCCGTAGTAGTTAGCTTGGGTACATCCCATTCATGGATAGTGGGAGCAGCGCTCTGGAAAATGGACGTTGACTTACCTGAACGTCCCTTTTCAGGGCGCTGCGTACACTATCCATACCCTCCCTGGCTGAACTGGCTGACTGCTGAGGGGGGAAGGGCACTCCCCTGACTTTTACCTTGTCTTGCTGTTGTGTTGATTGTTAATAAAGTTATGAGTTGTTTCACCTAACAGCCGTTTTTATTCTCTACTCCTTCGTTCAGACTGGGGTTTCATGGGAGTAAGGGGTGTGGCTACAGTAGGGAAAGGGGAAGGTCCCTTGTTTTTTCTTTTTTCTCTCAGTTGTTTGCCAAAGGCTGAGGATTAACCCATTCATGGATAGTGTACGCAGCGCCCTGAAAAGGGACGTTCAGGTAAGTCAACGTCCAATCTTGTATGTTTCCTACATAATAAATGGAATAAATTATTTAACTCTCAATAAGTATTGAAACATAAGCAAATGCTTGAATCCATTGGAAGATTTCTTTTTAGATTTTGGGAAATTATTTCAATTAATACCTAACAAGGGTTTATTCTGATTTTTTTTTCTTTAGAATATTAGAATAATGGCAAAATATTATACCAGAATTACTATGAAGAGAATGGCACAACTCTTGGATTTATCAGTTGATGTAAGTGATGCTCGAGATTGCTTATGGCTTTCACATGAGAGAAAATGTATGACACAGTTGGAAAAAAGAGCATTAGTATTTTTGGAACTTTTAGAAAACTATTTCCATGGTGATGTACATTTAATTTGGTGGTAGAATCAGTAAATCTTATTGAGATTCTGCTCCTGTACATACTTCTCTGGATTTATTTATAGGTGAACTTTTATCTGAGGAAATTTATGTAATTTTTTACTAGAAGCGGTGGGGGGGCGGGCAGTTTAGTCTTTGAATTAGTGTTGGCTCTTGGCAATTGCTGTGACTAGTCCCTGTAGTATTGGGGGGAGATTTTTTGAAAATGGTTTGCCAATTAATGAAATATACCTACTATATTTCGTATATAATATAATATTGTAAAAAGTATGCAGAGTAAAAAGAAATGTTTCGCAAGATGTAGTTTCTTAGCTATTACCAATGATAGGCCAACTAAAAAACTAATAACCTCAAATCTAGCAAAAAGGCTAGTGAGCCTTTCAGAACATTGGTGTTTGCTAATATTTTAGTAAATACCGTCTCTACCTTACTGGAGGGGAACCTGAGTCTTTCAGAACACTGGCATACAGTAGCATTTTAGTGAATGCCATTATTGCCATCTTTCATAGCTCTCTGAACCATTGAAAACAATGGCATTCGCTACCATTTTCACCAAATTTAATATCTGTTCCTCCAACTCACCAAAAGATTTCCTCTCTGGAAATTCTGAAAAATCCCTTGCCCATGCTGGAAGAACAGAACTTGGAATGCTGGAGGACTGCTAATCTAGAAAAAGTGCTAGCAAACACCATAACTAAAAATCTTAAGCGGTATTGCTATAATTTTCATGATAGTTCTCCCTGGTGGGATGGGGAGAGGGCCCAGGCCTCCTGGATGGGAGTGGGGGGGGGGGCTGGCCCTCTTCCCAGCACTGTTTGACACCCCCCCCTCCCAAGTAGTCACTTAAACACAGCTGGGAGATTGAGGATTGCAGCTAATGAGCGTGATGTGGCATCTCACTTAGCAATTGCTTCACTGAACAACTGAGATTCTGGACCCAATTGTGATCATAAGTGAAGGACTACCTGTGAAACAAAGTTTCAGTTCTGATCCACATTTTATTTTTAAATAAAGGATGACATCCGGTATGCCAGTCAAATATAAATATTTCTTAAGTACATTTCATTGGAAGTATGTGTGTGCATATACAGATAGTCCTTGACTTACAACAGTTCATTTACTGAGTGTTCAAAGTTACAACAGCACTGAAAAAAGTGACATGACTATTTTTCACAGGTACCACCTAAGTAGCCTCCCCATGATCATGTGATCAAAAATTCAGACGCTTGGCAACTGGTTCATACTTAACGAACGTTGCTATGTCCCAGGGTCATGTGATCTCCTTTTGAGACCTTCTGACAAGCAAACTCGGTGGGGAAGCCAGATTCACTTAACAACCGGGTAACTGACTTATCCACTTCAGTGATTCACTTAACAATTGTGGCAAGAAAAGTCGTAAAATGGGGCAAATATCACTTAACAACTGTTTCACTTAACAGAAATTTTGGGGTCAATTGTCATAAGTTGAGGACTGCCTGGATATTCATTCATTTCTTCAGAGTATGGATAACTGACGTACTACTGTGAAACAATGAAATTTCATTCAAAATGGTTTGTTAGTTTGACTACCTGATTCTCTGTCATTTATTTGCTTTACAGGAATCTGAAGAATTTTTGTCCAACTTAGTGGTGAATAAGACCATCTTTGCAAAAGTTGATAGGCTGGCAGGAATTATCAACTTTCAGAGACCCAAGGACCCAAATAACTTACTCAATGACTGGTCTCACAAGCTCAATTCACTGATGGCTCTAGTTAACAAAACTACACACCTCATTGCCAAAGAGGAGATGATACATAACTTGCAATAAGGTGCCTCAGTAGCCTTAATGCTTTAGTGAGGCATTGAATTGGCCATAGAGACTTTATCCCACTGTATATTTTTTCATCTCTCCCTTCCAGATGAAACTTAGAACATAATCACTCTTGAAGAATTGTTGACAATTAAGTTCCTTTGATTATTGATTTGGTTTATAACAATTTTTTTGCTGCAATTGATGGGGAAAAATAAAATTGTACCGCTTGTGTAATGGAAATGGCCTTTGATTTATCCCAATTCATCCTGGATTTGTCTGATTTGCATATCTTTTTACATTGTTAGATATATGTTGTAATACATTCTTTTATAAAGAAATGTGACAAAGTGTTTATTTAATGTTGATTCTTCTAGATTGAAATTTCAAGCATGAAATGAGTATAATTTCTCTCCTATGTTAAAGTATGGTAGGTTTATAGCAGATCAAGAAAAGCATGGAATTAAGTTGTAGCTGTTTTGTATGTTTTTATACATCAATGCTTTTCACTTACATTTAGGTAGGTACGTTAACACAAACAGTTATCAAAAAAGTCTAAAACATTTCTGATACTTTATTATGTCTTGATAAAGGATTATCTAGGCTGTTTCAAGTAACCTTACAATCTAAACTGAAAGCAAAATGTAAATAAGTCAAACTGGTTTTCTAACCTTGCAAGTAAATAGCCGTTTAAGTTTTGGCTCATAAACTTGAAGGTCGAATTTTAAATGTACAGGCCTGCAGAGTGCTATATGCTGCTACCAATTAATTGATTGCCATGTTCAGGTACTGAGACAGGTTGTTTCCAAACATGTTTTAAAAATGGCACTTAAAACAATATAAAGGATGCATAGGTAAGTGCCTTGGATACATTGAGGTTAATGGTTTGAGCTTGCATTTTTAAAAATTGTATTCCTTTACATTATTTGGAAAATTTGCAAATTTTCATTGAGAGATTGTGATGTGGCATGAAGCAAGGAGTGGACTCTGCTATTCTAAAGAACAAATTGCTCCAACGTTGGATCATTGCCTATATAAACAAACAAAAGTAGATATTTATGTTACATGTTTTATTCCATTTTGCATGGTATGATGTAAATAGAACAGTTGCTTGTACAGGCAAATTTTGTTCAGGCTCATTCTGAGATTCACTATTCCACATAAGAATTGTTGGTAGTTAATTGTCATCTGTTCCTGTTGTATCTGATGATTTTCTACCAGAAACTTGAAGTGAGTTCACACAGAGCTTTCAGCAATCTCGTGATCAGACGTTTAGACCCTGGACCCCAGTTAATGGTTTTTTAGAGAGAGAGATGCCTCTTGTAGAAGAGGAGGATGGAAAGTGATATTTCTGAATATTCTCCTCCAACCCCTCTCAATCTCTTTGATATAGGGAAAGTCATTGAGTAGGTTTCCCTGAAGAAGGCAGCCATCCCAATCTTGGCCATGTAAAACTTAACCTTTAATTTAAGTGCTATGTATAGCATGTGATATGTTACTAATGTAAAGAAGGACCAGAAGATGCAATACTTGACATAAAGTGCTTGTCCAGCATGTTATGTGTGGCTATATTATGCTACCTCATGTCATGATACGAGCCCAGTGAGTATCTAAAACCATGCTTGATTCTCATTACATATTAAGGCGTGCAACATTGAGAGATTCATTTCTTATCCACTTTTACTAAACTTGCACGTGTTGGAAAGCCAATGTCAATTGAATTCTCTTGCCTTTGCTACATTGCAAAATGTTGTTCACTGCCTACGACGATTACAGAAGGTCCCACTACCTGATATTTAGATAACTTCCCTTGGATTCTTGTGCCATTATTCAGTTCATACAGGATTATTCTACAACATTTAGAAAAAAAAATCAGTGGCAAAAAACCAGAAATTATTTTCCCAAATCCATAGTTCTGAGGATTTGAACAAATGCCGGTTAACCTTTTTTTCTACAACATAATCCTAAATTCTCCTGAGCTTCTATCTACCATAACAATGATGCCTCCCATGCTCTTTATATGACATTCAACTTACATGATAAATATATTTTATTTTTCCTGTGATTCCTTTTCCCTTTTCTAAAGGGATCTAGGACAACTTGCCACATCCAACTAACCGTGGCCAACTTGCTGCAGGCCAATTGTTCCACCAGCCAGTTGTCCCGCAGTGAATTGATCATGGTGAGTTTGCGATGCCAAGTTGTCCCATTCTGTACTAGAGAACATTTTAAACATTCATCAAAGACATGCATTCCACTGCGTCATTGCTTAATCAAAGTTTGCTGAATAAACCATCACTGGACATGTCTGCACTGTAATTTTAAAATTCTTGTGGCTCCCAGAACTTGCCAATTAAACCAACTGCATTATCTATGTATTGTGTGATCCAGGTGAAAGTTAACATCCACTCCAGCAAGATACTTTTCTAGATTTACAGACTTTTAGCAAACTGAAAAAGCTCTTGTTTTGAAGGCCGCCTCTGTATGATTCCTGTATGCATTTGAAACCATGGTGGGAAAGTCACAATTTACTGAAATAAGCTGGTAGGTACAATATTCCGCCTTTATTTCTTTCCCTAATAAGCCTTGAATTAGAACTGATTCAATTGTAAGTGAAACTGGTCTAAGTAGCAAGTCATTAACAATGTCTTGCATGGGCTGTATATTTTCTATAATACATAAAACTGGTTTAAAGATTGTTTAGTGGAATTTGTATCCAAAAAGGATACAATGAATTGCTGTTGATTGCAAACCAGACAAGTATTGCTTTATAGGTAGCCTTAGTAAAAAGAATAATGGTTTTTGCCTTCACGTTTTCCTGTGGAAAGCAGCTAATATATGTGCATTATGACAACTTAATCTGCATGAGTCAGACTGGAATGGTGTATTAACATGCAAATCCTTTTTCTTCAAGAGCTGATGAAATCCCATTGAAGTTCCATCTTTAATAAGATTCAAACTCATTTCCATTTCCAATGCAGTGGAATAAAATTCAAAATGAGAGGAATTGTGTATTAAGTATAATTTTGATGAAAAAATGAGACGAAAACTAATTTGAAAAGCAAAGTTTTTTAAAAAAAACAAAAATAGCTGATTTTGTGCTCTAAAATGTTCAGCAATTGCAACTATCCCCCACAATTTCTGATTATCCACCAGCAGAATCTCATTCTCAGTGTATACCACTACAAACTTTTCAAAGTTATTGGGATTATAGTATCAGATAATGTGCTGGATGTTTATTACGTTTATCTAGAATGAGATAAATCAGAATGCATGCACTGATTTGTCTGAGCAAGAGTGTACATTTTTAGAGTGTCTACTTAAGATATAATTTTAATAAGGAATAGAGGAGTCTATGTTGTGGTAATTCCATGCAATTCTGTTGTGCTTGAATTTAAAAAAAAAATTAGATTTACTACTGACTGCCACTTAATGCTTCTAGACAATTGCTACTTCTCTACTCTTCTTTGGTAAGATTAGGTCACCTGATGACCTAAACCATGGTTTGGTTAATTGAGATTTGGTTACTGACAAATGGTTGGATTTGCAGAACATACTAAACCATAAACAATGGTTTGTAAAATAAAATGGCTGAATTCATGTAACTTAAGCCAAAATTAAATAAACTGCATTATGGCTTAATATGTTGTGAGAAATAAATCATATAACATCTATTAGGATGATTTATTAAGTGTACATACGAAAACTACAAATTTTGCTTAAATAACAGCATAAAAATAGTATTCACTATAAGTTAAAAATAACGTGCCTACTGAACGTTTTAGACAACCTCTCACCATTTTGAGTCATAAGTTGTGCTGTGGAAGAGTTCTGCTAGTTGTCATTCAAAACATTTGATGGACACAATTTTGGCGGTCTTTTACTTTGCAATGGATAGCATTAGCAAGACAGAGTACTGATTTTTAAACAAGATTCAAGGTTTGGGTATGTATACATTCTAGAGTATCGTGTCACTTTTAATAGAACTACGTCTATAAGGGAAGTGTGTATACATTTTTACATGTTATTGAAGAACATTTCCTGAAGTGATCTGGAGAACTTTGTATGCGTTCTGTAGTTTCTAAAAGGTAAAAAGAGTATGGGGAAAATAAAACATATAAATTCCAACCTCCCTAAACCAGTAATATATTCCCTGTACTTAGTGATCTTAATTTATATCTCTGATATATTGGATCCCTACCTTTAATTATATCTAAATACTAGAACCAGGTGGAAAGGTGATTTGGTCCTGCAAGTCTAAATCTCTGTCCAAATTATTGCACTAGGATAGTCTCAGCTTCAACCCCGGGCAACTAATTCCAGTGTCAAGACTATTGCTATTAGCAAGAGTTGACAAACATTTAACTGGTATCTCTCTGTTCTGTTATTTGAAATCCTTATTCTTTGTTTTTTCAACATTTGAAAGAATGCGCTCATAATCCTTTCTGTTTTCTCAAGGCTAAACATTCACAATTCATTCAATTTCTCAGTGGTATTTTAGCTGCCTTTGCCTGAATCCATCTAGTTATTCTGAACCCACTGAGAAGATCAACATAACATGTAACAAAAACCAAAAGCAAGAAAAAGAATAATTCTGTAGTATGAAAGAGCATTTTTTTAAGCTCCAAAGGCTATATATGTTACCAAATTAGTGGTAAGTCCATAAATTCTATTTTCTTAATTATTTTTTTCCTTCCATGGTAAGTTGGGAAACTCTTGTTAGTCTGCTTCCAAAATTCAGAGCTTAAAGGGGGAGGGGGGCTTGAGGATTGCAATTGGTTCATAGCTCACAGGTGCCTTATTCCCTGCTATAGGTCAAATATAATTAGGAGTGGTGATTAACTACTTTCCCAAGATCCCTTCAGCCCCAAGGGAAATATACCTCACTTCTCAACTTGACTAAGTAATTATTTTCCTGACATTAACAAAACTAAAGTACTAAGCATCAATTAACCACTGGTCCAATCTGAATAGCATGCAGCCCAATAGTAAATCAATATTACATAACTCGTTTTATGGCACCAAAGGAAACTAGGCAATTTGTTGTCTGCTTTCCCCTTTTCAAAACAGGTAACTGGAGTAATTGCATACTGAAATATATGAACTTTAATATCAACCAGGAGCAATCTTTGCAGAAAGAAACGATTCTTTATTCTCCAATCAAAATGTGGTTTGTAATTGGAGGTGGAGAAAGCTGCTGTGTATTCTAATGTTAAACTTTCTAGTTTTTATTCAAGGAATAAGCATGGTGAAATTAACACTCAATATACTGTCCATGGTAACAGCAGTGCGTTGCAAACCCCTTTCTTGAATTTCCAAAATTTCCTTAGCTTGAAATAGTTATCAATTCCATCATTAAACATGATATATATTCGCACATTGAGTAAATTGGCAATTGAGCCAAGGCCTGAGACAGGTGGCTGAATTAGCAATAAAAATAGCATTTAGATTTATATACCGCTTCACAATACTTTATAGCCCTCTCTAAGTGGTTTACAGAGTCAACCTATTGTCCCCAACAATCTGGGTCCTCATTGTATTGACCTTGGAGCGATGGAAGGATGAGTCAATCTTGAGCCTGGTGAGATTTGAACTGCCATATTGCAGGCAGCTGGCAGGCAGCAGAAGTAACCTGCAGTACT
Organism: Masticophis lateralis; assembly: GCA_030761175.1. Lineage (NCBI taxonomy): Eukaryota > Metazoa > Chordata > Lepidosauria > Squamata > Colubridae > Masticophis > Masticophis lateralis. The sequence continues at coordinate 133,033,893 of JAUDYJ010000002.1, read as the reverse complement.
GCATTCTAACCACTGGGCAACCATGGCTCTCACATTAACCTTATGTTTTGTTTCTGTTCTGACCAACTGGGTTCAAATTAAAATTTGGAGATTATACAAAAACCTGTTGTGGCCCGTCAGCGGCCTGTGCAGTTAGTAGCTGATTCCGACAGTGAGGAGGCTGGTGTCCTGTGCCAGCAGCCTGTGCAGCTGGCGCTCGAGTCAGACAATGAGGAGCTTGGAGAAGATGTGGTGCCAGAGGCAGGGATTCAGCCAGGGCCTTCAGAAGCTCCCATAAATGAAGAGGAAGAAGAGGAGGAGCCTCTCCTTGCACGAGCGCGCAGAGCTGTTAAAAGGCAGGAGTGGCTCCTCAGGAGGAGGTCTCCTCAAGAGTAAGGCTTGGGGCTAATTGGCCACTCCCCTAGCCTATTTAAGAAAGGACGACGACTGATGCAATTTGCAGGAAACAACTTCGTATTTCTTCGCGTCTTGATTCCAGAAATGTTTGATTCGGCTCTTGTTTATCTCTTGTCGTTTTCCTGCAAATTGCTTCTGGGCATTCTGCCAACCACAGTAAGATTACGGTTATCTGAAATACTGTGCCTCAGAATAGAGTTATTATTCTTTGGATTCTTGTCGGCTGTTAATGAAGTTAAATTAACAGCCCTTGTTCAGAAAAGACCAATTTAAACTGTACTTATGTTCGAACAATTACTAAGAAAGCTCATTAGTAATCCTTATTTAGTAAACTAAGTTTGTACGGACTTTGTGTGTGCTGCGTTCTTAGGGGTCCGTAGCTGAGGCAGAACAAAACCTAGCTCTCTTGAACAATCCATAGGAGGGATGGGAAAGAGAAGAAGAGGATGATGAGTTCACAATCTGGCGGTCCTTCTGAACTCCTGGCTTGTGTTTAAGGAACAGTAAATAGTAGCCGTAGATCAAATTGAAATGTATGGACTGAAATGAAAAGAATAGAAACAAACAATTACCAAAAAACTACCAAAATCAAAACAAATCCAAAAAAGGAAAAAAGAAAAACTTCCTCTTTCATCCTTGCAATTAAAGATAATTTTAATAGCTTACTGCCATCTCTTAAATTCAACATAATCCTAATGCTTAAGGAATGAACTCAGTAGTTCATTCCTTAAGCAACACAATCTAAATGTCAATCGTTCTTTTTGTCAGCAAAAATCCAATAAGGGCAAACCAATTATAAATATTTTTCATTTAGCTCTGATAAAAGTAGGCAACCTTGTATTCCTTTCCTGATTTTTTTTTTACAAATTTAATTCTGAGCCCTTCAAAAAGAGCGCCAGTTAGTTTTCTATTCCTCTGTTTTAAGCCAAAAGCCTTTCAGAACTTTAATTATACAATTATATATATTTTTGTATATTTAATAAGTAAAGTTTGTCCCTTGTTCGTCACTTCTAATAAAATCCTTCAGGACTACTGAACTCTTTTGTATATCAGGTTAAAAAAAATACAAATCGGTTTCCTGGTTTAATGTTTATACATCTTTTAGGGAATAAATTGTCGATTGGTTTCATTTGTGTGTGTGTATCTTTTTCCATATCCTCATTGCTTAATGCATTTAAGTCCCCCTTCAAAATAATTTCATAGTTATTCACTGCAACTTGTTTTGTAACTCTGCCCATATATTTTACCAAGGAGTTTGGCCGACAAATATTCAAAGACTTCTATTACAGATTTCTACTCCAGTCTTTTCTTTAACCTCTAGCTCCCTCTAGCATCTAACCTTCAAGGTCCCCTTATCATAAAAAGATCCAAAACAATTGCGACTTTCCAAGGGAAAATTCCTTCCAATTAATTTTTTAAAAAAAATCATTCTAAAGCAATCTGGACCCTTAATCCTGTTTAAAAAAAACCATATTCTAAGCATTTTTGCCACATCATCCAAAAACTTCCAAAAGTTTTAAAATCAAATGTATACCATCTTCCTCTTAAGGAGACTCACTGATGTATATAGTAAGCTTGGTCTAGTCATTAAGGCCCCAGGCTAGAAAGCGGGAAACCGTGAATTCAACTTCTATTTTAGCCAGCTGGGAGATTTTGAGCCAGTCACACACTCAACCCAAACCTCCTTACTGGGTTGTTGAGGGCGGAATAGGAGGAAGGTGTGTTGGATATGTTTACCACTTTGAGTTATTTGTAAAAATAATAAAGGCGGGATATAAGGTTTAAAGGTTTCCCTTGTCAAGTTGTGACTGACTCAAGGGGGCAGCATTCATCTCCGATTCTTAGCCGAGGGAGCCTGTGTTGTCCAAGAGATGCTTCCATCATCATGTAGCCAGCATGAAAGTACAGAATGCTTCCTGCTGAAGCAGTATCTATTTATCCACTCGCATTTGCATGCTTTCAGACTACTAGGTTGGCAGGGTGAGAAATGGGAGCTCACCCTGTCCCAAGGCGCTCGGATCTCGAACCTGGGCTGTCAGCTTTCTAGCTGACAAGCCCAATGTCTTAACCACTGAGCCATTGTGCCAACCAAAGACAGGATACAAATAAATAAATGATCCATATCAGTGTAAAGCATGGGTGTCAAATTCGCAGCGTCACATTGCCATCACGTGACGTTTTGCAACGTTTTTCCTATTTGCGGAGCTGGGGTGGGTGTGGCCTGCACATGACACATCTGGCACGTGGGCCGCCAGTTTGACACCCCTGGTCTAAAGAGTCTTAATCTCTTCAGTATAATAGAAAAAGTTATAAGAAAAAAGTGAAGAAAAAATAAGGCTAAGTCAAGCTTAATGTCCTTAAAAGCTGCTTCATGAGTGTTAGCTTGATGTAATCTTGATTCCTATCCAACTCAACTCCTAAACCAAATGCAAAATGGCAGTTTCTGTGGTTTTCTCAAGAGGAGCAAATGCCCAGAGTCAGGTGGATAATCTCAACAATCTCTCCTTCCTTCAGATTTTGGTATCTGCCATGATTTTCTTTGCAAATGCAGTCCTGCTCTCAGCAGGATATCAGTTCTCCATAGCGCTCACAGGAAATGGCATACTTGATCTTTTGGATGGATTATAAAAAGCTCTAATTTTCATATGTTCTGGTATACAGTATATTTTCTTTGGCTCTGAGAATTACAAATTGTAGAGTACAGTAGTGTAAGAGCAATTTCCCTTGATGTGAGTCACTGTAGAAAATAATTGCAGAGCTATGCTGATTTTCAATTTGTATCAAAAGCAAAATGTTATTCTCCCAATATTTTGGCTTGGATCAGTTCCATAGCTTTTTATAAGCTGTATCTATGTGACCTACCTCTTCAGGTCAGTGGTGCTCAAACTGCATTGTTCATCTTCTGAAACTCAAAACTTCTCCAAAGTAGGGCAGAGTTCAACCTGCCCCTACCATATCTAAGGTTTGTTATTAGTTTACTTATTTTGACCCCAACTTGATGTATGATTTAGACATTTCTTCCCTCTGACCTAGAGATAGGAAACTAGGACATCCAGCAAACATGAAAATTGTGCCAGGAATGAAATGTGTTGCATGCAGGCACCACGGTGCCTATGCAGTGTCCTAGTGAGTTATTTAATTACCTACAGTTTCTATGATGGAAATTGTGATTTATTTTATCTGACCTGTTGCCTTTCATATATAGAGAGAAACGCAACATAAATTAAATTTAACTCTCAGATCTCTCTCTCTCCCTGCGGCCAAGCTTCATAAGTAAATTCATACATTCTTCATAATAAAAATGTTTGCACCATAAACGTACAATATGGTATGTCAATTTTAAGAGTTTCATTATAGATCTGTTTGAAAACCATGTCAATCTAAGAAGTCGGCAGAGGAAGAAAAGGTATTTGCAGTAGCAGTTGATTGGCATCTATCACAATTTGGATGGTTTCTCTTTTAGATTCAAATATTAACCATTGAAATAATTTTTAAAAAGTTTAGCCAAAGCCAAAGTTTTAAAGGTGGATTTTTTTCTCAACATTTAGTAATTGGATTTCCACACCATTCTCATCATTATCATCTATTGATTAATGGGGTCCAATGCAATTTGAACACTTTTTGTAGATCATTACTGTCACCCGGCATTAAAATCAGAAAGATGGGACCCGCTTAAAAACTGCAAAGGCAAGACACTAATTGAATAGAAAAGGAGAAAATCAGTTTTCCCAAGCTACAAAGAAATGGTTAGAAATGTATTGATACAGTGTTTCTGTTTACGGGTAGTCCTTGACTTATGACCAAAACATCTGTTGCTAAGCGAGACAGTTGTTAAGTGAGTTTTGCCCCATTTTGTGATCTTTCTTGGTACACTTAAATGAATCACTGCAGTTGTTAAGTTACTAACATGGTTGTAAAGTGAATGTGGCTTCCCCATTGACTTTGCTTGTCAGAAGGATGCAAAAGATGAATATGTGACCCTGGGACACTACAACTGTCAGAAATATGACCCAGTTGCCAAGCGTCCACATTCTGATCATATGACCATGGAAATGCTGCAACGGGTGGGTGAAAAATGGTATTAAGTCACTTTTTTCAGTGCTTTTGTAACTTTGAATGGTCACTATAACGAAAGATTGTTAAGTCGAGGACTATTTAGACTTGGTTGACCTTTCCTTGGTAGTGGGAATTGTGATTTTTTGAATCACAATTTCTGTTCTTATAGTCCACGGGTGTCATACTCGATCGCGTCTCAGGCCAAATTGTGACATATTGTGATGTTTTTTGCCTTTGCGGAGCCAGGGTGGATGTGGCCTGTGCGTGACGTATCCGGCCACCAGTTTGACAGGCCTGCCATAGCCTATCAGGCTTTTGGTAAACCAGTCAACCCAAGTCAGGTATTAGTAGCAGAGAGGGAAAAGCAAGTTCCCTACAGCTGTTCTATTGCTCTCCAATGGAAGGCGCCAGGCTAGTCACACACGGTTGTCGTCATATTTTTTTCTGAGAGGCAGGGGTGCAGTTTCCCTGAACCCTCAGCATCCTTAGTTGTAGTTGCTCTAGCTCCCACCTGAGCAGGCTTTTTACTTATTTGATTTTTATTCCACCTTTATTCCACTATACGTAACTCAGAGTTAAAATACATAATACTCCTTACTTCATTCAGAATAGAGCTGGAAGCGACCTTGGAGGTCTTCTGGTCCAGCCCGCTTGTAAACCCGTGATGGCAAAACTATGGCACGGGTGCCACAGGTGGCACGCAGAGCCATATTGGTGGGCACGTGAGCTCAGCTCCGGCACGCACGCATGTGCCAGCCAGCTGATTTTCGGGCCTTCTGTGCCCACCAGAAGTCAGGAAACACACTGTTTCTGGCCTCCAGGGGGCCTCTGGGGGGTGTGGGGAAGGCCGTTTTTGCCCTCCCCAGGCTACTAGAAAGGCTCTGGAGCCTGGGGAAAGCAAAAAACGGGCCTACCGGGCCCACCGTGCCATTGTGTGCCAAAAGCGGGGGGAGCATGGGGGGCAGGGCGCATAGAATAATGGATGTGGGCACGTGTGCGTGTGACCCCACTGCTTTCCCCCCCTCTTTTGGCACGTGATGGCATCACTGCCCTAAACCATTTCAGAGAAGTGATGTCCGGTCTCTTCTTAAAACCTCCAATGATGGACCATCCACAACTTCTGAAGGCAAGCTGTTCCACTGGTTAATTGTCCTCACTGTTAGGAAGTTTCTCCTTCCAGGTTGCTTGGTGCCTGGTGCCACTCTAACCTGGTGCCTTAACTGCTAGACCAAAAGCTTAGGAGTTGCCTGAGTTCCCAGCATTCTTTCTGTGCACTTTAAAGCCCCCTTTTTCTCCTCATGCTGTTTCTCCCCCCTCCCCTTTTTTTTCCAAATAAAGGAGTAGGTTCATGCACTCAAGCCATGATATGGTTAAGAAGCCACAATAGCTGGATTCACACAACACTTTAAGCCGAAACCTGTCAGATCATATTGTGACTTACATGACTCCATGATTAAATCAAACGAGACACATTCGTCCTCCAAAGATACTTACTTTGGGGTTTGTCTTTGCATTACACATTAACCCATGTTTAACTAAACATGGTATTAGTGAATTAATGCAATTTGTGCCATCTACTGAAACACAAAGCAGTCAACTAATCATCTTTATCCCACTTTGAATTCAAGGACAATATCACTAACCAGTGCCTCTAGATTAAATGTCTGTTAAAGTTTATACTCCTGAAACCTTGGAATTTCCAATTGCTTAAGGATGGACCCTTTCATCTTGACAATAGTAAACTGGAAGTTCTCAAGAGCCCAGGCAGGCAAGCTGGAGCACAGATCTTAGCTATGTTGAGACATGTTTACACAACTGGAATTACCGAACAACACCCAGAATCACAAAGTAGTTACTACAAGGGTTGTGGCAGGACAACTGATGCAAATATCATAAATCAACTGCACTAAATATGTTATTCTGTATTGCTCACCAGAAATTATTATTCCCATTTTTTACTAAATATCCTGGTCATTCCAATTTGTTTTATCTCAAGATGTTATGATCAAATCAATCTGATTTTATTCTCTTGACCTCAGCCAAGTACTGTTCTACAGTCTGCACAGTACGATGTAGTAAACTCTAATCCTTTTTAGATATTTTCAAATAATTATATTTTTTGTTTTATCTCAATTAATTGTGACTTTTGGGTTTTACATACTGGTCTAGGACCAAATATTGATTTAATTCGAAGTACTTTTTCAGTACTTATTCGGAGTATAAGACACACTCCCCCCCCCTCTAAAAGTAGGTGGAAATGTCTATGCGTCTTATACACCGAATGTTGCTGAAGCCTTGCCCACCTACTGGCTCCCACCCTTTGACTTTTTGGCCTCCGCGTGTTTCATTTTTGGCCTCCACATGCCCAGTTTTAGACCCATTCTAGGATTGCCACAGCACATCGTTGCCAATCGCTGCCTCTGCATCACTTTTTGGCCTCTGTGCATCGCGTTTTTGGCCAGTTCCAGGTAGCAGGGATCGCCGCTGCCACAGACCACCACTGGAATTAGCCGAAAATGTGATGCGTGGCAGTAATGTGCTGTGGCAATCCCAGCAGCCTGGAATGGGTCTAAAAGGGAGCGTGCAGAGTCCAAATATGCAACGCGCAGAGGTGGCAATGGGCTGTGGCGATCCCCAGTCTGGAACAGCTGATTGACGGTATTTGGGGAGGCCAATCCAACCACTGATCAGTTGCTCATGCTGAATCAGGCTGTGATACCATGCTGAAGCTTACCAGGCTGTTTGCTGCGAGGATACTAGCCAGATGAATACCGATGGATGCTGATAGGCAGAGGCAGAATTTTTTTTTCTTGTTTTCCTCCCCAAACACTAATGTGCATCTTCTACTCCGGAGCGTCTTATACTCCGAAAAATACTGTAATATGTACAATAACGTCATGACATACCTGCCATCTCAATGACTTGGACCCAATGCCTACAGTGAAAAAACTGACCTACGATCATTTTTCATACTTATGACCATTGCAGCATCCCCATGGTCATATGATCAAAATTTGGATGCTTGGCAAGTGGCTCATATTTACAATGACTGCAGTGTCCTGGGGTCACGTGATCACCTTTTGCAACCTTCTGACAAGCAAAGTCAACAGGGAAGCCAGATTCACTTTACAACGCATGTTATTAACAATTGCAGTGATTCAATTTGCAGAATCAGTCTGTGGCAAGAAAGTTCGTAAAATGGGGCAACACTCACTTAACTACTATTTTGCTTAGCAACAAAAATTGTGTGCTGAATTGTAGTTGTAAGTTGAGGACTACCTGTATTTTTTTTAAAATTTGATTTATATCTATTTGTTGCAGATACCGAGGGCTTCTTAGTAACAACGGTGCTACCAGTTTTAGAATTCTGTGAAAATGAGAAGAAATGTAAACATATTTAGAAACCTCAGAAAGTGCTTATCATGAGAGAAAATAAAAAGAAATGACCGCAGATACTGCTCTTGGTTTTAGATCTGCAACACCATATATGTAAAAAATAAGCTATACATTTGTGCAAAAGTATCATGCACCAACTTTTTCATTTGCAGGAAACTGCATGACATCTTAGAGATTAAGTGATAAGTCTGACATGCTGTTTTTAAGAATTTGTTATCTTTGGATAGCTGGAGAAAAATAGTTGAAGGTTAATCTTTCAGAGTGGCAGGTATATGCTACCTAGCTGTATTATTTGATATACCACTCAATGAAAATTCATTTTAGTACCATCAACTAGAACTACCTTTAACTCCTAGATGCAGCACAGTGCAATAAAAATTTATAAATAAGAAAAAACAAAACAAAACACATCTAAGTCAGGCTCTGGATGGCAGGATGACTTAACGGCTATTTCCAATTTATATGAATCCATCGCAAGATGGTTGCAATTTCTAGTCAGCCCAAGTTTCTCAGAATCGATTACATTTTGGAAAAATAATTTTATGCATTAATAATTTTAATGAATGCACACCTATTTGTCCCTATTATTCAAGGGAGGTCAAGATTGACTTTGAGTTGCTCCACAAACCACTTTTTGCTCACTAGGCTGCTCAGGAGTTGATCGGAACCCATTAATCTTTTCCGCCCAAAGACAGTTAACGCTAAAACAGTGGTTTTAAAAACTGGGGTAGAAAGCGCCAATTCCCGAGCCTACCATCTTGCCTTCCATCTTCCCTTTTAATTCCCACTGCCCGGGGCCGAAACTACCTGATCTTGAATAGAATAGAGGGTCTTCTAGTCCGGCCCCCTGCTCAAACAGGAGAACCTATACCAGTCATGGCTAACCTTTTTGCCATCGCGTGCCAAAAGCAGGGAGAATGCGGGGGGGGAGGGTGTCACGCACGTGCATGCCCACACCCATAATTCTATGCGCCGTCCTCCTGCACATGCGTGACCCCCCCCCTTTTGGCATGTGATGGCACGGTGGGCCCGTTTTTTGCCCTCCCCAGCCTCCAGAGGCTTTCTAACAGCCTGGGGAGGGCAAAAATGGCCTGTTTGCCGATTTCCGATGGGCCCAGAATGCCTGTTTTTCGCTCTCCCCTGGCTCCAGAGCCTTTCTAGGAGCCTGGGGAAGACGAAAATGGTCTCCCCCCACCCCCCCGGAGGGAGCTGAGCTCATGTGCCTACCGATATGGCTCCGTGTGCCATCTGTGGCACACATTCCATAGGTTCACCATCATGGACCTATACCATTTCAGAGAAGTGACTATCTAGTCCAGGGGTCTCCAACACTGACAACTTTAAGCTTGGCAGACTTCAACTCCCAGAATTCCCCAGCAGCTTTGCTGGCTGGGGAATTCTGGGAATTGAAGTCCTGCAGGCTTAAGATTGCCAAGGTTGGAGACCCCTGGTCTAGTCTCTTCTTAAAACCTCCAATGATGGAGCACCCACAACTTCTGAAGGCAAGCTATTCCACTGGTTAATTGTCCTCACTGTTAGGGAGTTTCTCCTTAATTCCAGGTTGCTTCTCGCCTTAATTAGCTTCCAACCATTATTTCTTGCCCTGCCCTCTGGTCCTTTGGAGAATAATTTGACCCCCTCTTCTTTGTGGCAGCCCCTCAAATACTGGAATACGGCTGTCATGTGTGCCCCCCCCCCCCCCCCAGTCCTTCTTTTCTCTAGACTGGCCATACCCAATTCCAGAAACCGTTCTTCATACGGTTTAATCTTCAGGCCCTTTGATCATTTGAGCCTACCAACCATCTTGCGTTCCACCCTCCCTTTTAAATTCCCATTGCTCGGGGCGCAAAGCACCCGATCACCCGCCGCCTTTCGCTCTTCCGCCACAGAGATCCATCCGGCCGCCACTTTCCTCCCTCTTTCAAGTTTTCCCTTCGCTCCGTCCGCTCCGGGCGCGCGAGGGGAGAGGAGGAGGGAGGAGAAGGAGGGGGGAGGGGGAAGTGGGTGGGACGAGGAAAGGGGCGGCGAAGCGCGCGCGCGGGGGGATGGGGGAGGGGGGAAAGAAGGGGAGGAAAAGAAGACACTTTTTTACCCACAATGCTTTGGGAGGACGTTGACAAGTGGATCCAAGATGGCGTAGAAAGTAATGACAGGTAAGTCAGGACTTCCCTATTCGCTGGCTGGGAAAAACGAAGGGGACGAAGGGGAAATCTCCGCCGAGGCTGGGACCGGGATGAGAAGCCTTCCGAAGCCGGCTGGGAAGCGTTGGGGGTGGGAGGGTGCGGTCCCTCGGGATTAAGGGCGAAGGTTTCTCCGTCCCCGGCGGAGCGCGACCGGGGCTGGCCGGAGAGGGCCCTGTGCCTGCGGAGGGGCCTTGCAGAAGTCGCAGCCCGGGGAGAAGGCGGTGGGTGGCGGCTGGGCTGTTTACGCGAAGGCGCCGCCGGGGTCCTGGGCACGAAACTGCTTCGGGGCGTGTGTATTTGTGTGTGTGTGTGTGTGTGAAGAGCGGGGTCGGTCGGTTGCGATGGAAGGCGGATATTCGGCTCCTTCACTACTAAAGCAGACGAGCGATACCTTCAAGGCTTTGGAGGCAAGGGGCGCAAAAACCCACCCTTGGAAGGCTGGCCTGTTTGTGTGTGTGTGTGTGTGTGTGTGTGTGTGAATGAGTGAGAGTGTGTATTTTTGACCCCCCCTTTCCCCCCTCCTCCCTCTCTCTCTTTTATTTTTGAAGCCAAGTCTGAGACTTGCCTCTTACGAGGCGGGCGAAGGAGGAAGCTTTTTACAGGGCGGGCGGTAGGAAAAGCGAATTCCTCGAGAATCGTCTCTGGGCTTTTGTGAGGCTTAGCAACAAACAACTCTTTATCGTTTATAAATGGAAAGATCCCCTCCCCTCTCGCCACCAAGAAGCGGTCACGTAGGTATTTATTACCCCCCATTCTGTGAAGCAACAACTTCTGGGTTCCTGAAGTTGGAATTAAATTATGAGTAGATATTTTTTTATTATTATTATTATTATTTTGTGGGGGGAGGGGGGAATCGAACATTTTGGAGACATCGCTTGAGTTGGGAAGGAACTGCTCAGATTGGTGACCACAGCTTTAAAATTTGTTTTTAGGTTCCTTAGCAAGATAATCTGGAAAAGTTAATGTTTAAAAGCAGTTGCAAAAACAGGGCACTGTACTGTGGTTAATTGCAGAGGGAATAAGAAAAGAATTTATACGTCTGTACGTTAAAATTACTGTTTTTATATTTAGTGTATATAATAAATATCAAAACCATAACTTTTAATATACTTTTATATCAGTATTTTGATTGAAATATAAGTGTGCATATTTATGCAGGTATGTGCTTTTATATCAATATATTAAATACGTTGATGAAAATGCAAGTGCAAAGAAAATGCCTTAAAAATCAGGGTTTTTTGGAATTTGTCTTTTGAACATGGTTTTAAAAGCACATAGCTTCACAATATGTAGAGGGAGGTTTTTTTTGTACAAGCTTAACGTTTTGTGCGAAGCAATTTATAAGTAGTAATTAAGTTTCATTAAGATGGTATTACAACTTGTAGAGCCAAAGCTTGAAAGAATAGGTATCCATATTGCAATCAAATAAGAGAAAACGGCCTTAATATTTGAAACTCAATATCTTCAGTGATATAGTTGATATCATTCAACTTCTCACAGTAAATACACAGTGGTACTTAAAGACCGACATGTATATTATTGTGTAAGCTTTCATGGATCTTAACCAAAGTCATCAGATTCATGGATTGATTGAAACCTGCTCAACTTGTTCAATTATGATTTAAATCAGAAGATTTTTCCAGATTTTTTTTACAACATAAGTAAAATAAAAAATACAGTTTTATTGAGGCTGCCATTCACACTTAACTGAAAATACATAACAATTAATTTAATATTTTCAGTAAATGTGTTTAGTGTAGTGTAATTATTGTTTTGGAAACAATAGCTTTTTTAATTAAAAGGAAATTTAAAGACATACCAAAAGTATGTGTTATGTTACTCCATTAGTACAACTTAAACTTATAAGAAATCTATGGGGAGCATTGTGTGTGTGCGCGCATAATTCTTAAAATAAGTATCTTGTATTAAAAGAAAGAAAAGGCTTAAAACTTTGGTTATTTTGAATTTGCTCATAATTTTAAGAAGATATAGGCTTAAAAAAACTTGCAAAACTTCCAGATTTAAAACTGAGGAGACTAGTAGTGAGTTTATGTTTTTGTGATAAATGGTCTGTTTTCAGATCATTTAGCGCAATACAACTTTTTTCTTTGATATTTATAGCGGGTTACCAATCCAAATATCTTCCATAATCTAACATTTGATAATGATTGTACTATTGCTAATACATTTTATAAATCTAAAGCATTTTATATCATTTTATAAATTTATATCATTTTATAAATTTTCAGATCTGGTTATATAAACAAGATCTTACTTGACATTTTTTCTAGATGCAAATTTGTTAAATTTATGGAGAAAACAGGCAATAATGCAACAAATTCATATACAGTGAAACATAATTACTGTCATATAGTCGTGGAACTCAAAATTATTTGGAAAATGGCATCAGATTGTGGCTGCATTTATTAATATTGATCTAATTCAGATGATTGGTGTAAGGATTTTGAGAGAATATAATTCATTCATTCATTCATGAGGTTTTTGAACATACACAGAAGTACTTTGCAGGTGCTAAATATTTTATTACCTCTTCTTTTCTTCAGCATAAGAAAATACAGGACCATTTTAAGAGATGCCACTTCTATTTATTTATTTAGAGATTTATATCCTGCTTTAGGACCTCAGGCTCTTCCTTCTCACTCACCCACCTCTGCCATTGCAGTAAGAATGTGAGGTAGGTTCGGCTGCAGTTACTCAATAAACTTACCAGGAAGATCTCTTGTTTGCTTTGTGATAACAATAAGTTCTGAATACATCTCAGAAAAAAAAAATGAGGCCCAAAGATTTTATGGCTCAAATATGTTTACTTTGAAAGAAATAAAAAGTACTAAATGCCCAGCTTCTTTTAACTTGTGAATTCCCACAGAGACAATGTGTTCTGTTTATTACAAAGAACAGTTTATAAAGAATAATATTTTTTAAACTGTTACCCTTTGGTTAGTAATTTCATGGGATTTGTGAGTAAATTAGAGCTACAGTTTTAAATTCCCTTACTATGCTCTAATGGTAACCTATGGCATGCATACCACAGGTGGCACGCAGAGCCATATCAATGGGCACATGAGCTTAGTTCCGGCGCACGTGCATGCGCTGGCCAGCTGATTTTCGGGCCTTCTGGGCCCACCGGAAGTCAGGAAACAGGATATTTCCAGCCTCCGGAGGGCCTCTAAGGTGGTGGGAAATGCTGTTTTCACCCTCCCCAGGCTCCTAGAAGGGTTCTGGAGCGTGGGGAGGGCGTAAAACAAGCCTACCAGGCCCACTGTGCCGTCACGTGCCAAAAGCGGGGGGAGCGCGGGGAGGTACACATACTTGCGCGGGGTGGGGGAGCAAGGCACATAGGATTACAAGTGTGGGCACACTTGCACATGATCCTCCGTACTCCCCCCCTTTGGGACACAATGGCAAAAAGGTTAGCCATCACTGTCCTAAGTAATACATCGCAGCTGAAAAAACATAGTTTCTAGGTTAAAACAGGATACTAGGCCAAAATCAAATCATATCTGAGATCCTCACTGGTAAGAAATAAATCCCAGTATATATAGCAAGGACTACTTCAATTTAAGTGTTTCTAGGAATCCTCTTTTTAAAGGAGTATCTAATATGCCTGGGGAAGATTTCCAATTAGAAACAGGCATATGATAGTCATCACTCAGCTTGAATAAAACTTACCTACCAAATCCCTGTTTGAGATTTAGTAATTAATATATAATATGAAAGATAAGCATTTCTAATGTACAATAATTTTTAAAATTCATATGTTTCTAGTTTTAGAAATGTTAAAATGGAAGCTAAATAGAGCTGTTTTGCTGAAAACATTGTTTTTGTCAGTCATGGGAGTGATGAATCTACTTTTAAGATTACATATAGTATTCCTTAATTCAAGTGATTGTGGTAGAATTACATACACATCGGTCCATGGCAAATATTTTACCCAGAAATATTACTAGTGTACGAGTGTATGTTACTTAGGGTAAATTGGGTTATTACTTTTATGAGTTCAGTGAAAAATGCATATAGAGGAGTGTTGTAAAACCCACACATTTTATATCATTTTTAGCATCTATGTTTTTTCAGTTCCTTCCTGGCATAAAAATTATTATATATGCTCATGTGTAATTAGTGTATGTGCTCAGTTTTACTTACATCTTTGCACATCCTGTAGAATTTTTCAGCCAGTGTTTCACTTCTGGACATTTTTAAGAATTGTAGTTACATACTTTTGCCATGTCTGATGGTAATCTATGGACGAATCTGATTGTGTGCCAGAAATCAGGGTTCCCCAACCTTTGGTCCGTGCCCCAATGCAGTGAAAGTGATAGGTGAGCGTGTGCATGCACACAAAGCGGCATTTATGAAAGCGGCAGGCATGCGCAACCATCCTCTCTTCCCCCCACTGGCCACCATCGGTCCGCCAAGCCGGAAAGGTTGGAGACCACTGCCGTAAAGTTATTTTGCTTATATTGCCTTTAATTGTGTTGCTATGATATTCTTCCTAATATATAATTCTTATTCAGCACCCCAAAATAACAGAAACTCATCTAACTTTGTTGGTTGGGAAATATAGCTATCTTATCATCAGTATATTTCTTTTCACCCATATCATTTCAGTGACCATAATAAAGAAGAGAAAATACAGCATTTTTTCAAAAAAAAAAAAAAAAAGAAAGAAAGAAAGAAATATTTACAATTGCTCACTTTTGTATTTCCAGAGTAACACGTAAGAAGTTTTGTTGTAAAATAAAGAGCCAGTAATTCACTTCACCTACATTTGACTAGTGAGTCCTGGTATGTCTGCACTTGAAATAATCTTTTAAGAAAAGCCTCAGAAGTGGTATTCCAATTTTAATGTTTTCTAGGATATTATTACTTGCTGTTTTTTAAGGAAACGGTATGTCTAACTGCTGTGCTTTAATCACAGTTTATAGGTGTGGATTGTTTAGTGGTTATTTTGCCCAGCTCATAGTCCAGGTGTTGGTTCCAATAGCCTGGACTGATGGTTAATGTATCTTTAGGCAGCAGCTATTTTTTAGGAGTAAAAGTTAAGGATCAGAAGTGACAGGGAAGAGGTGGTCATATATCATCATCATCATGTCTGCTCTTTTCTGGAATTTTGTACTGAAAAGACACAGGCAGGGGAAAAGATTATTCTCTGTTTTATATTGCATGGATCTGACTCTCCCATTTTATTACAGCTGTAAGTCCAGATATAAACAAAATATTGAATAAAAGAGGTACTGCATCCTTCTAGATATATGTATATGTGCTATAAAAGACAAACAGTAAGTATAATGGAGTCTAAAATAATTAAGAACATAGTTACTAAAATAAATCCAAATAAAATACTATTATAGTAAGTTCCAATCCCAAGTAATGATATGGCATACAGATAGTCCTCAATTTAAAACCACAATTGAGCCCAAAATTTCTGTTGCTAAGTAAGACAGTTGTCAAGTGAGCTTTGCCATATTTTATGATCTTTCTTGTCGCAGCTGTTAAGTGGATCTCTGCTGTTGTTAAGTGAATCTGGATTCCCTGTTTCCATTGTTTGTCAGAAGCTCGCAAAAGGTGATCACTTGACCCTGGGACACTGCAGCTGTCATAAATACATGCCAGTTGCCAAGCATCCAGATTTTGATCATGTAACCATGGGGATGCTAACAATGGTTGTAAGCATGAAAAACGGTCATAAGTCACTTTTTTTCAGTGTTGTTACTTCAAATGGTCACTAAATGAATGGATATAGATCAAGGACTATCTGTATCATACAAATGGTAAAATAGATCTGAGCAACTTGAGAGATTATTTTCAAGTCCTTGTCTGAGAGTAGTGGCATTTCAAAACAGTCATACTCTCTACCTGAACATTTCTTCAAGATACCTGACACTAACTGGTCATTTTTAAAAAAAAAAACACTTTAAAATAATAATTCTAAAAATCCAGGAATTGTTCAGTTGGGATACTGAACAAAAGGTGTGAGAGGCTGTTGATTTGCTGTTGTATGAGACATGTTTGTTCATTTACTCCTTCAACTGAAGTTAATGCGAAACCATGTAAAATTGATCTTAGAATGGTAAGAACATGAACTTTACTAATCAAGGCATGACAGAGTATGTTCTGAGTTTCTTATATACCTAATAACTTTTTTTCTTTTTAAAAACGGGAAAAAAATCCATCTTTCCCTACTTAGGTAAATAGAAATCTATCAAATAAAAATTTCTGTTTCAAAACTAGCAATGCACTTAGTTTTAGAATAACATAATTCATATTTGCTCCCATAACATATATAAAAACCATGATAAGCATTTATCTTTGACCAGACATTCTGGAGTTGTGGAGAGGTTTTTCGCCTAATGTTTAGACTAAAATTTAATGTCTTGTCTCTGTCCGATAATTGTTTGGTTATTCAAGGCTGAAGTTTCTTGTTGATCATGGAAGAGCATCAATTATAGTATTTTCTCTGAGAATTAATATTCTCAAAAAAAACCTCAGCAGGTTTTTAAGTACTATTGGAGTAGAAAAATCTTTGGAACAAATGGATGGCCTCATGGACATATTCTAAGATATTTGCTGCTTTGTTCTGGAAATAAAGAATATAAGAAAAATCCTCCTGAATCAAGCCAAAAGCCTATTTTATCCAGCCATTTATATCCTACAATGACCTAACTATGATGAATTCCTCTTCCATTGTGTTCCAATAGTATTTAAGGCCATTCATCAAGGAAGTATCAAGACTAGCTTCAATTATCACTGAGAAATATCTTACTTTAGTAAATATGCATGATCACAAATTACATCTTCTCTGTTTGAAAAGTAGTAGTACCCACCATACTCGGTGCCCATAATGATCATTGAAACAAAGATATCAACAAAATTATTTCTAATAACACTGTATGAGAGAGGAGGATAACCATATAGCTGCATTACCTGCAAAGTGGAAGTGTGACATTCTCCTGTTACCTTAAAGGAGTAACAGTAAAGGCAGCAGGGAAAAGAGAGCATTGCATGTGTGTGTGTTTTTTTTAACATTGATGAAATTAATATGATTCTGTTAGCCAAAGTAAGCAGATAATAGAAGGTTCTACAAAATAAAAGGTTTCCCTGTCAGTTTTGTCTAACTCTAGGGCACAGTGCTCATCTCTGTTTCCTAGACGGAGGCACATGTCTGAAGATGCTTCCGTGGTCATATGGCATGGCTGTATGCCAAAGACATATGAAATGCTGTTACCTTCCCACCAAAGTGGTATCCATTAATCTACTTACATTTGCATGCTTTCAAAATGCTAGGTGGAAGTGCTAGGAGCTGGGCAAGTAACGGGAGCTCACCCAGTTGCGTGGAGCTCAAGTCTTGAACCTGGGCTGTCAGTTTTCCAGCTGACAAACTCAGTGTCTTTAACCGCTGAGCCATTGTGCCTTATTCTACACAATAGGGAAAAGAAAAAGCCTACACACAAACCAATAATTATTTAAGTGGAATTTGTATGTGGATGCACTACAGTAGATTAAAACCTACTGTTAGAAAGAAAAGCTATATATTTAGTAAATAAATACATTTACAGGTAACAAAAAAAAATTACAATTGAACACTTACGCTTTAAGTGCATTTGGTTGATTAAAAAACAGAACGTAAATGCATTATTGCATTTCACACATAGGGGAGAGAGACTTAGCTCAAAATTTCCCTAAGTAATACAAGTAAAAACAGTTATCACACTGTTTATGTGATTGGTTCATATCATTCAAATCTGGTGCATCTTATGTCTGAGCTTTCTCTTTCTCCCCCTCCTCCTCCTGGGAAAAAGTTTGTTGCAGCATTTAAGTAGTTGGAAGTTACTAGAGTGTTTCAGAATTCATGATGACTGTATATTTATTCACAAGATTTGTAGATGTAGTTTTAACACTGAGAATAGACAGTATCCAAAATCACTATTGTGGGTTTGTACTCTTGTCCCTGGAAATTCTTTCCTTGGGTGAGAAAGAATGGGGATGCTCTCCTACTTTCAGAGTCCAGACCTTCCTTTCTTTCTTTCTTTCTTTCTTTCTTTCTTTCTTTCTTTCTTTCTTTCTTTCTTTCTTTCTTTCTTTCTTTCTATCTATCTATCTATCTATCTATCTATCTATCTATCTATCTATCTATCTATCTATCTATCTATTTAAACAAACTTTTATACCGCCCTTCTCCCGAAGAACTCAGGGCAATGCACAGCCCATAATAAGACAACATAGATACAAAAGTTACGTGAAAAATAATAAAAGTAACAGACAACAAAAACCAATTTGGCAGCCAGTAGCATGCAACAAAAATTATAGAAAGCAGATACTACTTTCCACAATGGAATCTTTTTGCTTCTCTTGGAATTTCAGATTGCATTGTAACTTTATAAAGCATCTATATTCCTGAAGACCTGTTTAAAATGTTCTTAATATAATTAATTAAATGGGATGGAATTAAATTAATTAAATCAATGGGATGCAGTTGCTTAATAAAAATATTTTGATTTCAGAATTAATGAATGACGCTTCGTGTAAAACTTGGGCAGGCAACCATAATGATAAGCCTTTGGTCTTATCTACATAATTCCAGTTCTGCACATTGGATGCTCCCTGAACTTGTGTTTGTTTGGGGTTTTTTTTGCAGATGTTTCATTACCAAACTCAACACTGATAATATTACCTAGTTTGGTAATGAAATAAATGCAAGAAAACCACCAAGCTGATAGACCATCAAGGATCTCACAACTCAACCCTGAGCTACAAATATCAATGAAAAGTTATATATTGACTAATATTAAATGGAGGCAACTTTCTGGATTGATACTTGCTCTTTTATTAATATAAGAGTGCCTTCTGGTTGCAGAAGAGTCTTTAATTCTTTAATTCAGCAAAGGCTCCTTGAAGGTGACTCAAATTTTTCAGCACCACCTTTGTGCTGCTCAGAGGGCCTTCAGCCTTGCAGAGAGATTTTCAGAGGATTACTAAGGGGCTCACGTACTGCAGAGTGTTTATTCTGTAAGTCTTATTAGCTCCAAGAACAGTTTTCTGTTTCAATACAGAAACTCCTTGATTAATCATCTAACAAATATATCCTAAAGCGATCAAAATCAAATCCTTCTACATATGTTTCCAATGACGTTGTCAGAAACATTTGTCATATTAAAAATAAATTGAACTGGCTGTTACGTAATGCTGATTTTATGTGGCCTTGCCTGTTTATGTAGCTATAAAGTTTAACTGAAAGGAATAATTACAGATGTTCGCATGTTCAAAGATACTAAGCCAGAAATTTGCTCCAGATATATGAAAATAGGTATTACTCAGTAATTAGGGCGCCTACCACATTTTATATGCTGTTGAGATGAAATAGCATAATTCCAAGTCTTTTAGGTACTGGTAGTTTTATGATAAGATATTAGCTTGCAAGCTTCCCAGCTAAATGTATAATCATGGAATGAAAGGTGCTTATATGCTTCATCCTTCATATCCATTAATTCTTGGGTTTGATTACTACTGCTTTCTGTGATTTGATGGTTCTTCTGCATTGTTTCTTGATGGAACACCCATGTTTGGACCTTTTTATATTGTGCTTACCAATCATTTTGTTGCTGATTTTGCTTCCAAAGTGGTAAGAGGCTCTTTTACGTTAGTGAGATCTTGAGATTAACCCCCCCCCCCATGGTACACTTATTAAAATTTTAAAAAATGGATAAAAGTGAAATAGTATATAATAACTGTTTGATTAAATAGAAAAATTGAGAGGAGTTCATTAGCATTAGCAATAGCACCTAGACTTATGTACTGCTTTACAGTGCTTTACAGCCCTCTCTGAGTGGTTTACAGAGTCAGCATATTGCCCTCAACAATCTGGATTATTGGATTTATATACCGCCCTACTCCCGAAGGACTGGATCTGGATCCTCATTTTACCCATCTCGGAAGGATGGAAGTCTGAGTCAACCTTGAGCTTGGTGAGATTTGAACTGCCAAATTGCAGGTAGCTGGCAGCCAGCAGAAATAGCTTGCACTCTAACCACTGCGCCACCTTGGCTCATAAATAGCTGCTTTGCAGTCTTAGCACCTCCCCTAAAATAGTGATGCACGAGTTTACATATGAAGGCTCATTAAATCTTCTATGGGAAACTATAATTGTGGAAGGTATGTACTCATTTGGACTGAATTTATATGGAAATTATTGATTTCTTTAGTTATATAAAAAATTGACAGCCCTTCCCTCATTCCATAGAAAGTTTTATTATGGATTACATCTCTCTACAGGAGTATGCTTTCAGATGTCTCGGGATCACAACAAAAATATTGGTGACATATGCTGGATTGCATTTTTATTTTTGTTTGTACCGTAACAGATTGAATTACTTTTCTTGGAATAAACATCTTCCCAGTATTTTATTAGCTTAGACTGTACTATAAAAATTAAAGCTTGTAATTCCGTTATAGAGCATTCCATGACAAAATAATCTACTTGAAATTTTTCACTAGCCAGAGAAAATACTTTCAAGTTATCTCTACAGCATTTTGAATAGTTATACTTTCGGCCAGCAATCCTGATGAATCGGAAGTAGATTATGAAGGTTTAATGTTTGTGCTCTGTTATGGCACCGTTTTTAAACCTGTATTCCTAGGAATCTTTGAATGTTTTGGAGGCTTTGGGGGCAAAGATGGCTTTCAGAGTCAGTAACGCAGTTATACACTATCTCTGTTTTGTGGTCCCAAGCAGACACAAGAGGTTTGGATGTATAGATTTCCTGCAGTGTAAATTAAGAAGTCACATATATCAAGAAATATTCTGTCTAACAATATAGTGGAATTATGCTGTCTGTGTATGCTAGTGTCCAGGTTACATTCTAGAGGTCTTCTCACTTTTTGAATCAACTGCTATATAACTGCTCAGTTTTGAGGGTTTCTGCCTTCTGTCCCTTGTTTACAATATGGCTGTCTCAAGCATGAGAATCAGAGATTCCTGCCTCACTGGCTTAAATTCTTACACCATCTCTCCTTTTCTCTTTATCCTTTTCTTGACTGAGCACTCATATAGTAGCAAGTTGCAACTAGTTTAATAATCGGATTGTAATTCAGACAATGAACACAACATGAGTAGGCCACTCAGCTTAAACACTCAGGCACAAACTCCATGGAAAGTGAGATCTTTTCTACCAGCCATGCCAATGCAGCTTGAAGCAGACAGTCCAGGGGGAAAAAACCCAGAGGTTTACAGTCCAGAATTATAGCCACCACAAACAAGAGTTAGGGTTAAAAGATTGGCAGTTAATGGGAAGCAGGTCCAGATAATAGAGGTGAGGCGGGGCAGAAAAACAAGAATGTTCTGTATCAGCCTAAGATTTAAACACAAAGGAATTCCACAATTCAGTTTGAGTCATAAACCCTGACGAGAGTAAAGATATAGGAATCTAGGTCTGATTTTGGAGGCTTGTTTACAGTGGACACCAAGGTCCTGGTAACTACTGCTAAGTAGCTCCAGCTATGGGCACTGTTCATTTAGATCACTGTCATCCTTGCCAAGTAGATTGCCTTTGCTTTGTCCTTCAGGGTTGCCAGCATGCCCTTTTTCTGGGTGATCCGCCAATATCTGGCTCCATATTATTTGCCTATCACCTGCTCCTGCTCATTGCCTCTGTTATTGGCTTCAAAGATAATTGATTGCCTCCTGATGTTTGAGCCTGACAGTGTGTCAGATTAGGCCCTTCAGCCTCTGCTTCAGAAGAACGGACCATAACAATCTTTACCACTTCCCTCAGTGGAACATATGCCTCCTTACTCCTTCATATCATGGAAGACTGGGACAATGGGACATGTTGTGCTCTTCCTTTCATTTTTATTGTTTCATCAATTGGAGCTATCCCTATAGCCTTTTCAATCCTTCTGAGGATCTGGAGGGTGTGTGTGTGTGAATTTTCATTTATTTCTTCAGTTGGAATTGTAAAGTATTTCATCCTTTGCCATTTTCAACTCTTTCCTCTTGACTGTAGAGCTCAATATGAAGTGAGTGTCCATTCATTTTTTGAGTTGGAAATCATTTCCTTTGTATGGTCTCTTCTGTCTTCTTGTCTATAATTATTTCTTTCTATTCCTACTGGGGTTGATACTGTAATGTGACCTTTTCCTTCTATAAACCAGTCCTCCTTCAAAAACCATTGCATTGCTAGAAATTATTGATCTGGGACACCAGTCAGAAAATATATGGACCAGTGGTAGGTTTCAAATTTTTTTACTACCGGTTCTGTGGGTGTGGCTTGGTGGGCATGGCATGGCTTGGTGGGTGTGGTGTGGTTTGGTGGGCATGGCAGGGGAAGGATACTGTAAAATCTCCATTCCCACCCCACTCCTGGGGGAAGGATATTGCAAAATCCTCATTCCCTCCCCACTCTGGGACCAGCTAGAGGTGGTATTTGCTGGTTCTCCGAACTGCTCAAAATTTCTGCTACCAGTTCTCCAGAACCTGCTGAATTTCAACCCCTATCACCCTTCTGCACCCCTGCAGAGGCATCTGCAGAAAGTAAAGAAACAGGAAGTTGGAGGTAGCAACACATATACAAATGTCACCTTGCCTGGGTTTTTTTTTTTTAACCTTTCTCTGCAGAGTGTTTTAGGCTTTACATATTTTCAGCAGGACTTTCTTTGTGCCTAATAGTAAATTGGAAACTTATAATTGTTTCAAGAATAAAATGCTTTTAAAAACCAGACTATCCAGTGCATCCTGTACTGTGCCCTGTATTCAATGTTCTGGAGGTCATCCATAAATTAATCAAAGCTGTCTTGATCCTTTAATGCTGGTTTGAAATGAAAAAAAAATCAGAACAACTTAGAGCTAAAGAGCTTCAAAAAGTTTATAAAGATCAGGCAGAAATTCTATAGTGTGATGGCAATTGTTTGCCTTAATATTTTGACTAGAGTTCCCAATGTCTTTGGGGCAATGGAATTATTTGAAATTTTAAAAGAATTTTATGGAAATGCAAAACACCAACATTTCTGTATAATAAGCAAAAACCCGCCATGTATTTTTTAAGCTGTGTCAGAAGAACTGATGGAAATGCAAATTCTGCTTGAAGCTAATAATTTGTGGCATGTTAGAGTCCCATTCTGTGAATGGGATGGGTGGGTGTATTAAATGACTAAAGTCTTTTATAACTTTTTGCATCTGTGTTGTGCCTTTCTTGAACAAAGCATGTAGACTCTTCCATATGCCACCTTGTATGAAATATAGCTGGCTATTAGTAGTAGAATTTATTCCATCACACACACTCCCCCCCTTTTTTTGCTAGAGAGTTGAGGGGATTTCTTAAAGCAAGCTATAGGAGGAGATAGAGAATATAGTGGAGAACTTCCATCACAGTATAACCATTGGACAAGGAGTGTTGAATATACTACCGTGTTTCTTCAAAAAGATGACCCACCTTGAAAAGAAGCCCTATCATGTTTTTGAGTGCATGAGCCCCACCTACAAAATTAGCCCTAATTAAGACCCAAACACCCTGGGGTGCAAGTGGGGTGGTGAGGCACACAGGTAAAAAATAGGGTGGGGATGGGGGGGATGGAGCTGCCCTACTTACCAGACCTCGCACACCCCGACACCTACCTTACTTTCTTTTGCGGCCGCTTGCTGTCACGTGCACGCATCACCCCGGCCTCCGTTTTGCCTTTAGATGCCTGCCGGAAGGCATCTGCAGTTGACAACAGAGATCTGGATCCGGAGCTCTGTTTTCATACCATCCTCTTGGTGCAAGAACCTTGATAGTTAAAAAAAACTATCCTTTTAACCTTGATAGTTAAAAAAAAGCAAACTGTCTTTGCCAGCAAATATTGTGTCTTCATGGGAGAGAAATGTAATATCTCTCCTTCTTTTATGTCAGTGATAACATACTTGTTTACCAGTCAAATAGACTGCTGGAAGGTGGAAATCAGAAGACTTCCAGCACATTTCCCGTTTTATCTAAACAGAGGGTGGCAAAAACTGAAATGAAATTGTGAAAGCAGGGAAGACAGGCTAATTTCTTCAATGGGTTTTGGGGAGATATTCGTAGAATCCAGTTGAAGCCTGGGGTGTATGGCAATCCGAAGTCAAGTTACATTACTCTGTTATCCAGAAAAGCATTATTAATGTTTGTTACACTAATGAAAGCTAGTGCTCGAAGGCTGAGAGATAATAACTATTTTTTTCCCCTCTGGTTGTGCATAAATAGCTAGTTAGTCTGCTCATTTCTTTCATTCTTCTAGTACATTCCAATTTGCCCCCTAAAAATGCAAATTTTCATTTTTATTATATATTTAAATAAGTTGGCTTAGGGAGTAATTAATTTAATAATTAGTGCAGACCCACCTTTATTATTTTTATGAACAACTCAAATACATATCTAATACTGCTTCCCCATTCTGTTTTCCTCACAACAATCCTGTGAGGTGAGTTGGGCTGACAGTGACAACTGTAGCTCAAAATCACCCAGCCAGTTTTCATAGCTAAATTGGGATCATGGTTTTCTGGTTTCTAATCTGGTGCCTTAACCACTAAATCATATAACATATATGGCAAATACTGTGCCGTTTATATGACAGTATATATACAGTGGCATGTGAAAAAGACCTTGAGAATCAGGGCAAGAAAATGCTGTCTAGGTCAGATGGAAGAGACCATATAGCTCACAGCTGCATAATGGGCAGCAGAAGAGACTCAGAACAGACCCTCCATAGCTTCTCAGGCTGTTATGGAGATCCTGGGAGACTTGTACTTTTAAACTTGTAAGATTCTGTTAATATACTGTAGCTTTACAATAAAGGAGAGTTAGCCCATCTGGCCGTGCTTCCTGTCAGTTTCACCTGGGAAATATATATCAATATGTGTCTTATTTGGACAATATACAGTATGTCTAAATAAGACTAAATTCTTATTCTTAATATTGTGTTACCTTAAAATATTGTAGTACTTTATTAAGGTCCATGCCAGTGTTTACATTAATGCTTTTGGATTAAATATCAAGGGTATGTGTGTTGCATGACATAAGTATTTTAATTTCTAGTATTTTATTCTCCCCCCCACCCCAGTTTTTACAATAATATCACTATGAATTACCGTATGTGGGTAGTGCATTATGTTTCAAAACCAAAAAGCCTTCAACCATGAAATACTGAGATTTGTAAAATAACTAACAAAATCACTGGCTTGTGCTCCTTCTAAGCATTTTTTGTAGGATAAATGTTTTACTCTCGAAAGAAATATTACTTTCTTAGACATTGCAATAGAAATGCCTTTGCATTTTAAATAAAAGATAAACATATTGTGGAGATGGTGACAAAAGTATCAGAAACTCACTTTTTTTCTATTCATTATTTTATTTATTTATTAATTTAATTGCTTGAGTCTGCATAAATGCTCTAACTCCTAACTCCTTTCAAAGAAAGAGGTAAAAACGTTAATTAGATTTATCACACTTTGCATGTATGGTGCTGCTATCTGGCCCACAATTAAATTACAGCTTTTTTATTTCTGATCTGCATTGTATGTGTTCTAGTGAAATAATTTAAATGTTAAAGTGTACTTTGAAACAGTCTCTGTCATTCCCCCCCCCCCTTTAGAATGTTTGTGCACTAAAACAAGGTGGGGTGAGGAATGTTAATAGACAATTGACATCAATTTTCCAGAAGTACCCTAATATAAATTCCGTAATTTTCAGTTAATTAATTTGCATCAAAAAGACCAAAGAGGCAATTCTTGAATTATTTTTTAAATGCCCTTGATAGTATGCCTACAATTGCCTAGAAAGAGCAAATAATGTTTCTGTAGAATAGCCAGAAACCATACCATATGAAACAAAATTGTTGCAGTATACCAAAGATCTGCCTTTGCAGGTCTTTGTAGGGGACTGTAGGTATGACAGTAAGCAGTCCTGCTAGTGACTTTGACCTAAACTCCGTAAAACGTTGCATATCAAAGTGAGTATATTTAGGATTCAAAAAACAATAGCAACTGGTACACTGGTTTCAGTACAAGATTGATATGGTACTTCCAAATGGTACCACTCCCTACCAATAGCACTTAGACGTATATACGCTTCACAGTGCTTTGCTGCTCTTTCTAAGCGGTTTACAGAGTCAGTCTACTGCCACTAACAATCTGGGTCCTCATTTTACCAACCTCAGAAGGATGGAAAGCTGAGTCAACCTTGAGCTGGTGAGACTCGAACTGCTGGCAGTCAACAGAATTACCTGCAATACTGCATTTTAACCACTGCGCCACCATGGCTCACCACGCCACCTAGGCTGGCATATTGTGGGCTAGTTTCAGTTTCCAGTATGGCATTCATGACTGTCTCAGAAGAAGCACCTTGTCAAAATTGAACCTTGAGATTTTCAGTTCATCAATCGCTAGTACTAGGTTCTTTGGGGATAGACACAGTTAGTTTAGAAGCTGAAGGTGATTAAAAAACAAACTTTCCCTGCAAGAGGTCTTATGAAACTGTTTGGTATTAATGCTAGTCGTAGGAGGACCCTCGGACTGCAAATCAGTTACATAATGGAGAGTCTGGGCCCATTCTTCAGGCTGTAATTCTGACTTCACAACATAATTTGAGTTGCAAGAAAGGAAAAGTGTAGCTGAATATCATTAGCATTTGGTCGGCTGGCTCCAAAACAATATGATCCTTCTCAGAAGCTTCATGTTAGCATTAACCAATACAAACTTTTGGGACCTCTGTGGATCTTTTTGATTGTGGCAGATGCAAATAAAGAAATCAGTAAAACCCCAAGGGGTCAAGCAGGTATCTCCTAGTGAAGAAATCTAGGAATATTAACACAATTGCCCTCCCTCTGTCTGTCTTCCAATAGAGATCATCCATCTAACTTTACTCTCATGGCCATCTCTGAACCAAGTTTGGATCTAAACCCTGGCTGCAAATGATGTATGTAGGCACAATTTGAAAGGAAGCCCATCATTTACAGTATTCTGTGATGGCCACAGTTGTTCAAACCCCTGCGCGTGCACACACACACGCACACACAATCTTCATTGCTTGTGTCAAGACTCTGACCTAGAAAACAAGCTGAGTATACAAATAGTCCTTAACTTATGACCACAATTGAGCCACATTTCCATTGCTAAGCAAGACAGTTGTTAAGAGAGTCATGTCCCATTTTACGACCCTTTTTGCCATGTTGTTAAGCAAATCACTACAGTTGTTAAGTGAATCGTGATAGTTAAGCAAATAGGCTTCCCCATTGACTTTGCTTGTCTTTGCTCCCTAAGAAGTTTGCAAATGATTATCCCAGGATCCCGGGACACTGCAGCCATCATAAATACATGCTGGTTGCCAACCAGACAGAGTTTGATTGTGTGACTGTGGGGAAGCCGCAGTGGTTGTAAGTATGAAAACTGGTCATAGGTCACTTTTTTTCAGTGCCATTATAACTCTGAACAGTCATTAAATAAATGGTTGTAAGGCGAGGACTACCTTTATATATTTTCAAGTTATATGTTGTGAGCGTGTTGTACATAAGTAAACATAGTTCTGAGGATACCTACAAACTTTCTTCAGTGATTGATTGCGTCATTATTAAAGAAAGAGAAATATGTTTCCAATTAAGCATTGCTTTAGAGGCATACAGAATGAGAAATACTAAGAGATGAAAATATATCCTGATAAATCTTAATTAACCGCAGGGCATAGTAGGAGGCCAAACAGATTGCAGGGTACATAAATATTAAATGATATTTATTATTTCTGTAGCATGGTAGATTGTTCTGCACAGTTAACACTAGAAATCTAAATATCTACAAAAAGGTAAACTATTTCTAATGATTTTATGACTCCTTTGCTTTTGCTCAATTTTAAATTTAGTTAAGCATCTCAAGCTTGGGTATATATATATATAAACAATATTAGTTACTATTCTGTCAGTATCATCATTCTAATATACACTTAGGACAAAGACTGATGTCAAGCCCTGTGAGCTGGCAGAGTTTTGAATATGAACCACTAGGATTTATGGAAATACTTTTATTTCTAATAGGGAGATATAACAGAATCTTGAGGGCCTGCCAACTTACACCTGGAATAATTAGGGTGGAATTGTTCTGAATCTTTTTCTCATGTTCGCTCATTCCTCCCTTGTGCTGAGGCATTCTTTTGCAATGGTCCTATTTCCTGATTCACTTTCCAAGGGTCTGTTCAACATTTCCATCATAAATAGTCATAAGTATTGTATGAGTTCATTAGCTCAAGAATTACAATACTGAATGTTTTAATGCATTGATGCAAAAGTCTCTAATGATTCAGAAATGAAGAATGTAATGCTATTTGATTAAACATAAATATTTAAATAATCTATTGCAAAAGGGTTATTTTTCATTACCTGTTGATTTAACCTGATTTTTATGGCTGTATATCTCATTTAAGTGACTCTTAAATGTCATGGTTTCACTTAGTTGTCATTGTTTTTCATGTATTAGATCTCCAGTATTTAGTGTGAGACAAAGAGACTCTTAGTGTTGCTTGCAGATGTTCCTCAGCAGGCCTTGACCTCAGTACAGATTTGTTAACATAAAAAAGAAAAACTGTATGTATGTATGTATGTATGTATGTATGTATGTATGTATGTATGTATGTATGCATGCATGTATCCACGAAGAAATGTGTGAAAATATCAAACTCCAGCATTTATATTCTTCAGAAATAGTTAGGGATGGTTGCATAATCAGCCAGGTGTTTAGACTGGATTTGGCATTTTTGTCTACCTATCAAGTCCAAGGTACATCACTGGATGTAAGCTATTCAAAGTAAAGCTGCCTTTTGCAGTTGACTGATGGTGGTTTTATTAATGCTGATGGTATTCAGGTGATGCTCCAGAGATGTACTATCTTTGCTTTCTTCTGCCATAGTCATTCTCTTTGCATTCTTGTCATATATTTTATGATTTTCTTTATTTTTTCTTTTCTGTTTTCTCCAGATATTGCAATGTCCACTATCCAGATTTACTTTGTCTTTCTTATCATTATTCTTATTCTTTAACATAGAGACCCACTCCAATAGATATTATCAGGTTCAGGAACCTCCTTGTTTTTCATTTTCATGAAGAAATTACTTTTCTTTCTAAGGCAAATACCTTCAGCACTCATGCATCTATGAAATGAAAACAGGTAGTCCTCAATTTACAACAGTTCCAACACTTAGTGACCATTGGAAATTATAATGGCACTGATACAATCATTTTTCACACTTATGACCATCACAGGATCCCCATGGTCAGGTGATTTATATTTGAATGCTTGGCAAGTGGTTCATATTTACAGTGGTTACAGTATCCTGGGGTCATGTGATCCCCTTTTGCAACCTTCTGACAAGCAAAGTCAGCGGGGAAGTCAGATTCACTTAACAACCCTGTTACTAATTTAACAACTGCAGTGATTCACTTAACAACAGTGGCAAGAAAAGTCATAAAATTGGGCAAAACTCACTTAACAAATTTCTCACTTAGCATCATAAATTTTGGGCTCAATTGTGGTCATAAGTTGAGGACTACCTGTAGTTCAATAACTCTGGGATGTAAAAAGAGCAGGTGGCACTTCAATGGTTACTCCCCGCTCTTCTTCCCAGTTTGAAGTTTGAATAGTTTGAAGTTACTATGGCACTGAAAAAAGTGATTCATGACAACTTCATGCACTTAGGACCATTGCAGCATCCCCATGATCATATGATCAGAATTTGGCTGCTTGAGAACCGGCATATATTTATGTCTGTTGCAGTGGTCAATAGGTCATGTCAAGCCTTCCCAGTCAGCTTCCAACAAGCAAAGTTGGAAGCC
Source organism: Masticophis lateralis (assembly GCA_030761175.1). Classification (NCBI taxonomy): domain Eukaryota; kingdom Metazoa; phylum Chordata; class Lepidosauria; order Squamata; family Colubridae; genus Masticophis; species Masticophis lateralis. The sequence goes on along the minus strand of JAUDYJ010000002.1, from coordinate 133,004,023 downwards.
AGCTTTGCTTAATAATTGCCTGATTCACTTAACAACACAGTGATTCACTTGACAATTCTGACAAGAAAAGTCATAAAATTGAGTGTTACTCACTTAACATCTACTTGCTTAGTAACAGAAACTCTGGTCTCAGTTGTGTTTGTAAGTTGAGGACTACCTCTATAGTCTAGTCTTCCAGTGGAGATGGTTTACTAATCGTGCCTATTTCCTAGGGCTGACTGTAAAAGATGAATCTGGCAAGGAGAAAACTTGCATTGCTCAGGCCAGACAGAACCATTATGTAAATGTGGACAGGTGCATTTCAATCTCAAGGCTGGAGACAATATTTAAGGTTTAAGCATGCTATGAAGGAAGAAAGTGAGAGCTAGATTGATTTCCGTATTCTACATCGTATTTTCTGCTTGTATGTTCCATTGTTCTTGTTTGCAATAAAGCATCTAATAGTATCAAATATTGAAGTTTCTTCTGTTATTGAATGTGGGTTGGAATTTCTGGAAGAAGACAGATTTATAGTAGTGCCTGTCCTGAAATCTAATAAAAAAATGGTCATTTTGCTACTAAAGTTTGCAGTTTGATCCTGTAGGAATGCAGAAATACGTGAGAAATAGGTTCAAAAGTATTCCAACTCAAGGGAGCAGTATTCATCTCCGATTCTCAGCCAAGGGAGCCTGCATTATCTGAGAGATGACTGAGAAATACATTAATACAGGTACTCCTCGACTTACAACAGTTCCTTTAGTGATCATTCAAAGTTATAATAGCACTGAAAAAAAGTGACTTAAGACCATTTTTCAAACTTATGACCATTGAGCATCCCCATAGTCATGTGATTTACATTCAGATGTTGACAGCTGGTTCATATTTATGACGGTTGCGGTGTCCTGGGTCATGCGAACCCATTTTGCAACCTTTTGACAAGCAAAGTCAATGGAGAAGCTGGGTTCACTTAACAACCATATTACTAATTTAAAAACTGCAGTGATTTACTTAGCAAATGTGGCAAAAAAAAAACCATAAAATGGGGCAAAACTCACTTAACAAATTTCTCAGCAACATAAATTTTGGGCTCAACTGTGGTTGTAAGTTGAGGTACAGGACTACCTGTATATTTAATGGCCACCCCTTCACTGGATGGTGAAGTGGTGGCCATTCAACTGGTGACACTAATTCATTGGGGATGCTTTAATTTGGATTCTTTATTTAACAGGGTTTGGTTTAAAAGGTCTCTTCCAACCCTGTAGCTCAGTGAGTTAGTAGGGCTTCTTGAAGCTAAACTAATTACACTTTAAATAACATGAGTGAAATTGTATTTTATTAAGTTGAACTAACTTTTTCTGTAAGTGTACCCCAAATGATGATTATCTTCAGAACTGTACATCTATGGAGATTCTCAGTTATCCAGGTCATGGTTGCCCCAAAGGTGCTTTTTTTCAAAAAGTAGTTACTAACTTCCTAATAAAATGCCTTCTCATGGTACCCTCCATCTCAACTATTGTGTCTCATTGTTACTTAAACATAGCTTAGTATTAGATAGACTTTATTATATTCAGTATAACATAAGAGCACAAAGGACAAAAAAATCTAATCCCCCTCATATACACTTCTTTCTTTTGACATGTGAAATAGATATATAAACATTATATATAATGCCAGCTTAAAACATGAGACATTGAAATCTGCTGAGTTTAATTTACAGTGGGTTTTTTTCCTCTAACATGATATATAGTTGTACAAAGATTGCAGTGGACCTTGGAGATATTTTTATTCCTTATCTATCGTGACAAGTATACAACTTCAGTTGAAAGGCCATATCTGTTTTTATGTGTGACATGTTGGCTGTGACACTTCCGATCTAAGTGTGGCCAAAGTCCATTTTGAGATAGGAGTTCCAGAGTTTTCAAAGTTTTCAAAGTTAAAAATCCACCGATAAAAAAGTTGTTTTGCTACTTAACAGACCACCATAAATGCATAAGAGAACTTACATTTTTAACTGCAAACATGTTAGGGTGTTCTGGAACTACAAAAAAGCACTGCACATTTTTTCTCATTGTGCTATATATCTGTTTGTAATTTTTACACATTCTTCTGTCTGTTCATATGAAACAGACAAGCAGAGTGAATAATGAGTTCATTAGGCAATTGGACACCAAGATCTATAACTGAAGTTTCCATTTTTGAGAAAGTGTTTCATGGAACTCTGACAAAAAGGTTGCTACAATTCACAACACTTACTTGCCAGAAGGAAAATAGTGAGATTACTCCCCCCTTCACTCTGTACCTCCATCATGCTCTGTACTCTTTAGCTAGCCATTGTTTTTTCTCAGCATGATTGAGCATATTTTTGAATAAAATAGTTTTTATTTTGTAAGGATACTATGAAGTCTCTATTTTTAAATGAAGGTGACGTTAGAAATGGTACTTTGTTTTCAAGTATGCTTGTGTTTAATTTTGGAAAAAAAATAACCAATGGATTATAGAGTCCAGCAGACACCAAAGATCTATCCATTGGCACAACGGGCATCCAGTATCAGTTTGCAGAGTTCTGTCCCCTATTAGGAACAAATACATCAAAGAGTCAAGAGCTTTAGGGAAAGTGATCAAAGGAGGGGAAGAGTGTTTGAAACTACAAAATAATGAGCAGATGTGAATGCTTTTCTTTTAGTTCAAGAGTGGCTTAACATGGCATTTAAATGGGAATCCTTAAGAACATTAATTGCCAATCTCATTGTGGTTCTTTCAAAGACATCTCTAATTTACTGTGGAAACACTGGTATTGCTTTTAAGTATATAGTTAAAACTATTCAAGGGCACTATTTGAATGGACCAAACATTTCAGTGAAAGTCATGCTTTTTTCACTATATCCTCCGTCATGAATTATGGATTAATCAAAGAGACAATAAGTTGCCAGATATTAATGAATATTGAATAGGAAATTGTTGTTATGCAGAGAAATTAGTAATAAGCCAAAAAAATTTAAGAGTGTGACATAAGAAAATAAAAATAGTTTCTACAACACCTTTCATTATATCTGTCATTACTTTTCTGTCTTTAACATTTGTCCTTGCTTCTATTACAGGACTTCATATATTGACTTATGTTGCTTAAATTATATCATCTCTGTATTTTTCAGGATCTCATTACCTCTATTGAATCACAATATTTTCAGTCTTTCCCTTTCTTTTGTTCCATCATATAATCTGTCTAACATGCTGCAGATTATTTATTCTCAGAGAACAATACAGCATCATCGCTATACAAAAGTATATATACATCCACGTCCCCAATCAACCCACCTCTGACATCACCACAAGGATTCTTTATAAATTTATCTATAAAAACATTATAGATACCATAAGGTTGTTGAGAGTGTGGTTGCGCGACAGCTGCCTCAGTACCTGGATGAATCGACCTATCTAGATCCGTTCCAATTGGGCTTCAGGTCCGGGTACAGCATGGAGACGGCATTGGTCGCATTGGTAGATGATCTCTGGAGGGCTCGGGACAGATGTTGTTCCTCTGTCCTGGTCCTATTAGACCTCTCGGCGGCTTTTGATACCATCGACCATGGTATCATGCTGCACTGGTTGGAGGGGCTGGGAGTGGGGGGCACCGTTTTATGGTGATTCTCTGTTCTCTCGAACCGGTCACAGTCTGCGTTGACAAGGGGGCAGAGGTTGACCCCGAGGCCCCTTGTATGTGGGGTGCCACAAAGATCGGTCCTCTCGCCCCTTCTGTTCAACATTTATGTGAAGCCGCTGGGTGAGATCATCCGTGGTTTTGGGGTGAAGTACCACCAGTATGCTGATGACACCCAGCTGTACATCTCCATCCCAGACTACCCCAATGATGCCCTCGAAGTGATGTCCCGGTGCCTGGAGGCCGTACGGATCTGGATGGAGAGGAACAGACTCAGGCTCAGCCCTTCCAAGACCGAATGGCTGTGGTTTCCAACGTCCCGATATAGTCAGTTGGCGCCATCACTGACTATTGGGGGCAAGTCATTGGCCCCCACGGATAGGGTTCGCAACTTGGGCGTCCTTGTGGACTCACGGCTGTTTTTAGAAGAGCATATGACGGCCGTGGCCAGAGGGACTTTTTATCAGGTCCGCCTGATTTGCCAGTTGCGTCCCTTTCTGGATCGGGACTCGTTACGCATGGTCACTCATGCCCTTATCACCTCACGCCTGGACTACTGTAATGCTCTCTACATGGGGCTCCCCTTGAGGAGCACCCGGAGGCTCCAACTGGTCCAGAATGCGGCTGCACGGGTGGTGATGGGAGTGACGTTGTGCTCCCATGTGACCCCCCCTCCTGCGTGAGCTGCACTGGCTCCCGGTGGTCTTCCGGGTGCGCTTCAAGGTTTTGGTTACCACCTTCAGAGCGCTCCATGGCTTAGGACCAGGGTACTTACGGGACCACCTTCTGCCACCAATAGTCTCTCACCGTCCAGTTCGCTCCCATAGAGAGGGGCTCCGCAGGATGCCATCGGCCAAACAGTGTCGACTGGTGGCCCCCAGGGGGAGAGCCTTCTCTGTGGGGGTACCCGCCCTCTGGAACGAGCTCCCCCCCGAGATAAGGAGACTGCAGGACTTACGCACCTTCCGCCGCGCCCTGAAGACATTTTTATGTCAACAGGCTGGTCTGGCCTAAGTCTCCCCTTTTAAATTGGGTTTTAAAATGTTTATTTAATTGGATGTTTTAAATTCTTTCTAAGCCTAAATTAGTTAATTCTATTTTAAAATAATTTTAACTTTTATATCTTATTGTATTTTATTTTGGCTGTCCACCACCCTGAGTCCCTTCGGGGAGTAGGGCGGTATATAAATTCAAATAATAAATAAATAAATAAATAATAAACAAATAATAAATAAATAAATAAATAAATAAATAAATAAATAAATAAATAAAATAATACAAAACCTTAACTACTTGCTGAATATTGAACAATTCACTAAACCTTCCAGTTATTCACATGCATGCTCCTTTTATCACATCCAGCAATCAAATTTTAACTCCTTATTAGTATAAAATATTCCATAATTCAAGCATGTCTATTTTATCATGAGCTTTATCTAACCTAATAAGTGTACAGTATACAATACTTCCTTTTTACATTCATACATTTTTCAATGACTTGCTAAGGAACATTTTTGTTTGCATACTTGTTGCCCAGCATAAATCCAAACTGCTCTTTCAAAATATTGTTGAATTTCACATTGTGTTCCATTTCAGTCAGAACTCTGCTGGCATTCACAGAAAAAACTTAATGTTAGTTTTTGCAGTTCTTCTTGGTACTTTTTTCTTTGTATAGGAGAACAGTAATGGCATTCATCCAATCAGACTCAGATACTGCTTTCTTACATATACTAAACAAGGTGCACATTTGTTCCATAAATAAGATCCAGTTCTAACATTAGTTCCATTACATCATATAGCATTTATAGGTTTTTTTTTTTTGCATAGTAACATATATAGTTTGTTTCAGTTTTACTCTTAGGTATATCACTGTCATCCCCATATGGGTTTCTAAGATACTCCTTCTAGTATTCCTTCACTTCAATTTCATCCCAAATCATTTCATCACTAGTATTTAATTCTATTCACTTTGTTGAAGGATCCTTATTTAACTCGATATTTTCATTATACCTTAATTTCTTTAATTAAATCCTTTGCAACAACGCTTTATGCATATTATAAAATATATTTCTTTCATTCTCATGTTTACACCATTCTTTTACATGCATTCTTCTCATCCATAGCCCTTTTCATTTTTTCATTTCACCAAGCATCCTTTTTCATATTTTTGAGATGAATCAGGATCCCATGTTAAGCAGATTTGTTGCTCATGCCTATACATGAGAATCTAGTCAATTCACAATCAGTGCTAGATATTTAAGGGAGGGCTGGACTTGGATCGCTTGTGGGAACATAACAACTCCAGACTTATTCTTCTCTTGACTTTGCCCCCAACTTTGTCTCTTCTCGTACACCTTTTAATTTATGATATTTCACATATTTTTGTGACACTCCATCATAATAACTATTTTTGTTCTGTTCCAGTTAACTCTTTTGTTACATCCACTTTCCATTCAGTCTGCTGACAGCGTATCTATCTTAAAATATTTTTTTAAACTAAAAAAATCAGAGCATTTCTCCCTGAAGTTGCACTATTTTAAAACTAGTTTCTTTTATTTCTTTCTGCCAGGTCCATATTTAGATGAGTTTTTTCCTTCATATTGCCCAAAAGTTGTCTTTCCTGCATTTGGAACTTCATACCTTCCTTATTTCTTTCAATAATTCTTTCATATTTCTTCATAAAAAGAGAAATCTATAATACTGTACATTAATTCCATATATATGTGAATGGCTAGAAAGTATAATGCTTAGAGCACCACTCTGATGTGAAAGGCTTGGGTTTGAATCCGGGCTGGTACCTACCTTCTCAGTAGGGGTCTTGGGGCACCAATACTTAATTAATGCTTCATATGTCTAAAGCAGTGATGGCTAACCTTTTTGCTGTCATGTACCAAAAGGGGGGAGCACGGGAGGGTCGTGCGCATGCGTGCCCACACCCATAATTCAATGTGCCCCCCTCATGCGCGCACGACTCCTCTCCTCCCCCTGCTTTTGGCAAGTGATGGCCCGGTAGGCCCGTTTTTTTGCCCTCCCCAGGTTCCAGAGGCTTTTTTGGGGAGGGTGAAAACGGTCTTTCCCATCCCCCTGGAGGCCCTCCAGAGGCCGGAAACAGCCTGTTTGCTGACTTCCAGTGGGACCTGAAGGCCCGTTTTTCACTCTCCCCAGACTCCAGAGCCTTTCTAGGAGCCTGGGGAGGGTGAAAACAGCCTCCCCCCCCCGGAGGCACTCCGGAGGCCAGAAACGGCCCATTTCCTGACTTCCGGCGGGCCCGGAAGGCCCAAAAATCAACTGGCTGGTGCATGCATGTGCAGTCAGCTGACTGGCGCACTCATGTGCCCACCGATATGGCTCTACGTGCCATGTGTGCCATAGGTTCGTCATTACGGGTCTAAAGAGTGATACAAACTGTGCCGCTTGGATGTCTCCCAGATTAACAAAGTCATGTGAGAAAAGCATGGATAAGTAGGCTACTGGAAGAAACCCAATGGCATACATGTGAGAGATAACCTGAAATTAATTGAACATTGCTAAATGGTAGACCTAATGAGAGAGAATATATGAAAAGTATGAGAGAACTATGGATAGACAGAAGACCTACCTCCCTGCTGAGAAAGCTAATGCCTTAACATAGGGAAGAAGCTGTTTTCACAGCTGGAGATAGACCAACTGCACATTGCATCCTAGACCGAAGACCTGAAGGAACAACTAGAAGTGCAGCCAGCACCTGAACCTGGACGGTCACTGCCATTCCCTCCATTATAGAGTGAGCAGCTGATATGAGGCATAAAACCATAGATAAACTAGCTACAGTCAAACCTTGAGACCAGTTACCAAAGTTTAATGGGAATACGATCAGATAGCATGCTAGGAGATTCCAATGGAGCCCTCAGGACAATCCCTATTGCCACAACAACTCAAACCAATGAATTAGTATATGCCATAGTCTCTAATCCTGAAGATTCTTGGGTACACGATCAAGAAAAATATTAGTACATACTACCCACCCACCCATGGTAAATGAAATTGAAGGCTAAGATCAAGATGACTCAGAAGTTACTCAGATGATGGAAGTACGGAAAGGAATGGAGATTGATATGACTTGGCTACTTGAAAAATATAAGGGCTTGACTCCATCTGAAGCCCTTGAGACTGCTAAACAAAAGATTGTGACACTGGCTACTAAGCTAAGGTGATACACTAGAGAAGCAGAGGTCAAGAAAATAATTGCCCTGTTCAGTGAAGAACCCATCTGCAGTCCAATAACACAGTGACAGCAGAGCCACCAACAGCAGAAACTGAACAATACTAGAAGAACATATGGGAGAAAAAGAAGAGACATAACACCCATGCAAAGTGGCTGCAGGAACTGAGAGCAGAGAGTTTCCTATTCCGAGGAGACAGTAGTCTCCCAGAACAGGAAGTAGTCACCATTACAGTAACAGACATCCAATAGCATGTCAAGTACATGAAGAGCTGGAAAGCACTTGGCCTGGACATGATCCACACCTGTTGACTAAAGGAACTAGTAGCAGTGAATGAACTCCTAGCAGAGCAGATGAATTAGCTTCTAGCAGCAGGCTCCCACCCAGATTGGCTAACGCAAAGGACAGCGCTGATCATGAAAGATCCCATCAGGGAACAGCACCATCAAACTACGGCCCAGTAACCTGACTCCCAACAACATGGAAAGTCCTGTCAGGCATCATAGCTGCCAAGCTACAAAGCCATATGGGCCAGTCCATGAGCAACAATTCAGAAGGGCATTAGGAACAACATTAGAGGCTCAAAACACCAGTTGCTCATAGATAGAGCAGTTGCCTAAGAATCAAGGTCTGGACCAGTGATGGCAAACCTATAACATATGTGCCAAAGGTGACATGCCACAACATTTTGGCATGCCAGTATTCACTAACATCGAAAAACTATTCTTGAAAATACTCCCTGTTCTTATGCAAGTTTAATGGCTAGATTAATTGATTACTTTTTTAAAAATTATAATAATAATTCAAAACCAGCTTTTAAAGATGACTGAATGAAAAGCATACATTGTTTCTTTCTTGTGTGCCTATTTCAGTTTCTGATGTGTTATTAGAATGGAGGACAAAATGTTTCTGATGATATTTATATTTATTGCACTATCTTTTCAGAATAGCCAATAGGAGCTATATTCAGTGGATAAGCTTAACATTTATTTAATTAAATTGTTTAATAATCACATCAACAGAAGTGTTTAACTTCACCAACAATGTATTTTGAAAGTATAAGATTTTGCTTTTTCAAAGAAGGATAATATGCTTAAAAGGTGTGAAACTCCCTGGCTTTATTGACATTGCTTAATAATATCAAGCAGTTTCTCAGATGTATTAATTCATTTCTGTGCCCCAGTTCTTTTCTGTTCTAGTCCAAATGACTTTTCCCCTACTTCTGCTATCAGCTATCACTGCAGGGTGTCTGTTTCAAAATTCCCAGAAGCCCTAATTAGTAATGAAGATGTTAGTGACATGAATGATCCTAGCAACAGTTCTTTAGCTCTCCTCCGTGAGCAATATGTAGGATTTCACTGAATCAAAGCTGGCATATAACATATTAGGCCATTAACGATATATTTAATAGCACAACTTGTGGACTGTTTTTAACAACAATCTCAACAGATTTCGCAATAAAATCATTGCAGACTGGTGGATTACAGTGTGCCCAGTCACATTTCACAATGGTGTGAGGAGGGTGGAGAAAGCAGTTGCATAAAAGTGATTGTGATTTTCAATTACTACATCAACTGCAGATTCTAACAGGATCTTCTGTTGTAGAAAAAAAAGAAGGTAATTCACTTTCCCTAAATTGAGTGTTCCTGCAGTAAATTGAGGAAATATTGGGAGAGGATTTTGTTGAAGATGAAAACAGAGAATTACTTAACATGCAAAACTGTAGGGCGAGATATGTGTGTATGTAGGAGTGTGGGTGTTAAAGCTATCCTGCATTTGAAGTGCTCCTGATTCATATTACGATTTCTGTGGCTGAGTCACGGCAGCAGAAGACCAGAGAAGTCATGTGACCAAGCATGTGAATCACCCAAACAGCAGGAATAGAAAGTGGCGGTAAAGCACTGTACAGAAGCCAGTGTTTTCTCTCTGCCAATATCCTCCCACTCACTCCTCAGAAGCATGTCAGGCTGAAATCGACTGCATCAAAATTGAAAGTCTTCTCCGTAGAACCGCTTCTTCTTTACAAGTCGTGAGTGCGACACTTCCAACAGAATCAAGTAGAGTAGTTTGGTGTGGTTGTGTAAGCAGGGATTGAAATTATAGCATTGCTTGACACTACACTTTTAGGCTGCTTGCAGCAAACATTTCTTTGTAGATTCATGTGTTTGATCTACTTGGCTGTATAACTGTGGTGGTTGCCAGTCTTGTTTCCTGTGTCTGTAGGTTTCATAAGTGTTTGCTCCCATATATATTGCTTCCTTCCATATGAGATAAAATGTAACATGTGAACTTCTAAAGATAGAAAAATGACATTGACAGAGGAAGTTGGTCTGGGAGGAAATAAATGAACGATTCAGTCACTAGGGTAATTCTCTAAGGAGTGATGATGGGGAAACCAAACAGCAGGGGTATCCAGTGGAAGCCTTGGATTGGGGTAATAGATCTGATACAGAGTGCATTTTTAAATGTGGCTTGCCCTGAATAGTTTTTTGAGATTTGATCTGCCTTTGATTAAAGCAATGAGGTAATATGCTTCAAAAAAGTGTGGAAAGATTTTAAGAGTAGGAAAGTTACTCGACAGCTTTTAAACAAAATAACATTTAAATTGTTATTTAAAATAAGAGACATTTTATAAATTAGCTGCTGACCAATATGAATGTAAATAGCTTTCAAATACCAATTGTACAGGTTTTATTTGTCGCAGTGATTATCTGCCTGGTGTGGCTTCTGAATAGAAAGACATAGACTACAGATCAAATAAATTGGATTTTTGATTTGTGACTTTCTCACTACTTATTTTTTTTGGTGGTACCTATAAATATTCAAATTGAAAAGATGAAAAGAGTTTGGAAAATATGTTCTCCTATTGGCTGTCACGGCAGTCATGCATGGGTGGTCAGCTGTGGCAGCCTATTGGACCGGGCCATCTGGAAAGCAAAACTCCGCCCCCTCTTGCTCGTCCCCAGTTTTTTTCGGCTCGGTCTGCCTAGGACAGATCGTGTCTACAGTGCTCTTCAAAAAAAAAAAAAAAAAAAAAGGAAAAAACGGACTTTTGACCACGGATTGCCTTCGGACTGCTTTTGGTTTGCCCCTTGTTTGGTTGCCGGCTGGCAGTTTGTTTCGCGTGCGCACGAGTTCGCTCTGCCTCGCTACGCTCGCTTCCCGCTAGCACGGCTGTGCTAGCGGAGGTACTTGAAACCTCCCTCGGCTTTGTTTTTCATCTCCCGGAGGCAATCAGCGCTCCGGCTCTGTCCTTCAGCGAGCGGCGGTTTCGCTATCTGGCGCCCGCTCTAACAGCTGTTTGGCGCGAGGCTTCAAGCCGCGCCGCGGAGCACAATCGAGCAGTCGGTCAATTCCCCTGCGCAGAGGCCACGCTACAGCAGACGAACCTGCAAGCGCAAGTATCGGGGGGGATCCCCTGTGGCTATTGGGGCTCCGGGAGGCAATTTCTTATCGCCACGTGGCATTCACAAAATGGCGGACGCAGCCAAACAGCGCCTTTCCCGCCAGGTTCAATCGAGGGGGAAGAGGCCCCAAGAGGTGGACTCTGGTGAAGGCCCCTCTAAGGGAAAAGTTTCTAAAACAAGGGGCTCTAGCAGAAAGGATCCCTCAGCCCCCCCAGCCCCTAAGTCCTCTAGGGATGAGGAACGCCGCCATAAGGCCCTTGAAAAAACCTTCTCTAAGGCCAAGGCCTCAGCTTCTTCTAGGCCTGCCGCCGCTAGCACTGAGTCTGCCTGCTCCTCTTCTTCTGCTAGGCCTGATGTCGTCCATAGGCCTGCTGCCTCATTATCTCCGGATAGATCCAATTGTGGTGAAGCCATGCAAGACTCTGAGGCCCAGTCAGTCTTTCCTATAGTGTCTGATTCTCATATTGAGACTGAGTCTGCACAACACGAATCACAGGAACTACCTGCCCAAGAATCTGGTCAAAACCTTCAATCATTTACTAATATTCCCCCTGCTTTGGCCTCTATCATTTCTGAAGCCATTAAGCATGGCATCTCCCAGGGCTTACAACAAAGGCCTTCCTCCCGCTCCTGTTCTCACCACCATTCCCCTGAATCTGCTTATCAAGAGGCCCTTGAGGAGCCTGAGGGAATTTGTGAGACCGGGGATGCTGCAAGCCAATATTCTCTTTCTGATGGTGAAATTGTACCTGACCAAGATTTGTCAGAAGATGAAGGATTAGAACCTGACCAACCAGCCTTCATTGGCTTATTTCGTCCTCATATGTTTCGCTCCTTGCTCTTTAAAGCGCAAAACGTTACTGGCCTTGGAGGAAATTCCTCTTCTTCTTCTGGTTCTGTTTCAACATCTGTTGATCCTAATGCCTCTCTGTTCCAGGAACCTACTGTCCAGAAAGAGATTGTTCCTGCGCCCAAGTTATTCTCTGATGTCCTTCTCCGTCAGTGGTCCTTTCCAAGCTCAGGCCCAGTCCCTAATAATTTGGATAAGAGATTTTATAACATGACTTCTGAATTTTCTAACCTTCTACAGGTTCCTTCAGTGGATGCTCCTGTTTTGGCCTTGTCATCCTCTTCTCCCCTCACAGGTCCTCCGGAAGAGTGCTTACGCCCGGAGGAAAAGAAAGCAGAACGAACCCTAATCAAGGGTCACCAAGCTTCGGCCTGGTCAGTCCAAGCCTCCTCCGCAGCATCTTTCTTTAATAGGGCTACCATTCTCTGGATACGGCAACTACAGGCTCGTTTACCAGCATCCGATCAACGTACCCATCAAGACCTGAACAAGATTCTTGCTGCAGTTGAATTCTCCGCGGATGCGACGCTCAACGCTGCGCGTTTTTCGGCCAAAGCGATTGGAACGACGGTTACATCCCGCAGACTCCTCTGGCTCCGCAACTGGCAGGCAGATATCAGGAACAAATGGCGCCTCGCATCTTCGCCTTTCGCAGGTGATAAGCTTTTCGGGGCCCCACTCGATCCCCTCCTTATCGAGACGAGAGACCATCGCAAGATTCTGCCATCTCTGCATCGTCGCCAAGACAACCGTTCTCAGCCATACTACCGCTCCCCTCCCTTCCGGGGCGGGGACACCGCCTTTCAGTCTCAACGTTCTCATCGTCCCTTTCCGGCTAGGACCCCTCCTCCGCAGGACACACAGGTTAGGCAAGGGTCTAGATTGGGGTTTAAACGGCCCTTTCGGGGGGGCCGGGGCCGTCCCCTCCGGAGGTCCCGCTGAAAGTCATCCTCACCAGGCCATAGGCGGCCGTCTAACCCTCTTTGCTGATATCTGGGAGGGCACTGTTTCCGATGCTTGGGTCAGGTCCACTATCCGCTGGGGTCTTTCTCTAGAATTCCACTCCAATCCCCCGGAGCGGTTCCTGGCTTGCCCTCCTTCTCGGGACAAATCCAAATTTGATCAACTTAATCTGGCCATTCAACACCTCTTGGAAATTGAGGCCATTCAACCTGTGCCTCTCGCCCAACAAGGGCAGGGATATTACTCCCGTCTATTTCTGGTTCCCAAGACCTCGGGGGGCTGGAGAGCAATTCTAGACCTCAAATCACTGAATAAGCATATTTTCTATCGTAGGTTCAAAATGCAATCATTGCAGACCATCCTCCTCTCCATCAGGGAGGGGGATTTTATGGCTTCAATTGATCTAACTGAAGCCTATCTCCATATTCCTATTCGACCTGACCATCGCAAATTCCTCCGCTTTTTCCATAACGGGCTCCACTTCCAGTACAAAGCCCTTCCCTTCGGGTTGTCTTCAGCCCCTAGGGTCTTTACCAAGATTATGGCATCTCTTATGGCCCATGTTAGTTCCATCCCCGTCCGGGCTTTGTATTATCTGGATGACATCCTCATCCTCTCTAAATCACCAGACCAGGGGATCAGGGACCTCAACAGGGTGATCCAGGTTTTACAGGACCATGGGTTCTCCATTAATTGGGCTAAGAGCCACTTACGCCCTTCTACCCGCCTTCTTCATTTGGGGGCTATCATAGACACCATCAAAGTAGAAGTTTTCTTATCCCCTGAACGTCAGAAGAGCCTTGCCACCCTGGCCAAGCGCTTTAGGCGGGCCCGAACGGCCTCCTTGCCGGACCTTTCCACCTTACTAGGCAAAATGGTTTCCTCTTACGGGATTGTCCCTTGGTCCCGGCTCCATAGCAGGGATCTGCAATGGCTGTTACTTCCCTTCCAACGCAGCTCTCCGACCCTGCCCAAACGACGGATCCACCTGCCTCCCACGGTTCTATCCTCCTTCCTGTGGTGGACATCTCCGGCGCTGGCAAAGGGCACCAAGTTTCTCGAACCTCGACGGGCAATTGTCACTACAGATGCCAGTCTCAAGGGTTGGGGCGCTCACCTGGATGCGCTCACCGCACAAGGCCTCTGGTCCGCCCAAGAACAGTCTCTCAGCATCAATGTTCTAGAGTTACGAGCTGTTTTCCTCGCCCTTCGGAAATTCAAACAACACCTCCAAGGGCGAGATGTCCTAGTCCTCACGGACAATACTTCGACCAAGGCCCACATCAACCGGCTGGGCGGCACCCGTTCTCGGATTCTCATGCAGGAGTCTCTGCGTCTGGGTCTGTGGGCGGAGAAACATCTGTCTTCCCTGAAGGCGGACTACATCGCAGGGAAAGACAACGTTCAGGCCGACTTCCTCAGCCGCACGACCGTAGATCACACGGAGTGGAGCCTTCCTCCTCACCTCTTCGACCAGATGACGGCACGCCTCGGACTTCCGGAGGTCGACCTCTTCGCCTCCCACACCAACCATCGACTACCGCGATTCTTCACTCGCTTCCCATCGCCAGGAGCGGAGGCGACCGACGCCCTCCGCAGCCCCTGGCCTCGAGGCATTCTCCTTTATGCTTTCCCGCCTCTACCACTGATTCCCAGGGTGATCCGCAAGCTCCTGTTAGAGAAGGCAGAACTGATCCTCCTGGCTCCTCATTGGCCCCGTCGGGCTTGGTTTGCGGACCTAGTCTCGCTCTCAGTCCTCCCTCCGTGGCACATTCCTCCCGATCAGATTGTCCTTCGTCAAGGAGACCTGGAACACCCGGATCCAGGGTCGTTTCAGCTGACCGCCTGGAGGTTGAACGGAGCTTGCTGACCAGGGCACGCGTATCTCCCGATGTAATTCCTATCATTCTTGCGGCTCGCCGTCCCTCCACGATTCGCATCTATGGCTCGTCCTGGAAGGCGTTCCTCCGTTGGTGCGGTAAGAACAAGTTGGACCCCTCTTCAGTCTCTGTAGTCCAACTTTTGGATTTTCTTCACAAGGGCTTCAAAGCCGGCCTCTCTCCTAACACCTTACGCCGTCAGGTAGCCGCCCTCTCATCCATCATATCTAACAGAATCGGCTATCCCTTGGCTAAGGATCCTTTCATCAAGTCCTTCCTTAGAGGAGCTACCAATCTACGACCACCGGTGATTCACAGGTTCCCCACTTGGGACCTTAATAAGGTCCTTACAGCTCTCACCAAGCCTCCGTTCGAACCCATCAGAGACATTAATCTCAGGTTTCTATCTCTCAAAGTTTCCTTTCTCGTAGCTATCACATCTGCTAGGCGTATCTCCGAGTTGGCTTCCCTTTCCGTCCGGTCAGATCTCTGCATCTTCCATAAAGACAGAGTTGTGCTCCGTTTGGACCCTGCCTTCATTCCAAAGATTAATTCAACCTTTCACAGAGCTCAGGAACTCATCCTCCCTAATTTCTGTCCGTCTCCTCAACACCGCCTGGAAAAAGCATGGCACACTCTTGATGTGCGCAGAGCGTTGAAGGTTTATCTGTCACGCACGTCCGAATTCAGACGGACGGAAGCCCTTTTCGTCTCATTCCAGCCTGCCTCCATGGGAGGGCGTGTCACCGCTACTACCCTTGGCCGCTGGTTGAGGGCCACTATTGCGGTTGCGTACGAAGCCCAGTCCTTACCGGTTCCACGCCGCATCACGGCGCATTCCACCAGGAGCGCGGCTACCTCGGCCGCTTGGGCTACTCAAGCTCCACTGGAGGAAGTTTGTCGGGCTGCGACTTGGACGTCGGTGACCCCGTTTATACGGCACTACCGTCTCGACACTTACGCTTCAGCGGAGGCTGCCTTCGGCAGGAGAGTGCTGCAGAGCATCCGGATTGATCCCTCCCGATCGGACATGTAGCTTTGGTATGTCCCATGCATGACTGCCGTGACAGCCAATAGGAGAATGGGCGTTGTACTTACCTGATACGCCCCTTCTCGATGCAGCTGTCACGGCAGTCAGCCCCACCCTGTCGGCCTTCGGTGGGCCGGGAACGCTGGACCGGGGAGGGGGTGTTCTACTTACCTTTCCATATTTTATTCTGTAGACACGACGGCCTTCTGGATACCTTCGCCTCAAAACTGGGGACGAGCAAGAGGGGGCGGAGTTTTGCTTTCCAGATGGCCCGGTCCAATAGGCTGCCACAGCTGACCACCCATGCATGACTGCCGTGACAGCTGCATCGAGAAGGGGCGTATCAGGTAAGTACAACGCCCATTCTTAGGAAAATGTATTTAAAATGTAAAATTCCTGATGTAAATTTTATGTATCAATTTTGATGTCGGATATCTGGCCACATCTAGGTTTGGGCACTTCCATGTGATGTCTTTGTGTTATCCCCAGAACCTCTTTGCCTTCCAGTGTTTCGTTGGTGTCCTCTTGGTAGCTGAATTGTCTTACGTTTGTCTATGAGGATTCTCAGTCATCCAGGTCATGGTTGTCCCAAAGATGCTTTTTCAAGAGGCAATTGAACTTTCTGGTTTTTCTTTGAAAATGTTTTGCTTCTTGTCCAAGAAGCTCCTTCAGCTTACTGTCTTACTTTTGATTCACCTGCAATTTCAACGGTCCTGCTCTGAAGCTCATCTTCTGCTGGAGATCTCAAGAATGAGAAAATATGCCATTTTTTTATTAAGGGGAACTCTTTGGTCCTATCCTTCCTCACTTTAATGTGTGAATGAAACTCTGAGTAAGAGTCATCCAAGAAGGCTTGTAAAGAAAATGCTGGCCTAGTAGCTTCATAGCTTCTTTTTGGCAACCAAGGCAAAATGAGGTAGCAGATTGACAAGATATAGTTAGTTTTTAACCTTCTCTTCACATCTGTAAAGAAAGAAGCTGCTTGGATTATTTTTCTCGCTTTGAGTGAATTTTGGTTGCTATAGGAGCTGTCACACCTTGGATTCCTGGTTATGTTTATAGACTGTGAAATTCTGAATAAATTATTTTTTTTGATGAAAATAATTTTAATTATTTAAAGAACACACATCTACTGGTTATAAATTTAGGGCTAACCATTCTTTTTCCTTTTTTACAGAAAAACTATGGAAAGGCAGATGAAGACTGTAGGCATGGTATGAACATTAAATTGTTTCTTCAAATTTCTAAACATTAAGAAATGATTCTGCATTTAATCTGCAAGTGAAATAGAATTGTACAATTATGGGTCTTGTCTGAAATGCTTGCTTGGATTACAGTTCTGCCCCGGGATCAGATTTCTGATCATTGTTTTCATAGTAGCTCTTCCTCCTGTTCCTCAAACTTATTCTTTCTACCAATTAGAATAATTGACATTTGCACAGATGGAGGTAATCTGTTAGAAATAATATTGTTAATAGAATTAAATAAAAATGGATGTTAAATGCAAGACTAAGCCTGAGAATTAAAGACCATTCTTGCTTTAATGTGCTATTTCCTATACATTTAAATATCATTAATCCCCAAAAATATTATTGTAAAATAATTAATAGGTGTTACTATGCAAAATTATCCCTTTCAAACGTGCAATTTAAATTAATTTTTGTTATTTGCTACTAGAAAGGAGACAAATATGAGATATAATGTATTATTTGTGTTCAAAACTCTGTGTTTTTAGACGGGGGGAATTAGTCTTCGTTTCTTATTTCATTTAATCCTAGATATAATTGATATCTGTAGCACCTATAATTACTTGTTCTTTACAAATTACGGATAGTTTTTCTAAACTAAAGATACACAGTTGCAGTTTGTCTAAACTGTATAGTTTTTTCTATACTAAAGGAATACAATTTTTCTGAACTGAGGACTGCAGTTTGTCTTTGAATAATAGTGTATCTGGAGCCATTCTCTTACCAAATGGTGGGTGAATAAGTGACATGGGCTCTGTTTCTGGAAATAAGAATTGGGAAAGGTCAGATTGAATGACAGATGACCAGATTAGCTGTTTTTGAGAAGAATGTTGATGGATGATGGAAGGAAGTCTGTGGAGCAATTGGAGGCACAAGGCTCAGGAGAAAACCAGGCTATGGTTTTAGCTTAGATGTCTGTAGGCAGAAGAAGAAGTGCATATAGATATAGTCCTTGATTTATGACCACAATTAAGTCCAAATCTTCCATTCCTAATAACAGATAGTTGAATGAGTTTTATCCCATTTTACAATCTTTCTAGCCACAGTTGTTAAGGGAATCACTGTAGTTGTTAAATTAGGTTATTAAGTGAGTCTGGCTTCCCCCATTGACTTTGCTTGTCAAAAGGTCGCAAAAAGTGATCACATGACCCTGGGACACAGCAATGATCATAAATACATGCCAGTTGCCAAACATATGAATTTGATCACATGACCATAGGGATGTTGCAACGATTGAAGTGTCAAAAGCGGTCATAAGTCACTTTTTCAGTGTCATTGTATCTTTGAACAGTCACTAAACAAATGATTGTAAGTTGAGTAGTACCTGTATACATCTGTGGTTAATACATGTATTTCAGCACATTCTTTACATTCATTTAAAGGTTATTAACATTATTAATTCTCTCCATCTTATGCCATTACATGTAAAAGCACCTCAATTAGAATCTAATCTTCTATTAGATTCAGTACTAGTTCTCTCTCCAAAACTTAATTGTAGTACGAAAAAGAGGTCTAAGCCAGCCCACTTCAAAGGAAACTCTGATAATATTCCCCTTCCAGCTTCAGATTTTCAAAAAGTCTTTATTCTCATAAATGAACACTAGCAGTTAAGTCTGTGCATGTAGAGGCCACAGGCCATATTAAGTGCTGCATTGAATTTAAGTACTTATATTTGTGGATATCACTTGTTCTAAAATGTATGTAAAATTATGTAAAAGTATTCTCATTCTAAATAAATCTAAATTATCTTCTTTAATTTGAATGAATAATGGATAGTGAATTACGTGAATGCGGCCAAAGTGTCATGGCCTCAAAAGGTGATCCAATTAATATAATCCAGGATCCATATTTCCAAACATTGTAAACATTGGTAATTCTTCAGACATATAATTAGAATAGCTATGAAAAGGTGTGCATGAATATTTGGATCACTTCCTTATTTTTCCAAAATTTATAACTGGGAACAGCTCAGTAGTCTCCATGCACTCAGTGGTCAATAGCGGCTTCAGAGTCAACATAACAATTGTGGCCACCAGATACTTATTTGGAGATAGGTAAATTCATAAGAGTCGGGTGAAGTCAACTGCCTCATATATTCTCAAAATATAAAGAACTATCTATCAGGAAAGCTAAATTTGACATTATTAAAAGGGCTATAGTTCACTTCATATTGTGACTTCTGTTGGCTGATGTGGCAGAGGAGTGTTGTCTATATAGTACAGCAAATAATATGGTTTACCAGATTCTGTATCAGTTTTGTTTCCTATGCCATCCATCTGGTAAATTCGCTACATTCGTTTTTCTTGCCATGTACATGTATACATCCGAACTAGACTGTGTTGTTTCTCTGTGTCATATAATATATATGGGTATATGCATAATTTTTTATGTATGTATGTATGTATGTATGTATGCATGTATGCATGCATGTATGTATGTTTATATAGTGTATATTAAAGGTGGTGACCCTTGAGAGCTGTATGTAACGAAATTTCATTTTAATATATGCCGATTAGTTACATTCAAAGTGACAATAAAGTTATTCTAAGTCTAAGTGTATGGTATCTGCTTTTGATTGCAGTATTGGGAGAAGGACTGGACAGGGAAGGGGATACTTTCCGTGCAGTGCTTGGCTGCGTGCATCTTAAAGGGAAGCTACAGGCTGTTTCTAACGCTCTTTCTAACTCACTGATGGGTGAATCACTGGTAAGTGGCAATTGGTTCTCATTACAGTTTTTGAAATACTAGACTTTAGAGACATAGTAAGGAGACTTGACTCAATCTTCTACTGCTTTGTATTAAAATATTAACGTATTTTCATCTTTATAGATGAAGAAACAGGAACCCTAGTTTTGTCCATGAGTTTGCACTAGCAGACTGGCAGTTGTTTCATGTGATACAGGCATGGGTTTTAAATACTCTCAAGTAATTTTCTCAGTATGCTAATTAGTAGAACAGAGACATATGCTTTTCCATTTTTATTGCTGTATTTTTGTCTTTTGAGATCTGGGTGGAAATAGGTTGCAAATTTTTTCTTGAGTTTATTTTCAGAAAGAAACAGATGACTTAACCATCAACTTGCTTTTATTGTGACCACTATAATAGGGTAGCCATAATTAGACTGATAAAGCTGACTGATTGCTAGATGCCAGCAAAGACATATAGTGTATGTAGACCTTTGCTGCCATCTCGTGGTTGGCCAGAGTTTTGCAACCCAGACAAAACAGATGTAGGCTAGAATATGATTCATTTATAACAGGGGTGTCAAACTGGCGGCCCAAAGGCCAGATGCATCACATGCAGGCTACACCTACCCCGGCTCTGCAAAGACAAAAAATGTCATGATACGTCATGTGACACGATCAAATTTGACACCCGTGATTTATAGCATCAATCCCTACCCGACTCCACCCTACCACTACCCTTCCTACCCTATAAAAACCTTGGAAGTCTGACTTGCTGTAATTAAAGTGCTAAAATTCAATGTATTTTCAAAAACAGTTTATAACACCTTGTAGATTTCAGAATCTTCTTAGAAAACAGGACTTATCAGTAGTTGAAGCCACCACTTTGTTCTGAAGAAGGCCAATAAAGTAGGGCAGTAGTAGGGAATATTTTGGAGAGTGGGGAGGCAATGAGAGGGCTGTTGACTCTTTCAGAGTGTAAGCTTCCATTCTGTTGATATGTATGGTTTATTTGAGTTCTGATTTTTGTTTGCTATTGGCTTTTCTCTCCAAGTGTGTCTACTCCTGAAAAGCATTAGTTTACTTTTTGTGAAATTGCAAATATAGGCCTCATACATATTCTTGTGTGCAGTTTCTTGGCCACATTCCTTTTAATTTGCATCTCTGAAGGCAAGTAGAAATATACTTTCCCTTGTATAGTGTACTTGATTTCTCTTAATTTGCTCCAAGTTTCTTTTAATCCATTCCAATAGGGGGAAAAATCTGCCTACCAGGTATTCATCTGGCTAGCGTCCTTAGTCTGGTCAGCTTCAGCACATTAGTTTGCTGGTTTTGAGCGCCCATGCACACTTTTTATCTCCTGCTTGGGGATAAAAAACCAGCTTCTAAAACACAGCTGAGAGGGAGCAGCAATGAAAAAAGCAGGCAAAGCAGGAGATTGCTTCACTCATTAGCACCTCGTTAGGGCTGAAAAAAAGCTTCTAAAGCACATCTGAGAGTCAGAGGGAGCAGGCAAAGAGCAGAAGATCGCTTCACTTGCTAGCGACTCATTAGGGCTGAAACAAAGCTTTGAAAAAGCTACATGTATAAGACGCACCCAAATTTTCAGCCTCTTTTAGGGGGGAAAAAGTGTCTTATACTCCAAAAAATACGGTAACTTGTTTTTTGCATCTGTCCTTACACAAAGGGAAAAAACAGTCCAACCTATCAAAAACAGCACCACAAAAAACAGATTAGGAACACAAGTTAAAATAGGAAAGAAAATGGTAAGTGAGTACTTGTCTACCCTAGATGAGTTCAAATAACCAGGACCAGATGGCCTATACCCCAAGGTTCTGAAGATGAGACTGTCAGATGAGATCTCAGAACCACTGAACTATATCTTTCAAAGATCCTGGAGCACCAGGGAACTGCCAGAGGACTGGAAAAGGCTGATGTAGTTCCTATCTTCAAAAAAAGAAAAAAAAATTGATCCAGGAAACTACAGACCTATCAGCCTGATCTCAGTATCAGGAAAGATTCTGGAAAAGATATTCAAGCAACCAATCAACGAACACCTAGAAGCAAACAAAATAATAACCAAAACCCAACATGGGTTTGTCAAAAACAGTTCATGCCCGACTAATCTTATTGCATTCTTTGACAAGGTGACAAAATTAGTGGACCAGTGTAATGCTGTCAGTATAATTTACTTGGTCTTCAGTAAGGCACTTGATAAAGTAGACCATAGCCTACTACTATATAAAATAGAAAAATATGGGTTAGACAGCATCACCACCAGATGGATTTGTAACTGGTTGACCAACCGCACTCAACGTGTAGTCCTCAATGGAACTGCATCTACATGGAGGGAAGTATGCAGTGGGGTACCCCAAGGCTTTGTTTTAGGCCCAGTACTCTTCAACATCTTCATCAATGATTTGGATGAGAGGATAGATGGGGAACTCATCAAATTTGCAGATGACACCAAGCTAGCAGGAATAGCCAACACTCCGGAAGATAGGCTCAAGGATTTTGACAGACTTGAACATTGGGCGCTATCTAACAAAATGAAATTCAGTGGTGAAAAAAGTAAGGTTCTACATTTAAAGAAGAAAAACAAAATGCACAGGTACAGTATATGTGGTACCTCGCTCAATAGTAGTAACTGTGAGAGGGATCTTGGAATCCTAGTGGACAACCATTTAAATATGAGCCAGCAGTGTGCAGCAGCTGCCAAAAAAGCCAACAGAGTTCTAGGCTGCATAAATAGAGGGATAGAATCAAGATCACGTGAAGTGTTAATACCACCTTATAATTCCTTGGTAAGGCCACACTTGGAATGCTGTATCCAGTTTTGGTCACCATGATGTAAAAAAGATGTGGAGACTCTAGAAAGAGTGCAGAGAAGAGCAGCAAAGATGATTAGGGGACTGGAGGCTAAGACATATGAAGAATAGTTGCAGGTATGTTTAGTTTAATTAAAAGAAGGACCAGGGGTGACATGATAGCAGTGTTCCAATATCTCAGGGGCTGCCACAAAGAAGAGGGAGTCAAACTATTCTCCAAAGCACCTGAGGGCAGGACAAGAAGCAATGGGTGGAAACTAATCAAGGAGAGAAGCAATCTAGAACTAAGGAGAAATTTCCTGACAGTCAGAACAATTAATTAGTGAGACAACTTGCTTCCAGAAGTTGTGAATGCTCCAACACTGGAAGTTTTTAAGACGATATCAGGTAACCATTTGTCTGAAGTGATGTAGAGTTTCCTGCTTAGGGAGGGGACTGGACTAGAAGACCTCCAAGGTCCCTTCCAACTCTGTTATTCTGTATTCAGTATGTTTGAATTTCTGTTTATATAATCAGAATCTTAAATTTGAACAGATTATATTTGTTTGTACATTAGACTTAAGGAAAGAAAACATTTGATAACAGAAAAAACATGGTATAAATGAATTTTATATAATAATCACATTAATCTTACCGTAATTGAAGATAGTTGTATAGATTGCATTAATATCAACAAATAATGCAGAATTGTGCTACAGTGTGATACATTACGAAGGTATTAGCCTGAAAGAGTGTTAAAATGCCAGTTGAATGGTTGTATGTTGGATTGATTGGAAAATTTATTGCTTGTATTGATCTCATTGTTTTATTTTGTTGTTGTCCATTTAATAAATGGAAAACTACCTGATTCTAGTCACTTTCATAGACAGAAGAAATTTTGATTATTTCTGAAAAAAATGCACTGGGCACTAGCAGACTTGTTTTGTCACTTATCTGTTTTGTAAAGCATTAGAAATATAAATCATCCAGTCTCCAAATCAAGTCATTGATTTGATTCAACAAGTTGATTTCATTTGAATTGTTAATTCAGTAAGTCAGTTGGATTCGATTAGGAAAAACATGTATATTTAGCAAATGGTGAATCTCCAAGTTGATTTAGACATATGATTCAGTCATATTACTCTTTAATCAAATCCCCATGCATCTCTATTAATCATGTTACATTGGCTGGGCTGATTAAAATTGAAGGCCAAATTTGGCAAGTGATATCATTAGTATGGCTGGAGATCCATCTAGTTTCAGTTGAACTGGATGTTGCTTCGATGAACAAAGACGCGTAGGCAGGAATGATGATTCATGGGAAGGCTCCTTGGTGAGAGGGCACCTTGGTGAGAAGGCACACCGACTCCATCCAGAAGGCTCCCTTTTATTGTCATTTTACAACTCTCATGGCAAAACATTAATCAACATTTACTTTGTACTGATTGGCTAAAGAAAGCTCATGAATTCCACGTGGACACCCCATGTTTCCCTCATGCCCTTACTGTAACAGACAATGCTTTTCTGCCGGGTCTGCATGCCTTGCATTTTTGAGAAAAATCCTCTGCCAGACATCCTGATGAGATTAAGACCTTGTGTATACGTTGTTTACCCAGAGCGGTTTGCCGACTTTCTTGAGATAACAACAGTATTTACCACAACTGCATTCATTTTTAATAACTGATAATGATAGGTTTCATAGAAGAGCATCATCAGTAAATTTATAATTATGTAGTTTCTTTCCAAATGTCAATTATTTTCAGGGTTAGATAATGTTGGAAAGGTCATCAAGCAGTGAACTTAACACATAAAGTAATAAAATAATTTAAGACAAACTATGGGGATTTATTGATCTCTTAAGGAAATCCAGAGAATTTCCGTTGCAAATTACTTGTCTTCAGTTATCTACTCGAAATACCTATTGGCATTTTCTGGGAACTTACATTAATGTCCTCCCTTTGGTATTTTTAGAGGGTAAATAAAATATATCCCAGTATCCCAGAAATTATGTCCCTGAAACTAAGAAGACACAAATAAATACATCCTTTAATGCTACAGATTTTATGCTGATTCTCAGTTAAGGTTTATCCAGCCTTTATTAATTAGTTTTCTAGGTGATACAGTTTCTATGAATTGTTTGATAAGAACTAGAGAGCAACTCAATTGCAAAATTTTGCCTTTTTTGCATCTAGAATTTTGTACTCTTCAGTGTCTCTCAGAAAAGCAGATTGCTAATTATATTACCTGGGATATAGGAACTGATATTTACTAAACTTATTAATGGTACTGTGTTTTTGCTGTTTGTAACATTGTTGTGGTTTAAGGCTGTAATAAAATTACTTTGTATTGAATTAGCCATAGATAGTTGATCTTATTTATATCATAATGAGAGCATGCTTATTCTTGGTTTAATATATATAAATTCACAAACTCCAATTTGTCAACTTTGTGTGCGTGGTTTTGGACAGCTTTCTCAACAGATTCAGTAAAATCAGATTATGGGATAGTATTGTGTTGATACAGGCTATAATAACAGAATGTTGGAAGCTTGACAGCATACAGCATCTCTTGCATAGCCCAGAGGGTTGGAATGGAGCCAGTCTGAGTTGTACATGTTGCTGAAACTATCTCTGCATAGCTTCTCTAAGGTCATCTCTATTAGATATTGGAAGCAGATATAGAACAGAAAATGTATTCATGATATATGCCCCATATGATATATCAAACTTTTGCCATAAACTCTTTGCAAATCCTTAATCCCTAATATCTCTAATATACATCAGAAATCAGTTCTCAAGCAATAGATTTTTTTTTAAAAAAAAGTGGATAGTGGCTCAATTTCAGTTAGTACCGTCATACATGAAATGGGGAATACCTGTTTAATGATCAATTTCATAATTATGGAGACAAATTTTCTGTATGGGGGTAAAACTGCTTTGGAGCAATACACAGGTTGCTACAGCATAATTCTACTATTGGGGGAGTAGTTTAGGTCAAAAGGGCTACCAGGAGAAGTAACTGTATGTTTATCTGTTTTTTTTTTTTAATAGTACAGAACCATGGCCGAGACAGATTAATTTAATGGAAGGTTCTGGTTCAAATTTTAGCAAATTTTATTTGTGGTTCATATTTGTACCTGCACCACATCTTAGGCTTTCTTCAGCAGTAAATGTTTGGATTGATATTTATTTGTATTAGAAATTGTGAAAAATTGCAGAAGGCTTAACCATAGTGCAAATTGTATACGACATGGCAAATCACAGTTGGCAGTGATTTGTAAGCCTTTGCTTCCTTCCCAGTGGGCATTGAAGTGAACTCATTGCACAGTAAGCAAAAAAAGGACTACAGAAAACAAAGTTAATTTGTATAATTTATCCTTGCAATCTTATCCACTGAGATGGCCCATGCAGACTTCTTTTTCCCCCCCTGTAAACAAGTTTTATTAAATTTTTTATTTCATCATACATACTTTATGAACAGAGTGTTGACTGGGTCACATCTTATAATCATTTTTTCAACATATCTTGTTATTTCAACTTCTACCATATTATTTTTTTTCCCAAGTCCATTTTACATATTTCCAATTTCAGCCATAATATTCTTTTTCCATACTTCTTTGTCTTATCTTATTTTCTCTTAATACACAATACATAAACAGTATCACTATCCGCCCTTAATTCCTAGTCTTACAATAACATCAATTAATTATCTTATTTTTCCATCACAGAATATATTTCTCAAAATTCCCATCCCACTTTTTAACATTTCAACTTTGTGTCTTAATTAAAATTGTCTTCAAAATTAAACCAAATTATCATTTCACATTTCATCTTATATCTGTTTTACTATAAACAATATACATCATCATATTCAAATCTTACTTTAAAACCCTTTAATTTGACCATCCATGATTAATAATATTAATACAGTTCCCTTAAATCTACTAATATTTACCTTATTTTCCTTCCTCCTTTCCACTGATCTTCCCTTCTTTAACCATTTTCCCTTGGTCTCTCCAAAATTCCACTTCTTGATAATTTTCTTCTTTTTTTCCCATTCTCTTAATTTCTTCTTCTTTTTATATTTATTGTATTTTTTCTTCTGACTCCTTTTTCTCACCTTTAGATATATTATTTGAATAATTCTCCCCATGTTTTCTCTTAATCTCTTTCCACAATTTCCCTCTTTACCTTTTGATTGATTCTTTTTTGGGGGATGTTCCCCCCATCCACTCTTTTTGCCACTGTAAATCCTAGTGAAATCATCTAATTGCTTTTTGCATTCAATTCCTTTTCCTTCAATATTATTTTCTTGCTCATTTATGCTCTCCTCTGCCACCTTTCCCCCTATTTCTTGTTCTATGTATTCCAGCAAAATTTCTGACTTTTTATTACCCTTTAGTGATTCACCCATATTTTTAAACATCTCAATTAATTCCTCACACATCCAAGACTCCATATTGCCAATTTAAGAAAGTGTTAAAACTTTAAAATTATGTCACATTTAATTAAAAATTAAAATCCATATAGTTTCTTTTTGTGTTCAAATAATGTCCAATTTAAATATTTATTCAGTCCATTCCAAGTTAAATATTTGTATTTTCCACAGCTGTTGAGATTCGAGACCAAGCAATGTAGAAAGACAGATAATCCTTAAAAGTTCTCATAGTTTCCAAATTATCTTTTAGTGGTCAAGGTCACAGCTGTACTTTCCCTTCTTCAAGTCAGTATTGCAGTACTCTCTTTCAGCCAGCAGATGTCTCTCTCAAATCCACAATATTTTCAAGCCAACTAAATGTCAAAGTTGTCAAAAATATTTAAATCCACATAAAAAATATTTTTTCTTGGGTTCTTTTCTTTTATTATTTTTAGTTTCTCCAAATCCAATAATAGATACAAAAACTTTCTTGGGCTTTAATATTTTAGCCTCCTCTTTGTTCTTCTCCTTCCATAGAATTTCCCAAGTGTCAATTAGCTGCTCATTTCAGCTCCAGAACACCTTTTAATCCAATTCAAAATTTTCTTTTACTTGTGAGTTGGCCAGTCACTCACTCGGTACCAGCACTCCATTCAAACACTGCTCCTGCACAAAAACTTAGTCCGGTTGCCCCAGCTTCAGAGCGGTCATTTTACAATGGCCGCCACCCCCACCACCAGTCTGAAGAGCTGCCTCTGACCTTCTGAGGAACTTGCCTGTTCCTCTTCGTCTTCGGAGACACATCTCCTTCTTCACCATCCCTACAGGACGGTTCCTGTCTGAAAACCCCACGACAGTCTGGCTGAATTTTCGCAGAGCTTGTCAGAGCCCACTATTTTTCCAGTCAGTCTTGCTAGGACACTTCCGGTTCCCTACCCATGGAGACTTCTGATTTGAAATATTCATGTGTCATAATGTTATTGCTAGTTTTTTTAGATTTGTGACTGCCATTTTCATGTTTGAAAGGCACATTTTATGAAACAAAAGGGAGAAGTACTTTCAGTAAAGTAGAAAAACTGCCCTCTTTAATTAAATTGATAGGTTATATTTCAAACTGGTCTGTAGTCATTCCAAAGCATTCAGCCAAACAGTGCTGGAGAAAAAACACTAAAAAATTGTCTGCATCTCTTAAAACTAAACTTCTTACATGTGACTATGAAAAAAAATCTGATTGAAAAAATGTTTCAGTTTTATTTTTGAAATAGATAACAAATAAGCAGAATGTGTTTATATTCTTTCTTAGCAGAATGGGATGGTAACTAAAGATCTGACGAGGCTGAAAAACCTTCTTGTTGAAACAGAGGTAAGAATATCTTTCTTCTTGAAATAAAGGAATTTTTTTTCTATCAGACACAGTGTTTGTTTTCCCAATTTGAAGGTGACTGCCATAATTTAAGAAGCATTTTAGCATCCTCTTTTATCTGTGGTGTTATAGCAGTTATTCACTGTTGCCTACCTTACATTTTATAGTGCAGTTATCTTGAGTATTGTTGATTTTGGTTTGCATTTTAAATATTGACAAAACAAACCTACATTGGCCTTAGTCTCATCTGCCCATTTCTTGTCTACTTTATAGCAATAAGGATGTCAGAAATACTGTGATATGTGCAAATAAGAGCTGCTTGTAATGTTTTAATGGAGGATTTAAAGTGTTAGTAAATAAGCTGGCATTATAAAATATGATGCAAACAATGCTTGTTGGAAGTCACCATAGTTGAAATTAAAAGAAGGTTGTAAGATAGCCCATAGTGGAGAATATTACTTGCAATTTCTAAAGGCACATCTTCTACTTACGATTTTCTCTGGAGAATTTTATTCTGATATCTGCCTTCTATGATTAAATAGGTAATAACTAAGACAATGTCATTATAAAACATCAGGTTAGTTCTTCAGAATAATCTAGTTTAGTGTTCCTTCATGGACGTCTAATCCACCATAGAAGTCTGATTTTTATACACATTTTTAATTTTTTTAAATATTTTTATACACATGGTAAATAGAAGCATATTTGAAATCGTTTTTGATCTTTATGATTGCAGGCAGCAGCTTGTAAAATACCCTCGGTACATCATGTGGAAGAGGTGGAAGAAGGTACATTTCAAAATATTAATGTCTTAATTTAAGTAAACATTGGAATTGCTAATTAGTTGGTAGAAAAGGTATGTTTGTCTTATCATTCTGAATCCGACAAATAAAAAAATATTAATCGGGTTAGGAACGGAATTAAAATTGATTCAGTTCTGAATCACACTCACGGATGGGGGATTCCTCTGGTTCTGAGGAGATGCTCTGCAGGGGTTTTACCTGGAGACATCAGAAAAGCTGATTTCTCACTGGGGCTTCTTAGATTCTTAAAAGTAAGGTTTGAGACGTTACCATTAGATGGGATTCTGCATATGTGAGAAATAGCCACAATAGAACATTTTCCTTATTTGTTGGTGTATTTATATTTACAGGTAGTCCTCGACATACAACCATTCATTTAGTGATCTTTCAAAGTTACTGTGGCACTGACAAAAGTGACTTATGACTGTTTTTCACTCTTAACAACCATTACAAAATCTCCATGGTCACATGATCAAAAATTTGAAAGCTTGGCAACTGGTTTATATTTATGATGGTTGCAGTATGCTGGAGTCATGTGATCACCTTTTGTAATCTTCTGACAAGCAAAGTCACTGGAAGCCAGATTCAAGTTACAACCATTTTAATAACAATGCAGAGATTCACTTTTCAACTGTGGCAAGAAAGATCATCACATGGGGCAAAACTCATTTAAAAACTGTCTCACTTAGCAACAGAAACCTTGGGGTCAATTGCGGTCATAAGTTAAGGACTACCTGTATTTAAAATAATATGTTTCTCTTTTTTTTCTATGAAATGAGCTCAAATATGTTTATTTAAAAACTAATAAAATGCATAATGTATCAGTGTTTAATAGATATTCAGAATATATGAAGCTAAAACAATTTCTCAAGTGTAGATAGGAAATAAAAGCAACATAGAAAAATAAATGGTTTTTAATATGGCTTCCAATCCAGAGCAATTAAGTGGTAATCTTCCCTGCTTCTGGAATTGGTTTCTGTGTACTGTAAAATTTGTGGAAATTGTACCTTTTTCTGAAATGCAATTCACCTTTAGAATATATGCTTCAGGATGTAATGGCGATCAAGCTAATCTGCCAGGGTATCCTTTTGGTGTAAGTGATTTCTGATTTATATAAGAAAATGATGGACAAATATTCATGGAAAATAATACTCCTATTTTTTGAAACTCCCTCTGAGTCACTTTCCTTTAGGTAACACTTGGTAGATATTTCTAGTGAGGATCAATGCCCTTTGCTTGGAATACAGTGATAACTTGTCTGTAATTAATTATATGGTTTCAATCTGGATATCCTTTGTATCAGGAATTAAAGAATAGCAGGAACCAAAAAAATAACTTGCATTTTATCATCATATAGCAGGATGTCATGATGGCTGGCAATTTCGCCCCCCACCCCGGGGAGTCACAAGTAGTGAAGAATACACATTATGCAAAAGGTAAAAGAATGCATTTTTTCAATATTTCTCAGTTTGAAAGCATTAGTAAGGGAGAGAGATGAAACTGAAATTGGTAAACAAACTTCTGTTTGATATTTGGGAATCTTCAAAAGAAATCAGATATTATTCGATCTTGTATTCATTTTCTAATATGTAGACATCATTTAGAAAGTAAGAAAGATATTTGTGAATGAAAAAAAAAGAACAAAATCACAGAGGGATATTCCCATTCAAGGATAGGATGTAGTTTTGGATGAACGTAATGTATTGTTAATATATCATAACTCAAAAGCAAAATGTCTGGTCTGCAGGCTAGGGAATAAAGAATGATGGATACCACTTATGTCAGTTTCAACCTATTTCATAGCAAATTGGGATGCTTTGTAGAAAGGTGAAGGAGAACTGATCCTTTTGACTACATCTGTACCTTGGATTTAGACCAGATTTTTTTGTGGATGGCAGTATATTCATGAAATACTTCCTGGAAAAGGAGGGGAGAAAGAATTTATGATGACTCTTCTCCTTCTGCACCTGAACAATGTTTTTAGCAGAGTTTTGGGAAGTAAATGATAGTTATCTAAGTTCTGCCCCACTGCCCAAACGCTCTGCGGATTTGGATAGAGAAGAACCATTCCTGACTCAATCCTAAAAAGACCCTACTGTAAATGTTACTACTTTGTGGCTATTTTGATCTGGGGATTTTCCATTTTTCTATTTGGATGGGATAGCATTTTCCCATTCAAAGTTTATGTATCATGCAGAAGACTTCCTGGTTTCACAGATCCTGCTTGATAAGATGGTGGCAGCCGGGTCAGGAAGGTCTTTGCACAGCTTCATCTCATGTGCCTGTTGTACCTTTTTCTACCTAGAGACCCTTCAGACAGTCAGTTTTGTCTTAGTCATCTCACAGCTCGATTACTGCTAAATATTTTACATAAGGCTACTCTTGAAGGACACACAGAAGCTTTGACTGATGCAGAATACAGCGGCACAGACAATGATGGGCATTCCTCAGTATGCCCATTTGACACTCCTGTTTTATGAATTGCACTGGTTGCCAGTTTGCTTCTGGTGTGATTCAAGAGGTTGGTTATTACCTATAAAAGCCTATAAAACATAGGGCCTGTTTCCTTGAAGGTAATACAGAAGAGTGGTCCCAGAAATTGGAGAATGCTAGTCTTCTATTTGTAGAAGTTGAAAACTGGGTGTTACTGGAATTGTAGTTTATTACAGTGCATATTGTATTTAAGTATAGAATTAGCTAAAGACAGTCTCCTCTGCAGCCTAATACCTAAGCTACCCATATTTTTTTAAAAAATGAGAAAACTAGATATATTACAGATGATATTCTTAGGCATAGGTTTTGGGTAGCTAAGTGAGTAATTACAACATTAATGGAAGTTATTGTATGGAAATTATTAAATCTTTACATTATTCATTAATTTCAGATGATTTTTCAGTTTCTTTATGCATACATTCTTTTAAAATATGTTCAGTTGTCCAAATATGTGTGTATTCCAGGATTCTTATGAATTATTAGATCAGCAGGATAAAAGGGGAAAGAATCTTACTTAATTTAAAGATTACTGTATAGCAAGTTGAAAGAATTGTAACATCTTAGAAAACAAGATCATGAACTAAAATGACTTGAATGTTGGGGCAAAATCCAATCGGATTATGTGAGGATCCCACAATAGGATAGGAAAAATGAAATGTACTGTATAGGAAGGGGAGGCATGATCTGGCAGCAGAGCACTTGGGAAATATTTAGAGTCTATGAATCATCAGCTGCATAATGGGAGCATAATGTGGGCTACCTTAACAGAAATACTGGGTTCCGAAGCAGGAGGAAATACTTCTATTTACTCTGCACTGACACTGTACATTAAGTCTTCGGTCTGAATTTTAAAAATTCCATGGAAAAATTGGAACAGGTTCAGAGGAGGCCCACCAGGTTGAGAGGTTTAAAAAGCAAGCCCTATAAAGGATGATTAAAAGAGCTGGGCGTATTTCCTTGACAGAAAAGGAGACCAATGGGAATTCTGATGGTCTATAAATGTATTAAAAACTGTTATGTCCAAGTGGGATGCACCTGACCCCTGTTAAATCTGAGGGCAGGACAATGATTTGGATAATTTCAATAGGTTGAAATAAAAAAAAAAGATTTTCTCTGAAAATTAGGAGGAAATTTTATATAATAAAAACTGTGAAGCACTAAAATAGATTGCCTAGAACAGCGATAATTTCTCATTGAAGATTTTCAAAGATACTAAAAAGCCATGCGGCAAAGTTAGGTTAGAAGATTTCTTTATGGAAGAAAGTAGAGTAGAAGACCCATTTCTACTCATATATCTCAAGCATATGTAAAATCTTACTGTTCTAGGGTTAGAACTTCCAAGGTGAAATTTTTTGGAATACTCTGTTTCCCCTTTGGGCCATGTCTGTTTTAGAATTGGTCTCTGGAAGTTAGTGACTTCCTAGACTTGCAGGCACCGACCATCCATATATATTTTTATTTACTGTTCTTCATCCTTGAGAGAAAGTTTCAACTAGACACTAGAGACTTTCAACTAGACAACTAGACAATTCCCCCAGTGGAGGAATTGTTTAATATTTTTCACTGACCTTGTGTTTGGAGTCTCTCCACTATCTTTTGGTATTTTGGCAAATGTTATGGCTATGAACCAGCCATTGATTTCAACAATCAACGTGTAAACATGTTTTAAACTCTTCTTTTGAATGTGACAATACCTTTGACTGGTGTCATGACACTGTTTTATCACATCAGTTTTGTTTTTTAATGTTAAGGAGCTGCAAAGTCTAATATCTCCTGCTGCCAGAAGGATGAAAGGCAGTGAGGAATTAGTTGAAATAGCTCCTTTTGGGGGGGGGGGGGGCTTCTGAGTGGAGTTTCTTTTAATCTGTGTTTGAGATAATAAAAGGATTTTCTTTTATCCTCTTAACTAGTAAGTTTAGAGGCATATTGGATGGTGATGGTATTTGGCCCTTCAATTAGCGCCTACTGGCTTTGTGTGTGGTAATTCATGTTTATTATGCTTGTACCACACTGATTTGGTTTCCCTGCAGATGGTATCTTTCTCCTAGAATAAGCTGCAGCCATCAAAAAAAAAATTTAGTGAAGAATGTAGCTCAGAGGCACGCATGTGCAATTATAGACACCATACATGATCTCTCACTCTGATTGCTAGCCTTTGAGGGTTGCTGGATTTCTTTTTAAAGACACTCCTGCACCTTTAATAGCAGCCCAGTATGCAGAAACTAAAGCGGGGAATCATTTCCTTGCATGGTAATAAAATACGAGGATAACCTCCTGTTTAGTGTTTTTATGTCATAGTTTGCATTCCTCAATAAGGAATTGAATGATGGTCCATCCCTTCTCCCCCCTCCCCCATCTCAAAGTGCTCCAGCTAGGCAAATGTGACAGTTTGTCCCTTATTTTCCTGTAATAAGTGATTCTAAAAGGCTGGATTGTAACCTCATAAAGTTGTTAATAAAATGCTAAATACTGCTACCTGGTGTTAATTAAAGTATAACTATTGCTTCCCTCATTTTTACATTTACAAGCTAATGTTTAAGCTTACTTCCAGTTTACTGATCAGTTTTGTCTTACAATTTGAGAGTTCTCAACTGTAATATCCACAAATCTCGATGAAGTATGTGTGCACAGTGTATATATTTGTTTAACCACATATATTCATTTGCAGTATAACACAAACTGATTTCTTACCTGTAATTGTTTTGTTTATAAAATCAACAGACTTCGTAGTGTCTGTTTAATTTGTAACTATCTGATTGATAAACCTGTTTGATAGATGATAGATTTGCAAAAGTATCCTGAAGTTTTAAAATGTAATTGTGGCTTGAGTTTAGAATTTAATTTAATTTAATTTAATTTAATTAATTCGATTTATATGCCGCCTTTCTCTGAAGACTCAGGGAGGCTCAAGTCTGTACGAAGATGTTTTGTGATGGTGCTTTTAGAGAAATTCCCCCCCCCCCCCCCATTCAGATGGTATATTTAAGTTGACTTGAAAACCAAAACATATTTGAGCTTTTTAAAATGTATATTAAAAATGTTATTTAGTCATTTTAAAACAAATCTGCATTTTCTGATTGTTAACAATTTAATCTTGGCTTTCCACTAAGACTACCTAATTATATCATTTAGAATTATAATTAAAACATATAAATACACGAAAAAAAAAGTACAGCAATATTCTTATTAATAAATTATCCAAATTAAGTGAATCACTTTTACTCGGTGACAGGTATGTTATAACTCCCATATAAGGCGTAAAGAAATTGCAGTATAGCAATGCCTAGAGCAATTAACTCCTGGGTTCTTAGAAGCAATTAACTCCTGGGTTCTTAGAAGCAATTAACTCCTAGGTTCTTAGAAGCACAGGGTTGGAAAGGACCAAGACCCCAACTCCTGTTCAGTGTAGGAATCCCAAGAATAGATGGACAGATGCCTGTGTAGGAATGCATGTCCATGCCTTGGTGATTGGTTCCACTGCTGAACTGCTCTTACTGCTGTCTATGCCAAAACAAAACGTATTGCAGACTCTAAATAGTTCCAGGTGGTAAGCTTTTATGAAGCAATTCCTATACTGGCAACAGAATTGGTGGGAAAATTAGTTTAATTATATAAATAAATCCAAATATAACCTTGGGTGCATAAAGTAGTGGGAGGAAAATGCAGCCATTTGAATTATTTACTGACTGTACCAATATGAATCTGAAATAAACAGAAAAGGCCACAAGGTGTCACTAAGAATCTAGAAAACTGGGAAGATCATGTACTGATTTCTTTCTGTCTTCCTCCCTCTTTCCTTCCCCCCCCCCTTGCCGCCCCCCACCATATCCATTTAAAAAACACTTCCCTTGTAGTACCCCTGTGAGTTTAGGATGTATGCTTTTGATACTAAAATGTGCTTTTGGACAATTCTGCATATTTTATGATTAGGATAAAAGAGACACACTATTTCCTGAATAAATGAACATTTGAGGGTGGGGAGATTTGTCCTCCGAGCTTGTGGGTTGGTTTCCGAACGTTTTGTTACCAGGCTAAGTAAGATCTTCAGCGGAGCTTAGGGGATATTTGCCACCATCGCAAACTAACATTTGTCAATTTAGGCTTTTCCTTAAATATTCTGGGATAAATTAGACTGTAGCCAGGATCTAAATGTTTAGTTTGACCGGCATATCCAGATTTGTTCTGCTAACCTCTCACCTTGCAATAGCTTTGCAACAGGTGTAACTGTAAGTGGATTGATTGAGCTGCACCTTTTATAAATCGGGTTATGATTAACAGTTTTAGTTAGGTGTGGTTGGGAAATTCAGAACTCAAGACTCAAAAAATTATGTGCTTGGAGGCTATTTCAAATGGGGAATTTAAGGAATGTTTTTCTTCCCCATTTTATGCAGATTTTTAGAGCAAGGAATTTGCAGATACGGTGCACAGTGTACTTCAGCACATTCCCAGGACGAGCTGACCGAATGGCAGAAACGATACGCTTCCCGTTTGATAAAGTTAAAACAACAGAAAGAAAACAAGCAATGTTTGGGAAGTTACATGGAATCCTTAATTGAAAAATGGATGAATTCATTATCTCCTGAGAAAGTGGTAAGAATAAATGCATCTCTCAGTGTTCATACTTAAAATTAGGAG
The DNA here is from genome assembly GCA_030761175.1 of Masticophis lateralis. Lineage (NCBI taxonomy): Eukaryota > Metazoa > Chordata > Lepidosauria > Squamata > Colubridae > Masticophis > Masticophis lateralis. The sequence continues at coordinate 132,967,606 of JAUDYJ010000002.1, read as the reverse complement.
CTTGATTTTGACACTGTCTGCTAGATTTTTAACACCCTCAAAATATTATTTATATTATGCAGTATCCTATTTCTCTTAATAAAAAATCACAAACCAATTCTGATTCTTTCATATGAAATTGAAAACTTAATGTTTTTGTGAAATGTTTGTTATATTTCACTCTTAGTTTTATGTTTTCATCTACATCCATGTAGATGTTTCCAGATGTTTTTTTAATGAGTCTATATGATGTTATCTTCCATTTGTAACTATTCTTATTTCAACACAGCTACTTCTGTATTTTTTCTTTTTTCTTACCACGGAAAAATCCATTATGGATTTTGATAGTGCTAGGTAGGAGCCTTACATCTGAAAACATAAATTCTTGTTGAGTGTAAATGATACAGTGAATTGTACAATATTAACCTGCTTCTAGACTAGGTCTGGAATGTATCTATAAACATGGAGAAAATGGTGTATAATTTTTGCTACCATGATTTTATTGATTTTCACCTTCAGAGTTAGTTTGCATATCCAGTTACATATTTGATTTTACATAAATACAAAATGGTAGATAGGAAGGACATGAACCAGTGGTCTTCCAGGTGCGGTTCAAGGTGTTGGTTACCACCTTTAAAGCGCTCCATGGCTTAGGACCCGGATACCTACGGGACCGCCTTCTCCCACCAATAGCCTCCCACCGACCAACACACTCTCACAGAGAGGGGCTCCTCAGGGTGCCGTAGGCAAAACAATGTAGGCTGGCGACCCCCAGGGGGAGAGCCTTCTCTGTGGGGGCACCTGCCCTCTGGAATGAGCTACCCCCTGGGATACGTACGATTCCCGATCTCTGTGCTTTTCGCCAGCTCTCAAGACCTTGTTATTTCACCAGGCGGGCCTGGCTAACTAAATAAAACTCGGAAAGGGTATTTTAAATTTTGGGGTTTTTAATTAGGAAAGCCAAGATTTGTTTAATTTCGTTTTAAACTGGTTTTAATTTTTGTATGGTTTCTTGTCTTTTTATCATGGCTGTACACTGCCCTGCGTCCCTCGGGAGAAGGGCGGTATATAAATCTAATAAATCAAATAAATCAAATCAAACCAGTCGTATAGATATAAATAGGATTTACTGTACATCCATACTATTAAAACCATTTTGACTTCCCTCTGCCACAAAGATTTCTGCCCTGTATTTCTGAAATCTCTGACAGAATCAATCAAAATTGTAGATTCTGAGTTAAATATAATTCTGACTCTGATGATGAGTTGGAGATGTTAATCATGCCAGAAGCCTATTGAAATATACTCATTTTTGTGCTACTCAGTTTATGGGCAGCTTCATACATACATACATACATACATACATACATACATACATACATACATACTCTATTACTCCAACAGTCTTTTTGTTATTCATTATGTATGTGAATACTGTTCTTCTTGAGCTGTATGTCTTTTGTATCATGTCCTAAATAAAATCCTACAAAGCCTGATAGTATGTCACCACAGAATTTAATTGTAGGATTTTAGCATGCAGCTTAAAAATTATGTGATTGAAACAACTATGACTCTTGTGTGTATGTCTTCCATGGAAGTTAAGGTGCTGTATTAGATTGATGTAGCCCTCTCTTCTAGTTTTATTTCAGATCCCATTAAGAAACATTGAGTCTTTTCTCAATTGTTTGGATGTACCGTATATACCAGTGGTGGGATTCTGCCGGTTTTAGGCAGTTCGGCTGAACTGTTTGTTAAATTGCTGGCTCGCCCCGCCCCTTGCCCTGCCCCTCCACTATTTATTGCCAATAAATAGTGGTGGGCAAGGGGTGAGTGAACCAGCAATTTAACAAATGGTTCGGTGTTTTTTTGTAATTTTATTGGCCTCACAGCACACCGAACCGTTTGTTAAATTGCTGGCTTGCCCACCGCTCGCCCCGCCCCGCCTCCCACCCACGCAGTGCCAGCTTACCCTAACCAAGCTGTCTCAGAAATTCTGGAAGTTGAAGTTCACAGGTTGTAAAAGAGCCACAATTGCCCATCCCTTCCCTAGCCCATCCAGTCGCTGGGGAAGACGTGCGACTTTTCTCCGCCTTGGCTGCCCAGGCTGCAGCCGAAGCTCAGCATCATAATGGGCTCGAGGAGGAGGAGGGGCACCGTCTGCCTCATGGCGAAGCTCAGTAAGAGCAACAAGAGCTGACTGCAGGCACAGCTGGATGGGCACACACTCAGTGGGGCACAGGCTTGAGGTGCCACCTCCAAGCTGATGGGCAACCTGATGGTGCGGTAGGTTCGCTGCCGCCGCTGCCCAGACAAGAGGAGAAAGAAATGGAGAGAAAGAGAAATGAAGGAGAGAAGTGGGGGGGAGAGATGAAGGGGAGAAAGGGAAGAGGAGAAAGATGGAGAGAAAGAGAAATGAAGGAGAGAAATGGGGGGAGAAAGAAATGAAGGAGAGAAAGGGGGGAGAAAGAGAGGTGAAGGGAGAAAGAAAGATGAGAGAGATGAGACACCCAGAGATACTTGTTTAAAAGAAAATACTGGGAGCCACAAAACGTGGGTGGGAGAAAGTGATATGGAGTTGGCAATGCCCACCCAGGTTTAAGGTTGTGTTTAAGTGTTTACATGTGTTTAAGGTTGAGTATTTAAGGTTGCAGACCCCTGACCTACCCCATCCGATCGCTTCACCCTGCAGCCAACCCTGTAGGCCTGCACCCATCTCCCACCTGGGCAGCAGTGGCCTACCTACCCGGTTGTATCACCTTGCCCTGCAGTCGGCCCGAACACCCACCTCGGACTGCCTCGGACTGCTCCAGCAGGTCATTTTTATTTAATTAATTTAATTTAATTAAGAATGCTGCAATGGGCATAAATGATGACCGGTCAAAAGTGCGAGGACCTGTCAGAAATCACTTTTTTCAGCCCTCTGGGTAGTCCCTATGTGTATGGACTAGTCAGAGGGCTGAAAAAGTTATTTTTGACGGGTCCTCGCACTTGACCAGTCCTTGAACTTACGACTGTCCTCACATTTTTCGTTTTGTATCCTATCTTGTCACCGTGATGAAGAGAAGTAGTGGTGAAATGACTGACACGGTTGTTAAGAATGCCGTAATGGGCATAAATGTGAGGATGGTCATAAGTGCGAGGACCGGTCAAAAGTGCGAGGACCAGTCAGAAATGACTTTTTCCAGCCCTCTGAATAGTCCCTATGCACATAGCCACACCCATCGGGTCACATGACCAGCTAGCCACGTCCACCCAGTCAAATGACTACCAAGCCACGCCCACAGAACCGGTTGTTAAAAAAATTGAATCCCACCATTGGTATATACCGTATGTAACCTTGGACCAGTCACACTCTCTAAACCCTAGAAAGGAGGTAAAGCAAACCACCTCCAAAATCTTGCCAAGAAAACTACAGGGACTTTGTCGTCAGGAGTCAAGACTGGCTTGAAGGCCCACAAAATAAAAATATATATGAATCATGCATGGAGACTTGCATTAACAGACATTTGCATAAAATATTTCATTTTGATGTGTTTCAAGGACAGATTTTTTTTCCCCAAAATGTCCCATTTCAAGTTTGAAACTTATTTCAAGTGCAAAACAGACTGTTTCAAGTTGAAAATGCTTCCAGAAATGTTTGAAAAAAATGTTGCACTGAGAATAAATTATAATATAGTATAACTATAATAAAATATTAGTTGATAAACTGACCATTCACTCATATTGGTCTTACTAACATATAGGCCTTCAGTTAAACCCAGAATTATTTTTCCAGCAGTATTATTGAAATTTCTAACACTGCATTTTCTCTAGCTCAGTGAATGTCTTGATGGAGTAAGAGTTGAACATAACCCTGAACTATCAGTTACTGTCACCACCAAAAAATCACATCAGATGTGGACTTTTGCTCTTACATGTAAGGTAGGATTCTGTCTTATTTTTTTAAAAAAAATCAGTTCATTGCTGGAACATACATATAGATACTTAATCCTAAAATTTCAAACAACTTCGCTTTTAGAATTTGCATATTCTTGGGGCTACTATATGCCAAATTTAGTTTGTGGGATAAAAACTTGCAATGGAAAAAACTCAAACCACATTTAACATTTTACCTGAATATCTACATTCAGTTACTGCTGTAATTTAAGAAAACTATCTAAATATCTATATATTCATAGATATTTTTTTGGTGATTTGGGCTTGCTTTAGCTTTGCCTTTGCCTCATATTTATAAAGCAGAACCTTGTTAAATGGTTTAGAATTCAGCTGAATGCTGAAGACAGATTTCATTAGGCCATGGAGACATCAGTGGAGCCAAGAATCATGAACTAATGCAGTATAGCACTGAAGACAGTCATTTTGAAGGTGGTTTGGGGTAAACTTGGCTTCTCCATGTTTCTGGGCCATTTTACAGATCAGTGTAAAATCCCTTCATTTATGAGAAGAACTTTGAACTCTAACCTATCATTAGAATGCAAATTATTACTGAGAGAGTTTTCTTACTTCTCCCTTTTCAAACCATTTTAATGTAACATTTCATTTTTTTTCTTGATTAAATAAGAAAACATGCAGTTTTATAAATAAAATGTTTTTGAAGTTGCAGGAAATAATTGTATTCTGTGTAGAGATAGAGAAACATCACCACTACATTGCAATATGTGTTGGTAGCCTTCCGGAAGTCCCTCAAACGTGGCTATGTCAAAACATCTGGGGAGCTAATGGAAATGGAGAATTATTGATATTTTAAGGGACATGTTCCATAATACCAGGAATAATGTCTTTTAGTCTTTTAATTTTATATAGATATAAACATAGATATAGATAGATACAGATATATAAATGGATATATAGATAGGTATATGTGGTTCATTTTTTTAATTGTATGCTGCCCTGAGTCACACTTCGTGAGATGAGTGGCTGTATAAATGTGAAGAAAGAAAGGAAGAAAGAAAGAAAGAAAGGAGGAAGGAAGGAAGGAAGGAAGGAAGGAAGGAAGGAAGGAAGGAAGGAAGGAAGGAAGGAAGGAAGGAAACATATACCACAATTACTTAGAAGTTTTTTCCTTCACAGCCTGCAAGAATGCTGTATCGAGTGGCACTCCTTTATGATGCGCATCGTCCTCATTTTAGTATCATGACAATATCGGCTGGAGACAGCACCACCCAAATAAAACAAGAAGTCCCAGAAATCTGTCAGGAATGGGTTGGAGGAAAGATGACCCAGAATGGAACAGATCATTCAGTGTACAAAATCAGTGTAGCTTTTAGTACAGAAATCTTTGGGACCTTTCGTCAAACTGTGGTATTTGATTTTGGGACTGAACCAGTTTTGATGCAACGAGTGATGATTGATGCTGCTTCAACAGAAGGTATGATTTGCAGTTTCATTAAAAGTACAAATTTATACATTTATGAATCTTTTTCAGCCCCAAATTTACTTATAAGATGTATAACCTTGGGAAGGTTGCCTACAGTAATAGTAAGTATGTGGGCAAGTTGCATATAAACAATTATTTGGGGTACTGGATGCAAAGTACATTAGTCAGGGGAAGTAATATATATAATCTTAAATAGAATTTGAATACAGGAAGGTTCTTTTAAACTTCATATTAAAAGCATTTTGAATCATTGTTAAATTGTGTATGCGAGGGCTTTCCTTTGTCAGTAGCATTTGAGTTACATATTAAACTATCAGGTACAAAAGACCAGGTTCACAGGTGAAGATCCACTTAAACTGATTTACTGCTGAACAGCCTATGCACAGGAATCTTCCCAACTCATGATTAGCAGCTGTGTGGAGTTAGATAAGGGTCTATTTAATTCAAGGAAGGCTGGACTGCTTGTGGCTATGCAGGGATTCTAAACTGATCCCTCTTTTAACTCTGCCTCCAGGTTCTGCCACTTTTTGTATGCAGAGGCAAGTATACCTATAAATAAGAATAATAATAATAAAGTATTGTGTCATGTACAAAGGCTGTAATAACTCAGATATCCAGGATAGTTATATAGTTAAGGCAACAAGCTAGAAACCAGGAGACACTGAATTCTAGTTCCACCTTAGCCATGAAAGCCAGCTGGGCCAATCACTCTCTCTTAGCCCAACTCATCTCATAAGAGAAAATAGGAGGAGGAAGGAATATTAGATATATTTGCTGGCTTGAGATTTTTTAAATAAAACTAATAAAAACAGGATGTAATACATACATACATACATACATACATACATACATACATACATACCAGATATCTAGGTTCATTGTAATCTGTCCCTCAAGCATAGGATAAATTTAGTACTTTCTAGATGTTTTGGGTTACACCTCTGTAATTGACATCTGGCTGAATCTTTAGAGTAAAGAAGTTCAAAATTGTACCAACAGATTGTACCAACTTCTCTACCCCTCCTGTAGGTAAAGCAATTGATTTATATAGTCACATCATGCTTTACAAATGGAAAGGGAATTGGATGGTGAGGACGAGGAACTCTAAATGGGCTGACTTTAAAATAGATAAAAGTTGAAATTTGCCACTGAATTTTCTTGGTTGAAAATGGATTTGAAATTGATCTTGTCTTGTCTTAGTCTAACATTGTTAATCAAGCTAATAAAGATGGGTATCATTCCATGTCAATGCCAGTGTTTTTGTTGAAAAAGAAGTAACCGTACTGAGAAATCAGCAAGCGACTTTTGATTGCTGCTTTGTGTGCCTAACTTGCTTCTAAATTCTATATGATATATATGTGTGTGTGTGTGTGTGTGTGTGTGTTTTCTGAGGTTTTCGCGGGTGTTTGTATGTAGGTCTTTGGTTATTCGGGTCTTCTCCCACGTAAAATTGGAAGTGTCTTGGCGACGTTTCGACGAAGTCTCATTCGTCATCTTCAGGCTGGTGTCCTCGGCTTCGTGCTTCCAGGAGCAATGTGAGGTCGCAGCTGTCTCTTCTTTTTAACTGCTAGTGGGGGTGTGAGTGATTGGGTGGGAGCTTGGTTGTGTTCTGATTGGGTGGAAGTGTGTTCTGATTGGTTAGGGGCTTGGCTGTGCTCTGATTGGATGGGGGGTTGGTTGTGCTCTGATTGGCTGAGGGTGTGTTCTGTTTGGGTGGGGGCTTGGTTGTGCTCGGCTTAGTCTGAGTTGCAGGGAGATTTGAGCTGGTGAGCTGCGTTGTTGTTGTTTGGCTTCGTGTTTGTGGCCGTGAGAGCTCTTCATGGTGGGTGTCAGTCTGCTTCATGTATGGATTGGAGGGGTTTAAAGTGGCTAATGATGCAGCTGCGGTCTGGCTTCTGGTCCTTGGTCGTGCCTCATTATCAGTGTGGGTTTAAGTCTGCTTTCTGCATGGATGTGTGGTGGTGACATCCTGTGTGGCTCTTGTGAGTGTGGGTCTGGTGTCATTCGTCGTGTTAGGGACTCGTTTGTCAATAAGGGCGGATAGAGCTTCTTTTGGGCGCATTACTCTCTTTCTCAGTAATGGATACCTCCTGCCTACCAGCCATTTGGAAACCCGCCCTTATTGACAAACGAGTCCCTAACACGACGAATGACACCAGACCCACACTCACGAGAGCCACACAGGATGTCACCACCACACATCCACGCAGAAAGCAGACTGTCTCACTTAGCAACAGAAATTCTGAGCTCAATTGTGATTGTAAGTCATGGGTTATATATCGCTACCCAGGACTGGTGGTCAGTTGGAAACTAAAAACAAAACTCTGTTAAGCATATGATGCACAGCTGTTCTCAGATTTGGTTTCTGATATGGCAATGCTATGTTTGCGATTCTAGTAGAATAAAGCTACAGTATGAACACTGTAAGACATTCTAAGCATGTCTTTTGCGGCTAAAAATTCCTGTCAATCTGCCAATTCTTTCAGTTACCATTATGAAAGAAGTATGGATAGAGTCTATTGTAAGTTTTAATGTGAGCAATTATACGGTTGCGAAACATCAAAACGTCAAAAACATGACGGTTGCGAAAATTCCAAGAATTAGAAATCATACTTCTGTTGTATTTATATGTTGATTCCCCAGCATAATATAAAAACAATTCATGTATTATTATGCTAATATGCTATTATGTTTTAGACACAGAAAAAGAACATTAGTTATGAATTAGTGTTCATAACTTTACTAGATTAAATAAGAGTGCAATGAAATAATTAGCATTAAAACCAGCTGTTAATAGCTTAATAAAAAATGTTTTTTTCCATAGGCCTTCAGACACTATGAAATAATTTAATGCATACCAGTAATAAAATTCCTTTTTGATATCTGAAGTTCTATACCCTAATATTTTAAAATGATTTTAATTTGATCATTAATCCACCTATGAGATGGTGTTAATTGCTGAGGTTTTTTTAAAAAAATCTATTACCATATGCAGGCTGATTATTTAAATATAACTTAGTAAGCATATCTGTTTATTTTCTTTATCTGTTGCAAATTAGATCTTGAATACCGGATGAATGCACGGCAGCAACTGTTAACAACAGCCAAGCGTTGGGATTCCACTTCCAAGACAATTGTAGAATTTGAGCCAAACGAGACTACTGAATTGGATAAGAGCCTTCTGATCAGATATCAGATCCCTCTGTCTGCTGACCAGCTATTTACACAGTCTGTCTTGGATAAAACATTGACCAAGAGTAATTATCAGTCACGACTACATGATCTCCTTTATATTGAGGAAATAGCGCAGTATAAAGAAGTCAGCAAGTAAGTGGTGGTTTTGCTTAATGTCTATTTAGCCAATTGATATGACTTCTGCAAACGAAATTAGCATATCCTGTTTTTTCTATGAACAAAATTCATTCTTTGGGAATTCTCCTGAAAAACAAAATTTTAACAGTTTTCTTAAAAATGTATTTGAATATACGTTTCCCAGCCTCTGTTGCTGTAACTCCTGAAAAGCATGGATTTTCAGCGACATCTTCCTGGTACAGAGTTTTTAGGTAATGATCAGGACTTTTGAATTTGCACTCAAAAGCAAAATAGTAGATATAGAACATGATTATAATAGCTCTCACACATTATTAATGGATAGACAATTGCACTTCACACCAGTTGCAGCCACCTGTAGAATATATTACGGTACTCCAGTTCTGTGCTTACAAAGGCAGTAACAAAGTTACTATTGCTGCTTAATTGTTCCATTCCAGTTTTTGAAATGATGCAAAGTTTACTTAGCAAAGAGCATACAGTTTGGTTTTAGGAATTTGTGCATGAGCAGAAGTGACTTTTCCCAATTGGATTGCTGTCTCCTTCGCTGCAGTTTACAGGTAATCCTTGATTTATGGTCACAGCTGAGCCCAAAAGATAATCATTAAGTGAGTTTTGCCCCATTTTATGACCTTTCTTGCCACTGTTGTCAAGTTAGTAAAATGGTGGCTGCATTCCCCATTGACTTTGCTTGTCAGAAGGTCACAAAAGAGGATCATATGACTGGGACACAACTGTCATAAATGTGAACCAGTTGCCAAGTATCTGAAATGTGATCATGTGACTATGGAGATGCTGCAACAGTCGTAAGTGTGAAAAATGGTCATAAGTCACTTTTTTCAATGCTGTTGTAACTTCAAAGGGTCACTGAACCAATAGTTGTAACCTGAGGACTACCTATAGTTTCTTGGTCTTCCTGAGCTCTTCAGTCAGTTCTGTTTAGGATAAATTAAATATTATTTTATTTTTTAGAGTCCTGATGATACAGTGGTTAGAATGCAGTATTGCAGGCTAACTCTGCCCACAGTCTGGAGTTCGATCCTAATGGGCTCAAGGTTGACACAGCCTTCCATCCTTCCGAGGTCGGTAAAATGAGGACCCAGATTATTGAGGGCAATACGTTGACACTGTAAACCATCCAGAGAGTTCTGTAAAGTACTTTGGAGCGGTACATAAGTCTAAGTGCTGTTGCTATTGCTATTTATCCCAATATTACATGCTTTGTTATTCCAGAAGATGATTGAAGAAGCCACAGTGAGAAAAAAGAATCGGAAAGCTTTATTCAATACAAGATAGACCCTAGTCTCCTTTTTTGTTATTGGAGCTAATATACTTATTAAGATTACTCTTTTGTCCCAATCAGCATTGCAAAGAATTGCATGCACTTGAAAATGTATAAGGCTATTTTTTGTTTTAATCCAATATATGGTACTTTTTGGGCATTGAATATTTTAACATTTTTTCTGTTTGTGAAATCAGTGTTTATCATTAGGATTTAGTAGTCTTACAGCTCCATCCTCTGTTTGGACTGTGTCCTGGTTCTGCCTCTACTTTTTTAATCTCGTGATTGACATTTTGCTTGAGGGGTCCTTGGTGCTCCCTGAGTTTACTTGTTTTCTTGAAGATGTTTCAATACCCAAATTAGGTATCATCATCATTGCTGCTGATGTTACCTAGTTTGGGTATTGAAATTATATTTCGCTTTATATAATCACTGCAAGAACACAAGATGCCAAGAAAATTGTTACCAATTCCAGAAACAGATGTATTTCTAAATTACTAGGTTGCTGGTTCAATGTATGCCATGCACAAATTCACAAACTTTAGTGGCTGCTTGAATCTAAAACCCTCATTTTTAGGACAATGGTATCCGGAACAACAAAATGTTAGCGGCTTCATTTCAAAATAATAACAAACAGGAACATATTGTTAGCTTTCAGTTTAAAACTAAAGGCCTATCCAGTCTGCATTCTATTTTCAAAAATGAGCAACTAGCTGTCTCACAGAAGCCCACAAACAAAAAGTGAAGGTTCTTTTCTGCCATTGTTCCTGAGTAAATGAAATTTCTGGGTGTTCTGTATTTCCTGATCTATAATGCCTTAGAGTGGCAAAGACATAGATAAAATTAAGGAACTTTCCATAGGTTATATTGTGCTGGCATAAAATGTCACCAATAAAGAATATTTGTAGCTCAGGGTTGGCATGAGGGGCCCTTGGTGCTCTCTGAGTTTGCTTGTTTTCTTCCAGATATTCTCATTCATTTATGGTAAATCCAGTGGTATGCTGGTGTCAGTTTACATTAGCTGGCAACAGCAGATTGCTGAATTTTCTGGAAGTTTGCGAGCCAGTTGAGGGTAGAACTGAGTCACTACACCTAGTATGCTAGCCAGTTATTCCATGACTAGCAACTCAGTGCAGTGTAAACAATAGAGCTGGCAGCTGCCATTCTTTGCCAGCACACCACTAGGTAAATCTTTGCGTACATCACCTTACTTCATTTTAGCATGCTTTTTTAAATATGTGTGTTTGTGAAAGAAAGGGGAGCAAGATACTCTTGGAAAAAACAATACATACATAAACAAACCATGTTAAAAATGTAAACTACTAAATCACTCCAATATGATGTATCTAAACTCAACCTCCCATTTATTTCATTGAATTGCCTCTAGCCGTTGACTTCACAGCATATTATTTGTAATGGCTAGGAAAACAATTGTATTTCACTTTCTAAGTAAATTAAAAATTTAAAATATATGAGGACTTCATCATATTCCTACCTCTGATTAGCTATTGCCATGGAAAATCTATGGTACCTTAGAAGCTATTGAACTGTACTCACAACAGTCATATGGATAACAATGAGGGATGGTATAGTTACATTTTGTCACTATGTAAAGATCTATAGCTATTCAGCCCTTCCAGAAATAAATCTTCAGCTTTTAAATGTACATTATCAAAATAAATTATAGCTTTTTATAATACGATTAGTGAGGCATACTAAAGATTCTGATTCTAAGTGTTGGCAGCAGATCCTTAAATATTAGACTGAAACCAATTGTTCTCCTGTATAGTGAAATCATTCTAAATAACAGAGCAATGCATACTTCTAATTATACAGTCAGAGTTCTAATTATACATTTTGAAGATCCTGTAGATTGGCACCTCCCATGTTTTGAGCGATATTACAATATCTGTCATTTAAAAGAGCCAGCTTCTAAAATAAACTTTTGCAGTAAGCATGATATTGAATTGAGATTTAGGAGAAGGTGGGGGGAGGCTTGTGAATCTATTGAATTATGGCAATAGACTTACTACAAGATCTTAAGAAAGTAAGCTTCACTAACAGTTTCTTTTAGTATTAACATTTATTATTTAAATTATTGTAGCTGATGACAGAAATGATCAAGTTAATGGACATTAGTGGAACCTCATATTAAAAGTTATGCCTTTTAGTTGAATAGAGAGATTAAATTATTAAATTTAAAATGAAAGGTTTTTTATACCATTTTATTAAGACAATAGAATCTGTAGTACATAAACACTGTTTTAAAAGCCTTGGCCTTAGCTTTAAACAGTACATTTCAGTACATACAAGATTTTGCATGAAACAAATAATAGAGGAGTGGTCTGTTGTATCAAAATTCAGCTGCCTATATCTCTTCCAAAAAAATATTCTTTACTTGACAAATTAGGCTTCTTAAGTTTCTTATCCTTTTAATTTTAGGTATGACTTACATTCATCAACTAGAATTTTGAAGGGAAGGTTTAAATAGCATAAAAATACTGTATATGCTCAGTTTTTGTATGTTTAACCCCTAGAAAGTTGTTGTAGTCAGGAATTTGCTCAGTTGACAGCAAGTGAATGGATTATAATAATTAATTAAGAGTAGGTATAGCTGTTTAAGAAATATATTAATATTACACTGTACTAAACATACTTTGGATTTTAGACAATCAAAAGAGATTTTCAATAACAATTTATAAATCTAATTGCATATTGAAACAAAAAAATCATTGTCTTGTAACAGCTAAAAACTAATATATTTACTATGTCTTTAGCTTTTGTGGACCACTGTGCTTCATCTAAAGTAGGGGTGTCAAACTCAATTTCATTAAAGGGCTGCATCAGGGTTGGGTTTCATCTTGGCCATGTGTGTGTGCGTGTGGCCGGGGTGCGCATGGTTATGGTGGGTGAGGCTGGGATGGCCTTGGCCATGGTGGGCATTTATTACTTCATACTCCACTAAACTTTTTATTTCTAAATTTATACCCCATTGTTTAATAATAAATTGCTTTTCCAGGCAGAAAAGCTATTTATACTATTGTATTTTTATTATTCCAACTAATAATAAAAATACAATAGCGCAAATAACATGATAATACAAGATCTAATAGCAGAGGTAAATTTCCAGGATAATAAATAGAAATGGCTGTCAATTATAGATTGTTGATTGTAGATTAAATGGACCTACAGTATGTGAAATTTGGCATTAAACTGTAGAATTAACATAGGATGTTGCTTGTTTTCTATCCAGATCAGGCTCTTATTTGAGGCCACATAATTATAATCCAGTCCAATCTAGTTCTCCGGCAGCACTCTGCTGGCCAAAAAATGGGCCATGTGGAGGCCCCACAAGGCCTCCGCGCGGCTTGTTTTTGGCCAGCAGAGTGCTGCTGGAGGCCGTTGAGGCCGAAAATGGGCCACAGGGGGCTGCACGTACCCCTCATGGCCCGTTTTGCCTGGTAGAGTCACCACAAGTTGATACTTTGATATTTCCAGGCCACCTCCATGGGCACCCCTGATCTAAAGCATTAAGCATTTTACTGATTTACAGACAATGCATACTGCTTTCTTGTTATAACTAATTGATATAACACGTAAATTATTACAGAGCAATCTAACATATTGAGGGCACATTGCTTTAGCTCCGTGGAACTGTTTTTCAGTAATTGCTCCCATAGCCTTATTTTAGTTTATAATTTAATTAATTTTATAACTTAATGTTGTATTCCAAGATTGCAATATGAAGGCTAAAAGAAATAACAAGCTATTTTCAGTAAATAATGTAATTAAATATCCTTAATGAAATCAATAAAACTGTCAGGCATGAACAATCAGATCCACTTGTGAAGATCTCAATCAGCTATTTAATTGCTCAAGCCTATAACACAGGAATCTTCTTGGACTGATGGCTTGTGCCTGGGTCAGACTAGATAAGGTTTAACAGCATTCAATTCACCCTCTTATTCCCCTGTGGGGATTCTAGACTAATTTCCCCTTTGACTCCTCCTCCAGCTAAGTCTTTCTCCAATAAAACCTAATAAAATATAGAAACAAATCTCACTCATTACACTGCCTGTAAGCATACAGTACATAAATAACCTGTAGAGGAAGAGCAGGCAGAGCTGGAGGGTGTAGTTAAATGCATCATCAAGTTAGAGTCTTTGTATTGCCATAAAAGATCAGCTGCCGCCTTAAAATCAGTTGGCTCTTATCCAGTGCCAATTTAGTGCTGACCTTTAGTTGACCAGATTCTTGTGTATAGGCTTCAATATATAATTTAAACTGCACCCTTACGAATGGTCCTGATTCTTTGCACCTGACAATACCTGGTAAAACGGAGCTAATGTGTAAATATGATAGCATTGATGTTAGTTGCTTTTTAAGTGACCCTATTATTAGAACCCTGCACAGAGAAAACTGTATCTTATGTCATGACTTCATAATCCTTCACCGAAGGTGGAATGAGCCTCCTTCAATGCTCCTAAGGAGACAGACAGCATGGTGCAGGGAAAGGCTTTCCTTGGTTGCACCTGGAAACAAATAGACAGTCAGTGCACTTATTTCAGGCTGGGTTATGTGACTCCTTTATCCCTTTACGCTCTGAGGGTCGTGTTTTGTACTGTGTGTCCTCTCCAGATCATTATGGGCATCCATATATAAAGCATCTAACAATGATCCAAACAAAAATTAACCAGAACAAGAGCCATAAAAGCTGACCTGTCCCTGTCTAAAAGCAGTCATGCCTTTTGTATCTTTGGATTTGGGATTCCATGTCTGGGAGATCTCTTGGGCCTACAGTAGCAGAGCTGGAATAACAATAACACTTAGACTTATATACTGCTTTACAGTGCTTTACAGTCCTCTCTAAGTGGTTTACAGAGTCAGCATATGGCCCCCAACAATCTGGGTCCTCATTTTATCCACCTCGGAAGGATGGAAGGCTGAATTAACCTTGAGCCTGGTGAGATTTGAACTGCCAAATTGCAAGCAGCGGCAATCAGTAGAAGTAACCTGCAGTACTGCACTCTAACACCTGCGCCACTGTGGCTCAATGGAGATAATACAAGTCTTACAAAATTTTTAAAAGAAAAGTTTATAACATATTAACATTTATATATTGCCTACGAAAAACATAATAGTCTTTATCTGTATACATCTCCCATTTTACGGAAAAATAATTGTAACAAGTCATGTCAGTGGAGCAAATAGTTATTGGAAAAAAATACCTATCATACCTATCTTATTTCCTAAGTCACCACAACAACCCACAATTTATTCTGAAGTTATTGTTTAGACCCACTGAAATTTAACAGGAGATGCCGAGCATACAGTTGAAAAATATAGATTTTTCAAAACTCTCTTTTGCCTTTTTTTTTATCTTGTTTGTTACAAGGAGCATTTTTTTGTAATTAACTCTGTGCTTTCTGTTTTAGGTTTAACATCAAAGTGCAGTTGCAGATTGTAGCCAGCTTCATGCTTACTGGTGTTTCTGGGGGTGCAAAGTATGCCCAAAATGGACAACTTTTTGGACGGTTTAAACTCACCGAAACCCTTTCTGAAGATACTTTGGCAGGGCGACTGGTGATGACCAAAGTCAATGCTGTTTATTTATTACCGATCACTAAAGAGAAGTCAGGGCTGACCCAAGGAACCAAAGAGAAAGTATACGAAGCAATTATTGAAGAAAAAACAAAGGAATATATCTTTCTGAGAATATCCAGGGACTGCTGTGAAGAGCTTAACCTTCGAGCAGATTGTGAAATGCAGGTATGTTGGGGTGAAATCTTTTTTACTTTTTAAATATATATATATATTTATTATGTTTTAGAGAGGAATCTTTTTTAGATGCTTTTGACTCTTTCTATACTTGAAGTCCTGGTGACTTCAGTCCCAACATAGATACCTGCATGGCAGCGGTGAAATGCTACCAGTTCGCACCAGTTTGGGTGAACCGGTTGTGATAAAAACTACCGGTTTGGGCGAACTGGTAGTAAAAAAACCCGCTACTGGTTCATCTGAACTGGTGTTTCCGACAATCAGCCACACTGCGCAATTTAAAATTGTTAGAAGGCAGGAAATCCTGCTTTCTAGTGAATCTAAATCGCGTGGTACAGCTTTCCCCCGCACTCCCACTGTTCTACTTACCTTCCCAAGACTCCTTTTTCCGTGTGAAGCGTGCGTTTGGCATGTACTATACATGCGCACACAGCATGTGTTTGGCACGCACCGCGCATGCACAGGCAGCAAACCGGTGGCAAATGGGGGAATATTTCACCACTGCTGCATGGTATATCTGAAACCAATACAGTATTTTAAAAGGAGATCTGAAGACAAGGAAGAGCTTATGTGTAATGCTATAAAATCAATTGAGAAAGAATAAAGGAAGTTTATTTTTGTGCTTGTGTTAGGTTAACAATTGGTAGAATCATGACTTTTCTGGTTCAAAAGATATGTATAGAATACCTTATCAGAACTATTGCTGCGGGTTAAGCTTGGTATTATGAAACAGGGACAGAAGTATCATCTGTAAAAACTTGGATAGTTGTTGCAATCAGGAGTAAATAGCAGGGCAGAATGGCCAATGTGAGATTCAAGGAAAGCATTACAATTTTTTTTTAGCTTTAAATAAAAGTGTCTAGTTGTGAGCATACCTGCATGGTGTCATCTTCAATCTTCATCAATTTTTATTATAGTCATGGGCCAGCACCAATGTGGTCTTCTTATTTAGCATTTTTATTTAATGTATACTTATTATTAAGTGTAGCATGAGACATATTTTCCCCAGAACAACAACCCTATGAAGAGGGGTCAACTTATTCTCCAAAGCATCTGAAGGCAGGGCAAGAACCAATGGATGAAAACCAATCAAGGAGAGAAGCAATCTAGAACTAAATAGAAATTTCCTGACAGTAAGAACAATTAATCAGTGGAATGACATGCCTCCAGAAGTTGTGAGTGCTCCAACACTCGAGGCTTTTAAGAAGAGATTGGACAAC
Source organism: Masticophis lateralis (assembly GCA_030761175.1). Lineage (NCBI taxonomy): Eukaryota > Metazoa > Chordata > Lepidosauria > Squamata > Colubridae > Masticophis > Masticophis lateralis. The sequence goes on along the minus strand of JAUDYJ010000002.1, from coordinate 132,950,640 downwards.
CATTTGTCTAAAATGGTATAGGATTTCCTGCTTGAACAGAAAGTTGGATTTCCAATTCTGTTATTCTGAGGCTGAGGAGGCCTTGATACGCTCTAGGCTTGGTTGTTTGCTTACAAAAGTTTCATTATTCAATAAGGTAAGCTAAGCTGAGAGAATATAAAGGATTCCACAATTCAAGCTTGAGTACACATCATCTCATCTCTTCTATTAGAATTTATGATGTTGTGTTACTCTGGGAGATAATAGAGCCTGGTTTAGCTCTGCAGACTAAAGCACCATAATTAACATCCAGCTGTCTGCAATTACACCAGTTCGAATCGCCCCAGGCTCAAGGTTGACTCAGCCTTCCATCCTTTCTAAGGTAGGTAAATTGAGGACCCAGTTTGTGGGGGCAATAAGCTGACTTTGTATAAATATACAAAAGTATGAAGGCTATTGCTTAACGCATTGTAAGCCGTCCTGAGTCTTTGGAGAAGGGCAGCATATAAATCAAATTTTAAAAAATAAAAAATAAAAAAATAAAATAACAGACCCAAAGTCCCAGTGAGCTTCCATGATTGAGGATGGACTAAAATCTCTCCACTCCTAGCCTGACATCTTAACTGTTCAACAAAATTTGTCTTATTAATTTGCATAAGCAAATACCATCAAAACCACTGCTTCATCTTCCTTAGTTTTTTTCTAATTGGACTGTAAGAAATATATGGAGCTTTGAAATTATCTCATCATATTAGACATAAATAAGTATCTAGTTGAATTTTTATGTTTGTTTTTATAGGTAATAAAATTTAATGATCCAAATTAATCATTGGCATTTTAAAATGAAAGTATGCCTTTTATTTCCCAGTTAAAAATCTGTTCTGATACAGAAAAACCACAGGGTTGACTCAAGTGAATCTGTTATCCTCAAGACTCAAAATCGGCACCAGTGCAGATTATTGATTACAGGACATGTTTTCATTTTTTTGCCTGGAAATTCAAACTGTTGAAAATAATTCTATCTACAACCCTACTGTTCATTTCTTTAACTGTCATCTATGCTCACCAACACTTTTTGCTCCAGATACCTCTTCACTGTACTTAAGAGTGAACAGCTTCCATCCCCCTTGAAAAGGTAGACATTATTGTGTATTATCAAAGTGGGAATGTGACAAATTGCAGTCCTCTCTAGACAGACCCCTCAAGGTGTGCTTGTGTATGTGTGTGTATGTGTGCTTTTAATGGCTCTATTGTTATAGCTTCAGATCTTTTGCTCCACATGCTAAAGAATTGTAAAAGCTTATTTTTGTTTTGGTGTTCAGAAGTAAAATACTTCTACTTAGCATTTTCCATGCTTTCTTTCAACAGAAATTATTTGACACTCTTCTTAAATAAAAGGAAATGAAACTGTAAACTATAAAAATAAGCAGAAAGAACCCTAAAATTGTTAAAAGAGCGACAAAATAAAACTAGTGTGAAAATCAAAATAAAACTAGTATGAGAAAAGCCAAAGAGCTTAAACTTGGAAATTTAGGAAAATTAAAATGTCTTCATCCATGGCATAATACCTTCTGTGGGAAAATGATTCACAATTGAAGTGCAACCATAGAAGATGCTTTTTCTTTAATAAGATTTCCTTTGCAGGAGCACCAGGATATGATTAATTAATAATGGCCCTCTGGTTCATTTGTGCTATATCACATATTTTGCCCTACAACATAACTTTTAAAGAATAGAAAATAGCATTAAAAATTCAAAAATGCAGACATCCTTCTGAATTTTTGTATAAATGCTTAATTATAATATCTAAGCTAATACATAATAATGGTTTCATTTTATAATAAAAGAAAAAAACAGATAGGCAATGTACTCAGTAAGTGTCCATTTTGCTAAATGTGAAAACACTAATTGCATTTTGGGGCAAGTGATAGAGCACTATGGCAGAAATAGTTTGTTTTGCAGAAAACTGAAAATACTTTGGAAGAAATCTGTCCAGACAATAATGGCAGTTATGTCTTATTTCATTATCATAATTGAAGCAGCTCAGTTCTCTCTTTAGTTCTCAGTTCAATAAAAGCTGTTGCAACCTCTGATAATCAAATTAAACATTGGGCAGTTCCAATTTGAATACAATGAAATGTAATGTAATTCTGATGGAGGAGATAGCTACAGCCACCTTCATTTACAGGATACATTTCAACTTATTTCATTAGAGGAGGTAGATAAGTGCCTAAAAGCAGTTGATCAATATAGTCCTGATTTGATCCTATATGAGATCAGTCCCATTCTTGATCTCAGACTCAATACCGTGTTTACCAGATCTTTATTAAAAATAAATCTATAGGTCTCCTAAAATAATAAATTATCAAGATCAAGCCTAATAATTTCATAACTGATAAAATAATGATGATGATGTTTGGAAATGTTTGAAAAGGTAGCTTATGAATATTAAGAATCATAGGCCTGTTTTTGATAATGAGATGAATGAGAAAAATTCTTCATGATCTTTCAGTGCTGTATGTATGAGGGTTTTTAAAATTTAAAATAAAATAGAATAACAGAGTTGGAAAGGACTTTGGAGGTCTTCTAGTCCAACCCCCTGCTCAGTCAGGAAACCCTATACCAGGGTGTCAAACTCACATCGTCACGTCGTTGTCACATGATGTATTGTGGCTTCCCCCCCTGCGTCAAACTGGGTGTGGGCGTGGCCAGCTTCTGACGCATTCAGCCCACAGGCTGTGAGTTTGATAGCCCTGCTCTATATCATTTCAGACAAATGGTTCTCCAATCTCTTCTTAAAAACTTCCAGTGTTGGAGCACCCACAACTTTTGGAGGCAAGTTTTTCCACTGATTAATTGTTCTAATTGTCCGGAAATTTCTCCTTAGTTCTAGGTTGCTTCTCTCCTTGATTAGTTTCCTTCCATTGCTTCTTGTCCTGCCCTCAGGTGCTTTGGAGAATAGCATGACTCCTCTTCTTTGTGGTAACCCCTGAGATATTAGAACACTGCTATCATGTCATCCCTAGTCCATGTTTAGGTTGGTAGTGAAACACATTACATAAAAATGGTTCTTCACTTATTCTGTATATGTTAGAAAATCCTATGTGCTGTATTTATTTTTGCCTTCTGTGGATTATCTAGATTATTTTTTCTTACTGTGAATCGTATATATGAGGCCACCTTTAATATCTATCTAGATACATTAACCAATTCAAAATGATTTCATCAATTAAATTATATTACTTGAAGGGAACTTGGAGCAACTGCGTTGATTACTTCTCAAATCTGTACAAAAGTTGTAAATGATGTTTAAAGTCTTTAACAGCCATGGCACAGTTCCGTTAAGGTTATGTATTTTCTTAGCTTTTTTAAAAACTCTGAGAAGCAGAAGAGAACTTATTCTACTGCATCTGTTTGAGTTTGCTGGATTAATGGCAATCAACACTTTTTCAGTTTTAGCATTCCTCTTTGGAACACCTTTTTTTGTTGTTTTTGTTTTAATTTTATCCGATAGAATTGAGATCATTTAGAATTATTTTATTCCTACAAGAGGAAATGATTTTCATTATTTGTGTTTGTGGATATGTTGTTTCACAGCTCTAATTATATATTTTAAACTTTACTATGTATTTTTGTTGTTAGTTGTGAAGTCATGTCCGATCTATCGTGACCCTATAGTTCTTAATATTTAAAAATTAAAATTTGTATCAACTTATGAACAAATTAGTGATTTTTAAATACTTGATTTCTCCTGTTTCTTACAAATTTTCCTTATTTCCTTCTGTACATTTCACCAAAAAATTATCACTCAGTTTTATTTGCCCACCAGAGGTTTGTTTGTTCTTTTATAAAAAAATCCATCAACTGTCAAATTAGAAAGCCCATTTCTTTTAATATAAAAATAGCCTATTAAAATTATTTATTTAGAAATTTTATATCAAAGATAGAAAGCTATGAATGAATTCCTGGATATGGTAATACCTACCATAGAGTGTTGATTGACATCATTAATAGCAGACACTTTATTGTCACCTGATATTGGAGGATGTAATGGAAAACCTGTCCCTGTGTTTCTGAACAAATTTTACTTCCATTAAACACTTTAAAAATATTTTTCTATACACATGAAATGATTTCTCTATCTCTTTTCTGTAGGCATGTAGTGGCTGATTGGCTGTCAAGTAGAAGAACTTTCAAATACAATTTTCATGTACAGATTGTAATAAATGAATTTTCATTGATGGAAACTGACAGTGTCACTTTCTAATCGATTGAAAAATTATGTGAGAAACTTAATGCATTCATTTAACATGTATAATTAGTTGACATGCTGCTTACATCAGTGGTACTCAAGCTGTGTATATTTTCTAACAAACAATAATCAAAAGGCTAATTGGCTCTATCTGAAAATAGCACTTCAGTACAGAATGAAATGGTTCATTAGAGGTGGGGACTTGATTATTTTCAGAGGTTACTTGTTGAACTTGTTAATGTCATTCCTGCATTTTGCTAAATAGCATTGATGTATTATGGAGAGTGAGGGGGACACTGTGGCTAAGACACTGAGCTCGTTGATCGAAAGGTCAGCAGTTCAGCGGCTCGAATCCCTAGTGCTGCATAATGGAGTAAGCTCCTGTTACTCGTCCCAGCTTCTGGGGCAACCTAGCAGTTCAAAAGCATGTAAAAAATGCAAGTAGAAAAATAGGGACCACCTTTGGTGGGAAGTTAATAGTGTTCCGTGTGCCTTTGGCATTTAGTCATGCCGGCCACATGATCACAGAGACGTTTACAGACAGTGCTGGTTCTTTGGCTTTGAAACAGAGATGAGCACTGCTCCCTAGAGTCGGGAATGACTAGGACATATGTGTGAGGGGAACCTTTACCTTTACCTTTATTATGGAGTGCATTTAGCTTTACATAATAATAATAAAAGATTACTATCCATCCACTCCATTAATAGGTTTCTATATTTTAGAGAGGAAGTGGGTAGTTTGTGACCTCAAGTTCATGTGGCTTCCAAATCCCTTCTTATCATAACCAGGAAAAACCAAGACAGTTTGCTCTCATCTTGGGGTGGAAAACATGGAAGCTACAATATATCCTCAATATATTCTAGTTTAAAAACCAATTAAATCCTCCAAATTCCCCTCTGATCCTATCCACATATGTATTATAGCTACACTATAGCTCACCACTTCCCAATGTTCTTTGCCCACCAAATATTTTCTACACCTGTTTTACTCAGTCTAAGGTATGTATGTATGTATGTATGTATGTATGTATGTATGTATGTATGTATTCATTCATTCATTCATTCATTCATTCATTCATTCCACATATTTATAAGGTCACACAACTCAAGCAGTGTGACTCTGGACCATGTGACTCATTTCAATATATTTTTAATGTAGTGCTCTAGTTATATTTCTAGTGGGAATTGTGGTAGATAACATACTGTGTTTGGCTCCTATTAAATTGTGCTGTTTGAAATTTTACATTTTCACTTTTTGAATATGTGTGTATGTATGTATATATAAATAAACTTATCCCAATATTATAAAATTGTTTGAGCAGTCAAAAGCATGATAGAATAAATGAAGTAACATTACCTTATAATGGCTGGTTTTAAAACAGTCAAATAAATGGATTTTATTGATTTTAAAAATATTTCTAATTTTTAATTGGTTAATAAATTAAAGTTTTTAATGCCTTACTCTTTCAAAACAATATTTGTTTTTACCTTAATTAAAAAGAGATGATGTATTTGCATTATAGCCATTTGCAATATTAACATGTGGTCAAGTAGGAATGTGTTAATTATTAATTATTCAAGTTTCAAAAAGTTTATTCACAAATTATGTAGTTTTATGGTGACAATATAGGGGAGTTATTATTTGCACAAGTGTAACTTGTCCTTTTAATTTCTTGTTTTCTGGCATGTTATTCGTTTATTCATTCCTTCATTCTTACATTCATTTTGTATGCACTTAGGTCGAGCTTCAGTTTCAGTTAAACCGCTTACCCCTCTGTGAAATGCACTATGCCTTGGATAGGATCAAGGACAACGGTATCCTGTTTCCAGATGTCAGCATGACCCCCACAATACCTTGGAGTCCCAACAGGTACAAAAACATTAATATTTTGATACAGGGAACTAGTATATTAACATTACAGAATTTGCATTCCTTGTATTTAGATGATTCATATAACCTTGTCCACTAGAATGTCTTAGGTAAAGTGATGGAAGCAAATGACTATTTTTTCCTATGAATGTAAGGATTAAGCAATGGACTATTTTTATTCTTTATATCAAAGGCCAGTTTTAATCAATCACATCCTTTATGGAAGAAACTGCTTTAAAAATAAACTGTTCTTTCAAATGTGATGTACTTAATACAGTCTAAAGTTTACTTGGAAGCATTTGTGTTGGTTTATATAACAAGCTATGGAGAAAAACTGGACCTGTATGGAGCAGTCTAAAAGAATTGGATATGAGAAGATTTTAATCTGCCTGATGATGTGATGTTGCATCTTTTGGTTAGGGGTGTGGTGAGAATCAATAACATTTCTAACATCTAGTTTGTGGTATTTGTAGCATAATAAGCTAATTTGTTTTTTAATCTGACTTATTACACTAGCAGGTTACAGGCAGCAAATTATTTAAACTGCTGTGTTTTTGTGACTTTTGTATATTGCTCCTGCATATATTTCTTTTAGAACAATTCATGCAAATGTTTCTGAGATATGAACCTACTGTAATATAAACAGTGCATTTTACAAAAAACTAGCAAAAAAGAATAAAAGAATCAAAAGGTATTTTGAGGAAACAATGCTGCATGCAAGCCTTTTGAATTTAAACTGATTTCATTGTTTGAAAGTAAAGAATGTTGTAATCTAGGCAAGGAGTAGATAATCTTTATCCCAACAGCTCTTTTTTATTTCTATTTCGTTGTGTGCAAGATAATTAGATCACTGGAGAAGACAAGATTATGATTTTGAGCCTAATATTTCTCTCTTTAGGATTTTTAAAAAAATGTTGTATAGGTTTTACCTTTGTATCCTAGTGACAATACCAAGCCAGCATTGGCAGATTTTGGAAAAGTTAAGTGGGTATTTAGACCATGGGAAGAAGACAGTAGCAAACCACTTCCATGTTGTTGTTGCAAAAACTTGCAGTACTTATAGTCCTCGGGAGCCAAATTCAGTTGAGGGAGTCTTCATCTTTTATCACAAAAGATAAAGAGACAGCAATTATTCTTGAATACAGGTAGTCCTTGCTTAATCTAATTGGAACCGGAATTTTCATTGCTAAGTGAGGCAGCTGTTAGGTGAAATGTCACAGGACCTCACTGCTAGCTCCATTAGTTAGGCCAGGATTGTGCTCTTGTTAAATAAATACTTCACATTTCTGCCCTGCCACACTTGCCTCTGTTTCAGTCCCCCCCCCACAACCTGTTTTGACCTTTTGACCACCATGTATTTTGCGCCCACCCACTGCCACCTCCCCGAAAGCTGCTGGCCCTTTGCAAAGCTTTGGAAGAGGAATGCTCTGCTGAGAGTGAGCAGAGGATCTGCGGCAGTGGTGGGTTTCTACTGGTTCGCCCCTGTTCGGGTGAACCGGCAGTGGCGGGAGGCTCTGCCCACCCGCCTGGTTGTCATCATGGACGCTCTGTGCATGTGCAGAAGGTCCGCAAGTGAGTGAAGCACACGCTCCCGGTTCTGAACCGGTAGCGAAGGTAAGTGGAACCCACTACTGATCTGCGGGTTGTTTCTGTTGGTGCTGGAATCGCCTCCAGTCCACATAGAAGGCCAGAAGCCATTTCTCTAGGAACACTTCCAGTGTTAACTACAGAGCTTATTCTGCAAACAGGTTCCTGGAGAACCTGTCTGTGGGCTTCAACACATTGGAAGTTGCTGGCCCTTTACAAGGTTTTGCAGGAGGAAGGCTGGACTGAGAGTAAGAGGTAGTCTGTACTGGTGCTGGGCTCGCCTCCATACCTCATTGAAGCCTGCTTCTGACACAAGCTGCAGAGAAGTGGAAGCCCTCATGCCTCCGCTGCCTCCAGTTCTGCCACTACTCCGGACAGCACCTGTCACACATTCTCCACCTTCACCTGGAAAGGCCCTGGTGCTTCTCCTGCCTTGCCCAGTGTCAAAGAGCACTACACCTTACTGCCACAGTGCCTTCTCTCTGGCTGGACCCATCAAGCTTTGGCAGATGAAGTTCTGCTGCCCTGCTATGAGCACTTGGATTCTGGGCCAGCAGCATGAACAAGTCAGTCAGAAAGTAGTGATGGGATGGAGGGGAGCAGGGCTCTGCGGTAGAGTCCAGAGCAGCAAAAAGGACAGAAATAGGGAGAAAAACAGGCATGTGGGAGGTGAAGTTCCCCTGCAGTCTTCTGTATGCCTATTTCTAAATCTGCCACTGCCCATGCTAAAGCTGCAGTTTAAAACAGTCATTAAACTATAAGTGGTCTCAAGCATTTACTGCCCCAATTTCATTCTTTCCAATTCTACAGTGTTAGTGCTTCTCAGTGTCAGAGGTAGGATTTTATATTCCTTCCCAAATTATTTAAAAACATCCACCCAATTGATCACATTTTTAATATGGTTCATTTCTGTTTTGTTAATGTCACTTGTATTAATTAACCAAAAATAATATTCTGTGGTGTTAAATAAATTGAACAATGAATTAACAAGTATTATGGTGATGTAATGACAGTTGAAAGTTCATTAGATCTTTTAAAACTTAGCTTTGATTATAAAAGCAATGTGAAGGAAGTTCACAAGGCCTGTTTGAAACCAAGTTGAGGTGTTTTAGGCCTTTGGACAGAATGAAACAGGGCTATTTTGTTCCCAGCAGAAGGGGTGTGGGAGGAGCGGGCAAAAGGACAAGGATGTCATTTGCTGAGATAGTAAGGCAATGAAAAGAAGGAATGTCAGATCCATGGCAAGTGAATTGGTGGGGAGATGCTAGGATGGGTGGCTGAAGGGATGGAAGGAGAAAAGATGCTGGGAAATCAGAGGTAGGCAGGGTGGCCCGCTGGCTAATGAGACATGCTGTGCTGGGACATCAATGGCAATAACTGAGAGGAGGGGGAAGCTGCAGGGAAGATTGAGGGCAGATGGACCAATGGAATATCAAACATTGGTGAGAGTTGAAGGAAGGAAGAGGAGGCGATAAGATTTGTAACAGGCAGATTAGTGGGAATACTGAAAGAAAGAAGAAAGGGGACATAGGGCAATAGCCTTGACCTACTCAGCCCATCTAGATTTTGTTTCATGTGAAACGAAGTGTTCGGGATTTTGGTTCTGTCCAATCTGAAATGGCTCAACAGAACCTCTAGTGCAGGGGTGGGGAACTGTGGCCCTTTTATGACTTGTGGATTTCAACTCCCAGAATTCCTGAGCAAGCATGCTCGTAGTTAATCAGTCAGATGGTACGACCAAATATTAAACAGTTTTAAAAAAAAACTTTTAAGAAGGGGGATATTTTTTATCCTGAGTATTAGTTTTGAGATTATAAAAACGGTATAAGAATTTATTAATACATTTCCCATGTGTCTTTGTTTATATCCTGCTTTCTATTGTGCAGGCAGTGGGATGAGCAGTTGGATCCTAGGCTCAATGCAAAGCAGAAGGAAGCTGTTCTGGCCATCACAACTCCACTGTCAATTCAATTGCCTCCAGTCCTTATTATTGGTCCTTATGGGACGGGCAAAACCTTCACTTTGGCTCAGGCAGTCAAACAAATTCTCCAACAGCAGGACACTAGGTGAGATGGGATGATCTGCAAATTTTTAATTAGGAGGCAAATGCCTCTCTTTATTTAAAGGTTAGCAGAGTAGAGTTTTCATCCGGCTTTACCCCTCCCCTCCCTTTCTCACCATCCCTCATTGTCTTATATAGATATTTAGGAGAGTATTTGTGAGTCTAATCTCTCCCTTTGAATTAAAAGTGGCACCCTGTGAATAAAAGCACAGCATTCCATTTAGAAATCAGTGATTTGTATAGCATTGTGTTAGTGATCTTTGTTTATAAAACCGTATTACTTTTTTTTTTGTATTTACCCACATTTGTATGCCACTAATTCCTGTGATTCTAGGTGGCTTAAAATATATAAAACTAAAACATGGATAAAAATAGAATAAAAGCAATTAATCATAAATAAAACTTAAATACTCTAAAGAACATGAAGATAGGGGCACGTAGGATCTTGGGGCCATACTGTTCCAGGCAGAGGGGGCAGCGCCTGAGAATGTCTTTCTGCTAGGCCATGATGGAGGCAGGCAGGCAGGCAGATTCTGTCTGGAGAAGATGGCCCTGAAGTAATGGAAAGCAATTGTAAAGTTTTGTTGAAAGGATATACGTTCCCACAGAAGCTAGGAACATCATTAAATCATAAAATTTGCAGATTAATTTCATTGAAAGAAGTATGCAGAAAAGATTATCACTATTTTTTTGTAATTTTACTGCTTTGAATGATTTTCTGTTTCTTCATTGCTTTTTTATTTGCACCATTTATTCCAGCAGGATTCTCATTTGCACCCATTCTAATAGTGCTGCTGATCTCTACATAAAGGATTATTTACATCCATATGTAGAAGCAGGCAATCCCCAGGCGAGACCTCTCAGGTATTTTTTAAGGTTTATTATGTATCTATACAATATCTTAAGAAAAGGTGTCTGTTCAAACAGTTTTGAAAAAAAGCCATAGAGCTTTCACGTTTATTGGCATTTTAAAATGATGCTTTTGCATAACCTAGAGACTCTAACATGCATAATGAAAGAATGTCATTTGTGAGCTCATTTCATGCATTAAAGATAAAGACATCCTTTTTTAAGTTGTTCTTATGTGTTTATTTGTGCTTTCCTAACTGAACAAATTTTGATGTGGTCCTCTAAAAAGCTGCTAAAATATTTTAACAAAATATTGGTTGAATTTTGTTGGGGGTAAATAATGCTTCTTTAATTCAGAGCCAATTTAGAGTGAACAATTGTTTAAAAAGCTACATATCTGGGAAATCAAAAAATTAGTTCAGTATCAACCTCTTTGTGTATTTAACTGAACTTTTTCATGCATTATCTCTAGAGTTAGCAAAAAAAATTAATTGGGAAATAAAATGTGTTTTTTGTGAGAAATGTGTGTATATTTACATCTGAAATATGTCGTTTTTTCTTAAAATGGATATGTATATAATTCAAGAGTTCATTTTAAGTCCTAAACCTGCTATGAAAACTTCTATCACTGCATTCTATTGTCCTGATGTCAGGACGGTAGTTGAGCATGGCTGGAATATTTCAGCAAACAAATGTTTTATATTTAAAATTATACCAATGGGCATGCAAACTGGCAGCTTTGCTCTAGTGTCACCTGTACAAAGATTGCACCATTCATAGCAATCTGCAATCTATAAAATAACTCAATTTTAAACTGTCTCAAATTCAAAACACTCCATTTCAAATGTGAGATATTTTGAATTTAAAACATTTTGCATATCACTATGAGCAGTCCTAATTTCTCCTAGAATATTTCCTTTCTTACTCTGAGATAGCTTAGAATTAGAATTTCTATCTTCTATCCATAAAAATAGAAAAGGATCGCATGAATCAAAGATATTTTTCTGCAAGGAAAAATCCTACAAGAATGTTTGTTTTCAGAAGATTGGATAAATGGAATCAAGTGACTTTTAAGAGACATCATGTTCAGAACAGGGAATGTTTGAATACAAAAGAACATATCTCATTATTTTCACCTTCTCCATTTGCAAACAAGATATTGGGTTGTATGAATAGGTATCACTAGAGAAATTGATTCTGTTCGTTGCTGATCATATTTGGATACAATTGTATTTGGGAATAGGATTTATTACTTGTCAGTGTAATACAAGGATTAAACTATTTGGCTAGAATGGAGTAGATCCAAGTGCATCCCCCTTCACCAAACCTCTGGGTGATTCTGGATCAGGTACCATGTTTCCCTGAAAATAAGCCCAACCAGAAAATAAGTCCTAGTATGATTTTTAGGATGTTCATAATATAAGCCCTACCCCAAAAATAAACCCCCGTTAGGATCGTCAGACACATTTGGTACCATATTTCTCCAAAAATAAGACCTAACAGGAAAGTAAGACCTAATGCGTCTTTTGGAAAAAAATTAATATAAGACCCAGTCTTATTTTCGAGGAAAAATGGGTATTCTCCTGCTTGCCCAGTCCTGCTAACTCTGCCATGGTCATTGTTGTGTGGATAAAGTCAGGAAGATTTCTATAGAAGTTTGAATCAACATAAAGATGGAAGATAAATGCAAAGACTGAAATAAAAAGGGATTAGGAAGAAGTCTTCCATGAAAATCACATTGAGTACGTATTCTTACAATCTTTTAATTCCTCTGCAACATTGGCTTGGCTCCCTGAAATAAGTTATATGTTACCGTTTGATGAGCATTTAGCCTTTGGTGGCAAGAACTCAATTGACCCACAGCTTTGCATGCAGTGGGTCGTAAATTCAGTCTCTGAAAATTCTAATTGAAAAGGAAATTACAAAGTGGCCTGAAAAACCAAGTTTCTGCTAATTACAGATAGACAGTTGATCTAGATCAGGGGTATCCAAGTTTAAGACCTGTGGACTTCAACTCCCAAGAATTCCCTAGCCAGCTCCTAGCCATGTTGAAGAGTTGCCATTTAAAAAAAAAGCATTTTTGATTTTGATAGAGATTTTATAGATTTTATTTCTGTAATTGATTCTATTCCTTGCAAAGGCAAGGAAGCAACACTAACACCTTTGTGTAAGCCAAAATAGCTGGTTCATATTGATCTCTTAGAACATGCTTACCCTGAAGATATCTTAACTGTTGCAAATGGGGAAGACTAAATTCATCATGAAGTTGAGAAATCATTTATAGAGTTTATTTGTAATTTAAGTGTGGAGGACTTACTGAGGAGTATATAACTATTTGATATAGTCCACTGAAATCCAAGCTGCCATTTAATCATTTCACATACAACACGGGTGATTGTTTAAAAGCCTTGCAGTTAGGAACTCTTTGAGATTAAGTACTGAAAAATCTTCCACTTTAATCCTTTGAAATTTAATTGATTTCAGAAACTTATTTAACACATTCAATAAGAAACTGTTTAGGCTTCCTGTCTAATGGAGGAGTGGCCTCTGTTTGGCAAAGCAATAGCAAACGAGGTAGTATTTCTATTTTTAGAGATATTACAATTGCTTAAATATTAATTTTTATGCTTACCATGGTCAGAGATTCACTGATATCCAGAAATGTTCAAGATTTTAATTTCACTCTATATAATTCTACCTTATCATTTTGATTCCAAATAGAGAAACAAAATTTATGTTCCTCATTTGTTCCTTTTCCAGATAATTTGCCAAACAGAATTAATAGTTTTAGGAATGAATCACAGTAGAATTGTTTCCTTTTTTCATCTGCAAGAGTACAAGAAAGCTAATGGATCTAATCCATCTCCTTAGTTTTCATTTTTGTACTAGTGACTAGACTGTGCTTATTATGAAACATGCTTTAAGTGAAAACCAATACGTATATACAGTACATATCATCCCAGTGACTTTATTCCATACTGTATAGGACACAGTTCATCTTCTGTTGCCTTCTCATGCCTGCTGTCTTGTCAGATAACAGAAGCATCTTTTCATAGAGGGCTCTAGTGTTTGTGCTAGAAACTGGGAACTCATGGTGAGGCATTTATAAAATAAATATATATTTTTCATTAATGAAATTCTCTAATTCCATCTTTTAGCATTTTTGTAGCAAATGTATGGTTTTGGAAGGTTGATTGGTCAGGACTTCATAAAAATGCCCCCCCTAATCCAGTCTAGCTTGCTTTTTATTATTTTATCTTCCACAAGTAGCTGAACAACTGTAATCATGATTAAAGATTATTAAATAGGTTAAAACAAGTATAGATGAGTGAGACTTCAAGAACTCATATTGATCTGGGATTAGAATAATTCTTCCCCCTATTTTTAAAGAATTGCCTTGAATTACATATATACAGGATAATGCAGATAGTTTTTATTTTTGGTATGTTTTTCACATGTATCTAGTTGTATGTGTATAAGACATTTTACTTCAATTAGATCAAAGCCCCAGTTTCTTTGAAGTATATTTATTCTGAAGTTCTGAAATGTTTGCAAATGCTTTCGAAATAGCTGTGAGAAATAGCAAGGCAATACAGTGAGAAGTGTTATATAACTGCTAGTTGCAAGACATTTGTTATATGATAGACCTGAAGTATAAAATCACCTTGCTTAAATCACTGTTGTCTCACCAAAGGGTTTGATTTTTCTTCACCATAGACCAATTCAACTAAATTAAAGAAAATCAGTTTGAAAAGTTTTCTTATTTTCTTAAAATCTAAATTATAATGGTCCTGTGATCAGTCACCATTTTAAAATAAAGTTTTTCCTAAAACTACAGTCTAGGGAAAATAAAAATGTTATGGAAAGTTTGTGAATAAAACAAGGATATTATATGGTTGGGCACTTTCACTGTGTTTGATATTACATTATTGATGCATGGTTCTGAGATCAGAAAATTCCTTTTACTTATCAAACATAAATAATAAGCACACATACACGTCAGTGAACTTGTATAATTCTATCCCCCCCACTTCCACTATTTTATGAAATTTGTTCTGGATCCCCATCCTGCATCAGTTTAGAAAAATCCTGTTGCTATATTAACCATGTCTGGTCTGCTGAAGTACAGATAACAATAGGTATTAAATATCCATAAAATGTAGTTGATAGTTTAATTTCTGAATAAGATTGCAACCATCCACAGTCAAATTACAATGCACTTAATAGGAATGTTCTGTAATACTTTTTTTGGACATTGGATCATACTGTGCATAGCTGTTAAATGCTTTGTGGACATATTGGTTGCTTACTTTCGTATATGAAAGTGCTACTCTGTGTTACTGGTGTTTCCTTGGAGTGGGGTGATCTGAGTATTACAGATAGTCCTTGACTCAGAATCATTCATTTAGTGACCATTCAAAGTTATAATGGTACTAAAATGTGATTTATGACTGTTTTCACATGACCTTTGCAGCATCCCCATAGTCCGTGATCAAAATTTGGATGCTTGGAAACTGGCTCATATTTATGACCATTGCAGTGTCCCAGATTCATGTGATCCCCTTTTGCAACCTTCTGACAATCAATGGGGAAGCCACATGCATTTAACAACCATGTTACTAACTTAACAACTGCAGTGATTCATTTAACAGCTGTGGCAAGAATTGTCATAAAATGAGGCAAAATTCACTTAACAGCTGCCTCACCAACCAACAGAAATTTTGGACTCGGTTGTGGTCGTAAATTGAGAACTCCCTGTATAAGAGCAAAGACATCCAAATTTAAAGACAGGTAGCAATATCTGTGACAAGCTAGCCTGTCTTAAGCTGCTGAAATAAAAGAAAGCAAATTTAAGATGTGCTGATGGGTTTTTCTGCGTGTTCGTCTTTTGCTTTCTATTTTGTGTCTTGCACTTCGTGTATCTATCATGCAACCCTGTTCCTTCCTTCCTTTTTCTATATATCTGTAGACAATGAGACTTCTGCTCATTGTCTTGCAAGCTGTATGTCTTTCCTACATGGACCCTCTGCTTTATTTTCTAATTACTGTCTTTCCTTTTTTTGAAGCACATTTTGCATGGCATGAACATATGTACTACTGATCCTTGAAACTGTAGTTATAGCCCACAGCTTGATTTCACCATATTGATTTATTTGTTTAGTTTTGGTTGAGTGTTCTCTGCTGTAGATTTATTTATTGCTTTGGGGACTATTCTCACTCTGTATTCTTTACTCAGATGCATTTTTTCCTATGAGTAAAAAATACAGAGTGAGACTCCCCAAAGCAATAAATAAGCATTTCCCCCCTGAATGCTTCATTTATGTAAAATAGTTCTACATGTGTATGTGGTGTATTAGTGACTGTATACACCAGGGGTGTAAACTCAAGGCCCACGGGATGAATCCAGCCCATGGGGTGCTTAGATCTGGCCTGTGGAGCTGCCCTGGAAACAGTGAAGGACCGGCCCTTGGTGCCTCTGCCAGCAAAGATGAAGCTCAAGAGGGCCGCATACTTTTTCTCTGGCAGAGAGTTGCAGGAGGCTGCTCCATCCAAAAATGAAGCGTGTGGCACCCCTGAGCTCCGTTTTCGCTGGGAAAGGGTTGCAGCTGAAAACGGAGCTTAGGAGCCCGTTTTTAGTGGCAAAGTGCTCAGGCTACCACAGGTCCCCCCGACATGAGTAACGTCAAGCGGACCACGCCTACTCTGGCCACACCGACCCCGGCCCCCTGAGGTCAAACACAACCGTGATGCAGCCCTCAATGAAATTGAGTTTGACACCCCTGGTATACTCTGTTGTTGGTCTTCCCTTGTAAGCTTTCTGTTCTATATGAATTACAGTAACAATCTTAATTATGATGAATTGATCCGTAGATATCTTATATGAAGAGTGATATTACTCGGCAGCAAGGAACTTTTAAACAATGCAGTGATTAAGCCATAATTAATGCAATTGTTATGTGCAGCCCATCAGCCTTCTCCATTTGGGTGCATTCATAGTTTGGAAGACACTTCTTAGTGCATATCTGTATGGCGGCCTATAGGCTGAAAGGTTGCTCATCCAGGTAGTAGATCAAAAGTTAACAAACCTTTGTGGCTGGGTGCAGTTTCCAGTGTTGAAACAATAATACAAAACAGGCATATTGGGACTTTCTGTTTTTTCATGGATCTGGGGAACAGAGATTTATTTTATTTTTTAAATAAATTCTATTAAGTTACAGGTTTTGTATATTCAAATTTAAATATAATTGTCAGAAAATTATGAGAGTAATTTTAGGCGGTTGAAGTTGGAGGGGCTTCAGGGGCTGTATACCCCCCCCCCAAAAAAAACCTCTGGGCTGTCTAATCTTCTAGTAGATGAACAAGATACCTTCTGGGGAATCTACACTTGATTACCCAAATGTCTACTAAGTTCACATGCCATTTTGTGATCTGCGCATACTTAGCTGTAAAATATGGGAGGTTAACATTAAGTAGCAGAAATGTTACTTTGTGATGCAACTGGTTTATGTTAATAATTGCGCCCAGCATGGGTAAAAGAAGAAACAGCAGGACAATGTGAAATTTAGTACATACTTGTAATCATATAAAATTCCTTGTTCTTGTTTCTTCATTGGATGAGGAACTGAAAATGGTTGTTAGGATTGGTTATGCAAATATAGGTAGGCCTCTGTTAACGACCACTCATTCAGTGACAGTTCCAAGTTACAGTGGTGCTGAAGAAGTGATACTTAAGTCTCCTGTGCCTGGCAATAACCACCTCACAGTGCGCATTTTGCCCCATATGACCTTTTGAACTCCTCAGATGCCCCACTTCTGGAAGGAACTATCCCACAGCACTTGCGCTAGTGCCACGCCAGACCAGACCCTTGTACCCCCACCCCTGTCCTGCAGCAGCCACCCTGAGCCTTGATGTCCTTGTGCTGTGTACTACACTGGACCCTCACATGCTGTCCTTCACTCTCCAGCCATTCTGAGCCTTGCTGCACTTGTACCGTGTGTCCCTGGCTATCTATACACTCCCCATCCCACAAGACACCAGTCATTTACCTGGGACTTGCAACTTCCTGCTGGCTTCCCCACTGATTTTGATTATTGGAAGCCAGGAGGAAGTTGCAAGGAAGTTCTCGCTTAATGACCACAAACTTCATCTAACAATGGCAATAAGGATTGCTTTTGCTAAGCCAGTGTTTCCCAAATTTGGCTATTTTAAGGTGCATGGACTTCAACTCCCAGAATTCCCCAGACAGTATGGCTGGTTGAGGAATGCTGGGAGTTGAAGTCCATACATCTTCAAAGGGTCAAGTTTGGGAAACACTGTGCTAAGCGATGCGGTCGCATAATATAGCATTTTACAACCACCTTGCTTAATGATAGAAATTCCAGACCCAATTGCCATCATTAACCTGTAAAACAAGATTTGCTTAGCTTGGGTGCCATCCTCATAAATCCAGGAGCCTTATTTCTGACATAAAATAATAGAACTACTGGTTTTAATTCTATATCTTGCACAGAAAGTAAATTACAAGGGTAAAGACTGGGACCTGGCTATTTAGAGCAGGGTTGGGTTTTCCCATTGATACAGTCAGATTAAGCAAAAGAGCAAAATATAAATATTTTGCAAGTTTAATTTGTAAAAAAAGCATATAGATGACTAAGGCAATTGCAGTAAGAAGAGCTGAACCACTAAGGAAAGGGTTTCGTAAAAAATCACAGTGATTAGTATCTGTAAAAATAACAAAAAGCTTGAACTATTACTTGATTCACAGGAATTCTGTTTTACCTGGAAATATAGCAGCTCAAGGAGCAGAATTCAGAGCAGTTCCTTGAAGTTCCTTGAATGTTCAGATTTGCTCACGGACAATGATAATAACACTGTGGAATTTTCCAGATAAAATTGAATGTAGTTTATAAATGTTGATCTTTTCAAAAATGATGATGATGATGATTAATGCAAATAATCATCAACTTTATCAGTTATTAGGTCTTCAGTGCTAATAGTACTTCAGATTCTATCTCTAAAAATTGCTCAAGAGTGCTTTTTCTCAAAAAAGGCAGGGCTGCTTTATGATGTTTCAGATAGGTGCTGCGTTCCAGCTTCCATGTGCTCTGAAGCCCTCATTGGAGATGAAATCTGAGCCTTTGTGCAATCCTAGCCATTACTTCCTGCACTAATAACTTGAGTCCAGTAAAAATACTGGAAATAAATACTGGTGGAAATAAAATTTATTCTTACTGAAGCCAATTCAGGCTAGGTAATCCTATGTTTGCATAGATGTAACCTGCTGGACTCTGATGACCTGTAACACCGTCGTATCGGGGAGAGGGCGAACTAGTTTTACACTGCAGAATAATGCATATAATGTTAAGGAATTCAGTGTATAATACATTCCTTTATAGTTTACTTTGCTTAATAAATAGTGTTCAAAAATCAGGAGAAAAGTTAAGAGTTCACTGCTGCAATATTTTGTCCAAAAATAAGATCTTTTCCTCTTTTCCAGGGTTTATTTCAGAAATCGCTGGGTAAAAACTGTCCACCCAGTTGTGCATCAATACTGTTTGATTTCAAGCACACATTCCACCTTTCAGATGCCCCAGAAAGAAGACATTCTTAAACAACGAGTAGTAGTGGTTACTTTGAATACTTCGCAATATCTGTGTCAGCTAGATCTTGAGCCTGGTGAGATAATGTTTTATAAGAAATGATTACTGCTCCTTCTTTTTCAATATGAAGTTCTTGTGATCTTTTTCTACAAAAAGTGAAAGCTATAACAGCTTTATTTTGTGTGACATTCTGTGTGAATTCAAAGCAGTGAGAAAGCAGAGATATATTTACTCATTTTTTATCTACATAATACGTATTAATTTATATTCAGACATGTCTTTATTGTGGATCTTTTCTATAGACAGTTTAAAAAAAGATACTGTTAGTAATGTGAAAGTTAGCTAACTCCTGTCATCTTCCCCCATAAATGAAATAATATTTTAGGATTTAAAGGGGCCTGACATTAAATTGGTATGGCATAGATTAGTTTTTCAGAAAGTTTGCAGCTGTGGGAGAGGTGGGTTAATTAACAACATGGGAGAGAGAAAAAAGTGTGGCTCCTACCTTTATTTTCAGTTAGTTTGCATGGATTTGGCAAAGCTTTGATTCTTCAGAACTTTTAAATCAGAACTTCCACCATAAGTTGAATTAACTGTAAATCTGGCTTTTTATGTTGATCTTGCTTAAGGATTTTCTTTAAGTGAACTGTGGGTGGTGAGAAACACAACTGTTTCTTTAAATGAATTGTAGGCAATGAAGAGGAGTTGGTATGATCTCCTATATTTAAAATTTAAGATCATTTATTATATATTTAATCTGTGAGCATTATGAAGAAAGTGGACAGATTTGTTCTGGATTTTTGTCACTTCTCTATAGATTTTTTATTAACTCTTTTAATCAATTTTGTTTTTAATTAGTTCTTGTCTGAAGAGACCCAAATATTAACTAATTAGAATTATTCTACATGTCAATCTCTCAAACTTAGTTGTTTCAAGAAACATAAAAGAAGTTGTAATAAATAATAAAATAATGAATATGTTCATGGGAAATATTCCACAGATGTAAATATACTTATATAAGGATTTGTTCAAGTTCTGTTCAATCTTTCTTTCCTGTAATATCAACTCTAATATAGTCAATCTTATATATTTCTTGCCATATATTATGAATTTAAAAATGGCTTTCATACATTTCCATTTGATCAAGAAAGTACTTCAGTGTTGTCAGATTTGCTCTAATGTTTTCGCAGCAGCTCTGCCTTCTTCACTTTTCCATACATGAATAATGCTATTTTTCATTTTTTTTAAAAATCATTCAGATGTAATTACCTATTCAAAAGTACATTGTCCATAATAATAGTTGAAGTGCAATAAGCAGTTGAAATTTTAATTATAATATCTTTTAAGCTATATTTCATTTGTTATGAATATCAGAGGCAGTCTCTTCCAAACTGAGATTATCAGTTTTCTGAATAAATATTTTGTATACTTTAGTTGTATATTTTTTCTTTCTCTTCAAAAATCTTCCAGAAAAATATTCCAGGGCACCCAGCAGTTATTGCAAACACTTCAGCAGCCAAATAATCTGAAAGCCTAGAGTGAAATGTGGAAGCTCTATAGATCACTGCAACTCTTTATCCTCTATTAAGGGGCATAGTTGGGATAGAGGACCATCTAATTATGGGAAAATACTCTTAAATATATATCTGTCTTTTTCCAAAGATGGTCTTTTAATTCCTAATGCTATACTCTTCCCTCTCCTGGGGCACTAAAAAGGACAGTCACTTCCTTTCCAGAATAACAAGTCAAGATCTCCAATTGAAAACATAAAAAAAAAAAAGCAGATGATAAGAGAGTTCAAGCAGAGATGACAGACATTATTCCAATATTCAATATCAGCTTCTATTTCTCTAATATGTCAAGATCAGGGAAAGCAGGAACCAGTTCTCTTATAAATAATGTGTTTCGTACATCTTGCGTTACTTCTTTGAGACTTGTGTCTGGGTGAGAAAAAGGAGTTGCGAGGGGTTACCTTTTGCTCATCTAAAGATTTTAAATTTTTAACTTGTCATTGCCCCACCTTTGATAAAATAACAAGAAAGAGATATTGACTTGAAATAATTTATCTAAATTAACTTATCAGAGACTTTGTGTTGATTAGAGCCAAGACTGAATCTCATTGACAGGAATGAACTTAAATGTTTTCATAAGATTGTCACAGCTTTCACTGCTTGCTATTTAATATTTTATCCATGTCTGCTTTGTAGGGTTTTTTACACATATTCTGTTGGATGAAGCTGCACAAGCAATGGAGTGTGAGACTATTATGCCTTTAGCACTAGCAAATAAAAGTACAAGAATTGTCTTGGCTGGAGACCATATGCAGGTAATGATGTCTATTTCTGAATTTATCCCAATTTTTTAAAAAAACATCTATCTCTGTTTGCAAATTATAAAGTGTAGAAGAATGATTACTTCAAGAATTATTTTGGTGTAGGGTTTAAGGTTTATGTTTAAGAATGAAACATAAATCAAGAAGCACTTAACTTAAAATCCTGCCATATGTTTATAGTTCAAAATTCTATTAAAAGCAATTGATAGCAATATAGTGATTTGTTAGACTCGTTAAAACCTGCATCTGTATTTAGGTAAGGTAAGATAATCTTCTATAGGTGACAAAAGGACTACAGTGGTGGATACATAATTTAACAGAAGGTTGAAACACAAACATTAAAATCTGGATCCAAGTGTGGAATCCATATTTGTGATTGTCTATGGAGATTGTCAATCATCCAGGTCATGGTTGTCCCAAAGGTGCTTTTTTCAATAGGCAATTGGACTTTGTTTTTCTTTGAAGATGTTTCGCTTCTCATCCAAGAAGCTTCTTCAATTCTTCAGAAGCTTCTTGGATGAAAAGTGAAACATCTTAAAGGAAAAACAAAGTCCAGTTGTCTTTTGAAAAAAACATCTTTGGGATTACTTACATGGTGGTGAATACCTTATCCAGGTAGTAAGAATTGCTGGATCCAATCTGGGTCGGTCTTCTTAGTCTCCTATGCGTCCAGCATTAGTCCAAAAGCTTGGGAGACTAAACCTCTGTTCCCAGTGACCGATCGAGATTGGATCCTGCAACATTATAGTGGAATATGTATATTTCCCTGAGAGACCGTAGAGTCTTTTTTTCATCCTAATCAATCCCATAGAAATAAATCTTTTTAAAATAAAATATTTGTCTAGAGAGAGGGAGGGAGAAAGGGGGAGAGAGGGGGGGGAGGGAGGGGGACGGAGGGAGGGAGGGAGAGAGAGGAGATATATAAATATTAAAACCTGTATTTCCCTTAAAAAAGGAACAAAAACTACTCTTTCACCATGACTAGTGTGTCAGTGACTACTGGAGGAAGGGTGACCCAGGAGGAGATTATATAAAAGAATAAAAAGGTTTTATTCAAAGCAAAAGGTATAAATGTAGATGTGAATTCAGCATTTTATGTCCTCTTTGTTAATTAATTAATTAACAGTGGGTTTAGAGGTAGGCAGTGGTGGGAAATGGGCAGATTCCATTTTAAATACAGGCTTTTTCTGACTTTCCAATGATTTCCTTATAAACTATTTTCCTCCTTGACTCTACTCGCAATCTGAATGATGCTTGTTTTCCCACAGCTTCTGTTATCCCACTTCTACTATGGTGGCAAGTAGCAACCAATTCAGGTCTTTCAGTATAGCATTACATAATCCCTTTTATTGGCATAGGTTAATAATCACATGAACATTTTGCATCAACTGCAAATTCCAGAAACATTTCAAGGATGACCCCACACACACTAATTAACATGTGGATAATCATCCTGAGTTCAGGAAGAAGCATAGCCGAAACACTAGATATAATTGTGGAAAAGGCAGGCATTTTACCAGTTTACCAACTGAATTAGTGACAATTGAGGATTAAGAACCAATTCCCGACATCAAGCCTTCTCTAGCATGGGAAAATACATATCTCATCTAATATGGCACTGATTTATCTCTCAATAGAACAGTCCTACATGCTTGCCCTTCCTGGCTGATAAAATCAGTATCCTTGGGATCTGCAAGTTGAAATTTTTATGGACAGTAGTTTGAAAAATATTTCGGCCCATAGCAAAATATCTCCATTTTATGCAAGAGATAACCTCTGTTAACTGATTTGGTCTCAGAATCACATAGAGAAAATACTGTAATAGAGTTATTAAGCTAACAAGTGATAGTCAAAACTGAAATCGCTATTTAAAAATGAGATTCGATAAGATTTAAATAGAAAAGAGGATTGGGTATCAAAGACCTGATCTACAAAAGTAGCAGAAGTGAAAATATGGATAATAATCTTTAAAACCAGGAAAAGTAATATATGTAAACAAGAGCAAAAGCTTAGAATCATTCCCTTTTTGTGATCTTGAATGGAGCAAGAAACAGTTTAGCTACCATGAGATAAGAAGTGTCACAGAAGAATAGATCATAATTATTTCGGTGAAAGTTAGAGAGAAAGTACTGGGGATAAGACCTTTATCACATTTAGAATGACAGTAATATAAAACACAATAGAAATTTTAAAAAGAAAAGGCTTTTAGAGCTGTTAAAGCATTTATTTCAGACTAAGAAAAGTTCAGAAAAATAATTCCAGCTAAAAAGCATACAGATCAGTACTAGAGGAGAAGAAAAAGAGAAAGAAAGGCAGAAAGAAAATCCTAATGTCTAATGGGGAAAAAACTGTTCTAGATTAAGAGGATGCAATTATATCTCAAAAAATATGTACTCAGAATGATTATCTGTTTATCCAATCAATGACATCTAAATTGACTACAAATTCTCTATTACATTCATCTGATTACCAGTTTGTGCATGTGATGAAGTTTATACAATAATTAAGATGTTGGTCTCGGAGTAGTTTCTTGCCACCCTCAACCTTGAAAGTTTACTGGATTAATTTCAACCAATTACTTCCTGTCAGTCCAACCTACTTCATGAGGTTGTTATGGGAGGAGTAAAGACTGTGTTTGCTATCTTGAGCACCTGAAAAAAGCTATCATGCCATTTTGATGAATAAAGAAATAAATACATACAAGCTTATGAAAGTTTATGATATCCTTTCCCCATAGGAAGTATATAATTCTTTGATTTGGTGGTGGTGGTGGTGTGTGTGTGTGTGTGTGTGTGTGTGTGTGTGTGTGTGTGTTTTTAGCAAAGTAGGTTTCCCAAAAAAATTGCTTGGATTCAGCAGAGCTTTCCCGCACAATACTTAACAAACATTACCTACCTACCTACCTACCGTGTTTTCCTGAAAATAAGACCCTGTCTTATATTTTTTGAACCCTGAAATAAATGCTTGGCCTTATTGCCATGTACTCAAAAGCCTGATTGGGCTTATTATCAGGAGATGTCTTATTTTGGGGGAAACAGGGTATCTATCTATCTATCATCTATCATCTATCTATCTATCTATCTATCTATCTCTATCTATCTATCTATCTATCTATCTATCTATCTATCTATCTATCTATCTATCTACACTCACACACACACACACACACACACAGTCTGTATATGTGCTATAGTGCATAAAGTGTATACAGTTAAATATATATGAAAATAGAACTCTAAGGTGAATCTCATGTAGGTTGGTTTCCTTATGTATATGCATACAGCAGTAAAGGCAATCCAGAAAGTTTAGATGTGCCCTGCCTCTCTTGAAACTCTCTCTAGGGTCCCTCATGGAGTGTTCTTCCTCCCCTTCACTTTCCTGAAATAGAAAAAAATCAGCCTACTTAAGAAACGTAGAAATTCAAAGGAATATTCCCACTTGTTTGTTGTTGATAAATTGAAAGGAAGTGAAATTCAAACAATTAAATGGAGATTACTTAATATTTATTTTATTTGTTTATATTTATATACCGCCCTTCTCCCTAGGGACTCAGGGCGGTGAACAGCCACAATAAATTTAATACCATTTTTACAGGTTGGTTATTAATTTATCTGTTGAGTTAATGTTCTACACAAATACTCGGTTATAAAATCATATCTTTCTTTTGATTTTTTTTCTCGGTTACAGCTTAGTCCTTTTGTGTACAGTGAATTTGCCAGAGAGAGAAATCTTCATGTTTCATTACTTGATCGTCTTTATGAACATTGCCCTGCAGAATTTCCATGCAGGATCTTGCTGTGTGAGAACTATCGCTCCCATGAAGCTATCATCAAGTAGGTGTGAACTTTTTCACTGTATCACACTCTGCTTGGCTGGTACAAGTGTCTAACAGAAGCTTTTGCCATTACACTCCAAATTAGTTGAAAAGAGATGTGTAATAACCTACCACTATTATTAGCATAATAAGGCTACTGGTTTTTTTTTAAATATATATTTGAAATAAGTAAGAATACTGCATTATTTTGAGGTTTAGTAGAACGGCCTACTTGGGCTTTTTAATTGTGGTTTATGCCACCATAGCCTGTAATTTGTTGTAATATTAAAGTTGATCTTTGTCCAATATTACACAGGCAGACCTTTATTTTTACAATGAAAATTGGCTATGCTGTCCTTACACTAAAAATATTGAATAGAATTTGTGTGACATTGCATGGACCAAATGCAGGACAATATTTTGCAGTATGTAAGCTGAAATGCATAAAATTTATACTTCTACTTGTATTTTAAATTCTTTTGAAATATAAAAATGTTAATTCTTGCTAGTACGATTACAGTAGAACCACCTGATTACATGTAACTGCAAAATAACCAAACTGGTTAGATAATTTTCAGGTATGTGGACCTGTTTGCTGGGTTGAAGGCTGCTATTGCATGCTGACCTCAGTACTTGTTCAGTTTGATATGGTCCAGCTGAGAAGCAGGATCTTTATTGTGCTCTTTGTATAAACTGGTAAAACAAGGCAATGTGAAAGCAGTTATCTAAGAAGTCAGTTCTTCGGGTTTTGAATCTAAATTGACGTTTGAAGTGATGCTCATGGTCTAGGAATAAAGACATTAATGCAGGAAATAGGCAAATGAGAGAAAATACAGATGGTGGCGAATATCTGTAGCTCAGGTTTAGGATGAGGGTGAAGGTTCATTCTCCAAGCTTGTGGGTTGGTTTCCAAACGTTTCATTACCGCTAGGTAACATCTTCGGTGGGGTTTAATCTCTACCCACACTGACACCAAATAGCACCAGTTCAATTGGAGCAACACAAAAATCATTGGCTACGCTCCCACCTGCCACGCTCATGAGTTCATCTAAGCCTGGCACTCAACAAGCAGTTCCATCAACAGACACATTGACCTACAACCAGCCTACGAACTCCTCAGAATCCAAATCAACCGCACAGCCAACCAGAGATAGCACTGACCCTCAACCCACCCACGAAAGCCCCCCACCAACAGCTCACCTCCCAATGACCCTGACCTGATGTAATCCCCTTATCACAAGCTCCATCACAAGACCCATCACAAGATTCACAGCTGACCCATCATTAGACCCTCACTTGACAACCCCACACCTGAACCCCATATAAACAGAGGAACACCAACACTGACATCTGCTAAACTCCGCTGAAGATGTTACCTAGCCTGGTGATGAAACATTTGGAAACCAACACACAAGCTCAGAGAACACCCTCAAAATACAGATGCTCAGACAAAATGGCAAAATTTATTGGTTAATTATCTGTGCAAAATTGGCAAGAGAAATGCTACATAAATTGCATGAAAAGAATCATGGATGCATTTTAAATATAGGATCATTGTGCCTATGCAGGTTTTCCACATGCAACTTCAGAAAGTTGCTACTGCTGATGTCGTACCACTACCATTATTATTAAATAACAGCATGTAAATAAGAATTATATTTTGATGGCCAAATTAGAGGAGGATCTCTCCCTCCCATTCATAGGAAAGGAGAATTTCATATTTCATTTTATACTTCTGCCCTCAGAGATTTTTAGGAATAAAGTTAACATAAAAGTTAACATAAAATTTCATAAATAGTCTGAGAAATTTAACTAGGCATACTATATTATACTATCCTGAATAAATAACAGGGTTTTTTTTCTTAAAAGTGATTTTTAAAATGAATGCTCGGTTTTTAAGGGTTTATTATTTGAGCAAGCACAGAACATGTGAAAAAAAATGCATATAGATTATTTTCTATGAGATTTTGTTTTTTTTTTATTAAAAGTTTTATAAAAGTACAAACATATAAACCCCCCTTCCCCCCTTCAACCCCCCCGTCCCTCCCCCCCCTTCAACCCCCCTCCCCCCCCGACTTCCCAGAGTGAAATACAGGGTTTCTCTTCTTCAACAAAAATTTTAAACCAACCATTAACCTATCCAATTTCTAGTTTACAAACACTATCAAAATCTTAACTCCAATCTAATAAAAAAAAAAAATTACAACTCTAGTTCCTCTTCATTCATACGCAATTTGATGTCTTCTTATATGATATTTGTTCCGAACATAGTCAATCCATTTCCTCCACTCCAAAATGAATCTTTCTTGCGTATGATCCTTCAAATATGCTGAGATTTTGGCCATCTCAGCTAAGTTCATTACTTTTACAATCCATTCTTCTACTGTAGGCAAAGAGTCTTTTTTCCAGTGTTGTGCAACCAACAATCTAGCTGCTGTTATTAAATTTAAAATCAACTTAGTCTCCAATAATGTACATTCATTTATAATACCCAACAAAAAAAATTTCGGTGTAAATTCCAACCTTTTTTTCAAAATATTTTGCATTACCCACCAAATCTTTATCCAAAATGCTTTAACCTTCTTACAGGTCCACCAAATATGAAAATAAGTTGCATCTTCACAATCA
This sequence comes from Masticophis lateralis, assembly GCA_030761175.1. Taxonomy (NCBI): domain Eukaryota; kingdom Metazoa; phylum Chordata; class Lepidosauria; order Squamata; family Colubridae; genus Masticophis; species Masticophis lateralis. The sequence continues at coordinate 132,922,666 of JAUDYJ010000002.1, read as the reverse complement.
CACCGCCAACATTTAGCTTGTACATTAGAATACATACAGGACAACTTTTTTGGATCTAAATGCCATCTATAAAACATCTTATAAAAGTTCTCTCTAAGATTTTGTGCTTGAGTAAATTTAACATTTCTAACCCAAATCTTTTCCCATGTCTCCATCATTATTGGTTCTTGAAAATTTCTAGCCCATTTAATCATACAATCTTTAACCAACTCTGTTTCAGAATCTATCTCTAATAATACATTATATAATCTTTTAATATGCATAATACCCTGATTTGCTTTACCAAATTTTCTTCGTTTTCCATAAAACCTGTTTTTTGATCCTCCCTCCATCTTGCTTGAAGCTGACCATATTGAAACCAGGTATAAATTATCCCTTCCTTCTTCAAAACCTCTAAGGGTTTAAGTTGTAGTTTACCCCTTTCTCTAAATAAAAGTTCTTTATATGTGATCACCTCCATCTTTTGTTCTATGCTTATGTTTTCTATTGCATGTCTGGGATTTGCCCAAATAAGTATTTTATAATCCAGTTTATATTGATATTTCTTCCAGACTCTCAACAAGGCATTTCTAAGCATATGACTTTTAAAAACTTTATCCACTTTCTTTTCATACAATAAATAAGCATGCCATCCATAAAGTAAATCATGTCCTTCTAAATTCAAAATTCTGTTCTCTGTTAAATTAAACCAATCACTAATCTGAACTAATACCGAAGCTTCATAATATAATCTTAAATTTGGCATTTTTAAACCACCTCTCTCCCGAATACCTTGTATAATTTTTAATTTAACTCTGGGTTTTTTACCTGACCATATAAAAGTATTAAGACCTTTTTGCCATTCCCTCAGTTGTTCATCCTTCTTCAACACCGGTATCATTTGGAACAAAAATAAAAACTTAGGTAATACATTCATTTTAATTGCTGCTATTCTACCTAATAAAGATAATTGTAACTTTTTCCAATCCTCCATTTCTTTCTGCACCTTTCACCATAAGACTTCATAATTGTTTTTAAATAACTTTGTATTTGACCCAGCAATAAACACACCCAAATATTTAACCTTTTTAACTATTTCAAATCCTGATATTTGTTGAAGCTCTTCTCTTTGATTAAAAGACATATTTTTGGTCACTATCTTAGTCTTATGTTGATTTATTTTAAATCCCGAAACTTTACCATATTGTTCTATCAATTCCAACATATATGAAACTGTATCTATAGGTTGTGTTAGTGTAACAACTAAATCATCTGCAAAAGCCCTCAACCTATAATCTTGCTGTCGAATCACTATTCCTTTTAATTCTTTAGATTCACGTATCTTTTTCAACAAAATTTCCAAAGATAAAACAAACAATAAGGGAGACAATGGGCAACCCTGCCGCGTTCCCTTTTCTATCTTAAAACTATCCGTTAAACTTCCATTAATAATTATTTGTGCATTTTGTTCCCTATATATTGCTTTAATTGAACTCATAAATTGCTCTCCAAATTGCATTTTATCTATTGTTTTAAATAAAAATTGCCAATTCAATCTGTCAAAAGCTTTCTCTGCATCCAAAAAGAAAAAAGCTGCGGGAATCTGATTATTTTTCTCCAAATATTCAACCAAATTTATTATTTGTCTCAAGTTGTATTTCATATATCTCCCCTTTATAAACCCTGATTGATCATTATGGATTATTTGTTGCATAATTGGCATTAATCTATTTGCCAATACTTTAGCAAAAATCTTATAATCAGTATTTAAAAGTGAGATAGGTCTAAAATTTTCAGGTTTAACACAATTTTGGTCCTCTTTAGGAATCAGTGATATAAAAGCTGTTTTCCATGAGGGTGGGGTTTCTCCCCCAGATTGAATTTTATTAAAAAGCATCCTAAGCAGTTCCACCATTTCCATCTGCAAGTTCTTATAATAAATAGCTGTCAACCCATCCATTCCCGGTGTTTTACCTACTTTTAACTGTTTAATTGCTAAAATAATCTCTTCAGAGTTTATTGGTTGATTCAAACCTTCTCTTTGATCCAAAGTTAATTCCTGGATATCAACCTCTTTAAGATATCTATCTATATCTTGACCTTGTATCAAATCTCCTGCATATAATTTTGCATAATATTCTAAAAAAGCTTTTTTAATCAAATTTTGTTGATAAACTTCTTTGCCTTTATATTCCAACTTACTAATAATACGTGATCTTTGCTTTTTCCTTAACATATAGGCTAACCATCTCCCTGGTTTATTAGCATTGCAAAATGTATTATGTTTGGCATATTGTAAATTAGTTGCAACTTGATCGGCCATTAGCATATTAAATTGCTGTCTTAATATACCTATTGCTTCTTTAACTCTTTTATCTTCTGGATTATCTATTAACAATTGTTCTTTCTTTTTTATTTCTTCCTCAATATCCTTCCGTTTCTTTGCCTGCTTTTGTCTATATTTATTATTCATGTATATCAACACTCCTCTCATATAAGCCTTACTTGCATCCCAAACCATTTCCATAGAAGTACCTTTATACATATTATTATCAAAAAACTCCTTCATATATTTTTTAAGTTCTTTAACATTTTCTTCATATCTAAATAAATTTTCATTTAATCTCCAAGACCTCCTTTCTTTTCTCTCCTGTTCTAATTCCAGCCAAACTGGACTATGATCAGCTAGAGTCCTTGGAAATATCTTGACTTTCTTCACCCTAGAAAGGAAATCAGATGTTAACAAAATAAAATCTATCCTAGAAAAGGATTGATGTCTATCAGAGAAAAAAGTAAAATCTTTTTCATCTGGATTCAATTCTCTCCAAACATCCCTTAATTCTAAATCATCCATAATTTCAAAAAAAGGTTTGGGTAATTTGGCACGCGAGGCAACTTTAGATATAGTCTTCTTATCCTTAGAAATATCAATTATTCCATTCCAATCACCCATCAAAATAGATTTTGTTTTTTAACATATGCAAGCTATCATTCGCATTGTAACAAATAGTCCCAAATAGTTGCTTATAAAATGTTACCACTTCCTAGTCTCATCTTGGTGTTTTTCAGAAATGTTAGAGCTAAACTTCCTAGCTACGTGATGGTGAATTCTAGGAGTGGTGATCTCAACACCTCTGTAGAGTATCAGATTGAAGAAGATAGAATTAATCAAAGCATAATTAAATCTCAGAACGATGCTAAAAGCAGCATACGTGCTGAGGCATTCATTCACAGCTTCTGTGCATTGCTATGTATTTACATAAAAACATACTGAAGTTGTAAAACTACCAATATGTCTGATTCACAGGTCAAAGCAATAACAAGCAGAATGTTTACATAACGGTTCTCTTTGGCCTGAATATTGCTGGTTCCTATCTATCCAGCTTCAGCCCTTATACAATATTTCTACCTTTCTTTCTTTTTTCCTTTTTGTTCCTCTCCATTGCAGTTATACTTCTGAGCTTTTCTACGAGGGCAAATTGATGGCCAGTGGAAAACAGCCTGCACACAAAGATTTTTATCCTCTGACATTCTTCACAGCACGGGGAGAAGATGTACAAGAAAAGAACAGCACTGCTTTTTACAACAATGCAGAGGTAATTGATTTGACTTCAATTAATTGCTGTTGTGATATCTATCTATCTATCTATCTATCTGTCTGTCTGTCTGTCTGTCTGTCTGTCTGTCTATCTTTGGTTATTTGGGTCTTCTCCCGCGTAAAATTGGAAGTGTCTTGGCGATGTTTCGACGAAGTCTCATTCATCATCATCAGGCTGGTGTTTTCGGCTTCGTGCTTCTGGGAGCACGAAGCTGAAAACATTCATTGATGTTTCAACGAATGAGACTTCGTCAAAACATCACCAAGACACTTCCAATTTTACGCGGGAGAAGACCCGAATAACCAAAGACCTACATACAAACACCTGCGAAAACCTCAGAAAACAAATATCTATACAATATAGCAATATATTGTATATATTGTATAACTATACAATATAACAATATCAACAACAATCTCCAACTGAGTATTTGGCTGTCCTATGCTAATGTAGAAGTCAATGGCACATTTTCCAGTGCGCTGCTCCTACATTCGCAGCACCCAGAAAAGGGACATTCAGATAAACCAACGTCGGTTCCCAAGATTGACCCATTTAAAGTATATACATAAAGAAGCCATATCTGCTTTTAGATATCAACCTCTTCTCCCCTTTTTAAAGCCAAGACTCCTAAATTATCCATATCTTAAATGCAATTACCGTATTTGGTTCTACATACAAATTCGGCGTAATTGGTTCCTCAAAGTATTTTGTGATAAATTACCTCTGCAAGTCTGAAGATTACATTAACAATTACTGTTTGCTGTTCATAGTTTATGGCAAAACTAAACAAAAAAATCTTTTTTTTTAATGATTCCATTGTGCAACTAGAACAGGTTTGGCCATTTTTTTAAAAGATTGTGCATTATAAAGTAAGAAAGATTATGATCCCTTGAAAGTAATAGGCTGGGTCAGAGATGATGTAATTTAACCAAGCATAGATAACAATCCCCGTTTATTTTTTTCTCCATATAGAAGTCAGAAATACCTTGCAAAAAGTGTAAATACTTTGTTTTAGAAGGCTTTGACATTAATCCAAAAATTGCATGAAATCAGTCCAGGGACCACAAGTTGCGTTCTATGAGCTAGAATGGCTTTATCAAAAGATGAAAAGGTTATTTTTAGAATACCACACCCATTAATTAATTCTTTCTTTGTCCATCTTTCATTTAAGCTGAAACAGCCTCTCTTCTTTTTAAATACTTCTTAATTTCACGATTTGAAATATAGGGAGCATTAAGCTATTTCAAGTCAAAATGAACAGGGGATTAATTCTCCCCAAATGAGTTCTGGTTTTGGGAACAGCTTGCCTAATGCAGTGGTTCTCAACCTTAATATTTGCACCAATTTCCTATTTATAGTCTCTTAACTGCTTTGTAAGCTGCCTCATGGGCTCCCTTACCATAAACATGCCTGAGAGCAATTCAGGAATAAGAGAGAGAGAGAGAGAGAGGGAGAGAGAGAGAAGAAGAAGAAGAAGAAGAAGAACTTACGATCGTCTTTCACACTTACAACTGTTGCAGCACCTGCAACCACTGTTGCATCTTCCTAACATTTATATTGCACAAGTTCTTAAAGTAGAAAGTAATTTAGCTGCTTCTTAAAATATGTATTTATTTTCCTGATGGAACAATAAACTCATTTTTCATGCATGCTATTTAATATTTCATATAATAATGTTGAATAAATAAAATTGTTATGAAATATATAAAATGATTGTTATTGATGTTCATTAAGGTTTCCACTCAGATTTAGGGTTTTGTTCCTTATTGACTGTATGGGTCTTTTTGATTGCATATGTAAGGCAATTATGGATGCGGTGAAAATATTAATAATTGAAGTGACATGCTTACAGATTATAAAAGTCATGCCAGTGTCATACAGGGGATGCTGCAGTTAAATAACTATTTTTGTAAAGACTTAGATAATTCTGTATACTGGTGCTAAAACTGGTTTCTGCTAAAACCTGCACTGCTTTTCATCCAAGAATATAATGCAAAACTTATACAACAAAACTAGCAATTTCCTAAGCATGATTTTCCCCTTTTAAGGTCTTTGAAGTAGTTGAACGTGTTGAAGAATTGAGGAGGAAGTGGCCGGTAGCCTGGGGAAAGTTGGATGATGGCAGCATAGGTGTTGTAACACCATATGCTGATCAAGTGTTCCGAATTCGGGCAGAGCTTCGGAAAAAAAGATTGTCTGATGTCAGTGTTGAAAGAGTGTTAAATGTTCAGGGTAAGTAATACAAGATTTGATTTGATTTGATTTGATTGGGTGCTATAAAGTCAGGGTCAGCTTTTAGTGACCACATTGATAATACATTCCTTTGACTAGAGGAATCTAGCCAAGAGTTGGAATAGCATTAAAGTGCTTTATAACAGCAATTTATAATATTACTGGTATTTAAAAATGTTTAAAACTTTAAATCTAAGAATTAAGCATCCTTATTTTTTTTTAATCATGGGATGCCCTTTGAGACAAGGCTGTAGCAATATTCAATAGCTGTGATCATTAAAATGTTCAAGAACAATCAATATATCAAGTTGGAAAGGAATATAGTTGAACTCTGCAAAAGGATACTGTGTTGAAACAGATTTTTTTAAAAAATAATACCAAATAAATTATGCTAATAGACCACACCACACCATACATTTAATTTTACTAAGGTTATGAATCATAGTAAAGGTCTTAATTTCTGTGTTTCACCAGGAAAGTTGCCTTTCTTCCTGCTTTTCTTCCTTTGATGGGTTTGAATAGAATCTAGAGTTTTTAATGGTTCTTAGAACCCATAAAAAAATAATAAGGATGCTTAATTCTTAGATTCATTTACATACCCTTTCACCCAAGAATATAACACACATGTACATACCCTTTTTCCAACCTGGATACCTGCTGGTCTCCCGCCTATCATTTTTCTCTCATTCCCTTATTTAGTTAGCTTTTTTTCCTCAGGTTTACTTTAAGCCACTCAATTTTCCCATTTCCCAAATTCTCCATTTCTGCTCTTCTTTGTAAATTTAATCTCTATTATCTTCCATTTGTAAGGATATGAGCAAATATAAAATTACGTCCACTGGTACCTCTAAAGTTGGTAAATTACAGTAGTAAAATTAAAGCAAAAGTTCCCAAGTACTGTTCATTCATTCATTCTTTCTTTCTATCTGTCTGTCTGTCTATCATCTATCTATCTATCTATCTATCTATCTATCTATCTATCTATCTATCTATCTATCTATCTATCTATCTATCTTCTATCTATTCTAATTTATCTACACACACACATTGTTTGTGTATATGTAAAAATATGGCACACTGCATGAATATTTTTAAAGCAAAATAAATTAAAAGCACCAAAGATGTCAGTGATTAAACATAATTAATATTAATACCAAAGCAAATAATGTTCTTATTATTTGTAATTATTCTAGAATATTTATTTTCTAATTATTATAGCACAAATATTTTCAAGTGAACAATAGTTATTCACTTTGCTAACATTGATGTAAAAAGTCAATACATGTAGTCATGTGGTAGTGTTGCTAGCAAAAAAAAAAAGACAGGCTAACAGTATCCCATACTCTTCCTTCTTCAGGAAAGCAGTTTCGAGTGTTGTTTCTCAGCACAGTACGAACCCGACACACTTGCAAACACAAGCAAACAGCGATGAAACGGAAGGAACATTTATTGGAAGATTCAACAGAGGACTTAGATTATGGTTTTCTGTCCAATTACAAACTTCTTAACACAGCCATTACAAGAGCACAGTCCCTAGTAGCTGTGGTGGGCGACCCAATTGCTTTATGTTCCATTGGAAGATGCAGGTACAACCAATATGTGGTATGACCAAATAATAAATCATAATGATGAAAGGCTTACTGTATTTTTAATAATTGATTCTCATTCCTGCTCTGCTTCACCTAAGTGGACCCTTTAGATTTTTTTGGGGGGGGGGGAGGTGTCCAACCGTGGCAACTTTAAGACTTGTGGACTTCAATTCCTAGAATTCCCCAGCCATCAAATTTTAAGGTTGCCACAGTTGGGCATGTTGGGCTTTCTCTCTTAATTTGAGATAGATGTGAGCTTTAAAGGGGGAAATACTATCCATGTCTCCCTACACGCTATCTGTAATCCATGTCTTGTGTTTAATCTCGCCATCATTGATCATTTCATTTTGTTTAAATCTATAGTATATTATAATATATTAACAGAATCTAAAGTTTGATAGACTATGAAGATTTCTTGTAATAGGCTCAAATTAGCAACATTGTTGTTGGACGTTTGCTGATTATATTTCATTTGCAGTGTAAAGGGGGAAACAAGGCCGACCTACAAAGGATTCATATTGTCAAATTTTCTCTTAATGTTACAGGTAAAGATGGAAATGTTGTATTGTAATGCTCACTCACAAGTACAAAAAAATCATTTAATGCTTTCCAGGATACTAGTTCCTTTAAATGCATATTTGTGTCAGTTTTGTTATTTTTTGAAATTATATTTATAATAAATGGAGGAAGGGAGAAATCTTTAGAAATTTTGCTAGAGGAAAGCAAAGTTTTACAGAAATGTGAATAAGCCAGTCTAGTTCTCGGATTAAAAATTGAAATAGAGTAGGATATACTGAAAGCAAGAACAGGGTTGAGTTAGATACAATCTGCTGTATTTTTGTCACTGATGAAAATATGTGCTGATATATTTATATACTTGTTATAATAGCAATAGGCAAAATCAGATTCTTTAATCTTTTCTGGTTTCCTTGTTGATAATCTAAACTTGGAAGTTCGAAGTGGATAATTTTGTAATCTATTTTCAATCTATATTTTTTAATATTTTAAAAATGTGATAGCACGATTATTTGATTTTAGCAGAAATTTAATATTGTCCCCTTGAAGAAGTTGCTAGTTATATTAAGTATATACAATTTATTTTACTTTATTTATTTTTATTTTACTCATATTTATATGCCGCCCTTCTCCCAAAGGACTCAGGGCGGCTCATAACAATAAAAACACAAGACAATAAATTAATGCTAAAACAATCCAATTACAAAATTAAATATCCCAACAATTAAAACTAAAAACTCCCAGCAGATCAAGAGATTTGCTGAAAAAGCCATGTCTTCAGGCCAGTGCGGAAAAAGTAGAGGTCGGGGACCGTCCGAAGCCCAGCAGGTAATTCATTCCAGAGGGTCGGTGCGGCCACAGAGAATAATGAATGAATTATTGCAGAGAGAATGTATATATAATGAGAATTCAACAATATTCAGCATGATAGCAATAGCAATAGCACTTAGACTTACATACCGCTTCACAGTGCTTTACAGCCCTCTCTAAGCGGTTTTACAGAGTCAGCATATTGCCCCTAACAAACTGGGTCCTCATTTTACTGACCTCGGAAGGATGGAAGACTGAGTCAATCTTGAGCCGGTCAGGATCAAACCCCTGGCAGTCAGCAGAATTAGCCTACAATACTACATTCTAACCACTGTGCCACCACAGCTCTTATTTCTTTGTACTAGAGGTTGCTTGTAGAAGATAAAAAATTTGGATTTATTTTAATTTCATAGCAACTGCATGAACCTGTGTACAGGTTAGGTAAAATAACTAGTTTATATTTATCAATATGATCCATAGGCTGTCATACATAAGTGGAATATGATTTTATTTTTATGTAAACTTGGACATTTTTGCACAGCATGTCTCATGGTTAACCTGCTAGCGCTGAAAGTAAAATTATGTGGGAAGTTACCATGGAGAATATTGCTTGTCCTATTTTATTTTGAATCCCTTTTGAATTCCAGGGATGTTATTTATTTCAATATTAAGGCTGTTCAGAAGAAGTATATGCTCTGTGGTGATCTTGATCTGGATTGGACGACCATCTGCTTGAAATTTATTACAAGAGCTTTGTTAATTTTGCTCTCGTGTTATGCTTTTCATAGCCATTTAGCCATTGGAAAAGTATTTGTGGTATATCCCTCAGCAAGCAGATGTGCGGGGATAATCATAAATTGCTGCCGTGGAATGCAAGCAAAGACTTTACCAACAGTCTGGGGTGTGTTCTGTGAGTAATCCAGTGTAGTTAAAGCTAAACTCCAACCAGTGGTTGTAGAGCTTACAGACATGCTTCTTGTCCAAGTTTCAAGTTAGGTAAAGCAATACATCTCTCTCTAGGAATTCAAATGCTTAGGCAGTAGGAAGATTGAAGGACAAGACTCAAAGAAATAAGTTGCTTTTACTGCAAATGTGAAAGAAAGGTCTTACGATGAAAATAATACAGAAAATAGGGATCTAATAGTTGGATGACAACTTCATGGTCTAAACCCCACATTTCTTTCTCCCATCCATACACAATATAGTGGCCTTTTTGTTGACTGATTCTCATCCTTTGAGGTTGAGGGCACCGTTTTTTTTCTTAAATAATGTTCTTGGCTGATCTTAGATACTTCATTTTCAATCTTGCCAGCTTCATCCTTCGTACTTCTTGTCTAAGCAGAAATAATATCTGCCACAAAACACTCCAGACTTAATTGTTGATGACAAAAACAAACAAACAAACAAAAATTGCAATACCTGGGAATAGCAGAAGAGAAGAGAAAGAACTGGAGAAAATCACATAATAAAAAGACCTGGTAATAGAAGTAGAGTGACATGACAATAAAATCAATAAAAGATAAAGATAAAAGGTCTGGCGGGCCCGCGGGGGAGGGCCTTTTCTGTGGCTGCCCCAGCTCTCTGGAACCAGTTACCTCCTGAGGTCAGGACCATCCCCACCCTATTGGCCTTCTGAAAAGCAGTGAAGACCTGGCTCTTCTGGCAGGCCTGAGGCCGTTGATCTTGCTGTTGCGATTTGGCGAGATCCAGCCATGAATGGTGTGAATGGGTTTTAATTGTTTTTAATGGTTTAATTTTTAATGTTTTATATGAGGTTTTTAAATGCATTGTAAACCGCCTTGAGTCTTCGGAGAAAGGTGGCGTACAGGTTGAACAAATAAATAAATAAATAAATAAAAAGATAGAAAGCTCAATGAAGCAAGAGGTCTCACTGCCTCTCCCCAGAGGCCTGCTGGTTAAAGATCCAGGTTTTCACAGTTGTTCTAAACTTCAGCTTGATTGTAAAACTCTTTGTTCTTCCAATGTTTTGAGACCTATTGGCATTGTCTGACTTTAAAACAGTTAATCAGGTCTACAGAAATATGCGACATTTTCACTGATAATGCGAAATTCTAAAATGTAAATGTAATTTGGAGATTATTAAAGTGAGTCAAGAATCTATTGCAATAACTATCAAGACCTTTTGAAATATGGCTACAGTAGGTATTCATAAAATCGCAGCTATATCAGACAGAGCTGTGGCAATTTTTTATTTTAAATTCAACAGTATGTTACCTATCAGAACTGGCAGGATTTGATTCATTTTTCTTGCAGCCACATTGTAAATGTGCCCTGTGTGAACAATCTGCCTGAGTGTTTTAAAAACAAAAAAGGCACTTTGCAGACATTCTAACACTTAAGACAGATGTTTGTATGTGATATAGAGAACCTGGCTAATAAATCTTGCTATTGCTCAAAGGTTAATGCTAAATAGTTTTAGAAGGCTTCAAATGATGTTGTCTCATAATTAAATAGTATTGAAAGTAAAGGGATTAGGTTCAAGATTTACTTTTTATTTTTTACTGTAGAAAAACAAACATTTTTGTGTTGTTCTTGTATTGGCTTGTAGGAAATTTTGGGAAAGATTTATTGCCCTGTGTCATGATAATGAAAGTCTTCACGGTATTACATTTGAGCAGATCAAGGCTCAATTGGAAGCACTGGAATTAAAGAAAACCTATGTATTGAATCCGCTGGCTCCCGAGTTTATTCCACGGGCTCTGCGACAGCAGCATTCATCAAACACCAATAAACCACAGCAATCGCCACCAAAGGTAACCTCTGAGAAAATGATTAAAAGGTTGCAAGAATTTGCTAAGAAATATCAAAAAGGCATATTAGCTGTTGTGCTTCCTCCTAAGAACATAGAATGGGAAAATGCTAGGCTGAAAAGATAACATAGTTTTACATATATTAAGATAGAGCTTTTCGTAAGCAGTAAATTTTTGGGTCCAATATGTGTTCAGAAGAGATCATGATATTCATGCCAGAAGCTGCTAGAATGTCTGGGAAAACACAACATCTATAAATTGTCTTTTCCCCCCTTAAAATTATACAGCCATATCAAGAATGAGTGTAGGGAGAGGCCAGCAGGTGAGATACGTAGCAGCAAGCTGGTACTACAGAGTGTGGATGAGTCTGCAGAGGCTGTGAATGAATGCTATGGAGCATGGGTGAGCCAGCATTGACCACAGTTGGATGCTATCGAGTCCCAAATCCCTGGGATCTCATACCAGGGTGAGAGTCTTTGGGAGAAAAACAGCAGGAGCAACCTATGATCACAACTGATGATTTGTGATTTTCCCTGCCAGCTTCTCTATTAACTTTGCTAATGGGAAGCAGACTGGGAAGGTTGCAACTGGAGTTCGTATGACCATGGCTCACTGTGATGTAGTAATTGTGAGCCAGGCACCTGAGCGTTCAGATTGCAGTCATGTGACCACAGGGATGCTGTGACAACTGCAACTTCACAGACTATCCAGATACTACCCTCATTCTGAGCCATCATAACTTTGATCTGTTGCTGAACAAGTGAACCTGAAGAATATCTGTTAAAGTGATACTGTTGTCATGGTTGTTTTGGTTTTTTACCAGTTGTATTTTACAGATTTTATTTGTTTGTGGTGAAAACTATCTCTTATGTTCATTTGGATGGAAAGCTGGGAATTTGCATTAACAAACCTTCTTAGTACTGTAGTTACTAGCACATTAAATGAACATCATGAATTAGGTTTGGTGGAGTTGGAGATAAAAACAATAGCTATAACTCTTTTAAAGTGCCATATTCTATTGGGGAGTGTGTATGTATGTGTGTGTGAATTATTAAAATCAATAGTGATAGCTCTTGTAGAAAGATTAAGGAAACATTTATCTAACCCTAAATATTAGAAGTAGCTGAAATAGCCCCCAGCATTTTAAAATGTATTTTTTCTTTTGCAATGCGTTTTAGAGACTCTTATCTTTATAGAGTAACTAGTGAACCAGTCTGTCATTCTTTTTCATCCGTGTTATTCATAGGTCAATATTTATTCAGGCTTTCTAAACAGACTGATTAATGTGTTCAGACTGCTGGAAAATGGCGTAGACTTTTCCCCTGAGGAAATAATGTTCTTAAGCATCAGTAAGTTTTAAAACTTGGTGCTCGACAGCATATTGAAAAATAGGCATTGGGAAAAATCACCATCTTTTGGTTTTCCCTTGTCTTCCTATTAGAGCTGTATGGTAAACCTAGTAGTTATTTACTAGGTTTCTTTTAGTAAAAAACAGTGGATCTTTGGAGAAAGAGTGCAAGATGTCCTAGGACTGTGATGGCGAACCTATGGCACGCGTGCCACAGGTGGCACACGGAGCCATATCTGTGGGCACGCGAGCATTGCCCTAGCTCACCTCCAGCGCGCCTGCACATGCCAGCCAGCTGATTTTCGGGCCTTCCGGGCTCACCAGAAGTCAGGAAATAGGCTGTTTCTGGCTTCCGGAGGGCCTCCAGGAAGGTGGGGAAGGCCATTTTCGCCCTCCCCAGGCTCCAAAAAAGCCTCTGGAGTCTTGGAAGAGTGAAAAACAGGCCTTCTGGTCCCACCGTGCCTTCGTGTGCCAAAAGCGTGGGAGTGCGGCGGTGGCATCTTTGGGGAGGAGGGGCACATTGAATTATGAGTGTGGGCATACATGCACATGGCCCCCCTGCCCCCCCGCTTTTGGCACACAATAGCAAAAAGGTTAGCCATCACTGTCCTAGGATAAGAAGGCAGCCTACAGTGGCCATGCCTTCTACTGAACATTGGGAGAGAGAACTGTAACTGCTTCAGATGAAACTGTAACTGGCCAGAGTGAAATAGTGTTTTCACATAAACAAGTTAGCCAGTTAGTTGTCACCTTGGATCAGCTTCTTTACAATCTCTGGACTTCAGCTTCCAGAATTCTGGGGGTTGAAGTCCACAGGTCATAAAGGGGCCATAGCTGCTCACCCCTGCCTTGGATCAATATATTTCTTACTATATTTTCCTGTGTATTTTTTCCACTATATTGCTGTATTGCAGTTTGCTCCTCTGAAAGCCCTTCCATTCTATATTGTACAGTTGGGAGCCTTGCCATCAAGAGGTTGACGGGGCTAACTTCATCTCGAAATTAGTACAAGTTATCTTCTGCATCTTCTGTTTGCCTACTCCAGGGGTGTCAAACTCACGCCATGTGGGCCAGATGTGTCACGCACTGGCCATGCCCATGCCCAGTTTAGCGAAGGGGGGGGGAGTCACAATACGTCATGTGATAGGGGCGTGGCATTGCACGTTTGACACCCCTGATCTACTCCAATGGTTTTGTAATTAGCATTATTGTCTGGGTTAAGAAGCCAGGGCTTTAGTTAGCTGCCTCTCTTTTAGTCACATAAAGAACCTAAGAAGGTAGTCTTGGTGTTGCGGGAAACATGCTTACATTTCTTGGGCCTGATTCAAATATCTTTCTCCAATGTTATATATAATACTTTGCAGAAAAAAGGAGAAGCCCTTTGGAACTTGGAAAAGTAGAAACTAATACTGGGAGATTCACAGAAGAAGCCAGTATCTCAGTTTAAAGATACAATAAACAGAATAATGACTTCTACTGTGAATCTACCATTATTAGTTTCCATTTTTCCAAGTTCCATAGGGCTTCTCCTTCTTTCTTGCAAAGTATTTATTCCTCTTACAAAAGTGGGAGGACAGGTTTGCTGATGGCCACAGACCACAGGCCACAGACACTGACTGTTTAAAACAGGATCTTGACAGTGATATTCTAACACTTGTCCTTTGGCGATGGCTATTGTTATATATTTTCCACAGTAAAATAGCTATGCTGTTAATTCTACTACTAGATAAATATAAATTTGCAAGACTACAATTTTATCTTGATTTTAAAATGACCTAGTGTACATGAGAGTATAGCTCAGACTGCCTGTAGATTCTTCACCCAAAATATCGTATTTTTTTAATCAACCCAAGAATGATTGGTGTATTTGCAGCCTGCCCTTTTTTAAAATTAAAATAACAAATTTTGTGAATGCCATTTGTTTTAATCTTGATTTGCTTAAGAGAAGATGATTAGATAGACAGATAGACATTGTCTTCTTTTCTCAGTTTTCTATATGCCAAATTGGTGTATTGGTTGAGGCGCTGGACCAAATACCAGGAGAAAACTTAATTTACAAGACGTATTATATGATCAAAATTGATTTGCCATGTGTACATTTTCAGCTGTAGAGTGTAAAACATTCAGAATTGTAAAAATAACCAGTATAACAAGGATAATACTTTCAGGGCAACTGTTCAATTATATAGTTCTTTCGTGTATTATTACAAGGATTAGGTTACGTTTGTTCCCTGCTGTCTCTGAAATTGATCATATGGTATTTTCTACTGCATGTCTAAAATTATTGTAAGAATTGGGGGGGGGGGTATTTGCTTTTTATTTATTAACTTTTATTTATGCCACTTTGTTTCTGCATGGTGCTGTACAAGGTCCCCTCCTCTCCATTTAATGTTCCCAACAGTCCCATTAATCAGGGGGCCAGTGTTACCTTACAAGTATTTGAACATAGTGTGCATTTGTATTGCATTGCAACATCTTATGTAATTAAACAAAAACAGTATTTGTGTAGCATTGCAATTAATAAGATGTAAAACTGACTCTGAGGCAGAGAAATCTTGGTTTGTGAAGGCTCACGAATTACTCTATCTCCCCCTGTCCCGTGCCACAGGAATATCTTTTGGTTACTGAAAATAATATTATCTTCTGTAATTTTCTGGAAATGTATAGGCATGCATTCTATAATATTGGTAGTTCTGAAAACTTTCTTAACTTTCTTCGATGTTTATATCAGCCTTAAAGGTAGAATAATTTAACTCCTGGCCAATCTTTTTTTAATAGGTAAAAAGCCATCATCATAACCATAGTGACCATTTTCACACTGATGGAATTGGTAAGTATTTGGAAGACGGTGCTTTTTTTTTTGCTTTTTTTTTTTTTTTTTTTTTTTGAGAAAATGTGAAATAAGCCTGTTTTTGCAATGAAACTGAATGTTTTCTAGGTAAAATCATAGGTTATCTGAATCCATAGCCCTGTTTGGAATCTGGATTTTCTTTCCCTAAAGTTATTAGGGAAGCATAGGGAAGGGATCAAGAATGGCTAAAAGAGTGATCCTATACTATTTAAATTTAGGAGCTCCTCTGATTTTTGGAAATAAAGTATTTTAAAACATTTAGACTCGATTTGATCCAAAGTTCAAGAGAATTCTAAATATAGACAATAGACAAATATCTCTATTGTGGCCTTTGATCAGTCTTTACAGTAGGAAAAGAGAAATAATTTGGTACAGCAATTCATTATTATGGGAAAAAAGCAACACATCTATAAAACCACAGATTAGTTAGACATTTTGTGAAATTGTATGATGTGATGAAGATGTTTGGCCACCTGGCATGCGAATGCAAAGTTAGCATCACTTTAAAAGTAATAAACATAAAAGTTATCAGAATGGACCTCCAAATATAGAGATAATTGGGGAGATAAAACATGTCTTGAGTCTTGAGGCATCATAAAGAGGACACTGTATGAGGACCTACAGTGGTCAAGAGATTCTACCTCTCTGAATCCACAAGGGCAAAGTTTCTGTAAGTAAGAAGTCCCGTGAAATCTTCCCACCAGCTGTACTGAAGGGAGGGCATCAAAGCAGGCTCTTTTGTATTTGCTTAGTCTTAGATTGTATAGATAATCTGCAGTAGTGCTCACAGCTATCTAACATTTGAGAATAGAATTCAAGACCACTGGTGATAGCATTTTGATGATCAATGTCCTAGTTCTTTCTTTTATGATTAATTTGCCCTTCTCAAGGGTTAATTGGCCTAAATATACACCAGAGAATCCTAGACTGTAAAGTCCTATACAGGTTTGGTACCAATGAGATTGGTAGTTGCCTGACAATAGCAGAGGCACCAGACCTGTAGGGTCTATCAAAGAAGATTGTGTGTAATTGATGCACTCAATGAATCTGGCCAGGCTATCATATGTTCCTTGCCATAGCCGTGAAGGCTGAGGAAAAAGTGAATGCTCATAACTTTCACATTCATATTTTTTATGTAGTTCAGCCAACGGCTTCTGTCTTAATTGGAAATCCTGTCAGAGCGTATACCCCACCACCGCCACCTCCTCCTCCTCCTGGGCCTCATCCTAACCTGGGGAAGTCTCCCAGTCCTGTACAGCGGATAGATCCTCACACTGGGACAAGCATTCTCTATGTACCTGCTGTTTACGGAGGAAATATGGTCATGTCTGTGCCTTTACCTGTAAGTATTCATTGTTGCGTTAACAAAGCACCCTCCCTCCATCCCCCACTTAACTCACAGAAAGTTGAAAATACTATTTTGCTTTTATCAGAAGAGCTATTTGCTAATAAAAGAAAAAAAGGCACTAAAGTAAGTCTTCCAACTATTTAAATGTTTGACCTGTAACAATCCAGATAATGCCCAATGGCCTTTGCGCGCTGAAATTCCAACCTGCCAAAGCATGCCATGTTTTTATTCGTGGCAAATGTACTTATCTGAAATATCAGTAACTTTAAACATTTTAAAGTTCTTTTAGAAGACTGTCTTGAAATATTTCAAAATGTGCCTGCCGAAAGATGAATATATATGAAAGAACTCAAAATGCAGGCACGAAAAAGTTCTCTACAAAAATGCACACAATGCTGGATGATAAAATGGAAAGGGGTAACTTTTTGTGATCAGGAAGTACTTTTTTTTCATTTCCTGAACTGGAAAGCCATATCGATAGCATTTCTTAAAGAAGAGGAATCAGGATATGTTAAATCAATTTTAAGCATTCTTAAGGAGTTGTGGCAGCTTGCCCATTTTGTAGGGATAGGGTTAAGCATAGTGGAAGACCTCAGAAGAGGACTAGTAGTAGTGTTTTGTAGCTATTTCTTATAGCTTACAAAGAGGCTCTGCAATATTTCTTCCAGATTCTCCTCTCCTCCCCTCTCTCCTGTATTTGCAAGGAGAGTGTAGTGGAGCATGACCTAGCTGGTACCGTGCTTTGAATTCAAATATTCTACTCCATTTCTTTTGCATGAGTTTCTCCTTTGTTCTCATGTGAAAGTTAACCATCATTTGATTTTTGGCAGGCAGTTTTCTTTCCTTTTTTTTTTTTCTTTTACTCATACTTACAGTTGGTTTCAAACACTAATAAAAAGCGGTAACACTTTTTTGTGCAGTCTACGGGTATTTGTTTTGGGCTTCTTCAGGATACACTGTAGCTTACTTGTTTTTCAACAGGAAACTAAGAATAGTTCAACAACTGTACTTTTTCTAGTCTTCAAAATGTGGCTTGTTTCTCTGAAAGATAAATAGATTTCAGTCAGAGAGATTTGCAGTTACTAAAATGAAATCTTTATCACAGTCACATAAAGCAGGTGTAACGAAAGCAGGGGCAACTTTAAAAAGATGACTCCGTTATCATCAGTAGAAATTCTCAAAGATTGAATGTCAAGGATCTTTTGGAGTCCATAAGGTTTGATTTATCCTCAGACTTCAGTTTTTAACTCAGGAAACTGTCATAGAATTGAGTCATCAAAAGCTATGAAAACCTAATATTTTTATTGTTAACACTTTATATTTTTTCTTCTTTTTCCTTTTCCTTTTTATTCAGTTCTTTTGCAAAAAATTCAGAGTAATAAAATATATCTATATTTGCATTATATATATATGAATTTGCGTGTTGATATATAAACAGTTCATATTCTTTTTCCAGACTAGGGTCTTCCTACGTCTCCTATCACAAATTATCTGAGGGATTTTAGGTTGTGTCCCATATTTATATTCAATATTATTTGTATATTTTTTACCATGTGTCATGTCTTTATTCTCACATCTTGATTCCTAAGAGATTTCTTCAATTTGAAACTTACAACCATACTGGTTCTTACTCAAAATACCTGGTTGCTGTTGTTGAATAATTTACTTATTTAGAGAAAACTGCATAAACATTGTAATTTCATTGGTACTTTAGATGGCTTTTAATTGTTCAAATTAAAAATGTAAATGATACTAGGTTTTATATCTTTATTGCATAGGTACCATGGACAGGGTATCAGAGTAGATTTGCAGTTGATCCTCGAATCATTACTCATCAAACAGCCATGGCATATAATGTGAATCTTTTACAAGCACATGGACGTGGGTCCCCCATTCCCTATGGTCTTGGACATCATTCACCAGTTAGTATAGGACAACAGCAGCTTCATCATTCAGAGAAAGAACAACTTGAACTAAATCGAAACAGTGAGTTCAATGTCTCTTTTTCTTAAGAGAATAAACTGAATAAAACTTTTGTTTTAAGTTAAAACCTAACATTGATATGTCTGTTCTAAATGGTACTGAGAAACGTGTTTGTGAAAACTGGCTTTTTTTATAAGGAACATATAATCAGTATATTTCATTTACTACCTAGTCAGTGGGATGTGAATAAGGGTTTATTGGTTGGTACAATAACATCTAGAAGAAAAGTCATTAAACGGCAGGAGCATGCTTAGAGTAAAATTGGATTTTGGATGTTCTATAGGCATACTTTCCAAAACGTGCCAAAAGTTTACTCGTTTACTCCAGGGGTGGGTTCTAAATTTTTTTACTACCGGTTCTGTGGGCGTGGCTTATTTTGTGGGCGTGTCATGGAGGTCATGTGACTGGGTGGGCGTGGCTAGCTGGTCATGTGACCAGGTGGCCATGGCTATGTATATAGGGACTACCCAGAGGGCTGGAAAAAATCATTTCTGACAGGTCCTCACACTTTTGACTGGTCCTCACACTTATGACCATCCTCACATTTATGCCCGTGCAGCATTCTTAACAACCATGTCACTCATTTCACAACTGCTTCTCTTCACCATGGTGACAAGATAGGGCAAAAACGTAAAATGTGAGGACAGTCGTAAGTTTGAGGACTGGTCAAAAGTGCGAGGACCAGTCAAAAATAACTTTTTCAGCCCTCTAAATAGTCCATATGCATAAAAGGATACAGCAATAGAGAGGGATGAAGGAACGGAAGGGAAATTAAAGTAGGAGTGAGGGTAAGAGAGGGAGGAAGAGAGGAGGAGAAGGAGAAAGGAAGAGGAAGTAGGGAGGAGAAGAAGGGGGGGGAAGAGAAAGCAAGAAGGAAAGAAAAGAGAGAGGTGGTTGGTTTGAGGAGAAAGATTGCTGTACAATAAAAAAGATGAAAGGGAAGAAAGCCAACCCCAAACAAATATAAAGATATTAAAATAAAAAATGAATTGTTAAACTTTAAAGAATAAAAGAGAACAAATATGAATAAATAGCAATAATTAGAAACACACATACAAACATACAATGTATTTTCTTTGAACAGAGTATTTGGCCGGTTCACAAATTTAAACAGTGTTTAGTCATTTCAATTAAATTTACAATTTCTATATTTCCTTTTTGCCATATTTATCTATTTTTTTAAAAAAACAATATTACCCTTCATCCTCATCTCTAATTTTAATCAAATTCAATTTTTCCCTTCTATTCTATATTTTACCCCTTCCCATTGTCGTCTATTTTTATATCCATCCTCACATTGGTTAATTATGTAATTAAGTAATACAGTTGTTTAATACAAATTCAACTTTTTAATATAAATCAATTAGTTATATAACTATCTTTTTTGTATATTGATCAATATGATTATTGATTAACCAATTATTTCCATGCAATCCAATTTCTTACAAATTAATTAATTATATTTACCAATAATAATAAACCAAATAATTTCCCCCATATATTCTTCCAAACCACAACTTAACCATTTCTGCTTTCAACACAATATATAATTAATAGTATCTCAATTATTACGATTCCCTAGTTAAATAGAGCTTTTTTTCTTTTGTGTTTTAAAATCTTGAACTCCCCTCTTTTGCCCTAAATTTCCCATTGTTTGCAGTTTTGCACCTACCTTTTTTAGTGAGGAAAAAGAAAAAGAAAATCTCTCTCTGCCTCATTTTGCCACGTTGCAGCAAAGACCCTGCTTTACTTTCAATTTCGTTTTTTCAGCATAGCTAGGGGAAAAAAAATCTGCACCAAGCTGAAGCTAGCAACAACTGAGCCATGCCTGCGCCAGCAAATCAGCTGAGAGTCGGGAAGCCGATCTAATCAACTTGTGCTAATTAACCTATGTGGAAGCTGTAAGGGGCTGTTTTTTCTATTTTTGCAGGCACCGGTCTACTCATTTGTTTTCTTTTAACACTGATCAACTATAGGGCGATCCTTTGAAGCCCCGCGGCAAGAGTTTAAACAGGTTTTTTTTCTCTCTAGCCATCAGATGGGACTCAGGAGGCAGCAATAGATTGGGGGCGGGTGGGGTAAGCGACCAGTGACCGGGCCGGGAACTGGTTCGGGGGCATGGCCAGCCAATCTTATTACCGGTTCTCCAAACTATTAAAATTTTTTACTATCGGTTCTTGTGTTCCGGTGCAAATCAGGAGCAACCCACCACTGGTTTATTCATAGGAGAGAGTGCTAGATGTGGCACAAGTGCAACTCTGATTAAAAACAGCAGTAATAATTTATTAAAATTATATGCCACTCAAATCTCAATGATTCTGCCTTACAACAATAAAGTCAATAAAAGATAAAATATAAGTATAAAAGATGGCAAACATAACAGATCAGATATTTCAAATCATGTGTGGCTTTTTGATTTGTAAATGTCTTTTTGGAGACACTCAACTCCATTTAATGACTGATTTCTCAGACTTTCTCTTTGATTCTTCTCTGTTTATCAGTTCTTGGTAGACGACCAAACTACCTCAGTGTTCTGGTTGGAGGTTACTTGCTTTAAACAGTGATTCTCTTCTTTTATTCCTTCATTATGCTTCTCATTGCTGCTTGGATTCTCCATTGTTCTTTCCTTCATGGAGGAGCACAGCAGTTATAATATGCTGCTATTCTTCTATTCTGTTATTCAAGGAAATATTAAACTGGGTTTTCTGGGAAGAAGGCATGCAATATAGTTTACCAGAAAAAAGTCCTGGAAACTGCAATATTGTATGGATATTTCAGAGTCCTCCAGACACAGGTGCTGTCTTATTCTTGTCGGAAAGCACATCAAGTGAGCAATAAGTAAATGCAGAATATTCTCTGGTATTTTAAGAGAGCAGAATGGATTTTGCTATTACAGACATTCTTTGGAGCATCAGAAACTCCTATATATCCAGCACTATCTCTACTATAGTAGATAATGCATTGATGTGAAAAATATATAAATTATCTTAGATAAAAATGAGAAATTGGACTCTATGCTTTTGCTTGTAGCTTTATTACCTTTCAATCAGCAGGTTTCAGTTGAAATTGGAAAACAAATCCGACAGATCCATTAGGAAACAATAAGCATAGAATAAGCATAATCTCATTAGCATAAAATCTATTTCAGAGCAAGGCAGCTTTTTAAATGCTGAAGGACTGACGACTGTATCAACACTGAAATTGCTCTGATTTCATTTGTGCTGTTTGAGTGACTTTCCTTAAAGCTGTGCTGTTCAAAATCTGCCTCATTAACTGCTTGAAAAGCAGAGTAATTACTGTGTACAGTATTGAGTGCCAAGATGAATTTCCCAATATTGTAGATGTATGAGCTGTCACCTTACTATGCCAGACGATGATGTCCTTCAAAAGTTAATTGGATGCAAACTAGTTCACGGATATAGCCCTGAAAGAAACCTACTTATTTTATTTATGAAGGTTTGGGTAATTCCAGAAACAAATATGGCACCCCATCCTTAATTTCTGTTAAAACCCTGAGAAGTGGTAGAGCATGGAACATGCTAGAAATTCAGTTTCTAGGACTTTTAATAATGTAACTGAAAGAGAATAAAGAAAATGTTGTTAAATTCACTTAACATAATGTTCTGTCTCTGAAGAAAAATAGGATGACTGGATTTTCCTGTGAAAGGTGCTGATACTTTCTATTTATTATAAAATAACCTATTTTCACAAAAGCCAAATTCAATCATGTATTAACTTAATGTGTCATTAAGAAGGAAGACGAGCAATTAAACATTAAAGCTAGCTGTTCTTGTTGGTAGAAAATTAGAGTGTGAAGTCATTATTGAATGAAAGATAATTGGTCATGGCAAAAAGGAAAAGAAAATCCCTGAAGAAGAGACTTTGAGGAGCTTTTGTCTTTTAAGAGTTCTCTGACTTTTATCCTGATATGTATGTTGTGCTGCAACCTGCCTATCTTCGGTTATTTAATGGCTGTATTTGGTCTTTAACAAAAAGGACCCAAGACTCTAACCCTAACCCTCACCTTGAGGAATTTAGAACTGTTTTGCCGTTTTTGGTAAAATTTGGCTCACAGTATCTGAGCCAAGATGGACAGTTAATCTTAACTAAAAGCACAACATGTGGCGAGTAGTTGCCTTGTTTCAAATAAGCTACAGCTAAGGTTAACTCCAGCTGGTTGAGTTAATGAAAAACATAAAGGAGAACCCCAAAATCTGGGTGGCCCCAGCAAGAGGAATAAACAGGTGGCAGCTATGATGATTCCAGCTGCAATAAGCTATGTTTTATCATTTTTCATAAAT
Source organism: Masticophis lateralis (assembly GCA_030761175.1). Taxonomy (NCBI): domain Eukaryota; kingdom Metazoa; phylum Chordata; class Lepidosauria; order Squamata; family Colubridae; genus Masticophis; species Masticophis lateralis. The sequence continues at coordinate 132,899,339 of JAUDYJ010000002.1, read as the reverse complement.
GTAGTTGTTTTAGCTATTCCAAGGGATACCATGGCCAAGAAACTAGCCCTTAGACAGATAGAATTCCTAAACACTCAAATTGATTCAACAATAGGGAAAAAAACATACCTTTTCTTTGCAGAAATTGGCTTGAAGAAATCACCAGTTAAGCTTTCTTTAAAAATGTTATATTCATCTAAGTTCTGTTTTTCTGAATTAGCTTTTTCTCAGGCAATGTTAATCCTAGGCCTAAAGCCGAGCTGTATAACAGAACTGCCCCAGATCTCCACATCAGTTACTACACTAATTATATTTCCTTTTGATAGATGCAACATTATCCAGTCGTTTGACAAAACAAGGGTCATAATTTTTATTATGCAGGGGACCCAAATTTTAAGAGTCCTGCCCTAACCTAACCTATCAAGGTTAAAAATTCTGTCAGAGTAAATTCTAATAAAAAACATGGAACAATGAAAATCAGCAAGTATGTCATAGGATTAAAAAAAAAAAAACCTGAAAGTTGGATGGTTCGATATTTGTGTTAACTTTGTTCTTTTAGAAAACTATTGCATTTTAGGTCCTGTGCCTATTTTGAGAAGATATAGGGCAAACTTCTAATTTACATCTCTACATCTTAGGACTTCATTTCTAATGAGAGACTTTTGCAGACAATTACATGAGATTTATCATTTGGAAAAGCAAGATGAGTGTTAGGCCTACACATGCTTGTGTGAGCCCTAGATTGAGTTTAGGAACAGAAGCTTTTAAAGTTACCTATTAAAGGCATTCTGAAGTCTGTGGGCAACAGTTTGATATGAAGTTATTTAGCAATAGCACTTAGACTTATATATCACTTCATAATGCTTTACAGCACTCTCTGAGGGGTTTACAGAGTCAGCATATTACCTTATTGCTAAGTTATTGGTCAGAAGCTATGGGATATAATCATGTCAAAGTTGGTTTGTTGAAGTTTATTTGTGTTTGCATAATATATTTTCTTCGCTGTGTAGTAGTTATCTGATCAGCCACTCAACCTCAATCAATAGATGTTTTGATAGAAAAGCACATAATGTGCTTGCCAAAATTTTGGCTGTTGCAAATATGCAATTGAAAATTAGTAGTCCCCTACTTAAAAGGATTCATTTATTGACTGTTCAAAGTTACAATGTCCCTGAAAAAAGTAACTGATGACTATTTTTCACACTTAGACCGTTGCAGCATCCCCATGATCACATGATCAACATTGACAACTGACTCATGTTTATGATGGTTGCAGTGTCCCAGGATCATGTGATCACTTTTTGCAATCTTCTGACAAGCAAAATCAACGAGGAAGCCAGATTTACTTAACAGCCATATTACTAATTTAACAGCTGTAGTGAATCACTTAACTGGAAAGAAAGGTTGTAAAATGGGGCAAAATTCATTTAACAAATGTTTCACTTAGCAACAAAAATTTGGGGCTCAATTGTGCTCATAAGTCAAGTAGCATAAAATACCTGTATAGCTGCTTATTCCTTTAAAAAAAGGGCTAAGAGAATGGTGATTCATAATTACCTTAAACTTGTGAATTCTGCAAGTTTTAATACAGAGTTAGGTAAAGCAAAATATTTTCATATTCATTCACTGCTGAACTTTTCCGTGTTCTATAACATATTGCACAAATACATTCATTTCTGAAGATAATTCTTAGTCTGACATTTCGAAGATGAGCGAATATATCATCATTATCAATATCACATAATGTATGCTGACTGAAGAGTAAGAAACAAATGTCATTTGTATGAAATTTTCATAGCTGCTTATTATTTCAGAAGTTAAGTTTTAAAATACCCTTTTATAAGTAAGCCACACAAATTATACCTTCCTATTCTGGCAGCATTTTAAATTTATCTTTATCCACTGGGGAATGTTTCGGGTTTTATCATTCCATAGTTTTCTGTGGAAATGACTAGAAAATGAATAAAGACATTTATCTTCGAGAGTATGGTCAGAAAATATCTGAGTAGTGAATCTGATGACCGTGTGTCTTTGCTTCATAATAGATCTGGATCATTGATGGTTTTCTAGTTACCTTCCTAAATTCGAGGTTTAAATTTGGAGCTTTATTTTCCTGTTTTATTTTCCTATGTAGATAACAGGACTCAAAAGACTTTGCACTCCTTTGGATTATCTAAGAGTAGATTATAAATTAGTAATTGGTAATTACCCAGAACTGCTTTGGTCATCTTCAGTCAAGTAGTTCAGGAGCAGGAAGTAGACTAAATTTATTTGATCATCTCTTTCATAGAATGTTAAGTAATGTTCTGTACTTGATCTAAGGAAAGAACATTGCAGGCTTGAATCAGCAGTGGTATTTGATTGATCAAATTGCAGTGTAATAAATTGAGAATGAAATACTTATTTTCTACTCCTTTCTTGTGATCATACCACTAATCATAATTAGCTATAATATTACAACTGAATGAAGAACCATGTTAATGACTTCCCAAGAAGCTATTGCATAGAAATCAATTTTAAATCATGGCTTCATTCTCTGGGTTTTGCCTGTGGTTTCTTAGTTTATAAGTAACCGAAAGATCACAGCTGATCTCCTATTGAGCAAAAATTGTTGTACTTTAAAAAACTCTTGTCTGTTTTTAATTGTTGAGTACAAATTTGGTTATTTGGTCTGGGTAACTGTAAAAAGTGAATATTATTTGTATGGATATATCTGAGAACAACAATAAATTTTTGCTTCTAATTTGTATGTTTCTTTTATTGTTGATCACAGCTGATAAATATATTTTTTAGATTCGCATTTACTCTTTTACTTTTTTTTTAACTTATTACCTTAAATTGGTTTCCTGCACTATTTTTTCACCTGTATACTATCTTATGATTTTATACAGTAATTTTAAGGTAGTTCAGTTGATTGTCAATGTGGAATTATTTTTAAAAGCTGGAAATATTATTTAATAAAATAAATTATTTAAATTAAGTGAAAAAAATTAGTAAAGTAATATAAAAATATTTTCTTTTCCTTAACCATCTAATATTTGTCCCTTTGCTCTAAACTTTAAACAATACCATTTTAAATATGATCATCAACATAAGATTGAAAACACTGACATTTCACACTTCTAGGTTTAATTTATTTATTTATTTATTTATTTATTTGTTTAGATTTGTATACCGCCCTTCTCCTTGCGGACTCAGGGCGGTGGACAGCCAAATAAAAACAGTACACAAAAGTTAAAAATTTCTTAAAAAGACATATAACTTTGGCTAAAAATTAAAACCATTTAAATATTTAAAATACCCAACCATATAATACAATCTTAAAAATTCAGCAGGGTCAGGCTAGACCAGCAAGCTGAAAGAGATGGGTTTTCAGGGCCCGACGAAAAGTCCGGAGGTCAGGAATTTTTCTCAGTTCTGGAGGAAGATCGTTCCAGAGGATAGGGGCTGCCACAGAGAAAGCACTCCCCCTGGGGATCGCCAGCCAACATTGTTTGGCTGACGGCACCCTGAGGAGACCCTCTCTGTGGGAGCGCACCGGCCGGTGGGAGGCTATTGGTGGCAGAAGGCGGTCCCGTAAGTAATAACTTTCAACTGTGATTTTGGTGGGGTATAATATAAGTTGAATATTAGAAATGAATTTTATATGAGGTTTCTGTATTATTTAGGCAAAAATGAACCTGGTGCTGGACCTGAAATCAGTAAAATTCGGACACCTGAGAAAAACTCTTTAGAAGCCAAACAGGTACGCACATTATTATTTTTTCCTCCTGTGTGATGCCCATGAAACATGGATACTGTAGGTATTGTAAAAGTATGGACAACCCAAAAAGAATCAACATGCAGAATAACTAAGCCCACAGGAATAATGACTATATCTAAATAAAAAATAAGTAAAGATTACTCTGTCGCTACATAATACAATTCAAATTGTAACACAAAAAAGAAAATGCATTTATCAAGAGTATCAATACCATTCAGAGTATAACAAGCTCGCTTCAGTTGGATCCCAGAGCAATAACAACAATTCCTCCCATTTACCTCCCCATTTCATTTTGCTTCCAATAACCTTGAAGCCCCATTAGAACATTGCTTGGGGGGGCCAAAAGCCCTACTAAGCAGGTATATACAAAAGTATGAAGGCTATTGCTTAATGCATTGTAAGCCGCCCTGAGTCTCCGGCATATAGATCTAATCAATCAATCAAAAATAAATAAATAAATAAATAAATATTTTGGAACGTTTTGGAGATCAGATATATTAGAGGGAAAGTACAATTATTTGTGCAGACTCACCTAAGCAATAGTATTAGGAGAAATAATATGGTGAGATAGTCAACATTTTGGGTTGTTTACAGTAGATAAGAGACTATTCATAGTCTGTTATTAAGATTCAGCTGTCTGCAATTATTGCAAGGTTTGAGGCTCAAGGTTGACTCAGCCTTCCATCCTTTCTAAGGTAGGTAAATTGAGGACCCAGTTTGTGGGGGCAATAAGCTGACTTTGTATAAAAAATATACAAAAGTATGAAGGCTATTGCTTAACGCACTGTAAGCTGCCCCGAGTCTCTGGAGAAGGGCGGCATATAAATCTAATTTTTTTAAAAAAGTTGAAGTGAGTACAGGTAATCCTCAACATGCAACCATTTATTTAGTGACCAAAGTTACAATGGCACTGTGAAAAGTGACTTATAATCATTTTTCATACTTATGACCGTTGCAGCATCCCCATGGTCACGTGATTAAAATTCGGATGCTTGGCAACTGGCTCATATTTATGACAGTTGCAGTATCCCAAAGTCATGTGTTCAGCTTTTGTGACTTTTTGAGCCAATGGAGAAGCCAGATTCACTTAACAATTGCAGTCTTACTAACTTAACAGCTGCAGTAATTCGTTTAAGAACTGTGGCAAGAAACATCGTAAAATGGAGCAAAATTCAGTTAACAAACATCTCATTTAGCAATTGAAATGTTAGGCTCAATCGAGGACAACCTGTAATGCCAGTACTACAATTAATCCATTTCAGGAAATTTTGAGAATTTATTTCAGTAATATTGAATTCAGTAGGGTTTTTTTGTTTTTGTTTTTTGTTGTTTTTATACCGCCTGTCTTTCTAGACTATTCATAATTTTTTTTAAAAAAGATTTGATTTATATGCCACCCTTCTCCGGAGACTCAGGGCAGCTTACAGTGCGTTAAGCAATAGCTTTCATACTTTTGTATATTTATATTTATACAAAGTCAGCTTATTGCCCCCAACAAACTGGGTCCTCAATTTACCCACTTTATAAAGGATGGAAGGCTGAGTCGACCTTGAGCCTGCCTGGGATTGAACTCACAAGTAATTGCAGCAGCTGGATCTTAAATGCTGCCTTTATAGGAGGCATTACTCCCCTACGCTACTCAGGCTCCTTATAATAAGAAAAGCTTGATAGACAATGCTTTCGCAAAAGCTCAATAGCACTTAATATTCTTTTGAGAAATAGTTTTTAAAAAGGGAGTACGATCATCAAAGCAAAATGAGTTTTGACTCATCAGCCTATCAATGCTTATTCATTTAATGAATCTGATCTGTTCACAGGTGATCAAAGTCTATGGGGTTTTAGGATCATGGTATTGTACATCGTTGTGACAAAATATTTGCATGGTTTTATGTTATTCAATTTGAAAACTATGAATCATGCAGGAGGAACACATGGGTACAGATATTAGATAATCAATTTCAACATTTTAATTTAATTTAATTTAAAAATCTGCATTTGGATAAATATTTAAAATTAGCTTCTGGTTGTTGTCCCATTCCCAGTTCTCTCATCCCTTTAAGGAGGAATATTAGAAGGAGTTAATAGGTCAACAAGTCATCAGTAAGAGGGTGATAGAAAGACCCAAAGCAAAGTGAAATAAGGAGTGGCATTTGCATTACATTGATGTTTTTCTTTAGAAGTGAAAAATTTTAAAAGCTTTATATGGTTCTCTCCCTTTTATTAAATTACTATGGTAATTAGGAAGAAGTGAGTAATTAATTTTTTCTGTAATATTTTCTAAAATGGATTTCACTAATGAGATCTTAATATTCAGTTTAACAATAGAAATATAAGACCATGAAACTTAGTGCTTCTGTAGCTTGTTATAATAGCAATATTGTTATAATAGCAATATTACATACCGCTTCACAATGCTTTTAAAGCCACTCTAAGCAGTTTTACAGAGTCAGCATACTGCCCCCCACCCAAACAATCTGGGTCCTCATAAAATAGTTTTAAAATTATATTTTGTATAGAGCATGTAAAATTTAAAAATTCATATTGTTTTAAATTGGTTTTAGTCTGTTTTAATTTGTATTTATTGGGATTGTTTCGTTTGATGTGAGCCGCCCTGAGTCCTTTGAAGAGAGGGCAGCATATAAATCCAATAAATAATAATAATAATAATAATAATAATAATAATAATAATAATAATAATAATAATACATATTTTATAGTAGATTTATATTCATTGGTAAACTATGTTTAACTGTAAAACTATGTTTTATCTTTAACATATAAGCATATGTTAAAGGAGAATATGTAAGCTTTACAATAGTTTTTCTTTATATATATATTTATATATCATATGCTTGAGTTGGTGTTAAAATAATTTGCTGTGTACTTTCATTGCTTAGGGGGGATTTCGTTGTATTCTTAAATGACTTTTAACTCAAATAATTTGTGTAATTTCCTCCAGGTTGACTTAGAAGCAAATCCCCAAAATAGAAGCCCTGAATCACGTTCCAGTTCTTCTTATCTTAATTCTAAATTTCACCGCAAAGATAATCTTAACCCCAGGCAGCTGAACATTCACCTCACTCCTCCCCAAGCCCAGTACACTGTTCCTAGTCGCCCCTTCCAGCACTTAGCTCAAATTTCAAGGCACCCATATCCTGTGCCACCGCAACCAAACCTCTTAAGTCAACAGCAGAATCATTTGTCTGAACAACATAACCAAATGCCTCCTCCGCAGAGCCAGATAGTCCAGCAACACAATCATTTAAATCAGCAGCCGCAACCACCATCTTCACAGCTCTCTCCTGCCTTTCCAACTGGCCCCAACCAGTCTTTCTTTAAAAATCCAGTTCCACATAGACCTCATTCCCCTGGTACAGACACTTCGGTTTTAGAACAGCTCCCTCCATCTGTGCTGCAAGATGTCAGTAGCCCCCTGAGACCCATTGCACAGCCTAACCTCATGATGCCATCCCATTTGAACCACTTCATTGAAGAGAATCCTCCAGGAGTGTCTGTGGGAGAACCATTAGGTAGGTAACCATGGCTACAGTCTAGGGGGATTAAATTGGGGCAATCTGCTTAGGTGAAGAGGAGGTGTGTAACGTAAAGAATCATTTTTGGCATATTGTATGTTTGGTATTTTACAGCCATTGTATAGTATTGAAATCCTTTCGGTTTTTGTTTTGTCGATTGAACAAAAATAACTTTATTTTTTATTGTTTGGAGAACTGAAGGTCATTTAATCCACAGCCTTTAACCATGTCACTTCTGCAAGCATTCTTCCTTAATTATCCCATTCTCAGACTATGTGCTATTTCGGGTGTAATGATCTCGGTTTCCTAAACTACAGTAAGTTAGGCGTGAGCATTGTGTTCATGTCCTACTGCTAACCCTGTTGTGCTGCCTTATGCAAGCTTTAGTGGCTTGATTTTGGCTACATTATTTCCTTATTGTCTCTTAAAATGGAGCTGCAATCTAATATCAGCTTACTAACCAGGATCTTAAAGAAAGGTGAAATCATGGCAGCTAATCTTCCTTAGATGTAAATAAGGAATAAAAATCAAGCCACCCAAAGCTGATAAATGTCGGGAGGATTTGAGGAAGAGGACCTCTTCAAGACTAACATTCATTTCAGGATTTTAAAAAAAGAGGCAATAAAGTATAAGGGTGTGTTTCTTTCAAGTTATTTTTTGGGAGCACAGCACAATTTTAGCAAGCAATGCTAAGGTTTGATAGTCCCTCTATGCACATGTGTGTGTGTGTGTGTGTGTAAAAAAAAATGCAGTTTTTAAGCACAAAGCTCTTAAATATAGAAGCTGGGTAATTTTTCTCTCCCTCTTGTCTCCCCCCCACCCCCACCCCGGACGTTTTACAGATCGTATTCATGGAAATTTAGCTTTGGAAACCTTAAGGCAACAGCAAGCAAGACTACAGCAATGGAATGAGCATAACGCCTATCTCAGTCAGGGCAATATTTCTTATTCTCACCATCACCACCCTCACTTATCCCACCTTTCTCAGCAGTCCATGGGACTGCATCAGCAGCCAGTCAGGGCAAACTGGAAACTTGCCAACAATATTGAAGACGAAACAGAGGCAACATATTCAAGGTAATTATCATTTGGTAGGAATTACACAATTGCAGATGGAATATTTTTACTTCCCTTAAAATGCTGGGGTTTGGGGTTGTTTTCTTTTGCCTTCGTGTGTATATCTCACATATAGAGTGAAAACTTTGATCTAATGGAATCTCATTTATTGGATTCAGCAGATCAGACTTCTTCCTGGATTCCCCTTCCCAAATACATCTGGGCAAGGGCGTTAAATTTAGGTTAATTTTAACTGTTCACATCAATTTATGTTATTGGCAAAATGCCATCATTACACAAATGATGTAAATAGCCACAAATGACATTTTGTGATTTAATGAGTATTTAGGACTAATATCCCATTTGGATTGTTAAATCCAGGTTTTGGTATCTGTTGTTTTTTGGGTTTTTTTTTGTTGTTGTTGTTGTTGCTTACTTTTCTGGTTGATCATTTAGTATATTTACAGATGCTAATAATTTTTTTAATGAGTACACACACACACACATCCCTCTTTCCTGACATTTATAATTTAAAAATTCTATAAATTAATTTATAATTTTACTCTGGCGATATCTACATTTGCTGAAGTTTATGCATAGCCTGGATAATGGCACTTTAAAAGAATGTGTGTTGTCCTTCTTGTAATATTACTTGTTAATTGGAGGGTGTTTTATCTCACTTGAGCAATCATTATCTCATTAATCCAGATTCCAGGATTTGCTTCGAGAGCTCTCCCACCGTGATCAAACTGAAAACAGGGACCTTGTTGAAATGCCGCCACCTCAATCAAGACTTTTGCAATATAGACAAGTGCAGCCCAGAAGTCCACCAGCACTCCTCTCTCCTACATGCAACTCAAACCACAGTGGCCACTTTCCTAATTTCTCTGAGAGTAGAGACCTTGAGATCTCTAACAATCCAGCATTTCAGCAGCATTTGCCTCAAATGTACAATCCCCCTTTCTCAGTGCCATCTGAACACCTGACCCCACCTTCCTTGAAATACCTGCAGCCAGATGGATCATGGACCTATGCTAATTTACACCAGAGTCATCTCATGGGGCAAGGCTTTCATTATGGTATACCTCCATTGCCTCATAGATCACAACCGAACCCTTTTATACAAATACAAAATCATCAGCACGCAGTTGGTCAGGAACCATTTCATCCCCTCACTTCACGAGCAGTATCTGCTTCTTCTCTGCATAGCTTAGAAGAGGTAGGTAGTCTGTGGTGGGGGTTGTATACTTGTGTCTTTTGCTCTGGCACCCAGTTAAATTTAATTGCGTTGGGGGGAAAAGCTAAGTGGGATTGGACCAGGGGTGAAATGTGGTTCTGTGGGCGTGCCTTGGTGATGATATGGGTTAATGTGACTGGGTGAGTGTGGCTAACTTTTTTTTTTAACTTTTCAAAGCATTTTTTCTAATGCTTTGAAAAGCCTCTGCCGATCAGGCAACTCAGCTGGGATCATCAGAGACTTTTCAAAGCGTTTTTATAACCACCTCTTCGGCCAAGAGGTTGCAGAAAAAAATGCTTTGAAAAGCCTCTGATGATCCCAGCTAAGCCACGCGATCATCAGAGGCTTTTTGTTTTTTACTTTTAAAAGCATTTTTTCATTGGAAGAGGTTGTAGAAAAAATGCTTTGAAAAGTTTTATAAAAAAAGCCTCTGATGATCATGTGGCTCAGCTGGGCGTGGGGGGGGGAGTAGTGATTTTTGCTACCGGTTCTCCGAACCACCCGCTACTGGATCAGGCGATCCGGTCCAAACCGGGAGCATTTCACCGCTGGGTTGGACCTCTTTGATACTTGGATGGGCATTCCGAGCCTAGACTGGGAAGTTACAACATTTCAAAAGAAGGCAGTGGCAAATCATTTTTGTAGTATTGGCCAAAAAAAAAAAAAAAAAAATTGCGAAGAAGTGTCCACAGAGTCAGCAGGAGTTGAGCTTCACTTGGAAAAATCTTTATATTTATTTTGACCTATATAGGTAGTCCTTGACATTCGTTTAGTGACTGTTCAAAGTTACAAGGGCACTGAAAAAAGTGACATGACCATTTTTCTCATGATCACATGATATGGTCACATGATCAAAATTCAGATGCTTGGCAACTGGCATGTATATATGATCACCTTTTGCGACCTGCTGACAAGCAAAGTCAATGGGAAGCCAGACTTACTTAACAACCATGCTGCCAACCTAAGAGCTACAGTGATTCACTTAACAACTGTGGCAAGAAAGGTCACAAAATGGGGCAAAATTCACTTAACAAATGTCTTGCTTGGCAATGAAAATGTTGCGCTCAATTGTGGTCATAAATCAAGGATTACCTGTAATGAGGAGTTCTGCTTAATGATAGCATATACAAGCTGGGGAAAATGGGGCTGGTCATTCTGGTAGTGACTTTGGGCAAAGTTCTATATGTTGTTGTCGCTGCTGCTGCTGCTGCTGCTGCTACTGCTGCTTCACTGGAGCTGGTTGAGTATCAGGTGTTACTGCTTTTTATGCCATTTACCAGATGGGCAAATTATTTTGAGATACTGAAAATCTAATGAAAACTTTAGCAGTCTAATTTTATTTCTTTTTAAAGTGATTTTGGGTATGCTTCTGAATGATAAATTTTAGTGTCCAATTTTTTCAAGGGAGCCAGTTTGGTATTATAAGTTAAAGCAGTTGAAACTGGGAGATTGTAAATTCTAGTCCCCCTGTCTTAGGCATTAAAGCCAACTGGGTGACTTAGGGCCAGTCACTCCTCCTCACTCTTACGAAGGCACTGACAAAACAATTCTAGAAACATGGCCAAGAAAACTGTGGGGACAAAACCTGTCCACATAGTCACCAGGAATCAAAACTTAATTATAGTTGCTTATACATGGACCTTAGATCTCTGTTTTTTCCACCCCTTAGTGGGGTTGCCAAAAAATAGGCAAAACTGGGCAAAAGAGCAAAATAACTACAGTAAGCCCTATTTTATGTTTTTCAAAAACACAGCCAGAGACTAGGAATTATTATTTGACAGACATTGGAACGAACATCCAGTAAAATCTTTGATTTATGTTTAGTAGGACTCTGAAAATAGTAATCGAAATGTTGCAGATCTTTTATAGTTTTTTTTTCTTCTAAAATTCAAATTTCTTTGCGTTTTTTTTAGCAGAATCAGTTGAAAGATCACTTTTTAAAGGGAAAGACAAAGCTTTGTTGTTTTATTCATCTATACCATAAAGATGAAAGGTTTCGAATAAATGTATTATTTAAATGGGTAACTGAGGAAAGAATAGACTTAATTAGCTTTTACTCGTATTTCACTATAGAACTATAAATATTAGAAAATAGCATGGTTTAACTAATCTGAATATTTGTCCCTATACAAATTTATAATACCTGTTAACCCTTAATACATTTGCTGTGCTATTTTGTTTCATTCAAAAACACAGTTATAAGAATCCATCTTATATCAAGGAATCAGTCAGTTATTTCTCCTTCTCTACTTTTGGAAGCCATGTCTTTAGTGTAAGACAGGCATTGGCGGTAAAAGGCCATCTTAAAATGTAGGTGACATTTTTCTTTTGTATTTTAAAATATGATATAATAATGGAAGAAGAAAAGAAAGGATATAGCTAAGAAAAAGCAGATTGTTGATAAAGTGCCGGCTGGAAGGAGGGATCAAGCAAGGACCTAGTTTGGAGTCATTGCGCAACTGCAAGCAGTATATATAAGCTTGACCCCTCCTTCCAGCCTAGCTGGCACTTTCCCAACACAGATACAGATAGATATCATTGGGAGCCTCTCGCTCCCAGCCCCTGAAGATACTATGATTGATGGAATAGAATAGAATAACAGAGTTGGAAGGGACCTTGGAGCTCTTCTAGTCAAACCCACTGTTCAGGCAGGAAACCCTATAGTATATAGGCTGTTTTCACCCTCCGCAGATGCATAGAGAGGATCTGGAGCCAGGTAAGAAAGAAAAACGGGCCTCCTCCCCCACCCCAGCCCTCCGGAGGCAGGAAACAGCCTGTTTCCCTACTTCTGGTGAGCCCAGAAGGCCCGAAAATCAGCTGGCCAGCACACACATGCACGCCAGAGCTGAGCTGGCATGCCCACTGATACGGCTACAGGTTCACCATCACAGCCCTATAACATTTCAGACAAATGGTTGTTCAATCTCTTCTTTAAAACTTCCAGTGTTGGAGCATTCACAACTTCAGGAGGCAACTTGTTCCACTGATTAATTGTTCTAATTCTAATTAATTGGTGTTGAAGACAGCTGAGAGATCAAGAAGGACTAAGAGAGTTGCATTCCCCCAGCTTGGCCCAGGAGCATGTCATCTATAAGAATGATCAATGGCCTCAGTTCCATATCCAAGCCTGAGGGTGAGCTGAAGGGAATAATCTAAACAGATTTTGATGGGAGCAAAAGTGATCCAAACATACTTGCCTTCCATTCTGAAAACATCTATTCTGTTAAGAAAATTAGCAGCACTTGCCCGCAGAGCAAAAGACAATGCCACTTTTATTTGTAAACTTCCAGGATTAGCAGACGCTTGGCGCTGTTTACCTTGTTAAGTCCTTACTGCTTTACAGTATTTTAATACAAGCTTTGAATGCATTTTTTTTTGTTCCCAGGTATGCTTTAGTCATAGTGGGACTCTGCAAACAAAGGAGAGGAAGTTATAGCAACAGTAGCAGAGGGAGCATCTTGAGCTTTAGTGGTTGGGAGATCTATTAACAGTAATTCAGAACAGGGCTAGATATAAAGATGCAAGATACTTATGAGTTATAGGCAATTGATAAAGGCCTTGAGAAATGTACACAATTTTAAACGGTACACTAGTGGTCAGGTTAAAGGACAATCTTATTTAAACACCATCTCAGAGAATCTCTTCAGTAGCAAGAGAAATGCATCCACAGTAGGGATGCATTTGATTAATAGTGGGAAAACAGGGAGGGAAATTCAAGGAAGAAAAGGGAAGAAAACATGAAGACAGCTTTCTCTTTTTTTCTGAAATCCAAGAGTGCTTTCAAGCAGTGCTTCTTTTTAAAGCTACAATAGCATGAAAAAAACTAACATAATTTAACAGAGAAAGTTTATATTTCTGTATTTCTTTTTACTCTGTCATTTCCTTCTATTTGGATATTCCTTCCCAAGGCTTTTAATGGTATTCACAAGGGAGACAGTTGCCATGAACTAAAAGATAGGAAAGAATTTCAAATAAGGCAACATTCTTTTTCTTGATTAAGAAGTTTGCCCTTCCATCAGCAAACTTCTTTGATTTTTCTGTTCAACCATGAACCTGGCAGATTCACTGCTATTATTATCTCAAGGTTAGCTTCTTTGCTTTCTCATTTATCAACTCCTCATTGAAACTCTGGGCAAGCATAGAAATAGACCCTTACCAGCCAAGATGGATGGGCTTTCTATTAACCAGTCAAGATGGATGAGCTTTCTGTTCCTGGGTAGCAGATATACAGACTTCCTGTTTCAGGGTTGCTGGTATCAACCAGGCACAGTTAGGTTGCATTTTCACTGACTTGAGGGCATATGAGCCCCTTTTGAAGCTGACAGTAATTGGTAGATCGAGGGGGCATTTTTCATACAAGGAAAATAATGTGAAAACTAAGGCTAATCTGGAAGAGAAATGGCCTAAGTTTTCTCATCTTTATTTGGAAATATGTAAATATTCTCTCAATGTGCTATTAGATCAGTTACTGTTCTGAAGGGAATTAGACAAGGCTTGGCATTTAAACAGAAATATTTTTTTTAGAAATTAGAATCCTGCGTTTGCTGTATATCTTTAAGTTGTCAGATTGGGTGTTTTCTACACCAGGACTCCTATGCAAGGGACTTGTAAAAGGAGGGGCACAGAGACAAAGAAAGTAATTTTATAAATGGAAATCCGTTGGTTGGGAAATACTTGAGTCTGGGAAGTCTTAACTCTGTCATGCTGAGATAAGCCAAATCCTCTAGAGAAAAATAGAGAGAGTAAGAGTTTTAAAACAGTTCCAACTGTGCTTAACATGGGAATTTGGTTTAAAATGGGAATTTAGTGAACTGGAACCCATAGAGTGGTGTGAAATTAGAAAAGCAGTCGTGTCAAAGTAGTTTCCTGAACTTCTGCCACAAAGACAAACTTTCCATCCCAGGAAGAGAAGTGCTGGACAGCCTAAATAGCAAGCAACTGCTATATTATGAGTGGTTCAGTCAGGAACCATTACCTATCAGATTGGGCACAAACAAATAACCAATCAGAGACCAGAGACCACTGACCTGTACCAATTGGAAGACAAAATTCCTGGCTATAAAAGCAGAAACTCAGTCAGTTCCTGCTTAGGTGCCTGTGATCTATGTAGCAGATCTCTTTGCCTCTGAGAAGGCCAGCCACAATTTCCCACAAAGTGTCAGAAAATCTGTTCACTAGATTTCGGCCACTAAACTCTGAAGCCCAACACCAGTACATATTAGGCATGAAATCCAATTCAGTGACTTTGGCTCAGTCTTGCTCTCTCAGTGCAACCCACCTTGGAGGGTTGTTTATCTGGAGAAAGGAGGAGGAGGAAGGATGTATTAAGCATGTTTGGCACCTTGAGTTATTTGTTTTTTAAAAAAGAATAAATAAATAAAATGCCTCCTTTCCAAATAGATCCAATGAAAATACTCACATTAGGCTTATTCTAGTTTTAGTACCATCAGTGCTTGGCTGTAGGAACAGATACTTGGTGCTTAATGAATAAGAATCAGTTAGAATGCTAACTGATGATTGCACTAGGACTAAGCTTTCTATATTAGAAGCAAGACTACATATTGGAACTATTGGCTGTTTCCCTAAAATACTGTAGTATTTTCCCCCTTGAATCTTGAATCTACTGATTTAAGCCTGGTACAAAAGTACTTCAAATTTTGGAATTCTAAACCCAGCAAGTGAGTGACGTTCCAGTCTCCCACCACAATCTTGGATACACCACACTTCCTTTCAGTCATGTAACTTGGTGATAATGATAGGGAATTGTTTTGTTACTACTATTGTTAATCATAGGAGAAATTCTAATTTACTTTAAAGTACCAAAATACTTATTTATTCAGATAAATCCATTGTTTGTTGCTGTTTCCATCTATTCCAACACCATTCTATTAATAGTATATTTTCCTTATGGGATATCCTCCAGTGTTTTGAAAAAATGATTAGTAAAATGAAGAACCATACTTGTTTGTCTTTCTGAATAGTAATAAACATCTATGTGTTCTCACTTCTTACCGCATCCACAAAGAAAAAAAAATAGCATCAGTTGAGCTTCTTTAACAAATAATATGTGTTTGTGTTTCGGTGTTATATTCTATTCAACTTCTTTGCAATTTTGGTAGTGTTCTTAAAATAATGAATTATGAGTTGTTGCTCTTTTTAGTGAAACTTGCATAATGATGGCATTTCTTAATTCCTTGTTGTATTCATTAAGTATAACCATTAAAATATTCAGGATAATCCACAAGCACCTAAATATAAAAATAACATTTTGCATATTATGATATCGTGGTTCTAAGTACATGCAGAGAGCTTTTTGTGACCCTAGATTACATCTGCAGTTTTTGAATTCAAATATATACTCCTCAAACTTGCTTCCCCTCCTTTCCTTTGTTGACTTTATTTTATTTGCTTTATCTCTGGTAGAACAGAGCAATGGTTCAAAAAGAAAAGAAGAGAAAAGGCTTGGGGTAAACATAACATGTATCGCAAAACAGGTTTATTTAGACTGTGTGTTATGGACAACCTAAACTTTATTTTCAGGTGATGAATTACACCAGTATTATGAGTCAGTGGTATTAGAAAAAGACAAATTACAACTGGCAAATATTTCATATAATTGCCCCGCAGAGGAAATTTTGTAGAAGACGAGCTTAGATGTAAACAACATACAATAACTAAAAGTTCAAAGTGAAAAATTAGGAATCAGAAGGGACTTCTAAAGAGAAAAAGTCAGTAGCACCATGTAATACAATTAACTGTTCTGAAAGAAGGCTGGATCTGAAATTACTTTAAAAAAGTGATTTAATCCTTTAAATAATAATATATATCTGTAATTATACAGATATATAAAAATGAGAGAGTTTTGAGTCCAGTATTTATCTCCCTATTCTCATAACAGGATGGTGAGTGTGAAGAATAGGATGTCTTTGTGTTAGTGAATAAATTCACACCAAGTAAAATATACATGTTTATTTTGAGGGCAGTTTCAGAATATACGTATTGATACTCAGATGGGACATTTAATACAAACATGTCTGCAAGTGATTGTCTTTTTTCATGCAGTATGAACCAAGAGGACCTGGCAGGCCATTGTACCAAAGAAGAATGTCATCTAGTTCAACCCAGGCTTGTTCTGAAGGTTTAAATACTCCTCCAGATAATGTTGGACAGTGTCAAGAGCTTCAGGACCAGAGTAACCCCTCCTCTTTCAATTATTCACCACCCGAATGGTGGGTCAACTCTTCTTCATCAGCCCCCTATCAGAACATTCCATGCAACGGATCCAACAGAGCAATCCCACCAAGAGAACAGTTAGGTGAGTGAGTGTTACTTTCTTGTCCCTTTAAACCAGGGGTGGGCATCTGTGGCCCCTTTAATCATGATGACTCAGGAATTCTGGGAGTTGAAGTCACAAAATCTTGAGGTGTGTATGCTATGTATCTTGTTTGCTCGTTTACTCATTCTGATTGTCCATGGTTAGAGTACACCAATGATGTGTTTTTAATCTTGGCCTTAAAGTGCAGCATATTCTTAAACTATTTTGGCTATCTTTATTAAACCAACTGAATAACAATTTCAATAGGCTTTGTAAAGTTCGCCCAAATTCTTTCAAATTAAAATGTCTTACAGGACTGGAAGCGTTTGACAAATTCCTGCAGACTTGTATTTAGCTTTTAAGTAATGCTCTTTGTGTATCTTTGGGAAAAGAAACCTGAGAAGTAGCTTTCCAATCTGTTTGTGATCATTATTAAGTTAAAATGGCGGTGGTCATGGCCATGGTTGTGGTGGTGGTGGTGATGATGATGATGATGATGATATCCTTTTCTTTCTAGTTCCTCCGAAGACTATCAAATCCCCCGAGGAACAGATGAAGGTTGAAAACATCCCGTTGTCCAGTTCTTTTAACTACAATGTACTCCAGCATCTGGGCCAGTTCCCACCCCTCATGCCCAACAAACAGATTGTGGAATCTAACAGCAACAGCCAGCCCAGTGCTGGGTTGAACAAACCTGCCATGTCCTACGCAAGTGCTCTGAGGGCTCCTCCCAAGCCCAGACCCCCTCCTGAGCAGGCAAAAAAGAATAGCGACCCCTTGTCTCTGTTTCAGGAACTTAGCCTAGGTAGTTCATCAGGTAGCAATGGCTTCTACTCCTATTTTAAATAATCAGACTATTTTTGTAGAGACATTTTAATTTTTATTTCTGTGAGTAGATTTAAATAGCTGGGGCTGCACCTGCAGGCACCATCGTTTCTCTGTTTATATTAGTAAATATATTTTGGTTTAATGGCTTTGCTGCTAGACTTGAAGCTAATTCTTTTTAAATTATATTCCACTATTTTACTTTCTTTTTGATGTGGGTCAGAAGTTTGAGAAAAAAAAATCCCTAGGAAAAAAAAAAACTTAAAAATTATGTAACTTTATCTATGTGTTGCATTAAAGCTAGCAGCTGAAAAGTTAACTGTGCAACTTTAAAAAAAATATATAAACATTAAAAAAAAAGTTGTCTAAATTGTATTTAAAAATGTAAGTAGCATTTACATTTATTCAATAACATTTAGCATACTGTGCTGGGTTTCTGTACCAGAAATGGCCAGTTAATGTACAAATGTATGTTATGTCTGCTTAAATTGTTTATTTTTTTTTTAAATAAAGATGCAGCATCTTATATTTACATTCAGTTTTATCAGATTTCTGTGAAGGGATGCTGCATTCTAAGACTTTTATAGTTTTAGAATCTGTATGATGTGGTTATAGTAATTTCCTTTCTAGGATGAAGTGAAGGCCTTTGCTGCAGACCCAGATACTACTCTTTTGCAATTAAACAAAAAATTAGTGGTCAACCTAAAGATGAAAAATTCATGTTGTATTTTTTGACAAGCTACTCATTCAGCTTGTTGGAGGGATTAATTTAATAGGTTTTTAAACAGAAATCATGAAATGACAAAAATTGCTATATTGGGTGCTTGGTAGTTGAATAGCTATTTTTAAAAAATCCAATTGAATGAACTTAAGAAAAATAATTGAATCCCCCTCCCAACTATGCACGTTAAATGTTTGTAATTTAGTTTCTTCTCCTCTGATTTTTCCAGTGGTATGAGTATTGTGCCACTTTAAGGGTTTTTCTTCTTTTTTTCCATCAAAAGATTTTGGTACATGATTTGATGTTTACCTTAAATGTGACATTATCCACAAATATTCAAATATTTTGCTAACTGTTTTGTTTGAGGAACTTCATTAAAGAAGATTTTTATGTTTGCCAAAGCTGTATCCAAATTAATCCCAGCCTTGGGGAAGAAGAGTTGTGGGGAAGGTTTGGGGAAGCAGTATGAATGATGTGGTTATTTATATTCTTGTATCTTCTGTCAAGGCCTTTTGCCACTATATATTGAAAGAAAAATCTATAAAAGACTGTACAGCAATATGTTACAAAATTTGGGGGAAGAATTAGGGTAACCTTTACCTTTACGATTTTGGTCTTGTACACTGTTCATACTTTTGAAAGAAATCTTTTTTAACTTCAACGGAGGCACAGCCTCCTTTACACTTGAAAAGATCTCTTTGATCAGGGACAATTAATTTTTATCAACTATTTATTTTAATTTCCCATTATAAGCGATATTTTCAAAAATATAGTTTTAAAGTTTCTTCCCATAACTGTTTAAAACTGGGCTTCATTTACAGGGATGTTTGTTTTTGCTTTGTCGAGCTACTGTATTTGCTGCTGTATCAAATCTAATATTTGCTTTGGTTTCAGTCCCTTCATACCTGTTGGATTTTATACGTTGTGATGGTGACATCTCGGTTTGACTGAAATCTGTGTCACTTTTTTCTTATTGATTTCGGATAACTAAGGAACTTTCTATAAAAAATATGCATACTAACTTAATGTGCTGCAATATTTTAATGGCTGCTGGGCTCAGAAATGGGTGAAGCTAAATAAAGCTGTTATAAAACCAAACAAAATGAAAGCAGAAGATTCTGCTCAATTTTATTTAGTACCCCGAGGACACATTCAGGATGTAAGCATGAAGTTAGTCAGATCATTCTGTCCTCAGTTGACATAAACCAGGATTTAATTAGTCCCACTTAAATACCTAAAGTTATTTCTGTTGATTTTGTGTCCTGCCCTGACTATCACTGATGAACGTTGAGGACAATTGACCTACTGAAGAATAAATAGGAACACATAGAAAGGTATAGTAGTTGGTTGCTTATAGCACAAATACATACACTTTCTGTTGATTCTGTGTCCTGCCCTGACTATCACTGATGAACATTGAGGACAATTGACCTACTGAAGAATAAATAGGAACACATAGAAAGGTATAGTAGTTGGTTGCTTATAGCACAAATACATACACTTTCAATTTAGCACTCTGAAATCACAGAGTTCAAATTCACACACTTGATAGTCTTATTATTCCCTTCACCTGGACTGAATCTATATAAATACTGCTTGGTCAATTATTTTCATCTGTGAATTAGTGAAATTAGGAAGAAGGTGCAGTCTTCAATCTATTTAATCTATATCTTAACTTTTCTCAAGAGTTAATATGGAATTAATAAGCTGTGGAGTACAACACGTTATGGCATCTATGTGGATCTGCAGTAAGGTACTTTCTGAGTTTTCACTCGGTATTTTAGTGTTAGCAATTTCAAAGAAAATGTGCATGAAAGCTCCACGTTTTTGCAATTTGGTTCCCATTTGTATTGGGTCATAGAAAAATTCTCATAGTCTGTGTTCAGACTGCTAGTTTATTGCTAATATTGGAGACATCTTACTTTTAAGAACAGATCACCACATTCTTTCTGATTTGAGCCATGATGGAACTTGATTTTTCAGATTAGTGGATTATACCATTACCATAATAAAAGGCATACATGTAACAATTATTGTAACATCTGATTATCCTGGTTATTAAGAACACATTGTTGGAGCTATTCTATATTTACGTCTCTGATTCTTATTATTCAAATTATATAATTTTTATAAAAACCCTTTTTTCCCACTTCAAAGAAGGTTTTCTTCATTATTTCATTTCACAATTACTTTATCATTGTAGGAATAAATTTACTTCAGGAGCATGTCATATATCATAGTTTATTTCATTAGCAAAAAAGTTTACATTTAAAAATATAACACTTAAAGTTGGTACTATATAAAGAAAAGAGCTGATAAACTTTGTTACGTGAACAATGTTGATTCACATTACAATTGCACAGCTAGTTAGAATAATAAGTGAATTTCTTTTACATGAAGGATTCATTTTGCAGGAAGTATCCAGTCTTGTAAATTCAAAAATACAAAACTGAAAATTGCTTACTATGACTTGAAGCTTAAAAATTAGATGGTT
Source organism: Masticophis lateralis (assembly GCA_030761175.1). Lineage (NCBI taxonomy): Eukaryota > Metazoa > Chordata > Lepidosauria > Squamata > Colubridae > Masticophis > Masticophis lateralis. Next base: position 132,878,416 of record JAUDYJ010000002.1, on the reverse strand, counting down.
CTTGAAGACAATTTGTCAACATATATTTGTAACTCTGAATTCTCAATTCTCGTGTGTGTGTGTGTGTGTATGCGTGTAGATTCCAAGTTCAGAAGTTATGATATTAGCTGTTGATGTTATAAACCCTGACCATATCTGAGGGTGCATCTAAGATCCATTCTGATCAATTTACTCTCAGTGACTTTAGGTCTATTTTCTAACATAAAACAGGACATACATTTTCCCCTATAAAATGTAAGTAAAGTAGAAAAAGTAGTGGTTCAAAAGTCCACTAACTGAGTGTCCCAGCAGATGGCAGTTTTCTATGGCTCCTATTTTTTTCTGTGAAAGGACATCTATTAAAAGGCCCACACCTTTTGGGAGAATTCCTGCCTGTTCTACAGGGGATCCCAACTTCAGCTCCTGAAATGCTTATGTGTCTATTCAGCCTGAAGTCTAGCGATCAGTATTTGTTGGAGCTGACAGTGCGGAAGCGTGCAAGGATTTCCAGGATAATCATCACGCCATTTTAATTTTAATTGTTTTGCTATCCAGTCTCCTTTGAAGCTGAAGCAGGCTTGAAATACTGTTAATAAACGTCTTTTCAGAATTTGTGAAAAGTGACCCTGTGTTATAAAACTTCAAAATTAGAGGTAAAGAGTATTTAGAACATCAAAGGGCAAAGAGGAATAAAAGGTCATAGGTCTGAGAATGTATTTATCATGTATTCTCAATTTAAGTGCCAAAACACACTCAAAAATTCAGTTCAGCTCATCACAGATGGGCTTATCTGCAAGGATGCATGGTAACAATGCTTTTTAAAGTACCTCTATATCCAGTGGTGGGATTCAGCCAGTTTGCACTGCTTCGGGAGAACTGGGTGTTAACTTTCTGAGCAGTTTAGTGAACTGGTTGTTGGAAGAAATCATTAGTGCAGAGAACCGGTTGTTAAATTATTTGAATCCCACCACTGTCTATATCCCATATATGGTATACTTGAGGATAACTCCATCTGTGGTCCTCAAATTTTTCACCAAATTTCATGAAAAATTGATAATCTGTAGGTTACTCGTGGATAAGCCAACCCTAAGAATTAAAATATATGAAAATGTCCAGAGTTGGCTGATCCACAGCTGGCATATTTTTAATGGTATTCTTGTTTTTTAAAAATTGAGGATTGGTTTATTTGCAGATGGGTTTATATACAAGTATATACTGTGTTTGGGGAATTCATCTGGGAACAATTCTGATCCAAGCCATCTTATGTCAAAAAGCAAGAACCTGAATTTTCAAGGGCACAGAGGTAGGCAAGAGTTTTGTAAAATAGAATTACCCTTGGTTTTGCCCAATAAGAACCATATGTTTTAAAATGGAGGCAGTTTTATCGTTTTTCTTTCCTGCTTTGTTCTGTATGTGTATGTGTGTTTCAAAGTACATTAAGTCTATTAATTCCTTACTACATTCTCTTTTATTGATTTCCAGTGGAAATCATTCCATCATTCAGCTGCTTGCGGGGTGGGGGGGGGGAGCTACAAGGGAAGTGCCTAGGATTTGCACATCCACAGATTGCCCATCTCTCAAGATGATGATCAATGTCAGTGCATCAGCCAAACTGCAGTAAGTCTATTACACCCTAAGCTAGCAGGAGCCAGTGTGACTTGAGACATTCATCAGTATATGGAATTGCAATATTTGCTGAAGAAATCTATTCTTCCTGTAGATTTGCTACAGGCTCCTGATCTTGAAGTCCCTGGAAATATTCTAATTAAATAAAATGTGGATTGGTTACAATTGGTGTTAGCTGTTTTAATCCTAGTAGCAAATGCATAAGAAAGTGTGTGTGCATTGGAGACTTGGTGAGGAAAAAAAAGGTTACCTGGCACAATGTTGCAGGTTTAATAAAATTACTTTGCACATTGATCCAAGTGACAATGAATTGGGAAGGAAAAATGAGTATGGGCAAATTGGAGTAATACATAAAGAGAATATCAGACTTGCCTCATATCCCATTCAATCCCAATGAAAGTATTCCTGCTTACTCATCCTGTCCTTTTTTTTTTATTATCTCATGCAAGTCTGTGAATAGCTGCTGTAGATACTTATTTATCCTTCTTTACACTATATTAACTCCCTATTTTACTATCCATATTTATGTAGTAAGGCGCTATTTCTAGTCCAAGATACAATCACATAATATTTGCTGAGAGACATTGATGTAACACCACATGGTATATTAACAGACAACTATATGCATGTTTTAAAGCAACCTTTTTCCCCTTCCCAAAATCTCCCTGCTCTTTTCTCCCTTGCAGCCTGCCACTGCTGAGTGCCCAGAGACATGCTTATCTAAGGTTAAATATAGGTGGGTGTTAATGAATCCCACAAAATGGTTGCATTGTATTCAAATTCACACTGTTTAAAGTGATATTTCTATGAAAAATGTGGTAATTGGTTCCAGCTTGACAAAAATAGGTAATGTGTATTAATGAAATATTATGGCAAAGGATAAAAAGCATATACTTACTATTTAAATTTATGGTTAACAGAATCCCAGAGTAGTTTTAGAAAACAAAAGCAAAGAAAATAAAAATCTGCCGAACATCCAGGAAATCCAACATCCTATTTTAACCTTGCCAATGCCACATTCAAGTTGCTCAATTGTATTTTTTTTTTTTTTGCTGTAATGTAATACTAAGCCTCTTCAAAACTTGCACTATTTCCACTTATGAAATCTTTTTCTCTATTTTGCACACATGAAGATTAGCAGCATCTAAAACCGCAATTGTGCATGCCCCTGCCTCATTTGCACATGTGCTAGCCTTGTATTAACTGAATTTTAGGGCACGTTCAATGCAACTTGGTATCGTCATACAATTTTCACCAAATCAAATATTGCATGAGTCAAACTCACATTAATATCAACCTTCAATAATAACAATGAGCCATTAGTCAACTTGTGCAGAATCTTCCATGTCAGCCTTTACACAGACCAGATTTGCTTATTTCCCTTAAAGTAGAAATATTGTGTTTGTTAAACACCCCATGGAGGCTTGGTTCTACATTTTCTGCTAAGCCATGATGGGTGGGCTCCCACTTCACAAAAGGCTAAGAGCAAGCAATGGTTAAACAGCATGAATAATAATATTTATTTTGCCCAAGTCATCAATCTCTCTGAAGTTGCCATAAAAAAACTATTTGAGAATTAAAACTTTAAATCATTTAAAACTTGTGTATACATCTGTGGCAAAGTTTAAGCAACCAATAAGCTTTAAAGTAATAATTTGGGCTTATGCAGATTCCAAAAGATTTGAACTTTCATAATTACAAATCAAAAAGATATTTTGTACTGTATGAAGCTAGCTCAAGACATAGTAGTTGATGATGTATAGAACCTATACAGAAGCAATATTTTACATACAACTTACAGATAAAAAGGGAAAGAGCCAAGCACAGAATTAGGAATGGATCTTGGGAATATGAATCTCAATCATGTACCCTCAAGCCATTGGAGAAAAGCTGACACAAATTTTGTCATGCCCCACAGCACCCATCCAGGGAATAATGGTACTGCTCAGTATCTCAGTATAGAAGTGTAAATAGTGAAATTGCCACAGGAGTGAGCAACCAACTAGCTCTATAGGACAGATGCTGATTGGTTGGTTGGTTGGTTGGTTAGTTGCACATTATGTAGTAAGTTGTAGCTTGGGATGTGCCATTCATGCAAATCTTTACAAGTTTCTGCTCAATTTTTAACCCTAACCCTAACCCTTTGTCTAAATCATCCATCCATAACTTTAGTGTCCTTCAATCTCCCATCCAGACTCCCCCTACTTTGTCCCAGATCTTTGTCCCTTTCCCTCTTAGACTAATCCACCGATCACAGCCAGGTAACCCATCGGTGTGGTTGGCCCTAAATGTTTGTGCTCTTGCATGAATGGTTAAGTTGTTAGGTTTATGCAAATATGCACCCAAGCCATTGTAATAAGACAAAAGTGTGTATAGGTGTGTACACTGGGAGAAAGGAAGAAACGGACTTTGAGCAAGACACAAATGTTGAATGATGAAAACATTTATTTTTTAAAAAACAACCTCTTCCTGTGTGTGCACATGCATTGCACACAGAGACAAAGAAACATCCTGAAGAATGTAGCCAAAATCATTGTGTTTCAAATGAGGCCCATACATCTTTCTTTAGAAGGAGATAGGGCCTTCTATGCAATTAAGAAGAAAAGAAAAATACCCTTTTAGGAGTAGCGAAAAATCTTCAATTTTGTCGCTCACAAAAAGTTGTGCCAAGCACCAAGAATTGTTTCTTGGCATTTAAATTGCATCTGCTGTCTCCTAGTGGTCACGGCTGCAAAACCCAAAAGATGCTTTATGCTTCAACAACTTTTGTGATTGTAAACGGCATTGAGGACTGGGCCTAACGGAATCTACCTTCAAGTGTAATGATGGTCTCGGTGCACTTTTCCTTTTCAAATGGTAGCACCAAACATATCTTACCGCTACATTTAAAATGTATTCATAATTAAAATAGCTTTTTAATAAATCATATTGAAATCTCTCAATGCATCGTGTTTCCAGTATAAACATCTCATGTCCATGGCGGTGAACTGATCTGGCTTGATTCAAAGCATCCATATTTTTAAAGAAATAATTTTTTGCTTCTTTTTTGCTATAGGGAAGGCTAAGCTCTGTCTTAGAGCAGTCAACTCAGTTATATTTAGTTATAATGACTTCCTGGCACTCTTCAGGTGTGCTGGCCAATTGTAGCTGGCAGAACTAGGGCAGGAATTCCTGGAACTGCAGCACTATCATGCATACAGTATGACTGATGGCAGAGAAAGCCCCATCCATAAACCACTTGCCATGGTTGGGTTGGTTTCTTGTAAAATATGAATACACACACACATTTTCATTCCTGCCTTTTGATTTCAGAATTTAGAATAAAAGAATTGGAAGGGACCTTGGAGGTCTTCTAGTCCAACCCCCTGCTTAAGGCAGGAAACCCTACACCACTTCAGACAAATAGTTATCCAACATCATCTTAAAAACTTCCAGTGTTGAAGCATTCACAACTTCTGCAGGCAAGTTGTTCCATTGGTTAATCGTTCTAACTGTCAGGAAATTTCTCCTTAGTTATAAGTTGCTTCTCTCCTTGATTAGTTTCCACCCATTGCTTCTTGTCCACCTCTCCAAAGGTGTTTTGGAGAATAGTTTGACTACCTTTTCTTTGTGGCAACCCCTGAGATATTGGAACACTGCTATCATGTCTCCCCTTCTCTTCATCAAACTATCTTTGATGAAACTAGCTAAACTAGCTATCATGTCTCCCCTTCTCTTCATCAAACTATCTTTGATGAAACTAGCTAAACTAGCTATCATGTCTCCCCTTCTCTTCATCAAACTAGACATACCCAGTTCCTGCAACCTTTTTTATATGTTTAAGCCTCCAGTCCCCTAATCATCTTTGTTGCTCTTCTCTGCACTCTTTCTAGAGTCTCCACATCTTTTTTACATCGTGGTGACCAAAACTGAATGCAGTATTCCAAGTGACCTTCAAGGCATCAAACATTTTTATCTTTCATTCTCTGACAACATTAAGGAAACATTGTGTTAGAAACACCTATTAAAATCCTGATTTCAAGGTCCCTGAAATGTGTCATCATTTGTTTTTTGTTTTGTTTTGTTTTGTTTTGTTTTGTTTTGTTGTTTTGTTTTGTTTTGTTTGTTATTTATTTATTTTTGGGGAAATATGGAAGTGAGCAGATGGATTCTCAGATACAGTCGATCCCATCAATGTCCTGCAGAGTTTTTGGTTGGCTTAAATGTGACGGGAAGCAGGTAGCAAAAGCTTCCCTTCCACGTCTGTTGTGGCACTGTTAGCTGGTGCATGCTGAAGATGAAACTGCAATTCCATCACGGCAGTGTCCACTGGTTTTCATTTCTTAGGTTTCTATTCATGTGGCCCATTTTTGGGCTCAGTTGCCGCTGGAGTGCATAATTTATCTGACTGGATTCTGCCATCCAATACCCTTTTTCTCCTGGTATGCTCTCAGAGCCTCTATATTTGTCACAAAATTAATAATTACTATGCAGCTTCTTATAATTGATATAAATGAAATAAAAGAGTTGGAAGGGACCTTGGGGGTCTTCTAGTCCAATTACCTGCTCAAGCAGGAAATCCTATACTATTCCAGATAATAGAATAGATGTCCCGTCTCTTCTTAAAAAACTTCCAGTTGGAGCACCCACAACTTCTGAGGCAAGTTGTTCCACTGATTAATTGTTCTGTCAGGAAATGATTCCTTAGTTCTAGATTGCTTCTCTCCTTAATAAGTTTCCATCCATTGTTTCTTGTCTTGCCTTCTGGTGCTTTGGAAAATAACTTGACCTTCTCTACTTTGTGGTAGCCCCACAAATATTGGAACACTTTTACCATGTCTCCTCTAGTTCTTCTTTCCTCTAGACTAGCCATTATCAATTCCTGCAACTGTTCTTCATATATATTAGTCCCCAGCCCCTTAATCATCTTTGTTGCTCTTTTCTGCACTCTTTCCAGACTCTCAGCATCTTTTTTATAATATGGTGAGCAAAACTGGATGCAGTATTCCAAGTGTGGTCTTACTAAGGCTTTATAAATAATATCCCTCTTGCAAATGACGAATAATCGTCTTTTAGATAAGTCACCAAAGAACTATGGATAATGACACATTTCCAGATCTATGGACTACAGCATCTATTATCTCCAACCAGTAGTTCAACAAGGAAGTTTGCAGGTCTGGTTATGTAATGACTCACTTAATGATCGCTTAGCAGCAAAAATTCTAGTCCCAGCTGTGGTCATAAATCAACGACTAACCTGTATGGTATTTGACAATACTTAAATTCTTTTCTCAGCTTCTCTTCATGTTTTGACAGATGACCCAGCATCTCTAAAGGGAGATGGAATTCCATGGCAAAAGATCAAGAATGACTCCTTTAAAAAGCCAAACTGTTCTATCGTATGAGATTTGTATGTGTCAAATCCACTGCTAAAACATTTTGTTTCCCATGAAAATTTCCTCCATTATCAACAACGTTAAAGATCGGAATAGCCCTCCTGAGGCTTGATGAAAGGTTATCTGGCCAAATAAGTGTATTTCCTGTCCCATTAAAGGCAACCAAATTTTATATTTACTGTGTAAAGGTAAAGTAAATCAGGATTAGCCCAATGCAGGGAGGAGGAAGGAGCGCTTAAGTTAGGGAGATGAACTGGACAATATAGAGAAAATTAGACCTCTTTAATAAATAATGCCTGAAACATTTAGACAGATCTGTTCATTCAGCTCAGTTTACTGAGAGACAAGAAGAGAATATTTGAAGCTCAGAGTTCAACTGTGGTGTCCTTAGTCCTTTCTCAGCTTGGTTACAGACGTTTCATTACCAAATTAGAAAACATCATCAGTGCTAGATGACATTACCCAATAAAGATGATATTAATGAAGGAGCAGAGTGATCAAACCAATATTTGCTGTTTGCTTCTGATATGATATACTGCCAGAAATAATTTAGTAGGAATTAAGCTTTGTTATTGGCTTCTTCTTATATTATTATATACTGTCAGAAATTAGCTGTTAGGAACTAATTCTAGCTTATTGTAGCCTTGATCCTGGTTGGCATTAGAGCAAAGATTGTTACCTTGCTTCTGTGTCTCGCTTCTGTTCTTGGCTTCAAAAGCTAGGCACATCCTTGAAAATATAGAAGAAACTGTTACCTAGGAATATCAGGCCCCATAGATAAAGGAATGAGAGGACGGAGTTTTCCTTCCTCATAAATTCTGAATCCTGAAAGCATTTTGCTGAATAAATAACTTTGTTAGTGGGGGAAACCGCCCCTACACAAGGCTATAGGAATGCTCCATTGATAAGGTGGACAGAGACAGGGGCCTGAACAAAGAACACTTTAAAGACCACGTTGGTAACAAACCTTTGTCTCTAATTGGATAAACTTTGTTTCTATTGGTGTAAAATGTATATAATACTCTGAGCCACTCTCGCAGGGATGTGGCTATCCCTTACATCAGTGGTTCTCAATCTGTGGCTCGCGACACCTTTGGGGGTCGAACGACCCTTTCACAGGGGTCACCTAAGACAGCCAGTGGCGCAAGACAGCCCTCCTCTCCTGCTTCTTGGGATTCGGAGCAGTAAATGGCGTCTGGTCCGGGGAACATCCGGACTTTGCTCTTCATTGCGGACACCAGATCGGCCCCCTGCAAGCTCTCATCTCTTGAGGAGCACTCCCTGAAGTAGTGCGGGAAACTTTGTTTGTACTCCTCGAGAGACGAGAGCTTGCAGGGGGCCAATCTGGTGTCTGCAATGGACAGCAAAATCCGGCTTCTTTTCTCTGCTGTAAGTGCAGCATCAGGATTCCGCCTTGGTACATTTGTGGCGCAAGGCAGCCCTCATCTCCTGCCGCTTGGGACTCGGAGTGGTAAATGGCGACTGGTCCGGGCAGCAGCCGGATTTTGCTCTCCATTGTGGATGCCAGATCAGCCCCCTGCAAGCTCTTGTCTCTTGAGGAGCGCTCCCTGAAGTGGTGCAGGAAAGTTTGGTCAGGCTCCTTGAGAGACAAAAGCTTGTAGAGGGCCGATCTGGCATCCGCAATGGAGAGCAAAATCCAGCTGCTCCTCGAACCAGATGTTGTTTATTGCTCGGAGTCCCAAGTGGCAGGAAATGAGGGCTCCTTGCACTGCAAATATACCAAGGCAGAATCCTGATGCCGCACTTACAGTAGAGAGAAGAAGCTGGATTTTGCTCTCCATTGCAGACACCAGATTGGCCCCCTGCAAGCTCTCGTCTCTCGAGGAGCCTGACCAAAGTTTCCGGCGCCGCTTCAGGGAGCGCTCCTCGAGAGATGAGAGCTTGCAGGGGGCTGATCTGGCATCCGCAATGGAGAGCAAAATCGGCTGCTCCCCAGACCAGTCACCATTTACCACTCCAAGTCCCAAGTGGCAGGAGATGAGGGCTGCCTTGGCCACCGGCTGGCGCAAATATACCAAGGCGAATGCTCATGCCACGCAAGTAGTTCAAGTAGTGCTTCGCTCCCACACTTCTTCCAGACCTTGGTGTTCCGCTCACCTCAGTCTGTCAGGGAGATGCTTGACTTCCTCTCCGCCCCAAGACACTGGCCAGCCCATGAGATGAGAGAGAGAAAGAATGAGAGAGAGAGAGAGAGAAAGAGAGAGAATCAGAATGAGACAGAGAGAGAAAGAGACAAAGAATGAAAGAGAGAATGAGAGAGAAAGAATCAATGAGACAGAGAGAGAAAGAGACAAAGAATGAAAGAGAAAGAAAGACAGAATGAAAGAGAGAATCAGAGAATCAGAGAGAGAATCAGAGAGAGACAAAATGAAAGAGAGAGAGAGAGAGAGAATCGGAATGAGAGAATCAGAATGAGAGAGAGAGAGTGGGAAAGAGAGAGAAAGGGGGAGAGAGAAAGAGAGGAATGAGAGAGAAAGAGTGGGGGAGAGAGAGAGAAAGGGGGTAAAGAGAAAGAGAGTGGGAGAGAGAGAGAGAAAGAGGAGGGAGAGAGAATGAGAGAGAAAAAGTGGGAGAGAGAGAAAGAAAGGGAATGAGAGAGAAAGACTGGGAGAGAGAGAAAGAGGGGGGAAAGAGAGAAAGAGGGGGGAGAGAGAGAAAGAGAATGAGAGAGAGAGAGAGGAGGGAGAGTACCTGAAGGACCCCATCCCATCATTGGGAGTCCAGGTGCTTCAGCAAGCGGCATGCTGGATTTGTATTAGTGGTCCACGAAATTTAAAATTATGAACTTGGTGGTCCCTGAGGTCCAAAAGATTGGGGACCCCTGGCCTAAGACCATCGGAAAACACATATTTTCGATGGTTTTAGGAATAATTTTATGGTTGGGGGTCACCACAACATGAGGAACTGTATTAAAGAGTCACAGCATTAGGAAGGTTGAAAACCACTGCCTTACATGCTTTTGTCTGTGTTTTGGAAATAGTATCACCCAGCTCTTTTTGCTTTGGCCAAAGAATAAAAAGTTGTTATTTTTGCAAGCCTCATCTTGAGTCTCACTCTCTTTGGCATCTCAGTTGCTTGGGGAAACTTCTGGGGCCTTACATTAGCTATGTTGGTAATATAACATCTGCAAGAGAACAATCAAGCTCAGAGAGTGCCAAGGACTCTACAGCTCAGTTGTATTTCGTGGTGTTCTGTATTTTTGCCATTCTGGATTTCCTTTTGTCTCATGTTTACATTACCACACACATTCTCTTTAAAGGCCTTATATTTAAGGAAATACAATGAACTTTGTTACTCTCTCCTCAAATATGCCTTTTTGTATGGTTTTTGCCTACGGTATTGTTTTGACAAGTGAATTCTCTGTAAAAGCATTTTCTATGCTATTAGCAGTAATTGGCACATTCAGCAATTTTGGGGGGAGTGTGAGCTGATGATATAATTGCAATAGGCAGAAAACTGTAAATATTGAAATATCTGCCTTCTGAGAGATGAATCAAGACAGGTTGCTAATATGTAGTCCTCCTGAGTTATATTGGCAGAAATTTTGGAAGCTGTAACTGTGACTGGCAAAGATCTGGAGTCCCTAAGATGACCCCTGGGGCAATCTGTCAGCTAATTTGTTCCTTGGTTCACGCCAAATTAACCCCGTCTCAATTTTTTCTTAATTTTTAAAAAGGAAGCGAGAAAGGGCGAGAAAAGATATCTCAAAGAATGCCAACAAACAGAGAAAATAGCAAAGGAAATTACAGATTTTTAAAGCCACCAGAGAAATCACAGACAATGTGATGGGACTACCCAAATACAGGTAGTCCTCGACTTACAACAGTTCACTTAGTGACCATCCAGGGTTACAATGGCAGTGAAAAAAGTGACTTATGAACTGTTTTTCACACTTATGATGGTTGCGTGTGATCATACCTTGATGATCATGTGATCAATATTCAGATGCCTGGCAACTGGCACGTTTTTATAGTGGTTGCAGTGTAGAGGTAGGGTTAACAGGAATCTGCGACGGGAGATGAAGAGGAGAATGATCAGAGTGTGAGGTTAGGAGGAATGAAAAGATCATCTCCTATAAGAGCTGCCAATCGTCCATTGTGGGTGATCGAGGGACTGCTTTCTGCTGAATAAGCAAAGACCATGAGAACGGTAACAAGCTCAATGAATGCGTGGATAGCGAAAAGAATTTGCTTTTAAGATTTCATGTGAACTGGGAGGAATCTCTAACAACTTTTCTGTTTCTGCATCAGGCATTTATACTTGGCTAATCTAAGATCCTGGGAAGGAACAAGAAGAAATAAAAGCTTTTCAACAGATTACGCTCTAAGAGGCAAAAGTGAAAAAGGGAGCCTGCAATTGTGAGTTGCAATGCTTATGGGCATGGCTCCTTGCCAGAATAAACTGGCAGATTTTTTTATTTTTTGCAAGCTTGTAGCAGTCTAAAGAAATGTCAAAGGATAGGAAGGACAAAAAGGCCACATGCCAGGTGACGAGAAAAGGTGGGGATTTATGAATTCAAAGAAAGAAGGCGCTACTTTCGGAGTAAGCTATTAGTAGAAGCAGCTCACTGTAAGGAAAACAATTCTTAGCTTAATAACCAAAAACTATACACACAATTATTGGATGGGGGATACTTGTGTTGTTAATGATGTCTGTGAAAAAGATCGCAAAGTAATAATTGATTTCAAAGGGAATACGAGCCAGCCGTGTGATGTAGCTGCAATAATGCCAAATGCAATTTTAGGCTGCATCAACAGAACTATAGTTTCCAAATCACAGGAGGTAATTGCACCATTTTATTTCATTTTGGTCAGATTCCCCACCTCAGAGACTGTATCCAATTGACGCTTTTATATACTGCTCTATACGTTGATATTAAAAAATGCGACGGAATATTATAATGACGCTATCTGCTTTATTATACTTTGTTTAGTGATTTTTAAATTGCAAACTGAATCCATATTACACAGGCTGGCTGTTAAATTATTCAGTTCTAACTTGTTACAAAAGCAACCACAATATTATTTTTGAGACTAGAAAGCTTATTTCCCTGTCCTTGCTTTCTAAGACAGGTTTCTATAATTTTAGTCCTTGTCTTTTTTGGGTTTGTGGATGTCCAGGGTTTTTTTGGAGGGGGGCTTCTTGGGTAGGTGTTCTTCTGTCACCTGATCTGAAGCATTTAGCAATAGCAATATAGCAATAGCACTTAGACTTATATACCGCTTCACAGTGCTTTACAGCCCTCTCTAAGCAGTTTACAGAGTCAGCATATTGCCCCCAACAATTTGGGTCCTCATTTTACTCACCTTGGAAGAATGGCTGGCTGAATCAACCTTTATAACTTCTTACCTCCTATACTCAACCAGTTTAATAGCTCTACAAATGCTAACCAGGCTGCAAATGCTATGAAATACTCAAATGTACATACTGTGTCTTTTGTTTCTTTCCTCTGCTAAAATCACATTGGCTATTTGTGGAATGTGACTGCCGTTGTTCTAGAACCGTTGGAGATGTTGAATAGCATTCCCCAATTTGGTCACCATTTGTAATTCACCACCAGCAAAGCCAGCTGATGGGATCAGCTGGGAGCTATGGTCAAAAACATCTGGACAGTGGCAGATGCAGGAATACTGTAGTTAACTATATTAGCTGATGATTGGAGTAGATCCCTTGCTGGCTTCCCTCTGCATAATTTGATTTGGTTTTCAAAATCATTATTATTATTCAATTTCCTTGTCTCTGTCATTCCCCAATCATACCAGCTCAACAAATTACTAGCTGACATATAAGAAGTATAATAAAAATCATCACTGTTGACTCTAAGCATATGCCTTAGAGATTCTTCTGTCTTCATGTTATCCAACATCTTTTTTTAGAATCTATTTTTGTAATCTGCTTAATAACATTATGAGTGCCTCCAAATTGGTAGTAAGATTATTTACAGATGGAGGAAAAAAATTATACACTGACAAAATATGATTTAGGGGTTTTTTTCCCCCCTTTGTCGTTTCTACGGTTAATCAAATGGGGAAGGAGTCCACCAGATGTTTTGGATTATATATCCTATGGGCCTCTGTTAACATGGCCAATTATGAAAGATTAATGGAGCTATAACGCAAAACATCAGGTAGGCATCAGGTTGTTTGTCCCTAAAAGAGTGACCACAACTCCTATTTAGACAAATTTTCTCTCTTTCTTAAGTCAGTATTTCTATTCAGTGACATTTATAACTTTTTCAGGCTGTATTAACAATCCAGCAGTGCAATCAGGACAAGTCCTTGTACATCTTATCAAAAGAGGTCATCTTCATCACTTCTTTTATCTCAGGATTTTGCATTCAGCTCCTATCTGATTCTCTCAGTAGGCATGATCCAAAGATATTCCCACACCAACTCCTGGAGGTCGTCTCTCTCTCTATATAGCTGGCCATTGAGGAGGGATATGATATGGCTGAAGTGGCAATATAAGCTGGCAACACTTAATGCTCTGGCTCAGCGTCCATGCAAGTCTCCCATGGGTTCTGTGGCATGCGAGGCAAGGAGATGAGCAGAAGAGCCACTCCACAGAGGAACAGCAAGACGAAAGAGGCACAGGCACAGGCGAAGGACCAGGAGTAGTAGTACTCTATCCAGTCTGTGTCATCACTCGCGATCATCTTTTTGACCGATTGCCTCATAACTTCCACAGATATGATGATACACAGGCCTGGGGAGAGGGAAAAAGAAAACAGTGAGCAGGGAACAGAAGCCCAAGGCCACTGACTTGTTCTTTCTTAGTTTTACACTGAACTGAATTCCAGGTTAACTACTAGATGTTTCTAGACTTCTGGATTAAACTGGCAAAGCTCTTTGAACCATCACCACCTTCCTTTTAATCATGTTGGTCTTCTACCATCTCCCTTCTTCCTGTCCTACCTAACTGTGACCCATGCAGTAAAGTTGATGTCCCTATTTCTTCCTTCCCACCTGCAAACGTATAGAACATGGCAGCAGGCCTCAAGAGGTAATCCATCTTCTTCCGGAAGGATAAGAGGACACAAATGGTTCCGATGATGGAAAAGCCCATGCTGAAGATGGCAATGGCAGCTGCAGAAATGCTGTATTCTAAAGAGCCAAAAAAAAAAAAAAAAAAAGGAGAAAAGCACTGATGATGTTATCTTGCTTGGTAATGAAACATCTGCAAGAAAGCCACCAAGCACCCCATCAAAAGGAAATGGTCATTGACAAATCTTATAATCACAATGGGGAAGAAACGCAAGAGCAAGAACCTACCACCAACTATCCAAGGGTTGTCCACAGAGGACAGTCTGAAAAGTCAAGATGGTGGTCACAACAATCGAAGCTTTGCCTGGTTTTTTATCTGTGCCGCACCATTCTGACTGCCACCTATATACTGGTGAACATCCTTGTGGACTTCTGCTATAAGAGCAATGTTTCTGTTCTGACCTAGGCTTCCTGAGTCAGTAAAACACACGAGTAGTCCCAAAAACCTCTTTTATTGCAACAGCTGTGAATTCTGTTCATTCACAGCTGAGTCCCACATAGTTGTAAAGTGTCCTTTGGATTAAGGCTGATAATCACCCACCTTTATCTCCCTTGACACGCTGCCAAAGACTTAATTGGCAAAGCCACATGGAGTCCAGAATCAGAGTTTCAGACTTTAAACTGAACAGAATTAACAACATTGCTTCCTGCAAAGACCCACATGCCTTTGCTCCTCTTTTAAGTCTTATGGGAGGAGTCAATCATCTCCAAGCCCTACTCCTGAGTTGTCCCTTTTGTTTTAACTATTCTTGCCTTCTGGCAGCTCTGCGCATGCGCGCACTGGGAACAGGCTCCCCTTGTTCCTCTGCCTTGCTGAGGTCCAACACTGGAGGCTCTGGAGGCAGCACATACTTCCCATATGGCCCTTTCTCTGCCTCTGAAGCAGAGCCCTCGTCTGAGCCTCCCCCAGACTCCAGGACTGGGCCATGTTCCTCCCCAACCTCCTCACTGTCCGACTCTGCTGCCAGCTCTGTCGGCCATCAGTCGGACCACAACAGTTTCCCTCTGGGCAATCAGAATGGAAGGGCTTCAGAAATAGGAAAAACGTAAACTAACTTTGCGATGCACGATGGGGGCCAAGGCAACAATTCAGCCTTAAACATGTAGAGGGTGAGATAGTGAATCTATGAATGAAATTGTAGTGTTCCTGGTTCAGTAGGTAACAGATTTTCCTTCTTCCTTGTCCGATTTTCTAGGAAAAATCATAATCAGCTCCGGAAGACACATTAATTTCTGCTCTGAGAAACAAATATGATATGGCAGGGAAAAATCTCTGGGTTTTGAAATAGAACACCACTTGCAAGTTGAGAAGGAAAAGAGAGGCTATAAATCCCACCTTTTTCTTAATAGCAAAATTGGCAAAGATACAATAATCCACCCGACTGTCTGCTGGTTACCTTTTCACCTTTCTTTTTCAAAGTTTTTACTCAGCTGAACTTGGGTATTAGGCATAATCATAGATGGGAGAAAAGAATTTGGGGACAGCTGCAGGAGAACAGGAGAAAGATTTCTGAGCTTCCTGTTTTACAGTCCACATTTATACTGATCCGGCAGTTTTATCCCTTTTGTAGGATTTAAACAGGAAAAAGGCACCTGGGGCTTATGATATACGTATATTAAAAATATTTTTAATTTTATTTTTTTTTAAAAAAAATGCTTTTAAGATGCTTTGTGTATTTTCTTCTTTCTTTCTTTTCATTCATTCACAGGATTTTCTCTGAACTGAATAATAGCAGATCATTATGATCAAATAGATCACTTCAACAGAGCTTGTCTGTATCTTCTCTGGGAGATTCCCAGAGCAAATCCCTGATATTATTATTAATAATATAAGATACAAAAATGAAAAAAATAATAATAGGAAAGATAGGGGAGGGAAAAGGGAAGGGAAAAGTGTAGGAAAAAGGGGAAAAAGAAAGAAAAAGCATTCACTTCTGACTCCCTGTGGTGCAGTAGAATAATAACATCAAACCTTAACTTTCTACTTTTAGATAATAGTATGAACTAGCCATTTCTATAACAACAAATCCCAAATCAATTTCATTTTTTTTCCCCACCTCGAGCACAAAATCCAGAAGCAGTTTCCAAGTAGGAACAACATTAGTTGTGTTTTTGTCTTTAATCAAAGCAGTCAGTTTAGCCATCTCTGCTAACTCCACCAACTCCTGCAGCCATTCATTCATTGTGGGAATCAAAGTGTCCTTCAATTTTGGGGCGTAAAGCAGGGATGAAATCCAGAAGGTTCTGACAAGTTCTAGAGAATCGGTAGCGGAAATTTTGAGTAGTTTGGAGCAATGGCAAATAAAATCTCCGTCTGGTCCCAGAGTGGGGTGGAAATGGAGATTTTGCAATATCCTTCCCCCAGGAGTGGGGAGGGAATGGGGATTTTGCAGTATCCTTCCCCTGGAGTGGGGTTGGAATGGATATTTTGCAATATCCTTCCCCCTGGATTGGGGAGGGAATGGAGATTTTGCAGTATCCTTCCTCTGCCACGCCCACCAGCCACACCATGCCCACCAAGCCACGCCCACAGTAGTAAAAAAATTTGAATTTCACTACTGGCATAAAGTAATTTTGCTGCTGTCAATATATATAGCACCAAAGTTCCAATTTTTTTTCCCAAATCTTTTTTCATTAAACCCAAAAGAAACGTTTCTGGTTTGATCTTTATATTCACTTTGAGAATCTTCTGTATCAAGATGTGAATCTTACTCCAATATTTCTTTGCTTTGTCACATGTCCCGCATAAGTGATAAAAGAGCCCTTCTTTATTTTTGCATTTCCAGCATTCATTTTGAAATATCTTATAAAATTTTTCTTTTAAATTATAATTTAGTGTAATTTTTAAACCTTTCGTCCACATATTCTCCCATTGTTCAAGCATGACATTATATCCAACGTTCCTTGCCCATTGAATCATGCAGTGCTTTACACGTTCATTCTCCAAATTCAGATTCAATAACGGTTTATAGACCTTGGCAATAATATGTTCATCACTACCGCACAGTAGGATTTCCAATTCATTTTTCACAAAATGAAACTGATAACTCTTTTTGTCTGATTTAAAACTTTCTTTCAATTGTAAATATGTAAACCAATAGTAGTCACATCCTTCTGATTCACCTCTTTAGACTTAAGGATAGACTCACCAAAGTTAAAAGATATTTTTTGACTATAAATCCACCAGCCTGGCTTCGCCACCATTTCTTTTCTATTCTATCCCTGAAATTTTCTTGTCAAGGTTTTTTGGTAAGTGGTTTGCCCTTGCCTGCTTCCTGGGGCAGAGAGAGAATGATTGGCCCAAAATTACCCAAACTGGCTTTGTGCCTAAAGTGGGACTAGACGTCCCAACCGCCTGGCTTCTAGCCTCGTGTCTTAATCACTGAGCCAAACTGGCTCTCATTTCAATACAGGTAGTCCTTGAGTTCATTTAGTGACTGTTCAAAGTTACCACGGCACTTTAAAAAGTGATTTAGGACCCTTTTTCACACTTATGACCTTTGTAGTATCCCCATGATCATATGATCAAAATTCAGGTACTTGGCAGCTGACTCATATTTATGACCATTGCTGTGTCCCAAGGTCATGTGGTCACTTTTTTTGCAATCTTTTGACTTTGACAAGCAAAGTCAATGGGCTTGCCGGTTTTATTTAACAGCTGTGTTACTAACTTATCAACTGCAGTGATTCACTTAGCAACTGTGGCAAGACAGGTTGTAAAATGGGGCAAAACGCACTTAACAAATGTCTCACTTAACAACACAAATGTTGGGCTCAATTGTGGTTGTAAGTCAAGGACCACCTGTAGTAGCAAGCCTATAAAGGCTAACAGTCTATTGAATATACAGACTTGAAAATACTAAGGCGTGAAACATCTGAAGGAGATTCTTGAACTGTAACAAAATAATACAACGAATAAGGATGAGGGAGTTAATTTCCTTACAGCCAGTGGTGAAATCCAAAGTTTTTTACTACCGGTTCTGTGGGCATGGCTTGGTATGCATGGTGTGGCTTGGTGGGTGTGGTAGGGGAAGGACATTGCAAAATCCCCATTCCCTCCCCACTCCAGGGAAAGGATACTGCAAAATCTCCATTCCCTCCCCACTCCTGGGGGAAAGATATTGCAAAATCCCCATTCCCTCCCCACTCCAGGGAAAGGATACTGCAAAATCTCCATTCCCTCCCCACTCCTGGGGGAAAGATATTGCAAAATCCCCATTCCCTCCCCACTCCAGGGGAAGGATACTGCAAAATCCCCATTCCCTCTCCACTCCTGGGGGAAGGGTATTGCAAAATCTCCATTCCCACCCCACTCGGGGGCCAGCCAGAGATGGTATTTGCTGGTTCTCTGAACTACTCAAAATTTCCACTACCGGTTCTCCAGAACCTGTCAGAACCTTCTGGATTTCATCCCCGCTTACAGCATAAAATAAATTGTTTTAGAATACCAAATTAAATTGGCTAATAGTTTGCTTTTTCCTCATGTAGATGAATCGGATGTAAATGATCCTGTCATCTTCTGTTTCATTTCTAGAATCGTCTCCTACAGACACTAGTTAAATTAGGAAGGAGAAAAAGCTCGTAGAAATCCAGCTGCTCTAATTTTTCTACCTCCTTAGTAGAGATGTTTTGTGGATCCAGCAGAAAGATTTCAAAGACATTTAGAAAATACACTAACATTCTAGAATAAAATGTGCTTGCAAAGCTCTCGGTATCTCCCGTTCTGTCCCAGCAGGGTTTCAGTTCCAGATAAGGTTGGAACTGCCTCCTGCCCGTCACATTAATCAACACTTCGCTCTTTAATGTCAGCCAGGCACATGGGGATGCTGAGAGTAGGGCTCGGATACATCTTCTCAATTTCATCATTTCATGAGTCAGCCCTCAATTGCAAAATAACTGTCAAGAGCAGGAAATCAGAATTCCAGGCAGCTCAAAATAACCTATAAAAAAGATTTATTGCAAGCTTAAGGTCTCTACAAGAATCTGAACTAGTAACGGTCAAAGCAAATTGATGGTAGATAAGAGTCAATGGAATTCAAGGTGGACTGGACTTGTGGGCAAGAAGGGGCTCGAGACTGATGACACATTTGACTCTCCCTCAGGCTCAGTCTAGTCATCTCCTACACCAACAATTACAAGGAGCTGGTTCATTAATGCAGGGGTCTCCTATCTTGGCAACCTAGTCAGCATAGGAATTCTGGGAGTTGAAGTCCACAAGTCTTAAAGTGGCCAACTTTGGAGAACCCTGCCTGCATTAATTAATTCCAACTGGACTCTTGCCGTAGAAGTCATCTGTTAAATCATTCTTAAGACTAAAAACAAAGATGTATGACATGCATACCTTTTTTCACAGATGCAGCAAGTGAATCTGTTTAAAAATATCACCCCAGAAATAAATTATTAACCCAAAGGGATCGTTAAAGCATATTCACTGCACAATTGCAATGAAGCTATTTCAACTTTGCAATGCTGTAATGAAGCATTGGGTCATCCAGATGTACTGCTGAAAGAGTTCACTTACAAATACGAGACTAGGAAAAGCTTTCCTAATGAGAGAAAACTAAGGGCTCTTCTCCCATGCTGAAAGCAGCAAGGGCTGGCTGTCACTCATTTATTCTGACTAAAGAGGAAGAACTTTGGCGAATTCTTTAAGTGTGATCTTCTCTTAGAACAAATGGAAATGCTTCTCATTATATTTAGGAATTTCAGGTCTGGTATTTTCACCATCTAAAAAAGCCTGCCAAGCAAGAAATTCTTATGTGGGTGTAACCCAGTGGTGGGTTTCAAATTTTTTTACTACCAGTTCTGTGGGTGTGGCTTGGTGGGCATGGCATGGCTTGGTGGGCGTGGCAGGGGAAGGATACTGTAAAATCTCCATTCCCTTCTCACTCCAGGGAAAGGTTACTGCAAAATCCACATTTCCTCCCAATCAGCTGGGACTCGGGAGGCAGAGAATAGATGGCGATGGGGCCAGTCAGAATTTTTACTACCGGTTCTTCGAACTGCTCAAAATTTCCGCTACTGTTTTTTTTTTTTATTTGATTTATATGCCGCCCTTCTCTGGAGACTCAGGGCGGCTTACACTGCATTAAGCAATAGCCTTCATACTTTTGTATATTTTTACAAAGTCAGCTTATTGCCCCCACAAACTGGGTCCTCATTTTACCTACCTTAGAAAGGATGGAAGGCTGAGTCAACTTTGAGCCTGGTGAGATTCAGACTTACTAATTGCAGACAGCTGGAGTTAAATTACAATGCGTTAGTCTGCTGAGCTATCCAGGCTCCTCCAGAGCTTGTCAGAACCTGCTGAAACCCACCTCTGGTGTAACCCAAAGGTACTCTTTCAAAAGCCAGCTGGACTTTGTTTTTCCTGGAAGAGCTTTGCTTCCCATCCAAGAAGCTTCTTCAGTTCTTCCTGCCCAAGAAGCTTCTTGGATGAGAAGCAAAACATCTTCAAGGAAAAACAAAATCCAGCTGGCTTTTGAAAAAGCACTTTTGGAACAACCCTGAGCTGGATGACTGAGAATCTCCATAGACATACATGGGCAGAGGTGAAATGCTATCGGTTCGGGCCAGTTTGCCAGAACTGGTAGTTAAAAAATGCTTATTTATTTATTTATTTATTTATTTAATCGAATTTGTATACCGCCCTACTCCCAGAAGGGACTCAGGGCGGTGAACAGCCAAATAAAATACAATGACATACAAAAGTTAAAAATATTTAAAATAAATTAAATAATTAGGCTGAAACAATTTAAAATCCAATTATATAAAACAATTAAAAAACCCATCTTAAAACCCATTTATAAAGGAAGGTTTAAGCCAGACCAGCCTGATGAAATAGGAACGTTTTTAGGGCGCGGCGGAAGGTACGTAGGTCCTGTATCCTCCTTATCTCAGAGGGGAGCTCGTTCCAGATGGCCGGTGCCCCACAGAGAAGACTCTCCTCCTGGGGGCCGCCAGTCGACACTGTTTGGCTGACGGCACCCTGAGGAGCCCCACTCTGTGGGAACGGACTGGACGGTGAGAGGCTATTGGTGGCAGAAGGCGGTCCCGAAGATACCCTGGTCCTAAGCCATGGAGCGCTTTGAAGATAGTAACCAAAACCTTGAAATGCACCCGGAAGACCACTGGGAGCCAGTGCAGCTCGCGCAGGAGAGGAGTCACACTTAAAAAGTTTAAAAAAAAAGAGTTCCGATGAACATGTGTCACTCAGCTGATCTTCGGAACTTTTTTCTTTTACTTTTTAAGCAATTTTTTTTAATACCGGTTCTCCGGAACAAGTAGTTAAAAATGCTTTAAAAAGTAAAAGAAAAAAGCAGGAAATCCAAAAGCGTGTGTTTAGTGTGGCCTGCGCATGGGCACACAGCGTGTGTCCAGTGCTGACTGCACATGTGCATGCATGCAGCGCACATCTTGTACGCAGCACAAATGTGCAGGCAGCGAACCGATGGCGACCGGCGGAGGATTTCACCACTATATGTGGTTGTAATTTTTCCCTCTGCTCCATCTGATGTATTAAGGTTACCGTTCTCAGAACTGAAAAGTGAAAACAATCATTGGAACAGCTTACCTCAGAAGTTGAGGGTGCTATATCACTGGAGTTTTTAAAGAAGAGACTGCAGTGGGCAGCTATTTGTCCAGAATGGCCTAGAGTCTCCTGACTGAGCAGGGAATTGGACTAGAGGACCTCCAAGATCCCTCCCAACTTTGTTATTCTGTATTCTGTCCTGTATTCCATCAGAATTCTCAGTGTTGGTGCCAACACAAGTGGAGGACACCATGATAAGGAAGACTACTCAATATGTTCCTCTAGAGCTGATGGGGCTGATTTCAGGTTCATCTTTCCATAAGGGTGTGATATGACTCTTCATCTCTTTCATCTGTACCAGTGGTGAAATCTAAAATTTGTTACTACCGGTTCTGTGGGCATGGCTTGGTGGGAGTTGGGGGGGTAATGTGATGGTGGGCGTGGCCATTTTTTTTTACTTAAAAAAAAAGGCTTTTTCTACAACCTTTTTGGCGAAGAGGTTGTAAAAAAAATGCTTTCAAAAGGCTCTGATGATCCCAGCTGAGTTGCCTGATCGGCAGAGACTTTTTTTCTTTTAAATGCCTCTAATGATCAGGCAACTCAGCTTGGATCGTCAGAGGCATTTAAAAGAAAAAAGGGGTTTTTTTTCTTTTAAAAGCCTTTGAGGATCCCAGCTGAGCCGCGCGATCATCAGAGGCTCTTTTTTTATTATTTTTAAAAGCATTTTTTTCGGCTGAAGAAGTTGTAGAAAAAATGCTTTTAAAAGTAAAAAAAAAGCCTCTTATGATTGTGCGGCTCAGCTGGGCATGGGGGGTGGGGGGAGCAGGGATTTTTGCTACTGGTTCTCCGAACCACTCACCTCCATCGCTACCGGATCAGGCGATCCGGTCCGAAACGGGAGCATTTCATCCCTGATCTATATCCTTAGACATCTTCCTCTATAGCCGGTTTAACTAACCCATATTTGTTTGGAGCTGGATCCCAATCTGATGAACTGGGTACATTTTGGCATAAGGTATATTACTGTTGCATTGCAGAGGTTGCCTGCTTACCAATTCTTCTTACCTCGTTGTGTTGATACTTGAAAGATCTCAGTGCTTTCTCCTGAGACAAAGTGTGTGAAATAGGAACAGTTGTACTCTGAAAGGAAGGAGGGGAGAGGAAGAAAATAACAACAAAAAAATTAATACTTTTTGTCCAAATCAATTCTTTTCATTTTTGCTGAATCCCGAAACAGACAAGGGATACAGAAAATATACAGGGTAATCCCATATATTTTTATTTAGAATTCAGTCCCATTGGGACTAATGATACACATGGCCGAACATAATATATGGGGGTGCAATTTCAAAAAGGTTTCTCTTGTTGGCGGCTTTTCTTTTATTTTAAAAGTTGATTTTTTTTTAATTAAAAGAAATTGTTTATTCCTTCAAATAAGCACCATGACAGGCAGGTACTCTGTACATCCCTTCTCAAATGTTCAATATGTCAGTGAAGTGGATGGAATCTGAGGCCTTACATATTCCACCTATACATTCAGACCTAGAGCAGAGAAATCCTCCATTTCTTTAAATATATCAAAAATCTTTTTAAAAAAAAACAAACTTCAATTTCTGGCATAGATTTCTCACTTCTTCTATCTTTCAGCCATGTCTACAAGATTGCAGCATGTAATCCATGGCTAGTACTAACCTATGCATTGAGTTACAGCCATTCGTTTAGCGACTGTTCAAAGTTACGACGACACTGAAAAAAGTGACTTATGACAATTTTTCACACTGATGACAATTGCAGCATTCCTGTGGTCATGTGATCCAAGTTTGACGCTTGGCAACGGGCATGTTATTTATGACAGTTGCAGTGGTCACTTTTTGCGACCTTCTGACAAGTAAAACCAATGGGGAAGCCAGATTCACTTAACAACAGTGTAACTAAATTAACTATAGCAACAACGGAGGTAAGAAAGATTGTAAAATGGGGCAAAATTCACTTCTGACTGTCTGGCTTAGCAACATAAACTTTGCGCTTATCTTTGGGTTCATCTTGTAGTATATGGAACAAATAAACATTCTGGAAAAGTGGGGTTTTTAACAGTGTCACTGAGTGAGACATTGTTGAACTCACATACACTCAAAGCTTCAGGCAACCTTAGAAACTCTCAACCAGCACAATGGGTTTTAACAATTACATTTATTAATTGATTAGGCCCTTGTAATCACATGATTTCTGAATCTGAATAACCAACCTATCCCCCCCACCTCCCCTCCCCACTTCAATCTAATTTAAAGCCTACATCAGTCTAGTCACCGCCTTGGATATCTGATGCAGTGAGTTGCAACTCATGAAAGTTTCTGTCTTTTAATTAAATGTGTTTTCACCAGGAATGGTGTTACCAGGCTCCTCCTGATTTTTTACTTTTACTTTTATTTTATTTTTTTGCCAGTGTGTTAAAACTACAAGAAAGTAGTTTGCAACTGGAGGTTAGGAAGAGATTTCTGACTGTATACAGTGTCAGCCAGGGGTGAAATGCTCCTGGTTCGGATCGGATCGGGAGATCCGGTAGTGATCGTGACCGGTGGTTCAGCCACGATCACCTGGGCGGCATGAGACCCCGCCCACCTGCCCAGGTGTTGTTACTTCCTGGTTTTAACCAGGAAGTAATGTGTTTTTTACCCTCTGCACATGCACAGAGGGTCTGTGCATGCATGTGACACATGCATGTGCGCGAGTGATGCAAGCGAGCACACACAGCATGTGCACTTCCGAACTGGTAAGGAAGGTAAGTAGATTTCACCCCTGCTGTCAGCCAATAGAACAGGTGGTCACACATACTGTGAGTTGTCCAATGGCTAAAGATGATATCAAGAAGGTTGTTGGTCATCCATTACCAATGTCCTGATGGAAGTTGGAAGAGATAATAATAATAATAATAATAATAATAATAATAATAATAATAATAATAATAATAATAATAATAATAATAATTTTATTTCTATACCGCCCTTCTCCCGAAGGACTCAGGGCGGTGTACAGCCGAATTAAAACACAAAATATACAATATCAAATTTTAAAAATAATTAAAATTATTATACAATTTTGGCCCAAATTAAAATCCAACAAATTTAAAATTCCCAATTTAAAATAATTTACATGGATAGCCCTGCCTGACGGAACAGTAGGGTCTTGAGGGCACAGAGAAACACACGGAGGTCAGAGATCTGGCGCATTTGCGGGGGCAATTCGTTCCACAGGGCAGGAGCTCCCACAGAGAAGGCTCTCCCCCTGGGTGTCGCCAGCCAACATAACTTGGCCGATGGCACCCTGAGGAGTCCCTCTTTATGGGAGCGAACTGGCCGGTGGGAGACTATTGGTGGCAGAGGTTGATCTCGAAGGTACCCAGGTCCTAAGCCATGGAGCGCTTTAAAGGTGGTGACCAGCATCTTGAGGTGCACCAGGAAGACCACTGGGAGCCAGTGCAACTCGCGCAGGAGAGGTGTCACGTGGGCACAACAAGTCGCGCCCATAACCACCTACACGGCCGCATTCTGGACCAGTTGGAGCCTCTGAGTGCTCTTCAAGGGGAGCCTCATGTAGAGAGCATTACAGTAGTCCAGCCAAGAGGTGACAAGGGTGTGACTGACCGTATGCAAGGCGTCCCGGTCCAGAAAGGGCCGCAACTGGTGGATCAGGTGAACCCAATAGAAAGCCCCCCTGGCCACAGCCATCATATGTTCTTCTAAAGACAGCCATGCATCCAGGAGGATGCCCAGATTGCGAGCCCTCTCTGTGGGGGCAGAGATTTACCCCCAATAGTCAGCGATGGCACCAGCTGACTATACCGGGACACCGGAAGCCACAGCCACTCGGTCTTGGAAGGTATAGTTTGAGCCTATTTCTCCCCATCCAGACCCACAGGGCCTCCAGGCAGCAGGACATCACATCAAGGGCATCATTGGGGTGGTCTGGGGTGGAGATGTACAGCTGAGTGTCATCAGCGTACAGATGGACTCTCACCCCAAAACCACAGATGATCTCACCCAGCGGCTTCACATAAATGTTGAACAGAAGGGGTGAGAGGACTGACCCTTGCAGCACTCCCCAAGCAAGGTGCCTCGAGGTCGACTTCTGCCCCTCTGCCAACACAAACTGCGAATGGTCGGAGAGGAAGGAGGACAGCCACAGCAACACGGTGCTTCCTATTCCTAATCCCCTCAACCGCTGCAGCATGATACCATGGTCTATGGTATCAAAAGCTGCTGAGATATCTAATAGGACCAGAACAGAGGAGCAACCCCTGTCCTGAGCCCTCCAGAGATCATCCACCAATGCGACCAATGCCATTTCCGTGCTGTACCCCTGCCTGAAGCCCAACTGGTATGGGTCCAGATAGACAGCTTCATCCAGGTACCAGGGAAGCTGTCGTGCCACCACACTCTCAACAACCTTTGCCACAAAACGAAGGTTGGAGACCGGACGATAATTTGCTAATATAGCAGGTCCAGGAATGGCTTCTTGAGGAGGGGCCTCTCCACAGCCTCTTTCAAGGTGGCGGGAAAGGCACCCTCACTCAAAGAAGCAATTATAATCCCCTGGAGGCAGCCTCATGTAACCTCCCGTGAGGCCAGTACCAACCAGGAGGGACACGGGTCCAATAAACATGTGGCAGCACTAAGCCTAGCCAGAATTCTGTCCACGTCCTCAGAAGCCACAGGGTCAAACTCTTCCCAGATAATATTCTCAAGACCTACCCCTGTCTCCCCCCCTGGACTCACCCAGTCGGAGTCCAAGCCTTCTCGAATCTGAGCGATTTTATCATGCAGGAATTGCACAAAATCCTCAGCTCGACCCTGCAAGGGATCTTCCTGCACTCCCCCCTGAAGAAGGGAGTGGGTCACCCTAAACAGCACAGCTGGGCGGTTCTCTGCAGATGCGATAAGAGCGGAAAAATAATTAGATTTTGCCGCTTTTATCACCACTAGGTAGGTCTTGATATGGCTTCCAACCTTGTGAAGCATTGTGGCTAAGCATAGAGGTGAAACTGGATTCCATATGTTGCCATTCTGATAACTTTCCATGACACACCCCAGCTAACACATTGCCCTCAGGCTTTCGTTTGGGCTAATTTCATTGGTTTGCCTGAACTGCTTTTATTGTGCAACACATGAGCAGTTCTGTGTGATTGTGTGATGAGCTTTTCTAGAATATTCCCTTGGAGTGAGGAAAATTCTCAGGGATGACTCTCACCCTGGTCACCACTTCTTTACCCTCCTACCATTGGGAAGGAGATATAGAAGCATAGCTAGCAGCACAAATAGGCTGAAGACCAGTTTTTAATTCATGGGCTTTCAGACTCCTGAATGCAAAATAACATCATAACTACAGTATGTAGTACAATGGACTTGCAGGGCCGGTGCAACATGTAACATGTTCACACTGGTGCAATAGGACTGGGAGTTTTGTTAATATGATTTATTGGGTTAGGGATTTTCTGTCTTCGTTGTGAGTTGTATTGTGTTGGGGGGGTGCATTGAGGGAACTCAACCAATCTCATTGTACATATGTTGTGCACTGACAATAAAGTTTTGAAATTGGAGCACAGGTATCAAACTCGCCATGTCACAGTGCCATCATGTGATGTTTCGTGGTGTTTTTCCCATTTGTGGAGCTGGGGTGGCCGCCAGTTTGACACCCCCTGCTGGAGTAACTTAACAATGAAGTTGACTGATGTCTTTCTCTTGCTGATGTCATCTCCATCTCCTTCCCTTCTCTGTTCCAGAACTTTTATTTTGCCTGGTTTGGGTGAACTGGTAGCGGCAGCGGCGGGAGGCTCCACCCACCCACCCGGACATCTCTGCGCATGCGTAGAAGTGTCGCATGCGCGCAAGCGTGCATGCAAATGCACCCACGAGCAAACCAGTAGCTGCCAAAATTGAAACCCACTACTGGTTGAGCCCCCTCTCAGATTGCAGACAAACAGCCACTCCTCAGTTTTACTCAGAGTGAAAGCTACAATGTTCAATCAAACATCTTCAGAAACTTCCACGACCTTCCTACCTCCCAGGCAGAGAGAGGGAAATTGACCACTTTCAGCTTTAGAGACTCAGTCGTTGAAGAGAAGTATCCACTGGTGGGGCAGATGGAGGGGGGGTTAACCTTGTTATGGTGCCTGTGCTTTCCTAGAAAGCTTCAAGACCATGAAGTCCTCACTTCTGATGTCCATTGTAAGAGAGCTCAGGGGTCCTGGCACTGAGCAGCAAAAGATTTACCATGTTTCCCCCAAAATAGGACCCTGTTTTATATTTTTTTCAACCCTGAAATAAGCGCTTGGCCTTATTGCCATACACTCATAAGCCCGATTGGGCTTATTCTCAGGGGATGTCTTATTTTGGGAGAAACAGAGTAGTTCTCCAAAGCCCCATTCCTTGCAAAGCCCCTGCTTGGAACAGAAGTCAAAGCTTTGGCTTCTGCCTACAGAGGACCCTATAGTTGTCAGATATTAGGCCAACAGGAATTTTTATGGAACTAGCTGGGCTGACAACTTCATTAAATCGGGAGGTAACATTGTCACTCTAGAAGACCATATTAATAGCCCTGCTCTGTCCACCCTTATTTTGGGAAGAAGATGAGAAAATGGGGGGCAGGGGGGAGAGGCAAATTAAGCTATTCATATTGTTCAGCCGAAGCATTTGGCAGTGAGGAAAACATTAAAACACGACCCACGTGGCTGCAGCTAGGAGAACAGCTTCCTGTTTAATATCAGAACAATTGGAACTGGGCGGTCTCGTTTTAAGAGGCCTCGTCACTTTCAATCCACTCGCCGGAAAATGTGTGACTGAGCTGAGAAATCGAAGATTTGTGTCTCCTGTTCTACCGCTCCCTGAAGCTCTTATTTATGAACTTACGTCGCAGAACAAAGGCGAGTGAGTTCGTACTGATATCATCTATGGAAATTGGGTTCTTTGGTGGTGTTTGTTTTTTTCTCAACATGCAGTAGTGATGATTGTTTTATTTGACTGTGGGCCAAAGGAAATAAAAGCACGGAAATAAATTAAAAGCAGATAATGATCACCAATCATTGCAAATCTATTGGGGGGAGGGGGTGAGTTTATTTACTACTGGCCAAGATTTCTTACTTGTAGGATTGTCAACTCTTGATAGGGTATGATTGGGCTATCAGAATTACAGCATTTCTTAATTAAACAATTATTGTCCTATAGATAATCAACACTATAATGTATGCACAGAAGCTTATGCTCAGATACCAGGAAAAAAAAATACAGTAAAATAGCACAACCAGAACCATAATAAAAGAAGAAAATGTATCACTTTGCTAAGGCAACATAATTTTGAGGTGTACAAAATGATGCATAGTGTGGATAAAGTAGATAAGGAGAAGTTAATAAAGGAGAATATTTGTAGCATAGGGTTGAAATGAGGGGTCCTTGGTGCTCTCTGAGCTTGCTTGTTTTCTTGTACATGTTTCATTACCCAAATTAGGTAACCTAGATATCTAGTTTGTTCAATGAAACTTCTGCAAGAAAACCTCAAGGAATCAATCCATAAATCACCAGGGGGATAGATATTCCCAGCTTCACTGTTAATAAAAAACAGAACTTTGAATCATATTAAAGCTATCCTCCTTACCCCTGCTTTAATTATTTAAAAGTTGTGCCCCATCATACTAGTTAAGTCTAGCTCAGCCCAGATTAGCCCAGTCCAGTCCAGTCTATTTCATGTTGCCCATCTTTTTGATGGGGACGACAAGATAATGAAACCCTCTCTATTTAGTTCTGATAGTTCTTTCATCAAACCAAGAGCCTTGGTGACACAGCAGACTAAAGTGCTGCTAAGTAGCACCAGCTGCCTGCAATTACTGCAAGTTCGAATCTCACCAGGCTCAAGGTTGACTCAGCCTTCCATCCTTTCGAGGTAGGTAAAATGAGGACCCGGATTGTGGGGGCAATAAACTGACTTTGTATAAAAAAGAACACCGCTTGGGGGGTGGGGAGAAGCCCTACTACGCAGGTATATACAAAAGTATGAAGGCTATTGCTTAACGCATTGTGAGCCACCCTGGGTCTCTGGAGAAGGGCGGCATATAAATTGAACCAATAAATAAATAAATAAACTCCTGTTGTACAGAATTAACACTTGATCCTCTATGACTGTATCAGTCCAGTCTGTCTATTCCAGACTGGCATCGTGCCAGGTTAGCATTCTACACATGTGTTGATCAGGCAAGGGCAACCGGAGTTTTAATTTGAAAGAAATATCATAAGGACAGGCTGAAGCACCAGCAGCTACCACCTCAAAAACAACACACATTCACTGGGGGTATCTTGCCTCCTAAATAGCCTGTCAAATGAATTTAATCAGAGGAGGGATTCACATACTGTAGCAATCAGTTGTCCCAGCACTGGAAATGCATGCTTAACTCACGTGCACACCATCTGCACAGGCATGCAGCATTGCAAAACACGGCAATTTGCTCGCACATACTGTCCACACATGCGTACGATGCAGGGGTGGGTTCTACTTACTTTTACTACTGGTTTGCAACGGGGCTGCGGGCAAGCGCAGAAGCATTCTGATGACGTCAGGGTCGGCGGGTGGAGCCTCCCTCTGGTTTTACTACCGGTTCTATAGAACCGGTCTGAACCGGGGGCAATCCACCACTGGTACGATGTTAAACAATACGGCAATTTGCTTGCACGCGCCATCCATGCATGTGTGTGGCGTCAAAAACACAGCGATATACGACGAGATTGCAGCCGGGCGGGTGGATGGCAAGTCACCACTACCGGTTCATCTGAACCGATCCGAACCAGCTGAATTCCACCTCTGAATTTAATGGATGAATTACAAATTTATGCTCCTGAAGACAACTCCAGTTTGAAATTTGGAAAGATGCTGTAAAGCATTTTGCTAATGCAATATTAAGCAGAGTTATGATCATTTAATCTCCAGGGGTTCAGCTGATCTACAATGGCTGAAATAGCACCATGGTTTGCAAAACAGCCTGGGGATTTGAGTTTGTGAACATAAAGCATATTGTCCCACCTTAGGCAGCCAACTTCATCCGCAGGAGGAGACGGCACCAAGGAAGAGTCCTCCTGTGGCTCCCTCTGTCTGGCCCATCTGTTAGAGAAGGCAGCACTCCTTGAACTTGCCTGTAACCTGAGGAGCTTTCTCTCCCCGTTGTAGGGCTGATGTTTGATGCAGCTGTGGCTGCAGCTGCATTCGAATTGAGAAGAGAAGCATTCTGGCTTTTGCCCCAGGAAGGCAACAGAAAGTCTTGGGAGAACTGTCTTAGGAGGAAGCATGCCTGTGCTCTGCTATTGGAAGAGGCAGCATCTGTGTCTTCCAAGTTTCATCAAATGACAACGCTAATGATGATGTAACAGCAGAACGGCGGCTTATCGGGCATGCAGGGTTGGGAAGAAGGGTTACAGATGGGATTCAAAGAATGTTACTTAGATCTATGATGCCAGGGGCTGCCAGGAGAGGATAGATTAGATAGATAATAGATGATAGATGATTGTAGAGATAAATAGGTGGTGATGATGATGATAGATTAGATAGATAGATAGATAGATAGATAGATAGATAGATAGATAGAAAGATAGATGATAGATAGATGATAGATAATAGATGATAGATAGATAGATAGATAGATAGATAGATAGATAGATAGATAGATAGATAGACAGACAGATAAACAGATAGACAGACAGACAGAGATGATAGACAGAGAGAGATGATAGATAATACATTAACATAGAATGTGCGCACACACAGAGGTTTGGATGGATGGATGAATGGATGGATGGATGGATGGGTGGATGGATGGATGGATAGAACAAAGTGATTGATAAATAGGAAGGAAAACACAATAGAAAGAGATAGATGTTAGATAGATAGAAGGATAGATAGATAGATAGATAGATAGATAGATAGATAGATAGATAGATAGATAGATAGATCGATCAGAGGTGGATTTCAACAGGTTCTGTCTGACCAGTTCTGGGGAACCGGTAGTGGAAATTTTGAGTAGTTCGGAGAACTGGTAGTAAAAATTCTGACTGGCCCAGCCCCCATCTATTCTCTGCCTCCCAAGTCCCAGCTGATCAGGAGGAAATGGGGATTTTGCGGTATCCTTCCCCTGGAGTGAAGTGGGAATGGAGATTTTACAGTATCCTTCCCCTGCCATGCTCACCAAGCCACGCCCACCAACCTACGCCACGCCCACCAAGCCATACCCACAGAACCTGTAGTAAAACAAAATTGAAACCCACCACTGAGATAGATAGATAGATAGATGAGAGAGACACAGAGACACAGAGAGACAGAGATACATACATAGATAGAGATAGATATCGATAGACAGATTCAATCAGCAGTGCCCTGCATCTCTTAATAAGCTGTTTTTGAATTTGATTTGTGATATGGTTGGACAGTAGAAGTTTGTGTATGTGGATGAGACAGAGTAAACAGAGGCCTGGCTGTGTGTAAGCCTAAGGCTGCAATATACTTTTTTCTTTGTAAGCTCCACTGAACACAGGGTGGTTTATTGCCAAGTGAGGGTAGACGTATCAAGGCTGGAAATAACTATTTGGATTTCAGCCCTTGCTTTCCTGCAGAAATCAAGGCAAATCGTGACGTGACCTTATACTTTGCTTATCTTATTAAAACAATATTATGATTTGCAAAGCAATGTCATCTCTACTTTATGCAAATATATATATGCTTAAGGGAAGGGAAATTAATTTAATGAATGTGTATCTGAAGTTTTTTGAAGAGCTGAGCTGAGCTTCAGGAAAAATAATATATTCAGCTGGGAAAAATCGTAACTGGCTAGTCCATTTCCTTTGCTCAAGTCGGTACTCTGGGTCCAGTGCAAACCTAAAACATAACTCCTCTTCTAAAAACCTGCCATCACTTTCTCATGAAATACCAGTTTACGTTCTAATTTTTAAATTAACATATTTTTTTTAATGCTATAAGGGAGCTGGAAGTTAAGCAATTCTACTCTCTAAGGGAGAACTGAAGGCTTGTGATCCTGGACAGCATGAACATGTTCAAACAAATGAAATTTAATCCCTTTTTTGTTATCTGGATTTAGGGACAATGAAACTTTTTTTCAGGCTAAGATTTCTATTTGGAAAGCACAATCCCCCTTTCCTTATGTAGTGATAACATCAGTGTAAGTTCACAACAAAGAATATCTCTGTGTCAAGGGGATTTATTTTTAATAAATATGGATTGATTGAAAAGGAAATAAAGAAGGGATATTTGTTAACAGGTTGACCTGGAAAAAGATAAGAAAAACACACTGCAAAATGGTAAGTATCCATTGCATTGCCCCTTAATGAGTATTTAATTGTTACTCTATTTTTAAAAAGTTTATTTTCTACTTATGGGATAGCCTACTTCCTGTCATAATGAATACAGGTAATCTTTCACTTATAACCACAATTCAGCCCAAAGATTTCCATTGCTAAGCAAGAGAGTTGTCAAGTGACTTTTGCCCCATTCAATGACCTTTCTTGCCACAGTTGTTAAGTAACTCACTTACAGTTATTAAATTAGTAACACGGTTGTTAAGTGAATCTGGCTTCCCATTAACTTTGCTTGTTAAAAGCTTGCAAAAGATGATCGGATAACCCCAGGACACTGTAACCATCATAAATATGAACCGGATGCCAAGCAGTTGGATTTTGATCATGTGACCACAGGGAAGCCGCAACAGTTGCAAGTGTGAACAATGGTCATAAGTCACCTTTTTCAGTGCCATTGTAACTTCAAATTGTCACTAAATGAATGGTTGCAAGTCAAGTACTACCTGCATTGATGTGCTACTAAAACACATATCATTGTATCTACCTGTCTTTGCCTTGCTCACTTATTGCTATGTTGCCTCTATAAAATACTTTAACAACAAGAAGAACATACATTAGCTGGAAGACGTGGCTCTCATTCTAAATTCTGCAATCAGGCTTCTCATTCACTCACTCATATTCTGTCCTTTGCAGAGCACTGGGATTCCCCATTAGCTGGAGGACTCTTAACCCTCAGGAGATAATTAAGGTGGGAACAGGAATGGCCTCTTCCTGGTGTTCATAGATAGGGTGGATTAATTGTCTACCTATCTGTATAGAGGATGGCTGAGATGAAAAGAATACAGTTAAGGAAATTATTAAGAAAGACTAAAAGAGACTGTAAACATCACCTCAGCCCTGAGAAAGGAGAAACTATGAAAAAAGAGACTCAAACAACTCCACCTTGGTATAAGAGGAGACAGAGGGACACTCTATTAAGCTTTCAAAATTCTGTTATTAAATCTGATCTCTCTCTCTCTCTCACACACACACACACACACACATAAAATCTGTGTGTGTGTGTGTGTGTGTGTGTGTGTGTATGCATATATATTATATGCATATATATATATATATATATATATATATATATATATATATATATATATATATATATATATATATATGTTTTCTGAGATTTTCGCAGCTGTTTGTATGTAGGTCTTTGGCAATTGCTCCTGGAAGCACGAAGCCGAGAACACCAGCCTGAAGATGACGAATGAGACTTCATCGAAACGTCGCCAAGACACTTCCAATTTTACGCGGGAGAAGACCCGAATAACCAAAGACCTATATATATTTATTATTTTATTTTCGTAGGTCTTTATGTGTATATTTCTTTATGCCAGGGATTTTCCTACATATATCAAGATGTTTCATAGCCTAATTTTCAGTGAAATCTCAATTCACCAGCTTTTAGGCCTTCAGCTATTTTGCTATCTGTCTGAATTTATGAGGAAGACTGGGATAGATCTATTTCTACCTCTTTAGGTTTCGTCAGCCAGCCACGCCCCCTTTTCTTAATTCTGCCCTGTAACAGTCAAATATATATTCATCTATCTGTCTGTCTGTCTGTCTGTCTGTATGTCTGTGTATCTATCTATCTATCTATCTATCTATCTATCTATCTATCTATCTATCTATCTATCTATCTATCTATCTATCTATGTCTTTGGTATTCGGGTCTTCTCCCGCGTAGAATTGAAAGTATCTTGGCGGCGTTTCGACGAAGTCTCATTCATCATCTTCAGGCTGGTGTTCTCAGCTTCGTGCTTCCTGGAGCAATCTATCTATCTATCTATCTATCTATCTATCTATCTATCTATCTATCTATCTATCTATCTATCTATCTATCTATCTATTGTCTATCTGTCTATCTTTATCTATCAATCATCTATCTATATCTATCATCAATCTATTATCTGTCTATCTACCTTCTGATTAATCAATCTATTTATTTCATGCATTCATGTCCATGCATCATCCATCCATCCATCCCTAAATCCATCCATCTTCCATCTGTGCACACATTCCATGCTAAGCATCCTCACTGAGTGATCACATTAATCTACTTTGATATTACTGGATGAATTTAAAGCTCATAAACTACAGAGGTCTTAATAAAGCGGATTCCTAACAGTGCAGCTGGAGTCTATTTGGTGCCTCTGATGTATGTCAGCCATGTACCTGCACGGGGGTGGGGGTGGGTGGGGAATTGAGAAAAGCAATTCATGGCCCTCTGTTGCCTTTCAAATTTGCTCAGTAAACAAAGAGGCAATTATAGCGATGGTGAGTTAACTATGAGCCGCGTGACTGGAATTGATGGCTCTAACAAACATTGGTCTGCTGAGGAGTGGGGGGTGCAGGGTCAATGAATGTGCTTAGAAACCGATTTCATGGGCTTTCCTGGGATTTTAATAAAATGGATTGTAAATAACAACACTGGCTTTTTTTCCCGGATTTTCCTGTCATCCAAGACTGTTTGGAAATTCTCACATTTCTTCAGACTGGCAGATCCTGCAATTTGTTATTCGCCGCAATTATCTTTTATTATTTTTATAGTGCTCTCAAGACACTTCGTGCTTTGCAAAATTAAATTAAAGGGCTGAAAGCTTTGCAATCATCTGCTCGCTTTCCTGCTAACAAATGGCAAGCATTCAATTTGTCTTTAGACTTGCTTTCTCTTGATAATCAGAGGCTCTGGGAATGGGAAAAGGCAACGCTCTGGAAGATAAATAGGAACTCCTGTGGTTCTCTCCAAGCTGTGTTGGAAAACAATTAAAATGTTCCAGCCTCCGGCCATACAGGCTGTCACAGAATCCCAGGTACCTGGGTGTTTGTTGTGAAAACTCTTCAGAGGTTGTGTTTGTGGTTCTTGTTACAAGAGGACGGGGCCACCGTGAACGAGCCATATCCACCTTGATTTATAGAGTCATTTGGCTCCAGTCATTGCTGCTCAATTTATTTGCTCAGCTTTGACAAAACACTTTTTTCTGCACGCAGCCACCTTTCCTTCTCTGGGCAAGTAATAATTACCATATCGCGGTGAGCGCTTTCAATCGCTTGAGATGTTATGCGTTTCAACTCCACGTTAATATTATGAATCATAATAAATAACAAAAGAATTGTTCAGTGTGGTAGAAAGAATTCTTTACGTGCGACGGAATGATTGATTCATAGATAGGTGGATTCCCAGCAGGGTTGGGCATCAAAAATTTTAGCAAGGGGTTCTTTGCCCAGTTGCTGGGTGGGCATGGCCATGGTGGGTGTGGCCTAGCCAGCCTCCTGCACCAATGGGGGGGGGTGTTTTTGCCCTCCCCGGACTCCAGAGGCTTTCCTTGAGCCTCTGGGAGGGTGAAAACGGCCTTCCCAGGCTCCAGAAGCCCTCTGGAGGCCAGAAACAGGCCCGTTTCCAGCCTTCCTGAATTTCCAGTAGGCCTGTTTTTCACCTTCCCCAAGCCTCTGCACCAGTGGTGGGTTTCAAATTTTTTTACTACCGGTTCTGTGGGTGTGGCTTGGGGGTGTGGTATGGCTTGGTGGGCGTGGTTTGGTGGGTGTGGCAGGAGAAGGATACTGTAAAATCTCCATTCCCACCCCAATCCAGGGGAAGGTTACTGCAAAATTCCCATTTCCTCCCTATCAGCTGGGACTTGGGAGGCAGAGAATAGATGGGTGCGGGGCCAGTCAGAGGTGGTATTTACCAGTTCTCTGAACTACTCAGAATTTCTGCTACCAGTTCTCCAGAACTGGTCAGAACCTGCTGAAACCCACCTCTGCTCTGCATGTGCCCTGCACTTACCTGCATCCAAAACAGGCCATCTGGGAACTCTTGGGAGGGGCAGGTCTGGTGGGGCCAGCCATGAGTGGAATTTGGGGGTTCACCGAACCTCTAGCTACGGTTCACAGAATCGTAGCTAGAGGTTCTCCTAAACCCCTGCGAACCCCCAGCAGCCCACCCCTGATTCCCAGGCAAGTGGGTACATTGGAGAGTTGATGCCACAAGCAACAGGTCCTAGATTTGCACTGATAGTTTCTGTTCTGAGCTATGAGAATATACAGTGATCTTCCTTCAGGCCCTGAGAAATAGTACCTTAGTTTAGCAGCCCCAATTTTTGGGAGCCAGGGACCAGTTCTGTGAAAAGTGGTTTATCTGCAAACCGAGGATGTGTGGTTTTGTGTGCTGCCTGCGTCCCGCACATATGCAAATCGTTCATTTAGCAACTTTTCAAAGTTACAGTGACACTGAAAAAAGTGATTTATAACTGTTTTTTGCACTTATTACCATTGTAGCATCCCCATGGTCATGTGATCAAAATTGGAACGCTTGGCAACTAGCATGTATTTATGACGGTTGCAGTGTCCCGGGATCATGTGATCATTATTGGTAACCTTCCCAGCTGGCTTCTGACAAGCAAAGTCAATCAGGAAGCCGATTTGCTTAATGACCACATGATTCACTTAACAACTGCAGTGTCCGCTTAATGGCTGTGGCAAAAAAAGGTGGAAAAATGGAGGTGGGATTCACTTAACAACTGCCTTGCTTAGCAACAGAAATTTTGGGCTCAATTGTGGTTGTAAGTTGAGGACTACCTGTAAAGATAATAATAAGAGAGCTGGACCAACTTTTGGTGGACTAAGACAGTAGTGGGTTGCCCCCGGTTCAGACCGGTTCGCAAGAATCGGTAGTAAAACTGGTGGGAGGCCCCACCCAATGCCCCGGATGTTGGCATCAGCGATCTGCACATGCGCAGAACACGATCCTGTTGCAAACCGATAGTAAAGATAAGTAGAACCCACCCGAGGACTAAGACCATTTTCTCACTTGTCCCTCACTACAAACCAGCTTATAACCCCTGTTTTCTGCCATAAACTGATGATGATTAGTGTTATGTCCTTATAAGGACATCCGCCTGCGATTGGCTGAAGATCCTTTCGGCGGGAGTTTTGAATCCCTGTCAGTGGGCGGTGCGTCTGCCGGAGTGTATATAAGGAGAGCTCCGGCAGCGCACAAGCTGTTCAGTTCTTGTTATTAAAACTTGTTACTTGAACCCTGCTGGTCACTTCTTCTTTCCTGCGCCGATCTAACAATTAGTCTTTCCCAATCTATGTTTATGACAGTTTAAAGTTATCTACAGCAGGTTTGGTCTAGCGGTTAAGGCATCAGATTAGAAACCAGGAGACGGTGAATTCTTTGTCCTGCCTTAGGTATGAAAAACGGCTCGGTGACTTTGGGCCCGTCACTCTCTCAGCCCAGCCCACCTCACAGGGTTGTTGTTGTGTAGGGAAAATAAGAGGAGGGAGGTAATCTTGGATATGTTTGGTGCCTTGAGTTGTTTATCAAGATAATAAAGGAGAGATATAAATAAATAAATAAAAATAACCGTGGCGTTTCCAGTTTTTAAGCAGAATTTTGCCTCTTGCCTGCTTCACTCACCAGTTGAAGTAGTTAGGACTTGAGTTCTGCTTGTTAACTCTTAGTCCCCTTGAGTCTTTTGACAGCTGGGCATCACCCTCCAAGTCCAAAGAAACTAAACACCGACTTCTATAAAGGCATCTGCACTTCAGGCTCCTTAGCGACATATATTTATAGTCTGGGCTCGTTAAGAAAGTGACTCAAAGTTCTGCCAGTTTTGTGTGTTGCTAGATCAAACTGGGATCAGAGCTACTGTGAGCATTCTGGTCCTCCTGGCCTCCAGAAGCTCTGTACTTACTTCTTACTGTTTTTATTCTTTTTATGTTCTGTGAGGCTTCCTAGAGAACGCCATAGCGATTGCCTTGCCTGGGCAAAGAACTATGGATCAGACTTGTTCCCCAGGCTATCTGGGCAATGCAATGCAGTGGTCCAGACTTACTTAGCTGCACCTTCATTACAAAGCTGTCCCCTGAAGGAAAGTTGCAGAGGGCAGAGAGGGTTGCAGCATCTTGCAATCACATGATTGTGATTTTGACTTCTCCAGCTGGCTTCCAACAATAGCAAGAGCTGACTTATATACCGCTTCATGGTGCGTTACAGCCTTTTCTAAGCACTTTACAGAATCAGCCTATTGCCCCCAACAATCTAGGTCCTCATTTTACTGACCTTGGCAGGTTGGGAGGCTGAGTCAACCTTGAGCCTGGTGAGAATCGAACTGCTGGATTGCAGTCAGCCAGCAGTCAGCAGAAGTAACCTGCTGTGCTGCATTCTAACCGCTGCGCCACCCTGACTCTTCAAGGACAATTGGGGGATTTGCTTAACAACTGTGTGATTCTCTTAAATGACTGTGTGATTTGCTTAACAACCTCGCTAAAATTTGTTGTAAAATCGAGTCTGGTCATGGGATAACTCACTTTATGACCACCCTTACTTAGGTTAGAATTCCAATCCCAATTTTGGTCATAAGTGGAGGACTAGCTATAGGTATTAGTGAGCTCCACCAACAGAGAGAATGAGAAGGAAGAGGTTTTGATTGCAAAAATATTAGTTGATTAGGGGGTGATACTGGAAAAACTTGAGTGTGGACCTAAATGTTTTGGCCAAGACAAAGATAAGCATGTTAAGAAAAGGCAATTTCCCTTGATGGGAAATTGGGCCATGCCATGGACTAATACATGAAGTCATACCCTCATGATCACTGAATGGTAGAATTTTAGTTTCAAAGGAAGAGAACATGACATATGAAGGTAGGTGATGAGGTTGCACAATGCAAGAAATTTTTCTTGAAAATAATTAAGAAGAATGCATAATATAAGAAGTCCTTCCCTTACAACCATTCATTTAATGACTGATGGAAGTTTCAATGGCACCACAAGATTAATTTATGACTGTTTTTCACACTTATGACCGTTGCAGCATCCCTATTGTAACGTGATCAAAATTCACTTGCTTGGCAACCTGGCATTACTTATGACAGTTGTAGTCTCCCGGAGTCATGTGATCAGCTTTTGCAACTTTCTGACAAGCAAAGACAGTGGGGAAAGCAGATTCACTTAACAATAGCGTTATTCACTTAACAACTGCAGCGAGTCATTTAACAACTGTGGCAAGAAAGGTCGTAAAATGGGGCGAAACTTGTTTAACAACTGTTTCATTTAGAAACAGAAATGTTGGCTCCAGTTATGGTTGTAAGCCAAGGATATTTGTAAAAATCTGCATCCACATTGAGTAGACTGCAGGATAAACTCAAATGCAAAATGAATAAATAAATAAATAAATAAATAAGCCACCCCACCCCAGTATTTTTTTACTTGAAGGGATTTGGACAGGCACAGCAAATTGTAGTGAATGAAAATGCACTTGTTAACAATTATTATTTTAAATGTATCGGCCGCCCAATTCCAATGGGCTCTGGGCTGTACAACAAAGCTATGGAAAACATAAAAACAACTAAAAAACTGAATCGTGCAGAACGCCCAGATTTAAATAATTGATTGGACAACAAAAGCGACAAAACAAAACAAGGGCCATGGCAGAAATAACACCAACCCCAGGCCTAGGACCAAAGCCAGATTTTCAAAGCCTTCTGGCCCTACAGGAGGGAGAGTGCCCTCTTTATCTCTAGGGGGACACCGCTCCAGAGGGTGGGGGCTGATCTCCTCAGTTGATACCGGGTGACAATGTTCAATGGAAGGGGCTTGCGGTACATTCACTCTGCTGGAACGTCCTGGGCGAGTGGCACCAGTTGGAGATAAGTGGTCTCTCAGATATCAAATTTTCTCCACAACCATTAAAAGAACCAGAAATAGCACGAGATGTCTAATTACTTCTTCCCTCCCTCTCCCTCTCCCTTCCCTTCCCTTGGCAAAAATGTGAGAGCAATCTGGGTGATCTCACCTCCCATCGCTACCTCCCTTCAAGATGTCTTCCCTCAGGACAGAATATGGCAGCAGGAGTGGCCCGTTGGGAGGCTGGAGCCTCTTAGCTTTGGGCCCCCTGGCAGAGGCTGCTCCTTTGGAAGTCCTTCCCAATTCATCCTTCCTCCTAGCAAGATGCTGGTCCTGCTGAAAGCTTTAATGAGTCGCCGGGACTCCCTCCCCTCTCTAATATTTGTGATAGTGAAAAATGAATGGTAGGGGTCCTCTGGCAGAGGCAGAGCTTGACAGAGGGCTGTAGTTGGCCTCAGCTATTGCAAGCAAGGCAGAAAAGCTGTCTGGAGGTAGGGGTTTCACCCTGCATAGTGGGAGGCTGAAAGGAATAGGAATTCTATTCCTTGTCATAAGATTCCACTTGTAAATAGCAAGAGCACTTAGACTTATATACCGCCTCATATAGTGCTTTATGGCCCTCTCTAAGTGGTTTACAGAGTCAGCCTATTGCCCCCAACAATCTGGGTCCTCGTTTTACCAACCTCGGAAGGATGGAAGGCTGAGTCAACCTTGAGCCTGGTGAGATTTGAACAGCCAAATTGCAGTCAGCAGGCAGTCAGCAGAAGTAGCCTGCAGTACTGCAGTCTAGCCACTGCGCCACCGTGGCTCATGCCCCCTTGTTTTTTTATTAAATGATTTTATTGCTTTTAATTTTGCAATCTACCTGATGTTTAACGATGGTTCAAAGTTATGGCACTTCTGGAAAAAGTGACGTATGACCTGTACTTGCACATAGGACCGTCAGAACACGCTTCCCCCCCCAGGGTCACGTGATCAACGATTCTAGTGCTTGGCAACCGGCTCGCATTTATGACTGACTGGTCGCAGCATCCTGTGGTCAGATGATCATGACTTGTGACCTAGTTTGCGGATTCCCAACAAAAAACACCCCTGTGTTGATTCACTTAAACATCATAAAAATTGTCATAAATTTGCTGATTGATTTTACGACTGCAATGACTTACGACCAAACCCCCCCAAAAAAAGTCCCTATCTCAGCTGTGATTGTAATTCGAGGACTATCTGTATGGTCATTCCGACTAATTAGCCTAGCGGATCATGTTCCCAATGCAGAATTCATACTCCAGTAGCCTTTCTTTTCTCTGCCATTAAACCACACTTCCAGCCTGGTGGAATGGAAAAGACCCCCCCCCACCCAATCCCATCTCCTTTTTTTCTGAAACCAAATGGCAATACAAAATATACAAAGGAGTAGCTGGAGAGTGAGCTCTCTTCCTGGCATCAAAACCCTTGGAAATAATCAAAACTGAATCTACGTATCAACCGTGCGCAATATGATTCAAACACAATACTGGAGGGCCTAGGCTTTGAAGTGTGCAGAAACTATTGAAACCTTGATCAATGACATGAGAAACGTGGAGATATTTTCCCAGAACTTTTCTTTGCACTCAATCGCATTCCCATTCTTGAGGTGGAATGCCGATCATCTATTAGGTCTGTGACTGCCCATTCTCTATGGTTTTCTTTTAATGCATTTTCCCTCCTCGACCAAACCAGCAGGAAATAGCCTGGAAAATTCATGCCTGTAGTAGGAAGTAGCCCTATAATTTATGGCAAGAGAGACAGAACCTCAAAGAAGCCTAGCTATGTGGCTCAGTGACTAAGACACTGAGCTTGCCAATCAGAAAGGTCGGCAGTTCGGCGGTTCAAATCCCTAGTATAGGTCTCCTGCATGAGTAGGGGGTTGGGCTAGATGACCTCCAAGATCCCTTCCAGTTCTGTTACCTTCAAGTGAGAACAAACAGCTCAGGGGGTTAACCTGAAAGCAAAACTCAGGGCCAAACCGCATGCCTTAAAGCAAGTGTCACGGTGCTTAGGGATCAGAGCAACCAACGTACCTCCTGGCAGGCTTATGGGCCCACAACCCTGTTCCTTCTCCATCTTGTTTTCTTCAATGTAGATCCGTTTGATACAGAGCCTCCATAACCCAAAGTGAGCCGTCTCACAGGTAGTGTTGTATTCCTCCACCTTAGGATTCAGCACAGCCCAATGATCGGTCACCACTGCCGTGAACATCAAGGCAACCCCTATCAGAATAATAGCAAAGGTCACCCGGACTTTGAGAGCTTTGCCTTCAGTCATGGCTGGAAAACGTAGGGTAGAAAGAGGGGCTAGGTGCTGCTTTTGCTCCTCTGGCAAGGAGCACCGAGAGTTACCGGAGGCGTCTCCCAAAAGGCTTGGCGTAGCTAAACATGTTCAAATGTCAGCCCTGCTATCCCAGAGGGGAGGAGGTTGGGAGCTGAGGGAAGACAAGCAGTCGGCTGCGGGTACACCTGTTGGGATCCATCAGATGACGGACTGAGGAAGTGCTATTAATGTATAGAAGGGGTGGAGTCACCAGGGCTGTTTGAATTACAGGATAGGTAGGGAATTCCAAACCCAGACTCAAAGCACAACTGTGTGCAAAAAATGATCCCTTCACCATGCTCCCTCTGCCCCAGTTTGCATGACGCTGTGGTTGTGTGCATACTCTTCAAGAATAGTCATGAATACTATCTGGTTGTAACAGCAGAACTGGAAATGTTTGTCCTACTCTCCAGCTAAGTCAAATGTTCCATCAAGAGAAGCTGGGTTGTCTTTCTAGACTTAAATGTTGGCTTGTATGTGTGGTCGCTTTCAGATATAAGCGGTCTGTCTTGGCTGCTCACACAGAGGGGTAAGAAGTCAGAAAGAACTTTAGGAATTCACCAGTTGCTACTTAATAGTTTTTTTGTCTCATCCCAGTACATTGTGCCCTCAAAAGAAGCTTTTGATTTTTCTTACTGAATAATAGTTTGCCGACTGAAACTGGGAAGAGTGAATGGCTTTCACCCACTGGTTTTCATGCCCAAGCGAGGCCTAGAACTCACAACCTCCTGGTTTCTAAGTCAGCACCTAGAATAATGTTTCCTAAGACCACACATCTTTTTTTT
Source organism: Masticophis lateralis (assembly GCA_030761175.1). Classification (NCBI taxonomy): domain Eukaryota; kingdom Metazoa; phylum Chordata; class Lepidosauria; order Squamata; family Colubridae; genus Masticophis; species Masticophis lateralis. Next base: position 132,834,688 of record JAUDYJ010000002.1, on the reverse strand, counting down.
TTTTAATTTGATTTATATGCTACCCTTCTCCGGAGATTCAGGGTGGCTTACAACACGTTAAGCAATAGCCTTCATACTTTTGTATATTTATACAAAGTCAGCTTATTGCCCCCACAAACTGGGTCCTCAATTTACCTACCTTAGAAAGGATGGAAGGCTGAGTCAACCTTGAGCCTGGTGAGATTCGAACTTACAGTAATTGCAGACAGCCATCGTAAAATGGCTAAGGTTGGAAAAAACTGACCTAGAATGTTGTTATTGTTCCGCTACACAAAATAAAATGCAGCAAGACTGCAGAAACTATTCTGCAGAACGGATGGATGGAACAAGATGAGCAATATTTCACCAGCACAGTGTGACTTCATGCTTAGTAGGAAGTATGTAGGCCAGATGTTTGCTCTTCAGCAGATCACTAAGGAACAGATGAATGTGAGGAAGACTACTGAGCAATTTTTGATCTAGTGAAAATATATATAAAAAAATGAATAGGCTCATTTATATGTTAGCTTTATTGCTTTATTAGATAGATGAATAAAATTTACTTAAAACACTACAAAAAAGAGGAAAAAAATAAAGAGATGTCCAAAAAAAGAGGACACACCCACAAACATGTATACACACATGTACCTTATAAAAATCTTGAACGCACAGAATAATATTAGTCTTTTTTCACATAGGTAGGAAGAAAGGTCAGAGGTAGATAGTGAATCCATCTTAACAATTCAAGATTTTAAATAAGGTCTGGTGTCTGGCAGAATATTTCTAACAGATTACTCTTTAGCTACTCTCAGTATATGGTAAACCTAGAGTTTTCGTCAATTGATTAATTCCAGATCTTTTGATAAATTGTTCAATAACACATTAACTTCTTTAAACCCTTTTTTCTTAGCATCCCATCAAAAACATATTAAGCTACAAAAAGAGAATACATGTAGTATATGTGTCAATTTTCCTTCCTACGTATGAATAATGATCTATGACTTATCATTTTGTTGTTTGTATGTACACTGAGAGCTTATGCACTGGAGACAAATTCCTTGTGTGTCCAATCATACTTGGCCAATAAAGTCTTGTCTTGTCTTGTCTTGTCTTGTCTTGTCTTGTCTTGTCTTGTCTTGTCTTGTCTTGTCTTGTCTTGTCTTGTCTTGTCTTGTCTTGTCTTGTCTTGTCTTCTCTTGTCTTGTCTTCTCTTCTCTTCTCTTCTCTTCTCTTCTCTTCTCTTCTCTTCTCTTCCATTCATTCCACTCCACTCCACTCCACTCACCTCACCTCACCTCACCTCACCTCACCTCACCTCCATTCCATTCCATTCCATTCCATTCCATTCCATTCCATTCCATTCCATTCCATTCCAGTCCAGTCCAGTCCAGTCCAATCCAATCCAATCCAATCCAATCCATTCCATTCCATTCCATTGTACTTGACATTCAACTAATCCTTCAATCCTCAAGGTTACAATGCATGATGAATATGTTGAATTTTGGAACAGTTTGCCCTGCACTGAAGGTTGCTGAATATAAGGGTAGTGAATCCATGGCAGCTCTTGAAGAAGCTAATTGGGGAGAAAGAGGCATTAATACAACTCATGAAAAGTTCACTCACCACTCTGATTTGCCAATGACACTGAGATGATCAATCACAACATCAAAGAAGATGAAAACTGTTTAAACAAGCTAAATGAAGCGAGTAATGCAGTCAGCTTAAAGATCAATAGAAACAAAACTCAATATATGCGCAACTGATTTTGCCAATACCAGAAAATGAAGCTTGGAAATGAGCCAATAGAATATGTGAATTCTTCCATCTAGCTTGGTCAGGAAATCAATATTTCATACAAAATTGACCAAGAAGTATCACGAAGGAGAACTGTAGCTCAGCTCAGCTCCGCTCCACTCCGCTTTAATGACATAAAAACATTTCCCCAGCAGATGGGAAACCCCAAGACAAGAGCAAATACTTTCTACACCTTGACCTTTGCAGCAAGAACCTATGGATGTGATGTGAGGAACTGTCAGAAATCAGATGTAGAAATGTTTGGAGTCACATCGTGCACAATGGAAAGATAAATGCTAAAGATCTCTCTTGGAAATAGAGTTGGAAATGAAGAAATTCAACAACCGTTTCAAAGATGTCATAAAAACAGCATTAAGAATGGAAAGACTGTATAAAAGGTCAAGACATATTGTTTATTTATCTGACAATAAGCGGACACAAAAAGTGACAGGATAGTGGATCCATAATTACACAGCCTGTTTGGAAGATCTTATACAAGATGGAGAAATAGATGCTTCCAAAAGGTCTTCTTTCCAATTGGACAACATAGTGAAAGATTGAATTAAATATAGGTATTGGTTGAAATTGTCAATTGTGCCATAGGTTCGCCATCACGGATATATAGCATAGCTTGCATCAGCAGAAGGGGGCAAAAGTTATTTAATGACTTATCATTCAGAAGTGTGGCAATACAATATTCCATGAGTTTGGTGGTAGCAACTCTGTTCAGATCCAGTGTATAAAGTGATAGAAACAGAAACTAAAATGCTATGCACAGGTCTGAAAATCTAAACTTAATTTTATTTTTTTGCCAGGAATGTTAGAGAGTCTGTATGATGCAACAAGGAGAATGGTGTTTGGAGCTTAAATTAATGCATCAACCAAAGCGGTTGTTTTTGACAGTAAACATTTGTTATAAATAAATATTATAAATAAACATAAATATTGTGTGCAGAAGTGTCCTTCTAACCACTTTGTTAAAAGGAAATAAATGTTAGTTATGTCAGGAGAAACATAGAAATAAATTGGATGAACGTGGGAATCGAGTACTCAGGAAGTGTTTATGGTAAAACAAGAAAAGATAATCAAGAATGAATGAATGACAACCAAAAAAAAAAAAAAAAGAGAGTCCCTGTGGATTTTACTCCACTAGATGTTGCTGACTATCAGGGTGGAGCCCATTTCCATTTCAAGGCCAGTGAACCAATGCTGTCCAAAGACATGTCCACGATCATGTGGCCAGCATGATGTTGTGAAGCACTGTTACCTTCCCACTGAAGTGGTACCTATTTATCTACTTGCATTTGCATGCTCTCAAACTGCTAGGTTGACAGGAGCTGAGGTCTGGATGGGTGGTCACCCTATCACGTGGCATTCATGTCTCGAATGTAGGTGCTGGATTTCCAGCTGACAAGCCCAACGTCTTGTCAGTCCAGCTGACACTTTAACTACTATGACCAACACAAAAAAAGTTTGTTGAATTAGTTGGGTTATATTGAGAGCCTGAGTACAAAATGAATGAAGGAAAAAAAATGTTAAACGAGTCAAGAAGAAGGGGAAGATTGAGAAAGTCTTAGCTGGATGAAATTGATGAGATTCTGCAAAAGAGAGAGGAGAGATGTTCAATAAACAAAAGAGGAAGGGTGAAGAAGATGATGGACATGGTGGCTGTTTTTCAAAAATAGAAACGTATGGAGAGGTATAATGGATATATAGCAGTGATGGCTAACCTTTTTGCCGTCATGTGCCAAAAGCGGGGGAACACAGTGGGGTCACGCATGCGCGTGCCCACACCCATAATTCAATGCACGGGATACCCCCCCACTCCCTCTGCTTTTGGCATGCGATGGCACGATGGGCCCAGTAGGCCCGTTTTTCACCCTCGCTCCAGAGGCTTTCTTGGAGCCTGGGGAGGGCAAAAACAGCCTTCCCCACACCCCCGGAGGCCCTTCAGAGGTCGGAAACAGCCTGTTTCCCGACTTCTGGTGGGACCAGAAGGCCCGAAAATCAGCTGGCTGGCATGCACATGCACGCTGGAACTGAGCTAGGGCAATGCTTGTGTGCCCACAGATATGGCTCCATGTGCCACCTGTGGCACCCATGCCATAGGTTCGCCATCATGGATATATAGCATAGCTTGCATCAGCAGAAGGGGGCAAAAGTTATTTAATGACTTATCATTCAGAAGTGTGGCAATACAATATTCCATGAGTTTGGATTAAATATCAAAATGAAAACTCAAAGAAGGCAACAGCAGTAGTTTGGATTGGGTAAAACTGAATGAATTCTTCCTCTAAAAAGTGCAGGGTTTTAATTTTTACATGAGAGAGCTCTTGAGCAGAATTTTAATTGTTAAGTTTTGGGGGTGAGATTAATCCTGTTGCATCAAATATCAATCCAATAAAGTTGGCAAGAACTGTCAGGAATCACTGGCATGATTGTTGTCCAGTAACGGAGAATGCGCTGACAACAGTTGCAGCTAGGAAAAAAAAGAAGCTAATGTCTGAATAGCAAATGCCACTTTGCATTGAGTCTAAAAACCAGATTTGCTCCAAGTCTGTATTTTAAATGCCAAAACAGATACTGTATCTGCAACTGTAAAGACACATTAGCATCAGCACAACTGACTTGCAAGCCTCAAGGACTGTAAAAGTGGAATAGGGTGTGAAAATCTAGTTTACCAAACTGACTGGTGCTAAAAAAAACAAAGTAACAGGTTAATTTGAACAATGCCATCATTAAATCTTTAATGGAGTCTTATTCTCTTCAGGCCCCCTTCATTCCCCTCTGACCCCAGCTTTCATGAAAACTATTAACTGCAGTTAAAACACACACATATACATCAGTGGTGGGATTCAGCCAGTTCACACGACTTCGGGAGAACCGGTTAGCTTTCTGAGCAGTTTGGCACACTGGTTGTTGGAAGAAATCATTAGGGCAGAGAACCGGTTGTTAAATTACTTGAATCCCACCACTGATATTGGCACATCTTGTATTGGTTCCATATTTATGCTTCACAAGGCAACAAGTATTCCATCCATTGAAACGTTATTGTCTTGTGGGGATGGGCAAGAACGGCAGATGTTTTCATGGAGGGCCACCTAAACAATCATCCCAACTGGCTATAACAAGGGCCATTCTTGCCTTCAGTTCAAGTTTTTCACCCCAATGGATTCATATTCATTCACCTCAAAATCCTTCAATTGTGATAGAAACTACAGGAGAACATAGGGCATTGGTTAGGCCAGGGGTCAGCAACCTGTGGTTCCGGAGCTGCATGCGGCTCTTTGGGCCCTCTTCTGTGGCTCCCTGTCAGGTGATCCCACCATTGGCTGGCCCCGCCCCTCGGCCTCCTCTCCCAGGCACTTCTTGCCTGGCCTGAGAAGGTAAGGGCGATGGTGAGAGATGGAGAAGCTGCCAGGGCAGAGACAGAGAGATACAGAGAGAGGGGGGAGGGGAGAGAGGGTGGGAGGGGAGAGAGAGATATGTCAAAAGGATTTTGTGGTTCCCGGTGTTTTTTAACAACTGGTTCTCTGCCCTAATGACCGGCTGGGTATGCGTGACTGGGGGTAGGGAGGTTCATGTGACTGGTGGAAGTGAGTGACATCGAGTTGGTCACACCCACCCAGGTTTTGTGGCTCCCGGTGTTTTCTTTTCTGTGGGAAACAGGTCCTGTGGGAAACATATCTTTGAGTATATAAGGTTGCAGATGCCTGGGTTAGGCTAAGCAGAATATCTCCTTTGCTGAATTACCAGCCCAAGGACTTGTAGAAAAACAAAGATAGATATTTGTCTGGCTACTCATAAGGCCAAGGGATGTTAATGAAACTGGGAGAAAACACTAGGAGATGAGCAAAGGCTCTGCAGAGCAAAGGCCAGCATCAAATAAACCCATAGAAGTGACTTCTTCAAAAGTAAACGTGTTTATGAAATGTTGCCTCATATTTCTCTCAATGCACCATTGCTTTTAGTTTCACTTCATTGGCTCTGAGATTTCATGTCATATTTGACCTCACATGCACCAATCACCTGTATGTTTAGCCCCCTCCTCCACACACACACACACACACTCACACAGACATTCTCTAATGTGTATAACTCTGTAAGAAGAAGTTGAATTCCCACCTCTTTTGCTGAGTCCAGTGCCATAATAAACTCTTTGTGCTTCATTGGATGGGTGCCCCGATCTCTGATATAACTGAACTCTTGGGGAAATCTAAGAAATTTATCTGACAAACCAGTGTAACATCTTTTATCAAGATTCGGAAAAAGCCTGCAAGTATAAACCAACCCTCAAAAACAGAACTATAGCCTAAATTTTCCAACAGAACTATAGCCTAAATCATCCGAATTCTTCCCTGGGAGGGGATGGAACACAACTCTGTTAATCCTGGGTTATACATGACGAGAGATGAGGTGTCACCAGGCAGCTTTGCCAGCCGGAGCTCTGTGTGTTTATCCTTATGAAGCCAAGGAGAATGTGGCACTCGGACAGGTGCTGCGGCTGCAGAGGCTAAAATTGCTTTCGACTCACAGCCGAGTCTAAAGTATCCTGTTCCCCCTACATAGTTGAACACATGGATGCCGATTTCACAAAATCCCTACGGAGCATAGTTAGCACTTGGCAGCAACTATCGAAGGGCAAAATACAGAGAAAGGGAGGAAATATACAGGTAGCCCTCGAGTTATGACCACAGTAGAGCCCAAAATTTATGTTGCTAAGTGAAATATTTATTAAATGAGTTTTGCCCCGTTTTATGACCTTTCTTCCCACAGTTGTTAAGCGAATCACTATGGTTCTTACATTAGTAACACAGTTGTTAAGTGAATCAGACTTCTCCATTGACTTCGCTTGCAGAAGGTCACATGACCTCAGGACACAGCAATTGTCATCAATAGGAACCAGTTGCCAAGCATCTGAAGTTTGATCATGTGACCATGAGGATGCTGCAATGGTCATGTGACCAGCTGCAATGGTGTGAAAAACAGTCATAAATCACTTTTTTTCAGTGCCATTGTAACTTTGAATGGTCACTAAAGGAACGGTTGTAAGTCAAGGACTACCTGTATAACTTAGTGGTGTCAGGCACTCTAATACTCACAAAAACCAATCTGCATTTTGTCAAAACTGGCTGAAAGTTAAAGTAAAGCATGAAACAAATATGCTAAAGCCAGACTGAATTATTTTGCTCCCTTGAAACGAGGAATCAAATGTCGCCGTTTGATACCCTGTTCAAAAGCTGCTCGAGAGCTGGATCTCTCTTCAGCAGCGCTGTTGGGGCAGAGTCTCCCTCCTTACCTGCACCTCAAAAGGCAGTACAAAGCTGACTGACCAGCATGTAGTTCCCTCCTCCAGCATCTGTGAAGGGGACAGGCTTGACAAACACTTTCCATAGAGGAAAATTCTCAAGAGTAATATGGTGCAACATGATATCTGTATATTTCTGAATCACCAAGGCGCCGTAGATAGTTTTCTGCCCTCCATATGTGCTCACGAAGTGGCCGAGGGGAGATATTTGTGAGGGTGGGGGAGTTATTTCTGAAGAAGGTAGGGCCCCTTTCAAGCATGACGTCAAATATCCATTTAGGAGGAACTCAGGGCTTTTTTTCTTACAGGAATAGCTGCCTTCTCTAGGGTGGAGAACACCAAGTACTACCCCTGGAGTTTGAAATTTTACATTACAATTGACAGAAGAGGGCACTGAAGGGAGGAATCAAGAAAATTAATGGGGGTGCTTGGGGGAAAAAAATCAGTCCATCTAGTTTGCAAAGAGCCTGGTTTAGCTCTGCAGACTAAAGCACCGTAATTAACATCCAGCTGTCTGCAATTACACCAGTTCGAATCGCCCCAGGCTCAAGGTTGACTCAGCCTTCCATCCTTTCTAAGGTAGGTAAACTGAGGATCCAGTTTGTGGGAGCAATAAGCTGACTTTGTATAAATATACAAAAGTATGAAGGCTATTGCTTAACGCATTGTAAACCGCCCTGAGTCTCTGGAGAAGGGCAGCATATAAATCAAATTTTAAAAAAAATTACTAAGTAAAAAACTCCATTGAAAATGTACAGATAATCCTCAATTTAACAACCATTCATTTAGTGACCTTTCAAAGTTACAATGGCCTTGAAAAAAGAGACTATTTTTTTCACACTTATGACTGTTGCAACATCCCTGTGGTCACATGATCAGAATTTGGAAGCTTGGCAACTGGCTCCTATTTATGACTGTCGCAGTATCCCGAAGTCATGGGATGACCCGCTTCTGATAAGCAAAATCAATACAGAAGCCAGATGCACTTTGCAGCCATGTTACTAGCATAACAACTGAATTGATTCACTTAAAGATTGCAGCAAGAATGGTCGTAAAGTGGAGGCAAAATTAACTTATCCATTGTCTCACTTAGCAACAGAAATTGTGGGGGGGGCTCAACTGTGGTCGTGAAGTGAGGAGTACCTGTATTGTTTGCTCTTCCTCCTTCATATTTCTCTGTCCTTGTGAGGTTTCTGTTTCCCAAGGACTGGACACAGTCCAACATAGAAGATAATGGCACACAATGCTTTATTGCAGCCCTTCCTGTTGCCCTGAGTTAAAGTCAGAGATGAAATCCAGCAGGTTCTGACAGGTTCTGGAGAACCGGTAGCAGAAATTTTGAGTAGTTCGGAGAACCGGCAAATACCACCTCTGGCTGGCTCCAGAGTGGGGTGGGAATGGAGATTTTGCAATTTCCTTCCCCTTCCACACCCACCAAGCCATGCCCTCCAAGCCACACCCACAGAACCTGTTGTAAAAAAAATTGGAATTCACCACTGGTTAAACTCAACCCTCCTAGGCTTCAGAAGTTGATGTATCCAACCATCTTTGATGGTAAGTCTGTAGATCAAGTAGAAGTCTTAAAGTGGCACACAGCCTTTGCTCCCCTTCAATGTTCTTACACTTGTTGGCCTTAGGTGATGCCTCAACGGGATTGCTCCTCTTCTTGTTCCTGCTGTGCTCCAAGCTAAGTTTTAGGACCAGCTCCAAGCAGGAATCACATCACAATGAGCTGCTTACCATAATTTGTGGACTTGGCAGTGGACTGATAGCCCTCTTGCTTGTGGGTAAGAGTTTGCATTCCAGATGTTGCTTCCCACTGGCCACGTCTGTTTGCCATTTTCTTAACTCAAAGGAGGACTCCTACAAGCCCCTCTCCCTTTGAAAATGAAGGGCCTGGGTGGGGTGAGGCTGCCTCTGGACATGGAAAGATTTGAAGGTACTGCGGTCCAGCAAGAACCCTTCTTGATCTTGGAAGGGCAAATTTAGTTGCCACTTAGAGAGATGTATGGCTGTTCTTTTATTTGTGCTATTTCTTCTTTAGTTTCCCTACTGCAAGAAATAACAGAATAACAGAAGGGACCTTGGAGGTGATTAGAATGTAATTCACCAAAAAAGCAACATACTCCGGAGCCACTCAGAACCACTGAGCTTAGTCAGACTTGCCCAAGTAAGTGCACATATTTATAGAGGTTTCCACTTCAAGCCCAGCATGCAGAATTGCACACTAACCAGGGAGAGGGTGGGCAGAGTCAGATTAACAGAGTTGGAAGGGACCTTGTAGGTCATCTAGTCCAACCCCCAGCCAAAGCAGGAGACCCTACACCATTTCTGACAGGTGGCAGTCCAATTCTTTCTTGCAAGCCTCCAGTGATGAAGCTCCCACAACTTCTGAAGGCAGGCTGATTGTTCTCACTGTCAGAAAATTCCTCCTTATTTTTAGGATGAATCTCTCCTTGATCAGTTTCCATCCATTATTCCTTGTCTGGCCTTCAGGTGCTTTGGAAAACAGGTTTCCCCTGTCCTCGTCTCTGTGGCAGCCCCTTAAATATTGGGACACTACTATCATGTCTCCCCTGGTCCTTCTCTTCACTAGACTAGCTAGTCCAACCCCCTGTTCGAGCAGGAAACTCTATATCAGGGATGTCACATGACGTATTATGACTTTTTCCCTTTTATTAAACTGGGTGTGGGCATGGCCAGTGTGTAACACAGTTGGCTCGTGGGCTACGAGTTTGTCAGCCCTTCCCTAAACCATTTCAGATAAATGACTATTCAAATTCTTCTTCAAAACCTCCAGTGTTGGAAAGCACCCACAATTTCTGGAGGCAACGTGGCCCGTTGATTAGTTATTCTGACTGAACAATTAAAGTAGATGAAAACCTGTGTTGTTTTGCACAGCTAGTCTTATTAAATTTAAAAAGAAGACTTCAAATACTGAACAATCTTGTCTGGAACAGCAGGCAAGTTGAATACCAGATTTAGTTACATGTGAATGGAAGAAGTCTCAATTATTTAATCTCTCAAAAATTAGGACTGATGAAAAGATGGTCCATCTAAGCCAGAGGTCTTCAAACTTGGCAGCTTTAAGACTTGTGGACTTCAACTCCCAGAATTCTCCAGCCAGCACAGCTGTGCTGGCTGGAGAATTCTGGGAGTTGAAGTCCACAAGTCTTAAAGCTGCCAAGTTTGGGGACCACTGATCTAAGCCTTGACAAAGGAAGCCCAGCCAGATTGTGAGAGTGACAGACAGTAGCTGTCTTGCAGAGCAGACCCAGCATCCTCAGGGCTGTACTCCTAATTTCAAACATGTGCCAACCCTCAGATAACAAACCGTAGAATCAATCATTTTAGCCAGACTAAATGTTGCTTTCCGCTAGCATGTTGAAATTCGGTGTGCTCCCCGCATTTCATAACTGCAGAAAATCAGGATGCTCTAGGCGTACTTGCCAGGCTTCACTGCTACTTATAGTCAAGAAATTTCTATCTACCTAACTCATTCTGATAGTTCCAACGCTCTCTGTTATCTTGAATGTTGGAAATATGAATTCTCCATATCTTCGTTCCAGGTTACTTATTTAATCAAATATTTCCGAGCAATCCTATATCGTGCATCTCAGGGTAGAAGGTAAATTCTGTGGGTTGTTTCAGATAGCAATCTAACGTCATACATTCTGCACAAGCTGTGGTTTTCACACCACTCTCAAAGGTAGAGAGTGAATTGCAAAGTGATGTAGATGAGGTGTTCCCAGAACATGAAGAACCATCAGTATCCAGGAAGTTTCATAGTTGTAGTTATCCAAAGTCAGCCAAGATTATTTAGGGCCACCAAACTTACTTTGTCTGGGTAACAAAGATGAATCAGAGCGTTCCCATGCTACATATTGGCTCCTTCAGTGAAGGTGAGCTACAGTTATATTCAGAACAAAATGTACCTACTATCTGGAGTTGGGAGCTACCAAACCTTGGTCTTTGAGGGAATCTGCTTCTATTCCTTGGGCCAAATCTTGGCAAGTAGGATACCACAGCACTGATGGCAGGGAGAAATAGGGTTAAGCTTCATCTGTATATTGTATTGTATATTGATGACTTCTGAAGGCTTTTGTAGTTTCAAATAGTTATAAAGCAGAAAGGGGGTGGAAAGGGATTTTTATGTATTATAGCTGAGCAGCCCTGAGCTAAAATGAATGGTAGCTAGTGTGTCTTAGAAGGCACTGATCTTGGAGGTCCCACATTTTGGGTCTTAACAATTTAATGGGGGTGGAAGTTAAGCCAATGATCCCATAGGATTTTTCTATCATGCCTTCAGAAATCTAATTTCTAATATTATGAGTTGTAAAATTGGAGTTGTAGAATAGAGATCTTGGTACTCAGGTAGGTCTAGAAGGTTATATCTGTTCAGCTCAAAAACTCTTAAGAATTGCCAGTTATTGCTGACTTTTCCAGTGCGTTCCAGAAGAAAAATTACCATAATAATAATAATTTACCCCCCCAAAATTGTGTAATTTTCCTCACTAAACATTGAAACCTGAATAAGTAGAGTATTACTAACATGATGAAGGAGAAAGATGATACACTGAAGACTTTAGTAGGGAGTGCCAGAAAGCAAAGCATTTATGGGACAAGGGGAAAGTTTAGCAGAACAAATATAACCAAGTGACTCTTAACCAAGGAGTCAAGGGACACACTGACAAGGACAAGATATTATAGGACAACCTAGGACATGGTGAAATTCCTTTATAAAAATAATCTGTGGAGAAGAATCAGCCTTGCTAAAAAGAAAACACTATGCCCCCTTACATGGTTCCTATCCTGCACTCTAGACTTTTTAAAAAATCTCTACTTTAATATATAGAGAAAAATAGAAATATACAGATCCAAATATCCTAAGAAGGAAACAATTAGAGAGAAGGTGAGTTTTTCATTTTGTGCTCTAAGGCATGTAGGAAGTGCCAACAGTCTTTCATCACTGCTCTTTCTTACTTATACACATAAAACTTAAGAAAACTCAAGAATGAGGGATTTTTTTTATTTAGTATTTTGTTATTTTGTATTTTTCAGAGTATAAGATGCACCTTTTTCCCCCCAAAAAAGGGTGAAAATCTGGGTGCGTCTTATACTCCGAATGTAGCCCCTCCCAGCTTCTCAAACGGAGGTTTCAGCGGCTGAAAAAAGCATCGGAAACGAAGCTTCAGAAAAGAAGCCCCCAAACAGAGCTTCAGAGGCTTTTTTTCTGAAGCTGTTTCAGAGGCAGAAAAAAATGTTTTTTCTGTAACGGAGTTTCAGAAGTTTCAGAGGCAGAAAAGAAAGCAAAAAAAAAAAAAAAAAAAAAGCAAGGCACAGAGCTCACAACGAAGGAACCTGTTGCTAAAGTTCACCTCTGGGAACAGCTGATTGGGGTTTTCCGGGAGGCTGATCCACATACCAATCAGCTTTTTTCTTATTTTCCTCCCCAAAAACTAAGGTGCATCTTATACTCCGGTGCGTCTTGTACTCCAAAAAATAAAGTAGTTTTGTTCAGATCATTCTTTTAAAAGCATTTTTAATTATGGAAAGCCACACAGAGTCTTTCTGATTTCAAAATCTAATTGATAAATAAATAAGCAAGCCAGCTAGTGAAAGAGGACAACTTGGCCCTGCCAATTCGCCGCAGCCAAATCACCATGGCCAACTAACTGCGGGACAAATAAATTCAATTTAAGTACTTAAAATTACTTTTAAAACGTTTTAATTTTTGTCATTCGAATTTCATTTTGCCCCTCCTTTTGCTTCCTTTCTTTAATTATTCTATTCCACTGTTTCTTCGATATTAGTGTAACTCTTTTCCTGTGGTGAGTTGTCCAATGGCGAATTGATTGTGGCAAGTTGTCCCGCAGTGAGTTGGCTGCACCGAGTTGGCTACACCGACTTGTCCTAGATCCAGCCAGCCAGCACACAAACAAATAAAACTCGCTGTGAGATCAGCAGTGATTCAAATCCTGCTTTTCTCTCCCTCTACTCTAATAGTTATCTGAATCATAGCATTCATGCCCAACTGAGTGCCTTAAGTGATAATTTGAGAAATCACTCCTGTATTGGATCAGGAATAGGAAATGGGCTAAAATTGAACCTTGGAATTTATAATGGACCATCTCTTACAAGCCTTATATTCTGTGAGACAGCTGGTTTTGGGTTTTGTTTGGTTTTTTGACAGGAGGACTATCTTAGGTTAGGAATAGTCTGACTCAGCATAGCATTCAAGTGCGCTCCAAAAGTTTTAAATTATAATTGCCATTCCTCTCAGCCAGCAAGGAACAGGGAATGGTCAGTTCGAAGCCTGTTCATCTTTTAATATTTTAGTGCAGACATGGGATTACTTAAGGTTATTGCAGAGTGAATATTTTTCAAAGGGGAGGGGTAAATCAGAGCAGGATGCTGCAAATGGGAACTGGGACATTGACCCAATGAGTGCTATTATAAATCAGCCTACGAACATCATTACAACTCCCACTTGGTCCTTGTTATTCCAGCCTTCTCCATGGCTCAGAAGTGTTGCATGCTCCCCAGGGATTTTAGGAGTTGCATTTTCAACCCATTTCCCATGGCAGTGATAAACACGATCATGCAAGTCACTTAATCAGCTACAAATCAACCTGGGGACCCCAGATCTGCTGGCAGAACTACAGTTAGTTCTTGACTTATGGCCACAATTGAGCTCAATGTTTCCATTGCTAAGCGAGAGTTGTTAAGAGAGTTTTGCCCCATTTTACAACCTGTCTTGCCACAGGTGTTAAGTAAATCATGGCAGGTGCTAAGTTAGTAACATGGTTGTGTAAAAAGAAATATCCTTCTCGGTTCAGCTCCAAGTTGGGAAAAAGACACTGGAAACATGGAGATTGCTTGGGAAGATGGTTTATTGATTAATAGGATCACATGGTTTGAGTTCCTGAACAGAAAAGGGATGAGACACAGCGAGTCCCTGGGTTTTATGCCCTCTCTGGCTTTGAACTCCCTGATTGGTTGTCAGACTCCCAGGGGGTAGGGGTCTTAGCTAGCCTTGCTGGCTGATGTAATCTTCCCAGGTGCCATGTGGTGAGTTTCTGTTGCTAGATGGGTCCTATTGTGTTGCAGATGATGGTCCATTGACAAAGATGGGAGGGAATTGAGTTTCTGCCTCTGTCCCATTGACAAAGGGTGGTGGGGGGCAAGAAGGTGGGATCTGTTTCATCTATAAAACATGCTTCTCCATTTCTCATCCAGGGAAACATAATATTCTGCCTTTTTAATATTTCCTAAAATATTTCATTCTTCTAGGAAAGGGGTGGGTGCTAACTTCTTACAGTTGTTAAGCAAATCTGGCTTCCCCATTGACTTTGCTTGTCAGGTCGCAAAAGATGATCACATGACCCTGGGACACTGCAACTGTCATAAATACGAGCCAGTTGCTTTTGATCATGTGACCATAGGGATGTTGAAATGGGAAAAACGGTCATAAGTCACTTTTTTCAGTGCCGTTGTAACTTGAAAGAGTGACTAAATGAATGGTTGTAAGTCAAAAGAAAAGCAGCAACGAAGGGGTCAGCCTTATTTCCAAAGGAATGATATTCCAAAGGGAGGGAGCCACTACAGAGAAGGCCCTTCTTTTATTATGAAAGTTGTGTTTTCTAACAGATAGGCAGAAATGTCACTCTCAGTTTATCTGCTGTGTCCCATTTCATGATAGGCAAATCCCTCTGCTCAAATTGCCTACCCTGTGCTGTAGTAGGAATCTCTCTCCCCTCCAGTCCCTGTTGCTGCCCTTCAGGGGCGTTTTACCCTGAGCTACCTGAGTGAATTTCACTTTAATTCACTGATGGATTTCACTAGAGAAAAAGTGGGGAAAGTGGTGAAAAACTAGGTGTTTCTCTTTGTATGATTTCTGTGATAGAATAGTGACATAGCATGGACCTTTTCAGTAGATGAAAAGTAGGCTAGAATAATGAAATGGTTTGCATGAATATATATGTTTGCTGAATGTGGTAACAGTGGTTAGGATGGAAAAAAAGCATGTGTGAAAATAATCGGAATACTAACAAATGCTTCAGCATTGAGCTAGGAGTACACGAAAGTGTGTGATGCCTCCTTTACTGTTTAATGATTTATGGAGAGATGTACAAGCTATACTTGTGGTGGTGACATTCAAGATGCCTTGGTTGGCAATGTGAATGAGACGAAAGTGTGTTGCTCACGGCGAACCCAATTAATTTGTAGTGAATGTTGAATGTACTGGGTGATATACAGTAATGAACAGTATGGAGCTGAAACTCAATTTACCAAAAAACAAGGTGGCTGTGTTTGAAAAGGAAAATGGGGAGAATGATTTCAAGTTAAACAGTCACTGCAAAAATCTAATGAGAGTAGATGATAATAGGCATCTCGCTTTGCTAAAGAAGGAAAGACGATGGAGACATTTTAAAATGTAGTCTGTGGCAGGAACTAATGCTTGTTGAAAGAAAGGAAAAAGGCTGTATACATCTCCTCATTTTGTTAAATGGATGTAGAAGTCGGGTAACTCAGGAAAAACATAGAAGTTAAAATAATTAGGAAGGAGGGACCTAAATGAGCTGCATTGGTTGCCGGTTGACTTCCGGGTGCGTTTCAAGGTGTTGGTAATCACCTTTAAAGCGCTCCATGGCTTAGGACCAGGGTACTTACGGGACCGCCTTCTGCCACCTATTGCCTCCCACCGGCCGGTTCGCTCCCACAGAGAGGGCCTCCTCAGGGTGCCGTCAGCCAGACAGTGCCGGCTGGCGACCCCCAGGGGGAGAGCATTCTCTGTGGTAGCCCCCACCCTCTGGAACGATCTCCCTCCAGATCTGAGAACTATCACTGACCTCCGGACCTTTCGTCGGGCTTTGAAGACTCATCTCTTCCAACTTGCCGGACTTGCCTGATCCCTCCTATTTTTAAATATTTTAAATTATTTTAAATTTTTAGAGTTTTAGAGTTTTTATTCGGTTTGTATTTTCAGCCTAAATTTATATTGATTTTAGTACGTTTTAACTTATTGTATTGCATTGGTTTTAAATTGGCTGTTCACCGCCCTGAGTCCGGAAGGAGAAGGGCGGTATAGAAATTTAATAAATAAATAAATAAATAAATAAATCTGTGGCAAAACCGGAATGTAGATTAAGACTGTAAGACTGCAGAATGAATGAGGTAAGCACAGATCTCCACAACCACTAGATGGTGGCAAAGAGATGCAAAAAAACTCTTAACTCATTATTGCCACCCAGTGGGGGATAGATCAGTCAGTTGGCCAACAGTCCCATAATCAGTTAATAGAAATTATGTGGATATCCCTCAGAATACCTCACTGCTGAACACCACTGTCATGTGCATCAAATCCCTTTCTTGACACCCATCCACCCGTACATCTCTTAAGGGTCCAAGAACACTTGTGGAGCAGCAGAATCTGAATTACACAGATCCAGGCAATCACTACCTTGGAGCTAAGAGGCAAACTTCCTATTTTTTGCTGTTTGGTTAATATGTCACTGGTTGTTTGGGGACAAAGCAGGGGAAAGATTGATTAGATAGGAATTGGATGAAGCTCCTAGATCTTACAAATACTGCAATACACACCTTCCAGGGCAATTGGTGATGTTCAACTTTCCGCCAAAGAGATCATTGCCTTCAGAAATTTATAAAGATAATTAAAGAGGCAGCAAACAACTATGGCCCATTCCAACACTTGCGATCCCATTGCGAACTGGTAGTAAAGGTAAGTAGAACCCACCCCTGGTCTCAACATCTTTTTTATACTGTAGCCACCAAAACTGATTGAGGCTGATGAAAAGGAGCCAGGATTCAAAAACCTCTGACTTACTGAGTGGTAGGAGTTTGACATTGTGCAGCAACTTAACAGGTTTGTAATGTTAAAGTGTAATGGGAGAAAAGATGGAAAAACAGATGGTTCCTAGTGAACTTTAGGGAAAATGAGCCTGGATAGCTCAACAGACTAAAAGCCTGTTATTAACATTCAGCTGTCTGCAATTATTGCAAGTTCGAATCTCACCAGGCTCAAGGTTGACTCAGCCTTCCATCCTTTCTAAGGTAGGTAAATTGAGGACCCAGTTTGTGGGGGCAATAAGCTGACTTTGTATAAAATACGCAAAAGTATGAAGGCTATTGCTTAACGCATTGTAAGCCACCCTGAGTCTCTGGAGAAGGGCGGTATATAAATCTAATTTTTTAAAAAATCCTATCAGATTTCATGAACAAGAGGAAACAAAGGCGTAATAAACCTGCATAGAGAAGTACCTTTGGTATCCTCTTCTATGACAGAATTTGGAAAACTGTTCATGAAAGCAGGCAAATGGAGTTTCAGGTGTCACTAGTTTGATGCCAGCCTAGAAACCAGGAGTCTGTGAGCTCTAGTCCCGCCTTAATCAGGAAAGCCAGCTGGATGACTTTGGATCGGTCGCTCTCTCTCAGCCCAACCCACTCACAGGGTAGTTGTTGTGGGGAAAACAGGAGAAGGAAAGAGTATTGGGGATGTTCGCTGCCTTGAGTTACTTATAAAGGTGGGATAAAAGTCTAAACATAAATAAAAAGAAATAAAAGAAATGATCTGAGGCTAATCTTCCCATTTTGGATGAGGATAGTCAAATTGTGTCAATAAGGAATGAACGAAGAGCTAGGAAAATAAAATTCATCTTAATATTCTTGAGATGACACACCGAAATTAGATTTGTTCCGGACAGTCCTGCTGGCTGGAACAGATCAGATAATGGTGAAGGTTATTATACAGTAAAAATCAATTTCTTACAGGATCCTGTAAAAACCTGAAAGAGGGAAAACAGTTAGCACTGCTGCTGGCAAAGAAAACGGGATAGCATTGTTCAGATTTAAGGAATGCTGTGTCTTTAGCATTGCTGATTAGATAAACATGCATCCAGACATACATTTTGAAACATTTTTATTTTAAAAATAAGTACAGTGAATACATTTTGATTATACGGAGAAAACAGAAGCACATTTAACACACAGAGACTTGGAGAAGAGAAGAATGAGCCCTTAGTCATAAGACAGATACTGTACTCCTCAACTTATAACCACAATTGGAGCTGGGACAGTCATCAAAAGTCAATGCAGTTGTAAATCTAGAGGCCATCTGACTGCACCAATTTACCCCAGCAATCCTGACCCTCCCCATTGCAGGATTTAACCAATTATTATTAACTCAATTATTGAATGTACAGAGAAGGAAATTTCAACACTGACCACTTGGGAGCAATGGTTGGCGAAATTGACAAATTGTGCTGAAATGGATAAATTGACTTCTTTGATTAGAGAAAAGATATTACTGTATCTACATTTATTGGGGACTGGAAACCTCTTATGGGCTTTTTGTGTAAAAATGAAAAAAAATGAACCTGTGACTTAAAGTTTTGATTATTAGGAGGACAGATTATTGAAAGAAGAGCAATACGATCTAACCTTAGAGAGATAGATTAAATGGATTTGTAGTTACAACTGCTGAGAGGAATATCAGAAGTTTTTTATATTTTCTTTCCTATTTTTTGAACTTACTACTTTTCTTGCACTTTTTACCTTTTAAAAGTTTCTTTTTTTTCCTTATTAGTTTGTGTTAGCTTTTATTTTCTTATTTAAAAGATTTGAAATACTAATGATCTTAAATTTAAACAACGCAAATGTAAGTTATTTAAGATGATCAACGACATGAAGCTCATCCAATCCCCATTTCAACCCGCACAAATCTATGAGGTTGGTGAGATTTCAGAAATAGTGATCCATCCATACATCATCCTATGAGTTATAGGATTGTGTGGAGATTTTAGTTGGGTTTATCCAACTATAATATAGCTTTTTTAATATACCCTTCCCCAACCACATGCTTTCTAAGTGTGTTGGAGAACTGTATATATCCTATCAACTTAAGCCAACATATCTTCATTAGAGAAGACTGTACTAACCATCATATCACAATTGCAAATATACGTAACTGTGATTAACTTACTAGAACAAGACAAACGTGGAATTTTTTTTCATATTCAGATTAGCTAGACAGAGAATGGGTGATCGAGTCCTAAACTTTATATGTTCATTTATGACCCTGAATATATATTCTGTACATTATAGCTGATATCAAAATTGTCAACATGATTAACAATGATTAACAATCATTTCTAAAGCACACAAAGTGTGCCGGACATTTTACATAGCATTTTTCATCCCCCCAAATTCCACACTTATTCTAACTGTGCCTTAAATGAATAAAATTAAAACAAAAACTACATCAATTAGTAATACTGCAAACAATTGCAAAGGTTTAGCATCCAATCCTAAATGTGGACTAAATATTTATTTATTATTTATTAGTTCAATTTATATGCCGCCCTTCTCCGGAGACTCAGGGCGGCTTACAATGTATTAAGCAATAGTATTCATACTTTTGTAGATACCTGCTTAGTAGGGCTTTCGGCCCCCCCTAAGCGGTGTTCTTTTTTATACAAAGTCATCTTATTGCCCCCACAATCCGGGTCCTCATTTTACCTACCTCGAAAGGATGGAAGGCTGAGTCAACCTTGAGCCTGGTGAGATTTGAACTTGCAATAATTGCAGGCAGCTGGTGCTACTTAACAGCACTTTAGTCTGCTGCGCCACCAAGGCTCTTAGAATATTATAATATGGATATTATAGCCCCATAGGGTATACCAGTACAGCTCTAACATACTTTTTAATAGTAATTTTGTTAAGTATTATAATTTAAAACTACCACAATCGAAAGTATTACAATAGAAACTATTACAAACTATGAAAAATGAATAGAAAGTGCAAAAAATAAGAAAACAGAAAGATAACAATATAGTAAAGAAAGAAAAAGCATATAATGACAAATAAAAAACAATTTTAGTAATTTATTACCTTAAAATAAAACAAATTATGTATTCTTCCTATATCTCATCCCTTTTATGACCAAATCCTTAAAACCTCATCACTGTGTCCTGATCAGCAAAAGTTTATAGAAATACTGTATCTATTTTAACCTTGATAAATTAAACCAATTTTATACTCTTTCCTTTTACTTTTAACAATCTTGATCTTTAATCCCTTCAAATAATGCCCTAGAATTTGATTTGTTTTCATTTTTTTCTTTGTCGCTTCTCACAAAGTTCAATAGCAAGCCTTTAACGTATTTATTTATTTATAAGCTTTGTTGGTTGCCCATTTTACCACAGAGTAACCCTGGAAAATAGGAAAATAATCTAGGTCATTCTTTTGGTTCATTATCTATATATCCCTTTTAGTTATTAAAATATCAGCCAGTTTCATTTGTTTTTCCATATACTATCATTCTAGTAGTCTGTCATTTTTAAACCCACTTCCAAATGAATCAAAGCATTGTCTGGTAAAACTTCTTCTTTTTCCATAACATCTTTTAAAAACAATTTATCTTTAATGGGAGACATTCCTAATGTCTGGGTCCATGGTTCACAAATATCCCTCAATAAGTCCAGTGTTAAAATATTTTGCTGCATTCTGTATATTAGTAAGTCAAATTTAAGTCTTTTTCTCCTTTAATTGAAACCTTTAGTTTTTTCTGGTTCTCTCTGGTGTTCAATCTTCAAAATCCCATCCTATCATATATTTTTTTGAAGAATTGAAAGCAGCAGCATTTTTTGTAGGATTCTTATAATTAATTTCAAAATCTTATTGAATTTGTAACTTTCCAAAATCAATGTTCTAATCACCTTTTTCATTTTATTAAAAAACATTGTAAAGGTCCTTAAACTTGCACTTAAAACTTCTTTAGCTAATGATTGAAGGAAACTCACCTGGTGTGAAATGTTGTCATTTTGAAGGTTCCTAATATCTAAAAAGCAGTTAACAGGCATTGACAGGGAAGAAATGGCAAATTGAAGACAGCTTTGGGGGACTTCTTTCTGGACAAAGTGAGGGCTTGAGATTGCCCACAAGGGCTCCAGACAATTGCTCATCATGAGGAGACAAGATAGTGCTTGTTTAAAGCACAAGTTCAAAGCTCTGGGAATTGAGGGAATGTCATTCCTGTCTCTTTAACACTCTTGAAATCATATGGCTATATCGTCTTTTCATGAAATGGATAGGAACCTTGGTCAACTTTTTAGTGGAGAGTTAAGGAGGGGAGCATAGCCTCATCCTTATGAAATGGACAGAAACATTGCTCACTTATTGAAGAGAAATTGTTCTCGTACAGTTTTCTTTTACTTTAAAGCTTATATGTGCACATAATAGAACTGAAAGCATACATCTGAACATACTGGGAACTGCAGACCAAATTCCCTTTACAAGCTCTTAGAAGTATGGGGAAAGAGTTGAATTTATTTTATTTTTCCCCACATTCCATAACAGAAATGTGAAAAGGATATTGCAGTATACCTATACAGGTAGTCCTTAAAACCATTTGTATAGTGACTGTTCAAAATTACAACGGCCCTGGAAAAAGTAACTTATGACTATTTTTCACACGACTGTTGCAGCATTCCTGGAATCAGGTGATCAAAATTTGAATGCTTGGCAACTGGCATGTATTTATGACAGTTGCAAGTGTCCCAGAATCATCTGATCACCTTTTGCAACTTTCTGACAAGAAAAAGCCAATGTGGAAGCCAGATTCACTTAACAATCATGTTACTAACTTAACAACGGCAGTGATTCACATAACAATTGTGTCAAGAAAGGTCATAAAATGGGACAAAATTCACTTAACAGCTGTCTTGCTTAGCAATGGAAATTTTGGGCTCCATTGTGGTTGTAAGATGAGGACTACCTGTAAAGCCGCTTTATGGAATTCTTAAATTTTGTCTGCCAGGCAGCATTTTGTTTCTCTAAACATATCTGATGGTTCCTTTTCTTTTATTAAAAAAAAAATCACACAACATATAAAGTGAGGGAAAGGGAATCACTCAGAAAATATTATCAGTCATACATGTAAGCTCAAGGAGATTTCACTGAAGAGAACCATTGCTAGCTTCCTGCATGTTTAAAGAGAAAAAATAGCCGTTTCAGATATGCATAATACTATACAGGAAAACCAAGTGCAACATCATTAATCTTCTTCCAAGCGTCACAATAATCTCAGTAGCTAAAACGTCTGGTGCTGTTGAAGAGTTACAGTATTCAGTGGATGATCCGTCATCAGACCAAAGCCTTCAGGAGCAACACCCTTAGCCCATGAGAATTAACTCCTGGCATGGGCAGCTTCCAAATAGTGCAAAATGCCAAAATATATTCCAAGGGCTTAAAATTTTCAGTTTCATGATCACAATCAGAGGTTCCATCAAATAGACACATATAAATGATGCAACCGGAAATTCTGCAGTTGGGCTTCAGGGCACATCTGCAGGCATGTCTATCCAAATTAGGGAAGCAATCGATCCACTTTAAACTAAGATTTCAATTTTCTTCTTTCACCCTTGGTTAATTGTTCCTGGCCTCACACGGAGAGAATACTGGAGTTCTTCAACAATACACCATTTAAACTGTTTTGTACAAGGTAATCATGTACACCAATTTATCTTGTCAATTGAAGTTTGCCCTGTTTTACATGCTGTGACATCCCCTGGGAAGAAAAATTAATAACCAGGAAGCTTCTTTAGAAAAGAGCTAGGCTGCTTTCAGGCTGGTTAGTATAAGATCATCTGTTAAATGAAGACTTCAACTCGCTCACAAGTTAAGTAGCAATCTCCTTCTCTTTTTTGACTATTTTAGGGCTTAAGCACAGATCTTTTCCTCTGTAAAATTTTGACGAGTAATGTCTCTCACCTAAGTTATGATGTGTTCAAAGCTAAGAAGAAAAAGAAAACAAGAATCTCTCCCTCGTTTCTGCAACAGATATTAAACCGAGTTTCTGCTATCAAAGCCATTTCTTTTGATATACAGGCTTTTAACATAATGTTAAGCAGAAAATCAAAAATTTATAGAGGTAGTCCTCAACTTACCACCATTTGTTCATAAACCATGCAAAATTATGATGGTGCTGAAAAAAAAAATGGATTTATGACCTGTGCATGAAGTAATGACTGTTGCAGTGCTCCCTTGATCGTGCAATCAAAATTGGGGCATGCACTTACGACCACAGGGGTGCTGCAAACCTCCTCACCTGCCTATCTATCCTTTCTCAATCTATGCCCTTTTAACCGACCTGCACAGCAACACTGAGCAGTAGCACCAGGGCTGGGCTAAAGTAGAGGCCCAGGGCTTTCAGTAGTCTCAACTAGCTGCCACCTTCTTCAGACTTCTACTGCATCTCCAGGGCCACCTTCGTCACTGAGAAATGCCACATTAAGTCCCACCATGCACCACACTGGCAAAATTCAGCATAGCCTCAATTGCCCCTCCACCCTGATCTCCACAGGATCTGGCAAGCTTCCAGTTAGTTTTGCTGTTTTCTCCATCTGCTGACAGGCATGCCCAGCTTATGTGAAGCTGAATTCACTAGGCTTTCTTACTGAGGCTACCTCACAATATTGCCCAAGCAGGCATCATATTCTCTTGATCCTTCCGAAGCTTTATTTCACAAATAAAGTGATATTTTTGCACCATTTCCCCAAATCACACGGTTTGGAAAATGAAGCTTCCGGAGTTTCGTGAGAATGAAGCTTGCTGTTGTAGTGCTTCAGAAGCCTCATTCCCCAAATCACACTGTGTAGGGCCAACAAAAGGGCATACATAGATCAGGAGGGAAGATAGGTATGTGGCGGGAGCTATAGCCCCTCTGCATTTTTAAATGGGCTGGACTGAGGGTTGTAGAGGTGGCTGCAGCTTTGCATTGCACTGCATGCCCCCAACTCTTTTGTGGCCTGCAGCGGGCCTCCCTCATCCCCTGAAGGCACCTTTGTACTCCTAACCTGTGACGCCATCTGCTTTACGACCCGGCGATTCTCACTAAACGACTGCAACCAGGACTACTGGGATTGTGGTTGATGAGCAAACTGATCATGTGACATTTCAATTTACTGCTTCCCTTAACAACTGAGATTCCAGCTGTGGTCATAATGTGACGACTGTGTAAAACAGGGGACAGAGTGGAATACAAACTATTACATGCCAATAATATCTTATTGATAGTCAAATATCTTATATACCAAAATATTGATATTGTGCAGGATTTTCATAATCTAATGGGTCATTCAGTTTCTTGGAGAAAATCTTATGCTTCCTATAGGTTCCAATGTTTCCTTAGTAATTTGTCAAAATAGGGGGCTTACTGTTGCCTCGATTCTTTTAAAATAACTTTCCACTTACTAAGTTATTTGAAAGAAACTTCCATGTGTGGATATCAATAAATCATTTTTAAAAATGTAGCTAAAATCTACATAATTAAATGTTTCAAAATCCCATTGTGTACATGGGGAAAACACGGTTAGAAAAGTGAATATTGCTTCAAGATTGATGTATTTATTAAAAGGCACTCTTATGCTAATACCTTTAATTTACTTTAAGCAGATTGATACGAATACATTTTCTATGGAAAAGATAATCCCTCGGGTTCTTTTTAGCTAAATCTCACCTGTCATATGATGATGAGTCACATATTTTGTAATACTCTTAATTTCTAGATGGAATACAAAGGATCCATTCCAAAAACTAATATGGTGCAGTGAGAAAGGTGTGCCCCACCCAAAAATCATGGAGGCATCAGTTTTTAGCCATAGCTCTCTTGCAATGTTTCTCAACTTTGGCAACTTTAAGATGTGTGGATGCAACTTTAAAATGTGTGATGTCAACTCCCAAAATCCTCCAGCAGTCATGCTTTATGTACTTCCTACATTAAAGGATGCAAAGATAAACTTAGGTGCTGGTGGGGGGAGGGGAATGTAATTTTGACCCATATTACTATGACAAGCTTACATCCCAATCTGAATTTATTAAATCAGCTTCCTGCAATCAGGTTTTTAAGCCATTGGGGTTTTTTTCTTGAGGAATTTGGACTGGCTCTAAATGTGAAACGTTACCTTTTATATCAAATTTTTGGTCCATATGCATTAACAGAAAGTAAAGTGCCCATCAATTTTGGAATGTATGTTGGATTGTTCCACGTTTGAAATAATATTTAAAAAGAAAGAAAGAATATTCCTAAAACAGCATTGGTTATTTGCAAGAATTCTGAAGTATGTCCCATATGAACAAATCAACAGCTAAGACCCTTGGAGAACATTATCTGTGCTTCTTATGTTCTTAACATGGTTTAAAGAAAACATTGCCTCCTCCTCCTTCATTTACTGGGTAATTTAAAATTTCTCTTTTTAAATGGGGCTGGCTGTCAATCTCAGTATATTGGAAATATAAGGTAAAGAGTTATGGCCATGTGTCACTCTATTGCTGTTTTGATATATAATGTGCACGTTTCATATGTAGTTACAAAAATCAATATAACCTAAAGGTGTGAATGTATTCTTGAATTATAGACCAAAAACTTTGAACATCACATAAAATTATAGATTTATCAAACATTGGGAGCAGCAAAAGAAATTATTATTCCATGTTAGAAAAGTGTGAATCCCAGATTTACCTAATAAATGTTTTATAAATAGGAAGTTTATTGGCTATCTATCCCAGGAAAGAGCAATTAGTATTATACCAAGTAATCATGGTTTAATGGTTTATTTAAAAATTGGACTAAATTTTATCCTGTATAACAAAAGCAGAAAGAAAGCAGAAAGGGCCATTAACTAAAACAAAGTAGAAAGTTTCATAAGACTCTCTTATAACACATGAAGGATTACCCTCAGTCCCTTATAAGTAACTATTAATGTACAATTTTTCCATTTTTAAAATGATAGTAATTCTTCCTTTCATCCTATGATAACCTTGATGGAGGGTTTTTAAATACAGCCTTTTTTAAAAAAATCACTATTACTGTTTGCATGCAACTTTCAATAATTCTTTCTTCTGGAAGATGATTGCACATTTTTGATTGAAAAGATTTTCTTCAGTAATAACATCTACCCCACTGTGAAGTCAGATACAACGATCAACTTCATTTCCTGAGGAATTTATATAGCAGTCTTTCATATCCTACCTGAGACAATTTTATACCAGTTATTTCTCTGATTTATGGCAACCCAATGAACATATTTTTTAAAATAGATTGTTGACCGAACTGGTTTTTACTCAATAATTTTTATTTTATGGACCAAATTAGAATGAACTGTTGCTAATATCTCTTAAAGAATTATTAAGACTGTTCATTTTCCTCATGGGCAGATATGTTGCACACATAATTACTTAAAAGTCTTTGAATTTTTCAAAAGAATACTATATGGAAAAAATGTGTGTTCTTTGCCATCTTCTAGGGATTTTCCCTTCCTCCTCCTTTTCCCAGTTTTTGAGCTAGGAAATCGTGCTTTGTAGTCAAAGATTAAGACCTAAGCACTTGAGCTCATGCTTGTAAAATTTTCAGGATAATCAATGAACACTGCATTTTAATTAAGTTTATCATAAGCTATTTTGAAGGCTTGCTTTTAGCTGACAGTCCAGGCCAAATATTACAGATTGAAGTTTGTATGACATTTGTCTAATTCTGGGGATTAAACTTTTAAAATTAGCAATAAGATAAACAAACATTTGTTTAATGTATAATACAAAGTAGCACAGCGCCAGGCGACATCACTGCACAAAACATGATACAAATATATTTACCTATATATATGTGTATGTGGAATGGTGCAGGAGCTAGTCAACTATCAACAAAAACATAGCCACTGGAAGAATATGGTCGATTTTACAATGCAACAAATAACCACTCTTAATGCAGAAAATTCTTAGACAGTGCCATCCCACAATCTTCAAAGGGGGATAATTTCATTGGATATGTTTGAATACTCTAATTAGAGCAAATACACATAAGAACTAAATTCTATCTGTTAGTTTATTAACACAATAGGAAAACATAATTCAGAGAAATCACACTTGAATATACAGCAATGAAAAGAGATATAAGCACTTAATAATGACAGACACAAACTGCTTCTTTATGTACTCTTATCATAGCTTTATACTACCCCTATCAACACTTTATTTTAAGACATCTCAAAGAAGAAATAACTTATCATTTGTAAGAACATGAACAGGTATACAGACACAAATCACCTCTCTAACGTTTTAAAGTAAATTTTGAAATAAATGTAACCTTCGTGCACTCTTTTGTCACATAAAGGGTTAACGGACATTAGCATCAATTTTACATAAAATGTAGTTGCATCCAGTTGTTTAGATGGTTTTGCAAAAGGCCTACAAAGGTAGGGTCATGTGTGGCCCTCCAGATGTTACTGAACTGCACCACTCCCCGTGCCTTACACCATTAAGTGTGTTGGAAAGGCCTGATGGAACTGTTTTGAAGTTTGATTGGCATTCATTGCGGATCCCTGAACTTGTCAGAATCATGGTGGATTCATCAATGGCCATTAACCATAAAATCAAAATGAAGCCTTGGTTGCTGTAAAAGTAAGAACAGGCAATTGGTTTGCTAGGCTTTGGTCTTGCCAGTACTGGTTGAAGACTGAATGCTGGAAACAGTGGAGCTTGATTTGGAAAAGGTGCTTTACAGTCTTAAAATACACCATCCTCCAGCATTCATTTCAGCCCCTTCTTTCCTCTCCTTTAAAAAGATCTTTTTGAACTATCAAAGTAGCTTTTTCTTTTTTAAAAAAATTATCTCTACAAATATGTCTAAAATTGGTTCACATCAGCTCAGCTTGTATTATGAAATAGATAGAAACTGAATGCAATGCAAAAGGATTCTGCGGTGATGTTAAGAGAACTTAAGGCTTTGCAAGAGAACAGATAAATTTGAATTGGCATTAATTATAAACCTAGGAAATCTGAGGTGGGGAATCTCCAATCAGAGGGTGAGAGAGGTAGATCTTCCACTTAATTCCATTCCTTCCCTCTATTGGTAATTCTGGGAGGTTCCTTTGCCCCTTAAAAAGGTAGCCATAGACATTTCCAGCAACCTCTTGCATGCCTTTCCAAGAACGGGAGAGATTTTCCCCTAATAAAAGCAGCGCATGCCCAATTCTACAATCTCCCTCTCAAGCAAGGGCTATAGTATTCTTCCTCTTACTCAACAAATGCCCCAGCAGTCTTTTTCTAGGCATTAGATCATTATTTTTTCAAAAGCTGCTCTTCATTTAAAAAAAAAAAGTAAGAACCTATAATACAATTAATTTGTATTCAAACATGGAACTACATTAATAGCTTGTTGTTCCTGTTTGGAATCAATAGCCCTTCATAAGAAAAAAAATACCTGTAATTCCTGCCATTAGCACAGTCAAACTGCTACTTCCTAACTTCGTTCTAAACCTCTGGTCAATATTTAAAACATGTAAGAAGGGATGGAACTACACTTTTAGCATGCTAGAACAGGTGCCATGTGTATTTTATCGCAGCTCAAAGCAAAGGATTACTTTCCGACATAATCCCTAGAAAATTATAGCTGCAAATGATTGGTTTAGTAAAGGCCCCTCTTCCTCAATTGCCAACACAGGTCTATTCATGTTATGAGCTCTGGATATATTTGTTTTAATACAAATGTTTGAAATCTATAATGTGGGGTTAGCTAATGTGGGGTAACTTATCTCTGACACACATTTGGGAAACTTGCTTTACAGATATATAGCATCAGTTCATACCGTCTCATCCCCAAATTGTTGCTTTTGACTTTGCAGTTCAAATTCTTTCAACCCTTTGGGGGCGGCTATTCATTTATATACAGTAATAAAGAATGGGCAGCTTTGAAGGAACTGATATTCTTCATCTAATCACAGTCTTTACTTAAGAGTGCGCAGAATAAAAGGTCAAAGCTAAGGACTACTGGGCAATCCAGTAAACAAGGAAGAGGTCAATGGAGTCTACATCTACATTCTCAGCAATATTACAGTGTGCTTAAAGTTGGAAACCAGATTTTTCCCCCAAGGATGCCTAAGGCTCAGGAGCAGAATGGTTCCCCCTCATTGGTCTTCAAAAGTTGGAACCAACCACACACTTCCTCCCCACCCCCATTATTTGACTTTTGCTGTAAAAGTGGGGTTTCCAACCTTGGCAACCTGTGGACTTCAACTCCCAGAATTCCCCAGCCCGCCATTCTCATTCATGCCTTTTTCTTTTGCTCTAAAGAAACATAAACATTAGGCAGCATTTATGATGAATTTCAGATTGTACCAAAGGGCTGGGTTGTAGAAAAAAGTCCACACTGAAAATTTAAAAATCTATTTCCACTAAAATATTTTCCAGGTCACAAGTTACACAATACATACTACAAAAGTGCAGGGATTGGAACGGCTGATTTTAATTATTTCTTAAATATTCTTTTCTTAATCAAATTTTGAAAGAGCTTATAAAAATCAGCTAAAAAGGTATTGTTCCATCTCTCCAGGTCATTGTGTTATGCTAATGTCTCTGTCTGCAATTTCATTCTGGGATTTTTATTCCCGAAGTATGCAAGAGCATTTTCAAAAGACATGCTTTTCACCTAAAGTATAAAGGATCTGGATTTCACTTCCTTTGCTTTGTTTCAGGAAAAAAACAACAACCCAACAAATCCCTTCAAACAGGTGTTGTTCTCCTGTTGACCATATTGATATGAAGTCCCTCTTTGAATTCCTTTTGAAGGAAATTGTGGACTTGAAGAAAGCCAGCATCTTGTTCTATATTGTAACTTGCTGCTGTGGTGACCTTCAGAGGTTCCCTGGAGAGGGTATACATGGAGATTTCATTCATTGGAAGAGAACCTGCCATCTTCATCCCAACTGGAGAAATGTCCCTGGATGGAGAAGGTTCTGTGGATCGAGAACTGGATCTGGATCTTCTTCTTCTGTATCTGTAGCTTGGCATCCTCGCGTAAGGGGAAGCAGAAGTCTTAAGGAACTGCTTCTTGGTCTTAAACCTCAGCTCTTTGTTTTTATCAATATAAATGTTCACAGCCAGCACACCAACTGTTTCTGCCACAATGAAAGACAAGGCTCCAAAATAAAAAGACCAGCCGTAACTATATTGGTTCTTTTTATCCTCATCCCGCTTGTCACTAGGATCACCTGCATTGCTGGAGATGTAAACAATAATTCCTATTATGTTACTTAACCCTGGAAAGAAAATAGCGGGGAGAAATCTGGTTAGGAGAAAAGCTCCAGGAGACAATTATCACAATAACTTTCCTGCCACATCAACTTGCATTTTACCCTTATAATTAGTCCATGGGCTAATATATTTTCATGCAGTTCTGAGCATGATTTTATTTGCTTTATATTGCTGGACCAGAACCCTAACTATATGTATAAAATGAATAGTTGCCTAGACTTGAAGTACAAAACACTTGGAGGGCATCAAGAGCTTTAATTCTGCTTATGTTATCTATACAGTTTAAGGCAATACTTTCCAACGAACTCTAGGAATGCTCAAGAATAAAATCAATAGTGTAAGTCACAGATAAGAACAGTTACTAAAGTATGTTCGATACGTTTGAAGGCTTGTCTTACTTAAGGTAGATAAAAGGTGAAGCCATTGGAAGTGCCTCAGGGGAAGTCACGGGAAGTGCCTCATGTTATTTTAAGTTGTTTTTAGATCCAATAGAATATAACTTACACTGTATAGGATACAGTGAACCATCTGCTTAGTTTGGAAATAATGTTGTGGCAAATCTCAGAGAAGAACAAACCCTGATATAGGGTACACCTATTTTATGATGATAAGTGATAGCATTCTTTTTTACCATATGTGTCAATAACTGCTATGAAGGAGCTGGGTATCCTGTGACACACCCCTCCCCCCCCCCAGGAGGTTTCTCAAGATCCTGGCAACTGAAGGAGAGGACACACAGCACACACACACAAAATCTATGCCTCAAAAACAAACAAACAAACAAACAAACAAACAAACAAACACCCTGTAATAATAAGTTTGAGCCTGGTTAAGGTAAGATTTAATTTTCAGGCTTTTACTTGTTAAAACCAAAAGCTTATTGCTCTGAGACTTGAATGTAAAACCCAGGTCTCTTTGGGGTTCAAATAATAATAATAATAATAATAATAATAATAATAATAATAATAATAATAATAATAATAATAATAATAATAATAATGATGGAGGTTGTCTTCACGTTTATTATTGGTCTACTCCCTAGTTCTCTTCTCCATCCCTGTTGATTAAAAAACCCAAAACCTTTTAATATTTATGCTCTTACTTTTGAGTGAGAGATGACTGAAAGCAGTCGGTGGAAGAGGCTGAGTTAACACTTGCAAGGGTTACAGGATTTGGGTTACCTTATCAGATCTCATTATCTTCTGAAAAGGAGGCTAGTTAGAAAGATGAGCACAATAAATGACACCATAAGGGTTAGAACATACTAACTCTGTTCTGTTTACCTCCAAGCCTTGCCAGTTTTAGCTTCCACCCAGAGTCAATACCACTCAGATACTTCTGGAACTGGGGAATCACTGAGTTCTCAATCATCTTTCCTAAAGTGGAATATTTGTGACTGATCTGTAATTATAGAAGTCTTCTAGGAGAAAGGAAGATTCCTCAAAAGAGGTTTTTAGTACTGCCTTTTTAGACAGTGGGAAATGAATTCCTGCCACAAAATGGAATTGATAAATTGAACCATGGGCTGCAAGTTTCCCATGCTGGCCATTTTAATTAACTACAGGGCCTACTGAGATAGTAGCTCTCATTTCTCCACATATGCAGGCTATATTTTTGAGATCTTCAAACAGAAAAGATTTCTATATGTGTAAGGTAAGTGATGGCCAAACCTATATCCCTATGATGTGCAGTAACATTTCTGGTCTGTAAAAACAGAGATAATTGAATTTATCAATACAGAATTATGTAAACTGTTATCAGCAAATCTAACTATTCTGTATTCTTTCCCCTAAAAATCCTGGATTCAGAGTAAGATTGGTCTGTTCTGTGTAAATAGATAGATTCACCTGTTATATTTACATCTTTTTTTTTAACTGTAAATGCTCTGGGTTCCTCTAGAGTTACCCTTTCAATGAAGACCTACCAGGATTCCTTTAAAAATGCAATCCCAAGAAACAAACGTTATCCTGAATAGCTTGTCTTTCTTGTCAATGCTCAGTTGTTTTCTATGTAGCCATATGGTGGAACACACCTTCCTCCTCTGACACCTTTGATTTATATCCTGTTTTTCTACTCAGAAGACACTCAAAGTATCTCCCAGTGAAACTAAGCGCTTCTGAAGCCTCATTGGTAATAATTATTTGAGTTCACTATGACTTTAGTATTACTAATGCTAATCTAACGCCACTACATTTAAACTGAACATTCCAAATGTCCAATGCAAACTAGATAGAATCCACAATTACATCCTAAGAGTGGATAAGAAGTGGAAATATGAGGCATTTACTGTGTGAGACATCAGAATTAAACTAAGGGAATATAACAACCATGCCAGGGATTAGCAATCTGGTACCAAATGGACTTCAGTTCCCATCAGCTGAAGTCAGCATGGTTAATGCCAAGGGTTTTGTAGGAGCCAAAAGATTTCAGACTACCTACCATGGCTATACTGCAAAACTGATCATCATAACAGCTGTGGTGGTCAGTGGTTAAGAGTGCAGTATTATAAGCTACTTCTGCTGCCTGCCAGCTGCCTGCAATTTGGCAGTTCAAATCTCACCAGGCTCAAGGTTGACTCAGCCTTCCATTATTCCGAGGTGGGTAAAATGAGGACCCATATTGTTGGGGGCAATTTGCTAACTCTGTAAACTGTTTAGAAAGGGCTGTAAAGCTCTGTGAAGTGGTATATAAGTCTAAGTGCTATTGCTATTTGCTAGCTTACTTTTAAAAAAGGAGGGCTGTCTTTTTAGAAGGTGTTGATAAAGAGAGAAAAAATAGCAGCAGAGAGAACCATGATTAGTTCTTGAGTTTTTAGAGGAAGACCATGGTAGAAACATAGAGAAGGATTTTATCTCGCTCCTCTAGAAACCTGAGGCGTCCTCCCATTCCATTCAAAAAGCTGTGTGAAAATTTGGAGGAGTGGTTTCCATGAAGATGTTTAGAAAGTGAACAGACACCTACTTTGGTAGCCTCCAGGCTCTTTGATAAAACTTTTTACATGTTTTTATGTATAGCGAAGTGTCAATTATATCATTGCCTTTATTTTCAAGGATGATTCTTGATACCCTGATTTGCTCCATGAAGCAGATGGATGGTTTAGCCTAGGACCAGTTTGGAAATGTGTCCACCCGCCTCCCAGGAAGAGTAGAAGCAAGCAGAGGTCCTAAAAAGTGTTTGGGGAATGGGAACTCAACATGGCGATAGGTAGTTTTCTGTTAAATCCATGCTTTGTAATTTATTCCTTTATTCCAACCCTCCTTTTTACAGCCATGTTGGAAAAGAAAGAGGTTTGCAAAGCATGAATTTTGCCTCCCAGCCTGAAGTCTGCTGACTTTATATGGTGGCACTTGGAGCTGTGGAAGGGGAAGGGCTGAAGAAAATAACATTTTTTGTTCTCTTTCAATTCCAGCAGAATTGGCTCAGTGAAGGTCTGAACTCAACCAGTAAATCATAAGATCCCTTTGCTGATATTATTTGGAGGACATGACCTTTTCCATTCCCAATGCTCACTGAAAAATTAAAGAAGAAGCCTATAAAATAAAGATGAAGTTACCTGCTGCTACAAAAAGAATTCCAGCACTAAGGATAATGTTGTTTTTGCTGCTGTAAATCCTCCCAGCTCCAATGCAGAGGCCTCCCAGTAACAGCAAGATTGTGCTTAGGATGGGGAACACACTGGAGGCACGTACTATACCTGAGAAAGAAAGGGGACAGGAGAGAGAGGGGACCATAACAGAGCAAGATTGTTTTGCTACCGTTTTTAAAAAAAGAAATATAGCAATTAAAAACCAAATTCATATGACCAGTGACAGTTTATTAATCAAATCATATTTACACTCAGCACTTTGAGCATTATGTTACGGCTTCCAAATAACTATATTATTGTCATCAACATCATCAGGCATTCGTAGACACTGTAAAATCAGCAATATAAAAGTGACACCAACAGAATATCAGAAAATTGCAGGAAATACTTTCAAGAAAGGCAAAAGAAAGTCCCAAATGGCTATCACGTCCTGGAACTTAGAGTCCACCAGATAACTTATCCAGCAGTGCCAGAATTACCCCGACCAATATAATGATAGGGAATGAAGGGAACAGTAATGCAATTGGGCTACAAGTTATCAGAATAAGGACTGTTTTATATTTGGGCAAAATGTTTGCCTCTGGAATGGGAAGCCTCCCCTAAAACACTGTACCTTCCATTTGCTTTTTTTTTCCTAATGAAGTTTTTGCATTTCCTGCTGCAAAATTTATGAGGTTATTACCATAATCAGCTTTCTAGAGTCACAATGTGGGGAAACATCTTCTGACAAGCTATCAGCTAAAGGGGTTATAAAGAATAACCCAGAAATTAATGCACAGAAGAGTAATGAAAAATGGATGAGCAGATGATGGCATAACGCCAGAGAGGCAGTATTATGAACAGCCACTTGCAGGCATGTGGATTTGGATAATTAAGATTGACTGTATAGGAGCTCTCTTGCCCCATCCAGCCTTCTCTGGGGCTGAAGCATAAAAGACCAAATGAATACACTTTAAGAGGGAGCTTGTTTAGAAGAGGACAGAAGGGGCATTGGATGGTCAGTGCCTTCTTAGTCTAAGCAATAATCAGCCTTCTTTGTTACCCCTTTAAGGTCTGGGTTGATTGATCAACTTGCATGGCGTTGGCTTTCTTCTTTGGTTCCACAGAATTCTGTTCCTTTACTGCATGTTTGCTGATTTACTCATTTATTGCTTTGAAAGTCAGCCTCTTTTCTGCCTCAGCAAATTCTCCAACAGCATTGGGTGAAAGGGGCACAAACCATAAAAGTAAAAAGAATCAGAGAGAACAGGGAAGAAAAAAGGGAAGGGAAGAAGAGTAGTGCTAAGGAAGATTGACAGAGGGGCTTTGAAAGTAGAGGAAAAATTAGATTTCCAACATCTTGGAAATTGGCTCTGTCAGGAAAGATCAATACTTAAGCTTGTTTCACAATGTCTCTTTTGCAGATTTTACCATTAAGTAATGGCCATTTTTTATTCTACACTAAAGGGTAAATTGCAATCATGGTGAGATGCTTACTGATTTGCAAGAAAATTACCTCAGGCAAGAGCTTCAGAACAGGCTAACAATTACCTAGAGGCAGAGAAAGAAGAACAGTGGTGCTCATAACTTGGTTTGGCATCCTAAAACAAAATGGATTGAGGACGCAAGGGTTTATTTAATATGATAGAACTTGATCTGGGCTTGTTGTCAAAGGAACTATTTTAGTATGATCTTATAGGGATCATAATCATATTAATTATATTGGTTATTTAAGCAATAGTGGGGCATGCTTTCCACCTTCTGTCTAAAAAGCTAAATCTGATAAGTAGGAAGAGTACATAAAATCTTAGGTAAACATTACTAGCCTTAAGTGCAGAAGGAGTCAGATTTTGTGTTTTGAGTCTCACATGGGACTGGAAAATTCTTTACCTGAAATCTGGAATGGACATTTATCACCACATTGATCAGGATGGGAGTCAAATTTTGCCAAAGTAGAATATTAAGGAAAACCGAGGATTGTACTTCAGTGACATGTGCAGGCCACCAGTTCCCCATTACACTAAAAACAATGGATTAGTAGCTGACTTACTTTAATGTATTTTTACACCAGTTCCCCATAATGCTGCAAAGAATACTGAACTAAATGTACTAGTACATGACTTAGTTTGAGATATTTTAAAATATGTGTAAAAAGATCTTCCCTGGTTAATACTAGTTTTAAATGTCAGTTCCAGTTTTAGGGAGATAATTTTTCAGATCTACCTGAGAAGGACAGGACTCAACCTGGATCCTTCTGCAACTGGGGCTAGTAACCTTTACCAAAACTACAGTCTTCTTATTTTACAGAACATTTTATATTCTTTTGTGTCACATAAGAGAAATGGTAGAACAATCTCCTTCCCCTAGAGGTTCGTTTAACCTAACCTAACAATGTCTAATCAATTCTCAAAGTTTACCAAATTTTGCTTGGACAACAAGGGGAGGGTAGCCTTTTTCTGAATCTGGATTAATACTGGCTGTGTGAACATGTGTAAATCTAATATGGGCCATATGTAACCTTCCAAATATTGGGGAACTCTAGTAACAATAAGCCTTAACCAATATGGCCATTTGTGAAGGATATGTGCAATATAACAAATTTGCAATCTAGTAATTCATTGTAACTGCTAGTAGGATGAATGCTCTGAATAAAATATATTCAGAAAAAAATCCTCAAGTATTAAAAAAGGAAGCCAGAAAACCCTAAAGACCCCATTGCCATATAAATGTGACTGAAATGATTATGCCCTACTTAACATCACACTGGAAATCTATGGAAACTCAGCACCTTATTTTCTGATTAGCACAACTCTCCATAAATATACTCACAGCATATTTGACTGTGTTTAATGGCCTCTACTCTCAGATTCATAATTGTACTTTGATTCAATCCTGTTGCTTTTCTCAAACATCTTAAAACAACTTAAAACAGGAATAGGTAATGCTTAACTCCCATCAGTTGTAGACATCATGGTTAACTGCAAGGAATCAGGGAAGCTGCAGACTAGAAGAATCTAGGACAATATATTATTTATACTTGTTGCAACAGCAAACAATCCAGTGTTATTCTTCTATGTTACACTGGATTGCTGAGCAAACCTGACAAAAAACTATCTAAGTATATTCCTATGATTCTTGCCACTTACATAAATATTCTCAATACTGGAGATTCTGTCAATTGAAATAGTAATAAAGGAGATTTAAGCTCTGTCATCAACAGCATTGTTGTGAAAATCTTAATAATGTTGTGTTAGCCTCTAAGGCTAACAAATGACAGTTAGGCCTCTATGATTACAAACTTGATCTCTCATCTGAGAGCCAGGGAATGTTTGTAGAGATATCTAATTCCTCCTGCTTTAATTAAAAAGTTTAAAAATGAGGGAGGGAGAGAGGGAGGTATTTGTACTGTTTTGGTTACACGGTTTACACATATTGATAAATCTGGCAATGTTTGTAAGAATTAAGGCACAACAATTGCAGTCACCATTTTCAAAAAATAGAAGAGATGTCCCTGCCTATCAGGCATCTCCAAGAGAAATTATGAGATTGGATGAATGACGAAAATTTGATAGTTTAGGCGCAGGCTGGTTTTCCAAAGAGTTGGCTGACTATGAGTCTTTCCTGATACTCCAGCATCTTACTGAGAAATACCAAATGCTATAATTTCCTCACAGGTAGCCTTCACAGACTTGTAATCAGTACTTGATTCTATTTCCAAAACAGAACATGGATAGTCCATTGGAAACTTCTTAGATTGATCCGCATTCATTATTTCTTATTTAGACTCTTTATAACAGCACCTCTCTGAAAGTGAAAGGTGATCATTAGAGAAACTTATCAAATGCTGTTCCAACACATAAGGGTGTTTAAACAAGGCTGCATGCTTGCTCCACTTTTGTTTAATAATAATATCTATGCCATGGTGGGCCTTTAGGCAACCCAAATGTTCATCTCCTAAACTGGCAGATGGGTTTATCTCCATCTTACTTTATAGGGATAATGCAGTGATGCTGTCAAGCTCCCAAGAGGCTTTAGAAGAGCCTAGTGTGTCCTGGTTCAGTATTGCCAAGAAGATGAAGTCACAATCAATTATAACTTTGCAAACTGTTTTTGCAAAGGCATAGTCCATAAATGCTATATGTTGTCATATTTCCAGTTAAAAATTTATAGAATTATAAATTGAATATCAAAGTAGTTTTTTATTTGGAATTTCTCCTTTTATATATTGAAGTATTCTTCGTTGTAACTTAAATTGTATTTTTTATAGCAGAGGTGATGTTCTTATATCCAGGCCAAAGACCATAACAATATCTTCTCGTAGATATTTTCATCATCATCATCATCTGATTAAGTTATTTCAGGAAATAGTGCTTCCCCTTTAATAACAAGGACTTGTTTTTTCTTCCTTCCCTGCAAATGAATGTTAATTTTCTAGAATTGCAGGCTCGACTCTGATTATCCTGAACAGAGACGAGTGAGAATGTAGCTTCCTCTTGAAAACTGTCACATAATATAGGTTGTGCTCTACATGTCTAGAAATGAAGCAACGTGAGCAGATCATGCTCCAATAAAAATCCCCATAAAGCATTGCTATTCATTATGCAAGGGTGGTAGAATGTGGCAGCTGTTCATTCCGCTTGGTTTCCTTCCAGGCTCTAGGAAAAAGGGAAGATTAGCGACCAAGACTTGCTATCAACTCAGTCACGCAAGCTAAGACATTTTTTGTGTGCTAACTATAGCCTCTTGATGCCTGAATATTTTCAGACAACATCATACGTGAATGAAGATTGGTTTCAGGGAAGTTGCACCTGCTGTAGTGAAAAGGATAAATTGGTCTCACTTTTCTGGATGTCCAGCATCTGTTTAACTTCTCGGGCAACCTCAGAAATCATATTATAGTCAAATGAATATTTCAGCATGACAACAAGTGGTTTTCATGTTAGCTGAAGTTCTGGGCAGACCAAGAAATGGAGTATCTTACATTTTTACTGATGATGTTATACAACAAACTCTTAGTTGGAAAGTAGAATATGTTATATTTATGCTCTTGTGCACATTTCTACTATTTTCTTTCCTGAGGTCCAAGAAAGCTCTTAAAACCTGGTTTTCATCCTAGAGGGCTGGATATAATGTATTTTGGGAACACAGTCGTGATTTCTTGTTGCTGTTATGATTGTTTTAGACTGGGCTATCTGTCTGGTTTTATTTTTTAAAATTGTTTTTTACTTTTTTGGGTTCTTTATGCTGGTCAGAGTCCATCCGAATTGGATGGCTATAACAAAGAAAAAAAATCTGAAATCACACTTGCCAGTTCTTTAGCTGGCCTTCAAGTGTATTGAATTCTTCCCAAGAACCTAGGATATTGTAATGTATCGACATAGTTTATGTCTCGATCTAAGTAGGGTAGTCATTTGTAATTGACAGACAGAAATTTTGTCAATGCACACATTTTCTAAGTGTCATCCAAGATTTTTTGGTATGGGACCCAATGTGCTAATGCCCATTGGGGCCATTTTCAATCTGAGTTTTCAGATCTTGATACTCTGTGATCTTCTCCAATTCTTCGTCTTGTATTCCACTATCTCCTGGTATTGCCATATCGATCATCAACACTTTATTATTATGAATCTTTGAACAGTCAGCTAGATGTTCAGATTAGATTTGGCATTTTTATCTACTTACTGAGTCCTTTCCAAGGACCTGGGATGGGCAAATGTTGATGTTTGATAATGTTAGCAATATTGTCGCAGGATGTAAGCTGTTCAGAATAAAGCTGCCTTTTGCAATTGACTGATGATGAATTTGTCAATGCCAACGTTGTTCAAATGGTGCGCCAGTTGTTTTGGGATTGCACCCAAGGTGCCTATTACTATTGGTACTACCTTTGTTTTATTTTGCCACAGTCATTCTATTTCCATTTGCAGGTCTTTGTAATTTGTGACTTTTCTCCAGTTCTTTCACTTCTATTCTGCTATCTTCAGGCACTATCATATCCACTATCCAGATTTTTTTGTCTTTCTTATCTACAATTGTCAAATCTGGGGTGTTATATGGCAGGTGCTTATCTGTCTGAATTTTAAAATCCCAGAGCACTTTAGCTTCTGGCAACTGTGATCTCACATTGTTATGTGTATCATAATATTAATACCTGGCATTTTTTTTCTTTTATAGAAACATTATTAAGTAAAAGAATGTGAGAGAAATAATAGACAAAATGAAAGAAGGAACTAAACCCTCCTTTTCAAAATAATTGTGGAGTGACTGGTACTAAGAACCAGCTGTGTATGGGCACTATAAGAATAAGCTCCAATAATATTGTTCAATGCTTAAGGAGAGAGGGAAAAAAGACTTCTCATGAAAATGGTAACTAAAGGCTTTATTACCATTGTTGTTTATCAACCATTCAGGAAAGTCTTCTTAGGTTAAATGGACTCATGTTTATTATAATTCCTTGGTGTCATTGCCTCAACTAGGCAATCTATGGATATTTCATTATTAAATTTATATGCTGCTACAACTGGGATACTAATTTCCATAACTTTTACCCACCACCCACGCTAGCTGAAAGTTTTGTGAGTTTTGTAGCCATAACCCTGGATGGGAACTAAGTTGAGAAAGGTTGTTCAGTTAATATGTAAGTATTTTTGAACTTTCAGAGAATTAAAAAAAGTATTCACCAAGAGACTAAGCTGACAATTTTTTAATCTCATGCAAGACTAATTAAATCTTGGAATTCAAGTCTTTGCATCTTAAAAAATGAAGAAACTAATCCACTCTGGTCTTTTCATGAAGAATAATATCAGAACATTTAATTATTTAAAGTTTTCTTCTTTTTACTTAGGAAACAAACTTCTAATTTGTCTTAGCTTAAAAATGAGAACCAATTATCCTACCATTGTCTAACAGGTATGTTTTTCTATGAGGATTCCTGCTAAATATTTTGATATAGGACATATTAAATGTACATAGCAAAACCATTTCTTATTTATGCTTCCTTTACTGGCTGGGTGGCATAGAGGTTTATTTTAATTTGTCTGTGAGAAGGGATTCTGTTTTAATTTTGAATGACAATTCCCTCATTTCTCATAAACACAAATCCTGAGAATTGATGGATAATTTGAAAATAAAGGTAGCATGTTGCTGTCAGCCCTTCTATAGTTACTGTATTAGATCAGTGGCCTATGGCTGAACTGACTACTGAACGGTGTGCTTTGTATCTTAGCACCTTATTGTTCTAAATACTTTGACAGAATATATTATTTTCATGTCACTGCCTGTACATTTAAATTTTTGTCTAGTTGCTTTATTTTATTTATTTAAAATGGCTTTAAAGCTACGTCAGACTTTCTCACTACACAGCTAATGGCAAAAAACTAAAACAAAAAATAAAAAACACCTCCCAAATAAATAATATGTATAAAAACAACATCCTTGGTACTATGACTTATAACATCCCTAATTTAAAACAACCTATCAGAATACTCAATAAATTACAGCTATTCTGATACTGCTACCATACATCTCAGATAATCAGTTCCTTAATTCTACCCTCCCAAAGGATCTTTGGAAAAGACAATTTTAAATAACTTTCTAAGAATCACAAACAGGAATATAGTTCTAGCACTAGAGCTGCTGAAATCAATTCCCCTCTTGCTGAGCCTGAGAAGACATGGAGAGACACAGCAAGCATCTCCTGCAGATATGTCTTGGGATGGGTGGGTAGATTCTGTTTGTGTCAATCCTCTATGGTAGACCAAACTAAGAAACCCAATGCCATATCGATCAGGAATACTTTTTATTGTCACATCTGTAGTAACTGAATTTTGCAAGTCTGAAAGTGCTACACCCTTGGGGTGGTGTTCACTTACCTTCGCTACTGGTTCACAAATATGAGCACACACACCTCCACCACACATGCACAGAGCCTTCTGCATGCACAGAGGGTCAAAAATGGGACATGATGACATCCGGGCGGGTGGGCAGAGCTTCCTGCCGCCGGTGCTACCGGATTGTGCGATCCAGATAGAGCCAGCTGAATTTCACCCCTGTTACACCCCCTCATAATTTATCTTTGCATAAATTAGGGAAGGGCCTAGATCTCTCTAATTAGTTTCTTGGAATGGGCTCAAGACTGCCTTATCTGATTGTTGCCTTTGTAGCAGCTCTTCTTTCTCTCCTTCTAGATCAGGCCTGTCAAACTGGCGGCCCACGGGCCAGATGCATCACGCGCAGGCCACACCCACCCCAACTCCACAAAGACAAAAAATGCTGTGATACATCAAGTGATGCAATTGAGTTTGACACCTGTGTTCTAG
The DNA here is from genome assembly GCA_030761175.1 of Masticophis lateralis. Classification (NCBI taxonomy): domain Eukaryota; kingdom Metazoa; phylum Chordata; class Lepidosauria; order Squamata; family Colubridae; genus Masticophis; species Masticophis lateralis. The sequence goes on along the minus strand of JAUDYJ010000002.1, from coordinate 132,792,624 downwards.
ATTATTCCCAATGCCTTCTACAGTTTGGAGAAAACCAGACTCTAAGCCTTGTAACTCTTTCTAAATTATTACCAGCATCCTGAACTATGCTAAAAAATAGTTGGGAAGACAATGCAGCTCCGCAGTACCAATATTATATGGCTATAGCTAATAGATCCAGTCAGCATGTAAGCAGCTACGTCTGTACCAATTGAGGTTTCCAATGGTTTTCAAGGGCAGGCCCATGTGGAATGCAATACAATTGTCCATACTGAGGGGAAAAGGACATTGCCAAAACCTCCTGCCCCAGAAATGCTAGCAGTTGGCATTCCAGCTTTATTTGGCATCTTATTATTACAAGTGAATTTTAAAAGACAAATCCTACACTTCTACCATTTATAGAGTAGAAGCTCTATATAAACTTGATTTTTAACAGTTTTATAATATAAGTGTTTTCAGCAGCATTAATGCATCTTTTCAAGTAGCTGTAACTCTTCCAATATGAGAAAGCTAAAAAGATAGGTTTTGCTATCATCTGCAATTCCTATCTCTTCTTCCCTAGGCAGAAAAAATCGGTGATTTTCTAATTTTTCTGCCAGATTGTCCAGTGTTTTAGAAAACTGAACTGAAAAATCAGCTGGCTAACGAGTGAGGCTTTTAAGCAGAGACTGAAAACATTCAGGAGAAGCAGTATAGATCATGGTTGAAAAACAGAGCTCACAGAGAAGAATAATTAGGTGTAACATAAAAGAGGAAAACAGTAAATGGAAGCATGCAAATGTGGATAAATCAGAGAGAAAAGAAGGAGGTTCACTGAGATAACATGAAATTGATGCCATGTATATCTTTTTGAGGGAAAATCAGAATACAAATGAAAAATAAATAAGTAGCAAAATGATTATTACTCGGGAGGGAGAATGTGTACAAGCAGCAAAGATAAGAACAGATTGATATTCGGGAATAAGTGGTGATAGGATTTTGCAGATTTGCCCCAAACTGACCTGGATCAGTGAGAAATACTGTATAGTTTAGATATACCTGTAGTCATGACTTGTTTGCTCAAAGCAGTTGATTGAGAAGTTGGATCTACCTGTCACACAATGCCTGGGAATAATCTGCCTTACAAACTTTCTTGGATGGAAGAAAGCTGGAAGAAGGTTGTGGTAACTGTTCTTTGGATCTTTGACAAGCGGGGCAAATCTTTAATCAGTGGGAAGTCATTTGATAACAAGGATCTTTACTCTCTTAGAATCTTAGGATCTTAGAATTTAAGATATAAGTCCCTTAGGAGCTGGGCGGCATATAAATGTGATGAATTAAATTAAACATTTAGGAACTCAAAATGTATGGTGGAATCCAGGAGCAGAAATCTGATAGTAAACTGTGTAAAGACTACTGCAAAACAAAAGAAGCGAATAGAAACCACAGTGGCGCTAAATAGCCATATTTATCTCCTCTCTCATTAGAGACTGAGACACTGAGGCACTGGTGGTTACTTCTTTTATGGTACTTCATAGGAGATTCCGCCAAAACCAGAACAAATGGACCCAGCCACAGAAATTTGGCAGCCAAATAGGTAGAGACTCCGGGGCTGCACAAAAGCCTTCACAAGCTGTTATATTTAATGGCCTATTTGTCTTTGGTACAGATATACCAGTGGATTTTCAACAATGTAAAATTGAAAATCTTGTTAATTAAAATGACAAAATTATTGATTCAAAATTTCTAGGGGTGTTAATACAATGGTATCACATTCACGCTTGAAAATCCAAGCATTATATTCAGAGAGTTTTTCTAAAAAGAAAAAAATCACACAGAAATCCTCTTCCAAACACCAATACCTATTTAGATAGATTTTGGCTTTTTTATTTTTTTTACTTACGGAGAAGATATTCAGAGCTATCATGATCATAGTCATTGTCTTCGGGGAAATGGTTGATTCGAAAACAGTGTCCCTTGTATATCCCTGCAAAAGAAGAAAACATCCAAAGAAATCAATGAAGGAGGGCAATTTCCTGGAGATTTACTCAGCTCAACTAAAAGATTTCTGAAGAATTTGAATTCTATCTTGAATTCAACAAGTGATTTATAATAATATTTTGAGAGACCTGTTAAGGAAGCAGAAAGAACTCTGTTAATGCAAACATGCTTCATCTTGTTGTCTTTGTCCAAAAGACTAGAACTCATGGCCACAGAGTTTCTAGCTCTGTGCCGTTAATTGCTATACCAATATGGCTTTCAATTTCATTGTATAATGTTTGAAATGTTTGGATTTCACTGTATATTTTTTTAATTGATGGTGTATCTGGCCCATAAACTCTTCATAATGTTCCTTCCCTTCCAATATATGAATATTCGGGAGTCTTAAAGTACAATTTTTTCTTTTATTTCCTGTCTCTTTTAATTGGTTTTTTTAGTGTTATCTATACAATATTAAACTTCCAGACTTGTGCCATGGTCCAGGGCCCATGTGACTGACATACTTAAGGTTTTTCTTGAACAGAGCAACACCCGCACACAATCTTTTCATTCCTTTCCTAATAATGCAAGCTGGAATTGGTCTTTTTACAACCACCTCACATCGAGTTGATTAAGTGGAAACAAGTGCCCTATCATATTGTGTTTCAATGAGATTCTGCCATCTAGGAACACCTATCTAGTGTAGAGCAATATAAACAGAGAATCCTGAAGCACAATTTATTTGTAACAAGAAATGTAGGATTGGTGCCTACATTTTTCATGAAAGAAGAGAGCCAACTTGCTTTTTCACACTTTAAAACTAGTTGATAGGGTCTGCACACACATTCACTTTAGATTAGAATATATGCAGAATTGGTTTATATTAGCAAGCAATCCTGTATCTGTCTTTTCAGAAGAAAATCCCCTTTATGGTCAAGGTAAATTGCATAGGATTGAATTCTTGATGTACTCAACAGCTGTGCCATAAACAATTAAATTGTGTGTTGTGTCAACTCTTAAGTCCACACAATGACTCACTTAACTAAAAGGGGATCAGGAGTGAAATCCAAATTTTTTCCCTACCAATTCTGTGGACGTGGCTTGGTGGGCGTGGCAGGGGAAGGATATTGCAAAATCTCCATTCCCATCCCACTCTGGGGCCAGCCAAAGGTGGTATTTGTCGGTTTTCCGAACTACTCAAAATTTTTGCTACTGGTTTTCCAGAACCTGTTAGAACCTGCTGGATTTCACCCCTGAAAGGGATTGGATAAAGTAAGATGTTTTGTCAAGAGCAGTATCTCATTATCTACCAGGGGATTAGTTCTCCATTGTCTTGAGAAAATGGACCTTCTCCAAGAACTTTGTGTCTCTCTAGTATCTCCTTGTTATTTCATATCTTTCTTTATGTGGCCACACATGGGGTGGGAAAAGGGTCAGAGATGCATAAAAATAAACAAACTTTTTGGTTGTAGTGACAATCTTTATTGTACCATACAGGTATTGGGAGAAATAATTCCTGGTCTCCTTAGCAATTGCCAAGCAAGCTAAACAAAACAGGTAAGTACATAATACAACCAGCCAGTCTTTTGGAGCAAGTAACAATACATTTAGCAATAATAATGATAACAACTCTTGGTTTGGGTGCCAGTACATATTTTTCAGTGTCGAATTTTCTCAAATCCTTGTTTCCAATCTTTCTCAGGCTGTTATAATTTGCACATTTTTAGTTCATAAACAATGGGTCTCTTTTGATCTGAGCTTCTCCTTCTTGATTCCTGACAGAAGTAGACCATCCTTTTTCCCCTGGTTCCTTCAAGGAGGCTTTAATTTAAATGTCTTGATGAAATGTCAACTTTGTGAGATTCTGTAAGGAGGTGTTGAAAGTTGTCATACGCATGTTATGCCCACCAAGGTAATTGACCGGATGTGCTTTATGGAGATTGACGCATTACAGATTTGCTTTATGGAGAAACAAGGGGAAAACAGTGGTTGAAGGAAGAAGAAATCGGGGGGGGGGGGGAACTACCTGGAGGAGATCGCACATCTGGTTTTGAGACACTGAAAAGAGGAAGTTGTTCTGTGAGTTAGGAAATAATAATTCCAGGAGGAAAAATGCACAGAAGGAAAGAAATTGCATCAACCAATAATTGCTTGACATTCTGCAATGTTGGAATACTTATCCATATGCCTGACCACATGTTGCTGGTTGGCATATGCTGTGTCTTAAAGTCTTAGCTGTTCCTGAGACAGGGTTTTTATTGGAAAGAGACTCTAACTGTATTTGTGTGCAATGACAAATGTTGCTTTATGTTTTATGAAAAATCCTTAGAGCATGTGCTTTCTTACCCCTCCTGTTCCTGCAAGGCTAAGAGGAAGAGATAATCAATCTTTCTTTTCTATTTTCAGTTAAATATAATACATCTGGATCCTAAAATGTGTATTGAAACAAGCCAGCTTTGTAAGTCATTGAAATGGGCTTGCTTCTTGTCCTAAACTACACACTTTCCTATGAGCCCATTCAGAGAGCTTAACGGTTGATCAATGCATTCTGCAAATGCTGGTAACATAATTATGAAAATTTGTTAGTGAGTAGATGTCAGGGAAGATAATTGCAAGCATTTGGAGTTGTATCAATCAGCTTCCATTCTTGCTGTGTTAATAACTCGACTGCATTTCAAATAAGCGCTTTTCTTGTGGCTGCTACTCCCAAGTGTGATGGTGTCATTGTGCTTATTAAAAAATGGAAAATCACATCCCAATCCTTTACCTTGTTATGAATCCCCATTCCACAGATGAATGTGATGGAAAAGCTTAGTCTAATTACGAACATTCTCAGTTGGGGAATAGGAGTGGCATCAAAATACAGAATCAGTTGCAAGTGACCTGTTATCTGATCAAAACAACGTGATGATCTTAAGAGGCACCATACACCTGACTCAGAACCAAAAAGGAGGCTGGTAAAACTAGAGCAATTGCAAAAGAACTATAGGAAAAATAGAAAACGCTGTAGGCTGGAGTAAAGGAGAACAAAAAATCCCAATCTTACATATTCCCCAGTTGATTGAAGGATGGTGCTCATCATAATTATTGAAGATTTCTCCTGTTGAATTTTACTGTTTTCTGTAGTTACACATTATCCAGAATTCACCAAGAAAGGGGCAGTTTATACATACTGTAAACAAACAAGGAAACACGTTTTTTTAAAAAAAGTTTCAATTGATTTCTATTACTATTTTCAACTGTCAACTTCCTGATATCCTCTTTAAACAATTGGTGCTTGTATTTACAGATTCCTCCTGACACAACCTCTTTCTACCTCTACCCTTATTTCTTCCTACAATCCTGTCTACTCCTTATGTTCATCTGAATAGAGCTTTATTTTGGTTTCTCACTCCGGGTTGCTGTTATCCAGGATTTTAGCCTTTAGAATCTGGCCCTGTTATTCTGGAAACCAGCACCTTAATGTCAGGCCCAAAGAACCAAGCAAAACACATGTAGTTACTATTGAGTAGTTCGCTGTATTGTTGTTCATTTACAGACAGAATCTTGCAAAATTCAAGCAATTAGCTGCATAACTATAGATATCCTCTGTGAGTTGCAAGGGAAGGTCTGTCTTTGCCTTCTTCCTGCCTACCAGATATTCCAAGTTCTGTTGTCTCTTTGCCTTCCAGGAAAGAGCCTGGGATTTCAGACTACGTTCTACCATACCTCTCTCTGTAGAAATGTGATGGTCTTTAAAAGGGATTGAAATACATTTTATTCCATTAATGTGTTAGTGAAAGGTCTGGTTGTTCCACATCCCTTTTATTTATCTCATCTTCTAGGTAATAACTGTTTACACTAGAGATATATTCATTCAATTCTATCCCCAGGATATTTTTAAAAATTTATTCTGATATTGGTTGCTTTATGTTAATATTTGTTTATTGGAATTGAAATTGTTTTTATGGATTGATTTGTTATCGTTTAGTAGCACACGTTGATAAACGAGGACCCAGATTGTTGGGGGCAATATGCTGACTCTGTAAACAGAGAGGGCTGTAAAGCAATATGAAGCAATATATAAGTCTAAGTACTATTGCTATTATTATGGTTAATCACAGTCAGACAGATGTTTAGACTGATTTAGCACTTTCATCCACCTATTGAGTCCTTCCCAACAATCTGGGATAGGCAAACGTTGTTTGATGATGTTAAAGGTATCATTTCAAGACATAAGCTGTTCCAAGTAAATATGCTTTTTGCAATTGACTGAAGGTGATTTTGTCAATGCTGATGATATTTAAGTAATGTTCAAGTTATTTTGGGATTACATCCAAGGTGCCATCACTGTTCATACTATCTTTGCTTTCTTTCTTTTTTGGAAAAGTTTTTCAGTTTTATTTCTTATACACATAATATATGATATACATTTTCTTATACATAATTAATCCTACATATGCATATTTTCCTTAAAGAAAGCATTAAAATAAGGCATTTTAATTACATTTGGAGTTGCTCTTCTACCCTTTCTTCCCTCCTTTCGCAACAACCCTTCTTCTCCTCCTCTTTCCCTTTCCTCCACTCCTCTCTTCTTCTACTCACCTTCTGTCCTACTCCTATCCCTTACCCTTCCTTCCTCTCCTTTTCCCTTTCTTCCATTCCTCTTCCTACCCTCTCCTCCTCTCTCCTTTCTATCTTCTTTGCTGTGGAATATTCTCCTTGTTTGGTATCCAAATAAGTCCTGTATTCTAATAGTATATACTTTCTTTCAATTTCTTTTCAGATTTATTCTATCAGTAGTATCATCATAACTGTACACTTATTCTTATTATTTTCTTTCTTTTCCCCGCTCCCATCTTTGCTTTCTTTTTCCATAGTTGTTTTATTTTTACTTGCAGGTCTTTATATTGTGATTTTTTTTCCCAGTTCTGTCTTTTCTATTCGGCCATATCCACTATCCAGACTTTTTTTGTCTTTCTTATTGGCAATTGTTATGCCTGAGGTGTTATGCTGCAAGTGCTTATCTATTACCATTATAATCATTATTTAATTTATACATAGGCCTGATTTTTCTTATTCCCACCTGAGACTGAATTTCGATCTGAATAGGATTCTAGGTTCCACTGCAGATAGTCTGTTAGTGATATTCTGACAACTTTGAGCTAGACTCAATCCAGTCTTTCTCAAGCTGGTGCCTTCTATTTGCACTTAGATTACTGTTCCCATTAAATTCAAGATGTCATGAAAACAGCCAATATGACAAACATTTATTTTATCTGTTCCTTGATATTACTCTCAAGTCTGGCATTATAATGAACGGAACAAACTGGCAATACTATAAAGTAACCACTGCTCTGAGTATCAAAATCTTCTTTAGACTGTTTCCTCAAATCGGCACAATCTAAAATATTTGCAATTCAAATGCCATTCTGGTCAAATGCTATGATACTGCATATGATACAAACAAATACAATTCTTGCCCTGTACCAGGGGTTAATATAACAACATTCTCTAAAAGCCATTATAAATCAATGTAACTCAATGACATATTCTTTTTGTTGGTTATACCAGATGAAGCATTTTCAAAAATTATTTTCATGAGTCTTTCATAAGCCAAGCATAAAAATCTTCAGTAAATGTTCTACTACTGAGGAATGCCTTTCATAAAATTGACAAGTAAAATACAATTATATCAAGTTCCAGACAGACAAACCTTTGCTCCATCACTTTCTTTATTGAGGCATGAAATTTTCTATCAAAATTGGCTTCTGCAAAAAACACCCATCCCCCAAAATCAAAGTCTTTGAAAAATAAAATACTATTTTTTTTCATGACAGAAAAATATCAGTGTCCCAAAATATTTAAACTTATCAACATTTAAAATTTTCTCCAAGTAGAGCAATGTTGCTATTAGTAATATAACTACATTACCCTGTTCCCCCCAAAATAAGACATCTCCTGATAATAAGCCCAATCGGGCTTTTGAGCGCATGGCAATAAGGCTAAGCACTTATTTCAGGGTTCAAAAAAATATAAGACAGGGTCTTATTTTCGGGAAAACACAGTATATGCAACACTATATTCTATTCTGTTCCTCTTCCTAGGTATTTTTCTTCTATATCTACTCAGCATGTTGTGTGTTTATTGGACAACTAGGGTCCTACCTATTTGCTCCAATATTTTTGTATTCTTACTATATATCATGGTTGTCCAACCTTTTGGCTTGGTTTGATTGCATTGAGTAAAGAGGAATTATCCTGAGCCATATGAAAAATATATGTACAGCAGTGGTGGGTTGCTCCCGGTTTGGACCAGTTTCTAAGAACCTGTAGTAAAACCAGTAGGAGGTTCCACCCACTGACCCAGATGTCATCATAGGTGATCTGCGCATGCGCGGGCATTATGCAAACCGGTAGTAAAGGTAAGTGGAATACACCCCTGATGTACAGTATATAACTGTTAGATAGGTAGATTGAAGAGACTGGAGACAGGCTTCAGACAACAGCTCTTTATTCAGCAACTATTTACAATCCAGCAGCTAGTGTCTCTGACAGCCAGCCCTTTTATAGCAGGCTGCCAGGAAAACCAACCAATCATATTCAAGCATTCTTCCTGCTCCAGCAGCGGATCAGAGGGAAAACTTAGCCTGTCAATATCTAACAATAACTAACAAAGTTTCTGTATATTTTTGTATTTTTTATTATCTTGTGGGGCTACATTACTAGCTATCCAGGGCTCCATGTAGCTCATGGGTCATGGGGTGGACATGCCTGGTATATATATCTTCTAACCATTATTAACCTCCCTCATAGCTAACTAACCATATTTATATTAATCTACAAGGTTCCAAGCCCTGTGTTGAAAATAAATCATTTTATGAATGAAATTTACAGGGTGAATTAATATCATTATTAAGTATCTGCTGTCCACCAAGGTTCTAGTAATATAAATAGACACTGTGGACTATGTTACAGGAATGGTTTCCTTGAATTAGAGAGACATACTTCATCCACTAGTGACAAACTAGTAATGCACTTCTACAAATTATGTTATTTATTTACTATACAGAATGCAGTATTACAGGATAACTGAGCTCATTGCCAGGAGTTTGATTCTCACCGGTCCAAGGTTGACCCAGCCTTCCATCCATCCAGACTGTTGGGGAGAATCTGTTGACTCTGTAAACTGCATAGAGAGGGCTGTAAAGCACTATGAAACTGTATATAAGTCTAAGTGCTACTGCTATTTGTATCCCACCCCCTTTCACACATAGTTCATTTTGCATTGGAAAAGTATAATTACACTCATCTAACATTTGCCCATCCTAAAATTCTAAAACAAAACAAGCTATTTCATTGGAAATAATCACAGTTCCTAGCTAACTCTTGTCAATATGCAAATCAGGGTATTTTGGAAAGGTGCTTTATCTTGAGAAGAGTATCAACATGCAATGAAATTTATTCATGATATTTGCTGCAAACACTTCATTCCATGCTCAACAATTTCAGTTTACTGAATGCTTATCATGAAATTGCTGATCCTGTTCAGAAACTAGTTATAGCTCACTGTATATAAGATTACTGACTTTATTTAAAAGTAAGCCCATCTAAATCTTTCCTTTTAACTTTTCTAATGATTTTAAAACTTTCCTTCAGTCCATTTTTTAAAAAAAAAGAATTTTGAGGTATGCATTGAAAAGGGTGGAAGAGAAGACAACGTGAGGCCCATTGCAATATTGGCTTCTTAGTAATATTATCCAGAGATCTATAGGCAGTCATATTTTTAAATCTTCTTTTATCCTTCTCCTTTTTGAGTCAAAAGGAAATAACTCACTGGATACATCCATTATGCTAAGTCCTAATTTATTTAACTATGTGTTACTGAATAGACTGCAACTGGCAGGGTTCATGCAGCATACTTGGCCTTAAATCTTTAAATCCAGTTCTCCATACTGTAATTTAATGTATTGGGAAAGCCTAGTCATTCACTCATTCACATTTACTTACAGCAACCTTGTAAGTACGCACATTTACTTACAGCAAGGAACATAGAACTTTGCTTTTCACCCCAAGCCCAGCTAGATGGAGTAAGGAGATTTTAACCCCATTGTAGCCAGGAATTCCTGTTGAAAATTAAGTGATAGGATACCTATACCTTTTTTCTGATGTCTTATTCAAAGCCAAATTATGAACTCAGCCAAATCTTGGGCAAGTTCAGAGAACCCAGTACTAATCAGCCTAAACCTATCTAACTTTCCATACTATTAACCCTGGTTAATAAGTGACCAGCAGTTTGATGTTTCCATTTATTATCAAAGCTAGCAGTATTCTCAAATTGCTCGTTTGATAAAGAATCTCAACATGCAGCTGTTTCTTGTATTTTCTAGTCTCCTGTATCTTACAGAATATATCCTTGCTTTTTAACTATGAGAATTGTGACCCCAAAATGCCTGAGCTGTCCTGCAGAACTACTTCTAATGCTGATCCATTTCCTTCCTTCTGCTGCTTCTTTGTAGTTTTGCAAAAGGAGGTGGAAAGAAAGTCTTCTCTCATTGCTGGATTGAATTCTCCTGATGAACTTTTTCTGCTGCTGAGCCTGCTTGACAGAAGCTGTTTTATCTTCATTCCTGTTCTTTTCACTTCACATCTTCTCCCCCACTCCCCCCCCCCTTTTTTTACAATTCATAGACTTCAAACACTCTTTAGCAGCTCACATTGACTTTGCCTGTGCCAGCTGGATTGCAGGAGGATAAAATAATACTTCAAGACTTTTCTTCCCCTGCATACTGGCCACAACCGCCTGTCATTTTTGCTTTTGGCTTCCAGTTTGTCCGATGGCCGATTCTGGCAGTGGCAATCTCTGTCTCTTTAAACAAATTTCATTCTTTACTAGGGATTCTGTTACTTTTCCTTCCTGCAAATTTGATGTAGCCACATCAGATTCCAAATATGTCGTCCAAATAGTCCTGGGTAAATGGAAGGAAGGTATGTCTCAACAATATCCATCCATCAAGAAGCAATGGGTGGAAACTAATCAAGGAGAGATCCAATTTAGAACTCAGGAGAAATTTCCCGACACAAACAATTATTCAGCGGAACAACTTGCCTCCAGAGGTTGTGGATGCTCCAGCACTGGAGGTTTTAAAGAAGAGATTGGAAAACCGTTTTGATGATTACTGAAGTTTTATTTCCTCAGGTAGCCTTGGCACTAAATCTGAGCAAAAGCTGACATCCCCAAGGGGATTGGTGGTAAGGGAAAGAAAATACTGCAAAAGTATCACCTTGGAATAACTCCACCTTCTCCAATACCTGCATGATATAAAAACTTTTCTCTGTAATGTAAGCCTACAGAGCCTGTTTGTTGTACTGAAGATGTTCAATTAGGAGCAGGGCAATCAAATTTTAGTCCAGTCCCAGCCACATAAGCTTGCTTGTGACTTTTGAGGCAGGGCAAGACCATATTATTTCCAGATTAGTCTCCTCTATTCGAGTTCAGAAAGATAAGTAGATTCAAAAAGCAAAGCAAAGCAAACCATTTGGACATTAACCAAGTCTTATTAAAGTAGACAAATGCTTTCACTTATAATCAGCTTCAACATTAATTGTTTGCATTATTTAGTACAGCGTTTCTTGCCTGCCAAGTGATATTTTGGCAGTCTAAAAGTACCAAACAAGTATAAAACTGTTTGTTCTTAAAAGCGTTCTAGGTAAGCATATCTCCCTGTAATATGATGTGTATCTAATAGATGTTCCTAACATGTGTTCGCCCCCCACCACAAGACCTAATTAATATTTCTGCTCCTATTTACCATTCTAGTTCTAAGGAAAAAGTTTAATTAATTGCATGGTACCATCTGCTTGCAGACTGTAGAGATGATGATAGCTAGTTATTCTGATAGGTAAACCTTTGATCTTATTTTCTATCATCTTCAAGCCTGGCCTTAGGATCATAAAGCTCATATCCCCAAGATGGGATGTAGTCTTGAACTCTTTAGAATCCTAGTCGCATCCATGTTCTGATTCCTGATTAGAGTCAGCAGTTTAATCCAGGTTTAGATACACTAGCCTATGTTTCTCTGAATAAAAACCAGTTGACCAATATTCTATTTCCAATAGTTAGTAGAGTTGCCTAGTCCATTTCAGCCATGGTAGGACTCTGACTACCCACCAGCAAATCCCATTACTCAATTGCTTCTTTCCAGAATCCTCTCTGATGGTAGCTTGGAAGTTTGCAAACTCTGCATCTTCTGTATCTTCCTCTCCTCCTCCTATGAAAATATAAACAAAGGTCTTTCCCCCTATTTGTAAAAAGAAAGAATCTGGTGCCATTGCCCTCCTCCTGACATAGCTGCAAAAAGTCACAGCACCAAAATGTGGCTGATTGTTGACTTCTAATAGTTTTAGGTGTATGTGCACACCAAGTTTTATTCTAGGTGTTTGCCTGTTTGAGAGAGAGAGAGGGGGGGGGAGGGAGGGAGAGGGAGAGGGAGAGATATTTAATATGTTGGTTTTTGAACCACAGTACATTCTGATGCTGCAAACTAAAAAAGAAATACAGTAATAAAACCCACATCCCAGCCTTTTTAAAAGAATGGTTCTAGTTAGGCTACTTATTATTCAGAGAAGTTGGGAGTAGATGAAGCTGTGGTACTAACTGTCTAAGGTACAGTATGTAAATTCTATCATACATCAAACAGGGCTTGAAGAAGAGGCATTAAGAGAGAGAAATCTCTAACTAAGGAGGAAGAGAGGTTTAAACAAAGCCTTTCATCTTTCCTTTTTATATGGTATTTTTTGTGATGATCATGAGTATGGAAATGTGTGCAAGGATCTTTGGCCACTACTCTCTGCCTTGATAATGTCTTGCTGCATTCTCATGAATCACTAGATGGATGTGCTTTGTTCCTGCATATAGTAATTAACAGTCTGCAATTCCAGCCTTCAGTTCCCTAAACCTGACAGTGAAATTAAACCATTAAAGCTAACAAGGGAAACAACAGCTGACTGCATATTACCAACAGGTCCTGTTTTAAAGGACCTTATTTTACTGGAATCCTTGGTCTAAAATATGCTTTTTTAACACAAGCTTTGATGCTGAAAACATGAACAAATGGCAGCAAAGAGGCAGCATGTGCCCTTTTAGTTTTAATTATTCATCAGACAAGCTTCCTTTTTTTGTGCAAAGCTTCAGAGCAGAGCTTTTAAGCATGCTTATTTGCTCGTTGACTCCACGTTAGAAGCAGCATATAGTTATTTAATTTATTTGCAGAAACACTTCCGATTTTGGTTAATGCCTGTAAAATGACTTCATCCATCTAATTGCCAGTAAGCAATACAAGAACAAACTAAGTTTAATATGCTGTATCGTAGGTACAAAATGCTGCACTGATTACAAAAAAAGTCTTCTCTCACCCTACTAACTTACATGGTGCTGGAACTGTTTCAACTACTGAACACTTTCAAACTGAGGAGAGAAAAGTAAGTGGGTGATATATTATTGATGGATTTTTGAACTAAAATGGCAGCACAGGAGCTCTGATCTTTAAAAGCTTCTTCACGCTTCAGATAAATTACCTATCTATCCAAACCCGGTAATCAAAAGCAATGAAGGAACAGCTCAGTAACTATCAATGAGCAGCGTCATTGTTTTCAACACTGTTGACGCACTAGAAATTATGCTAATACAGTATTCCATAAATCAGACTATTGATCTATCTTGATACTTTTGTTGGGTGTCCTTATTAACACTGTTCTTAAAAAATAATATTTGATGTTAATCTTGTGGTGTGATATTTCTCCTTCATCTGTCATGATGAAAAGTGACCCTTTATTCTCCCTTGCTCTGTTTAGAGAGTCCATTGAGTGGGATATTCCTCATCCGATAGGCCTATTTGACTAAACACACCTCCTCTTCCAGTTTAGCCCAGTTCCTTACTCAGTCCGAGCCTTGAGACTTGTTTTATTGGAGTTCCACTCATTGGACTCTCTAAATTGGAAAAGGGTTCTTTCTGCACTGGATTTTCACTTTATTGGAGAGTAATTGAGCAGAGAGGAGGATTCTTCACCAACAAAGGATCAGCTGTGGAGCGCTTGCCTCGGCAGCGGCTCAAATCACTTCTAAAAGCCCAGCGTTTTAATCGTGAGTTGCTGGAGGGCGCATGAGAGGCTGTGTTGTCGGCCTCACGCCGTTTTAACATTATTAATGTGGGTTTTGCGTATGAGTCAAAGGTTGGGCTGTTGAATTATCATTTTGCTGCTGATTTATGCGAAGAGAAGGGCGCGTGGGAGGCTGGGTTGCTCAGCCTCGCATTGCGGGAATGGAGAAAAGCCTCGTGGTGCCAGGGCTCAGCTCTTCCCTAAATTGCCTTGCATTGTCTAACGGCCGTTTGTTTTTTGGTGTGTCTGGGACTGTGCCATTGGTCCTGAGCCATTCAATCTTAATTTGAGCTAGCTGCTGCCTGATTGGGACTGCTTCAAGGGGCAGTGACTCATCCCGATCCCCAGTGGCTTCAGCTAGCCGTTTGGCTATTGAAACGGACCTTCTGAAACAAGAACATTTTTCAGAAGAAGTGATATCCATTCTCCTTGCTTCCCGTAGAGGTTCCACCACTCGCATCTACGAGGCCACTTGGTCCGCATTTCGTCGTTGGTGTGTTCATCACACATTGATCCTACATGAGCCTCCATTCCACAGGTCTTGCAGTTTCTTCAGGTGGGCCTCAAAGCGGGTCTGGCAGTCAATACCCTTAGACAGCAGGTCACAGCCCTGTCTACAGTTCTTTCCTGTAAGGATCACAGGTCTCTGTCCCCGTGTCAGGTGTTTCTTGTGGGGAACGGCCAATTTGCGGAAGGATATCGTTGTTCACAGGTTTCCTTCCTGGGACCTGTGCCTGGTTCTACAGGTTCTTATGGAGGCGCCTTTTGAACCATTGTCCACTGTCAGTCTAAGTTTCTGTCCTTGAAAGTCGCCTTCTTGGTGGCTATCATTTCAGCTCACTGAGCTTCCTAACTGGCTGCACTTTCCGTACGCAGGGATCTGTGTACTTTCCATTTGGACCGAGTCGTCTTAAGATTGGACCCCACTTTTCTCCCAAAAATCAATACCTGCTTCCACAGATCACAGGAGGTTATTTTTCCGGACTTCTGTCCCCGTCCCGTTCACCACAGCGAGCGTCGCTGGCATACACTGGATATTCGTTGAGCGCTCAATAAGTACATCTCCCGCACTGCCTCCTTCCGCAAGTCGGAATCCTTGTTTGTTTCATTTCAACCTACCTCACTTGGCTCCAAGGTTTCTTCGTCTACCATCGCCCGATGGATCAAAGCCTGCATCATCCTGGCTTACGAACTTCGGAATAAACAACTTCCTGGTCATGTTATAGCTCATTCGACTTGGAATGCTGCCACCACTGCAGCCTGGGTGACACAGGCCCCTCTCCTCGAGATATGCCGAGCGGCTACCTGGATGTCACCAAATTCTTTTATTCGTCATTACAAGTTGGACAAATTTGCTTCAGCTGAGGCAGCCTTTGGCCATAGGGTTCTTCAGTGCATCCTCCCTGTGGAGGGCAGTTCCACCTCCTCTGTTTCTTCCCACCGTGGTGATATTTAGCTTGGGTATATCCCACTCAATGGACTCTCTAAACAGCGTAAGGGAGAATGAACACTGGACTTACCTGAAGGTTCTTTCTCCTTGCGCTGCATGAGAGTCCATACCCACCCTTGTTGTATTTTTTTGTCTGGGGTTTTTTTTCCTTGTTTCTGTTTCGCTCAGGCTGTCAGTTTCTTAGGATTCGGATCTCATGCGGAACTGGGCTAAATCAGAAGAGGAGGTGTTTTAGTCAAATTTCTTACTCAGTCAGAGGCCTAATGGATGAGGAATATCCCACTCAATGGACTCTCACACAGCGCAAGGAGAAAGAACCTTCAGGTAAGTTCAATGTTCAATCTATGCAGAGCAGGATTGATTCCAACACAATGATGCTTTTTAAAAGATAAGTCATCCATGATATTTCAAAATAATTTGGGAATTTGGGAATATAACGAATTTTATATCCCATCCCCAAGGTGATCAAAGTAGCAGATACAGTTCTACCCAGTTTACCTTCTCAATAATACTGTCAGGTACATTATCTGCAAACTGGCTGTCCTAAGATACCTAGAGAAGTTCATGGTTTCTCTAAGTGTCTTTGTCACTATGATTAATCAGAAATGAAAAAGAAAAACACATAGGAAGAAAATCTAGGAAAGCACATCCTAATAAAATAATATCAGATAGACTCCTCTGAAAATAGTTTGTCATTCAATATAGAATCCTATTTTTAAATCAGAATACTATTTTCTTCTTCATAACTTCCTTACCAACATTTTCCCCAGATAAATGTTGCTGAATTGGGGCCTAGTTTATATATGGTTTGATTCATAGAGGGCAGATAGAAAAGAAGCTACATGGAGGATGGTGAGAGCATAATTCCTTCAAGTTATTCACCACATTTGCCTTTCTGCTACAAATACCAGAAATAAAATGTGTGCATGCTGAAGCAGGAATACAAATCAGCCATCAACAGATACACAGAGATACACAACATCTACATACCATTCAAGAGACAAACAAACAGCTAAAAAGTAAAGACCAAAACACTTCCTCAACCAACAATCAATACCCAGATAACCAGAGATTAACACCAAGATTAATACTAGACCAACAACCAAGCTGTAAACAATACCCCAATCCAGGAACCACCAACTCAGACCAAAAAAAAATGTCAGCCATGGTGGACTGACCTGTTATGAAAAAAGCAAATGTGTTGATAAGGATACTCTGCATCATCCTCTGTAACCAACCAACATACTCTGTACTATGCTAATGTACCTCTGTCATGTTTAGAAGTAGGTGGTTGTAGTCTGCCACCCCCCAAAAAAAGATTGATTGGGGTGCTGACCATTTTTATTTTCTAAGAGCCAACTGGGAGTCCTTATTGTAACCCATATACCCAGATAAAATATAATGCTGGATAAGAGTTGGCAAATGCCAAGGAGATGTCTCTGACCATTCTGATATCTACAAATAGTCCCTTGATGAGTCCCTTCCAGCAGTAAGCAGTTAAGTTCTAGTAACGTTACAGGCGGAAGAGTATTTTGTTTTTAATGGATTAAGAGTTTGTTGTTTTTATCCAAATGTAGGACATCTTGTAGAAAAACATGAAGACTGCAGAAGTGCTTTATATTTCTCACCCATAGGTGGCCAAGTTTAAATGACTCATCTCTTGGAACTGTCCACCAATGGGAAAGACAAGGAGCTTGTAAGAATGCTTTTTTAAATTTAAACCTTCTTAAGAATTCAGAATTTAAATCAAGGGCTGTATGACTACTTTATGGTATTCAAACTTTCTCTCTTGAAGACCTCTATGATGAATAAGAAAAAAGATATAGTCCTCAATACTGACAGGCTGACTTCTCTGAATATGTGCACTAGAACTATGGAATTCTTGCAGGTAAACTGCTGCAATTCATTTTGGAACCTGATCATTCTGGGCAACTATTTGGAAGGAGAAAACACATTCCTGACTTCCATCACTACCAGGAAAATACAATCCCGCTCCCACCCAGAACATGGCAACTATGGATCCTTAATTTAAAAACAGCAGATAAAAATATTCTGTAAATTATAGCAAAATAAATTTGTGTTTGAAAAGCAGAAACCTAGTCCAATAGCCCAAGCACATGTCCAGCATTCTGAACAGTGCAACCAGTGAACGAAGCTGCTCGCCAGTAAAGTTCGCAATCTGTATTGCTCCTTACAGTCCTTATAGTACTATTGTAACCTGATTCACCCTTACAGAAAGAAACGAGAGTTTCTGTCACAAACATTTTGCTGACAATGTGATGGGTCAGCAAGCCTTAGTTTATTTTCCTATCCAGAAGACTTCAGGGAAGATGTTCCCAGGGGCTTCAAACACTCTGGGTGCATCATTTCCCTTCCAAACCCTCTCCGCTGAGTCCTTTTCTCTAATCTTTTTCCCGGACACACATTTTCTTCTCTTTATCTTTTTTAAAAAAATATTAATTACTTTTAATGCAATTAGGGGGGAGAAGGGAGAGGAGGGGAAAGAGTGAGAAAGAGAGAGAGAGAAAGAGAGAGAGACTCTCTGTGGGGTCTTGGAGCAACTCCCAGAAGTATGGCTCCAGCAGCATCTTTGAAAATGCTTTATCTTTCTTCCCTTTTCCTTTAGTACATTTTTTTAACCAGATTGCAATATTATATGAGAATGGGGGAGGGGAATACACAAATACAGATTCAAAGATCAGCGACAAGTTTTTAAAAATAATCCTACAGCATAGATTGGCTTTAAAAACACTGAAGTATTGGTTTTTTTCCAAACTATACTGCAGATTTTTTTTTTTTTACAAATTGTGTTGCAGAAGCATCTGATATACATTTGATGTTGCTGCCTTGTTTTATTTTTAAAAATGTAGTTGAATATTCACCAGTCATATGAATATGAATATCCTTCAAAGTTAACCCAAAAACTAAATACATTATATCCTCCTCTCTCACAGGACTAAGTAACTCTTATCTGGGAACAAATATATCCTGATGTCATATTTAGCCGTTGTAAAAACATATAAATAACTGGAACTGTGTGGAATTCTGTTCATCCACATCTGGAGGAGATACTGCTCAGGTGCCAGGAAGTCACCACGAAATAATTCAGTAGCTTCCCTTTGGAGAAAGGAAGAAGTGCACCATAATCTTTGAGACTTGTGAGGTCATATGGCTACAAAGATTGACTTCAAAATCCAGCATCAATCTGTGGAACATGGTGCCCTTAAACGCACAGGCTGCAAAGGTGTTGGTGGTGTTGATGTTTAGCTAGAATACCAAGTAAAGGAGTCACATAAACTTGCCAGCTATGGTTTACTTAATAAAGGTTTACTGAATTAATGGGTGTGGGAGATTGCATCAATCTCAACTCCAAAACTATATAAGGCAATAGATTCTTTCCTGGCACAATATAATAAAAATGATTTGAGAAGTTTAAAAGTTGGTTCAAGAATTCAAAGAAACACACAGGTGGTGAAGTAAGAGAAAACGCCTTTTCAATTCTGTTGTCCTTTTGCCTGCACAAATTGTGTTCTAAGAAAAGAAAATCTGATTTAAAAGGGAAGAGACGTCACAAGGCTTTGCAATATGGAATAAGGAGAAACAGAAATTTCTGAAACGATAAATGGATGACTGTATTCAAAGTCACTGTTTGTGCTTAGTGTTCACTTGGTTTTTTCTTATGTTATACTTCTGACAAATCTTTGCAGCTAATTCTTTCCAGGTGCCTGTGAAAGGAAACAGACCTATGTGCTACATCAACAAGGTACTCCAATATAGGATAGGATGACTTCTCAGAATCTCAGACAGGTAATTTGGGTTTGCACCAGAAAAGAAAATTGGATTTGTTTTCACAACTGTATTTATTCCCCTTTTCAGTATTAAGCTAAACAAAGCACACTGGATTACATAATAAAACAACATGAGGAGGTGGCTTGGGTATGTCAAAAAATGTTGAATGCAATGAGAATGGGACATTCGAGAAGTAAAGACAGAGTCAAGAATGCAGAAATTAATACCCGATGAATATGGACTGAATACAAAAATGAGTGATCAACAGCAACGAAGTATGGGGTCTGGTGTGGGCATTTTGGGATAATGAATTAGGATTGAATTGCAAAACCAGTATTAGCGAATGGGTTAAGAAATAGGCCATGGAAGCTGTGACTTAATTATAGAATATAGAATATCAGAGTTGGAAAGGACCTTGGAGGTCTTGTAGTCCCCTGTTCAAGCAGGAGGCCCTTTACCTGAAGAAATGACTGCCATAAAAACTTCTGGTGAAGGAGCCCATACAACTTCTGAAAGCAAGCTGTTCCATTGATTGTTTTTACTGTCAGGAAATTTCTCCTTAATTCTAGGTTGGTGCTCTCCTTGATTCGTTTCCACCCATTGCTTCTTGTTCTGCCTTCAGGTGCTTTGGAGAATAGGTTAATCCCCTCTTCTCTGTGACAACTCCTCAAACATTGGAAAACTACTATCATGTCACCCCTAGTCCTTCTCTTTATTAGACAGACATATCCCTCTTCTGCAACTGTTCATCATATGTTTTAGCCTCCAGCCCCCAATCATCTTTGTTGCTGTTCTCTAAATTCTTTCTAGAGTTCCAACATCTTTTTTTTTATTGTAGTGACCAAAACTGGATTCCGTATTCCACCTGTGGTCTTACAAAGCAGCGTAAAGCAGTGCTAACACTTCATGTGATCTTGATACTATCCCTCTGTTGATGCAGCCTAGGACTGCATTGGCTTTTTGGCAACTACAGGCCAATATGATGTCTCATATTTAAGTGGTTGTCCACTAGGACTCCTAGATCCCTCTCACAGTTGCTACTGTTGAGCCACATAGCACCTAATTTTATACTTGTGCATTTGGTTTCTCTTGCCTAAGTGTAAAACCTTACTTTTCTGACCACTGAATTGCATTTTGTTGAACAGGGCCCAGTGTTCAAGTCTGTCTCAATCCTTCTGGATCTTCAGTCTATCTTCTAAAGTGTTGGCTATTCCCCACACACCCACCACCACACACCCACCCACAAACAAACAAACAGAGCTTATTGTCATCTTCAAATTCGTGAGCTCCCCTTCTATCCCCTCATCTAAATCGTTTATGAAGATGTTGAAGAGTACTGGGATTAAGACAGAAGTCTGGGGGAGGGGGTATTCCACTGCATGTTTTTTTTCCATGTAGATGTACTTCCATTGAGGTCTACACATTGAGTGTGATTGGTCAGCCAATTACAAATCCATCTTGTGGTAATGCTGCCTATCTCACATATTTTACCTTACCAAGAAGTAAGTTGTGGTGTACTTTGGCAAATGCCTTACTGAAGTGCAAGTATACAGTTTTCACAGCATTTCACTAGTCCACTAATTTAGTCAATTTGTCAAAAATGCTGTTAGGTTTGGCTGGCATCATCTGTCTTTGTCAAAGCCATGATGGCTTCTAGAAACCTTACTTGTTTCTAGATATTCACAGATCCGTTTCTTACCTTTTCTATGCTCTTCCCAAGGCATTGAGCATGATAGGTTCTATAATTTCCTGGATCCTTTTTGTTTCCTTTTTTGACGATGGGAATCATTATAATGCATCATGATTATGTCATCATATTAATTTTGAGGAATGAAAGCCCAGAAACACTACAAAAGACCAGCTGGAATTATCTCTAATAAAACATTATCTCCAGAACGTCTGTTCTGCTAAAATATCATGTGCCAAGTAATTGGAATGCCTGACTGTCTAAGGAAATTATGTTCTTCATTGCTTAGTCTGCTCTTAGCATTGAAGTTAATATTCCAAACAGGATAAGAGGGTCTACGAAAAATGGTTCCTGATTTCTAATACAACAAAGCAGGGGTGAAATCCAGCAGGTTCTAACAGGTTCTGGAGAACGGGTAGCAGAAATTTTGAGTAGTTCGGACAACCGGCAAATACCATCTCTGGCTGGCCCCAGAGTGGGGTGGGAGTGGAGATTTTGCAATATCCTTCTCCCTGGAGTGGGGAGGGAATGGAGATTTTACAGGATCCTACCCCTGCCATGCCCACCAAGCCACGCCCACTAAGCCACACCCATAGAACCGGTAGTAAAAAAAATTGGATTTCACCACTGCAACAAAGTATTGTAAATTGGAGAGATTACACTGTGCACTTTAATGGCATTTCTCATCTAAATGTCAATTTTTTAAAAAAACTCAAAATAACTTGGAATGGAAAAAATTGCCAGCTAATGTTTTTGAAACTTTAAGAATGTTTCAGAACAAAATGTAACTATGAAACATCATTTAGAAAAATAGTATTTTACTTTGGGAGTGTCTGTTCTCTCTTATTTTTCTCCCCAACAATCATGTGAGGTAGGTCGAACAAAGAGAGAGTGATTGGCTCAAAGTCACCCAATGAACATTTGCAGCTAAAGTTCAACGGAGAAACTTCTTTTTAGTTGGAAAGAGGAACCCATGACTCCAGATGTTCCCATGTCTCAATTCTTCATCACCTTCAGCACAATACTGAGAAATGTTTGGAGGTAAAAGTTCATTCAAAAACTGAAGGGCCAGAGACTCCTTATTCTACTTCAAGTCTTCTAAGCAAAGCTTCTAACTGAAATAGTCCAGTATTAAAACTGAACAATGATGTACCTCTTTAAGAGCTGAACCTACTAAGGAAAAAAGTCAGAAAGAAGTAATCTAGTGTTTAGCTGTGTGTTCAATGAATTTCATCTTTGAGGACACTGTTCTGCAACTATATAATTTGTATTTATTTTATGATTAACTGCTTTGAACCTTGTATTTGTAATGGGAGAGTTAGGGTTAGGGTTAGTCCTGATATCCTGAAAAGCATGATTTCTTGTAAGACCATAAGCAACCATAAATAGGACCATAGGAGCCTAGAAGTGACAGTAGATGATGTTATGGTTTCAGCATGGAAAGGATTCTGTATTCACTAGGCCCGTTGATGGCAAACCTATGGCATGCCTGCAACAGCTGGTATGTAAAGCCCTCTCTGTGGGCATGCGAGCTTTCGCCCAGCTCAGCTCCACTCCTGCCAACCAGCTGATTTGCAGGAGGCGGGGCAATGTGGGAGATGCGCGTGCATGCACAGGGGTCGCACGCACAAATGCAGGGGGTGGAGTGTGGGGGGTGCGCTCCCCCAGCCTGTTTTTGGGCCTAGGAGGCTGCAGGGATGCTTGTTAGGCCCAAAATAGGGTGTGTGTGTGTGTGTGGGAGGGTTAGGCCCGCCCCCCCCCATGGCCCGTTTTTGGGCCCAGGAGGCTGCAAGGAGGCCTGCTGCACCAAAAGTGGGGGGCAGGGAGGTCGCATGCGCAGGGGGCATGGGGGGGTCACGTGCGCATGCGCAGGGGAGCCTGGTGGAGGTCATGCACGCATGCGCAGGGCTCCCCGCGCATTGCATTAAGGTTGCTAGCACATGCACGCGCTATCAGCACATGACAAGAAAAGGGTTAGCCATCACTGCACTAGGCCCTTGTATAAACAGGGTTTCTTTGGAAATTGGCAGTAGCAGAAAGAGGCAGGGAGAGACCAAATGTAACATATGAATTAGGCCACTGGGCATTCAAAGCTATAATCTTGTGGTACAGTTTCTAGCAGTTTATGGAGCCTACTTTCATCTCCCCATCCAATATTAGTTTTGATTTCTTTTCTAGGGACAAAAAAGTATTCACCAGTAAAATACTAGAACAAAACCTTTTCTCTGAACATTTCCACTTTTGTGCAAAAAAAATTCTGCTTGCATATATGTTGGAGGGAAATGAAGGAGTATTCAAACAAACTCTCTGCACCCTCATTCTCTAGAAAAGGACAGTTTGGCTACAAGCATGTCTTTTAATCAAGAACTAGGCTTTAGTTCAACTCTGTCAAGAACTACCAAGTGATTGCTCTTTATTTGCAAGATAGCATAGGAATTTACCAATAATTTGCCTTCTGAGAAGGAAATTGTAGTTCAAGAGAAGGGATAGATTTATATTCCAGAAAATAAAAGTTGAAAAAAGAGCAGTGAGTGACACTTTTCTCAAGAGACACAACTCATGTTCTGTTTTCAGCTATAAGTTTCTGGCTGATACCAGGCAAGGTTGGTCAACAACAACAACAACAACAACAACAACAAAAGACTGTGACCCTACTTACATAGAGTTTACATAGATAGTCTCATGGGAACTAATAAATTACAAGATTTGTGCCATTTCCTCATAAGCAGTCATTGCCCATCAAGCTGCTACCCTCAATGGTTCGTTGTGGGTGAGGAGAATTGTATCTGGGGTACAATTCTGACATCCAAAATCTCTTCAGAGATTAAGGTCACTGCCTGTAATTGGGCAACAGAATCTCCTTGGACCATAGACTTCATTGCTATGTGTCACTCTCAATAGGTTTCTAATATCAGAAATGGTAGCTTGTTCCTTACAAAATATGATTATACAGACTGTGCCAAAGGTACTAGTGAAATGGGAAAAGAATTCAGTGATTAAGCATTCACTTTCTCTATTATAAGCAGTAACTGAGAAAACTCTGTATACTTGCTATCAGTCAATATGGATAACATGAGCCAAGATTAATATTTGAGATCCAGAGGCAGTAATATTTTATTCAAACTGTTTCAAAATTCAATTAAAAAATTGACTACAAACTATAATGGGGTTGTGTAAACATGTACAGCCCTTCCTTCCTTCCATTTCAGGCAGGCGGAAGGAAGGAAGGAAGGAAGGAAGGAAGGAAGGAAGGAAGGAAGGAAGGAAGGAAGGAAGGAAGGAAAGAAAGAAAGAAAGAAAGAAAGAAAGAAAGAAAGAAAGAAAGAAAGAAAGAAAGAAAGAAAGAAAGAAAGGTAGCTCTCTATAGTTTCAGCTTTATAGTTACAAGAGTTTCATGATAATTTGAAAACTTTTCCAGCATCTATTTAAAAGAAAAAAGAGCAGGGATGAAGAAAGGTAGCACAGCAGTCTCCAATTTCTTCAGAAAAAGAAAACTTGTATAGAAAAGTTGCAAAAGGTATACTAACCTAAAAATAAACTTTCAAAAACTGATTTAAAAGTATATTTTTATTATAGATCAATCAACCCACCATTGTGTTTTCCATCAAAGTAAGATTACTTGGTAATCTCAAAAACATGATGTTGAATGCCAGAACTATATAATATGTTGGAACTATAACTTCCCTGCTGGCTGATTTCTGAATGATGTTAAACCACACGCATTTGGAGGCCACAATGCTAAGCTAGCCTCAGAAATGGTGAACGGTAATTATTAGTGGAGTAAATACAATTATATAAAGAACACCACCTTTTCTTAAGGCAGCTTCCTGTCCACTGAAGTGAAAACAAAAACAAAACAAAAATAAATTCAGGGAGATTTTTTGAGGGCTCCCTGTGTTTAATATCCTTGTATGCCTTTTTAAAGTTATTTTGAATTGTGACTCTTTTTATATGGTATTTATTGTTCTTTAAATAAATGATGCATGCCACCCAGAATCACTTCTTGTGAGATGGGCAGCTAAATAAACAAAATAGATGCTAAATAGATGAGAGTTTCTAGCACATTGTTACAAATTGCCATAAATTAGTGACTTCTAACATTAGAAGCATTACTTTGCATTCAACGCTTGAAGGTGATATTATGGAAGGAGTATAATTTAGTGTTACAAAATATTTTAAACTCCCAATCTGTATCTGATAACATGAAATTATGCCTACAAAATAGGGGCACAACTTTCAAAGCTTCTAAAGTTAAAGTCAAAAGCTTTGAAAGTCATTGTCTTTGTCCATAGCCTGCTGTACCCACAAAACCATCATACAACAAAAATGCTTCCTTTAAGAAATATGCATTTAATATGTGCAAAAATGTTCTGTGTATACACATGTATGTGTACTGTAAAATAATCTCCAGAAAATGTGTAAAAAAAATTTGCAAAGGAATCATTGAAAACCCGCCAGGATTTTAGTACTATTTTAGGTTGAACTTTATGTGTTTAACATAGGAAGAATACTTCAAGAACAGGAAAGAGGCTGAAACAAGAAAAGCTTTCCTAATTTTCTGTTCTTAAAATCTAGAATTCCTCACAGATGACTTTCTAGAGCTGCTCACAAGTTTCCATACAGCTCTATAATTCATATTGTCAATACTATACAGGGTTGCAGAAATACTTTCCTGTTTAAATAATCTTCTAGCCAACTGAATTGACACACACACTAAAAACCAATCAATAATTGTCTTTAAAGCAGCATTATTTTTGCAATCCTCCCAAATGCAAGGAAATGTCAATATATTTTGTACTAAAGTTTCTTTCTTCTTCATCCTAATCTGAGAAAGGAGTTTTGAGCATTTTAAATGTAAGTAATGCAGCAAAAATGTTTAATATATTTTAAAAAGTTAAAATGGTCTCCATGTTTTCCCCTCCCTCCACATTTCAACACACTCAAAATATTCATATATTTATTATTTATTTATTTTATTTGTTTAGATTTGTATACCGCCCTTCTCCTTGCGGACTCAGGGCGGTGAACAGCCAAATAAAAATAGTACACAAAAGTTAAACAATTTCTTTAAAAAAAAGCATATAACTTTGGCTAAAAATTAAAACCATTAACCATTAAATATTTAAAATACCGAACCCTACAATACAGATCTTAAAAATTCAGCGGGGTCAGGCTAGACCAGCAAGCTGAAAGAGATGAGTTTTCAGGGCCCGACGAAAAGTCTGGAGGTCAGCAATTGTTCTCAGTTCCGGAGGAAGATCGTTCCAGAGGGTAGGGGCTGCCACAGAGAAGGCCCTCCCCCTGGGGGTCGCCAGCCGGCATTGTCTGGCTGACGGCACCCTGAGGAGACCCTCTCTGTGGGAACGCACCGGCCGGTGGGAGGCTATTGGCGGCAGAAGGCGGTCCCGTAAGTACCCTGGTCCTAAGCCATGGAGCGCTTTAAAGGTGGTCACCAACACCTTGAAACGCACCCGGAAGTCCACCGGTAGCCAATGCAGCTCGCGCAGGAGAGGTATCACATGGGAGCGTCCCGTCGCTCCCATAATCCCCCGCGCGGCCGCATTCTGCACTAGTTGGAGCCTCCAGGTGCACCCCAAGGGGAGCCCCATGTAGAGAGCATTGCAGTAGTCCAGGCGAGAGGTGACGAGTGCCTGAGTGACTGTGCGTAGGGAGTCCCGATCTAGAAAGGGCCGCAACTGGCGTATCAGGCGAACCTGATAGAAAGCTCCCCTGGCCACGGCTGTCGTGTGATCTTCCAAAGACAGCCGTGGGTCCAGGAGGACGCCCAAGTTGCGCACCCTTTCCGTGGGGGCCAATGATTCGCCCCCAATAACCAGTGATGGTGTCAGCTGGCTATATCGGGACGCCGGCAGCCACAGCCACTCTGTCTTGGAGGGGTTGAGTCGAAGCCTGTTTCTCCCCATCCAGGCCTGCACGGCTTCAAGGCACTGGGACATCACTTCCACGGCATCGTTGGGGTGGTCTGGGGTGGAAATGTACAGCTGCGTATCATCAGCGTACTGATGGAACTCCACCCCAAAACCACGGATGATCTCACCCAGCGGCTTTACATAAATGTTGAACAGGAGGGGCGAGAGGACCGATCCCTGCGGCACCCCACATACTAGGCGCCTCGGGGTCGACCGCTGCCCCCGTCAACACAGATTGCGACCGGTCGGAGAGGTAGGAGAACCACCGTAAAACGGTGCCTCCCACCCCCAGTCCCTCCAACCGGCGCAACATGATACCATGGTCAATGGTATCAAAAGCCGCTGAGAGGTCTAATAACACCAGGATAGAGGAATAACCCCTACCCCGGGCCCGCCAGAGATTATCCACCAACGCGACCAATGCCGTTTCAGTGCTGTATCCAGGCCTGAAGCCGGACTGGAGTGGGTCTAAATAGACAGCTTCATCCAGGTACCGAGGGAGCTGCCTTGCAACCACACTCTCAACAACCTTCGCTAAAAAGGGAAGGTTGGAGACTGGATGGTAATTAGCCAAAATAGCCGGGTCCAGGGAGGGCTTCTTGAGGAGGGGCCTCACCACCGCCTCCTTCAAGGCGACCGGTAGGGCACCCTCACGCAAAGAAGCATTTATGATCTCCTGGAGCCAGCCTCGTGTAACCTCCCGGGAGGCCAGCACCAACCAGGAGGGACACGGGTCCAATATACAGAACCCCCCCCTTTTTTTACAAACCTGAATATTTTTACAAACCTAAGGAGATAAAAAGTCCTCTAGTGCACTATTTCAGTAAATGATGGTGTTCTTATTACAAGAATGCTATAATGTTTGTGCTCTTTTCAAATCAGGACATCTACTAATGCTAAATAAACACTATTATTTTAATTTGACCTGAAACAAAACCCTTCATTTTTTAATTTTTTTCCCCCAAGTTAAAATCTCCAAACACCAATTTCTCTTTCAAATATCTACACCCAACACTTCCATGAAAATACGGACCATGTTAATTAAGAGCACATGTTTTTGAGGTGCCCTGAGATGGCACTGTAAGGGAGACTGGAAGTCCTTTAATCCTGTCTGTGTGAAAAAAGGGACAGTGCGCTATTGAGCAGTTTCCTTCCTAGCAACAGCAGCAGCACCATTTCACGAATTAGATGTCTACAAAACCCCTGAGCATTATTTTGACCATCTTCATCATACAGAAGAGAATGTGTGTATAAATGACCATGTAGTGACATAAAATAAAAATCATTTTGAGCAAAAAAAAAAAGGTATGATTAGAAGCAATATGGTAACCTAACATCAACCCTCATGCTGTCCAAATATTTAATAGTCATCTTACACAATTCTAGCTGTCTTGCAGACTGAGCATGAACATATAAAATAAGCATCTTGTTATTAAATTAGCATGCTTTTTAAAATACTTTCTTTTTCAGTTTTTTTTTTTAAGGCAACATACCCAGTATTTTCACAGAAAGAGCTTCGGGCTGGTTTCTGCATAATTTCACCAGCAACAGTTGGGTTAAACCAAGGATGAATTTGTCCTTTTCAGTAAGGTGTAATTTTCTCCATGGTTAGTTATTAAATGAAATCAAGAGAGCTGGGTTGCTGCTTGGCATGTGCCATAGAGGCATTCTTTTCTCCTTTGCAAATAGAACGTAAATGAAATCTAGCATCTTCATTGTGCTAGCCCATTCATCACACTGTGAACTAAAAATCAGAACACAAGTCACATTCTAGGTTTAAGAACGTTTCCTCACAGCCATGCTAATGTGCTTTCTTCTCAGCCGTAACTTGGGAGGACAGAATACTGACATAAATTGTGCTGCTTCTTCAGCTCATCTTTAACACCTCTCAGCAATATTGCTGGGCAGCACTGCTCTCTGCACACAATTTAGCGTGGGGTAGTTTCAAAGCAGCAATTGGTGGATGCCTTCTTGCCCTTTCTCCTCCTAGCAGGAAACGGACATCACGGTTCTCCTGAACACGTGGCGGAACAGGGTTGGGAATTCAAGCCTTAATTCGTTGCTGTTTATTTATTTAGACTTAATTTATTTTCAGATTGCTTCTTTGGCAGGTCCACCGATTGCTCAGGAAAGTGATATTCCTGGGCAACAATTTTACAAATCTTGCAGTAATACAGCTCTGAGTCGCCTGAACTGTGAGATGGGCAGCAAATAAAATTTGATAAATATATAAATAAATAAAATGGGTATAATTTTTAGGTGGCAGCATTTATGAAATCTATGATACCTACGGTATGCAAAACAACACCCACCCAATTCTTCCTGAGTGATCAGAGGAGCTGGTCTGCAATACAAAGCAAATACAGGTAGTCCTCGACTTACAACAGTTCATTTAGTAACAGTTCAAAGTTACAACAGCACTGGGGAAAAAAGTGACTTATGACTGCTTTTCACACTTACAACCATTGCAGGATCCCCACGGTCATGTGATCAAAATTCAGAGGCTTGGTCACTAAGTCATATTTATGATGGTTGTAATGTCTCACGGTCATGGGATCACCTTTTGCGACCTTCTGACAAGCAAAGTTAATAGGGAAGGCAGATTCACTTAACAAACATGTTAATAACTTGTGTTTCATTTAACAACAGAAATTTTGAGTTCCACTGGTCGTAAATTTAGGACTACCTGTAAATCCAAATCAAAAGTTTTCAGTGTTATTGTGTTTTTGGATTACATCGAACAGCAAGGTTCTTGATGACAGATCTATGTGTCTCTTGAGAGTTCGATATTCTAGTGCAGGGGCTCCCAACCTGGGGGTGCAAGATGATATTCCAGGGGGTGCAAAAAGTTGGGTTTAGAAGTTTCAAAATTATAGTGTACATGCATAATTATATGCATATAATTATTTACTTTGTAAGGGGTGCAAGAATATATCAGAAGCATTCTAGGCACTCTAGGGGTGCGGAGTATAGAAAAGGTTGGGAACGCCTAGAATTAGTGCAATGAGAAAGACTAAATGTCCATTCTCTGTGTCAGCCAAAACCAAAATAGCAAGAGAAAAACAGCATTCAAGCACTGGAAGCAAAGGTCTTTTCAGATCAGTCTGCAGCAGATGAGTAGATCTCTCTTTCAGAGGGCATCATCCAATCAGGGTTGATCTCCTCTACGACTGACCGGTTTGACTGCCTTGTAGTCCAAGGGATTTGCAGAAGTCTTCTCCAGCACCATAGTTCAAAGGCCTCAATTCTTTGGCGCTCAGCCTTATGGTCCAACTTTTCCAGCCATACATTGCAACTGGGAAAACCATAGCCTTGACTATACGCACTTTTTTTGGCAGGGTGATGTCTCTGCTTTTTAGTATACTATCTAGATTTGCTATAGCTTTCCTCCCCAGAAGCAAGCATCTTTTAATTTCTTGGCTGCAGTCTCCATCTGCTGTGATCTTGGAGCCCAGGAAAATAAAATCTGTTACTACCTCCGTTTCTTCCCCATCTATTTGCCAGGAATTGAGAGGGCTGGATGCCATGATCTTAGTTTTCTTAATGTTGAGTTTCAAGCCAACTTTTGCACTCCTTCTTCACTCGCATCAAGAGGCTCTTTAGTTCCTCTTCACTTTCTGCAATTAGAGTGTATCATCTGCATATCTGAGGTTGTTGATATTTCTCCCAGCAATCTTAATTCCAGCTTTTGATTCATCTAGCCCCACCTTTCTCATGATGTGTTCTGCATATAAGTTAAATAGGCAGGGCTACAGTATACAGCTTTGCTGGACTCCTTTCCCAATTTGGAACCAATCAGTTCCATGTCCAGTTCTCACTGTTGCTTCTTGACCTGCATATAGATTTCTCAAGAGACAAATAAAGTGGTCATGTATTCCCATCTCTTTAAGAACCTGCCACAATTTGTTGTCATTCATACAATCAAAGGCTTTAGCATAGTCAATGAAGCAGAAGTAGATGTTTTTCTGGAACTCCCTAGCTTTCTCCATGATCCAGCGTATGTTGGCAATTTGATCTCTAGTTCCTCTGCCTCTTCGAAATCCTGCCTGCACTTCTGGTAGTTCTCAATCCACATACTACTGAAGCCTAGCTTGTAGTATATTTTGAGCACAACTTTACTAGCATGTGATATGAGTACAACGCTGCGATAGTTTGAACATTCTTTGGCATTGCCTTTCTTTGGAATTGGAATGTAAACTGACCTTTTCCAAATCTGTGGCCACTGTTGAGTTTTCCAAATTTGCTGGCAAATTGAGTGTAGCACTTTTATTGCATCGTCTTCTAGGATTTTGAATAGCTCAGCTGGAATATTGTCATCTCTACCAGCTTTGTTGTTGCTCAGATTTCCTAAGACCTATTTGACTTCACATTCTAGGATGTCTGGCTCGAGGTCAGTGACCACCCCATTGTGTTATCAGGGACATTAAACTCGTTCTTGTATAGTTCTTCTGTGTAATTTTGCCACCTCTTCTTAATCTCTTCCGCCTCTGTTAGGTTCCTGCCATTTTGGTCCTTTATCATGCCCATCTTTGCATGAAACATTACCTTCATATCTCAAATTTTCTTGAAGAGATCTCTGGTCCTTCCTATTCTATTGTTTTCTTCTATTTCTTTGCACTGTTCATTTAAGAAGACATTCTTATCTCTTCTAGCTATTCTCTGGAATTCTACATTCAATTGGATGTATCTTTCTCTTACTCCCAGAATTCCGGAGCCAGCCAGTTCTGGGAGTTGAAGTCCACAAGTCATAAAAGGGCCATTGTTCAGCACCCCTGGTCTAAGATATCCAGAAGTCATACCAGTTTGTAGAGTGATGCATTGTGACTGGTCAGCTCCGCTCAGCAACCTGACAACTGAACTCATTATCAGTTTCTTTTTTTAATAATCTACATAGATTCCATTACTGTAATGTGGGTAATTGATGTAATTAGAGTATGAATGATTATGACGTATCATAATCCAGTAGTTTATCCAATGTATTTAGGAAAAAGACGCAGCTTTTTCTAACTTCTCACTCACCCTCTTAAAGCAGCAATGGGTTTAAGAATTTGCAGGGGTCTTGGGACAGGGGTACCATATTTTTCGGAGTATAAGACACACTTTTTTCCCTCCTAAAAGAGGCTGAGTGTGTCTTATACTCTGAATGTAGCTTTTACAAAGCTTTTTTTCAGCCCTAATGAGGCGCTAGAAAATGAAGCGATCTCCATGCTAACCTTTTTTTTAAGTGAAGCGATCTTCCTGCTTTGCCTGCTCCCTCCGACTCTCAGCTGTGAAGCTTTTTTTCAGCCCTAAGGAGGTGCTAGCGAGTGACGCGATCTCAGTGGTTTGCCTGCTTTTCTCATTGCTTCTCTCTCCAAAGATCAGTTGTGTTTTAGAAGCTGTTTTTTATCCCCAGGCAAGGGATAAAAACCAGCAAACTGTGTTGAAGACTAAGGACGTTAGCCAGATGAATACCAGGTAAGCAGATCCCTCCCCCCATTTTCCTCCCCAAAAACTAAGCTGTGTCTTATACTCCAGTGCGTCTTATACTCCAAAAAATGCGGTATTTCTCTAGGAAGCAAAAATAAAGATTAGGTTTCCAACCAGAATTGATTAGATTTGATCCACTGAATTTACTTATGTAATGGCTACTAATATACTTGAAGATCTGAGCTGCTTGCAAAGAATGTGGGTTGAAGCCTTCCTTTAATGAAGCCTTGTTTGAGACCTGGAGACATTTCTGAAAATAAAAATTATCCTGGAGGTTGATAAGTTTGCTTTCTCACTAATCTTTCCCCCCTCCTTTTTTTTTTAATTACAAGAGTTTGTGTAAAGTTTTTTAAAGGACAGAGAATTTGATGGATGCCATTGAAGCTGCTTGCCATGATACCTGCACTTTTAGATTACATTTTAGAGATCCTTGACTTAAGAGCTCTGTGAATTTTAGCTTGAAAGCTAGAAAAAGAAGAAAATGGGATTTCAACCATGGATGAATATTCCTTCTTTATAAAATTGTAGTAAGCAAGGACTTTTACAAACCACATCCCTGTATTCCAATGGTAGTATTCTTCATTTTATAGGTCTCTGTTGCTTAACAATGCAATTTGGCAAGAAAACCTGGTTATTAGGCTGTAAGTGCAATTACTGATCCGTTCAATGTTTGGGGAGCCCATGCACCTGGACACACCAAATAAATATGCCTGTATACTAAAACAGAAATCATGTTTATGTCGGAGAGGAGGAACATTAACTAAAAATCAGAGAACTCTTTGTACTGAATGCCAAGCTGCTGAAGCAAAAAGAAAAAGGAAAAAAAAAAGACTTTGGTGAAAAGACTCGAAGGCAATCATGTTTCAATACACAGTTCCAGGATGGCCAAAGCAGCAAAGTTGGGGGAGAGGAGGAAATCCACTCTGATCATGAATGTGAGCTTGTTATCGTTGCTTTACAGGGGGAAGGGAAGCCGGAAGAAGGATCATGCTGGCTAATTGAAGCTTACAATACAGTCACATCTAAGCACTACATTTTAATTATAAACTGGTGACAGCACAGTCTCACGTTGTGCTTGCCCATTTCAAGTATAAGTACATATACAGGAATCTTCCTTTTCATTATCCTGCGTTATGCTAGCAGGCAGGTGCTTAATGACATATTTAATGCTAAAAGCAAGTTTTGGGTTAAATTCTACAGAAACTAGCAATTAAAACAGGAGCAAGTTAGGGGACAGCAGAAACCACTGCCATATACAGCGTACCCCTGTATTCTGATCATATTTCTCAGTAAGAAATTACTGCAGATAGTCCTTGAATTATGACCACAGTTAAGCTCAAAATTTCTGTTGCTAAGCAAAACAATTGAGTTTTGTCCCATTTTATAACTTTTCTCCCCACAGTGGTTAAGCGAATCACTGCAGCTGTTAAGTTAGTAATATGGTTGTTAAGTGAATCTGGCTTCCCCATTGACTTTGCTTTTCAGAAGGTCACTAAAGATGACAACACGACCCCGGGAGACTGCAACTGTCATAAATACATGCCAGTTGCCTAGCATCCAAATTTTGATTACATGAGAATGCTGCAACGATCGTTAAGTGCAAAAAACGTAAATCTGTTGGAACTTTGAACAATCACTAAATGAATATATGGTTGTAAGTGAAGTCAATATAACAATAGGGAGCTGAGCAAACATCTTAGGGGACACTTCTAAAATTCAGGGGGATTTTAATAAGCTGAAACAAAGAGTAGAAATCAAAATGATGAATTTCAACAGAATTACAAGGTTTGCTAGGGGACCATAAATGACAGCAATATATATGAAAAAAAAAAAGTCTGAATATGACCTAACAGTGTAAAGTTACTGCAAAAAGAACAAACAATAGATACACTGGAAGATCAAGAAAATTCACTGTTCCTGAAATATTGCACTCAGTTCTGAGCACCACATTTTAGGAAAGAGAGATAAACTGAAACATGTCCAGTGAAGAATGCATAACCAAGATGATAAGGAGCCTGAAAGGAAAAACTTGGAAGGAACCATTAAAGATGCTGAGACATGACTCTAGTCTTCAAGCAACTGGAAGGTTGTGTTGCAGAAAATGGAGCAGACTTATTCAAATTGTTTTGGAAATAGTAAGAATGGATTTAAATTACAAGAATTCAGATTTTGTTGGAAAATAATAATGCCAAGAGCTAACAAGGGATTAAGAATGGATCAAAAAAAGATAGATATTTTTCACTGGAGGTATTTTAAATACCTAATACAATATTTCCCAACCTTGGTAACTTTAAGATATATGGACTTCAACTCCCAGAATTCCCCAGCCAGAATTCTGGGAGTTGAAGTCCATATATTTTAAAGTTGTTAAGTTTGGGAAACATTGACTTTATCGATTTCTACAGTGGGTAGGGGGTTAGATTAACCATAAAGTCCATTCCGGTCTTTACATTATACAATTCCATGATTCTTTCAAGATCAATCTAAAGTGATTAAATAATGCAGATAATAAAGCAGTGTGTTAACTATATTTTAATCTCCGTGAAATATTGAAATGCACTTTTTCAATAACTTAGTTTGAAAATGTATTTCATTTTGATGGGACCAAATCATAATTGCAATGTTTTCAGAATTTTACAAGCAAGCTGTGCCATTTCTCCTTTGATTTTTATTCTGTAAAGTTGTGGGGGACATATTATCCTGATAAATTGTTTTTTTGCTACTTATTCCGGTCACTTAGTTGCTGGCCCCTTGAGCCAGAAAACATTTTCTTCTGCTTTATAATAAAGGCACTCCCCCTTCTTCCAGAGAATCGTAAATTGCTAAGGCTACAAAATTGGAATTGTGGCCATTAATATTGAGCCCTTGCTTAGCAGTTAAGAAAGAAGAAACTATTGCAGGCATGATCTAGGCTGAAGCCTCTGCTGTGTGGGAGGGTTTATGGCTGCAGTTAATTTCCCAAGATGCAACTGGACTTTGATAGGTAGATATAGGAGAGCCATAGACGAGAGCTGTATAATCAGCAGCATACTGTGAGGATATCAACACAGACACAAGGGATATGCAAGTGATGACATCATCATACAAATGTCACTATTATGTACCTTCTCTCATCTGATGCTAGGCACAGACCCTGTGGTTGTGAGAGAACTAGAGATGCTATAATGCTTTAAATTCAGTTTTCTTTTTGCAAACATGAAGAAGTCAAAACCATCATTTCTCTGGTGCTCATTTGTTTTTCTAGTTTATTTTTTTTAAATTTGATGTAGTGGTTAAGGTGTTGGTGTAGAAACAAGAAGACTGCGAGTTCTAGTCCTTCCTGAGGCACACACACAAAAAACTCAACTGGGTGACTTTGGGCCAGGCCAGGGATCTGCAACCTTAAAAACTCAGAGCCATTTGGACCCATTTCCCACAGAAAACACTGGAAGCCACAAAACCTGGGTGGGCATGGCCAACTCGACGTCACTCACTCCTACCTAGTCACGACATCCCCCCCCCCAGCCACGCCTACCCAGGTTTTGTGGCTCCCAGTATTTTCTGTGGGAAACAGGTCTCTCTCTCCTTCCCTCCCTCCCTCTCATCTCTCTCTCACTCGCTCTCATCTGTCTCTTTCTCTCTGTCTTTCTTCCCCTCATCCCTCTCGCTCTCATCTCTTTCTCCCTGTCTCTTTCTCTCCCTCTCATCTGTTGCTTTCTCTCTCTCATCTCTCACTCGCTCTCATCTGTCTCTCTCTCTGTCTTTCTTCCCCTCATTCCTCTCGCTCTCATCTCTTTCTCCGTCTCTTTCTCTCCCTCTCATCTGTTGCTTTCTCTCTCTTCTCTCTCTCATCTGTCTGTCTCTGATCTCTCTTTCTCTCATGTCACTCTCTCATTTCTTTCTCCCTTTCTCATTCTCTCATCTTTCTCCATCTCTCTCATCTTTCTCATCTCTCTCCCTCACATCTCTCTCATTTCTTTCTCTCATATCTCTTTCTCTCTCATCTCTCCCTCCCATCTCCCTCTCATTTCATCTCTCTCTCTCTCTCATCTCTCTTTTTCCCACCCCCTCTCTCTCATGTGTGTGTATTCCCTCTTGAACCATTTCCAAAAACAGGCGAGGGTTGGGTCTTTTTTGTTTTGCTGATGTTGTTCTTTCTTCTTCTTTGGGTGCTTTTTATCATATGATTTAAATCAAGTGTCATTTCAGGTTCCCAGATAAATGAAGCTCTTTCATCCCCTTGCTGTGGCTTCCTGCTGGCTGAACCCACCATTGGCTGGCCCCTCCCCTCCCCCTCACTCCCAGTCACTCCTTGCCTGAGAAGGTAAGGGCGATGGCGGCGGATGGAGACTCACTCCATATTCCAGAGTGGGAAAAAAGCGGCCCTGTATTTGCCTCTTCTTCCAGCCCTTGTTGGTACTGCGTGCATCTCGGTCATTTGGGGAGACGTGTGATTTTCTCTCCGCCCCGAGAAACTGGCCCGGCCCAGCTGCAGCTGACACCGGTGCTTTCGCCACCTCCATGGCCTGCTCACTGCTCTTGCAGTGCCTTGCACAACACACTTAAATTTAGCACGCTTCACAATGGGGGAAACAGCATCCCCTGCTCCTCCTGGAGCCCATTACAACGTGGAGCATCAGCTGCAGATACGCCAGGCCACTGTCTCGGGGCGGAGAGAAAGTTGTGAATCTCCCCAAGCGACCAATAAATAAATCCTTTGGCTGATTGAATGTTGGACTTACCTTGAACATTCCTTCTATGTGCACTGCAGGAGAGTCCAAACATGAGTTAATTCAGACAGATATGTTAATTACTGAGTTGGAATTTCTTTGGCCATGCCTTCCTCCTCCGGCCGAGCCTCAGTTTTTTCAATGAAACCGGAACCAGGGAAGATGCAGTCCATCCAAAGAACTGACCACTCCTGGACCCTGGACCAGTACAAGCCAGGATGGGATTGGACTCTCCTTCAGCGCACATAGAAGGAACATTCAAGGTAAGTCCAATGTTCATTCTCCTGTGCGCTGCTTGGAGAGTCCAAGCATGGGATATACACAAGCTAAATTGTTGTAGGGCGGGAAATAGATTGGTCTGTTTCTGGCCGGTAGGACTTGTTGCAATAGTCGTCTTCCGAATGCCACTTCCGTCGAAGCATATTGGTAATGTCTCACAAATGGAGAAGAGGAAGCCCAAATGGCTGCCTTGCAGATTTCCAAAATTGAGGCCTGTGTCGCCCAGGCCGCAGTTGTTGCCACACTTCATGTAGAGTGTGCCATAATGGGATGTGGCACAGGACGGGCCTGTTGTTCATAAGCTAAGGTAATACAAGCTTTGAGCCAACGTCCAATGGTGGATGGTGACACTTTCTTTCCCATAGACGTGGGCTGGAACAACACAAATAAGGATTCTGTGCGACGGAAGGAAGCTGTATGTTTGATGTATCTCTTAAGAGCCCTGAGCACATCCAAAGTATACCAGCGTTTTTCATGTGGATGCCTTGGATTCGGACAGAAGTCCGGTAAAATAACCTCCTGTGCCCTATGGAACCAGGTATTTACTTTTGGCACAAATGTGGGATCCAAGCAAAGAACGCCCCTGTCCAGGTGAAAAATGCACAAATCCTGGTGTACCGAAAGAGCCGCTAGTTCAGATGTTCGACATGTAGATGTAATCGCCACCTTGAACGTGAACAGTCTAAGGGTGGCAGACTTCAAGGGCTCAAACGGCGGTAAGGTGAGAGCCTGCAATACCACAGACAAGTCCCAGGTCGGATACTTATAAACTGTAGGGGGTAACAGATTGGCAGCCCCCTTCAATAGCTGCGCACTTTAGGATGTTGTGAGAGAAAAAGAGGACCCTCACCTGGCAAGATGGTTGCCAGAGCAGCAACCTGTCGCTGGAGTGTATTGGCAGACAAGCCTTTCTTCAGACCCTGTTGCAGGAAGTCCAGAACCTGTTGCGGAAGTAGGAACCAAAGTCTCCTTGGAGCACCAACGACAGAACGATGCCCATCGTTCTAAATTCTAATCACTGACGCCTTCCTGGAAGCCAGAATGATGGAAATGACCTCGGGCGAAAAGTGACCTTTCCAGAGGGCTTCCCATTCAAGTGCCAAATGGCTAACTTGAACCACTGAGGATCTGGATGTTGAAGGGCCCCTTGACTGAGGGATATCTTGTGTGGTGGTATTATCCATGGACAGGAGATAGAAAGTGACATCAGATCCGCAAACCATGGACGCCACGGCCAATGCGGTGCCACCAAGAGCACCTCCGCTCCCGTCACCAAGATCTTCCTGATTACCTTCTGGAGCAGAGAATGGGAGGGAAGGCATACAGCAGATCTGCTGGCCATGGACAACGAAGGGCATTGGTTGGCTGCTGGCGTCCAGTACCTGGAGAAAAACCGAGGTAGTTGAATGTTTTGTGGAGTGGCAAATAAATCCAGTACCAGAGTCCCGAAGCGTACTGTTATGAGTTGGAAAAGATCTGGGTGGAACCTCAATTCAGAATGGTTGATTGTTGTTCTGCTCAACCAGTCCGCCTTGGAGTTGGAACTCCCGGCAATATGCTCCGACTGCAGCGACAGCAGATGATGTTCCACCCAAAGGCCTAGCATCCAT
Organism: Masticophis lateralis; assembly: GCA_030761175.1. Lineage (NCBI taxonomy): Eukaryota > Metazoa > Chordata > Lepidosauria > Squamata > Colubridae > Masticophis > Masticophis lateralis. Next base: position 132,753,626 of record JAUDYJ010000002.1, on the reverse strand, counting down.
GCTTCGCGCATGAGACATTTGGACTGAGTGCCTCCCTGTCTGTTGACATACGCCTTGGCAGTGACATTGTCTGTCAACAGAAGGATGTGTTGATTGGACAACTTGGCCTGAAAGTGGAGCAGCGCCAGATGGGCCACTCGTAGCTCCAGCCAATTGATGTCGTTGAGCAGATCCTGCTGAAACCACCGACCTTGAGTTATGTTGGAATTCAGGTGAGCCCCCCAACCGAAGAGGCTGTCATCCGACATCAGCACCAGTCTAAGAGGATCTCAAATCAGGCATCCTTTCTCCATGGCCTCCAACTTCTACCAGTTCAGGGAATGAAGCACCTGTTGAGGAACCCTGATCTTGCACAATGAGTTGCTGCGCCCTAACCTCTGACTGGGCAGAAGGAACCACTGCAAGGCCTTGGTATGCAAACGAGCCCATGGGACTATAGCTAGGCAAGAAATCATTTTCCCTAATAGCTGGGAAAGAAGCAATAGGGGCACTAACTCCAAACTCTGAACCTGTACTACCATCTCCCTTATGCTGTCCCATCACTCTTGAGATAGGAACACCTGTGATAACTGGGTGTAGATCACTGCTCCCAAATGAGTAAGCCTGGTGGATGGGGTCAGATGGCTTTTCTCCCAGTTCACGGAAAACCCGTGATCCTGGAGTGTCTAGATCGTAACTTGCAGATCCAATTCTGCCTGTCTGAGAGACGATGACTGAATTTGAACATTGTCTAGATAACACTACAGGCAGATGGGATGCGCCCGCAGATGTGCTGCCACTATGTCCAGCAACTTGGTGAAAGTTCATGGGGCTGAGGAGAGGCCGAAGGGAAGTGCTTGATACTGCCAGTGGCAGCGTGCAAATGCAAATCTGAGAAACCTCCTATGAAAGAGCCTTATGGGTACATGGAGGTAAACCTCCCTGAGATCTATTGATGTTAAGTAATCTCCCGATCTGAGACACCACAGGATCGAATGAAGGGACTGCATCTTGAACCTCTTGTATTTTATGTGAACATTGAGGTCTTTCAGGTCCAAAATAGCCCTTTGGCCGCCCGAACTCTTGGGAACTAGAAAGAGTATGGCGTAAAAGCCCAAACCTCTCTGCCCAATAGGTATCGGTTCTATAGCCTTGATGTCCAGCAAGTGCTGAACTTCGGTTTCCATCATAATTTTCTTGGTGACATCTCTGGGCACCAGACATTGAATGAAACGTTGAGGAGGTCTGGAACAAAATTCTAGTCAGTCCGAGATTTACTGTTTGTAAGACCCACGTGTCTGTGGTGGTCTCCCTCCACTGGTCAGCAAACATCCTTAACCTGCTGCCAATGGGGATATGACTCCATGGGGTCCCCCTGATCCCCTGTAAAGCCGCCTGGACTGTGGCTGTCGAGACCTGTCTTGAAATCCTGATCTGTCCTGTGACCTGTTCAAACCCTGGGAGTATAGCCTGTGGAATTGTGAGGTGGGGAACCCTCCTCAGTACTCCGAAAGGGTTGCCTATGGTAATAAGGAGTAGATCTTCTTTCTGATCTCCTAGACAACTGAGGTAGGACTTTCCTTTTATCCTTCCCCTCCACCAGGATGGGATCTAGCACTTCTCCAAACAGCTGACCTCCTTTAAAGGGGGCTGCTGCCAGACGCCACTTAGACCTCATGTCAGCTTGCCACTGGCGTAACCATAACAGACGCCTGGAAGCGACATTAGATGCCAGAGCTCTGGAGGCAAATTTTGCCACATTAAAAGTTGCATCCGCTGTATATTCTGTAGCAGCGATCAGTTTACTGATGTCTTATTGGAGATGGACATCCTCTGGAGAGGCCCTGGCCTGCATCTGTTTCAGCCATAAGAGTGATGTTCTAGAAAGGAAGGAAGCTGCTGTAGCAGACCTAATTACCCAGCTGCTGCCTGGTGAGTTTTGTGTGCCGCTAAATACATCTTCCTATCCTTAGTTTTCAACCCTTCTGCGTTATCAGAAGGGAGGATGGCTGCAGAAGCCAAGTTGGCTAAGGGGGAATCTACTGTCGGAATCTGTAGGAGCTCTTCCAGCTCCTTCTCCAATGTATACATCTTTTTGTCCATGCCACTAGGTGCTGGAACTGAAGTAGGATGTTCCCATTGCCTTTGAATCACATCAACAAAGAATTTTGGGGGAGGGATAACTTCCTGAGTCGTAACCTGCTCTATAAAGAGACTGGCACAAAGATCCTGAGAGTCCTTAGGATCTGCAATAGATCTGTTCATCTGTCCCATATTAGCTGTCATCTTAGCTTTTAATAATAAGGTTTTAAAGAAACGGGGATGGAATAAACCTGTGTAAGCGGGTTTATCTTGAGCCATCTCACCTGACATTTCAAAATCACCTAACTTCTCCTCCCCTTCCAGTGAGACCTCGCTGTGAACTGATGGAGAAGCATGACATGATTCCTCCCTATAATCTCTATGTCTATGGAAGAGTGATGCATAGGATCAGGCCTTGAAGGACCTGGATGTCCAGGAGCCAGCAAACCTCTTTGTGCTAGCACCTCATCAATGCCTTGAGTAATAGTTTGCACAATAGCATAGCGCAATTCTGAAGATAGCCCTTGATTTGTCGCCTCAAGAGGGCGGAGCCCAGCTGCTGTTGGCGTAAGGGTGGCAGATGGCGCTGAACACTGTTTGCCAGGTCCCTGCAAGGGAGCTGAAGGAGGCTGAACCGGGGCCAGAACAAACCCTTCCTGAAAGGGAACAGCATGAAACCCCTGTAGCTCCTGAGGTACAGTGGGAAACCAGTTAGGCTGATCTTCCTGCACATCCTGTGGTTGCAAGGATGGGGTTAATGTATCAGTAGGCTCACTCAGATCCCCGGAAACTTCTGGGGATTTGGGAGCCCCAGCCTGTTGCTGAGCCTTTGCAAAATGGTTCTCTAATGCCTTTTGCCTTCTCTGGTCATCTTTCTCAGCAGCTGCAGATGATGATTTAGAATGTTTGGCTTGAGAGCTAGTAGAGGGCTTACTAGAATGCAGTCTGGACTTGTTAAGTACAGAACATTCAGCCTGATGCTGACTGGGGGAAGATCCTCCAGAATCACTAGTATTTGCCATAACTCTAACAGAGTACAAACTAGGAATTATAGAAAACTGTGAAACCAATTTTGCTAGAGAAACCTAGCTAATTACTCACTGCGTAGTCCAGACTTGCAAGCATGCCAAACCGGCAACATGGTTTGTTTGCGTGTAACTAAAGCAGCAGCAGCACAATCTGGGTACCTCAGGTGCAAGAAAGGGCTTGACTAGCAACACAGTCACAAATGCCACAGAAAAACACTGCAGAAACTGGCAACACGGTTTACTCGTGTGTAAAACGGTCCTCTTGATGGCCAAGCCTCATGGTGATGCTCACTTGCTCCAATTTCCTCCAAGTCATTTGAAATTGCAAGGTAAAGCTGCTTTTAAGCTGCAAACAAAATGGCTGCCACCCTCAAAATGGTGGCTATTGGCCGTTAGATCAGCACGCTCTTCCTCTGCTCTGCGGCTCCCAGGCAGCACAAAATGAGGAGAAACAGAAGCCCCAGCTCTCCCCAATACCCACAAGGATCGCCTGTGTTTCTGCCACGTTCTTCTCCGAAATTGGGTCCACGTGGCAATGGCCGCCTCCGTAGCGATAGTATCACTATCCCAGCAGAGTTCGCAGCGCTGACTCACTCTCTGCACTCTGCCCAGCCACTCCAAGCCAAATTTAAAGAGGCTCTGTTTAGTACTTTTTTATTTTTATTTTTGCAATTAGCCAATTTTTTCCTAATTAAATACAATATATTGAGGAGCCAACTCAAACAAGTGATCTCTATCTGACTGAGTTGAAAAAACTGAGGCTTGGCCGGAGGAGGAAGGCATGGCCAAAGAAATTCCAAATCAGTAATTAGCATATATGACTGAATTAACCCATGCTTGGACTCCCCAAGCAGTGCACAGGAGAACAATCCCTTGAGTGAGCAGAGATAGGCACACCTCTTCCTTTCACTCTCTCTCTCTGCTGCTCTGCCATGTTTTTAGTTAATTTCAAGTCAATCTTATCACTAAGTCTGACCATGGTCAAGTTTCTAATTTTCCCATACAGTACTCACTAAAAACACTCTGGGTTGACTCCTGCTTCTTCCTCTTCCTCACAGACTTCTAGTTAAACTTCCAGAAGTAAAATAGAAAGCACTACAATTTCTACACATACAGAAGCCATAACTGACTTAATTAGTTGTTGTGGATGCGGTCGAGAGAGGAGGGCTTCATCAATCTCTAATGAGCTGCCCAACAAAGCTGCTGGTGGCGTCCACTCCTTGGAAGGCAAGGGAAAGGAGACCCACAGATGTTGTCGTTTTTCCCACACGGCTTCTGTTTTGTGGAACTGTTTTCTGCCAGAAGTTTAATTAGCCCCACCCCCTCAGAGTTCTTTTCTGAGAAAATAAAAAGACCAAGCTTTCCTAGATGGCATATTAATCAAAGTGACTATTTTTTTTGTCTGATTAGTTTGTTAATATACCGTATTTCATCAATTTTAAAATTACTTTTCACTATGGATATTTTTAATGCATGTTAGTTTGATACTTGTCTTTCTGCAATTTTATTATTTTTATTTATTGTTGATCACATTTGTCTGCTGCCAGACTTCTGTTTGTGAAATAAAATAACCCCCCACCCCCAGGGGCAGTTATACAGTAGAAGGGGAGGAGCATGTGATGCGGGAGCAAAGTGAAAGCCATGAATTTTAATTCCATCCCAAAGATCTTTGGATATGATGTGTCAAGGATGATGTTAAAGTTTCTTCATTCCCTGCCTATCATCAAGAAGTGACAAAAGCAATTGCAGCATGAGCTTGCTTAGTCTCATAACATGACGCAGGAAAATTAGGGGCAAATTAAGTTACAGAAATGATGTGCAACTTCATTAACTTCAGTTAATTTTATCCAATTGCAGCCACAGCTGCCAAGAAAACAAGTCACGGCCAGGAACAAAATACTTCTATTTGGATTCCCAAGGTCCAGCTTAGATCGGCAAGAGTCATTTAGTATAATTCAGAACGCCATTTTGAATGGAAACACAGATTCTAAACCATCTGTTGGCTTTTTATTCTTCCATTGGGCAGAACAGGTGCATTTTGAGGAACAGGATAACAACATGCGGGATAACATATGTGGCAGCTTAAGAGGTAGGAGAAATAAAGGAATTACATAAATCACATTAGGCCAAATCAAAATATGGATTAAAATAGCTTAACTAACTGCAGAAAGAAAAAGTAATCTGATGAAGTAGATAAACAGTGGTTAGATGACGTGAGCTATAGTACAGGAATTCTTTGAGTTACAACTATTCATCAGTGAAGGTTTGAAGTTACAATAGCACTGAAAAAAGTGACTTATGACCCTTTTTCGCACTTATGGCTGTTGCAGCATCCCCATGGTCATGTGATCCAAATTTGAATGCCTGGCAACTGATGATTTGCAGTGTCCTGGAGTCATATGATCACCTTTTGGGACCTGACAAGCAAAGGTAATGAGGAAGCCAGATTCACTTAACAACCACGTTACTATCTTAACAATTGCAGTGATTCACAAAAGAACTGTGGCCAAGTTGTAAAATAGAGCAAAATTTACTTAACAACTGTCTTGTTGAACAGAAATTTGGGGCTCAATTGTGGTTTTAAGTCGAGGACTATCTCATGTATATGTACATGTGGATGAAAAAGATAATGATGCTAGCAGAATTTTTAAAATAAAACACACACACACACACAGGGAATGAGGGAGGGAGAGAAATGGAATATAGGAAGAGATGGCTAGTGACAACAACAGGTGACAACCTACTAATCCTTTGCAGCAATTGGAATCTAAAGAATTGGGCCAGCTAACTCCAAGCATTCAAATTACTAACAAGGACAAGAAATTAGTTTATCCTCCTCTCACATGGGTAAGATCTTTTCTTAGAGCAGGGCTGTCAAACTCCCAGTCGGCGGGCCGGATGCGTCATGTGGCTACGCTCCCACCTGGTTTAGTGAAGGGGGGAAAAGTCCTGATACGTCATGTGACGCTGCCAGGATGACATGAGTTTGACACCTCTGCAGGGGTGAAATGCTCCGGGTTCGGACTGGATCGCCTGATCTGGTAGCGAAAGAGGCGGGTGGTTCCGAGAACCGGTAGCAAAAATCCCTGCCCCCCCCATGCCCAGCTAAAAGGTTGTAGAAAAAATGGTTTTAAAAGTAAAAAAAAAAAAATGGCCACACCCACTGTCACATTACCACCATCCCCAAGCCACACCCACAGAATTGGTAGTTAACAAATTTTAGATTTCACCACCATTCTCTGCCTTAGAGAATATCATGATCCAGACTAACAATCCTTCTCAGTCAATGAAGATAATCAGAACATTGCATCCCAAAAGTCAGACCCTGTTATTCCAGGTCTCAACAATGATGCTGAGCCAGCACCTAACCCCACTTCCTGTGCTTTGGATTTAGCAGAAAGGTAAAACCATCTGAAGACAGAAAGGTGTAGGATGCTTGGTTATACCAAAGAGAGCTAAAACCTGAAGTACTACTCAAGAGAAAGCAGCTGACGGAATCCAAGGCCATTCCTTGCTAATCAAGGCCATCCATTTAGGGAGCAACCTGGGCATGATAAATGTGGACCTGCCTCAATTCCTTGGTACAAAAACATCCCTATGTTTGATTTTTGTTTACTTCTAGACTTTCCCATTCATTTATCACTTTGGACACTATTTCACAGTGAGCTTGCTTTTGTGTTCTGACATGAATTTATGAATATGAGATTTAGCTTAATGGAATAGCTTAGATAATAAGCTCTCATTTCTGAGGCTGGGATCCAGTGCAGCTAAGTCACTGGAAAAAGTTGGAATCAGGTAACAATCTCCTGGGGGGGGGGGGGTGTTGGGGAAGGCCAAGGAAGGGCTTGGTTGGCCAATTTAGAATTGAAACAACCCAAAACACCCATTAAATTTAAGCTTGTACAAGAGATTTGCTGCATCATTTTGTACCTTCTCCATTAGGCTTGCTGTGCTAATATCAACATTCAGCAGCCATTTACTAGAGAAGGAATTTGTATCTCAGAGACCATGGTTTCCATGAGGATTTGAATGCTAATGCTGCTCATTTGACTCTTGCTGGGAAGAAGGATATTATTAACTGGATGGAATGTCCTAATATTCCTTTTTACTTACTCTTTTCATGTATTCAAATTATGTTTATACTTTTACATATTATATATCCTTGGCAAATAAACTTATGATTATGATTATGAATGGGGACTTTTCACCTTAAAATGCATAGAACGGATGTTGTCTTACCTGAATGTCCCTTCTATGCACGCTGCTGGAGAACTTTCTCTCTCTTTCTTTCCTTAAGAAGATCTTCAAGTATCTAGCTCGTTGTAGGGTTGGCTTTTTTAAAAAAATCATGCCAGGACAAAACTATCACAGAGAATAAGATGGATTTTAATTAAATTAATATACATTCTAATTCATTTCTTACTTTGTGTTGTTTTAGGATACTATAGGACCTGTCAACCTCCACTCCAAATTAGAGAGACTGATACAGATGGTGAAAATTAGACTTTCTAAATAACTATATTAAGCTCCTCAACCTGATATAATCTTCTGATTGGAAATTGTGGAAGATTCAGTGCTGTACATCTGGGACCAGTTTAGGGAAAGTCAGATTATGGCCAGTATTTATTACAAAAGAAAATTTGGCAGAAATTATTTTCTTTTCAGTGTTAGCTATTTTTTTTCCCAAATTTGATTTACGGTCAAATAATTTTAAGACATCTCTTTCAAAGAGTCCTGAAAAATAGGCAACCAATTATTTGTTGCATTTAAACTTCTACCAATTGATTTGTCCTATATACAAATAGAGTTTTCAGTTGGTGTGTGAAAAAAAGAAACAAGCAAGATCAGTAATACTGAAGAAATTATTCCCTAGATAATTTGTCCAACATTACTGAATTGATCTTGTTGCAATACATAAATGTAAGTTTTAGGGAGGTATGATTATCTGTGCTTGTCTCTTTTATTGATAATTTTTAAATGAAAAAAAGGCAAACAAGCAAAAGGAAAAAGTTGTTCAGAAATACATTTATAAGTGGGCAAAGGAATTACTAAGATTTACAGTTAGTGTACAGTACATATTTTATTAGAAATTGAATGGATGGATGGATGGAAGACATGTGCTCCAACTAACACAATATTTATAGACATTTGAATTCCTTTTCTGTCTAATTTCAGTATTTTAGTTAGTTCTTTTTTTTTCTTAAAAGCCATATTCTAGATATTTATATTTGCTTTGCTACATAATATATTCTATTATGAAAGCATTTTTGCTTAAATTTGGTTAAACGTCTGTTGTGAATATGCTGCCAATTTAGCCGTTACTGAATATTCTCAAAGTATAAGTTTCCTGTCTTGATATCCTCAGAAACATATCTTTCTTCAAATGTTGTGCAGAATTTATGTATCTAATGAAATTATGTTATTTTTGTTAACGTTTTGGGGTTATAAGTAAAAATTATTTTAGTTTCATGTAAAACTTTATTTTGAAAGAAATAAAGAATAGTGTTCTTCATTTCTTTCCAATACTTTTGAGTATTTGTTTTTTACATGTCTACTAATGGTAAAATGTTCCTTTTTGTGGCATTGCCAATGTGTATTATTATGTGAATTATTCTTGACACTTACTGAAGATGTTGTGAACAGTACACAAATGAACTTTGGATGCTGGATATATTTTAAGGCGTACATCTTATGAAGAATAAGATCAAGGATGGCTAATCCTAACCTGCCTTCTGGACCAATTTAGAATAACCCCAAAATATATTAATATTATTCTACGCTAGATGCCAGAGAGATTTTTTTGGGAAGGGGTGGGAACAGACTGATGTATCACATTTAAAATGCATTGCATTAAAGTGTGATTTCAATTTTATCACAGCAGCAAGACAATGCCGTATTTTTCAGAGTATAAGATGCACCGGAGTATAAGAGGCACCTTAGTTTTTGGGGAGGAAAATAAGAAAAAAGCTGATTAGCAGGTGGATCGGCCTCCCGGAATACCCCCAATCAAGTGTTCCCAGAGGTGAATTTTAGGAACAGGTTCCTTGGTTGTAAGCTCTGTGCCTTGCTTTTTTTTTTTTGGCTTTTTTTTCTGCCTCTGAAACTTCTGAAACTCTGTTTCAGAAAATACATTTTTTTCTGCCTCTGAAAGCCTCCGAAACAGAGCTTTAGAAAAAAAGCCTCTGAAGCTCTGTTTGGGGGCTTCTTTTCTGAAGCTTCATTTCTGATGCTTTTTTGCCTCTGAAACCTCCGTTTGAGAAGCTGGGAGGGGCTACATTTGGAGTATAAGACGCACCCAGATTATCATCCTCTTTTTGGGGGGAAAAAGTGTGTCTTATACTCCAAAAAAATACGGTAACATAATTATGGAGCTTACCAGGAAGACCTTACGAAACACCTGTAGCAACACTGAAATACCAAAAAATCAATGGGAGAAGGTAATAAGGGTCGTGTCCATGGGGGCCATGAACAGCTCCTGCAGATTGGGGAAGAGGTACAAGTTATTCACCCTATGTTTGCAGATAAAATGTTTCAGAATATGTAGTGTGAATCGATCATCAGAGCCTTATAGCTTTTAAAGAAAGTCTATGTGAGGCAGGAGAAAGGATGACAAGTTGGACATTTTGCTTTTGCGTTATTGTAATCACCTTTTTGCCTTAGAGTCCAAAACTTCCCGCCCTCTCTATATATATGTTTTATTGTCTGATAGGATTATATTCAGGTATATATGTGATTTGCTAGCTGATAGATTTTAAGACCTCTCCATTTTTATTTCAAAAGTAGTTTGATTTTACATTCGCTATTGTAAAAATTAACTGTGTTTATTCATCTTCCTGACCAGAAATACCAGGTAGCATAAATCTAGTCTAGTCCAGTCTAGATTGGTAAAATTCCAACGTGCCATGTACATACTTGAAACAGCCATTACTTTATCCGAGGCTGTATCTGAGTTGTTTGGAGCAAGAAAATGTGCTTCACTTCAACACGTCATGATTTTCTGCAGAATAGTGCTCTGTTCCTCAAAAGTGTTTTTTACAAATGGTTCCAGAAAAACATTGGAGCAGGTACACCAAAGAAGATAAGAAAGAAGATAAGATGCGGACTATGCCACCCCCCTCTTTTAAATAAAAGACTAGGGTGGCAATGGGAAAATATTGGGGGTTGGGGGGGGGGCAGGGAGCCAAATGCATGACTTCATAATGACAAGTTAGCTCCTGAGAGCCTCAGCGTGAGGATTTGGTTTCTAGTGTAATTTTGCTGTAGTTCTGTTGGAACAAGAACAAAATCAGTAATTCAGTTAGAAGTACATAGTTATAGCAGATACTCCTCCGTATTCCTAAGGCTGATCGATCCATTTGTACTGATCTAGGATATAGTAGTAGGGCAAATGTTAATGGCCATTCTGTTCTAAACAGAACTCTTTTTAGGCCTAATCTAGGTTTTGAGAATCTTAAATCATAGAAGAACTGAGAACATGCCTTTTCCCAGAGCACAGATGTGCCATTGGAAGAAAAGATGGGACTGCTTTAAGGAGCTTTTGACAACTGCAACATGCACATTCCCTCCCACTCCAAAATACTCTTTTCTCCTTTGAATCCAAAGTACTGCCTCCTGCTGCACAGGGAATCAACACAGCAAAATGAGAAGCAGAATAGGATTGGGGCACATTTAATTGGGACCAGGTCAGCAGCCAAAACTTATTACTGATGCTCTGGCCATAATATCTACATCAAATTCATATCGGATAGCCAAAAGCTATCTAGACAGAGGTTTTCTTTATTGTTGCTGTTTTCATTTTGCAGAGCTTTCTAAAAAACGGAGCGAGTAATTTTCCAGGATTCATTGGCTAAACAAATCTACAAACCTGCTTTGATGGCATCACCTTCGTTGCTAATTCCATTTTATTAGCTTGTCGCAAACATTTGTTCGGGCAATTACATTTCGTTAACTAGAACATCTGTGAAAGCAGAATGTTGTGCCAATACTACTTTGCTAACTCGTAGCATAACCACTCATAAGCAGATAAGACCTGCCATGCCACATCAAAAAGGGCACACAGTTCAGGACCTCAAATTGTGGTGTTTACCAAGTCTCTGCTTGAGGGACAGGCCAAGGTTTAGAGAGATTGTGGATTACCAGTAGACAACTTTAATATATATCCTTCCTTGCGGCTTAACACTTGGGAGATTATACTTCTCAGAATTCCTAGCTTGAAGTTGGTTGTCTATTTCATATCAAGCTTGAATGGTGAGCAAGGAATACTAGAATTAGGGTAATACAATATCTTCTTATATAAATATAAATAAATGGTGAGGCATTTGTGATACATATGTTTCAAATAGCTCTATGTATCCAGTGGGTGATTTATGAATGCTTTTCTTCTGTCTACTCCAAACATCCAGTCAAAGAATTGTAACAATGTTATTTCATTTAAGTACACCTTCAAAGAGCTAATTTCAGGGTTAAGTTATTAAAAGCAAGTACTACAGATATTCACTGAAGGCGAGTTGTTAGACTGAAATACATTTAGAAGTACTTCACAAATAATACCAATTCTACAAATTCTGTAGCTGATATGCAATCCCAAAAATATGTAGTTAGCAATAATGTAGGCTACTAGATGCTAGGAATGGCCAATTTGATAGAGCAGCTTTCCTCAGTTGCTATACATTGAGAATATTCCTCCAAATCTGCTGGATTACAACTCTTGTTGCATCTGAAGGACATAAGATTGGCAAAAATGGTGCTACTAAGCAAAATAATACAGTTATGTAGGAGATAACCAGTGGAGCATGAGGGCAGGATTAAAGGCATTATTGGTTTCGGGTTGTTATGTAAATTACATCTATTCCTAAGAGGTCTTTAAGGGGCGCACCAGCATGCCTACCGTCCCTGTCCTAATGTTCTCTTTTATTCATATTAATTTCATGTATTAATTTCATGTATTCATCATCATGTTTATACTTATATCTATTATTTAATACATGCTTGATGAAAATAAATAAATAAATGTTCCACAAGAGACCCTAAGACTTGAATTCCATTGACCCTTATTTAACTCCAATTTGGCTTGAACTTTTAAATCAGATTCTTATGTATAACTAGCATGAAACAACTTTTTACAGCTTTGAACTCTACTCCTGTTCTGGTTTCTTGCACTTGACAAGTGTGCCCTAATTATTTTTTTTCAACATATTTCAATTTGCTATTTGAATAAAAAAATACAATAATGATATACATACGTTAAAGAAGAAGAAAAAATACATGGGATGTACTTATTTTTTCACATAATTGTATAAAGTTGTAACTGAACAAAATAAATTACAAAAAAACATTTATTCAGACATTTTCTTCTGTGAAAGAAAGTAAGTACACCCTTGTCTTTAATCCCCAATATTGTCCCCTTTGGTGGAAACCACCACAAGTAGGCATTTTCTGCCACTGTCTATCAGTCTCTGGCATTGGCCGGGAGGACATTTTTCCCCTGAATTTTTTTTTCATTGTGTGATGTTTGAGTGGTTTGTTGCATGCACAGCCTGTTTCAAATCACTGATGGGATTTAAATCCAGGTTTTGACTTGGCCATTCCAGAACCATCCATTGATTTATTTTTTTTTTCCCCAGCCATTCCTTGGTGGATTTATTGAAATGTTTAAGGTCATTGTCACGTTGCAATTTCCACTTTTGGCTGAACTTCAGTCTTCTGACAGATGGTCTCACTTTATCCTTAGGCATGCTCTGGTACAATTAAGAATTCATAGTGGATTCTACACAAGTAAGTTGCTCAGAAACCACCCGCCCAGTGGTGGGATTCAAATTTTTAACAACTGGTTCTGTGGGCGTGGCTTATTTGGGGGCATGGCTTGGTGGGCATGTGACTGGGTGGGCATGGCTACGTGCATAGGGACTACCCAGAGGGCTGAAAAAAGTGATTTCTGACCGGTCCTTGCACATTTGACCAGTCCTCACACTTATGACCAGCCATCATTTATGCCCGTTGCAGCATTCTTAACAATTGTGGCACTCATTTCACAACTGCGGTACTTCATGTGACCAGATAGATGTGGCCAGGTGGTTATGTGACTGGGGGGCATGGCCAACTCGACATCACTTCTTTGCCTAATGACAGTTTGCTGCAATGGTTGTAAGTGTGAAAAATGGTCATAAGTTACAATTTAGTGCCATTGTAACTTTGAATGGTCACTAAATGAACTGTTGTAAATCAAGGATTACCTGTACAAAAATACAAAAAGCTTCTTTGCTTGCAAAAAGCTGCCCTAAATGACAATCATTAGCTTAGAAATACCTGCAAATTGGAGTTACAAATCAGACAGGGTGCCAGAGCACCTTGAAGAATTAAAATACTTAAAATGCAATGATGACTATCAGCAGCCATCTCTTGCTCATAAAGTGAACCCCTTTAGCAGAGAGGTCATTTAGGCTCTCCAGAAAGAGCATACCGAGGAGAAGCAATCCTTAGATCCATTTGCACCACTTAAAGATACCAGCTGGTCTCACTCTCCTCATAAGATATCCCAAGGAAATCATACAGATTTAAAGAAAGATCACATGCCCCCCCCCAGTAAAAAAATCAGTGCCACGCTTGCATCCTGCCTCTTGGAAGTATATCCCAAAAGGACAGTGCCAAGAACCACTAAAGCAGTGAAGGAAGACCCCCTCCCCAGATAGAAAAAGCACTTGAGATAAGTCTAACTACAAAGAAAGCAGTTACACTAGAATGAACCTAAGGAGCAAACACAGTAGCTGTTGCTTGTTAAACCAATTACCAGAACAAATAGACAAAGGAACTAGCCAAATTTCTGAAGCTGCTTCTTTTCAGGAACAGAGATTAACATTTTTCCTTCCAAACAAAGCTGAATAGGGAAAATTATCCCATCAATAAACATAGGATTAAACATCACCAAGCACAGAATTAAACTTCACCAAAAATCAGTTTTAGACCAAAAGTCAGAAAGGGTATGCAAGCTCACGTTTGAATGTCAATCTTTCTAGCTAGCCAAGAAGCCTTGCTGAATGTCAATCATCTTGGTTCCTTGTCATTAAAAGCTTCTTTCCGGCAGCTCTGCTTTGTTATTCAATTATTTCTTCGAAAGTGCTGATCATTGCATCCCGGCTGGAAGAACTCCAACAGGGGAGTATTTCCTCCCAACAGCAGTGTAAAAAGTGTAAAAAACTTAAAACAACCCTTCCCCTTTAAGAAAGTCAAGCAAAGAAAAGTGGAAAAAAACAAAAGGAGATTTCTTCTAACAACTGGTTCTCCGAACTGCTTAACTACTTAACAATCGGTAGAATCCCACCCCTGCACCCGCCCTCCCATGCAGCAAAACAGGCCCATGACATAACATTTCCACCATTATGCTTTATAGTTGACATTAGATTTTTTTAGTGAAATGCTTGGCTTTAGTTTTGCCAAGCTTGTTTCCTGTATTTTGGTCAAATACAGGACCAACAGGACTGGACAGGTCTGTCCAGTCTGTTAACAGATTAACACTGGAAGGGATCTTGGTGGTCTTCTAGTCCAACCAACTGCTCTGGCAGAAAACCCTATACCATTTCAGTGGTTATCCAATCTTTTCTTAAAAATTTCCAATGTTGAAGCATTCACAACTTCTGGAGGCAAGTCGTTCCACTGATTAATTATTCTAACTTCAGGAAATTTTATCTTAGTTCTAGGTTGCTTCTCTCCTTGATTATCTTCCATCCATAGTTTCTTGTTCTGCCTTCAAGTGCTTTGGAGAATAGCTTGACTCCCTCTTCTTTGTTGCAGCCCCTGAGATGTTGGAACACTGCTACCATATCTCCCCTAACCCTTCTTTTCATTAAATTAGACATACCCAATTTCAGCAACCTTTCTTCATATGTCTCCTAATCATCTTTGTTGCTCTTCTCTGCACTCTTTCTAGAGTCTCAACATCTTTTTTTACATTGTGGTGACTAAAACTGGATGCAATATTCCAAATGTGGTCCTATCAAAGTATTATAAAGTGGTATTAACACTTCATGTGATCTTGATTCTGTCTCTAGGTCAGGGATCTGCAACTTTAAACACTCAAAGAGCCACTTGGGCCAGTTTCCCCCTCCCCCATAAAAAAACACCAGGAGCCACAAAACCCGCAGGGACGTGGCCAACTCAACATTACTCACTCCCACCCAATCACACAACACCCCCAGCCATGCCTCCCCAGGTTCTGTGGCCCCAGGTATTTTGTTTTAAACAGCTCTCTCCCCTCCATCTTTCTACCTCTCCCTTTCTCATCTCTTTCTCCCTCCCTCTCTCCCTCCCTCTTTCATCTTTCTCCCTCTTTCTTTCTCCCTCCATTTCTTTCTTTTTTCCTTCTCTCTCATCCTTCTCCCTCTCTCTCCCTTTCTCATCTTTCTCCCTCTCTCATCTTTCTCCCTCTCTCATCTTTCTCCCTTTTCTCCCTCATCTCTCTCTCATCTTTCTCCCTTTCCCTCTTTCTCATCTTTCTCCCCCATCTCTCTTTCTCTTTATTTCCCAGATTAATGAAGCTCTTTCGTCCCCCTGCTATGGCTCCCCGTCGGCTGGCTGTCCCCTCGCCCCTCGCCCTCTCCTCCCCATCACTCCTCACCTGCCCTGAGAAGGGTGGTAGAGGCGGATGGAGACTCTCTCTGCGTTTCAGAGCGGAAGTGAAGCGCCCCTCTACTTGCCACTTTTTCCGGCCTTTGTTGGGAGATGTGTGAGTTTCTCCACTCCGAGACACCAACTGGGCTGCCCCAGCCAATGCTTCCCATCATAATGGACTCCAGGAGAAGGAGGACGGAACGCAGTCTCCCCCATTGTGCAGCACACTAAGTTTAAATGCAAGAGCAGCAAGCAGCCATGGAGGCAGAGAAAGGAATATGGGGAGACACGTGACTTTCTCCGTCCTGAGACACCAGCTGGAGCGCATCTCCCCATATTCCTTTCTCTGCCTCCATGGCTGCTTGCTGCTCTTGCACTTAAACTTAGTGTGCTGCACAATGGGGGAGACGGCGTTCTGTCCTCCTCCTTCCCCTGGAGCCCATTACAACATGCAGCATTGGCTGCAGCCAGCCAGTCCAGCCAGTCCAGCCAGTGTCTTGGCACAGAGCAAAGTCACACATCTCCCCCAGTGGCTGAAGTGTGCACAGCACCAACAGGGGCCAGAAAAAGAGGCAAGAAGAGGGGCTTCGCTCTGGCTCTGGAATACTGAGGAAGTCTCCATCCGCCGCAGTCACCCTTCTCTTCTCAGGGCAGGCGAGGAGTGAGGGGAGGGGAGGAGCCACCCAGTGGTGGGATCATCTGATAGGGAGCCACAGGAGAGGGCCCAAAGAGCCGCATGCAGCTCTAGAGCCGCAGGTTGCCGATCCTCGCCCTAGGTTAATGTAGCCTAGGACTGTGTTGGCTTTTTGGCAGCTGCAGCATACTGCTGGCTCATATTTAAGTGATTGTTCTGTATCTTTGGATTAGGTATTCTTTGTCCAAATTTAGTCTTGTCCTGATGTGCATTGTGGATAACAAAAATTTCTTCCTGGCATACCTTCCCCATAGATTTAATTTGTGTGGCTTCTTTCTAATGGTACACTCATGCACTTCAACATCAATATAGGATTTCTGCTCACGGACTGAATTAGCTTGGACAACTTGGCCTGAACAAGTTGGCAGTGTTTGAAATTTTCTCCATTTTTAGATTTCTTTCAAGCAAATATTCCTCCAGACAGTGAGATGATTAAGGTCCAATTCTTTTGCAATCTCTTTAAATCCTTCCATATACTCATAGACATCTCCAACCTTCTTTCTGAAGGTCTCAGAGCGCGCTTTCGATCTAGAAATACAATACCATGGACTTCAACAAACAAAGAGAAAATCAAATTATACATCTCGGATTCCTTCTATATCCACTCCAATGATGTTCTAACCATTTGCACCAGATCTAGTGCACTTGATTCTAATTTTAAATATTTAAGTATTGGAGGTAGGAAAGAAAAATGGGCCCTCTTCAATTACTAATTTTTTCAGTACATTAAATATAATAGATTCCAACCACTCTTTCCTTTAAGATCCTTGCTTCCACTCCTTATTCCATCTGATCATTCTTGTCTACCATTTCTGCTTAGTCACTCCAATTGTTATACATAGTCTCTGGATTCTTCCAACTCCTTCTTCTTTATCTTGTGTCCCTTTTATTATTGTTAATTTTTTCTTTTAGTTCATTCTATCCACTCTTTCTTCTTTTTATATTTTATAATTCCCCAATTATCCACAAGTCCGTCTATAAAGTTCTTTCCAGAATATCCCCTCTTCAATCCACCAGATGTGTCAATTCCACCAACTGAAATAAACTGGAAAAACGAAGAAACTTTTTAAACTTTAGTTCCACAGCTTGTAATTCTAATTTTCCTCACAATCAAATTGTACTCCTTTTCCCCCCCTTTCTCCTCAGTGAATTCAAATCCAAATATTACTTGTCTCTTCTCTGTTGATTACCCCTTCCGCTGCTTGTTATTTTGTTGCCTCCATTCAATCATCTCAAATTAAGCACTCTCCTCCTGCTTGCTGCTCTCTGTCTCTCTCTCACTCACAATTTCTTTTATTACTATTCTCACTTTCTCGAATCCAAATCCTTCACGACCACCAATGCTGATAACACTCTTTGCTTCCTTGCTACGCATCCGCCATCACCATCGATCTGCCTTGAAGACAGATTTTTTCCTGCCAGATTTAAGGGATTCAGCTTTTATTCTCCTGGGTGTCTTGCCCAGATCTCAAAGCTTTCCCCTTTAGTTTTCCAAACCCTCTGGGTCTGGAAATGCCCCTTAAAGGGCTCCTTTCCAGGAATTAATTGGGTTTTCGGGAGCTATTGCTCGCACCCTCACCCACTCTGCTCAGACATCACCGCCGGAAGTCGGTGTTGAATTGAATATTGTTTGGTGGGTAATATTTGAAAAAGGGAAAATATAGAAGATATTATTAAGATTATTCTGACTTAATAAAAAAATAGATCTAATAAGAGGTAAAGGGGAGGAAATACCTTGTCTATTGGTGTAGTCGATACTATCTGATACTATATAACAATTATACAATAAATATAGTGGAATTATCTAAAAAAAGATTAGAATACCTGATCAATTAATTAACAATTTGGTCTTTGGGGGGGGAAGGGGTGCGTGGAAAAGGTTGTTAAAGAGTATTTGAATGGTAAAAGTTTACTTGAGTGGTGATGAAGAAATTGAAGGATTTGATATAGAAATATTTGTAAAAGGTAAAGAAGGATAATTCAGACTATACAATATGGATATAGGTGGAGAAATAGAATTAGTTAAAAAAAGAACAATTGGAAGAGTGTCTTGAGTTAAATAGAAGGACATATGTATATGATTTTGTGGAAGAACTTTATAAGAAGTTTAATGATGTCAACCACAACAGTGACAAAAATTGGAAAAAAACCAGCCTCTAATTTAATGCCTATAGCCTTCCCAGCTACATAATGGTCAATTGAAAATATGTTAGCAAAAGAAAAAGATAAAATGGAGCCGACAATGAACAGCATGCAAATTATGCTCCAAACGATTCAAGAGATGTTAGTGAAGTCGCAAGAAAGAATGGCAGAAAATCAAGAAGAGGCAAGAAAACACCATCAAGAAATTAAAAGTGAAATAGGAGAAGTAAAGGAAGATCTAAAAAATATGAAGGAAAAGATGGAAGATATTCATCAAACAATTGCAGAAAATGAACGGAAAGTTAAAAAAATAGAAACTAAAGTAGACCAACTAGATTATAAATTAGAAAGAGCAGAGCAGAAGACACTGCAATTGAACAAAGAAATATCAGATTCGATTATCCTCCTGGAAATGGAGAAAGCCTCATTTTTCTTGCGCTTCCAGAATGTTGAGAAGGAGAAAGAGGAGGATTTGGGGGGAAAAGTAAAAGAGGATTGGAGAATGATTAAACACGAACTAAATTCGATAACCCAAGAGAAAATTGCTATGAAAATAAGGATGGCAAAACAAAATTATTTTGAACATGCAAACGAAGTAAGCAGATGGTTAGCCTACAAACTAAAAAAGGAAAGGGATAAAAGAATGATACAATGTTTAAAAAACGAGGAAGGGAAAATCCAATACAAAAAAGAAGACAAGAAAAGAATAATTCATACTTTTTTCTCCAAACTATATACACAGGAAGAAATAATAGAATCAGAAATTAAAACGTATTTAGGGGAACTAACCATAGGTAAGCTCACGGAGGAACAGAAAGATGCAATAAATTGACCAATTTATGGAATTTATAGAATCTGAATTTTCAGTAAAAAGGCAAAAAAGCAATAAAACACCCGGACCAGACGGAATACCAGTGGAACTATACAGGATAACACAAAAACAGACAGGAGGACTAATGGTGGAAATATTTAATGAAGCATTACAACAATCCAATATTTCCCAAACAGGGACAGAAGCCTTAATTACACTTATACACAAGGAAGGTTCAGATCAGCAATTGGTACAAAATTATAGGCCTATTTCATTGATAAACTCCGATTACAAAATATATATGTCAATCATTGCTGCAAGGTTAAAGACAATTCTAGATAAGTTTATACACACAGATCAAAATGGTTTTTTGCGACTTCCGGTGGCGCCTCTGTCATTGTCGGCGGTCGCTCCATGACCGCCGGCCTTGCCGCGCGTAAAAGAGCCGCCTCACAGCTGGCGGGCGACTCGAAAACCTCGCTCTTCGATCGGATGAGCGGGTAGAGCTACTGGGGGTGTGGTAGAGCCCCCTGAATTGCCCCCAGGACTTTTTTCTTGTCCTGGAGAGGGCTCAGGGTGATGGCTCCCTATTCACCCCCAGAGAAGCTCCGCGCAGCGAGGGATCTCTGCTGCTTTCAGCAGCAGAGCCAGACGTCGTGAGCAACACCACAAGATGATATTTAAACAAGCCGGTGAAACTTGGACTGACTAAAAGAGAGAAAATGCAAGTATTTTTTTTTTGCTAACTTTTAGGAGAAAAAAAGAGAGAGAGAGACTGGAGAATTTGTCTTGAAAATGGCGACTGGCTTTGCTCAGAAAATGCTTGAGAAAATGGAGAGTGGAAAGTGAAAGTTAGAGCTTAGCCAGCGCCGAAGTATTTTAAAAGAAACATCCTAGCAGGGAAAAGAAACAAAATCGATTTAAACAGGACCTTTTTGTCTTTTTGAGAAAAGTTAGAACTTTTTTAGAAGTATGACTCCTAAACAAAAATCAAGGGGGGGCTCCCTTACAAGTCAGACAAAGGAAAAAGCAGAAATGACCCAAACACACTTGCAGGGAACTGCAAATGAGGACTTAAAAGATTTTATAACTAGGTCTTTAGGAAGCGTTGTTGAAAAGATAAAAAACTCACAGAAGAATCTTGAGGAGCTGGTACAGGGAAAATATGATCAATTGAACCAAACTGTTACTAAAGTAGTTTCTGATCTTTCAAATGTGGTGGTGGAAATGGGGAAGAAAGTGGATGAAATCAGTATAAAGTTTGATTCCAAGATGAAAGACTTACAGGAAAAATTTATTGAAGTTGATGCCAAAAATCAGGAAATTGAGAATGATGTGATGATGCTTCAATTTAAAGCTATGGAGTATGCTTTGAGATTAAGAGGTATAAGGGAGAATAATAGAGAAAATCTAAGAACACTCTGTGCTAAGGCCCTAGCGGCATTATTAAATTTGGAAGATGATCAAATTTTGGCTTGTATTGAAAGAGTCTACAAGGTCAACTCACGTGTGGCTAGACAAAGGAATCTACCCAGAGATGTTGTTGTTTATTTTACTGATAGAAGATTAAGAAATGATATTCTACAAAAGTCTTATTCAGCTACTTTAAAGGTAGAAGTTTCACAAATTAGGGTTTACAAAGAGTTACCATCAAGGATTTTAAAATACAGAAAAGATTTTGGATTTTTGGTGAAGGAACTGAACAGAAGGAAGATACCATTTAGATGGGATGTACCAGTTGGTATAATTTTGAGTTATCAAGATGTGAGATATTGTTTAAACACCGTTGAAAAGGCTGAACATTTTTATAATAACATTTTTAAGGGAGCCCCCATATTTTTATCCTCTTCTATGATGTCAACTATGGAAGAAGATAAGAAGGATAAAGAGTCTGAAACAGAGGTTGAGGAACAATGTGTGCAGATGGAATTACAAAATCAAAATAATCAAAGTGTGTCAGAAGATAAAGAGCATTAGGTGGTTTTCTAGATGATCATATCATGGAATATCTAGGTTTGAAAACATATGGATCCCAGAGATTCAAGAGAAGTGGTACCGGGCCTTGAACTGTTGAAGCAAGAATTGAAAGATAAACATATAATTCGAGATAAACATACAATTCGAGATAAAAAACAAATATTACCGAAACAGCAGAGGCCCAGTATTTCACAAGTGGAGAAGCATGAAGAGAATAAGCAACAGAAAGTACAAATTAATGGAGGAAATAAACTGAAAACCACTGAAACTGAACTGCAGCGGAAACTGCGTTTGATGAAGGAAACGCTTTTTGAAAATTTAAATGAGATTTGTGATTTTTAACTTTTATATGATAATGGATTAATTCTGAATAGATAGAATCTATTACAGAAAGGATCTTTTGAAATAGTCTTGAAAGATAATCATCGTTATATCTAATTCTTATATGATAATGGATTAAAAACTTGTTACAAAACTCATCCTGATTTGGATTCGACATCTTGAAAAAGTTTAACAGATCACTGCAATATATGCAGAGGATCTGTGATTACCCTATTATAATTTGTGGGAACTAATTATCTAGATGATGAAAATGAAGATGAAAATATCTGGGAAACCCGAAGGAAGGAGGTGGAAAGGTTGGCAGGATTTGAAAGAGTTTTAAAGGAACATCTGGGAGTGCAGCTTGTATGAGCTGCATCTGTTTTTCTTTTAACAGAGACATCAGGAGCCAGATTGATCTACCTAGAGGTCTACAAGATACCTTTGTGGTTGGATTTTATATAAAGTCACTCGGGGGGATTTATACTTGAAGAGATGTTTGTTGCTGATGGGGGCAGCTGGAATAGTTGTTTAACTTCAATCAAGATGAAGATGAAGAGAAGACGAAAATTTGGTTACTGAGATAGAAAATCTACTTGATATAATTGTTGTGTATTTTTTTTTTGGATTATTAAGATAGAAAACTATTAGATATGATTGTTATATTTTGTTATATATTTTTGTTATATATTTTATTAGTATATACTAAGGGGGTCTGATTTACGTAAATAATTATGTTATATATTACATTTAGCGGGATTGATAGAAATGTTAATATTTTGTAGTGGGGTTTCAAGATTAAAAGCGTATTATTGATGGATAATTGACTATTTGAGGTAATATTGGTAATTGAGGTAAATATTTTTATTATTATTAGGGTTTTTTTATTATTATACTTCTAAATGTTTCACAGTATTTATTTTTAGTTTAATATAAGTAAGGGTTTTTGTTTTTTTTAAATTTGTAGCGGAAGTCAAGGGGGGGAGGGGGATTGGGGGTGTTTCAAAATATTTGATAAATTTTAGGTTAGCAAATAAGCTAAGGGAGGGAAGGGAGGGGAGGGAAGGGGAGGGAAGGGGGGTGGCTGGGAGGGGGGAAAATGGGGGGGGAATGGAAAAATTGTATTGTAAAACTTTTTCAATTAAAAAAAATGGTTTTTTGCCTGGCCAACAGATTAAAAATAATTTATGGATTATAATTGACATTTTAGAGTTCTACGAAGTCCACCCAGAAAAATAGGTTTCACTGGTTTTCCTTGATGCCCAGAAGGCCTTTGACAATTTGAATTGGAGTTTTATGTTACAACAAATTAAAAAGATGGAATTTGGATTAAAATTTGAAAAAATGATTGAAAAAATTTACTCAAAACAAATGGCAAGGGTAATTATGAATCAGGATATAATGGACAAATTTGAAATTACTAAAGGCGTGACACAAGGCTGCCCACTTTCCCCACTTCTCTTTATTCTATCATTGGAGCCACTTTTAACAAGATTTAGGGATGATCGAGAGATCAAGGGACTGAAGATTAAAAACAAGGAGTATAAATTGCAAGCCTATGCAGATGATTTGGTTTTTGTAACTGAGGAACCTGTACAATCAGGCCCCAAATTGATTAAAAAAATAAAGGAATTTTGCATAGTGGCAGGTCTAAAAATTAACCAAAAAAATCCAAATTGCTAACAAAAAACCTTACTAAAAGACAAGAGATAGAATTGGAGAACATTACAGATATTCAGATAACGAAGAGAATAAAGTACTTAGGGATTTGGATAACAGCAAGAGGTTCCTCAATCAAAAAAGATAGCTATGATAAATTAATGCTGCAAATTGGAAAAGACTTAGAATATTGGAATAATCTTCAAATTTCATGGATGGGAAGAGTGGTGACAGTAAAAACGAGTATCTTGCCCAAAATACTGTTCCTGTTCCAAGTTATACCAATAAAAATAGAAAAAAAATTTTTTGACCTATTAAACAGACTGATTGCAAAGTTCATTTGGCAAGGGAGGAAACCCAGAATTAGATTGAAAATTCCACAGGACACAAGGGACAGAGGAGGAGTAGCCCTACCAGATTGGGAGACCTACTATCAAGCAGCATGCCTGACCTGGATAAAAAAGTTGATTGAGTTGGGAAATAAAAGAAATTTAATAATTGAGGGTCATGACCTACAGGCTGGATGGCATACATTTTTATGGGGTGAAAAGTACAAATTACATGGATATTTCAAAAGACATATAATTAGGAATTCACTATTAATAATTTGGAACAAAATTAAAAAACAACACTATACGGGAATGCCAAATTGGATTTCGTCCAATGAAATATTAACCCTCCCAACTCTATTAGATTGGACTAAAATAATTAGGTATAGCGATATACTTAACGAATTAGGAAATCTAAAAACGAAACAAGAATTAGAACATGATCTATATAGGGAAATACAATGGTGGACATATTTGCAAATCAGATCAAAATACACAGAGGACACAAAGATTAATCAGATACAATTGGAACAAAATGAATTAGACAAAATTATATATGGGAAAGACCAAAAATTAATTAGTAAAATTTACAAATTTTTATTGCAGTATAAAATGGAAGAGGAAACTGTGAAGGATACTATGATTAAATGGGCAAGAAATGTTAATCACACGATAGAATTAGAGAAGTGGGAAAAGATGTGGAAAATAAATATGAAATTGACAGTATCAATGGCATACAAGGAAAATCAGATGAAAATGTTTCATAGATGGCATCTTCCACCAGCCAGAATAGCAAAAATGTACCCTGGTAATTCACCGAAATGTTGGAAATGCAAGAATAATTATGGAACATACTATCACCTCTGGTGGTCTTGTCTGGTGGCAAAACAATTTTGGACTAAAGTTAAAAACTATTAGAGGATATAATACAGAAACCAGTAAAGGGAGAGCCAGAGCAATTCTTATTAGGGATTCCAACAGAAAATTATACAAAAGAAATTCAATATTTAATATTACATATATTAACTGCAGTCCACATAATATACGTGCAAAACTGGAAGAAGGAATATCCACCAACAGAAGAGGATTTAATCAAAAAAATCCTCAAATGTGCAGAGATGGACAAGGAACTTAAGGAAAGAGAGGACTCAGATTACTATAGTGTATGGCTTAGATGGTATGACTGGGGCGAGAAAAGGAAAAACGAAAAAAAGGAATAAAGAGGGAAAAAAGGGGAAGGAACGGAAACAATACTCTATTGTTTATTTTTGTGGTAATATGGATGGAATGTGCTGAAGATCAAAGTAAAGAGAGTCGACACAAAGGAAATTAGATTATCTAAATAGATTAAGATAAAGTTAGAATATATGTAAATAATAAAAAAGGATCACTTTAAACAAGCTGTTAATGGAAAAATGATTTGTATATATGTGTTGTTTGTTTTGTGTTTGTTTTTAATGTATTCAAAATAAAAAACTTTTTATAAAAAAAAAGAAAAAAAGAAAACTGGGTTCGGGAGGCCCAGTTTTGGCCTCCCGAACCCCCCATGCATCCCATTTTTGCCCACCCTAGCACCCACGAGCACTCTGGCGTCCTCCCAAACCCCTCACATGTCCCATTTTTGCCAAAAACAGGCCTGTTTTTGGCAAAAACGGGACATGCAGGAGGGTTTTGGGGGCCAAAAACAGGGCCATATTCGGTCTATAAAATGCACAGACATTTCCATCCACATTTGGGGGGGGGGTGAGAGCGTATTATAGTCCTAAAAATTACAGTAAATGGTGCATGTTGTTTGTTATATTATATTCCCTTTATCTATAAAAATACATATAGTTTGTGACTTATGACAATTTGGTCAAGAATTTTCAGTGCTAAGCAAGATGGCTATTAAGTTAATCGTGCCCAAATTTACGACTTTTTTTCAGATGGATTTTAAGTGAATCACTGTAGTGTTAAAATGAATTGTACAGTCATTAAACAAATCTGGCTTTCCCTATTGATATTGCTTGGTGGAAACTGGTTGGAAAGAACACAATGGTGATCACATGACCCCAGAGTGCTGCAATCATCACAAATACATGTCAACTGACAAGCATCAAATTTTAACCACATGACCGTTGCAGCTTTAAGTGCGAGGACTGTAAGCCATCTGTGATGACTCCCTCAGGCACTATTCGGATGATGGGGAAGATCCAGCTCAAGGGACATCTGACAGAGACAGTAGGGAGTACCAGAAGGAAGTGGAAGGTTCTGTGGCAGATTCAGATGGTCTAGGTGAGGCCATGACAGGAAAGTCGGGGAAACCTAGGAGAGGAGCTGGACAGTTGGCTTCACAGGCAGGAGAGGCACAACTGCAGCTGGCCAGCGGAGGAATTGCCATTCCAGCCTGATCCAAAGTTATGCAGAGCTGAGAGGTGGGAGACACAATGGAGGTTAGCTGTGCTGTTTTCCCTGGATGCCATCTTGGAGAAAGAGACTGCTCTGGGGATTTCGGGGAGAGGGAGGTGTGTGGAGGAGGGGCGAGAAGTTATCTAGGGCTCTGAGCCAGGAGTGGAGAGGTCAGGCTCAGTGGAGAGGTCACTGGAGGGGCAATCAGGCGAACAAACGGCTGAGAGAAGAAAAGGATAGGCACAGCTACAGCTGGAGAGAACAGAATCCCCGCAGGAAGAGGAAGCGGGGAGAAGGTGCACAGTGGCAACTGGCCATCAGTGAATGTGCAGGGTTGAGAGGAGGCAGACAAGTGGAGGTCAGTGAGGCTACTCATAAGAGGGTAGCCTTGCTCCTTCTGATGAGCTGCACCAGTCAGCAGCTATTTAGCCCAGCACATGAAGCAAAGTGTCGCTGGGAACAATTCGTCAGTTTCTTGCTTTGAGTTCATTCAGCCATCCTGATTCTTACCATGGATGTACACCTTGACTCTGCTTTCAGACTTCGAACTTGCTTCTTGAACTTTGAACTTGGATTTTGTTTTGGTGATTTGTGCTCAGACCGTGGACTTTATTTGGACTCTGAATCTGGTCAGGGGACTTTATGGACTTGCTCTGCGTCTCCAGATGGGGGAATTGGATTCACTGGGTTTTGCACTAGTTCCTATGTAGGGATGAATGCTGGGGAATACTATTTGGAATTGGCAAAGTCGCAGTAAATAATTCAACTCTTGGGCTGTGTGCATGTGTGGAGCAGGACAGGATATTATGAGGCTACTCATAAGAAAGCAGCCTTGTTCCTCCTAATAAGGTGTACCTGTCAGTGCCTATTTATTTTGGCATTTGAAGCCTGGGGTTTGTCGGAGACAACCATTCACAATCCATCCATCCATGAACTCTCTTGATTCACTGCCTTGGATTCATTGAGATTGTGTTGCCGTCATTGTGCCTTGATCCCATAGACATCAAACTTCCTTTATTAGGCCTTAAATCTTTATTGGACCTTTTATATTGCTATTGTTCTGTCTTGATCTCATTGAAGTCAAGTTGTCTTTGCTGTAACTTGAACCCATTAAAGCCAAGCTGGCTTCATCATGACTTGAACCTTTTGGAGTCATGTGGCTTTCATTGTGTCTTGAACCCATGGAAACTGTGTTTGCCTTGGCCAAGCTTGAACCCTGAGCGTCATCGGGCTTCCAACCTGTGGTGATATTCCAGTGCCTTAGACACAGAAAAGATTGCAGCCAGACTTGCCTCCATTGCCTTTGTTACACACCAGTCGTTTGAAACGGACTTTTAAAAATTGCTCATATGGAATTGGGACTGGGGGAATGACTGTGCGGTTGGTTATGTGAAATAAACATGCTTACTCCACTTGTGCTGTGGGGGGGGGGATGGACTGGGACAGGACAGCATCTTGAATGGTTGTTTAATGACTGGTTAGAAGTTGAGGGTTATCTGTAATTGAAATGAAGATTAAATATCTGTATATGGAAATACGTTGAAAAAGTCAAAAATGTAAATGGAGTGTATTTACTTTTTCACATGATGAAGAAAGAAAAGACAAAGTAGATGTAAGAACAATCTGTGAAAACTGCCAAGAAGATAAGAGAAGTCAAAGCCAAGGATAAAAATCTCAGGAATGAACATGACAAAGAGTTTCAGAGTCAAGAGGCAATATTACAGCAACATGTATACAGACACAAAGATTGAAACAGACATAGGAAAACAAGGAAAATTTTGTTTTGGATTTTCAGTTGAACTAGAAAAAGGATGCCAATAAGTAAATAGGGTAATAACAGATTCAAAGGATATCAAAGAAAGATGGAAGCAGTATATTAAAATAAAGTATAGTAGAGATGTCAACATATAAGATACTTTAGAAGATATTTCCTACTTACATGAATCTCTAATACTCCTACAAGATGAAGTTACATCTTCACTCTGATCATTACCAAGTCAGAAGATTGCAGAAAGTGAGGGAATATCCACTGCCACATGGTAAGCAACAGAAGAAGAATCAGTAAAGGCTCTAATCAAACTATGCTGGCAAATCTGGAGATGACACAATGACCAACATATTGGAAGAGGTCAATCTGCATTCTAATACCAAAGAGAGAAAGAGATGTGACAGAATGTGCAAACAGAATGTGCCTCAGATAGCTCGATGGGCTAGATAGCCTGTTATTAACACCCAGCTGTCTGCAATTGTGCGAGTTTGAGGCTCAAGGTTGACTCAGCCTTCCATCCTTTCTAAGGTAGGTAAATTGAGGACCCAGTTTGTGGGGGCAATAAGCTGACTTTGTATAAAATATACAAAAGTATGAAGGCTATTGCTTAACGCATTGTAAGCCGCCCTGAGTCTCCGGAGAAGGGCGGCATATAAATCTAATTTTTTTAAAAAAACTATTGTACAATAGCCCTAATATTATTTAATATTATCTTAAATAAGTCCATACTGTATGTGCTTTGTTGATTATAAAAAAGGCTTTTTGTTGTGTTAACTATTTTGGCTGTGGAATGTACTTAGAAAATGGAGATTACTTAGCATTTCAAAACTATGAAACAAAGCCACAGAAGATCACCTGGTAAAACAGAATGATTCCAGGTTGGCAAAAGAGTGGGACAAGGGTAAATCCTCTCTCTCCTTTTTTGTTATTATTATATTTTTATCCCACCTTTTCAATCTATATGTTGAATATATATTAAGGGAAGCTGGTTTGGAAGAAGATGAGTGTGATTCTAAAACTGGAGAAAGACCTGTGCTATATTAATGCCACCACTCTAATAGCCAAAAAATACAAAGGATCTGTAAGATCTACAGTACCAAAAAAATGGGAGTAAAATTAAATATAAAGAATATCAACATAAAGAATGTTGTCAAACTAATGACATCATGTAAAAACAACATAGAATTGATAATGAAGATATGAAAATGCTAGTAGAGCCTTTTGGGACCAGCCATTAACAACAAAGAAACAAGTGTCAAAAAATATGCCCCAGATTAGCACTTGGTAAAACAGCCATGAACATCTTCGAAAATGCCATGATGTATCCAAGCCTA
Organism: Masticophis lateralis; assembly: GCA_030761175.1. NCBI lineage: Eukaryota > Metazoa > Chordata > Lepidosauria > Squamata > Colubridae > Masticophis > Masticophis lateralis. The sequence continues at coordinate 132,724,511 of JAUDYJ010000002.1, read as the reverse complement.
CAAAGATCAGACTAGTATGAGCCATGACACTGATTAATCCAAACTATGACACTGTTTGGGAGTGATAGTTGGATTTTGAAAAAGACAGATATGAAGACCCTTTTGAACTTTGAAATTGGAGAAAACTCTTGAGAATATGATAGACAAGAAAACAAACAAAGGGATTATCAAACAAATCTATCCAAAGTACTCGCTTGAGGCATAAGTGACCAGGCTCAAATTATCTTACTTTGAACAAACTACATGAAGATCTGGGTCTCTGGAAAAGCTCTAATTCTGAGAAAAGTGGAAGGAGAAGAGCCAGCAGCAAAATGGATGAATACTGTTACAATGATGGTTTATCATTGAAAGGCCTGAGAAACCAGGTTAGGAATAGACTGTCTATGTGATGACAAACAGTTGACATTATGGTATATAATCAGTCAATCAAACTATCAGGACCAAACTATGCATTACCTTTTTTTTTTGCAGTGTAAATTCTTATTTGGACCATATTAGCCAAAGTTAATGCTCAATAGCCCTATGAATGGTTCCTGATAAAGAGACTCTTCCCTATACATTCACTGGGAAAAGAAACATCTCTGCAGACAAAGCTAGAATTATTCAGTAAGAAAGTACAGCCTGACCCTTGAGACTCTGTATACTTGTTGTATACTCTATATATTGTATACCTGTAGGCAGTTACATCAAATAATATATAAGGAGCACATAAGAGGTGAAGAAGCTTCTTGGATGAGAAGCAAAATGTCTTCAAGACAAATCAGAAAGTGCAGTTGCCTCTTGAAAAAGCACCTTTGAGAACACAAAAGTAGTTCTGTATTCTTTGTTCCTTCCAAACCATCCATCATATTATTTTATACTGTATCTGTGCTATCTAGCAGAAAAAACCAATCTAATACTGTGGTGAGATTTTATCAGATAGGGACAATTTAAGTCTGATCTTGGCTAATCAACATAATCTAGTTTACAGGTTATTATGAAGATAGAATTTCTCTCTCTCTCTCTCTCTCTCTCTCTCACACACACACACACACACACACACACAATTGCTTTGCATATGGTACAATGACCCATTTATTAATAATGGTAATTAGTATCAGTGTACCCTCATTTAAGAGGAGCATTTTTTATTGGTGAAATACAATAGTCATTAACTTTACTTATTTGATACCATGTCAGCTTTTAAAACACACTGTTAAAACTGCACTGCCTATCTTCCCAGACCTTACTTTTTGTTACTATCAAGAACTGTAGATATTTTCATTGCCATCAGTAGGTCATTACATATAGCATGAAGTTAGTATTTCAGCTCTGCTGTAAACTTACTTATCCAGTTGCAAATGTTCCTTAATGTTTCTTAAGGAATGTGAATACAAATGTAATTCTTAAAGAGAAATATCTGCATATTTGATACTGAATTTAACTTCTAAATACTGTAAAAATTTTACAGCATGATTTTAGAATCCATGCACTTGTTAATTTAAAATTTTGTAAATACATCTTAGTCAAGCCATATCTGATTACTTAGAATTTCAACAGAAATGTCAGGCGATTGGAAAGAATTTGTTCATCCTATTGTTACTCAGCTCAGTATTAACATATAATCTGAAAAATGTTTAGCTAAACATAGAAATTGGACTAATAATTGTAAACCAATACAATGGCAAGTCCAAACCTTACATAATTAGTAGCAAACTTCAGCAAGATATTTGAGACTTACACCAGGATAAAAATAATTGAGAAAAGGCTTTGAAAATAACATCATATAAAAAAGACAATGATTGTAGGAGAAAAGTATCAAATTCACACTTTAAAATGTCATCTATTCCAAACAAACAAACAAAAAATAAAGAAATGTGGTGACTTCCCATTACCATTTCTGCCACTTAATTTATTCAGTTATTTCAAAACATTATTTTCTTTGTGTACACATGCCACTTAAACAATACTATGATTTCTATTTCATAGATGTCTTTGGTTGAAAGGTTATTTATTCAGTGAAAATTGCTCATAATAGTTTAATGTCTTTAAAAATGCATGATCATACTGTTTGCTTTGATTAATATTTTTGGGGGGAGGAATTATAATTTAGGAGGATATTGTAATTTAGGAGTAATAGAAGTCTAAGATTGTGAAACTGTAATTTGATAGATTGAGATATAACTTTCTGTAAGTAACATCATCTAACCATGATTAAATTATGAGAGTAAATTTTTGGGTGTCTTTATATATATTTCTCATCTGAATCATTAGACGTGCTATCTGGGAATACTTGAAGTTTATCTAAATCATCCGTAGAATAGCCTTTAGCTGGATTAGACTATGTTACTCCTACCAAATGGCACTTGCTGAAACTCTGTGCCCATCAACTTCTTGTAACACTCTGCCAATTTACTAAAACCATTGGAATTTTCAGCATCTGAAAGATGAAAAGTAATTCTGGAAAAGTTTACTGAATACAGCAGGGATTTGTATTGAAAGTAAATTCAGTAATCCAAAGAAAGAAACACTCAGAATTTTGATTTCACAAATTCTTCCATGATTTGAGTCAAGCGCTATTAAGAATATTCTGAACATGCATGTCTTTCTAAAATTAGCTTATCCATCCATCCATCCATCCATCCATCCATCCATCCATCCATCCATCCCACAGAAGTCTCTTACCACCCATAATAGAAATACCAAGTCTTCAATACCAAAACAGTCTCAGTTTCTCTCTAATTATTTCATCCTTTAAATGGAAGTACTGAAATAAGATTCTACTCCATTTTCTCCTCCTCACTTCTGAATCCAACAAACCAAGGGCAAACCCTTCTTAATTTGAACATGATTTTTAATAGGACATCCAAACATCGGCATTCCTCGCCATCAGATGATTCCTATTTCTACTGACTTCTACTTATGGGCCAAAGCAAAATAACATTTATGGAGAAGTTCTCATGCAGGGGATCTCTTGAATGAAGTCTTTCCTCAGAGCTTGATTTCTGCTTTGGAGCAAAGGTTGATCCTAGAAAACAGAGCTCCTGAAGCATGTAAAAAATGAAATATGCTAAGCCAAAAAGAACCACCTGTTTTGTTTTCAAGGCCTTAATTGCCAAATGATATTACATATTTGACTGTCTAAGATATACTACATAGATACTTCAGTTCCTGAATCACTCCTAATTAGCTCTCTCTGCTGCTATAGCCTTTTAAAAAGGCATATTGTGGAAGAAGGATGCTGCCTGGGTAGCCTGCTGTTAAATTCCCTTGGGCTACATCTTTCTGATTTCACTCTGAGATCTTGTAAAAAGAATTAGCCAAAAAAACTTTGAGAAACTGGCTGATTAAGAACTGTAGAAAGTTCCTTTCTCCATAAACCAAAATGTATATACAGTATTATGTTTAATGAAACAGGCATTCAAGTCTAGAATTATGTTTTGTAAACTAAAGTTACAGTGACCTGAATGCCTACTGATGTAAACATGCTTAAATTTGGACATCTTTACAGCAAACACAACAGGGGTATCCAAAAGTGAAAGAATACATGGCATGATGTCAGGACTCAAAACCCAAAACTTACATCCTTGTTTCAAAAAAATGGCACACAAGTATGTAAAGGCAGTGTTTGCATTGCAACAGCACCACACGTGTATGATCATTTTGATATAATCTTACTTTGCTGCTGATGCCCACCAAGTAATTAATTGTTGGAACTTGCTCCTAAAATAAATGAATGTTTCGGAATTATTCCTGGGTTTTCTTTGTGTCACTTCTGTACTATCTGTCATTTAGAATAAACCCATACATCTGCTTTGCCAAGGTTTGTGGGCTATGTTGTGATGACAGAATTGGAGAAACAGAAGCTGCTATGCCACAAATATTGTTTTAAGAACAATATTTGAAGAAAGAAGCACACCCATACCTTTAGCATCAAAATGAAATAAAACGTGAATAGATTTTTTTCCCATCCAGCTTCCACCTGCATCTCATTGTTATGGTCAGACTATTGACCAATCATCCTGCAACAAAGGCTGCTGGAAGTTGGCAATACATAAGAGCACTGCAAGGATTTTTTGTGCCAGAGGCTCAGCACTCTGACCTGTGGCATTTGTTCCCTCTTTCCCTGGTTTATTTTGCCAAAGTTGCTCAGCAACTCCTGCATTTTTTTTTGCAAAAAGAGTCTAGAACCTCTAGCTTAGCTTAGTGGGAGCCAATTAGGACATCCTTGAGGTTGACATTTTAGATAAGTCTTAAATCAAAGCTTGTGCCACCTTGGCAGTTTTCAGGAAGACTGAATAGATGCAGTGATCCTTAAACTGAACCCTATTCCTGCTCCAAACGGAAGTGGGCAAGACTGTTGAATGGAGCATATAAGTTAATTAGCTGGCCAGTAGGTTTACCCATGATATGGTCATGTCTACCGAGAGGATCAAAATCTGTCTGTTCTGTTCTGTTCTGTTCTGTTCTGTTCTGTTCTGTTCTGTTCTGTTCTATTCTATTCTATTCTATTCTATTCTATTCTATTCTATTCTATTCTATTCTATTCTATTCTATTCTATTCTATTCTATTCTATTCTATTCTTTATCCATACATACATACTGGACATCCCTACCTTTCTATTCATCTCCATGTATGTATCTACGTATGTATCTATGTACTGTATGTATCTACGTATCTATCTATCTATCTATCTATCTATCTATCTATCTATCTATCTATCTATCTATCTATCTATTGTCTATCTCTATCTGTGTATCGTCTATTTGCCCATCTATCATCTCCCTTCCCCCATGCTTTTGAGGAGATTGGGTATTTCCATCTTGCAGTGGCTTTATGTTCCTACTTTCAGCCTCATTTTTGGGTTTTTCAGTCAAAAGTCTTTGTAATCTGGCAACTAAATTTCAGTGGCACAACCTCAGGATATTTTGGAGGTTGAATGCAAATGAGGACTGGTAGGGTGCACGGTGCTCTCTGATCATCCACTCTTGCTTTAGGAGGTATTAGGATTAGGTCTGTCAAGCTACACAGAATAACACATGTAAGCAAATGATTAAAGAGAAAGTGTTTTTTCCCATGTCTTCACTATCACTGTCATTTTGTGAAATCCAGAATTTTAAGGCAAATGACTTTACTGATACTTCTTTCCATTTGCTTCCCTATCAACTGTAGTGTAACTTAATATTTGGAAAAGGCAGCCCATATTAAAAAAATGCTGTAGGAGTTCAGTATAATAACGATGAGAACATAAATTACTGTCATCAGGGTCTCCCACTTCAGATAGGGCACCAGCCAAACATGAGTGAAGGCTATCTTGACCTTGAACTTAACTGTTAGATCCAGCAGGACTCATGAATATAAAAAGACTCACTTCATTGAGACAGTAACACCCCAATCATTTATAACCAGGCCTAATAGCCAGATAGTTTCTGGACAAACAGCAACTTTATCTTAGTAGGATTCAACTTTCAGCCTTTTACAACCTTCAGACACCAGGTCTACATTACCACAGCATCTCCAAATTGTTCAGTGCAGTGATACAATTAGATATCAACACCTCCAAATGGCACATAACTTCTCCCATCTGTTTCCTCTATATGTTAAAGAATAGGGATGAAGAGGCCAAAGCATGCAGCATTCCACAGGGGAGTGTTTCCTAGGCCAACCTCTCTTCTCTGTCCCCACCCTGCAGGGGGCACCCTGTACCCTCCCAAGCCCTGCAATCACTTAGGAAAGAGTAGAACCATTGCAGAACCTCTACAATAAAGCAGGCTATCCAGAATGATACCATGATAAATGTTAAAGAAAAAAAAAACTCTGTCAAAAGTACTAACAAAGGTCACCCAAAGTGAGTGCACCAATTTCTGTCCATGGCCAGGCGTAAACCTTGACTGATTGGGCTCTGGGGAACTCTATAATTGAAGTCCCACCACCTTTCTTACAAAGTTTGAAGTCAGCACAGTAGTTGTCCAAGATACCTTGATCCAGGAAAGCCTTCTTCAGGAGATATATAGCACCACCCTTTTGAAAGCATCCAGCACAACTCACTTTATCAAGGAGATACTGAACATTTTCTTAACATCAGCATCTCCTCACCTCGCCCTGCTACTAGTTACCAAAAGGAGCCCATGATAAAGAGTTTTTTATGAAAAGTACTCTATCCACTTCATCAGCGTCTATAGACCAAATAAATCGTACGTGACATTATAAGATGCTACTCCAGTCACCACTTCAGACACTGCCTCGGAAGGGTCAAGCCTCTTGAATATGAGTGATTTTTCTTAAGCAAACATGTCACAGGGTAGCAGCAGATCTTTCTATCTGCTATTTCCCAGACAGAGTAGGATAGCTTAAATAAAGCTGCTGGACAAACAACCTGCTAATGCAATAAGTTCGCAGGAGTACTGATGCTTGATGCAGACTCAAATTGTTTGATCAAGTTCAATTTTGGCTTTTTCTACCAGTCATCTCGTCTATTGCTTTGTCTCCCAGAGCTCTTTGTAAACCAAGAGACATTCCAGATTGGTGACAGAAACTACTTTAGGGGCAATTACATCAAGTATGCTGACCATCTTCAATTCCAGCTCTCAACCAAGCACTCAGCAAAAGTGCCTGACAGAATCTCTCACCATTTACTGGAATCTATAAGGTACCTAGTATGAACCATCTTAATCAACCCATCACCCCTAAAGTGATCTTTGAAGGCAGGAAATTGAATACGGGTCAGAAAGTGATGTGATCTTGGCAAAGGATGAAAGTAACTTTTTCCATCTTCAAATCACACACCGACTGATCGAAACAAAGAAAATAACAAACATGTGTCCTTTTGTTTGTGACAGGTGAGACCTCATCTGGGATAAGCTCACTGCTGTTATAGAGGCCATGAATGCCTGAACACCAGCCCAGCAATGAGGTTCAGAAAGGATCCTGTAAGGCAGAAGGGCAACCAGTACATAAACAGGATGGTCAATCTGTCAGATTTCAAGTTTTCACTCAGCCTCTGTCACCCAAAGAACAGAAGCCAAATTCTTTCATGATCCCCACTACTCATCCTTCCCAACTTTAGCATCACAGAATTTAAACAATTATAGTTTACAACACCCTTCCCTCTACACCACATGGTATGGCACTGCTGGGAATCATATAATTCAGTAATATCTAAAGGGATGCTATCCCCAATCAGGGAGAATATGAATTCTGAATAACTCATTGTTTTCTGCTTACTATGTTGATTAGAACTTACAGAAGGTAATGGAAAACCATCCAGAAGACACCAAATTGACTACTGCTTCTCTAAATGATGAAACAGAGAGCCTAGTTCCCAACACTGGCAGACAGAAAATTAAAAGGTGGTATAGTAGGGAAAGGAAGAAATTGGAAAAGAATGGAAGCGGGACAAGGGGTTTTTCCAAATAGTTCCATTGTCCTCCAGAAATCCCATTTTTACAATTCTATCAGAGGTCCCAAAACATTAAAAAAAAATCAGAAAGGCTTATATTTGGGCTACCCAGGGCAACGGAAAGACCAGCTGCAGTTTCTATTGACTCATTATTGTCCCAGAGCAGCCATCTCACTCACTTTCCTGAGTTCATCCTTTGGGAAGACCAGAGTGAGAAATGAGTTCATTAAGTCAACTTTCCCCTAGTATTCCCATCCAGAGACACAGAGTTTAAAAAAAAAAAAGCTACCCAAAGACTAGGGTGAAAGAGTGGGGCTACAGAGGTAAGGACCGTTTCCTCTTTTTCCTTGCTTGAACTGGGTCCAGGGGAAGGAACAACAATGAGTCTCAAGCTGGAGTTTGAAATGCTCGGTGGTGTTGTGCGGCAAGAGGGGCAGCCCCATCCTGTTCATTAGACTACCTTGAAAGAGCATGATCTGCTTAGGGGAAAGATCAGCAGAAGTGGGAGGTTGATCCCCCCCCCCCAATTGATAAGGTGATAAACCTATTCCATAATCCATAATCAGCTCTATATTGTTGAAATGATTCGATCATGATGAACTCCACCAATAATTTGTCATGTGCAAATGTCACTGAAAAATTAAATACTCACACATTCTTTTGAACAATCTTCCAAGTCTAACATGTGTCATCCTTGAAATAAACTCTCTAGCTGAACCTTCCCCAATGTAACCCCTTACCTCTTTATTTGGTACCACGGCTCCCAGAATTTCCAGTTGGAATGCTAGTTGGGGATTCTGTAAGCATTGTTCTATAGCTCATGTGAAGGGCACCAGGTTGGAGAATATTTTACTAACTCATACACAGACATATATACATTCACAAGTGATCTTTAGTATTCTGCAGACAGTAGCAAAGCCTCTTTCTTTGTCTCCTCCATCCCCAATTTCTCATCCACCTGTTTTTTTAAAATTCATTCTTTTGCATTTCTTTCAATCTTTGGCTAAGCTAAAATGTCCAGGAAAAAGGGTTAAGACTCAACAAGACAGGGTTGAGGCATCACTCCCTCTGTCCGGTTCCCATAGCAATCAGAGAGACATCGGTTGCCAAGGCAACAACGTCCTCCCTCCCAGACAGTATCAGAGCAGAAGTACCAACTCGGCTGCGGCCAGCTGTATCTGGAGGAAAGGGTGTGTGTGTTTGTGGGTGTATGTGTGTAAGTGAGAGATAGAGAATGAGAAAATGACAGAGAGAGAGAGAGAAAGATTTCGAGAAAGCAAGCTTTGCCAGGAAAAAGGAAGAACTGAAAACTCCCCATCCCTTGGCCAACCTCCGGTCTCCACATGAAAGCCTCGCATTGTTCCTCACTAGCCATTCCGAGTGAAGGAAGTTGGGCACTTTTCCTGAATCTTTTTCCTTCTTTCTTTGTTTCCCCTGCGATCGCTCCCGCACATCCGCGCGCAGACGGAGCCAGCCCTCGACCACGTTCCCGCCTCGCCTCGCCTCGCCCCGCGTGTCTCTGAGGCGCTCGCGCTCGCCCTTCCTGCCGGGGCTACTACCTTCAATACAGCAGAACCTCCAGAGGCCGGAGTGGGTGAGGTCGCCCTTCACTTTTTTCGGCTGGCTTTGCGCCGTCTCGTCCGTGGCGGTGACATTGGTCCCGTTGCAGAGGTTGGCGCTCGAGTAGAGCCAATAATCGGTGCCGATAGCGATGGTCATGAGGCTGAAGGCGGCGAAGGCACCCACCGTGGTCAGCAGCATCTGGATCCCACGGTCGCACCACACCATGGTGCTTCATGCTCCACCCGACGGGCTCAGGGGGCAGCAAGAGACAGACGCAGTCGAGCACTGCCTCCCCCCCGCCGCGCCCGAGCGGTGGCTTCCCCTCCTTCCCGCTTCTCTTTCTCCCCCTCGCCTCCCTCCTTCCATTCACCCAGGACGTGGCAAAGGAGCCGAGACATGGGCGGGAGGGGAGGGTAGGGCGCGCCAAAAGGTTCGCGCCAAAGCCCAGCGGGGAAAAAAAAAAGTGGCCCCTGGAAAGGTCGACGCCCTTTCAGGAGTCAGGGGAGTCGCGACGTTGCCAGCCGGCGCCCCTTTCGAGCCCTGGGGCTCCTTCCCCTCGGGGCGCTCCCTCGCCACTCCAGCGCGCCACGCGCCCGGCGGCACACGCCGCGAGTTGCCTCTTCCCGCCGCCTAAATTCGGCAAAGACAGAGGAGGCGGGCCGCCTAAAAGCCCCTCAGGCTGCTGGGGCTCCGCCCCTCCCCGAGAGAGAGAGAGAGAGAGAGAGAGGGCAATGGAAAGAAATTAGGGGGCGAGGGTCGGAGCTTGGCCGCGCGCTCCCGACCGCCCCTCTGTACAGCCTCCGTCGGCGAACCGCGCGCAGGTGAAAGAGATTGTCTCTCGGCGCGGTGAGAAACAGCCGAAGGCTCTGCTTGAAAGGGGCGGGGATGGATGGCGCGGTTTTTGAGGAAACTAGAAGTCCATAGTAGCCTAGATTTCGAGGCAGTTTCCTCTGGAATCTACTTTGGAGGAGCTTGGGAATAAAACCTGTCTCTGTTTGGGGTATCCATGCTTTCCCGGCCACTGTTTCTTTAAGGCTAGATTAAAGTGCCCAAAAGAGGGAGTAGATTTACTCAGACCAGGGATTCAATTGTAAAATCTGTAGTAGCAGAGGATTTCTCTCTCTTTAGCTATCCAGCTATCATTTATCTATAATTTAACTATTTTAATTTATATGCCGCCCATCTCACCATCACAGATGAATCTGGGCAGCACTACTGAAGCTTTTCCCTTGTTCAAAAGTCTCTAAATCAAAAAAGATTATCACACTCTGCATTTAGGCATAAATTAACTTTACTATGAAACTGAGCTATTTTCCTATCACTTCATTTTGGCCACTTACCTGGCAACCTTTTCCATTAACCAATTTATCAGAATTTCGTTTTGTTGTTACTGAATGACAATTTAAACTTCTAAAAACTGGCTGGCTTTATCACCTCACAAAAAAAAAATTATGGTCAGAAAATTGATTCCAATTTTACCAATCAATTAAAAATGGAATTGGTAGTTAAGGAAAGAAAAAGTCATTTTGTTTTCATGTTAGTATAGTGTGGCAATTTTGCCAAATCCAGTTCAATTTCAGATGACTTTGAATGCAAAGTAAACTAAAACAAAATTAAAATCTGTCCCATGAAAAAAAGCAATTTCAATTTGATATTTCTCACTTGTAATTAATGGGAAAGCCATTATAATCCATTCCAGCTGAGGTGTAGGGAGAGAACTGCTGGGAAAGAGGGAGATTAAAAGTGGAGGGTAGACAAGTGGCAATCGCCCTGGCAAAGTTCCTTCCCACAAGGGGCCTTTTCTTTCCTAGTGGTTTCCTTTCTCCCCATTCAGTGAGATGGGGAACAGCAGGACAAGGATGGTATTGCTTAGGGCCTCTGTGCTCTGCAGTTATTAGTCAAGGTCAAAAGAATGGCAAGAAGGAGGAATCAAGTGGGGAGTTAGCCTTGAATCATTGCGCAGCCACAAGAGCTCCATGACTGACTGCCCAGCCAAGCTCCATGGAACCTTATCTATCTGTTCCCAAGGGAAGGGAAGCAGTCTGGAGAGATTCCTGATTATAGGCAGAATACAATAAAGTAGTTAGCTTGTGAATCTGGTTGCTTGTGCCTGACAGGCATCTCTCAATAAACCCTAGCAAACTTGACTAGGAAGAGAATACACTTTCAATTAAGAGGGTAGACTGTTATCCCAGCACAAGTTGCAAGAGCTAGGATATGTTCCTGGTACAGCCCAGGCTTGGTGATATGTTGGACTCCATCTTAAGCTATGGGCATCTGTAGGAAATACTGCTTTCATAAGCTCCTCCTGTTCCATATGTACTTGTGGATGTTGTAATACACATACAAAAGGAGTGTGGCTTACAGCACAATGCCATAACACTGTTTTTCTCATTCTGTCCCACCCCTTATCACTCTTGGATACTACTGTCCTAAGTTGTGACTCTGTTTTGATTCAGGGTGTGGGCACAGAATGACTTGGAGGATCACAGGCAGCATATAGATTGTGAGTCTGACATTCTGAACTCAGAAGCTGTCCTTTGACAAGGTTTGGACTAATTTGGTGCTAATTTTGTTTTAAATTCAATGACATCAGTTTCACTATTAACATACATTTGAACAAAGAAATCCTGTTCCAGAAGGAGAATTTTTCATAGAAAACAAGAACACTTCCATAGGAAATTTAGGAAGAAAACTAGGCTAACTAAAATTGGGGAGCATCTTTAGGTAGTAGAATGTCTTAATGGACTATTTCTTTGTTTTTCCTACTCATTGGAATATTTAGAGGCGGTGAAAGGAAGGTCTCTGGAGAATTAATTCAGCAGCTCCGCTTCATGTATGAATGTGTTACCTAGTACATTATTGGAAACAAAGAAGTCTTCCTTAGTCTCATGCTTATAAGTGCTGGCAATGTGTTGTCAGGGGCATCAGGAACCTAGCTGTAATCATAATACATCTGGCAAATGCTAGATTGCAGAAGGCAAGCCTTTACCACGAAAACCATATCTGTTTCTTTTCTTCTGATGAACCAAATTCTTAGGTTAGATAAGCCACTTTTTTGAGAAGTCCAGACTTGGTGAGATAACCCGGGAAAGTCATTCCTGCACCCCTTCCCCTATTCCCTGTTTTAGCAAACAAGTAATGCTTTAACAAGCAGTAGACTAAGGAATCTGCAGAAATAAGTACAGATGAACGATTGGAGCAGGGTATGAAAATTTGATCAAAGGGAAAATACTTCTATCTTTTACAATTCTAGAAAAAGAAATGAAAAAGTAAGAAAGCATAATCTAGAAACATATTGTTGTTTCACTACAGAAGTGATAAGAGTAGAAAGAAAGGTGACGGGGAAGAGGAAATCAGCCTAATAAAGTCATTTATAAAATATGTCATAGGCAGGTAGAAAGTAGAAAAGAATGGCCACACAACAGATGAAGAAATTTCCTGATTGAACACAAAGTTTCTTACCATTTCAGAAATTCAAATGACCTTCCATTTAATTTAATCTCTGTTATTTTACTACACTTCTCTCCCCTTCTGTTTTGGGGAAAGGTTATTTTCGCTGAATCTGTGGCTGAGGTCAGTTCATGAACTTTCATCCATACATCCCCCAAACTGTATATAAACTCAGAATCTGTACACGCCCATTTTCTCTCTTTGCTTTTCCTATCAGTGATTTCTTCTAATGTTACCTAGCGTCATCCAACCTTTGTGGTATCAAAAACAGCAGCAGCCATGAAGACAAGATTCACATACTTGGGGAAAAATGGGCTCTCACTCCCCCTATCAGAGGTGCACACACATTTATTCTCCACAGCCACATCAAGCATAGCACTTTTAAAAGACATTGATAATCTATCAAGCACAGGTGAGTGAGTGGGAAGGATTTATTTAGAAGTGGAATAGCATTTCTTGTTTCACATTTCTAACAGCTTCCTCTGTTTTTCAATATACCCATACAGGTAGTCCTTGACTTAAGATTGGTTGCTTTGTGACCATTTGAAGTTGTAAAGGACCTCTCCAGAGCTCCTATGACCTGGATCTGAAGTTCCAACAGTTGCCTCTCCCAGTCATATGATCGCATTTTGGGAACTCTGCATTTACAGCTGTTTGCATTGTCCCCTTCAGTCACATGACCACATCGCAATTTGCAATGTTTTTTTGCCAGAAACCAGTATTTCCTTCTAGCAAAAAACACTCATTTCAGACAATGGATTTGCTTAATGCCTATGGCAAACGATTGCCACAAAAAAGGTTGCAAAATTGGTTATATGGTGATTTGCTTTATCACTGGCACAACTTACAGCCATAATTCCAGGATCAGTTACAGATGTAAGTCTGGGACTGCCTGTAATCCTGTAGAAAATAAAGTTTTGTACAATTGGTGCAATTATTAATTATTATGATTATGATTAGCCAAGTAACATCGTGTTATAATGAGAATTTAAAGGATATTTGAAAAACCCATTCCAAAAGTATACCCTATACTGTATGTGTTCATACAGTATATTTAATTTAGTTACTGAAGTTGTTCATTTGCTGGGTTCATACAATAAATTAACCAAACCGACTGGGATTACACAATACACTAAGCTTTTTATTGAAAACTAATTAAAAATATTTTTTAAAAAAAATGAGCCCACTTACATTAGTTATGTGGTCAGAAATGGACGTCTTGGGAGAGCTATTAAGGATCCTACATACTTTTCTGCATCCTACCTGAGAAAAGTGACTAGGGATATAACAAAAAAAAATCTAAAAACATCTAAGTAAGAGAATATAAATTGAATATTGTATCAGATAATATAGCTGAGATTTGGCCTGATACTGGATAAAGGGAGTAATAGCTGAGTTCCATGCATGTAAAGTTAGAAATACTTTCCACTATTTTCAGTGGGATTTTCCTCCCCCCACCTGAAATTTGTTTTTAGGATTGGAAAAACTAAGCCCTGCACGTAGAAACATTGCCAGCTGATTGGTTATCAAGGGAACAGTGATGAAAGAGGAAGGCTGGCTGGTCCTAACAGAGTTTCAGTAGAGACAATGATGTCCAGCAGCCAGAGGGCCTTCACAGTTCATATGTTTGAGAAATAGAGAGTAATTCCCTATTTATAGAAGAGAAGCTTGGTGACAAACACTCTGTATTTGCTTGCATATTTAGAGTTGTCAAGTGAGCTAATCTTGTTTCTTCCACGTCAGTAGAGGTTTATTTGTCAGTTTGGGTCTTGATCATTTCAGAGAGCAGGAGCAGAGTAAGCATGCATACCAGCTAGAATTGAAGGAAAGCAAATCAGAAGAAACAACATGGATCTGTTAATCATTTAGAAGACATTTTAGAAGGTCACTGGCAAGAATGCATTTGCTATTTGTTGTGCAATTTTTAACGGGCTGAGAGCCGTTAAAATGGGTCCTAGGAGGCACATTTTAAAAAGTGATATAGGATTGAGACAGAGAACAACACAAAGAGAAGACCAAAACAAAATTTGACCCGATTTAAATAAAATCAGATAAAGCAGTTAATATATACTTATAGTTAACACATTAAAAAAAATCTTCTGATTCATAGAAAAGTATAAATTAGCACTCAATTTTGAAAGGAGTTTGGTTCCAATTTACTAAGGCTTGGGTCATGTATTGATTGTTTATTGTAGACATTTTATATTTATTAGCTAATTTTTTTGTTTCTGTTTTGCTTTTTTATATTATTACTTATATGGGAGATATTTTAATTTCTATAAATTACTGTGAGTCAAATGAAATTGGTGGCTTCCACATCTGATAAATAAATAAGCACACGATGAAACCCTTTTATCTCTTCTCAAGAGCACAACGAATGCATTTCTGTCCTTATCCAGCTATATAACTAGATTTTCTTCTCATTCTCAAAAGATGGATCAAGAATAAAATTGTGTGTCTTCTTCCCCCAAAAAAGAGTTACCAGATATTTGATTTAAAATCTATCCACTTATCTCTATCATCTATCATTTGTGTTAAGGACTTTGATTAAGTAGCAGAAATTAATGCAACCTGAACTTAAAAGACAAAAAAAAGAATAAAAAGTATAAGAAAAAGGAGTAATTAAACAAAGACTACAATAAAGAATATCAAGTCACTTTCATACACACACACACACACACACACACACACACACACACACACACACACGGAAGTGACTTGCAATCTTCATTACAACAAGTAGACAAATTTAGTAACTTTTCACCTTTTAAAGTTATACACAGATATCTCTTTATCCCATATTCCATCCCTAATCTATAAACAAATTCATAAAACCAACTTTTCAACAAAAGTTGAAAAAAGTTGTTGGTGTCAACAAAAAGTTCATCAAGAGTTGTCAGAAGTTTGCAGAAAAAGCATCTTATTTAAATCTTGATCAAATAAACCAGTTTCATATTCCTTCATTTTGCTTCCAAATATGGTTAATAGGTATTTTCCATAAATGATTAGAAAGTGAAGTCTATGAACTATCTTTACTCTTAACTCCATTGTGGTTGTGAGCAACATGGCTAATCCCTTCATCTCTGCTGAAGACCACCGGTGTGTTTTCATGAGAAACCACCATCTGGAGCACATGTGAGTGATCTCCTATCCTCTTATTGCCCAGAGAGATTTTGAAGAATCAGTCTACTGACTGTCTTTCGTCCTGGTTGTCAGTTCCACTTGAGACATCTTCAATTTGCCATGTCTCTCCTAGAAGTCCAATTACCTATTTTGCATGCCATCACCAAGTGAGCAAAAATTGAAATATATAAGTCCTAAGGGCCTGCCCTTCTCTCCAGTTTTCTTTTAACACACACACACATACACACATTGTTACATTCCAAGAAAGCTTGCTAAAGGAATGGAAATGTAGAAGCAAGCAGGTCTTGGTTGTGGTGCCCTACCTATGGCTTCCCAAGATAACCACGTTATCTTGTCCACATTAGGAGAATGTTAAAGCTTTAAGGGTACTGCCTTGGATTGTTGTATGAATTGTATATATATAAATGAATATGTATGTGCACTTGCACACACACACACACACACACACACACACACACACACACACACAAAGATACACACAAAGATATATACAAAAGAGCAAAAACAGAAATGGGGCATTTGAGTTTTAATCAATGTGAATGGACTGCATGTGTTCGTGTCCGACTCTTCACAACCCCGTGTACCACAGCACAACAGACCCCACCGTCCTCCACTGTCTCCTGGAATTTGCCCATATTCATGTTCATTGGGTCAATTGCATTACCTAACCACCTCCTCCTCTGCTGTCCCCTTCTCCTTTTGCCTTCAATCTTTCCCAACACCAGAGTCTTTTCTAATGAATCCTCATTTCTCATTAGGTGGCCAAAATATTTGAGCTTCAGCTTCAATATCTATCCTGCCACAGGACAATCAGGACTGGTTTCCTTTAAGATTGGCTTATGGACTGCATTGCAGGTCAGCAAATGTATTGGACTGACTATGGCAATTTACCATTTCTGCATCTGAATCAGAGAGTCAAAAGCCTTGAACTGGAGAAAATATGTTACGCTGTCTTATAGAAAACCACAACAGGGTGCTTTTAAAAATACAGGGATTCTAAGTTTTCAGCTTGATAATGTCTTTCTTCTTGTTAAAATGGTTGACCTTTCATTAACATTTATACAGTTTTAATGTAGAGCACTTTCAGTTCAAAACATGTTTTTGAATAGACTTCAGCCTTATTTTTCTCCCCCGGATAACTCACAGGTTATCAGAAAGAAACACAGAGAGAAACAGAGTTGGCTTTGAACAATACATTTTTTTCACAGTATTATTAAAAACTGAGTTGTTTATTATACAGAAATGTCATCTTACTATTATTATTTGAACTTACCTTTCTGTCCCCCAGAGATAAGCCCAAGGCTTATAAAAGCTAAATGAATCCTGTTTCAAAAACATTGGCCACATTCACACACCACAGTAAGCTAGGATCTGGAGATTTGATGGCATGCTGCCCATTGACTCCCAGTAGCTCTGGGAATCGTCAACATAACATAGCCTTCCTTCCAGTATCTGCCATACTATGTAATCTTTACCTCTTTTTAAAAATTATTTTAATTTTGCACAATTTAGGAGGAAGGTAGTTTGCTGAAAAGCAGTGCATCTGGTTCCAGAAGTCTATTCATTTCTGAGAATAATCTTGACTTCTAATACATTACTAAGATAGTCTTCATATTTATCTATTTTGCTGCTCATTGAGAGGCAAAAAGGATAACTGGAAGCCGCTTCACCAATCTGCCTTATAATAAAGTGAAGTTTTGTGAATAGGGCATTGCAACAATCATTTTTGCATTAGCAAAGCTTCTCAAGGGCAGCCATATTCTTTGTTCTTTAAATGTCAAAAGTGCCTGATGGGAAAAGATTTTGCACTAGAGCAAATAGTTAAACAAGATTTTCCATATTATTCATCTTTAAGTTCACCAAAGCACCTAAAGTGGACAAGAGCCAATGGATGGAAACTAATCAAGGAGAGAACCAACCTAGAACTAAGGAGAAATTTCCTGGCAAGTAGAACAATTAATCAGTGGAATGGCTTACTTTCAGAACTTGGCTGCTCAACAGTGGAAGTTTTTAAGAAGAGATTGGATAGCCATTTGTTCAGAATGGTATAGGGTCTCCTACCTGGGCAGGGGGAGGGGTGAACCTGAAGGCCACCAAGAAGGAGTGAAATGCTCCTGGTTCGGGCGGGATCACCCGATCCGGTAGCAATGGCAGTGGTGGGTTCGGAGAACCGGTAGCAAAAATCCTTGCCCCACCCTCCCATGCCCAGCTGAGCTGCACAATCATCAGAGGCTGTTTTTTTTTACTTTTAAAAGCATTTTTTCCTGCAATCTCTTCGGCCAAAAAAAAATGCTTTTAAAAGTAAAAAAAACAGCCTCTGATGATTGCGTGTCTCAGCTGGGATCATCAGAGGCTCCTAAAACATTTTTTTCTGCAACCTCTTAAGGTTGTAGAAAAAATGCTTTTAAAAGTAAAAAAAAGTTGGCCATGCCCACCCAGTCACATTACCCCACCACCACCAAGCCACGCCCACAGAACCGGTAGTAACAAATTTTACATTTCACCACTGCCTCCAAGGTCCTTCCCAACTCTGTTATTTTGCTTTTGATAGCCTTTTGACAAGCCAAGAGCAATGATTTCAGCTTTCAGATGGAATCAGCTGGATTCAACAGGATTTCAGTTTCAGCTGGACAAAAGATGAAAGAAATACAGAAAGAGGCTCCCAAATATTTGCCCACAACAACTCAACAGAACTGTGTATGGGTGCGTATGAATTCTATAAGACAGGGGAGTGATTCATTGGACATACAATAAAGAGTCAGGAAGAGGCAAGGAAGGAAGAACTATAAAGGCAGAAATAAGAGAAAAACAAGACTAGAGTGGCAGGCAAGGAGAAGGAAAAGAGGAAAAGTAGTAGGAAGACGAGCGTTCCTAGTGTATTGGGCTGAAGTCACCCACTGGTTTTGCTGAGGTGATAATTTGTTGAAAGAGGGGCCATATGCTAGTCAGAGAAAATTTCATTATTGATGCAGGCCTCAAGGCTCTGACTCTGTGGAAAAAGTCTATTTATTATGCCAAGCCATAAGCAGTCTTCACAGCCTAATAGTCTGCAGGTAAAGTGGATCAAATTTTTCCTCACCTTCAGGCACATGGCACATGGTAGTCAAGGCAGTAAGATGGAGAACAATCACTGAGGCAGGTGAGAGCTTATTTATTCCTGCCTCAACTTTAGGGTGCATAGTGGAAACCCCTGCAAACTCAGGATTTCTTAAGTTTTGGTGGTGTTTTTTTGTTTGCAATGATGCAATTCTGCTTTCCCATTGGAGGGACTGCTTCCCCATTCTGCTACCCCATTGGAGAAAGATGTGGCAAATTGCACTGTAGCCAAAGAAAGAAACAATAGCAAAATAAAGTCTAAAAAAGACCTTATTTCTGTTTTAGAAATAAGAGAAGATTATTTAAGATTTCATAATCTGAAGGGGGAAAAAAGGAAGTTTCACCATCTTCAAGTTTGACTGTGGTGGCATGTGTGACACAACATTTTCTCTATCCCTTCAACCCCCCCAAACATAGGCATGACCATGGACAACATAGGTGCAGTGGTGGGTTGCTCCCGGTTCAGTCTGGTTCTATAGAACCGGTAGTAAAACCGGCGGTAGGATCCACCCATCCGCTACAATGTCATCATGGGTGATATGCACAGAAGCGCGCACGCTCCCGCTGCGAACCAATAGTAAAGGTAAGCGGAACCCACCCCTGCATAGGTGCCTTCACAGAAGCAGTTCCTTGTATATATATTACATTTTTTGTTCTATGCAATAAGTCTCAGATAGTACCAAAGAATGGAATTTTGAGCAAAACATCAGAAAATGCTGTGTGACGCAATGCAACAACTTTACTTAGCCTTTAGAATGAGGCAGGCAACTAACCGTATGTCCTGTGGACTTCAACTCCCAGAATTCTTGCGCTTGTTACACTGGCCCAAGAATTCTGGGAGTTGAAGTCCATGCGTCATGAAGGGGTCATAGTTACCTATCCCTGCTTTAGAA
The DNA here is from genome assembly GCA_030761175.1 of Masticophis lateralis. NCBI lineage: Eukaryota > Metazoa > Chordata > Lepidosauria > Squamata > Colubridae > Masticophis > Masticophis lateralis. The sequence continues at coordinate 132,704,983 of JAUDYJ010000002.1, read as the reverse complement.
GCAGCTGTAAGTGTGAGTCTTGCTTAGCACAGGTAGTCCTCAGCGTATGACCACAACTGAGTCCAACATTTCTGTTGATATGTGAGATATTTGTTAAGTGAATTTTCCCCCTTTTTACGACCTTTCTTGCCACAGTTACCAAGTGAATCACTGCAGTTGGTAAGTTAGTAACATGGTGGTTAAGTGAATCTGGCTTCCTCATTGACTTTGCTTGTCAGAAAGTCACAAAAGGGGATCTCATGACCCCAGGACACTGCAACAGTCATAAGCATGAACTGGTTGCCAAGCATCTGAATTTTTGATCACATGATCATGGGGATGCTGCAATGGTCGCAACTGTGAAAAACAGTCATAAGTCACTTTTTTCAGTGCTGTTGTCACTTTGAACAATCACTAAATGAACTGTTGTTCAATCAAGGACTACCTGTAGTTTCCAACGGATGCTTTGTGTGAAGGGGTCTTGGAAGGAAAGCCTCTTTTCACAGGCCTATAGCATGTGCCTCTGACGTGCTTGGATACTGAGAGGATAGAAACTGAGATACTGAAAGAGAAATGCACCCTGCGACCTGCTCAGATGCATCTGCCTCAGGAATGAGCAATCTGTAGTCAATGGCTCACATGCAGCCATCTTACCAACTTGTTGCTTCACTGATTGCCAGCCAGAGTCTGTTGCTTCCAGGGGGTATGGGGAGAAGATAACTGATTTCCCTGTTAAAGGACCAGAAGGAATGTTCCTTGGAAAAAACAGAGAAATCTCTCCACCCTTTTAGTGGGAGTTTCAGGTTGTAGGGAATTGGCTGTATTGGGCTTGAAAGAGGTTGTGCTCTTTTTTTTTTTAAATTTGATTTATATGCCGCCCTTCTCCGGAGACTCAGGGCGGCTTACAATGCATTAAGCAATAGCCTTCATACTTCTGTATATTTATACAAAGTCAGCTTATTGCCCCCACAAACTGGGTCCTCAATTTACCTACCTTAGAAAGGATGGAAGGCTGAGTCAACCTTGAGCCTGGCTAGGACTAAACTGGCAGAAATTGCAGGCAGCTGGATCTTAATTGCTGCCTTTAGTAGGAGGCATTAGCCCCCTACACTATTCAGGCTCTCTCTTTATATGCAAGAATTGAATGTATCTGCAGGAGAAGGTATAGCACAATATACATATAGTATAGTATGCACAATCCAATCAGAGCCGGTCACTGGAACCAGTTTTGAGTTTTGGACTTGTGCTGAAGCCCATCTTCAGGGAACTTCTCTCTAGCAGAGTTTGTGCTGTTCCATGTATAGTATTTCTATGGTGCCTGTGATTTGTGGCTTTTTAGATGCTGACTGGGGTGTGTTGATGGCCGGCTTTTAAGTCATTGGCTGTTGTTTGCTTGTGCTGCCCGGCCGTTGCCTTCTAAGTACTAGATATGCTGGTGGTTAATCAGCACTCCTGTTGACTGACAAGGGACCTGTTTTCCAGGCTTCGATCACTTCCCTGGATGTTTTTGTGCCTACTCGTCCAACAATCTTAGTAACTGCAAAGTTGAATGTGTGCCCTTGTTCATTGCATAGTATATATAGTATAGTATCAGAGGTGGTATTCAGCAGGTTCTAACTAGTTCTGGAGAACCGGTAGCGGAAATTTTGAGTAGTTTGGAGAACCGGTAAATACCACCTCTGACTGGCCCCGCCCCCATCTATTCTCTGCCTCCCAAGTCCCAGCTGATCGGGAGGAAATGGACAGGGGTGGGTTCTACTTACCTTTACAACCGGTTCGCAACGGGAGCACACACATATGCTCAGTTCGTTCATGTGTGCGCACTTCTGCGCATGCACAGTTCACCCAGGATGACATTGTGGCAGGTGGGTGGAGTCTCCTGTTGATTTTACTACTGGTTCTATAGAACCAGACTGAACCAGGAGCAACCCACCACTAGAAATGGGGATTTTACAGTATCTTTCCCCTGGAGTGGGGAGGGAATGGAGATTTTACAGTATCCTTCCCCTGCCACACCCACCAAGCACGCCCACAAAACCAGTAATAAAAATGTTTGAATCCCACCACTGTATAGTATGTGCAGTTCCCAAGGGTATTGGACAGGAAATGCAGCCCTTAAAAGCTGAATGTCTGCATTGTTCACTCGTAGGCAGAGATGCAGAAAAATAGGAGGACAAATGAGAACGCACAGTACAGTACCAGCTAGACCTCTGAAGATTTGCACAGTTACAGTCAGGGAGTCTGATTGCTGAATATTACATGGAACAGCCATTCTTATTTATATGTTGGTAGTGTTACGTATCACTGGAAACCTGTTCCTTCTTGTACACTGGGATCTGTCTTGGAAATATGCTAACTGGGTATAGATGTCTCCTGCTGTTAAAAGAAATAAAAAGTAGCCTAGCCCAATATTTGGAACGTGGAATATCTGAAACATGAAATACCTTTTTAATATTTTTTCGCTCAGCACGATTAGGTGTTTAAGGACAATTTATTTCTTAACAACTGGCATAAAATTAGGTAAGAAAGGTAAGAAAGTCTAAGGGATGAGAGGAATTAGTTCTACCAATGTCCTTGCAGCTTTTGGTATTCTTAGTTGTTGAATTCACACATGCACACTTCAAGTATCTATGCTATAAGCTTGGAAAGAGAGAGTAGAATTTTAGCCTTTGATGATGATGGCAGTCTGCATCTACATTCAAAGCATCACTTTAAAAAGCAGCTGTCCTGATTCCACACAGAGGAACTAAGGGAAAACTCCATTTTAATGTTATGCACAAATATATTTTAGAGAATTTTATGGAAGTATGTCTTTTTAGCTTTGAAAGAAGAAAAGATCCAGATAATATCTTGTCAGGAGAAAATTATCTAGAGAAACATGACAAATGCTTGAAATGGAGGTAGATAGAAAAAGGAAAAATACTTCTGATGCATATAAAAACAAAATTCACACTTGAACGGCGACCTTCCCACAAGACAAGGCTGCCCAGAAACCTGGGATTGAATTTATACAGAACTACTTAGAAGTCGCATGATTCAGACACAATACAACTGACCTTTTGGATGCTTGGAACTGGAAATCTGGTACACTCCAGGACCTTCTGTATGGAAACAAACTCAGAAAATCAATAAAGGAAACTAGGTGTAAGTCAGGATTGAAATGAGGCATAATTGATGATCTGTGCATGCGCAGAAGCATATGCATGCACGCTCCTGTTGAGAACCAGTAGTAAAGGTAACCAGAACCCTCCCCTGAAATGCGGGTTAGGGTTAAGGTGAGAAAATACTGTGTTTTTCAGCTGGTTCTCTTCTGAGAGCACCACAGGACTAAACGCAATTCAACCAGTTAAAGTTGTTGTTGTTGTTGTTAGTTGCAAAGTCGTGTCTGACCCATTGCGACCCCATGAACAATGTTTTTCAGGCCTTCCTGTCCTCTACCATCCTCTGGAGTCCATTTAAGCTCACACCTACTGCTTCAGTGACTCCATCCAGCCACCTCGTTCTCTGTCGTCCCCTTCTTCTTTTGCCCTCAATCTTTCCTAGCATTAGGCTCTTCTCCAGTGAGTACTTCCTTCTCATTAGGTGGCCAAAACATTTGAGTTTCATTTTCAGGATCTGGCCTTCTAAAGAGCAGTCAGGGTTGATCTCCTCTAGGACTGACTTGTTTGTTCATCTTGCAGTGCAAGGGACTTGCAGGAATCTTCTCCAGCACCATAGTTCAAAGGCCTCAATAGTTCATTGTTCAAAGGTCTCAATTTTTTGGTGCTCAGCCTTTCTTATGGTCCAACTTTCACAGCCATATATTGCAACTGGGAAAACCATAGCCTTGAGGATACGCACTTTTGTTGGCAGGGTGATGTCTCCGCTTTTTAGTATGCTGTCTAATTTTGCCATAGCTTTCCTCCCCAGGATCAAACATCTTTTAATTTCTTGACTGTAGTCCCCAACGGTGGTGACAGGGGTGAAATGCTCCCGGTTCGGACTGGATCGCCTGATCCGGTAGTGATGGAGGTGGGTGGTTCAGAGAACCGGTAGCAAAAATCCCTGCCCCCCCCATGCCCAGCTGAACCACACAATCATCAGAGGCTTTTTTTGGGGCGGGGGGGGGGCTTTTAAAAGCATTTCTTCTACAAACTCTTCGGCTGGAAAAAAAAGCCTCTGATGATTGCGCGGCTCAGCTGGGATCATCAAAGGCTTTTAAAAGAAAAAAACCCCTTTTTTAAAAAAATGCCTCTGATGATCCAAGCTGAGTTGCCTGATTGTCAAAGGCATTTAAAAGAAAAAAAGTCTCTGCCGATCAGGCAACTCAGCTGGGATCATCACAGCCTTTTGAAAGCATTTTTTACAACCTCTTCACCGAAAAAATGGTTTTAAAAGTAAAAAAAAAAATGGCCACTCCCACCCAGTCACATTACCCCCCCCCACCAAGCCACGCCCACAGAACCGGTGGTAACAAATTTTAGGTTTCACCACTGGGCGGTGATCTTGGAGCCCAGGAAAATAAAATCTGTTACTACATCCATTTCTTCCCCATTTATTTGCCAGGAATTGAGAGGGCCAGATGCCATGATCTTAGTTTTCTTAATGTTGAATTTCAAGCCAACTTTTGCACTCTCCCCTTTTATTATACTTATTATTACCAGTTAAAGGATTATTATCAAATTCCAGAAATTAAGGAACATTTATTATAGGTTGCTTTTAGCCAAACATTCACGTTCTTTATGTTAGTTAGACTGAGCATCCAGTATTTCCAATGTAACTACCTACATACTTGGTATTTATTTCACACATTCCCCTGGTTCCTACTTTCAGAAGTCTGTCTGAATCATAAGATCCAAATTACAAAATAGACCCAGAGAACCTCAGGATCCTTGCATGGTGTAACAAGTGTTTCCCCTAGATTACTATAGAGGCATTAGAAATTCATAAACATCCAAATAAATACAGAGCAAGGCTACTAATTCTTACCTACATGGAGAGCAGCAATTGATCATAGCTATTTCCCTATCCCTTGAAAAAAGAAAGAATACAAGAACATGATATTTACGGCCATGTCTGCTGCAGATACCCTCTGAAGAAGCTAGCAACATGCCTAGTGAATTTAATGGTCTCTCACTGCATCACTTAGAAATAATTTCACCAACTCTATTTATTGATGGAACTGAGTTTTAGGCAAGTACAGGTAGTTCTTGACTTGCAGCAGTTCGTTTAGTGACTGTCAAAGTCAGGGGTGGGTTCTAAGTTTTTTTACTACCAGTTCTGTGGGCGTGGCTTATTTTGTGGGCGTGGCTTGATGGTTATGTGATAATTCTTTAGGATTTAGCAGAGGTACTGGTCCACCAGGCTTTTAACTGCTTGCAGAGCTGTACCGATCTACCCATTTATTTTTGCAGGCACTGATCTACTCATGTATTTTTGCAGGTACTGGTCTACTCATTTGTTTTCTCTTAAGACTGATCAGCTGTAGGGTGGCCCTTTGAAGCCCCAAGGCAAGAGTTTAAACTGTTTTTTTCCCTCTAGCCATCAGCTGGGACTCAGGAGGCAGCAATAGATTGGGGTGGGGCCAAATAAAAGGTAAGAATAATGCGGGGTGGGGGTGGGGTGAGGGGCGGGGGGGCAGAACCCATTCGGTGATGTCATATCATCACCGCTACCGGCTCAGCAGAACCGGGAGGGACCCACCACTGGTCAAAGTTACAATGGCACAATTGCAACCTATGCAGCATCCCTATAGTCACATGATCAAAATTTAGATGCTTGTCAACTGGCATGTGTTTGTGACAGTTGCAGTGTCCCGAGATCATGTGATCCCCTTTTGTGACCTTCTGACAAGCAAAGTCAATGGGAAAGCCAGATTCACTTAACAAACATGTTGCTAACTTAACAACTGCAGTGATTCACTTAATAACCATGGCAAGAAAAGTAAAAAAAGGGGGCAAAATTCACTTAACAAGATTTTACTTAGCAACGTAAATTTGTGGTCATATGTTGAAGACTACCTGTAACCTTAAAGTTTTAACCATCCTTTAGTTTCTCCTTTATGTTTCAGTCGAGAGTTGGATGATTCAAAACCAGTGAAATCCTCCACTTCACACAGTGAAAGTAGAATGTATAGGAGCATCCTATTTACTTATAATATACCTATACTGAACTCAATTTATTATTTTGTGGCATACTCCCAAAGTTAATAGCTTGTCCTAGAATTATTTTTTCCCCTCATCACTTCTGCTTCTTTAGTTCTTCCAGTGCCCTCCAAAAAGAAGTTAAGAGGCTTAGGTATGTCATCTGCTATGAAGATTGCTGCAAGAAATTAATTCAGCTTCTTTGTGTTCTCCCTTTGGTGAATATTTCACTCATGTGTCAATTAGCGGTTCTATAAACTCTGCTGTTTTCTTCAATTAGGTTTTGTACTTTTTTTTCATGTTTCTTGTCATATACTCATCAAAGTCCTTACACATTTTCCTCATTAAATTACATTTGTTTCAGCACAATGCAAACATTTTCCTATGTTTCTCATTGGAGCACATCGTCAGTCTTTTTCAATTAATGTTATTGTCTTCTACAGCTGCCCTAAAAAGATCTGTTGACTGACTGGGCTCAAAAGCTAAGCAGGTTTAGGTCTGATAAATTCATAGATAGGAATCTCTGGGGAATAGCAGGGCTATAGTCTAGACTGAAGAGAGAGAGAAAAGGAAAAACATCTCAGAAGAACGTGATGACAAAGCAGGGGTGAAATCTACTTACCTTCCCAACCGGTTCGGAAGTGCATGTGTCATGCGCACGCACATCACATGTGTGCACAGACCCTCTGCACATGCTCAGAGGGTAAAAAACAGGTTACTTCCTGGTTAAAACAAGGAAGTAACAATGACTGGGCGGGTGGGCACAGCCTCACGCTGCCATCACTACTGGTTCTCCGAACCACTGGCCACCATCACTACCGATTCAGCCAAACCGGTCCAAACCAGGAGCATTTCACCTCTGTGACAAAGGTTCAAAGGTGACGGCAGAGTTTAATCTTTAATCTTTAATCATTTGATCTTTCTTGATCTAAGGTTTATGTTTCCTTTGACACAATTTCCAGAGGAACAAACCTATCCCTTTATCTGAGCCTTACTGCAGTCATGTAATGGAAAATACAAAGGAATTAATACTGGACTATCTGTTCAGTATAGCTCTTCCTGCTCTTACAGGCATGAAATTTCACTCATTTCATTGAGTAGGGAATACTTGGGTGTTTGCTGATTCAAAAATGATGAAGCTGAGCAAGCAATGATTGTCCTTGTACTCTCGAAACCAGGGGTCAAACTTGTATCATCATGGCAGCATCACATGACGTATTGAGACTTTCCCCCCCCCCTTCGCTAAACTAGGTGGGGCCAGCATGTGATGCATCCAGCCACCGGGCTGCGAGTTTGACATCCCTGCTCTAAACCAACCAATTAATGGTTATAATTGTTGCCTACACCAGCCAGCTTTGCTTGGGAATTCTGGAGTCCACAAATCTTTAAGTTGCCAAGGTGCCCGTTCAGTTTCCATATGTACCCAGGCAGTCCTCAACTTTCAAAAGTTTGTTTAGTGACCATTCACAGTTACAACAGCACTGAAAAGTGTGACTTATGTTTTTCATAGTTACAACCTTTGCATCATCCTCATGATCATGTGATCAAAATTCAGATGCTTGGCAATTGGTTCATAGTTATGACAGTTGAAGTGTCCTGGGATTATATGATCACCTTTTGCAACCTTCAGACAAACAAAGTCAATGGGGAAGCCAGATTCACTTAACAACTATCAGCTGCAGTGATTCACTTAACAATAGTGGCAAGAAAAGTGATAAAATGGGGCAAAACTCACTTAACAAATGTCTCACTTAACAACAAAAATGTTGGGCTCAGTTGTGGTCGTAAGTCGAGGACTACCTGTATAGATGAAGGGTGCTCCAGGCAAATAGATATTTTACACTGATCATCCTGCATTACCTGTGGCTTTCCTCATTCTTTTCCTCCATCAGAAGAGTAACCCTACAGCTTTGGTTGAGGAGACAGTTTTATACACCCAATGCTAGTTTATCATTGCAGAATACTGTTTTGTCTGTTTGAAGATAGAATTAGCCTTTAAAACCAAAGATGGAACCCACAGTGACCAAAAATGAACAATGTTGTACTTCTGGGCAAATATTTCCCAAGAATTTTCTTTTCGGTCAAATCTTAACTTACGCTAAGTTAGAGATAATTTTCCATGCAGATGTTCCATACTTTATTACAGATGTAGTGAATTCAATCATATTATAAAAAAAAAAGAACTAAAGCAATACATTTCAAACAATACAGTGCTTATTAAAGCATCGAGGCACTTAAAAGCATCAAGTAAATCAGCAGACTGAAATTACAGAGCCTTTACAATAAAAACCCCAGAGTCTAGTGAGCTAGCAGGATAGAAATCAATGCAATGAAGCAATCTGATCAGACTCAGCGGAAGCAGCATTACATAGCCTCTGCTGTGCCAATCAGAAGAACTGGATTGTGTCTGTGGAGAACAGCTTAGAAGAGGTTTTAAGTAAATGACCTCATCTTCTGGATGGAAATCTGATACCACAGGAGCTCCATTTTGCTCTATTCACGTCTATTCAGATTCATGGTGGACTTGATAGCACACTGAGGAACAGTACAGCCACCCAGTCAGTTTCACTGTTTTATTTCCTGAGGAAATGAATACAGTTCTTAGATTGGTTTGTACCACTTTTTACCTACAGGTAAATACTTTGGCCACCTAATAAGAAGGAAGGACTCACTGGAGAAGAGCCTAATGCTGGGAAAGATTGAGGGCAAAAGAAGAAGGGGACGACAGAGAACGAGGTGGCTGGATGGAGTCACTAAAGAAGTAGGCATGAGCTTAAATGGACTCCAGAGGATGGTAGAGGACAGGAAGGCCTGGAGAATCGTTGTCCGTGGGTTCGCGATGGGTCAGACATGACTTCGCAACTAACAACAACAAAAAATCCTCAAATTATGATATAATGGAGCCCAAAAATGTCCATTGCTAAGCAAGGCAATTGTTAAATGAGTTGTGCCCCATTTTATGACAATTTTTGCCACAGTTGTTAAGTGAATCATGTGATTAAGTGAATCTGGGTTCCTCCATTGACTTTGCTGGTCATAAGTCACTTTTCTCAGTACCATTGTAACCTCGAATAGATACTAAATGAATTGTAAGAATCTGTTTGGATTCTTGAACATTGTTCCTGTGGGGTCTGCAGAGCTGTGTCTTGTCTTCCATGTCATTTAGTTTTTATATGAAGCCATTCAGTGGTGGGTTTCAAATTTTTTTACTACCGGTTCTGTGGGTCTTGCTTGGTGGGCGTGACATAGCTTGGCTTGGTGGGCATGGGTTGGTGGGCATGTCAGGGGAAGGATACTGCAAAATCCCTATTTCCTCCCGATCAGCTGGGACTCGGAAGGCAGAGAATAGATGGGGGTGGGGCCAGTCAGAATTTTTACTACTGGTTCTCCGAATTACTCAAAATTTCCGCTACCGGTTCTCCAGAATTGGTCAGAACCTGCTGAAACCCACCTCTGAAGCCATTGGGAAGAATTATTCACATCTTTGAAGCTAATTGCTATTAATATGCTGATGAAACAGAATGCATTTCTCCTTTCTTGTGGGCTCATTGTTGTACATCTCCACACGGTTCCTGGGTGCCTCTCCAAACTGTAAAGGAGTGATTGTATAAAAATAATCTGAAGCTAAATTCGGGCAAGATGGAACTGGTACTGATTTCAGGAGGGGATTTCAAAATTCAAGGGATAACCTAGTCTCAGCGGGATTGCATACTTCCTTAAGAATCAGATTTGTAGCCCAGAGGTTCTCCTGAATCCAACACTAATGCTAGAAAATTAGTAACTGTTGATTAGAAGGCAAGAAGAAGGGAGGTGTGGGGGAAAGGAAGGGGAAGGAGAGAAGGAGAAGGAGAGGAGGAAAGAAGAAAGTAGAAGAGTAGAAGGAAGAAGGGAGGAAAAGGAAAGAGGAAAGGGAGAAGAAGGATTGTTGTAAAACAAGGGAGATGAAATGGTAGAAGAGCAACCCTGAATACACTTAAATTGCTTAGGATGAAGATTATATTAGTAGAAAAGTTAAAAGAAAATATGTATGTTAGATAAGAAACTGTACATTTAAGATATGTTTATGAGGGGAAAAAATAAAAAAAACGTGTTTTTTTTTTAAAAAAAGAAAATTAGTAACTATTTATCAGCTTTGGCTAATCCACAGGCTACTTCTCACCCTGATGGAAAACATCCATCTGTTGGTAACTTCTGAATTGAAGATGTGTTTGAAATTGCAGCTGCCCAGATTGCCAAAACATTGGTGATAGATGGGGCTTTCTTGAAGATAACAAATTAACTCCATTTTAAAACAACCTCACTGATTGTCTATTGTTTCTGAGCCCAGTTCAAGTTGCTCACCATGGTATATAAACACTTACATGGTACCCAGGCTTCACTCAAGCCCTCGTCATTTCCCGACTTGACTACTGCAATGCTCTCTACACGGGGCTCCCCTTGAAGTGCACCCAGAAGCTCCAACTGGTCCAGAATGCGGCTGCGCGAGTAATTATGGGAGCAACATGGTGCTCACATGTAACACCTCTTCTACACGAGCTGCACTGGCTTCCGGTGGCCTTCCGAGTGCGCTTCAAGGTATTGGTTCTTACCTTTAAAGTGCTCCATGGCTTAGGACCTGAGTACTTACGAGACAACCTGCTGCAACCGATAATCTCCTACCAACCAATACGCTCTCACAGAGTAGGCCTTCTCATGATACCATCATTAAAACAATGTCGTCTGGTGGTTCCAAGGGAGAGGGCCTTCTCTGTGGGGGCACCTACGCTTTGGAACAAAATACCACCTGGAATACGAATAATTCCAGATCTTCGCACTTTCCGACGTGCCCTGAAGACCTTTCTATTTCAACAAGCAGGGCTAGCATAAATATCAAAATTCTATGCCAAGGTCTTAGTAGATACACCAGGTTGACTCAATTTATTATTTTCTGTTTATAAAATATATTTATATGTATATGAAATCTTAATCTGTTCACCGCCCTGAGTCCTTTGGGAGAAGGGCGGTATAGAAATTCAATAAATAAATAAATAAATAAATAGAGGACTGCCTTCTTCCACATAACTCATTGCACAATGGCAACCTTTACAAATCCCAAAAATACACAGTTAATTTCAATGATTAATTCTGATTTCCTCAAGATAGGAAGAAAGGGCATATTATGGAACAGCTGGGCCATATATTAGAACTGAGTATGTTCTTTCCATGTTATGCTTTATGAGAGAGATAAAAATATTTATTTACCTAGTGTGTCTAACGTTCTAATGTTTACAAGTCTAGCTTTCCATGTTTTAATTGTTCTTGTTTAACCATGGCTTTATGCTTATGATTGTTTTTACAGTGTTTTTATAAGTTGCAAGCACCCTTAAAGGAGTGGGCAGTATATAAATTTTTCTAAATAAATCAAATTAAGAATACATAAGGGGAGGAGAGACTATTCCCCCTTTCACTTCCTAATTCTCCCAAAGGCCACCTTAAAATACCCAGGAATTGTCTTCATCAAGAAACACTGAGCTCACCCAGCAGAAAACACAGCTGTGTTCTAAGCTGTTGTATGTCCTCTAGCTAAAAAAAAAATTCTCACATTTCCCCACTTCCCACAAGAGAATGGAAGCTAAAATCGCGCAGATTTTTGGCTTTTTGTATTCAGTTCACCCCTTGCCACAGAAAGAGAAAACTGACAGCATCATGACGCCAATTTCATTCTTAGGCTACTGAGAAGACCCCAAAGCCATAATTCCCTTTTCAGGGTATGCTTCTGGGGCTCAAATTTAAGATCCAGATAAAGGGATGAGGTTAGAGTTTCAGGGGAAAGAGCCTATGCCTGTGGCGCCAGAGAGCCCCAGAATTTCCAGGTGAAACCAGCATCAAAGCAGTTCTTCTTGGACAATGACAGAGGTGGAAGGAAATCAACCAGTGATGGAAGGGATGACAGGTGGATGGGATCACAGGTGTGGGGAGCCAACATGACAGTAATGCAAACAGGCTCTGTGGAAATTTCCACAGGGAGAGTGTAAACTAATGGTTATTCCTACGAAAGTATTTATTTGGCAAATATTGCATGACTGTAGTTTGATGGGGTGATTGCCTTAGCTTGTACATAGAATTCATCTGCAGTTCTTTTAAGAAAAAAAATGCAGAGTATTTCTGCATATTGAACAAAGTGTATCATTGTTTTCTCACAATGTACTCAATGTACCTGTTTGTCAATTGAAAAGTGGGGAAATTAATTTGTCTACTCTTTAATATATTGTACAAAACATCCATGCTTAGACACTATTAAATTAGATTCATTTCACAAGTCAACAGGTTTAAGATTCTTGGTATCCCTTTTCCCCCATTACACATAATTGTTTTTCTTTCTAATTAATCAAAATTTTTAAAACAATCTTAACCATTTGAGTTTTATTGGCTTTCTAACAACTGGGAAAAATAATACATTTTTAAAAATGGTAATGTAATTTTAAAAATGGGGGTGGGAGGAAAGCCCTAGGAATGTTGTGTAACATGGGCCATTTGGTACATGTTTGGACCAGAATGTCATCTTCTGAGCAGAAGTGTTTTGAAGCAGGAAAAAAACACTCAGGGTATCAGTTTAAGGCAGATAGGGTAAAAAAGACTTTGAGAAGATTGGGTGGGGGGCACTAGGCTGGTTGTATAGCAACTATCATTGACAACTGTCAAGCACAAGCAGTCAGAAACCACTTATGGATAGCAGAAACTTTATTGCTAGTTGCCCATATTACAAGAATCTTATCAGACTGACTGCATTCCCTTAACGATCAGCTAATGCTTTAAAAAATCTGGGGGAGATCAGGCTTGTCCTGCTTCCTGCAATGCAAGGACTCTAAACTCAGCCCCCACTTAACACCTCTCTCTAGTCTAGCTGGAGATTCCACCACACCAATATTCTTAGCCTAAACTGCAGCCTTTCCAGCTCCCCACTTACTTCCCAGTCTTTCCAGTATCTTCAATCCCTTACATTCCCATATGCTACACAAAAATGTAAGGAGTCTGTGTACAGCAGCTAAGGGGGGGGGGGGGGAAATAAAGGCTCTGGGAGGACTGAAGTTTGGTTGACAGGGTGATTGGATATGCCACAACTAAAGCCAAAGACATTGGATGTGGTATGTAGTTATGTAGTGATATGTAGCATTAGAAAGAGGAAGGCTCTAGGAAAGTAGGATTGGACAGTCTAATCAGCTAATTACTGTCAAGGTCCTTGGTTTAAAATATCCAGGATGTTTGGTGGGTAGACTACTACAGAGGACATGTAGAGGATGGGGGAGAGGGAGCCAAGCATATCAAACTTGCCCAGCTTACCCTACAAAACATTTCTAGATTTTATTTCAGCTGAAATCCAGAACACACTAAATGTTGTGGGTTTTGGTTCTGCCCATCTACAACTTGCCCAGAATGCATTACCAGAAGTTTGAAGACTGAAAGCATCTACTATAGGTTTAAACAAAATTCATTTTTCATTTTGTACACATGACTCACAAACAAACACTAAAATTAAGTTGAAGAAGTTGAGATTTTTATCCATTCTATATGTATTTGTTTTGTTTATATATGGCCAAATTACCAGTCATTGATATCTTCTCTATTACCATGCAATATTCCAAGTGCATCATGCAACCTCAAATACAATTAGCATGATCCAGTGAGGGGCATCGTTGTAGAGAAATAAGCTTCTAGTAAAATCCCAATACCTCTGTGAAATTAAACAGATGAATGTATTCTACATGCATACTTGCTATTCATATGATTGTATTTTATGATTTATGACTTATCACTTTGTGGCTTGTGTACACTGAGAGCTTATGCACGGGAGACAAATTCCTTGTGTAGCCAATCACACTTGGCCAATAAGGAATATTCTGTTCTGTTTTGTTCTGTTCTGTTCGTATTCATCATAGCAGTTCATGCAAGACTGTGATTGGAGAATTTAAAGTGACATTTATTGGCTCCATGGACAATGTAATTGTTCTACATACAGCTTTGTTCCTAGTGTCTCCTAACAATTATCCAATTAGAGATAGATCTGGTAATCAGTAATCATAACAGTGAAATGAGATGTTCCTGTTAGAGACTCTAGAAAGAGTGCAAAGAGCAACAAAGATGATTAGGGGACTGGAGGCTAAAACATATAAAGAACGGTTGCTGGAATTGGGTATATCTAGTTTAAAGAAAAGAAGGAATAGGAATGACATGATAGCAGTGTTCCAATATCTCAGGGGCTGCCACAAAGGAGTCAAGCCATTCTCTAAAGCACCTGAAGGCAGGAGAAGAAGCAATGGATGGAAACTAATCAAGGAGAGAAGCAACCTAGACAGAACAATTAATCAGTGGAACAACTTGCCTCCAGAAATTGTGAATGCTCCAACACTGGAAGTTTTTAAGAAGAATTAAAAATTAAAATTAAGAATCAAGGTATAAAACAGATCAGGTACAATTTGGATTTCAAAATGAACCAAATGAATTGGATAAAATTTTACAAGGAACGGATGAGGAAATGATAACCAAAATATATAATTATTTATTAAGATATAAACTAGAGGAAGAATTGGTTAAAGAAAACATGATAATCTAGGCAAAAAAATTGGATATAGTATCAAATTGGACAAATGGGAAAAATTATGGACTGTAAATTATAAACTGACAATGTCTATACCCTATAAGGAAAATCTGGTCAAAATGTTCTAACGATGGCACCTCCCACTGGCGCTCCTAGCAAAAATGTTTCTAAACACCTCTCCAATTTGCTGGAAGTGCAACGCACAAAAAGGAACATATTACCATCTATGGTGGTCATGCCGAAAGGCGAAACAATATTGGCAGGAAATAAGGAAAATGATAGAAGAAATTACAAATCAGAAGTTGGAAATGAAGCCAGAAACATTTCTACTTGGAATAATCACAGCACAGTATGAGAAAGAGATAAAATACTTAATTATCCACATCCTAACTGCAGCTCGCATACTCTTTGCCCAAAACTGGAAACATGAACACATACCGACAGAAAACAAAATAATCACTAAAATCACAGAATGTGCAGAAATGGATAAACTTACAAAAGAGCTACAAGAGAAAGATGACACAGAGTACTACTTAGCATGGCAAAAATGGTATAACTGGTTGGAGAAAAAGTTAGAAATACATTCATAGGGACACTAAAGAATAAGGTCAATTCTGAGACAAAATTTTATGTACCAATTAGGGAATATAACAATTTTAAAGATGGAACGTATATTAATGCTTCACATGTAAATATGTAAATATACAGATATATATATAAATACGGGAAAAATAGTCTACCGATGTGACAACTTTAAGAGCAAGTCGTAAGATTTGATTGATGTTCATTTGTTTTGTATGTTGTATCGTTGTATTTATGTTTGTTTGTACTTTTAACTAATAAAATTTAATTAAAAAGAGAAGAGATTGAACAACAGTATAGGGTTTCCTGCCTAAGCAGATGGTTGGATTAGAAGACCTTCCAGCTGTGTTATTCTATTCTAGTATAGATATAAATTTCAGATTCTGGAACCAAGAAATAGGGAAAGGGATTTCCACCATGTCCTGGGTGGTGTGCTTCCAAAGAAAAAGGAATAATCAATATAGGAACAGGGTATTAGATAAGTTAGATTTTTCCCCTTTTATATTCCTGTCTGACAAAAGGTAAGAATATCCAGATATATCAAGAAAAAACATTGGTTATTCTTGTACTTTGTTTTCCACATGAGTCATCCACATCTATAACTATTAGAGTAGTAGAACCAGTTGCTGCGTATGCTAGAGACTGATGCAGACAAATTCTTTTCTATTGTGTCTCTGGATTTTCCTACGATTTTAGTTGCCCAGACAGAGGGAATGATTATGGTCAGCAATTTGGGTGTTCCCAGACATTATTGACCAGACTGGAGAGTTATGACAGTTCTTCAGTATTCTAAGAAATGAAAGTGACAAACATCTTGGCTAATGACCAGTATGCCAAATTGTTAGATATAAACATTCATCTTTAATGCAGGGCTGAAGAAATGGAGATCATGATGTTTCCCATTAGGCCACCCAACAAAGCAAAAAAATGTGGATCTGTGCTTATGTAATAAAAACCTGTGGCCATGCTGCATTAAACGTATTTATTAATTATGTGTAGATACTTTTGCCCTGCTTCAATCAAAAAGATAGATTTGTGAATTAAATTAGTTGCTCCAGAGCTTATGGTATTTTTCGATGCAGTCAGAAATAAATGCAACTAGAATATCACCTGGTTCTGTTGTTCTGGTTATATGTCAGTTAATGCAACCAGAGGATCAGATGGAGAAATGAGATGTCCCATACACAACTTGGACACCTGCCTATCTGACTGCTAAAAACTGTCAGGCAGAATCAGAGCTATAGCACAATCCTATTATTGTTGTTGTGGTTGGTGTTGTTAGTTGCGAAGTTGTGTCCGACCCATCGCGACCTCATGGACAACCATTCTCCAGGCCTTCCTGTCCTCCACCATCCTCTGGAGTCCATTTAAGCTCACGCCGACTGCTTCAGTGACTCCATCCAGCCACCTCATTCTCTTTCGTCCCATTCTTCTTTTGCCTTCAATCTATTATTAGGCAATGCAAAATGGCTGCCTCAAGCACAAATGTGCGGTAGTAAAGCATGATTTATGTATTTGTGTTATTTTCACTGCCAAGCATGACAGTGCTTGGGGTTTACTCTGTCTCATCTTTAAGTTTAAAGAAAACACTTTGGAAAGCCACAATTTGTAGGTATATGCTTATTTTTAAATGTCCTTAGCAGTAGTGGGTTTCAATTTAGTTTACTACTGGTTCGCTTATGCACTCGTACGTGCACACAATGCTTCTGCGCAGAAGTGTCCGGGCAGTTTGGCCGAGCCTCCCACCGCCACCACTACCGGTTTGCCCGAACCAGGGCGAATCGGTAGCAACCCACCACTGGTCATTAGTGATACTCCAGGCATCAGAAATGTAGAAAAGTATCAGGAAAAGCATATTCTTTATGCACTGCAATGTTTTCACAAAACATTGATCACCAATACCTGTTATGAGTTTTAGTCTTGCCTTAGCCATGCAAGCCTTCTGAGTGCTTTGGATTAGTCACTCTCTCTCAAGCCAACATACCTCACAGGGTTGTTGTTGCTGTGGGGAAAATAGGAGGAAAACTATTAGGTATGTTTGCTGCCTTGAGTTATTTAAAGAAATAACAAAGAAGGGGTATAAAGTAATATTTGCATGTATTTTATTAAAGGAAAAGTTTCCAACATTCTTTTCTTCCATCAAGAAATCATTACATATTTTTTTCTTTTTTGGGGCTTCCCTGCATCATATTTTTTTTCATGAGCATTAACTGAAGTCTCCAATATACGTAAAATGTTTTCCATTCTAAACTTCGTTTTGAGGTAAAAACTAGTAATTTTGCATTTTTAAAAATCATTTTTACAAAACCGGAACATACAAGTTTATAATTCCAGATTTGTATTTAAAAAGTTAAGATAAATGTCATGAACTTAACTTCTGCTTCTTATTGATTGCTGACTAGGAATACTCTTATCTCTAAGAATTGTAGAACGTGGAGACAGAAATAATATCCAGGTGAAATAACTGCAAACAAAGACTTAATTTTAGTACTATCAAGAAGCACTGTTACGTGTTTCCAGTTTAAACCCAAATCAGCTATTTTTAAACTATGATTATCCCATAATATAGAGTATTAAACCTGAATACTGAACAGAAAATCTAATATTTATCAAGATTTTTGTGGAGGCTACATAAAAGCTTTCAAGCTGAGCTCAAAGAGAGTTTTTTTTTAATTGCAATCAATATCTAAATGAATCAGTGAAACACTTTAAAGTATGGAAAATTAAATCTACTTTTCCAACATGTACTCATACTTTACACAGTGAAACTCTTGAGGAACACCTTTGCCTGAGGGAGTAATTTACTATCATATAAATGTATTTGAAATAGTATGAAGAAAAGATACGAAAATCTGTTAAATATAAATCAACTTCTGAATAAAGTTAATCTTAATGACTTTTATGTTACTTCAAATGTTCAAAGGAATACTGAACCATCTGTCTGTAACTTTTTCCATAAGATATAAGAATTTATTCCACCCAGAGTCCTTTGGGATTAGGACGATAATAAGTAAATAAAAATCTTTTATGTCAAAATTGGGAAAAATTTGCCAATAGAGAAAATCCTTATGCTAAAACAAAGAAAATACCCCTGAAATCTACAATCCCGATAATAGGTCAAAATTATTGTGATCTGATGGGACCAAGCCTGATAGGTTCCATTTTAAGAATTAACCGGGATACCAAATATACTTATTAGTGAAATAAGATTAGTAATACTTCTGGCCCATTCATGAAATATGATAATTAATTTGCACATCACTAAATATTATATCCCGTCTCCCCTACTGTAGTCACTTTCATGTTTTCAATAAACATGAATAATACTTAAGAGGTTTTTAAAGCCAAAAAGAAAAGGAGTAAAAAAAATGCTTTAAAAAGGTTTTTTTAAAAAAAGGCCCCAACGTTCGTGCGGCACAGCTATGATCATTGGAGCCTTTTAAAAACCTTTTTAAAAGCATTTTTTACTACCTATTCACCTATTCACCCAAACCAGTATTAAAAAATGCCTAAAAAGTAAAAAAAAAAAAAAAAAAAAAGCCCTTGTGGCATCTCTGGTCACAGATCAAAATTCAGATGCTTGACAACTGTTTCATATTTATGACAGTTGCAGTGTCCTGGGATCATGTGATCATCTTTTGTGATTTCCTCTACTAGGGACTAGGGAGAACCGGTAGTAAAAAAAATGCTTAAAAAGTAAAAAAAAAAAAAACCGAAGTTCTGACAATCGCGTGTCACTCAGCTGATTATCAGAACTTCTTTTTTTTTCCATTTTTTACTATCCGTTTGGGTGAACCAGCCCAAACCGATAGCATTTCACCCCTGCTTTTCGACTAATTAACTGGTAAACACAAGATCAGCCTGAAAGTAATATAGGTAGTCCTTGACTTGCAAATGACCTCACATTTCTGTTGCTAAGCAAGACAGTGTTTAAGTGAGTTTTGCCTCATTTTATGACTTTTATTGCCATGATTGTAAAGGGAATCACTGATGTTAATAATATGGTTGTTACTGGCTTCCCTAGTAGAGGAAGGTCACAAAAGATGATCACATGACCCCAGGACACTGCAACCGTCATAAATATGAAACAGTTGTCAAGCATCTGAATTTTGATCTGTGACTACAGGGATGCCACAAGGGCCATGTGGAAAACAGTCATAAGTCACTTTTTTCAAAGCCGCTGTAACTTCAAGTGGTTACTAAATGAATGGTGGTAAGTCAAGGACTACTTGTAGTGCTTCAAGCAATTAGATGGTAGAAAGAATTGCTAATTTATATGCTGGTATTTGGAGTTTTTAGTTTCTTGCAGTGAACACTAAACTCAGGCGGAAGCGGTACCATGAGGTTTAGAGTAGTAGCTGAAACCCCCTACAAATGCTACTGCGTGGGCAAGATCTGTCTGCCTCAACTGTGCACTGAATCGGAAAAGTCCTGCAGATATCTTCTGCAAATAAAGCATTTTTATTTCTAATTGAGGAGACAATGGAAAGCAGAGAGTCATTTATTTCCAGAGCTGTAAATATTCTGCCAACACTGCCTCGAGTCTGATGAATTTTCTGTTGTAAGTCTATATAAAGCAATGTTAAAATCTCTAATGTACTTACAGCACTTCCATTTTTTTTTCTTTTCTCTTCTGAAAGATTCTGTTTGGAAGAAGATTTTTTTTTCTTTTTCAAATATAAAGAAAACACTTTGTTTTCATCTTGGCAAAAAGCTGCTTACTACAATCGTATGAAGAGTAAAATGAAGGAAAGAACAGCCTCCCGTTTTTAAAAAGCAGCCATAAACGAGGGGATGAGAGTGATTAAATCACACTCTTCCTAAAATGTTACTAATTATTCATAGTCCAAAACTAAGTTACAAAAGATAGCACACCATTAATACATTTGTAAGTAACTATACAGTATATTGTACAGTACATACAGTACATGTATAAGAGGAAGAAACTTTATAAAATTAACATTGAAGAGACCAAGCCATTTTTATAAGCTATGGCTATAAATAAAATGTAACTACTTTGAAACCCTGGGTATTAATCATTTAATAAAATTAAAAGTAGTCCTCACTTAGCAACCACAATTGGGACTACTAATGCAGTTGTTAAGCAAGGCAGTCTGTAAGTGAAACAATGACTTTGCTTCTGACCTTATTTCAGCTTTCTGTGGCTTTACAGAGCTGTGAAGATTGTAAATGTGAAAATTGGTTGCAAATTTGCTTTTTCAACATTGTTGTAACTCCAGTCACTAAACAAAGCAGTCTCTAAACAGCAACGAAACCATCCACCTGGAACTGTATCTTGATTTCCTCATCACAAGTGACATTTATTAGACTAAAGAGCAGGTACAGTATATTATTATTCACAATCAGTACATGTAAGAGAGCAATTTCAAAGGATATATGAAACAGACTGAAGGTCTACATTTGAGGAAATACATAATCTTTGTTACGGCCTGTGTGCGCTGAACTTCAATTAGCATTTGTTTTTGGAAGGTCTCTAAAATTCATGAATTGACAGGGACTGGAAGAGTGGTTTATGGAAAATCATTCTACCAATACAGTTCTGGAGTTTATGCCATGTTTTAATCTTTAAAACATGATTAAGGAATGGTCCAAATAATTAATTAATTTGGTTTTGAACCAAATAATACTTGAGAGGATATTCAGCTGCAATTTCAAAGCAAAGGTCTTTTAGATTTAACCTTCTATAAATTTCCTTTCCCAACAATAATAATGCCATGTTCCATTATTTAAGGGGCTGCCACAAAGAAGAATGGGTCAACCTATTCTCTAAAGTACCTGAAGGTAGGACAAGAAGCAATGAATGGAAACTAATCAAGGAGAGATCCAACCTAGAACTAAGGGGAAATTTCTTGACTGTGAGAACAATTAATAGGTGGAACGATTTACCTCCAGAAGTTGTGGGTGCTCCACAGTGGGATTCAAGTAATTTAACAATCGGTTCTCTGCCCTAATGATTTCTTTCAACAACCATTTTGCCAAACTGCTTAGAAAGTTAACAACCGGTTCTCCCGAAGTGGTGCGAATTGGCTGAATTCCACCACTGGTGCTCCACCACTGGAAACTTTTAAGAAGAGATTGGACAATCATTTGTCTGAAATGACATAAGGTCTCTTGCTTGAGAAGGGGGGCTAGACTAGAAGATCTTCAAGGTCTCTTCCAACTCTGTTATCTGTTATTGTGAAGTCCCAATCTTCTTAAACTTTTTCTGGAGAGCTACATTGTTTCTTTAATCATTGTGTTGAAGGAAATATTGATTAAAATGAAATAATTGTTTGCTATGCTTTCTATTTCACTAAACAGAAGATCTGGAAAGTTCATAGTATGGGGGTAAGTACAAACATATAAGAACATACTCCCAAAGGAGCTGTATCCACAAAGTCATTTCACAGGTCTGTTGGATATGGAATTCTGCTTCAACATTTGCAATTTTTCTGTCAAAGTAGTGTGAAATGTAATCATAAAGTTGTAAAAATTAGCCAAATATGTTTTTTCCAAGCTTCCACTAATAAAGATTAATTACTCCAAAGTAAAAAAGAAAAAGAGAATAAAAATGTGCTATTTTCCTAGCTGTACATTAACAGAAATTATGAGGTAAAACAACCGATTTCTAATTATTAATATGGCCCTCCCAATTTTATGCATTTTCCTTGTAATATTTGCTATATTCCTAAGAAGCAATCTCTACTGCTGCATGTGTGTCTTATGCGAGCAAAATTAACTTCCAAGGTTATTTTTATTAGTGATGGATTACTTAAATCCGGAGAGTAATTACACACAAATGTGATGCACTTAATTCCACGTATAAATGTTTTTTCTGAATAGTAGAATGATTTACAGTTCTACAGCATGCTGTTGGGGAAAAAAATCTATCAGATGAAAAAGAAAAGAAAAGGTTGCATAATGACTTCTGTGCAAAAACATTTTTGTTCCTAGCCAGGCACAGTTAAAAAAAAAAAAAAGACGTATTTCAGGTACGCTAAACCTTATGACTTGCACCCTTCTGAATAATGATCCGAATGAATCATTCATCCCATAAATAATACGGTAGGACATAGAAAGAAATCAGGTGCTATCGCTGATGTGCCTAAGAATTAATGGAAGGAAACCATCCAGATGACTGCAACTGTGAGGCTTTAATATCTCCTAAGGAAATTAAGACATGGAAGACAGCTCAACCCACCCACCCCCTATTTTTTTGTACATGAATAGTTTTGGAGAGAGAGAGATCATAACTGACATGTTTGTTCAGGAATAGTATTCAGTCTCACTGTGGATTACAATTGTTTGGGTTTTTTCAGATACAACCAATGGCCTTCAGTAAACTCTTTTGTATTATCAGAAACTCACAATACCTTATATATTATCACTTTCTCCTTTATTAGACAAGAAAAGTGTTATTAACCATAATGTAGTAATGATCTGTATGGCTGCACTGCCTGTGCACAAATAACTGAGTACCACATGTGATTACAGGTAGTCCTCGACTTACGACCACAATTGAGTCCTAAATTTACACTGCTGAGCAAGACAGTCATTAAGTAAATTTTGCCCCATTTTACAACCTTTCTTGCCACAGTTGTTTTGTGACTCACTGTAGTTGTTAATAACACCATGAGTCGCCATGGGCAAATAGGCAGCAAAATACTATATACCTAATAAATAAATAAAAATAAATAAGCACAGTTGTTAAGTGAATCTGGCTTCCCCATTGACTTTGCTTGTCAGAAGGTTGCAAAAGGAGATTACATGACCCCGGGACATAACAACCGTCATAAACATGAACAACTTGCCAAGCATGCAAGTTCTGATCACATGACCGTGGGGATGCTGCAATGATCAGAAGTGTGAAAATGGTCATGTCACTTTTTCAATGTCTTTCTGTCTTCAAACAGTCCCTAAATGAATGGTTGTAAATCAGTGGTGGGTTCCTCCTGGTTTGGCCCAGTTCCCCTATGATGGTTTGGCCCAGTTTCCCGATATGATGTCACCAAACCGATTCTGCCCCCACCCCACCCCTGCCGCCCCGCATTATTTTTACCTTTTATTTGGCCCCACCCCCAATCTATTGCTGCCTCCTGAGTCTCAGCTGATCAACTAGAAGGGAAAACTGTTGAAACTCTTGCCGCGGGGCTTCAAAGGACCGCCCTACAGCTGATCAGTGGTAAAAGGCAATTTGGTGGTAGACTGGTGCCTCCAAAAACAAATGGGTGCCTGCAAAAATACATGAGTAGATGGGTGCCTGCAAAAATAAATGGGTAGACCAATACAGCTCTGCAAACAGTTAAAAGCCTGGTAGACCAGTACCTCTGCTAAATACTAAAGAATTGTCACATGACCATCAAGCCATGCCCACAAAATAAGCCACATCCACAAAACCGGTTGTAAAAAAATTTAGAACCCACCCCTGTTGTAAATTGAGGATTACCTATAATATCCTTATATCTGATTAATTTATCTTATGCCTACGTGGGTAGTTTGTGTGCTTTTCTTGACTGTATTTAGTTCATATATGCTCTATTTTATCTGGTCACTGACTGAAATGTCTGTCTGTTTGTTTTCCCAGTCAAGAAGGAATGGTTGGGTCTTTAAAAAACAAAGCAAGTATTCAGCTGAGCAAATGAGATTAAAATTGAAGGCCTGAACCAAGGAACATGAAGGAATAAGCTGCATTCTAGGCTTTAAGAATAGTTATTCCTTACGAAGAATAGAATTGGCATTGTGCCAGGAAGGATGTTATATATTATGAGGGGTGAGCTTAGTTTTTTCTGTAAAAAAAATATATATATCAAAAAATGGTAGCTATCATGTTACAAAGTTAACAGCTTTGATGTATTACTGCTGGTAATATTTTGAAGTTTAAATGCCACTTTTATTGCATTTTATGGGGTCCTTAGTCCCCTCTGAGTTTGGTGGTTTTCTTGAAGACATTTTATTACCATACTAGGTAGCATCATCAGTGCTAGGAGGGAGTGGGGTTTGCTCTCATTTAATAGTCTAGTGGATTGCCCTATCAGTGTTGGTGGGAGTGGTCACTGCTCAGAGAGCACCAAGGAGCTCCACCCCCACAGTTCAACCCGGAGCTACAAATACGCTCTTCTATCAGTTATTGCATTTTTAAATGCATTTGCTGTGAAAGCTATGGTTGGTCTGAAAGTAAGCAAGCAGAGCATATGTATGATTGAATGGAACAGAGATGAGTATTGATTATCGTTAAGAGTTTATGAAAGGCTTCAGTGACTTTATTAAGCTACACGTCTTGGTCTGGTAGGTGTCAGAACAGTTTGTGCAAGAACTGGAGATCTAGTTTCAAGGAAGACCATTATGCAATCTTATTCTGAGAAAGAGCTCTTTCTTAGAAGATCCTGCTTCGATCGGAATAGGATCACATGGATGGTTATGGGACAAAATGTGAATATGCAATTATCTGTCCTTAGAAGGGAAGTTCAGTTCAGGTCTGTTATATATTCTGTTTTCTGTTAATGTCCTGTAAAAAAACAACAACCAAGAGCCTCCGCTGCCAGCCACTCATGGACCATCTACAACCTTAGTCATAAAAACTGTAGACTCTGTTTCTGCTCATCATAAACAGTAGGAAACTTGTCCTAGCCAAATGAACAAGGCTTGGAACTGATTAATTTATAGCAATTGCAACAGCACTTAGAATTATATACTGCTTCCTAGTGCTTTATAGCCCTCTCTAAACAATTTACAGAGTCAGCATATTGTCCCCAACAATCTGGGTTCTCATTTTACTGACTTGGAAGGATGGAAGGCTGAATCAACCTTGAGCTGGTCAGGATCGAACTCCTGGCAATGAGCAGTGAGTTAGCCTGCAGTACTGCATTCTAACTACTGCGCCACCACAGCTCTTTGTGATAGCCCTTGGGTGTAATAAATGCAATGATTATCTCACCTGATCTATTTGTGCTCTACCCTAGGGGCATCTGCCAGTGTGCTGCCACTCACACACACACATGTTAATCGTGCTTGAGTGGGTTTATTAGTATTCCCCAGCAATACCCTTCACCAAAAACCCAGAACTGACCAAATTAAGTCCAGCCAAAAGCAGACTGGTGCTAATCTACAGAGCAACGGACAATGAGTTCACTAGGCACTTGAAAGTTTCCCAAACAAGATAAACCCACCAGGCAAAATTAAATCCACAATACAAAAGAAAAGTCCAGAGTTCATAAAGCACGATCCAAGTCAAGGCATGGTGCCAATCCAAAGCTAGGCAGGTATCACAACGACCGGGACACACACAGCTAGGAAATGAACACATTGTTCCCAGTATTGTCTTCATCTGTCTGCGATGATAAATAGCCAGCTTCTGGTGCAGCCCATCAAGAAGGGCGAGGCTGCCTCCTCACGAGTAATTGGGCTGACTTTCACTGCTCTTGCCTTTTCTCTGCCCTTCGTGTTTTCGGATCAGGTGCAGAAGGCAGTTCCTCTTCCTCATTGCTGAGCTGCTGCAGCTGCGTGCTTTCCCCTCTTGAAGCCTCATGGCTGTCCTGCTGCGGCTGTGCTTCAGCCAAATTCTTCTCAGATGGCTGCTCAGAGCCATTGACCAACTCCCCTCCTGCCATGCCTGGCATTGGTTCATCTTCCTCTGAACAGACATCTGGAGAGGTATCTAGGAAAGCATCCGGGGGAGTCATAGCAGCCAGGGGGTTAAAAAGTTGATTCAGTGGTCACAACTGGACAATTGAAGCCTCTACTCTTTTTGTGCATCCATTGATTTCTCACTCACCTCCTCCCCATTGATGCCACAGGTAAACACTTTGGCAGGGTACCATTGCACATTGGGAAACCAGTAGGATCTGGAAGCAGGGTTTGAGAGTGACCATTCTTAATAAAATGAAAGAAGGATAGGATTTACAGTAAACTATTACAGGTAGATCTCAATTTACAACCATTCATTGAGTGACTGAAGTTACAACGGCACTGAAAAAAAGTGACTTATAACCGTTTTACAACATGCTACAACATCCCCTTGATCACGTGATCAAAATCTGGATACTTGGTAACTGTCTCATATTTATGATGGTTGCAGGGTGCAGGACAGTGGTGAAAATCAATTTTTTTTTTACTACTGGTTCTCTGGGCTTGGCTTGGTGGGGATGGTGTGGCTTGGTGGGCTTGCCAGGAGAAGGATACTGCAAAATCCCCATTCCCACCCCACTCCAGGGGAAGGATACTGCAAAATCCCCATTCCCTCCCCATTCCTGGGGGAAGGATATTGCAAAATCTCCATTTCCTCCTCTGGGGCCAGCCAGAAGTAATATTTGCAGGTTCTCCAAACTACTCAAAATTTCCGCTACGGGTTCTCCAGAATTTGTCAGAACCTGCTGGATTTCACCCCTGGTCCAGGAGACATTGTGATCTCCTTTTGACTTTGCAACTTTTAACAAGCAAAGTCAACAGGGAAGCCAGATTCACTTAGCAACCATCTTACCAATTTACCAACCGCAATGATTCACTTAACAACTGTAGCAAGAAAGGTCGCCAAAGGGACAAAGCTCGCTTAACAACTGCCTTGCTGAGCAATGGAAATTTGGGGTTCAGTTGTGGTCATAAGTGGAAAACTACCTATATGTGGATTAATGTTGGAGAAAAAGAAGAATCAGTTTGGTTCTTATTCAAACACTGTATTGTGAAGATTAGCCGCAAATTGAACCGGTCATATAGTTTATTTCAAAAACCATGACTTCCATATCTACAAAATTAATATATGGGTAACAATTTTTGTTATGGGGGAAACAAGGATACATATAATTTTTTACGATGAATAAGTCAGTTTTGATAATGTTACCCTATGAGAAATAGTTTAATCCTGAGACTGAAAAGACTAATCTTTAAAAAAAAAACAAATTTACAGTCTACCCGTATCTTCTATAACATCGGCACAAATATATTTCATGATATCTCCAGGGCAATAACTGATGACACTAATTGGCTTCTCCTAATTAATTGGTCATTTCTAACGAAGCAAATGTTCCTTTGATTTTCAAAAAAATTAAGCCATGACTTTAATATATCTGGTGATTGTAAGGCTTTGAAGATTATACCAAGGGCTTTCTGAGGGGGCAGATTGCTAACCTAATGGGAGCAGAGTCAATCTTTTCAGTCTTCAAGATCACAGAAAACGTTTGTTAGCTCGAAAAACCTTAATCACACCGGGTAGATAGGAAAACTGAGTTTTAATGAGGACTGGCTGGAGCTGTGAATCTACAATTACACAGAACTGTGGGCTTGCAGGAAGACATTGCCAGAACTGCTTTCATTCTGAAAGACATTAATTGCGCCTGTGGGTTTTATGTTCAGGGCAGTTTTATTCACAATATTTTGCATGTCTGATTGTCAAGATACAAACTGGGGAGGGAGTTCCCTCAGAATAAGTGGTACAAATTTTCAGTGTAGCCTTCCCCACTCTCTACAATGGGGTGTCCAACCATGGCAACTTTAAGACCTGTGGATTTCAACTCCCAGAATTCCCCAGCCAGCTATGCTGCTATGAATTCTGGGAGTTGAAGTCCACAAGTTTTAATGTTGCCAAGGTTGGACACCCTTGCTGTAAACTGCTCTGTTGGTGAATTTGAGATGGACTTCCCACACCGTGTGAATTATAGATCTTGTAGTAGTCCAAGACTTCTAGAGTACCCAGCACAGGAAGATTTTTCTAGTGCAAGGCAATATTGTACTATTTTTAAAAAATATTATCCAGCATCACTCACTGAAGGCTAAATATATTAGATTTGATTCTGAATAGTGCTATCACTCTCTTTTTTTTAAATGTCTCATTCTTGGAGACTGCCTAGACAAGCCCCTATAGTTTTCTTGGCAAGGTTTTTCAGAAGCGGGTTGCCATTGCCTCCTTCTTAGGGCTGAGAGAAAGTGACTGGCCTAATGTCACCTAGCTGGCTTTGCTAAGATAGGACTAGAACTCATAGTTTCCTGCTTTCTAGCCTGATGCCTTAATCACTACACCAAACTGGTTATCACTTCATACTGAGCACTAAATTAACATGGAATGTAAAAGCATTTCAATTGAAGCTCATAGATAGGGTTAAAGTATTTTAGAAATCTGAGGAACAAAATTCAGAAAAAAATAGCTCAGCATCCACAATACATCTGAGAACAACACTGCCATGATCTTCATGAAGCATTTTGTTGCTAATTGCAAAGAGAAGAAATAGCATTTGTGAGCTGAAATATCAGGAAGTGCAAGGAGCGTGTTCATTAAAAAGGGGAAAGAATCACTAACTGTATCCTATTTTTACAGATTAAGAGTCCGCCCATCTTCAAAAAATACATGTTTATTTCTTTCTTCCCCTTTCCTGGAATCAGATTTATCATGAAAGTGGGGATTGTCAGGTGGAATGAAAATAGGTTTCAAGTTTTCTTCTTGGTTGGTAGAGCCAGAAAATATAATTGGATAATAAATGAAAGGCTGATATGGTAGCTAAGTGTCCAAGAATGCATGCTACACTCCCCCAGCTCACACAAAAGATCCAAATCTTAACCACCTCCTGAGATTAACTAGGGAAGATCTACTGACTGCCAGAGGTTCGATCATCATGGTTTGTTTTGCCGGTTTTCAGTGTTCCATCCTTCCGAGGTCGGTAAAATGAGGACCCCGATTGTTAGGGGCAAGATGCTGACTCTGCTAACCGCTTAAAGAAGCTGCAAAGCACTGTGAAGCAATATTTAAGTCTACATGCTATTGCTATTTTGCTAATAGCTTTGGGTCCCTTTGAATCAGAGGTGGATTTCAGCAGGTTCTGACCAGTTCTGGAGAACCGATAGTGGAAATTTTGAGTAGTTTGGTGAACCGGCGGTAAAAATTCTGACTTGTCCCACCCCCATCTATTCTCTGCCTCCCAAGTCCCAGCTGATTGGGAGGAAATGGGGATTTTGCAGTAACCTTCCCCTGGATTGGGGAGGGAATGGATATTTTACAGAATCCTTTTCCTGGAGTGGAGTGGGAATGGAGATTTTACAGTATCCTTTCCCTGCCACGCCCACCAACCCACACCTACAGAACCGGTAGTAAAAAATTTTGAAACCCACCACTGCTTTGAATAATGAGTTGTAACAAAGCTTTAATAAGTCAGTTTTAGATTGAAAGAACTTTGGATAATTCTACAGAATCTATTCATAATGGTCTGATTTGAACAAGAAAGTTACTTCGGCTAACAGCACCAACATTTCTCTTCTCAAGATGCAATGAGGACCTTTAGGTCTCCAACAGAACATTATCTCTCCTCCTTGTATTTTCCCAAAGCATCCAAATACCCATCTCCTTCAAAGCCTTAATTAATGCTGACACACACGACCTTTTCCTGTGAGCAAAATGGTGAAATAAAAAGTAAATAATTTTCACAATAGGTTGTGACATTAGCCAGAAATCTTCTGGTTACCTCAGATCTTGACAGATATGACATTGGAAAGAATCAGAATACTTTTCTCTTTCTTTGAGAGAAGGGATGGGGGGGGGGGGAGAGAACAAATCTATTCAGTAGATTCCAGAAGAGATGTCATCAATTACTCATCAGTGCTATTGTCTAATGCCTTTGTGAGATGGAGATAAATTGAGATTTTAAGACTATGTAATAAAAGACAACTTTAGTGATTAAGCTGACAATATGATGTATGGGTTTTCATAACTCTTGATTAGACCCTTCTTTTTTGACATAGTAAATATTAATGTATCAACATGGTGAATAATATTCATTCCTTAATTCAATGGCCTTGAAGACGTTTCACCCATACTAAATAACGTAGGCGGGTTAAGCTAGCTTCTATTTATTTGTGAAAACAATTAATATCTTTAAATATCAGTTAGCGTTCAGGGAAAGATTTGTAGCAAGTAGGTTTGCACTGTGGCCATTGCTACAGAGCCAAGTTTACTGTATGCTTGGGTCATTTCTACATTTTTTTTTAAAATAATAGTAATAAACATGCCAGACTTATCAACTGTTGATAAGAAAAACAAAGCAGTCTGGAAAATGGGCATGGCAGTACCTGAGTATAGCAGAATAGAGAAGAAGGAACTAGAGAAGATTACAAAATTTGAAGATCTGCAAATAGAAATAGGACAACAGTGGCAAAAGAAAGGTAGCACCAAGAGTAATAGGCACCTTGAGTGCAATCCCAAAAGAACTGGAGCACCACAGCATTGAGAAAAATTACCATCAGTCAATTATAGCTTTATTTGAAACAGCTTATGTCCTGCAACATCTGTAAATCCGCCCACCCCAAAAAACCCAGCCACACCTGCCTAGCCTAGGTCCTTGTGAAGTGACTCAATAGGTGGACAAAAATGCCAAATCCAGTGTGAACATCTGGCTCACTGTGTGACAAATCATAACAATTCTATTCAATTCAATTAACAGCATTAACATAACATTTTGTATAAATATACAAAAGTATGAAGGCTATTGCTTAACGCATTGTAAGCCGCCCTGAGTCTCCGGAGAAGGGCGGCATATAAATCAAATTAAAGAACAATAACCTGATGTTCAAGTTTTCATTATTACTTACTGCCTGGAATAGATTCCTTGCCTGGATCCCTTACCAATCTTATACTTCTACTGGGAGTTAAGGAGTCCCTGTGGATTTCATTCTGCTAGTTGTAGTTGACTATAGGGGCCGTGAACATCTCAATTTCCAAGGCCAGTAAGCCAGTGCTGTCCGAAGACATTTCTGAAATCATGAGGCCAGCATGACATCATGGAGTGCTGTTACCTTCCCACCGAAGTGGTACCTATTTATCTACTCGCATTTGCATGCTTTCGAACTGATAGGTGGGCAGGAACTGGAATGAGGACAGGAGCTCACCCCATCACGTGGTACTCACGTCTTAAACCTGGGCTTCTGGCTTTTCAGCTGACAAGCCCAGCATCTTAATTCTTAAGCCACTGCACTGCCCTGGGAGTTGGTGGCATATAAATTTAATAAATAATTGTTAGGATATGATTTGAGCCTAACAGATTGTCCAGGCAATATATGTGTTCTGTGACTTTAAGTTTTAATGCTGCATCATGCTGTAATGCTGAGTCATGCTATAATTAGTTGTAATTTAACAACGTATTTAAGAAAGGTACTGTAATGTATTCAGTTGATGATAAGCTGCCATTATGCTATCATCGAGTGCGTCTGTGTGTGGATCTGCTACCATCCGGAGTTTGTGAACCAGAGTGAACCAACTACTGTTTGTTTGGTAAGACGCTTTTTGGATTTA
Source organism: Masticophis lateralis (assembly GCA_030761175.1). Taxonomy (NCBI): domain Eukaryota; kingdom Metazoa; phylum Chordata; class Lepidosauria; order Squamata; family Colubridae; genus Masticophis; species Masticophis lateralis. The sequence continues at coordinate 132,673,461 of JAUDYJ010000002.1, read as the reverse complement.
ACCGGTACAGACTTGGACTGTTTAGAAGACTACGAGATTGTTTATTTCCCATAAAGAAAACTTTTGATAACACCAGTTTGCACGTATCTCTTATCTCATTGCTCTCAGCAATGTTTCTCTGTGCACTTTACTCTGCTACAACAACAATATCCTTAACATTGGTTATGGGCCCAGGGCCAACCAGGACCAGCCAGAACTAACTAGGATTTTTTCAGAGTTAAACTGAGAGCTAGTTTCAGTTTGTGAGTAGTACAAACTGTGTTTGTGATAAACAATCTAAGTGAAGATGGCACTAGAACAAGCAGCAAATTTTTCCATGATAATCCGGCTGGACAGAACAAACTATGTATCCTGGTCTACAAAATGTAGTCTACTTTTGCGTAGAGAAGGACTGTGGGACATAGTCAATAATCCACCGGATGTAACAGCATCGGATCCTGCTGATGAGGAAGATGCCAAGCAGTTAACCAAGTTTAACAGAGACAATGAATGAGCTCTTTGTATTATTGGACTAACACTGGGTGACCAGCAGCTTGTCCATATTCGTGGCGAAGAGTCTGCTGCTAGGTGTTGGACCAAGTTGAAGAGACTATATGTTCGTGACTCTTTGGGTGCTCATATATATCTCACACGAAAATTATTCAACCAACATCTTCTTAAAGGGGGAGATATGATGGCTCATTTGGAATCCATGACCAGAATTTTCCAGGAGCTGCATGAAAACTTGTTTTCTCTGAACTACAACAAGTTCACATAATTCTTTCTTCTTTGGATGATAGTTATGACAACTTTGTTTCTTCGTTAGAGGTTTTGTCCAGAGATGGAGTGACATTGGCTGGCATAACTGGTAGGTTGTTGGAAGAATCCAAAAGAAGACAAGAAAGGGATCAGTTGAGAGTGCAACAACCAAAAGAAGATAAAATGTACTCAACTGCTTATTTTGTAAAACATTGTTTTGCTTGTGGGACTAAAGGGCATATAGCTAAGTATTGTAAAAATAAGAAAATGCCTGTTAGGACAATAGTAAATCCAAGAAGGGTTGTACTTTAGCTATATCTAGTTCAACTACTGATGTTAACCAGGATTGTTGGGTTGTTGATAGTGGTGCTTCTCAATCTATTACTAGAAATAGAAATTGTTTTGTTAAAACGGAGAAGAGTAACCAACATGTTAAACTAGCAAATGGCTGGAAGGTTAAGGTGGCTGGAAAGGGTGTTGCTCGTTGGTCATTTAGTAATGAACCATTGCCTATGTTCTATATTCCTGGTCTAAAATTCAATTTATTATCTGTTAAATCTTTATTACAATTTGGGTTTACAGTAACATTTAAAAATGATAAGTGTCTTATAGAGAAAGATGGCAAGGTTGTTACTGCAAGTTTAGAAAATGATTTATTCATTTTAAGGGAGAACCCAGTATTGGTGGCTAAGTCTAAGTCTGTTTATAAGAACGTTAAACCACATGATGAATGTATTCATCTGTTACATCGGAGACTTGGGCACTTAAATTTCAGGACGTTAAAGAAGACAGTGCAATTATCAGAATTTAATTGTGATACTTCTGCACTGCTACATTGTAAGATCATTACTGTTTTGACTAACACATTGAAAAGATACTTAGAAAGGACTGAAGCTGTAGCAATATATATGCATGCTGCTTAAAGTACTATTGTCCAGTACAAATGCCTTCTTGAAGGAAAAACGGACTTGGGTTATCATGAGTGCTGAGGTGGTTGGATCCCAGAAATGCCTCCCCAGGCAACTGATTCCCGCTTTGAACTGTTCCACTCAATAAAATATGTGTAATATAATAGAGTTTGGTGAAACGATAATGAATTCCATAAGAGATTGATGTTCAAGGGCAGCATATGAAGGAACATCGCTTTTGATAGAGAGGTTATAAGGGCTTTAGAAATGAAATCAGGAGACGGATGAAATGATAGAAAGCAGAGATGAAGAATTATAATTTCTCAAGGCATTCTAAACATTTATGTTTAAATTTTTACTGTGTACCTGGGAAAGAGGGAAATACAAATTATGTCTCTGTCTCTGTCTCTGTCTCTATCTATCTATCTATCTATCTATCTATCTATCTATCTATCTATCTCTATCTATCTATCTATCTATCTATCTATCTATCTATCTATCTATCACAGTATCTATCTGTATCTATCTATCTATCTATCTATCTATCTATCTGTCTATCTATCTATCTATCTATCTACTGTATCTATCTTCTATATATCTATAATCTATATCTATATATTTACCGTATTTTTTGGAGTATAAGATGCTCTGGACTATATATAAGATGCACATTAGTTTTGGGGGAGGAAAACAAGGAAAAAAAATTCTGTCTCTGCCTACCAGCATTCATTGGTATTCATCTGGCTAGTGTCCTTGCAGCAAACAGCAAACAGCCTGGTCAACTCCAGCATGTTATTGCAGCCTGATTCAGCACAAGTAGCCATTAGATCGGCCTCCTGGAATACCGCCAATCAGCTGTTCCAGACTCCAGGGATCACCATAGCCCATTGCCACCTCTGCACATCGTATTTTTGGCCTCTGAGCGTTGCATTTTTGGCCTCCATGTGTCATGTTTTCAGCTTCTGCACACCCCATTTTAGACCTGTTCCAGGCAGCAGGGATCACCCCAGCACATTGCCGCCTCTGCTCGTCGCATTTTTGGCTTCCATGTGTCACATTTTCGGTCGGTTCCAGGTGGTGAGTATCGGTGGCAGAAGCAATCCCCACCGCCTGGAACCAGACAAAAATGCAATGCATGGAGGCCAAAAACGGGGCGTGCAGAGGCCGAAAATGCAATGTGCGGAGACGGCAATAGGCGGCAATGTGCTGTGGCAATCCCCACAGCCTGGAATGGGTCTAAAACAGGGCATGCAGAGGCCGAAAATGCGGCCAAATATGCAACAGGCAGAGGCAGTGATCAGCGGCAATGTGTTGTGGTGATCCCTGCATCCTGGAACAGATCTAAAATGGAGTGTGCAGAGGCCAAAAATGTGCACCTGACGGCCAAAAATGGCCGAAGGGTGGGGGCCAGTGGGTGGGCGGGGCTTTGGCAACATTCGCTGTATAAGATGTACAGACATTTCTACCCACTTTTTGGGGGGGGAGTGCGTCTTATACTCTGAAAAATACGGTATTTGGAAATTTCATATCTATATCTACATCGATATTAAATAATATCTGTATCTATATATCCATATATAGACTCCCAAAATATATACACTTAGATTATTTATGTCTTTTAATGTAGTTTCTCTATGCTACATACACTATTGGAAAAATGGTGTTATCTCTGCTTCCATCCTACTGATGTATTGGCTTCTCTAGTATCATGACGGGAGAAAGATTGTGGTAATGGCCAGTCCATTTTATGGCATAGTTTTTAACCCAATTCCCTCTTATTTTAATATGGAACATTTGTTTAAACTCATTAATTGGCACTTGCTGGTATGCTGTTGCTAAGCATGTTGCTATGTAAATTAATCAATATTAATTAGGGAACTGGCTCTTTTTTTTAAAAAAAAAGCACAGGTATAATCTTGGAAAACGCAAATGCTCAGTCTAATAACACAGCTAATAGCTGTCATTTATAATAGGTGCATCACCTTAAAAGTGTAAACAGAAGGATTTTTTTTTTGGCCTGCAGCCTGTTTTATAGGCTTCTCTGAAAAAGTGAATTCAAAGACGAAATGTAAAATCTAGGACTTGTGCTCACAGTGCTGGTTCACCAAAAACAATATTTTTGTCTTCTCTTTTTGCCTAATTGTGTAAAGCATGCTTTGGTTTATTGGATAATAAACATTTTTCACTGATCTAGCACACATCAGCAGCAATGTCTCATATTCCTCAGCCTTTCTTAAAGCCAGATTGAACATCTGGCATACCTCTTTCCATGTAATGCTCTATCCTGAAATGTATGAACCTGAGCATTCTTTGCTTTTATGTAAAATTAAGGATATTGCACAGTGCTTTGCACACTCAGTGAAGTCTCCTTTCTTTGGTACTGATATATAATTCGACCTCTTCCAATCTGTTTGTTTGGAAGTGTTGTTCTCCAGATTTTCTGATATAGCTTGGTTAGAATAATGATTCTTCTATTGCTTGTCCTATTTGTGTAGAAGTTCCATCAATTCCTCCAGTTTTCTGACTTGGGAATGACTTGAATCCTGATTTATTATATATAAAGGTGTCTTGTAAGTAGGAAATATATTTTAAGGTATCTTGGATGCTAACATCTGTACTGTACAAAATTTCAATATATTTCTTTCATCTTTGATCTTCTTTGAATCAATTACTATCTGTCCGTTCACATCCTTTAGCATACCAATTCAAGGTTGAAACTTTCTGAATTCAAATATCTTTTGGAAGACTTTCCTTGTTTTTCTGTATTCATTTCTCTTTTCAATCTCTCTCTCTCTCTCTCTCTCTCTCTCTCTCTCTCTCCTCCTTTTTACAACCCAGTAATCCCTTAATTTGGGGCAGAATTGGGGCAACTGGATGGAGCTGAGCATTTACTGGCTGGGTGCCCTTCCTGACGCCACACAGAGTTCACAGCAATATTTTTTCTTTGCACCTTAGGACTGAACTCTCAAATTTCTGAGTGGGAGGTGAACATCCTTACTACTAGGCCACCACGATGTCTGTCTGTCTGTCTGTCTATCTGTCTGTCTCTCTCCACACAAACAACACACACACAAACTTCAAAATAAAATCAAAGATGAGATAAACAAAGATAACACAACACATAAAATTTGACATAGACTTCTATAATGGTGCAATAATTACCTGTGTAAGAGTAAATCCAAAATATTACAGACTATGAACACTATATATAATCTAAAAACAAGATAGCTAGCATATGTTCGATATGAAGTGATAAATAAAATAGAACCAGTTATACCTCATTTTTACAGTGGTGAACGGAATTTGGCTATTTACAGGTGATAAATGATTTGAAATCTTCTAGAAGATGGTTCATATAGAAATCGTCTGATCTTTTTGGAAATTTACATATTAAGGGCAGAATATATGCAGACCTGATATCCCTGGAGAATTTACAATGTAGTAATACATGCTAAATGATTTTGCTCTTGTTGTTGCCATATGGGCAAGTACATTCAGTTAATGGGTTTTGGAGTATCTGCCTTGCAGCAATGAAGTTGATAAGATGTTATGTCTGGCTTTGAAAAATGTTATCCTCAGCTTGGGGAGAAATTAGACTTTGCAGATAGTTTGCTGGTTCCCAAGTGCCCTTGTTCATCCGATTTCTGCATGTTGGGTCAGCCCCATTAGCTTCAGACTGAAATTCCATATCTCTTATTCTTTGAGTGAGCACTTGTTTGGCTTGGTCATAGCCTAAAGAAATTAGAAATGGAATAGAAAGCCCTTATAGTGTCAACATCTGCTCGATGGCGTATTTCCAGGGAGAAAGAAAATTGTCTATTAAAATAAAGGAGTCTGTCCAACTGGGAAGAATTAGATTTTCAGCCAGTAGTTTATCATCATATTGAAACCTTTACCTGGGGTGCAGGTATTCTTGTCTGAAGCCTTAACTGGGCATTTGCTATTCCATGCGTGCAGAGAGGATTAATCTCAAAAAAAAAAAAAATTGTTTGCACTGTTTCCAGTGCATCCTTCTTCTCATAAATTCCTACTTGCGCCCCATAAAGGATTTGGGTCAATGGTTTGGCCTCAAAATGTTTTAATGCCACAGGGATTAATTGTCCTTCGCTCGCATAAAAGAAATGCTGAGTAGCACTTGCAAACCTAAGAGCTTTCTGCATGATGTGATTCTGGTGCATGTTCCAGGTGCCTATAGAGTGGAAAACCATCCCAATTTAAATAGAGGAACCTGCTCTAATTTGTGCTCTTCTATTCTCCAGGATTATTGCCAGAATTATAGATCTATAAAAATTAAGAACCAAGTAATTTTGTCTGCGGTACCAAAACATTGCTGCTATTGCTCTTTTTTCAGCCCTATAGAGGTTTGTAAAATTATTGTGGCATCATCAGCGTAGAGAAGATAGACATTTTGTGCCCTGCTGGTTTAGGTATATCGAAATCTGGATTATGAAGAAAGTCCACCTGTCAACCATCCCACTCAGTCATCTAGCACCTAATTAGGTGCTTGCTTGTGTAATGTTTAGGAAACAGGTTCTCCTTCCCAGCTCGGCATATCAATAGTTGACCTTGGCTGGCTGAAACTTCTCCCAAGGCTCAGATGGGCTTCCACCAGTGGTGAAATCTAAAATTTGTTACTACCGGTTCCATGGGCGTGGCTTGGGGGGGGCAATGTGACTGGGTGGGTGTGGCCATTTTTTAAAATTTTACTTTTAAAAGCATTTTTTCGACCGAAGAGGTTGTAGAAAAAATGCTTTTAAAAGTAAGAAAAAAGCCTCTGATGATTGTGCAGCTCAGCTGGGCATGGGGAGGGGCATGGGGGGGGGGCAGGGATTTTTGCTACCGGTTCTCCGAACCACCCGCCTTCATCACTACTGGATTGGGCAATCCGGTCTGAACCAGGAGCATTTCACCCCTGGCTTCCACCCCTTCCCCTGTTCCTTCCACTCCTTCTTCATTATAATCCAATCTTTCCCTCCCTTCCCCCCACATTGCTAATGTGAGGCTGTCAGCTCGTGCAGCTTGGATAGGAGAGATGCAGCCATGTCACCATCACTGAATTTATGTACAAATTGAAAGGAGTACATCCCTGTTGCACTACTTACTGAGCTCTTAGGTGTCAGAGAAGAATTCTTGAGGATTGCAATTGCATCTCATTCTTAAAATGTTACTGGAATATAATTTATAGATCTGAAAGAGGATGCGCCTATCAATACGTGTGTCCCCCCCCCCAAAGGCCATTCGTAGAAATTGATTCATATGCATGTTTAAAATCTAGAAAGGTCACGAAGAGGGAGGAGTTCTTTTTGTGGGTTATTTTTGTGCAAGATGGTAGAGCCTCAGAATATGGTCTGCCATTGACTTCCATTCTCTGACTCCTGCCTGCTCATCTTAGATTATGCTCTCTGTCTCTATCCAGTCTTGGAGCTTGTGACTTAAATGTTTAGCATAACATTTGCAACAGAGGTGGTATTCAGCAGGTTCTGACCAATTCTGGAGAACCGGTAGTGGAAATTGTGAGTAGTTCGGAGAACCGGTAAATACCACCTCTGACTGGCCCTGCCCCCATCTATTCTCTGCCTCCTGAGTTCCAGCTGATTGGGAGGGAATGGAGATTTTAAAGTATCCTTCCCCTGCCACGCCCACCAAACCACGCCCACCAAGCCATGCCATGCCCACCAAGAAATGCCCACAGAACCGGTAGTAAAAAAAATTGAATCCCACCACTGATTTGCAAATGACATTCAAAAGGCTGATATGTGGATTTTTCTTATTGTCCTTCTTATAAATTGGGATTATTATTGGCAGCCCCCAGTCTTTTGGAACATAACCAGTCTGATCTACACATGTAAATAGGGATGCTAACAGAGGTGTTGGTATTCTTTTTAATTATTTCAATCAACATGTGGAGTCTTGTTCACCTTAAGCAATTCAATCAATCTGGTTACTTCTTGCAGAGATGGAGTGGGGGGTGGGGCAATTTTAAACTTGATCCAGGTGGATTTCACTCTCATTTATGTTACTAGCAGGATCCATATACAACCCTCTAAAATACTCCTTCTATGCTTGAATTGGTGCTAGACTGAGCAGGAGTGCTAGTAGTTTTGCCTAGTCTTCTGGTACAGTAGTTTGCCGGAAGAGGGAAGAATTCTTCTTCCTGGCTGATTGAATTGGTTTCTGCTAGGTCTCCTTTGTTGCAAATCTTTTCCTCTCTCCTCTCACCTCTCATTTCTCCTATCTCCTTCTTCTATCAAACTTTTAAATTCTGCCTCGAAAGTGGTTTTTTTTCTCAGAAAGAAAATGTTTGCTCTTTCTATACACTGTATGATTTGACCTTCTCAGTTGTGCATAGTCCTAATCAAATCCTTTTTGAAAAAATGTTTTACACCCCAGTTACTGGAGTGTGACTTTGTTTCTTTGACAAAAGCAGATTTCAGATTAAACATTAACAGCTGATACAAGTTTAAGTATAGTTTTTGAGACTTGTTGTCTGACAGGTGTGCATGAATTTTTAAGGTATCTGGGGCTGCTAGGTATTTAGTCACTGTTTTTGCACTAGTTTCATTCTATTTAATTTGTACCTCTGTGTTATTTTTCAGCATTGGGGCATAGCTGTTTGTTTTTACTGGTTTCTCGAGATGTGTCATATTTAGTATTAGGGAGTGGTGATCACTTTTTAATCGTGAATCTACCTCTGTGGGGAATTTAGAAGATCATGTAGTGTGATCCAGTATTCGACAGCTGGTCTTTTCCCAGCCCCCAAGAATGTTCTGCTGGATGATAACCAAATGTGTGGCATCTTTCTAAAAGGATTGGGCATAATCCTGCCCAATTTGATTTTAGATCCTTAAATTCTCTAGTGTTTAGGTGTTCCTCTGTTGTATCCTCCTCAACAAAGGAGCGATCATTGGTCTGATCTTAGCATTTGAATCCCACCAATTGATGTCGTAGGGTGGGTATCTAAATAAGTGAGAATAAAATTTTCTGTATGCCTCCAGGTGCTGTTAGTCTGGGCAGGTGTTTTAGAAGGGGGAATATAGGTATTAAAAACTGTATTTGAGGAGCAGTAAGGAGGCTGACATCCACTGCCTTAGAGAAAGCAGAGCAACATATTTCAGTTGTAAAGCTATACTAATTAGGGTTGCAATTCCTCTCTTGGATCTCCCTTTCATTTTAATTGGAGTAGCCAAGATTGACTTGATCAGTAATTATCCAACTCCACTTATGATGTGGCCCAGGTTTCCTATCAAAAAAGAATATCAAATCACAATACATAATCAAAGAGAGGTTGGTCTTTTGATGGTCCTGGCACTCAAAATTTCAAGCTAATAGGGAAATTACGTGAGCATCCAGTAAGACTCATATGAGCAACATTTGGTGAGACAATGCCATGAGGTCATGAGGTTGGGATGGTGAATCAGAAGAGGCAGCAGGGCCTCTGCTCATGGGAATTGGATTTTAAAATGTCAGGCTCCAAGAATGATAGGGAAAATGATATTACACTGTATTTAAAAGTGAAACTGGCTGATGTCTTGATAATTAAAAGAGCCATACAAGCAATAGCAATAGCAGTAGCACTTAGATTTATATAGTCTAAGTGCTTTTACAGCCCTCTCTAAGCAGTTTACAGAGTCAGTCTATTGCTCCTAACAACCTGGGTCCTCATTTTACCCACCTCAGAAGGTTGGAAGACTGAGTCAACCTAATAAAGCAGAAGAATGAGATGATAGCTTTCTTACCTTGGATTTACAAAAGAAAGGTGTTAAACTTTTGAAGGAGTTTCTGAGAAAAGACAAAGAAAAAATGATAAGAAATTAACTTGTATAAAACATTATTTGCAGGGATTCAGGATCACAATTCTTAAAAATATTGGGAAGGAATACAAAGTGGATTTATTTGATCAAGGTTAAAATATATATGTGTTATTTTCTAATGGTTTTTCCTGAATAAGTCTGAAAGACAAGATTTAAATATTTGTTTATAGATGAAATATAAAGTATGGGAAGAAGGAATAGTTTGTAATATTTCTAGAGAAGGTGATAAATTACTGTGTTATAAGGAAAGGTAAGAAATATAAAACTGATTTATTTAAAATATACATGTTATTTCTGGTAAATCTTAATAGATTTTGCTTAGTCCACATTTTTCATAGTTTGTATTATTTTTTCATCTTTGCATTTTTAAACTTGAATAAAAAATTATTAGTTTAAAAAGGGGAGGAGAGAAAGGTTTAGATTGAGGACAATTGTCACTGGTTTGTGGCCTCAGAAGGACTTAATCCTGAGGTAAACTAAGAAGAAATGACAAGTAGAAGGTGGAAGCGTAAAGAGTAATATTTCGATTGGTTCAAATCTTTGTCACCAGTGGCTTTGGGTAAACAAGGAACTGAAGCATTCATTGGATTGATGACGGTGTTCAAAGTAACAGAAACAAAATCCTGAGGAGAATAGTCCTTTCTTGGACACAGGAATTGGTATTAGCCAATGAACTGAATGAATGCTGAGCTCAAAAATTAGGCTGCCCTGCTCTACCTAATATAGTTTCCAATCTCTTCAAATGTCATTTCTATTCTTGGAAACAGCCACAGTGATTAATGAACCAAATGACAAACGGTTTATTGTTTTAAATTCATATTTCTAGTATGGTACATTAGCCTTGATCATACAATGCCAGAAATCTAATATAAGGTGACAGAATATACCCTGATCCACAAATGAATCTGGCACTCTGGGAAAGTGTTGGTACTGAATCTGGAAGTTTGATGCTGCTTCTTTGAGCTTTAGAAACAGAGTGATATTGTAGGATAAATCTAAAGATGTGTTCTGTTTCTGATACATTTCCACTGTTTTGCATCTGTCTAATTTTTACTTCATATACTTTATAGGAGGACAGACTTTGGAATAGATGAATTTGCAAATTTATCTACTGAATGATTGTTTTGTTTATTAAGTGATATTAGATTGCTTTGAGAAATCCTGCATAGTGTCAGAGGACTGGAGAACAGCAAATATTTCCATTTGCCAAAAAAAAAAAAAAAAAGAAAAAAAAGAAAAAAAAGAAAAAAAAAGAGGAAAAGGGAAATGGCAAAACTCCTGTGATTGCAGACAAAAGTCTGGAAATGTTAATTAAGGATTAACTTTTGGAACATGTCATTGCTTATCTGGAACAAGTCATGCCAAAGCAACTTGATCTCCATTTTTCATAGACAACCAACTGAATTGACCATAGTAATACAGGATTGCAGGCAAACTCTGCCCACAGCCTGGAGTACGACCCTGACAGGGCTCAAAGTTGACTCAGCCTTCCATCCCTTTGAGGTCAGTAAAATGAGGACCTGGATTGTTGGGGCAATAGGCTGACATTGTAAACTATCCAGAAAGCACTGGAAAGCACTATGGGTGATATATAAATGTTATTGCTATAGGAATGTGGTAAACCTAGTGTGCTTTGACTTCAGCAAAACACTACGTAATCTTTTAAGATCTCTGATGTCATTATTCCGTGATTCTGTGTTTATACATCCAGCAATCAAACCAGAAAGTTTTATCATGTAGGAATTGATACTTTAATTATTATTTTTTTAAAGTGCAGAGTGTATCAGAAACAATTCACCAGTCCCTGACATGTGCTAAGCCATGTTTGCTTAATCATTGGATGTTGAATAAATTACCATGTGCTGTTTTCAAACTAGCAAAATAATGCTTAGGCTCTTCCAATGCAGATCAGAGTCTTATATGGAAAGGAACCACTAGATGTTCAAGCTGATTTTATAGAAGACCAAGAAATATAAGACATCATTGTGTGGACACCACAGGATAGTTGAAAAAGTCAAAAATATGTAAAGGAAGTTTAGTTTAGTTTAGTTTACTTTATTGTCATTGCACCTCATACAACGAAATTAAATGTCATCTTCAGTGTACATCAAGTGAACATGTGCTTCATTGATTGTAGAAAAGCCTACAATTGTGCCAATCATGTCAAGGTGTGGAATATTCTTAGACAAATGAAAATCCTAAACATCTCATTGTCTTCACGCAAAACCTATATACAGGTCAGGAATCCACAGTAGGGAGAAAACAAAATGAAAGAGACTGGCTACAGGTTGGCAAAGGAGTGAGACCACATTTTGATAGCCAAAGATACATAGAATTTAAACTCTAGTAATAAAAGTCAAGGAACAGAGTGAAAAAAATGAGACAAACTGGCACTTGGTAGAACAGCTACGAAGGCCTTGGAAAAGATATTCTGATACTGTGAATATCTACAAAGATCAGAATGGTACAGACAATAGTATTTTTCTAACGCTTTATGAAACCTGGACTTTGAAGAATAAGGATAAAAAGAGTATTGACTCTTTTGAATTTTGGTGTTTGAAAGCACTCCTAGGAATACTGCAGATAGTCAAGAAAACAAATAAATGGGCCATCAAAGAAAACAATCCAGACTTTTCACTCGAAGCAAAAACGACCAGGCTCAAATGATCATGTTTTGGATACATTAGGTGATCTTGCTCTCTGTAGTAGACTGGGAAAAATGGAAGAAGATGATGACTAGCAGCAAGATGGATAGTCATCTTGGAATACAGTGTTGAGGGGTGAACCACCAAAAGACCTGAAGGATTAGGTTAGTGATAGATCGTTCTAGAGAAATCTGTATGATTACTACAAGTTGATAACTGTGTGATCACTACAAAATGATTTTGATCTGATGGCACAATAAATCATGTGAGCTCATTCTATATAGTAAGGCTGATGGCTCAGATTTAACTCTTGTCACAGAGCCATTTAGGAAATCTTATGACTAGATTTCCTTAGAGATGCTGTTGTATGTTAATTGGCAAACGTATTTGAGCGTCTCTCCTACCCTGGGTCTTCACAATTGATTTTGTGATTTAAACTTTCACTCATATTCACAAGAATTATGTTTCCCCAGCCTAAAAACCCTAGACCCTTTCAAATCCAGTGATTCTCTCTACTGTATCATTAGCACTTAGCACTTAGATTTATATACAGCTCCATAGTGCTTTATCACACTATCTGTGCAGTTTACAGAGTCACCATATCGCCCCCAACAATCTGGGTCCTCATCTTACTGACCTTGGAAGGATGGAAGGCTTGAGCTGGTCAGGATCAAACTCCAGTCTGTGGGCAGAGTTAGCCTGCAATACTGCATTCTAACCACTGCACCATCACCGTTCTGCTAGAAAGCACAACTGTTAAACTACTGTGAAGATAATGAAACTTAGAAAGGTAAGAAACTCTACCACATTCTTCAGCAAGCGTTTTGCACTCTTCACGTTTTATAACTAGTTCTTAGAAAATTGAATTTGCCAAGTAAACCAATAATGTAATTTGATATGATAGCTCAGAGAAATAAGTGATTTGATGAACATTTATCCAGTTCAGTGGTGGGATTCAAAAAATTTTACTATTGGTTCTATGGGTGTGGCTTGGTGGGAATAACAGGGGAAGGATACTGTAAAATCTCCATTCCCTCCCCACTCCAGGGGAAGGTTACTGCAAAATCCCCATTTCCTCCCAATCAGCAGGGACTTGGGAGTCAGAGAATAGATGGGGGCAGGGCCAATCAGAGGTGGTATTTACCGGTTCTCTGAACTACTCAAAATTTCCGCTACTATTTCTCCAAAACTGGTCAGAAACTGCTGAAACCCACCTCTGATCCAGATGGATATTCTATCCCCCTGAAAAGAGATTTAGCCACATAGACACCACTTTGTCTTCATATTTTTATTCTGTTCAACCAGAGAGAAATTAGTTAAAGAGGACAGGACTCTGTCTGCCAGCAGGATAACTTTCTGGAAAACTGAACAGAATAGGATTAGTTTGGTTTACAGAGAATAGGTGGTGATGGTGCCCAAAATCTGAGAACACAAAGATTGAGCTAAAAATGGACCAGATACAGTTAGGGGCCCAAAAGAAAACCAATTCCAACGCAAGTAGTCCTCAACTTACGAACACAATTGAACTCCAAATTTCTGTTGCTACGTGAGACAGTTGTTAAGTGAATTCTGCCCCATTTTATGACCTTTCTTGCCACGGTTGTTAAGTGAATCACTGCAGTTGTGAAGTTAGTAACGTGGTTATTAAGTGACCCTGGATAGACATCTTGGATTTGACTTTGCTTGTCAGAAGGTCACAAAAGCTAATCAAATGACCCCGGGACACTGCAACCGTCATAAATATGAGTCAGTTGTCAAGTGTCTGAATTTTGGTCATGCTGGTGTAGGCAATGCTGCAATGGTTGTAAGCGTGAAAAACAATCATAAGTCACTTTTTTCAGGGCCGTTGTAACTTTGAATGGTCACTAAATGAATGGTTGTAAGTCGAGGATTACATGTATATTCCTGTGGTGGAGACAGTCAGACAGTGGCTTGGAATATTGTACACATCTCTATTCCAAGCTCCATTCCTTCTTCTTTCTCAGTCATGTGACCCAGATGGGAGCTATTATTAAGGCACTGGAAAGAATTCCATAAGACACGCTCTGCGTGCTTCCCCTACTTGCTTTTTTTAAAGTATATGCATGGTTTTTCTCCCACATGCTTTAATTTAAACTGATTTTTAATTTTTTTTTGCTCTTCTAAAGTTATACAGGTGACTTTTCTGCTGGACTAATCAACTATTTGCATAACAAGATGCATGAGAAAATTTATTGCTTTTTTTCTGTGGGCACAGCTTCAGTTTCAATTTAGTAGCACAAGCCATTTTAAGAAAGATAGCTGTGTTTATTGGCGCAAAATAAAGAAACTCGTGGCATTTTAAAGATTAACTTATTTATCATGGCACAGGTTTTCAGGGATTACTGTTTACTTCATGAGTTGCCTAAAGAATGATCCTGAGAGTTATTTATCTATATTTATATATCCAATAAAAAAGAATATATGTAGCTCCGAGTTGAACTATGAAGTTCTTGGTGCTCTCTGAGTTTAGTTGTTTGCTTGCAAATATTTTATTACCCAACAAGGTAACAGCATCAGTGCTAGTGAGTGTGGAGTTTGCTCCCTGGTTATATATAGTAGCATGACCTGCCAGTGATTTTGGGTGGTTGTTGTTTTTTTCTTCCCTAGTGAATGTTATTCCTTGAAGATGTTATTTTTTAAAAAATAGCATATCATAGGTTTGCCATCACAGTTCTATCCGATCTTTATTGAGAGGCTTACCATTGCTATAAAAATCGTTTACTCTATAAAGAGTATACGATCTCAATAATTTCATTGTAGCCAAACTGTAATAATCATCCTAATCAAAATGTGTTAAAGGAGTTAAAGGAGAAATATCTCTTATCAGAACTATGTATTTATTCTTCCAAATTTGAAGCTAAAAATATCACTTTTTTATTCTAGAAAAATGATTTAGATAAAACCCCACTGATTTATAGACTTATTTAGTCCTGTCGTAATTCCAATTTGAATCCGCTGTTTAGGAGAGTCTTCCGTAATAAATAGAATCATGTGCCCTAACTGTGCTGCTTGATAATATTTTATTTATTTATCTATCAAATTCTCTACCGCCCATCAAACTTGCATGCCTCAATATATTGACATATTTTTAATTGCACAAATGCATTTTTCCTTAGCTTTTTTCAGTTTGTTTGCCAATACTCTAGAATTTTTATTATTGTGTTGGTAATATCTTTGCTTAGCAGAATAATCTGAGAGATTTTATCTGTCTTCAAATCATCTAGCTTTCTCCTTCTGTTTACTGGCGGTTCATAAATAGTATCTGATTCAGTTCTGTTATAGTTCGTTAACAAATTGTTAATTCCAAATAAACTTCACTTGCCCTTTTTGCTGATTTTTTAAAATCATGCTCATCTGATTTATAAACCCACTTCTTAATATTTCTATCTTTATAGCATCCCACCGTGTTCATAATAATGTTTCATTTGTATTGTTTTCTGGAAAAATAATTCTCAAAATTTGGGTTAGCCATTGCTTTGCTGCCACATTGTATAGTTGTATAGGATTAAAGTTATTCAATTTATATGTTATATTTCTTTTAACATAACTACAAAGGATTTAAACAATTTAATTAATAAACCTTTTCCTTTGCACAGGATCTCTCAGATCTTTAACATTTAGAGAAACGATTTTACTATGTTCACCCATCACCTGCCTTTTTAAAAGTGACTCTATCTCATTTCTTTATACCAGGGGGTCTCTAAACTTGGCAACATTAAGACTTGCGGACTTCAACTCCCAGAATTCCTCAGCCACTTGGAACTGAAAGAATTGAAGCCCACAAATCTTAAAGTTGCCAAGTTTGGAGACTTCTCTGTACAATAAAAACAATCACACATCCAGGAAATTTTTGAAAGCTGATTACTCATAATATCTATTGCCTGATATTATAATGAGCATATAAACATTAGTATTCTGTTTAGAAAGCCTCCTCCCATTCTCTCTGATCCATTTTGGTGATTGCCCTTCCCAGACTTTAGTTTGATGTAAAACATTTTACTAATCCAGAAGTTAGAATGGGTGCCATAATTCTTCCTATTATGCTAATATTGTGGGTGTGCCTGCAGATGGCAGAGTTGCAACATTAGAAATGTTGTTAAATATTGAGACTAGCAAAACTAGTACCATATGCAGTTATTGTGGCAACAACAATGCGCTGCCCACTGCTCAGATGTTACCCTCCTGTCTGGTACATGGATGTTTAAGAAGCAGATCTGACACGAAACATTTATACTTTAAGGTCACCACAAAATATATGAAATTCTTTGAATGTTTTTTAATACATTTGCGAGCCAGTCTTGTGTTACCTTGTTTATATGTGCTCCACTGTTAAGTACAGCTATTTCTTGTTTAGCAACCACAATTGGGACCCGCAACTTGAATGCCGAGTGATGAGATCACCAAGTGAAACTATAACTGTGTTCATGATCTTCAGCTTTCATTTGCTTTACAGAGCTGCGAAGGTCATAAATGGGGAGAATGGTCGCAAAATGGCTTTTTCATCACTATCATAAGTGATAATTCACAAAATGAGGCAGTGCTTAAATGAGGACTACAGGTATCATGTTTTTTTGATCAGATCTCTTTCCCATTTTAAAGAACTAAAGGAGTATAGATCTCCATCTTAGAGAAAGGATAAATCTTGTTTATGAAGTGTATCGTATTCAGAGCACTTCACATCATTTACCTCAGCGATGTTTACCATCTCTTGGCAAGGTAGATCGATACAGAAGTCTTCACTTTGCACTTGTGAGACCCCCTAATGAGTTCATGATTTACCCAAGATTAGAAAAATGGCTGCTCAGCAGCATTAAGCCTGTTCTAAGGTCTAGTTTCTGTCCTGAAAAAATATTAAGGATTCCCCCCCCCCCCCAATGCAATATACAAGAAATCATCTTTTGTGTCAAAAGTAAAAACTTCTTACAGTACTAAAAAGGGAAGGAATCTCCCCCCCCCCACCACCACCACCCCCAGGTCATTTCTGCATTGTTTGAAGCCCAATACATGCTACCTTTTCAAGTTATTTTTTATTTATTTTTATTTATTTGTCAAGTATGTATTAGATAATATATATATAAGTATAAGCATGGATTGAATATATAAAATGAATACAAATAAAGGGAACATTAGAACAGGGATGGTAGGCACTTGGGTGCTCTTATGCATGCCCCCTACAGACCTCTTAGGAATGGGGTGAAGTCAACAGTAGCCAGTCTTAGGTTAAAATTTTGGGGGTTTTGGGATGAAACCACAGAGTCAGGTAGTGTATTCCAGACGTTGACCACTCTGTTGCTGAAGTCATATTTTCTGCAGTCGAGTTTGGAGCGGTTCACTTTAAGTTTGTATCTATTGTGTGCTCGTGTATTGTGGCGGTTGAAGCTGAAGTAGTCATTGATAGGTAGGACATTGTAGCAGATAATTTTATCAGAAAGTTATACAAGCCACTCACCATCACTGCTCTCTATGGACCCTATAGCTTTTTCTAACTCTACTCTTGTTCATTTGAATATTATTTCATCTACATCCAAAATATTGCAAAGTAAGTTTGTATCTGTGTGTGTGTGTGTGTGTGTGTGTGTGTGTGTGTGAAGGGAAGGAGGGAGGGAGACGAAGGAAGGAAGGACGGAAAGAAGGAACAGTATGTATGTTTCTAATCTTCTTTGCTATGACCATCTTCTGTATCTCATTATTATTTTGCTTAAGCCTATCTTATATCTTTTAACTGCTCACACTTGCTCACGGTTCTGGAAACATGCATTTCTCCAAACCTTGAGTTGACAGAAAAAAACCACTGACAGAGCTGCTTGAACTCTATTCTATCTCAGCCACTAGCCTGGTGCTGGTGATTGGTGCTGTCCTTACAATTTTAATGCAGATCAATTTAAAGGCAGTAATTGGTGGACTCCTAGATGTAATTTCTCCTCCCTGCCTGGGAAATACCAATTAGTGTCCTCAATGTTTTCTGGGGTGAGCTTGGCCAACTACGGTTGAAGTTTCAGCTAGTTTTCAAACTGCCTGCAAAAGATACTATCATGTTTGATTCTTGGGCTATTTCTGAATTCTGGTCTACCATTCTTTTGGTACTGCAAGTTGTTTGTTAAGTGACAAGATCACTAATCACTGATCCTATATTCAAAAATAGACCAGCGATGGGTTGGTAGAGCAGTGGTGAGGGCAGACGAATGTAGGATGGAGATTTCCCAGATCTCCTCCATTGTCTCATGGGCCCCTTTAGCATAGGACATCATCTTCCTTAGAGCTAGAAACCTATCTCCTTGGACATTTAATAAATTGATGGAGAACCCACCATAATGGACTATCCATGGAATATTATGAGATGAAATGCCAAGAAAAACGAGCCTTCCTTTCTGGATTGAATTTGTACTTCTGATTTAATGCTGCTGTAGGAAGCATGGCCCCAAGAGGGGCTTACTCTGCAGGGTTGTACTGCAAATTCCCTGGATGTTACGTTGGGAATCTCAGAGGTTGTGCTCAATGGGGCCTTTGTATCCTGATCTCAAACAACTTTTGAGAACAGAGAAACAATTTTTACAAAGCTTTCTCTGAGCAATTAACAAACGCATGGACAACTGTCTAATCTATAGAAAGCCACCATTTAATGTTGCTGTAAATGATACACAATCATCGCAAACCAAGGTTGCCAAGGGGTGTAGGGAATTCTTGTAGCGTATTGGGAAAATATTAATAGGGACTAAATGCTGCTTATAAGATCTCCAGGGCCCCATTACTTCTCCCTAGTTATTTTATCAAGATGGAAAGCAAGAATCTTAGCTAGTCCAGAATATTTTGTCACATTTCTCTTCTCTCTGCTACCCCTTTAGAGAGAGCTAAAGCCAAAATCCATCAAAGGATTTACAACATGGCATGGGAAATGGACTTAGATGCTATAGCCAATTACAGAACCTATAAGGGTTCCAAGTCAGAAATTATGAGGTCCTTGATGTTCTTTGAGCTTGGTCACTTTCTTGCAGATGTTTCTAGACCTCCAAGGTCCCTTCCATATTATATTATGTTATGTTTCATCACCCAACTAGATAACATCATCAGTGCTAGAAGGGAGTAGATTTTGTTCTCTTTTTATATACTAGTGACTTGACCTGTCAGCGTTGGTGGGTGAGTTCTTGATGGTTCCTTGATGAGGCTATTGTTTACTGTTAGCATGATAGTTCCGAGCTGGTAGCTCCTTGATATTCAGTCAGAAATGGTTACCAGAAACTAGTCAGAAAAAATCAGAACTGATTTATATAAGCTACATGTCCAGTCTTTTTTAAAAAAATAATTTTTATTAAACAGTTTTTTTAAACAAAAGAAGAAGAAATTTTTACAATTTTCTTCTTTTCAACCTTTTCGCATCAGTAAACATTTCTTACATATCCATTTTTCTCCCTTACTTCCATTTACCATATATACATATGATTCTAATATCGATTTATATACATAAGATAACAATGTACTCAATTTCAATCATACATTCTGTGTCCATTTCATTTCCACTTGTTTGTTACTACATTTCAACTCCTATATCTTCATTTACTCTTTCCTTGCCCTTTAGACCTCTCCTCTAACCATTCATACCATTCCTCCCATATCATGTAGCAGTGGTGGGTTGCCCCCAGTTCACACTGGTTCTATAGAACCGGTAGTAAAACTGGCGGGAGGCTCCACCCACCAACCATGATGTCATCAAAATCCTTTTGCGCATGCTCAGAAGCTTCTGCGCTTGAGCAGAAGAGCGCGCACACGCACAAGCGAAGAGAGAGAGCGTGCATAGACCCGTTGCGAACCGGTAGTAAAGGTATGTAGAACCCACCCCTGCCATGTAGTATTCTGTTTTCTCCTTTTCTTGTATTTCTTTTGTGAGCTTGTCCATCTCTGCGCACTCCATAACTTTTCTAATCAAATCTTCTTTCATTGGTGTATTATTATTTTTCCAATTTTGTGCATATTATTCTTGCAGCTGTTATATCATCATCATCTTAGCCATTGTCTATCCACTGCAGGATGAAGGCCTCTACTGTATGTTTCCCAACAATATGGTCCTGAGCTTTTTTTTGCTAATTGAGCCTGCAATACTTGCTGATGTCATCGATCCATCTTGTTTTAGGTTTCTTTTGTGGAGACTTTTTATCAAGTGGGATCCATTCTATGACTGCCTTGGTCCACCTGCCATCAGTTCTTCTTGCTATGTGACCAGCCCGTTTCCATTTCAATTCTTTTACTACATCAGATATACATGTGGATGTGCCTCCTTACCTTGCCTAAGAAAAATCCAAATGTCATGAGACACACAGAAAGAGATCATTCACAACTTACTGTCAGATCAAAGCCCTATTTTCACTGATAAATTTGTAATTTTCTTTTATCTGCAGCAATTTTCATAAGGCATATGTTGTTTTAATCTTATGGTGACACTGCTATGAATTTTGAAAATTAAGATTAATTTATTATGCTTTTAATGTACTGATTTATTATTTAATTTAATTTTTCCTCCCCCCCCCTCATCATGATTTCTGAGATTTCATATGTAGGAGGAGTGGCAGAACACAGAGGCAGAGTAAAAAGAAGAATCAGCCTAGAGTATCTACATAGCCATAAACATAATCCTTCTTGAATTCTTTTGACTCTTATCTAACACCAAGATAATGCTAATTGTTAGTTGATCCTTGTGCATAAGCATGTTTAGTAATAAATCAGTTTAATTGGAACTTCACGTGTGTGGATGGAGCCTCGCTTGCTTGCGGGATCTGGTTCCTGGCAAGCCATGGACCAATGCCAGTCCACAGCCCAAGGGTTGGGGGCCCCACGCATAGAGCATCAGGGAACTCCCTGCTGGTTCACCACATGGTATCTGCGGCCTGTCACTCAGTCTAAAAGGGGAAATAGGAGTCTTGTCAACTTCACTTCAAGGCTCAAGCCAATATACTGTATCCAAAATGGCTAAATGGAATGGACAGTCAATGGACATAGCTGGCAAACATTTGGAAGTAGCTTGTGAAAAAGGCAAAATTGTGTACGAATAGGTAAAAGGATGTGATCCTCCCCATCTAAAAATAATAACAATAATAGAAAATATGTCCAACCAAAGCCACAGAGTATGTGTAATGCTCTACTTTGGGATACAACCAACATGTAAGCCAGCCAAATCTCACTGAATGGTTCCTAATGTCTAGGGGCATAAGCTGTTTATCTTAGTTATTTACTGGAACTCCTTCACTTTGTATAATCGACTTGAACTTGGCAGAAGAAGAAAATATTTTTAATGTTTTCTGACCCAGCTCCACCATGTCCTCAAAAAGTTGCTTCATGGTTTTCAGAATAACATTTAAGGATGGCATTGCTTATTTCCAGAAGAAAGATTCAACTAAGATTACTCTGTCCTCTTTGTCCATACAGCAAGTTTAATACCATCTGCCAAAAGTTTAGAGCAGGGGTCCCCATTCCCAGGATGCGGCCCACTACTGGGCCGTGAGCCATTTGGAATCGGGCTGTGGAAGCAATAGGCAAGTGTGCCTATGTATGCACATCCCCACTTCACAAGCAGTGGGTGAGCACAATTCATGCAAATGGAGCTGCGTAGGCACTTGCATTCTTGCCAACCACTCATGCAGAACCACCTCCTCTCCACCCCACTCTGCCGGTCCCCACAGCATGGAAATGTTGGGGAACTCTGGTTTAAAGCACCACTGTTCATTTACCTTTCACTGATGTTTTTTTTATGGTAGTGGCCTTTGAGTCTACCAAGGATGAGATCCTAGTCAAATGAGTCATTCATTTTGTCTAGTGTGCAAGTGTAAGCCCTACAAAGCCATGTGCAGTAAGTATGCATACAATAATGTTGAGGTCACATATAGAATGTAAAGCATATTTTATAGAACACGGGTGTCAAACTTGTGGTGTCATGTTGCCGTCATGCGATGTTTCGTGACTTTTTTCCCATTCGCGGAGCTAGGGTGGGCATGGCCTGCGCATGACACATCTGACCTGCAAGCCGCCAGTTTTGACACCCCTGTTAAGGAGGAAAAAAACTAGTGATTTCTCTACCATTTATTTTGAATCTTGATAATGTACAATATTTATACTGTGTTGCGTTGGTTGTTATTATATCTCTATAGTTATAGTGAATGAGATCAAACATTGGGAATAGAACAGATGCTTTGTAATCCAGAAGTTCAGCCCTGGTCAGGTTGAATTGAAAGAATTAGGTCACAGTTGACATATATGAACCTGAAATATTTTAATCACATTTTTTGGTTACATTTTGTCATGATGGGATGAGCATTCATTCCAAGTTGAAGGGTGAATTACATTTGCTGTTGTTGGGATGACGGTGGTGGTGATGGCGAGGACTATTATTATTACAAAGGGGGAGGAAGGATAAAGGATAAAGCAGTGAACACTGACAGTAAAGATGTCATAAGTACACCAATGTACCAATTTTTTAATCTGGGAAATGGCTCCAGTATTGAAATGTGATCCTAATCAATGAATAACGGCCAATATGTTATACGCCAAGCAAGAAACCAGACAGAAGAGAAGCAGGAGGAGCAAGGTTTTCTTTGAGAAGTTTATATATTTAATTGTTGTAAATAAATTAGTTTATTGTAGTTCAATTAATAAGCCCTTTGAAGAACCAACAGTTTTTACATGTCAAGGTGAATCCTTTTGTGAGATCATGAAATGGATATCAGCAGCACATTTGACTTGGAAACAAACATTTTTTCCCCTAACTTGCAAAAAACGAAAGAGAAAGATAGAACTAATGATAGAAACAAAGGTTATGGCGCAGGGCGACTAAACTTGGCTTGTAGAAAACCCTTCTTTCTGTCGCACAGATTTGTGGTTCTCTGGAAAACTGGGAGAGAAGCACATTTGGTGGACAGCCTAGTACAGGAGTGTCAAACTTGCAGTGTCACTTTGTCCTCACGTAACGTATTGAGATTTCCCCCCACTTCGCTAAACTGGGGGTAGGCGTAGCCAGCACGTGACGCATCTGGCCGGGAGCCCATCAAACTTGTGGGCTAGTATCTTCCATTCCAGTCATTTGTTTCATGAAAAACATTTTTTTAAAAAAAATTGATTTATATGCTGCCCTTCTCCAGAGACTCAGGGCGGCTTACGTTGCATTAAGCAATGCATTAAGCAATAGCCTTCATACTTTTATATATTTTATACAAAGTCATCTTATTGCCCCCACAAACTGGGTCCTTATTTTACCTACCTTAGAAAGGATGGAAGGCTGAGTCAACCTTGAGCCTGTGAGATTCGAACTTACAGTAATTGCAGACAGCTGGTGTTAATCACAATGCTTTAGTCTGCTGAGCCACCAGGCCCTTTGTTGTTGTTATCAGCCCTGAACTTCATAAAAGCAAAAGAACAACTATTGACATTAGGCATTCTAAATGGAACTTCACTGGGGTTTTTTTCTTAATAACATTTCAAATAGCCAGCACATATTTAATCAGAGCCAAACAAGGGCCAAATTTCTGGTATAACAGTAAGAGTTGGAAGTAACAGAGTTGCTCATGCAGGAGACCTGTACTAGGGATTCAAACCGCTGAACTGCTGACCCTTCTGATCGACAAGCTCAGTGTTTTAGCCACTTGAGCCACCTAGTCCCCCACATAATTCCTGAAACATAGCTGTTTTATACAGGTAGCCCTTCACTAACAACTATTCATTTATAGAGACCATTCAAAGTTACAACAGCACCGAAAAAAGTGACTTACAACTATTTTTCAAACTTATAGCGGTTGCGGCATCTCCATGGTCACATGATCAAGATTCAGACTCTTGACAACTGACTCGCATTTATGGCGATTTCAATGTCTCAGGGTTGTGTGATCCCTTTCGTGTCCTTCTGACAAAATCAGTGGGGAAGCCAGGTTCACCTAACTACCATGTTAGCAACTTAACAACGGTAGTGATTCACTTAACAACTGTGGCCACAAAGGTCGCAACATGGGGCAAAAGTCACCTGACAACTGTCTTGCTTGGTAGTTGGAAAGTTTGGGCTCAATTGTTGTTATAAATCGGGGACCAGTGGTGGGTTTCAAAATTTTTTACAACCTGTTCTGTGGGTGTGGCTTGGAGGGCGTGGCTTGGAGGGCGTGGCAGGGGAAGGATACTGTAAAATTTCCATTCCCTCCCCACTCCAGCAGAAGGTTACGGCAAACTGTTGCACCCCGCCGCAGGGAGGAGGAACCAACAAGATGGTACCGCCCCAGGCGCCTGATGGAACCTGACAGGTTCCAGATGGAGCTTGGGCCAATCCCCGAGGTTCTGGCTCATGCCTCGGCTGGAGACCTAGCGGCCGCCTGGGATAAGGCGGCCGCTGGAGCTCTGGATCGAGTCGTGCCTTTGCGGCCTCTGACCCGGCACGGATCTCACCTGGCTCCTTGGTTTACTGAGGAGCTAAGGGAGGTGAAGCGCCAGAAAAGATGCCTAGAGAGTAGTTGGAGGGCTAGTCTTTCTGAATATGACCAGGCACTGGTAAGATCTCACATTAAGAATTACCTAGTGGTGATAAAAGCAGCAAAGTGTACACATTTTGCTGCTCTTATTGCGTCATCAGATAATCGCCTGGCCACCCTGTTTAGGGTGACCCGCTCCCTGCTCCACCAGGAAGTGTGGGAGGACCCCTTGGAGGGTAGAGCCAAGGATTTTATTCAGTATCTGTTTGACAATATCACTCAGATTCGGGAAGATCTGGACTCCGACTGGGTAGATCCAGTGGGGATGGCGAGGGCAGGTCTTGAGAATGTTATCTGGGATGAGTTTGATCCTGTGACCCCTGAGGACGTGGACAGGATTCTGGGTAGACTGAACGCGACCACATGTTTGTTGGACCCGTGTCCCTCCTGGTTAGTGCTGGCTTCCCGGGAGGTGATGCAAGGCTGGCTCCAGGGGATTATAAATGCTTCATTGGGCGAGGGTGTCTTCCCTGCCACCCTGAAAGAGGCAGTGGTGAGGCCTCTCCTCAAGAAGCCTTCCCTGGTCCCGGCAGTATTGTTTAATTATTGTCCAGTCTCCAACTTTCGCTTTGTGGCGAAGGTTGTTGAGAGTGTGGTTGCGTGACAGCTTCCCCAGTACCTGGATGAAACAACGTATCTGGATCCGTTCCAGTCGGGCTTCAGGCCTGGGTGAAGCACGGAAAGGCATTGGTCACGTTGGTTGATGATCTCTGGAGGGCTCAGGACAGGGGTTGCTCCTCTGTCCTGGTCCTGTTAGATCTCTCAGCAGCTTTTGATACCATCAACCATGGTATCATGCTGCACCAGTTGGAAGAGTTGGGGTGGGAGGCACCGTACTACAGTGGTTCTCCTCCTTTCTCTCCAACCAGTCGCAGTCTCTGTTGGTGGGGGCAGAGGTTGACCCTGAGGCCCCTTATATGTGGGGTGCCACATGGATCAGTCCTCTCACCCCTTTTGTTCAACATTTATGTAAAGCCACTGGGCGAGATCATCCGTGATTTCGGGGTGAAGTACCATCAGTATGCTGATGACACCCAGCTGTACATCTCCAGCCCGGACCACCCCAACAATGCCCTTGAAGTGATGTCCCGGTGCCTGGAGGCCATACAGATCTGGATGGGGAGAAACAGGCTCAGGCTCAACCCATCCAAGACTGAGTGGCTGTGGTTTTCAACGTCCCGATATAGTCAGCTGGTGCCATCGCTGATTATTGGGGGCGAATCATTGGCCCCCATGGAAAGGGCTCGCAACTTGGGCATCCTCCTGGATTCACGGCTGCCTTTAGAAGAGCACTTGACAGCCGGGACCGAGAGGATTTTTCATCAGGTTCACCTGATCCACCAGTTCCATCCCTTTCTAGATCGGGACTCCTTACGCACAGTCACTCATGCCCTCGTCACCTCCCGTCTTGACTATTGTAACACTCTCTACATGGGGCTCCCCTACTCGGAGGCTCCAACTGGCGCAGAGTGCGGCCGTGCGGGTGGTTATGGGAGCGACGTGGCAGTCCCATATAACACCTCTCCTGCGTGAGCTGCACTGGCTTCCGGTGGTTTTCCGGGTGCGCTTCAAGGTCTTGGTTATCACCTTTAGAGCGCTCCATGGCATAGGACCTGGTTATTTACGGGACTGCCTGCTACCACCAATAGCCTCCCACCGGCCAGTATGCTCCCATAGAGAGGGGCTCCTCTGAGTGCCATCGGCCAGACAATGTCGACTGGCGGCCCCCAGGGGGAGAGCCTCCTCTGTGGGGGCACCTACCATCTGGAACAAGCCCCCCCCCCCCAGAGATACGGAGGATCCCGGATCTACGGACCTTCCGTCGGGCGCTCAAGACTTTCTTATTTCATCAAGCTGGCCTGGCCTAAATCTTTTCCCCTTTTTAAATGAAAATTTTAATTTGTTTTTAAATTATTGAAATTATTAAATTATTGAGTGTTTTAAATTTGTCTCAGCCAAATTATTTAATTCGTTTTTAGTCTATTTTAAATTTTTGTATTTATGTGTTTTATTCTGTGGCTGTTCACCACCCTGAGTCCTTCGGGAATAGGGCGGCATATAAATCTAATAAAACGTAAATGTAAAATGTAAATGTAAAATCCCCATTTCCTCCCGATCAACTGGGACTCAGGAGGCAGAGAATAGATGGGAGTGCGGCCAGTCAGAGGTGGTATTTACTGGTTCTCCAAACTACTCAAAATTTCTGCTACCGGTTCTCCAGAACTAGTCAGAACCTGCTGAAACCCACCTCTGTTGGGGACTACCTGTACTTATTGCGAGACATCAGCCTAAGGGGTAGTTTGAGACTGGGGGGAACTCATGAAGGAGAAGGAATAAAAACTACAAGCTAAAGAGGAACATGGAGGAGAATGGTGTGCCAATGCGCCCATCACATTTACCCAACAGCGTTTTTCTAACCTCTGGGTTCTTGTGATCCTGATCATAATTGCAAAATATAGAAAAAGGTTTTGTAGACTCTGTTGAAGCCCTCCCTCCTTTTCAAAATCATAACTCAGCACAAACAGGCTTTTGGGATGGCTCAAAGAGAATCCTTCCGATATAAGTTTTAATGAAGCTTGCTTAAACCTGATTTTTCATTCCTTCTACATGACTTCATCCATTTATTATTTATTTGGGGCATACACTTATAAAAAAAAAATGGAGCATGCATTTTCAAACGAAAACACTATTATCAGCAATGGAAGGCTAAGATTTTAAAAGGGGGGAAGAGGAAGAAGATCGTGAAATTCATTCATTTAGAATGCCTTAAAGCACTCTAGCTAAAACAAGGGACTTCTTATCTATGTATTGCGTCTAGAAGCCGTTTTTGGGGAGGGGGGGTTGCCTGGCTTCAGCTTTCTTGTTGATCATTTGCATTAGATAAGGCTGATTTCTAGTTTTATAAAATGATGGAAAAGCTACCCAGTTTCTCCAAAGTAAGAACCTACTTCTATTAAGGGCTAATAGTTCTGAGGGGAAAATCCTGAATCATATCTTCATATCTACTAATAAGACTTTTGACTGCATGTCCCTTGGGAGTTGGGTGGCATAGAAATGCAACAAAATAAATAATAAATAAATAAATGTCTGTGCCATCAATAAATTTAAATATTACATGCCTGCAACTGGAATACTGTTGTTCTCTATAAACTGCCTTCTCAGATTGGAATTCACAGACTAAAAACTGTGCAATCGTTTTGCTCCTTAATCATGGGTTGGGGTGAGAGTAGAGGCAAGATAGGGATTGGCAAAGGAACAGCAGATGGATTAATGGAATTTAATGGACCACCCAACTCTATGAAACTCTGGGTGGCGCACAATACTGAGAGCAATGGAATCAAGAATAGTAAGAAAGGAACAATTTATGTTGTAGTTAACTGGCAGATTTCATGGAAGTTTTTCATCGGCTCAAGGAGAGATGGATAGTACTTCAACTCAGCAAGAAGGAAAGGCTCTTGCAATGGCCTTATCTCCTAGTTTCTTCAAGGTGGTGGTGATGATGTCACAATGATGTGTAAAACATAGTGAGAGGTACATAGCAAAGAGTTTATTCCATGGGGCTACTGATTTCTGATACAGGTAGTCCTTAACCTATGACCACAATTGGGCCCAAAATGTCTGTTGCTAAGCAAGACAGTTGTTAAGTGAGTTTTGCCCCATCTTACGACCTTCTTGCCACAATTGTTAGGTGAGCCACTGCAGTTGTTAAATTAGTAACAAGGTTGTTAAGTGAATACGGATGCCCCATTAACTTTGCTTGTCAGATGGTCACAAAAGGGCACTGCAACTGTCATAAATACCTGCCAGTTGCCAAGCACCCAAAATATGATCATGTGACCACAGTGATGCTACAATGATTGTAAGTGTGGGAAAATGGCCATATATCACGTTTTTCAGTGCTGTTTAGAGTTACAACTTTGCTGCTGTAACTCTAAATATGTCTGCTACTGGAATCTGCTGTTCTTGTACTATATAAAAGTACATCAGTTCTGCCTTTGGTTTTCATCCCTATTTCAGTTAACCCAGAAACAAAAAGAGAAAATAGAGAGAAGGGAAACAGACAGATCCGATGGAATAAATATTGCTTTCCTAATCTACGTGTTCAAATGGTTGCCAATGCAGCCTGGCGTGAAAGAGGTTTTGTAGATTCTCAATTCCTGGAGATCTCTGACTTCAATATTTTAGCTTCCAACTATCTCAAAATGAATCAGACAAGGTAGAGGTTAGGAATACTCTTTTTTTTATTATTAAATCTTTTTTGGTGGCAAAGGGTGGGGGAAGGCTTCAAAATCCCGCAAGGCAATTACATCAGTGAAAGGCTCACAACTGAGCCTTGCAGAATTAACACTGTTAGTCATCTGCCACTTTTAAGATAATTGACTGCTAAATCTACCAAGGCCTTTGAATTTATTTTCTAGCCAGCCATTTTAGTAAGTGGCCTTCCATGCTGGGTGAGCCTGAACCCTATAGAAGAACTTATTTCTACTTCATTTCTAACCTGACTTTTCGTTGGCTTCCACAGTCTCCCTGCAACAGGGCGGGAAGGTCTGAAGATTACAATGTGAATACCAAAGTAACATTTAACCAGCATAAAATCACAGTGGCCTTCAATTACGCCAAAGCTTCTCAACATTTATGGAAATGTAACCATCTGAAATGATATAGGAATTCGTGCAGCTCTCTTGCATGTATAAAACTAAAGATTTCATTTGGGGTTTAGGGATGAGGAAGAAATAAATGTGCAGGTAGTCCTTGACTTACAAACATTCATTTAATGACTTTTCAAAGTTATGGCAGTGCTGAAAAATGTTATGTGAGCCAGTCATCCCACTTACAACGGATAAACTTATGAATCAAAGCAAATTATAAAAATCTCTTGGTCCAGGAATGAATGCAGCTGACACCCGGACCGATCTGTGTAAAGGCCTTCCTAGACACAGGGGCCACCTGCTCTTCAACCAGGAGCTGCATATCCAGAAAAAAACAACCCTCAGATTGCACATCCAGTTCCAAATGAAGAACTCCTACTCAATCCAGAACATCTTGCTGAAATCAGTGGTGTGTTGCTACCGGTTCAGTCCGGATCTTGCGAACTGGTAGTAACGGTGGCGTGAGGCTCTGCTCACCCGCCTGGACATCATCACGGATGCTCTGCACATGAACAGAAGCTTCTGCCAATGCGCAGAAGCGCAAAGCGCGCACACGCAAGTGCTCCCGTTGCAAACCAGTAGCAAAGGTAAGTGGAACCCATCCCTGGTTCAAATTATCTAGTTTCAACAATATTTTAGTCAGCTTTGAGAAGCTGCTAAATGACAATTCCAAGCACACCCATGCTGATGAAGTTACCTAGTTTGGTAATGAAACATCTGCAAGAAACCCACCAAGCCTGGAGAGCAGCAAGAACCCCATAAAGCATACCCTCACATCCCATCCCACATAAGGGAGCAATTGTGCTTGTTTTCCCACCAACAACCACCAAGGAATATTGGGAAGGAAAAAAGAAGCTGGGAAAATCCCCCAGTCGTGTTCTTGAAATTATCCCACATTAAATCAGTAACACATCAGGCACAATAGGAATCTACAATAGCACAGTTTATGTCAACATATTCTTCTGCCACTTGAAGGACTAGACAATAGAATAATGCAGCCACCTGCTGCATTGCTTACTCTTAAAGGGATAAATGCCTATTTGTGCAAAGAAAAGGCAATAACATTCATTCATTCAATGATATAAAAAGAATTTTAAAAATGTTGCTTCTTTTAATAGTGTAGGAAGGAAGGAAAG
Organism: Masticophis lateralis; assembly: GCA_030761175.1. Lineage (NCBI taxonomy): Eukaryota > Metazoa > Chordata > Lepidosauria > Squamata > Colubridae > Masticophis > Masticophis lateralis. The sequence continues at coordinate 132,643,062 of JAUDYJ010000002.1, read as the reverse complement.
AAGGAAGGGATGGAGGAGATAAAGGAGGAAGGAAGGAAGGAGGGAAGAGATGGAGGAAATAAGGAAGGAAGGAAGGAAGGAAGGAAGGAAGGTAAATGAGGAAGGGAGGGAGGGAGGGAGGAAAAGAAGGACTTAAAATGCATATATCATTACAGAATAGAAAAGTCTATTGAAACTGTCTGCCTTTTCTATTTCTTTTGTTGGCTAACCTCTGTCAAACTTTGAAGGACTGTAATGAAAACTGGCAGAATTTTGTTTCCACGGTGCCGAGAGTCCAGAGGCTGCAATTTCCAGATATAAATACCTATCAATTGGTTTCCCACAAGCATCAGAGAGGTGAGGGAAGAAAACCTTTTCTTTGAAGTAAAATCAGACATTATGTGTGTGGGATGGGGGTGGAGGTGAGGCTGTCATTTACTTTTCATAAAAGCTAGCAAGTGCTAAAAAAGAGAGGATAGGGTTTTCTTTGTACTGCCACACTTTTTCCATCTTTGCCTTTTTAGAAGTGGGATAATTTTTTTAGAAGAAATTGGAGGACTTGATCCGCTAAGTAAAAGCTGTCAAAGCGAGCAAGTTTTGTTTATTTCAAGTTTTAAGTACAATTCAGTTGCTTTCCTGGTAAACTATCAAATGCAGCTTAGTGTGTAATGCCACACAATATCTATTGAATTGAAAGAGCCACCTGGGCTAAGTGGGGCTTACTCTGATGGAAGCATGAATATATTTGTAGTCTAAAATCATTGAAAAACCAAGCAGGCAGTCATGTCAGATCAAGAACAGCCTATGCCATATCTGGTCAAAGAGTTAGTTCTCAGAATGATAAAAAATTCAGAGGATTGCTATGTAAAGAGACAGCATCAAACTTTTCCAATACAAGCAAAGAAACCAGGCACTTTACCACATGACAAGAAGGCTGTTGGGAATAAAATAAAATAAAAGTCTCCAACTAACGGCCATGAGATTATAACTGGTTCAAAATGGAAAGAGCTCAGCTTAAAAAGATGAGGGATCGGGGTTGCCTGAATTCCACAATGGAAAACATTAAATTGAAAATGAATACAGCAATAGAGAGAGATGAAGGAATTGGAAGGGAAGAGGAAGGAGAGAGAGGGATGGAAGAGTAGGGAGGAAGGAAGGAAAGGCAAAGCAGAGTAGGAGAGAAGGCAAGACAAGGGGAAGAGAGGAGGAGAAGGAGAAGGAGAAGGGAAGGGGAAGTAGAGAAGAGAAGAAGAAGGTGGAGAAGAGGGAGAGGTTAGGTTTGAGGAGAAAGATTGCTGTATAAAAAAAGAAGTGAAAGAAAGGCAGCTCTGAATAAACAAATATATTTGAAAAAGAAAAAGAATGAATTGTCTAAGAATAAAAGAGGATAAATATGGACAAATAGTAAAGTTAGAATTTAGGGATAAATGGAGAAGGTGTTTATGAATGCAAGTATAGAAATATTGAGGTATATTCAAAAAAAAGGAAAGGGGGAAGACGATATTGACAAAAATTGTAATTGAGTAAAATGTATTTGAATTTGATTAATTGTATAAGATAAGAAACAACCAACACTGTTCAAAAAAAGAAAGAAAGAAAGAAAGAAAGAAAGATGTGGGTGAAGGTGGGAGAGGAGAAAAGAAAAAAACCAATAACACTTGTTTTTTTTTTTTTAAAGGGAAAGAGCTCAGCTGAAATTCTTGTCATCTTGTTCCTTTCATCCCAGCAAATCTTGCTGAAGAGAACACGGTGAGAATCTCACTAGGAGAAGAATTGCTAGAAGCAGCTTCCATAAAGTCTGACATCTCTCAGAAGGATCAGAGGATAAATACCGTAGCTCTCCAAGGCTGCTCAAGGGGTTGAATTAAATTGGGAAAATAAACCTGTTCCACAGCAAATGAGGAACACTACATTTCAAGACTACACCACATCATCATCATCTAAGCAACTCTTGATGACCTCATGAACAGGGCAAGCCCATGCAGGGTTTTTGTGTGTGTGTGTTGGTGACAGTACACCAACGTTGTCATGGATTGTCATGGACTGCTTTGGGATTTTTACTTGCTAATTATCCTACAGCCCTGGTAGTGTGTCTTCCAAGTACTAACATATTTGGGTTCCACCTCTTCCTTCTGCTTCAGGGAGCTACCTCCGAAGAAGGTTTTGATTCAGCTGATCAAAACAGCAATCAAAATGGAACTGGGCACATGGCACATATCTTGAATCAGGTGCAATGAATTGGTCTGTTTCAAAATATAATTTAAACTGTCAAGCTTCAGCTATTAAAGTTCTACATGGCCTAGTACAGCAGTCACCAACCTTTTGGGCACCAGGGAACGGTTCCACGGAGAAAGGTTTTTCCACGGACCGAAGGGGGCATGATTTTGTGTGCTGTCTACATTCCACAGATGGGGCTTCACTTCTTTGTGCAGACCAGTTGCTGGCATGCCTCGGACCGGTGCCAGTCCACAGACCAGGGATTGGGGACCTCTGGCCTAGTACATACATAGTTAGAAGATCATCTTCTCTTGCAGGAGTGTCCACAGAGAAGTTGGCTTACCATAACAATCCATTTAAATCTTGCCCATTTGTATTAAGTTAAAGAATTATATTATAATATTAACCTTATCATAATTTGTATTAGTTTAAAGTGTTGGAAGATATTTAGCACCAGTGATGTCATATATATGTCTGATGTTTTTAATTTTGAATGATCAATAAAAAACTTTTTTTAAAAAAACCCATCCATTTATATCTTGCCCATTTGTTTTACATATATTGCAAAATATGTAGAAAAGGGGCGATCACTTGATTGTAGTTACCACCTTGACTTTTTTCACTCTTTCTGTATGGATACCCTTGTTCTCCTTGAATCTGCTTGGGAGTAATAATTCACATCTTCAGAATTTTCCTCCTGAATCCCACCATTGTGAGAGATGGTGGGTGGTTTGATTTTAGCACCTCAACTCCAGGAATTGAAATTCACACAATGAAGGACATTCAAAGAAGATTTACACAATGCTCTTTCTCCAGACTCAACTCTTAGCTTCGTTGACATCAGAAGCATTCTTGAATTAACAAATCATTGGCCCCGTTTTGTTAACCTATTATTTTTTAAAAAACTATAAGTTTGTGAATCATAATCTAATTCTCAGCTGCAATCTTCAGAATGAAAAGATACATACAGACTCAATTGTTTCCTTTGCTAATAGCCACTAAAAACAATTATGACTGAAATCTCCTTTATCAACTCCACCCCCATATTTTTATCTCTCTTCCCCACTCCCATCCACAGGGCCTATATTTAAAATGCTTTCTCAGAAGTATAGGTAGACCTCATCTTATGACCACAATGGAGCCCAAAATTTGCTTGGCTAAGTAAGACAATTGTTAATGAGTTTTGCCCCATTTTAGTACATTTCTTGCTACAGTTGTTAAATGAATTACTGCAATTGTGAAGTTAGTAACACAGTTATTAAGTGAATCTGGCTTTCCCATCAACTTTGTCAGAAAGTGGCAAAAGATGATCACATGTCCCCGGGCCACTACAACCGTCATAAATCATGCCAGATACCAAGCATCTGAATTTTGATCATGTAACTATGGGTATGTTGGAACAGTTGTTTGAAAAATGGTCATGTCACTTTTTTCAATGCCGTTACAACTTCAAATGATCACGAAACAAAGGATTGTAAATTGTGGACTATCTGTATCCCTATACATCCCATAAAATGGGCTTGGATCCATGAAAGCTTATGCATCAATAAATCGGTTAACCTTTAAGATGCTACAAATTCCTTTGCTGCTTTTATTGGTTAAAACAGTAAGGCTATTCCTCTGGGTATGTTTTTAAAATGATCTAGTGCAGGGGTGTCAAACTTGATTTCATTGAGGGCTGCATCAGAGTTCTGTTTGACCTTGGGGGGGCAGGGGGGCATGGCCAGCTCAACATCGTGGGCGTCTGTGGAGGCCTGAGCACTCTGCCAGCAAAAACGAGTTCCCGAGCTCCGTTTTTGGCTGCGATGGTCTCCTGCTACCCTCTGCCAATGAAAACGGAGCTTGGGAAATGGAGCTGAGGCACTGGGGGTCGGTCCTTCGCTGTTTCCAGGGCAGCCCTGTGGGCCAGATCTAAGGACCCCATGGTGAAGTTACAACGGCACTGAAAAAAGTTAGTTATGACCATTTTTCACACTTATGACTGTTGCATCATCCCCATGGTTACATGATTTACATTTGGATACTTGACAACTGGTTCATATCTATGATGGTTGCAGTGTCCCGGGGTCATGTGATCATCTTTTGCGACTTTCTGGCAACCAAAGTCAACGGGGAAGCCGGATTCACTAAACAACCGTGTGACTAATTTAACAACTGCACTGATTCACTTAAGAAATGTGGCAAGAAAAGTGGAATGGGGCAAAACTCACTTAACAAATTTTTCACTTAACATCATCAATTCTTCGCTCAATTGTGATCGTAAGTTGAGGACTACCTGTAAATAGGTGCAAACATATGCTCTGTAATGATTGAAGGACATATCGAGTCACTATAGAATTTCTGCTGACTTTCATACCTTCACCTCAAAGGAATTAGTTTTGCTCACTTCAAAAATCTACTAAAGTACTGCCTTGAAATTCCTAATGGGCAGCCCATCCAGACGTTGATCAGATTCACAATAGTTAGCTCCAATGTACTAAACCAGATAGTTCCAGATCATTTGCTGAGCTCCAGTGAAACACCTCAGGCCTTACACCAGCTCTAATTAATAACCAATCAATGCTATTTATTAAGTAATATTTGTCACTAATGGCACACAAGGCAATCAAATAAGTCACTGACTTTTTATGGGAAATTTAGCTCAAAGACTATTCTGAGATTAGCATACAAAGCAATACATCTATGGAAAATGTAATATATTCAATTCAATTAAGGAGAGACTGACAGTTCAAAGAAAGATGAGAAAGCAAGGGATTCTGAGAAGCAGCTCACTTTAACCGAGCACATGCAGGGCTCAGCTCTAGAAGGGGAATGCAGGAAAATAAAGATGTCACCTTAACATTTTTTGGTACAGCAAAGAAGTAGACAAACTCTAAGGCTTCTTGCTGCAGTATAGAAAGAAAAGCATCTGGGTAAGATAAAGAATGGGAAGATGGAGGCTATGGCATTGCAATGAAAATTGTATCCCTTTCATTTGTGCAATGTCACACTCGCATATGAAAAATAGAAGGGACTGTATTATGGCACCACTTCTGCCAACTTTTCTGATTTCTCTCCACTGGAAATCACTGCAATGGGTGAAGACAAAAGAGACACCAATACCAAAAGAAGCCCTGGGATACCAGCTCCACCTGTTTTTGACATATATAATGACGAGACCATTGAATTCTGTGAATGCTTCATAGTCTTAGACAATTATAAATCAACTTCTATAAAAGTGCCTTCACCAGCTCCATTATTTTTCTTAATGTTTCCTATCCTCTGTTTGACCTGTACAACCTGCATTACTATTTGAGTCCAAGGCTCAGCTATATCTACTTGCATGCTGAGGCAACTCTCAAAATTTCTGGTGATGAATCTGAATATCCCAGTACAATCCCTTCAAAAAGGCCTTTTAGTTAAAAAATTATCATTTACAATATCTATTACCCATCATTCCTCTCCCTCATCCCCTTAGCCTAGGAATGAGAAGATAAAAGCACCCTATTAATTCCCTAAGTTCTCAAGTCATTTGATTTTCATTTCTGTTCATTTGCCGAACTTCCCTAGAAAAGTATAAAAATGATGCTCCCACATTAATAACAGAAGAACAAGAATCCCAAAAAATTCTATCATTTCAAAAAAAAAGGTTAAAATAAAACAAGGTAGTTTTGTGTTTTAACTTTTTCTTTATTTTTTTTATTTTTTTTTAAAAAAAGAGAAAAGAAGAAGATTCAAAGATCCATTTTTGGTGACATCCAGGATCCAATTAGTATATAAGCACCCCATTTTAAGGCCATGTTCTGACTTTTTTTTTCTTTTGAAATACATTTTGAAAGATCTTGTCAGCATTACAGACACATAACAGTTCCTTGTTTCAAGAAAGTGAGCGAGAGGGGCTACTTTTAGCATGTCTACCTAGCACAATGGCATATTTAATATTGTATAATAACAGTTACTCAGGAAATATAGAGAATGAACTAGATGAAACTCAAATTTCATTGCATCAGGGTTGTGGCCCAAGCGCTCTGCCAGTGAAAATAGGCTCCCAAGCTCCATTTCCGGATGCGACAGCCTCCTGCGGCCCTCCCGAGCTCCATTTTCACTGGCAGAGGCATTGTGGGCCGGTCCCTTACAGTTTCCAGAGCGGCCCTGTGTGCCAAATCTAAGCACCCTTCAGGCCAGATCTGGCCCACAGGCCTTGAGTTTGACACCCTGCCTGAACTAGACAAACACGTGTCTTCCTAAACAAAAACAAGTATGCTCTGATGTGAGATTCTCCACTCTACTATCCTGTTTTACCCATGAATTACAAGTGTAAGGAATTCCATCATGCAACAGTGCTGTAGCATAATAAACATTTGTAATTTAATGCCAGCACAGCAGTTTAATCATTTTATGTCACCAGCCACAGGAGAAAAAAAAGAGGGAATGTTTTACAGAGCAAAGAAGTGCATCTACTATACAATGTGTCTGCAGAAGAAATATTGAGTTTTGGTGCAAAGAGATGGCGTGCTTTTAGGGAGAAGAAAATGCATTTTAACCTCCTAGAGCTGTCTTCTTTACAGTAGAGGCACTCAAGTTGAACTCTTCCGCCACCTCACGGCCAGGGAAAGCAATTGTCAATGTTTCTCTCCGTCTCTCTCTTTCTCCCTCTTCAAGGCTAATCCAAAATAAGTGGCAGGCTAAGGCCAAGAGACTAGATGGCTTCATAGCATCCCAGCTACCACAAGTGACAAATCTGGGAGTTGATGGCCTAGAACAGGGGTCAGCAACTTTAAACACTCAAAGAGCCATTTGGACCTGTTTCCTAAAGAAAAGAAAACACCAGGAGCCATAAAACCCTTCCTGTGCCTGACTATTTCCTGAGCGGCCACAAAACTATCATATGTAATTGAATTAAACATTCTGTTTTCTTCTGAAACTTTTCTTTTCTTGGATTTATCCATGGTTGGCCTACCGGGAGTCGAAAAGCTTAATAAATCGTGTGCCAGCAGGTGTCGCACATTGGTGGTTGTGACGCATATTTTGAGCAACAGGGAGCCACAGCAGAGGGATGAAAGAGCCACATGCAGCTCCAGAGCTGCAGGTTGCTGAGCCCTGGCCTAGCATGTTCTTGAGAGTGGCAGGCTATTTTAAAGGAGCTGAATGAAGTTATAAGGTAACCACAACTTGGTTCTTCAACACAGGAAAAATGAACTCTGTCTTCCCATACTGTTGCCTAAGGTAGCTTCCTTCCTTCGCTACATGGTAGGACGGGCCCCATAGTGAGTACCTTTCATGAACTTTGGATACTATGAAATAACAGTGGAGAGTCTGATTTTATTTCCATCTTAATTTCTAGCTGCAAGCCAGTGAAGCCCATATGCAAACAAAGCTTCCTTATTGGATTATCTCACCTGGACAGGTAGATAAAAAGATTTGAGCGGCATGTGATCTCCTACACAAATAAGGCATGAATGTGCGAAGAATCATCAGACTGTGATCTGCTAACAAAGAAAAGTAAAAGCAGCAGGACGTTCATTGCCGTATTAATGATAGATGCCTGTAATCTTCTGACTAAGAGATACTCCTAGCCAAATATATTATAATATATTATAATATATTTATAAATATATTAAATATATATATATATTTATATTTATATATATAAATATTATAAATATATATAATATATGTGTATATATATAATATATACACTTTTATGCATGAAGCTGATAAATTATGATGGCACCAAATCAATCCTCATCTTCTAGGGGTCGGAGTTTTAAGAGTCCTCAGCTTCGAAAATGCCCACACAAATCAAATCATAGCGGTATCTTTTCTCTATCAAGATTGCATATCATATCATATCATATCATATCATATCATATCATATCATATCATATCATATCATATCATATCATATCATAATTTATATTACATTATATTATATTATATTATATTATATTATATTATATTATATTATATTATATTATATTATATTATATTATATTATATTATATTATATTATTATATTATATTATATTTATTTATTTTATTTATTTTATTAGATTTATAAACCGCCCTACTCCCGAGGGACTCAGGGCAGTGTACAGCCATAAATAAAACATATAAATACAAAAATTTAAAATAGAATAAAACGAATTAAATGATTTGGCTGACAATTAAAACCCCAATAATTTAAAACAAATTAAAATTCACAATTAAAAGGGGAAAATAACTTAGGTCAGGCCGGCTTGTTGGAATAAGTAAGTCTTGAGCGTGCGACGGAAGGTGTGCAGGTCCGGGATCCTCCGTATATCCGGGGGGAGCTCGTTCCAGATGGTAGGTGTTCCCACAGAGAAGGCTCTCTCCCTGGGGGCTGCCAGTCTACATTGTTTGGCTGACGGAACCCAGAGGAGGCCCTCTCTATGGGAGCGTACAGGCTGGTGGGAGGTTATAGGTGGTATTAGGCGGTCCCGTAAATAACCAGGTCCTGGTTATTTCCCAATGCAGTCCCACCAATGCATGGAGAACAACATGGCAATCACAAATGGCTTCAGTAGTGCAGCAGGGAAATAATCACTGATCAGATCTGGACCACAACTCTAATGGTCAAGGGAAAGATTGTTGTGTTCAGATGTTTCAGGGCACAGAAACGTTTTCTCTCTTTTTCTCTCACCAGTATGTACACATGCACATTTGTGTACACCATCTTTCAAAAGCAGAGACCAGAATGGATGGATGGATCGATTGTCCCCTGAATACTAATGCAAGGGATCTAAAGAGCCTTTGCGCCTATAGTTCAGAAGCTATGGCATTCCCTTTGAATGAAAGTTTCCTTTTGCTTGCAAAATTCATGAAAAATAATGAATTATTTATTCTTTTAAATTTTATTTTACACAGTCTTGGTTGGGTGGCCAGCCTAGTTTTAATACAATTTGAGTGATGTTGAGTTAAATATAATTTTTACATTCTACTTCCCATGTTAGAAAACGCTGAGATGTGAAGAACAGTATACATAGTCCTCGTCTTACAACCATTCATTTAGCGACCGTTCAGAGTTAGAATGATACCGAAACAAGTGACTTATGACCATTTTTCATACTTACGACTGTTGCAGCATCCCCCTGGTCATGTGATCAGAATTTGAATGCTTGGCAACCAGCATGGATGTATGATAGTTGCAGTGTCCCGGGGATATGTGGGTTGCCTTTTGCAGCCTTCTGACAAGCAAAGTCAATGAGAAAGCCAGGTTCATTTAACAACTGCGTTGCTAACTTCACAACTGCAGTGATTCACTTAACAACTCTAACAAGAAACATTGTGGAGCAAATGGGGCAAAACTCACTTAACAATTGTCTTACTAAGCAATGCAAATTTTGGGCTCCATTGTAGTTGTAAGTTGAGATCCACCTACGTATACTCCTGAGAAAGCATCAACATCACTCTTTTGCAACCTTCTAACAAGCAAAGTCAACGGTGTTGGAAGAAATGTCCATCTGGGTTCAGTTCCAAGTGGGAAGAAAGACACTGGAAATATGGAGGCTATTTGGAAAGATGGTTTAATGATAGAGTCATAGAACCACACGGTTTGAAGTCCTGGGCAAAATGAGAACATGGGTGTGAGAGAGATTTATACCCTCTTCTGGGTCCCGCCTTGGGGCTTCCTGTTCCTGTGTAAGAAATGTATACTGATTGGTTGTCAGACTCCCATGAGGCCATGCAGGGGTAACTTTGTAGGTTGTCTTGAGTCCCAGGCTTGGTTGAATCTTGCTGAGTGATGCAATCTCCCCAGGTGCCATGTGGTGAGTTCTGTTGCTAGATGGGAAGAGGGCTAATCCTATCATGTCCCGAGGGCCATTCCATCACCCTGGAGCTGGAGGGATGATTGGGGGGGGGGGGCAGGAAGCTGCAGGAAGTTGACTTTAAAACGTGTTTCTCTTTTTCTCATCCAGGGAAATATGATATTCTGCCTTTTTAATATTTCCTAAAATATTTCATTCTTCTAGGAGGGGGATGGGTGCTAACTTTCTTCAATGGGAAGCCAGATTCACTTAACAATTGTGTTACCAACTTAACAATTGCAGTGATTCACTTAACAACCTTGGCAAGAAAGATCATAAAATGAGCCTAAATTCACTTAACAGCTATCTTACTTAGCACCAGAAATTTGGGGCTCAGTTGTGGCCGTATATCGAGGACTACCTGTAATTAATTAATACATGTCTGTGTTTGCCAAAGGATCGAACAAGGATTTGTTTCATAATACAGACAATAAGACAAGTGGATTGTGTTTTGTTTTTGTACTTACCATGCTGTTCTTACTATAGCTAGGAGATTTGATTGTAGTAGAGGATTTGCTTCACATAAGAGAAAGAAACACGGCTGCTTTGAAGTTCTGTCCCTCACTTGCCTAGTAAGGGGAGGTAGTGTGATGATTATGAAGCAACAACTTGTGTGATGACTTGGAAGCAACCGTGCAATTTGAATCATAGTACAGTCTGAATGTGCCATTTAATTAGGAAGAAAAGTGCTTGATTGCTAACCAAAAGTGTATTGAGACATAGTTTTCTCTTCTTTGATCAGCCCCTGGTGACCTCCTTGTGTCATGTTTTTGCTATCCTTTTATAACTTGGAATGTCTGTGTGTTTTCGGTTTGTTTCTTAGGCTGGTTGGGAGATCTTGCCTTCTGGGACAGGTGGCCTCTTTTTCTGCACCATCTGATACACTGCACTTCAGATCCTGGATATGCCATGTCCTGATTCAGATCATATGGACCCAGGGTGGATCCACCTTTTCTGCTTGCCTTATTGCCAGTAGAGGACACCCAGCACAGAAATGAATGGCACTGTCCTCTTCCCACTCCCAGTCCAGTGCAAATGCATTCCAAGCCCATGTTTTCCAGCTTTGATTCAAAACTGCTCTTTTCCAGCCTAAACCATATTAAGCCACCAGAACAGAGGGCCGTCCATGTTTTGTTCTAGGAGCAGCTCTGATTGGCTGAAGTGGTCAGTATGGTTTCTCCCTTCCAGTACCCTGTTTCCCCTAAAATAAGACATCCTCTGATAATAAGCCCAATCGGGCTTTTGAGTGCCTGCACTAAAATAAGCACACCCCCCCCCCAAAATAAGCCCACACCAAAAATATTTAACCGCATGAGCAGCTGGTCCTCGCCATTTCCTCTGGTTAGGGTTAAAGAGACAGAACTGGAAATCAGGTAAGAAGGCTCCAAAATAATAAGACATCCCCAAAAATGCTGGGGGCAAATGTGCATGCGTGGGGGGTGGGGCTCTTGTGGGGGACGCACGCATATGCGGAGGGCGTGGCTCGTGCGGGGGTGCATGCACATAGATGGGGCCCAGGTTGCGTGTGCGGGACGATGCACACATGCGCAGGGGGTAGGTCACATGTGTGAGGCTGCACACACATTGCATTTCGGGGGTTCAGGTGTGCGCGTTTTGGGCACTCAGTCCAGAAAAGGTTAGCCATCACTGGTATATTGACTGTTGGCCAGTCGTCCGATAATGGGCTTATTATCAGAGGATGTCCACTGATAGCACAGTTCATATTGACAGCTGGAACTGGGGAGGGAGATTGGGTCTCTCTTTCCCCAGAGTCTGTGGGTTGTTTATGTATATAAGGAGCTGTAGTAGACCCTACGACCAAAGATCTAGGAAGGTGAAGGAGCAATGGTGGAAATGAAATCCTATCATTTGGGGCAAAAATTTTAACATTTAAAGAACATTGTGAAGTGGACTCCAGGCCTGAGATTTGGTATGGTGTAGTTTTGTGTACTTTAACATGGCTACAGCCATGTCGTCTTCTTTGGACTCCTTTCAAAAATGCATGGCCATTTAATGATGTTTTGAAATTTTGGTTTCATGGCAGCACTGGAAACTTCTCTTACAAAGCTTTGAAACAGGATAACTGTGAAAGTAAACCCATATATCTAGAAGGGAAAGGGAAAATGGAAAAGGAAAGGGAAAGGAAGCCTTTAAAGTGCTGTTTCTTATTGGCACAGACGGGGGTGCTATACAACAACAGCTAGAACAGCGGCTATCAGAAGATGCTTGATGAGGAAAACAGAAAAAAATAAAAGACATTTAAAATGGAAAGATATGAGGAAACAAATCTCTCTCAAAATATTCTGTCTTTTCTATAAATTCTCTCCGTGGACATCACAGTTTGCTCCCAGTTGCCTTTTACAGAAACATTAGCCATCTATAAAAATCAAGACATCTAATGACATGTTAATTGCCCAGTTTTCCCATCTCTTCTAAGAATTATTAAAACTTTACCTGAGCATAAGAGGCTGCTTCCATGGGGATCCTGTAGGTGTAGAAGGGATCAAGATTAAAATGCCTCTTTTAAGCAAGAACAGAAACCAGTGTTCCCAACAGAGGCCAGGGAATCTGGCAAGGAGAGCCTTTATATTTTAAAGATCAGCTGAGGGGGTCCTGGAGAGCAGCCCTCAAGCCAGAAGTGGTATGGAAAAGCATCTTTCCAGCCATCGAGGTAAATGCTGAGCAAGGAAATCCAAAGCTTATCCAGTTTCACTCAACCAGAAACAGCCACATTTATAAGGTATAATTTTAAAAAGTAGAGTGTTCCTTTTAATGTATTCAAGGATCCGTTTTGCATTTTTCTTGCCCTACCAATTATTGATACGTGAAAACAACAAAATACACTGATTCTTTGAGTTTTTGCTTAGACAAAAATCCATGTAGACATTCAATTCTTTTCTTCAATTTAGGATCATAAATTTCCTCAGAATGATGTACAATATTAACTATACCCCAATAATGTATATTGCCCAGCTACATTTGCCCAGAACAAAAGTATCATGGCAAAACCAGGATTTCACACCACATTAAACAGGCTTACATGATGTGGAACCCCAGTAAGTGAGCTAAACAACATATGATCAGTCACTGGTTTCCATTTGAGAGAAGAAGAAAACAACAACTCGCCAGCCTTCCTGGACATCCTGATGAGCAGAGACCACAATGGCAAATTAGAAACACAAGTTTACAGAAAAACCACACATACTAACCAGGTTATCCACTACCAAAGCAACAACCCAATCTCCTACAAGAGAGTAGAGTAGAGTAGAGTAGAGTAGAGTAGAGTAGAGTAGAGTAGAATAGAATAGAATAGAATAGAATAGAATAGAATAGAATAGAATAGAATAGAATAGAATAGAATAGAATAGAATTTCTCCTTAGTTTTAAGTTGCTTCTCTCTATGATTAGCTTCCACCCATTGCTTCTTGTTCTACCCTCAGGTGCTTTGGAGAATAGCTTGATACCCTCTTCTTTGAAGCTACGTAAGGATCTTATTTAAATGAGCCCAAACACACTATAGCAACCCAGAACAGCAGAGTAAGGAAATAGAACATCTATAAACATATTCCAACAAAATGGATATCCACGCAACTTTATCAAAAAGTCCCTGACCACTCAACCCAATAAAGCACAACCAACACAAACCTTTAAAAAAATTACACTACCATACATCAATAATATTTCAGAAACCACCAACAGACTACTACAACCACATGGAATCAGCATAGAACACAAGCCAACCAAAGCCCTTCAAAACATCCTAAGCAAACCAAAAGACCCGGCAACCCTAGAAGAAGCAACAGGAGTCATCTACAACATTCAATGTAAGGAGTGCAACAACCATATGTAGGACAAACAGGCAGAAGACTGGTAGAACACATCTACAATCATGAACTAGCAGTCAGAAGACATGATAAAAATTCTTTAATTTTATCAACATATAGACAGATGTAACCATATTGGGAAAATGTCACCATCCTAGACCAAGCCAAGTCCAAAAATGCCAGGGAATATCTAGAAGCCTGATACTCTGACAAATTAGCCATCAATAGACACATAGACCTTAACAACATCTATAGACCAGAGGTGAAATGCTCCCAGTTCGGACCGGATCGCCTGATCCAGTAGCGATGGCGGCGGGTGGTTCAGAGAACCGGTAGCAAAAATCCCTGTGCCCCACCCCCCCCACCATGCCCAGCTGAGCCGTATGATCATCAGAGGCTTTTTTTTTACTTTTAAAAGTATTTTTTCTACAACCTCTTCCGATGAAAAAATGCTTTTAAAAGTAAAAAAAAAAAAGCCTCTGATGATCGCGCAGCTCAGCTGGGATCGTCAGAGGCTTTTCAAAGCACTTTTTTCCTGCAACCTCTTGGCCGAAGAGGTGGTAAAAAAAATACTTTGAAAAGTCTCTGACGATCCCAGCTGAGTTGCCTGATCATCAGAGAGGCTTTTCAAAGCATTTTTTAAAAAGCCTCTCTGAAGGTCCCAGCTGAGTTGCCTGATCGGCAGAGGCTCTTCAAAGCATTAGAAAAAATGCTTTGAAAAGTAAAAGTAAAAAAAAAAAAGTTGGCCACGCCCACCCAGTCACATTACTCCCCCCACCAAGCCAGGCCCACAGAACCGGTAGTAACAAATTTTACATTTCACCCCTGCTATGGACTATGCAAAAAGGACTATCACTCAGCCCAAAAAGGAAGAAAACAGACCCAAGCAGCTCTCCACCAGCAATCAGCACCCTGATCAGCATAGATTAACTCCAAGGTTAACATCAGACCAACAATCAAGTAAACAACACCCTATCAAGAAACTGTCAAAGCCAACAGTTAACAGCCCAACCAAAAATCTCTAAGACGGCACCCACCCATACAGACAGGTCAAGCCACCAGAATATAAACTGACAACAAACAGCACTCCATATTAGCACTGATGATGACAAGCAAGCTCAGAGAGCACCAAGGACCCCTCGTTCTCACATATTCCATATTTTTCTGACTATAAGACGCTCCAACTATAAGACACGCATTAGCTTTAGAGGAGGAAAACAAGAAAAAAAAATGTCTGCCTCTGCCTCCACTGCCCATTCACCACTTGTTCACTGCCGCCCACTCGCCGCCACCTCGGCCCATTCACCGTGGCCCGTTCGCTGCCACCAACCCCCCTTCCCGCCACTGCAATATTCGCTGTATAAGACGCACAGACATTTCCACTCACTTTGGGGTGGGGGGGAAGTGCCTCTTATAGTCTGAAAAATATGGTATTTGTCATCACACACCTGCCCATATGATGTGTGTGTCTTCATGATCAGCAGCTGTGGAGATCAGCAGTTATCAGGAGATCAATGTATAGCTAAGGTGTCAGTGCTGCCAGGGAGTTATAATCAGTGGTGGATTGCTACCAGTTTACCCAGGATCGGGTGAACCAGTAGCAGCGGTGGCGGGAGGCTCTGCCCACCAGCCCGGATGCTTCTGTGCATGTGCAGAAGTGTTGTGCGCTCCCGCTTGCAAGCAAACCGGTAGCAACGGGTTTTGAAACCCGCCCCTGGTTATAATTATTCACAAGTTAAGAATAAAACGTTTTCTTCATCTCCCGACTTTCCCCCCAAATTCTAAGATCCTATGTATGCCCCCCCACTGAGGGATGTTTGAGGGGGTTGCCAGGAAAACAGTGGAAAAGTATTTTCCTTACTTCTTTCACAAAAGGGTGGGGGAGGACCCTTTGAGATGATAATGTTGCATGCCACAGATAACAAGGCTCCGAGTGTGTGATTTGCTTAACCATAATTAAAGAGCTTTGCGTAACATTCTGTGGGGAAAAAAGCAAATTACATTTTACCTTAGTGCAATGTGCAAACCCCATGCAGCAAGTTTTCAACACAAAGGACATCCAAAAGAAGTACGAAAACATATCTTTTCGGCTAAACTTTCCATCTTGCCTTTGCAAACAGGTGGCAGTTCTGCATTCTCCACTTCCTCGACTAGTCAGCATTACAGTTCATTTGCAGTTGTGGAGAGGTAGCAGAATTGTTCTCTTCCTTTGCAACATGCTGCATTGGAGCCTTAGTTTCAATGCTGGTGAAATAGATTATGAGTCCCAATTCAGATGGAACCAAATTGCATTAAGATATTGCAGCCCCGTACAATTCAGGCAGCTCCACTGGAAGAGCGGGCAAGAAATTACTTTTAAGCTCCTTTCTTTCTGTTGCATTTTAGTCCTCACTGTTTTAATACATGGACACCAACATATTTTTTCAATCTATTTTCCAAAGCACCAAAAAGGCAAGATAAGAAACAATAGATGGAAATTAATCAAGGAGAGAAGCAATCTAGAATCAAGGAGAAATTTCTTGACAGTGAACAATTAATTAGTGGAACGGCTTGCCTTCCGAAGTTGTTGGTGCTCTAACAGGAGGACGGGGGCTTAAGAAGAGATTGGATAACCATTGTCTGAAATGGTATAGGGCAGTGATGGCAAACCTTTTAGGCACAGAGTGCCCAAACTGGATGGCGCACATGTGCCGGAAACCTGACAACCAGCTGGTTATCGGAAATCTGATAACCAGCATGCCATAGGTTCGCCATCACGGGTATTGAGTTTCCTGTCTGAGCAGGGGGTTGGACTAGAAGACCTCCAAAATCCCTTCCAAATCTGTTATTCAGTTATTCACCACAACCATATATATATGGCAAACAATTTCTGAAGTAGCACACACACACACACACACACACACACACACACACACACAATTAGCAAGTAAGTGGTGAATTGTCATGTCAGGTGAAACATCGTATTTGTAAATGCAAGATTCATTGGTGTGTGTGGATGTGTGCTTTATGAGGAACCTACCAGCAAATGCAGTAATCAATCACATTGCAGGTCTTTCCTGTATCATTAATCATTTTGATGTCTTTAAAATATCCTTACATTTCTTTACTATAATTAAAATCAAGGCTTTTGAATTATCTTCTGCTTTTAAAAAAAAATTGGGATGCCACTAAAGTTGTATGCTTTAATTGAAAGTTGACTTACCCAAACAGAAAATTGGGCTATAAATTTAATAAAGTGAAAATATGGTAACCAAATATGTAACCCTATTCTCTGTTTCCTTTTGGTTACATCCTGATGATACCCCCAACTTTTCTTTGCTTTTCACAGACTAATTGCTCTGTAGCCTGGTTTCTTAGTCCTCTTATCCTTGTCTTTAAACATTTGCTATTCTACATTTTGTGCTTAAAAGGTCAACCTCCTTCAGGCAGCCACGTCTACTTTTCTTGAATAAACGCTAAATAACTAACTAAATGCACAAAGAAATAAGACATCAGTAGTTGCAGTGCAAACAACAAGCTACCGCCCCGAGGGCTCCTAAGTTTCTTGAAATACAGTTTGCATTACTTCCACAGCACTGTGGAGCATCACATTGAGGAAGACTGCAACATTACATTCTGAAAACCTATCCAAAATTATCAGTGATATACAGATAAATCATTTGAGGAATGCGACTCACCCAAAGGTACTCTCTTCATACCAGAAGGCCACAATATGGTGGGAGGAGTCTCAATTATGACATCACCTGGTTAGACTATCCTTAAAGAAACTAGAACAACCTGGTGTGAGTAGAAGTTGTTCCTCCATGACAGTGCTTCTTTCAAATATAAGCACAGAACTACAGAGAGATCCGCACTGTAGTTAGGCCCAACCTTCTACAAGATGACATTTGGAGTGCCATAACCTTTTCCCTTTCTCCCAAAGTGCAAAAGAGAAGTGTAAAAACATATCCACGCGTATACGTCAAGTAACCTTTCTCACTTTTAACCATGGACACTCTTCCGCGGTCAAAAGCCCTATTTTTCTATCCTGTTTTCTTTCAAAAATGTGCATCAGTAATATTTCCTGAGTTTGTTTTTTATATACACCAACCATTAATTGCTCACCTGCTACCAAGGATTTCTATTCCTTGTTATGCCAAAGACTTCTGAAGATGCCCAATTCATAAATGTTAGTAATAGAAGAGTCTTTTGATGGGGCTTTGCAGCTATGGAGATCATGAATATTTTAGCTGAAACCTTTGCCGCAAAAGGCAGCATGCATGGTGCGTGGGAAGACATGCCAGCTTCTCACTAAGGCTGGTAGCACTTTAGAATTTCCACTGCCTCATCCTTTGGAGAACTTATCAGGTCCTCTCGTTGCCAGACCCAGCAGGTTCAGCTAATAATTATGATTCTCCCTGAGTCATACATGTAAACAAAGGAGAAGAAGAAAAAAAGCAAAGAAGGGGATTTGTTCAGGCTGTTGGTGAAAAGAGACAAGGGCACCATCTTTCTTTCTTTCCTTTCCTTTCTTTCTCTCGGTTCATCCTTCCTTCCTTATCACAAAAATTGTAAATACTTAAACTATGAAGACAGCAGCTGCCCAATCCCAATGCTGCCCCCAGAGAGAAGTCTGGGATCATTGCTCTTGGCACTGCAGAAAGCTTGGATGACACTTCTTTCGAAGTAGACATTTAATCTGTGTTAGATGGAGACCAGGGAACCGTTTTTAGTTACATTGCACTGAGTTCGGAACACTGTGTTGTACTGTGGACTGTTTATTGTTTTATTATTCACCATCCAGAGTTGATTGATTTGGAGAATATAAACATGATGCAAATACATTTTTTTTAAAAAAAAGTTCTTAGCCACGGTTTGTTGAACAAGCCACAATTCATATTAAATGGGTTAAAATTCTGATTTAAATTTAAAGTTTGCAAAGCCAAAAATAAACTAATGTCATTTTAATGTACTAAATGTGTGATGACACAGGTGTGCTGATACATTCACACTCTTGACAAAGCGGAATTAATTGAATATAATTAAGTCAAAATAACTCCCAGGGTGTTCAGTGAGATATACACACAAGACTAAGTTTATGACTATGAAATACAGTCATGTGGCTTGTTTCCATAGGAAAATAACTCTTTGGGAGCCCCAATCAATAAGGTTAAATATAGTTCAGGAAAATGGCCTCATAATCATGCAGGAACAAATATGATACCATTACATTTTAAATTGCAATAAAAGCAATTTATTTCATTTATAAGAAAGAGATGCATTTATCAAATGACTTAATTTCTCCTCAAAGTACTTGTACAGATAGGTGGGGTGTATGTCGATCTAATAAATAACACAAGCTCTGGCTTTTAACCCTAATTGTGGAGATTTCCCCGTCAAGAGTTAGAAATTACATCTTTGTGTTGATGAAAGAATTTCTCAAAGTATTTCATTTCATTAATCTAAATGTATACTAGAATCTTTACCAAAAAAACCTGTTAGGAAACTTTTGGGAATGATGCGCAGGAAAAGCCAAAAACTTAAAACTCAAAACTTAAAAAGCCTTCATTTTGAATTTAAGGAGGTGAATCTTATATAGGAAGGCACAAATATTTTTATTCTGAAAATGTGTTGCAGGACTGTAGTAAGTCTGCTAATTTATGTAGGAGTATAATTGCTTGCACTAAGTAGTTCTTTATATACTTGCAAGTGAAACAGCTTCAATTAGAAATCCTAAATTCACTCTTTACACAGGATCCCAGTGAATTTATAGAATACACACACATATATATTTGTTTTCGTGGGTGTTTGTATGTAGGTCTTTGGTTATTCGGGTCTTCTCCCGCGTAAAATTGGAAGTGTCTTGGCAACGTTCTTCAGGCTGGTGTTTTCGGCTTCGTGCTTCTAGGATCAATGTGAGATCACCCCCTCACCTGTCATTGCCAACCTCTACATGGAACACTTTGAAACCCAAGCTCTAGAAAAATCTGATCACAAACCCAAACTCTGGCTCAGATACGTAGATGATACCTTCATAATCTGGCCACATGGGAAAGAAAAACTGGACAACTTCCTTACACACCTCAACAGCCTACACCCCAAAATACAGTTCACCATGGAAACAGAAGCGAACAACCAACTTCCCTTCCTGGATGTCTTAGTCTACAGGAAATCCAATGGTTCCCTAGGACACACCATCTACCAGAAGAAAACACACACAAACCGCTATCTGCATGCACTCTCACACCACCACCCAGCCCAGATCAACTCCATAGCCAAGACACTCATCTCCAGAACAAAACGCTTAGCTGACGAACAACACCTAAAAACCAAACTACACAGTCTCACTAACGTACTAACATCCAATGGATTCCAAAGAAATAAGATTACCAGCCTAATCCAAAAAGAAACCCCCACTAAAATCCAAGACAGAGAACCAGAAAACGGCAAAGCCCTCCTCCCATACATAAAAGGCACCAGACAGAATCAGCAAAATCCTCCACAAACACAACATCAAGACAGCATTCCGCACAAACCGAAAAATACCCACCATCCTAAGGAACCCCAAAGACAAAATTGAGTTAGAAAATCAAGGAGTATATGAAATCCCATGCACCGCCTGCCCCACCACATACATCGGACAAACCAACAGAAGAATAAGTGCATGCATTGAAGAACACAAGAACTCAGTCAGAAAAGAAGAACCAACTTCTTCCCTGGTCCAACACCTTAAAGCCACAGGACATGAAATTGACTTTAAAAAGACCAGAACTATCATCAAAACTGAACACTTCAACAACAGAATAATCAGAGAAGCCATCGAGATAGAAAAACGCCCACACAGCTTGAATAAACAAGATGATACCTCCCTCCTACCAGCCATTTGGAAACCTGCCCTTATTGACAAACAAGTCCCTAACACGAGGAATGACACCAGACCCACACTCACAACAGCTGCACAGGATGTCACCACCACACATCCACACAGAAAGCAGACTCAAACCCACGATGAAGCACGACCACAGACCAGAAGCCAGACCGCAGCTGCATCATTAGCCACTTTAAACCCCTCCAATCCATACATGAAGCAGACTGACACCCACCATGAAGAAGTGGCACGGCCATGAATACGAAGCCAAACAACAGCAACGCAGCTCACCAGCTCAAATCCCCCTGCAACTCAGACTAACCCGAGCACAACCAAGCCCCCACCCAAACAGAACACACCCCCAACCAATCAGAGCACAGCCAACCCCCCATCCAATCAGAGCACAGCCAAGCCCCCAACCAATCAGAACACATCTCCACCCAATCAGAACACAGCCAACCTCCCACCCAATCAGTTCACACCCCCACTAGCAGTTAAAAGTAAGAAACAGCTGCGATCTCACATTGCTCCTAGAAGCACAAAGCCGAAAACAGCAGCCTGAAGATGATGAATGAGACTTCGTCGAAACGTCGCCAAGACACTTCCAATTTTACGCAGCAGACCTGAATAACCAAAGACCTACATATAACACACACACACACACACACACACACACACACACACACACACACACAGAGTTATATTTTGCTCCTTTTCAGCCCTCCAGTTGTTTCAGGTGATTTGCTTTCTATGAAAAAAAAGTTGGGGATAATCATAGAAAGCTTTAATTCATACCGGGACTACCTTTTGCATTTTCATGCAATATTTACTGATGGAAGTTCTGTCTTTTCAGCATAATCAAGCAGTATGTTCAATTATGGATAGTATAATTAACATGATATAAAGATATAAAATAATCTCAAGATACAGGCTAGTTTTGCCTGCTTAGAAATGACTTTATTTAGAACATGATTCAAATTTCATGCTATTGTCCTAGGCAAATACAGTCTAGCCTTCCATAAACATTTATTAATCAAAAGAACAGAGCTAAAGTATTCCCAGTGTATTAATCAAATCTACCATGTGTGTGTTGGTCATCAAGTGTTATTGAAGTACCAGTCCAAGGAACCTTCACTGTTGGCTGAGACTACTGGGAATTATAGTTTAGCAATCATTGGAGGAAGGTAATTTCTTTGTTTTGTTTTTTTACCAAGTATATACTGAGCCATGAAGCAAGCTTCCTTATTCCTGTTCCCATGACAATAAGGACTAGAGAGCTTGACTACTGTGCAACGATATATTTAAAAAGGATGGGGTAAGCAGTATTTTTTAAAACAAAAAACATTTACCATGAGAAAAAAAGACATGGTAATCCGTTGCCTGTTACTCTTAAACTGAAGGTTTCTGAAAGAAAATTGGAATAGAGGCATATAGTTTTTATAGTGTAAAATTAATCCCTGAAATATATGATTAAATCTCCTTCCATTAGCAATCAGCTCAGCTTCTTTTCAATGGCATACTTGTAAATTTGTCATCCGCTGCTATATTCCAAAATTATAAATTCCACATATCCAAATGGTTAGAATGAATTTGTCTGCAAGTGCTTAAGGTTGCAGGTGGTAAGGAAATACAGGTAGTTTACATTGTTCACGCTTATGACTGTTGCAGCATCCCCATAGTCATGTGATTTACATTTGGATATTTGACAGCTGGTTCATATTTATGATGGTTGCGGTGTCCAGGGGTCATGTGATCTCTTCTTGTGACCTTCTGACAAGCAAAATCAATGGAGAAGCCAGATTCACTTAACTTGTTACTAACTTAACAACTGAAGTGATTCACTTAACAAATATGACAAGAAAAGTCATAGAATGGGGCAAAGCTCGCTTAACAAGTTCCTCACTTAGCAACATAAATTTTGGGCTCAGTTGTGATCGTAAGTCGAGGATTACCTGTCACCTAAGACTTGGGGACTTCCACTCGCAGAATTCCCCAGCCAGCCATGCACGCATGGCTGGCTGGGGAATTCTGCGAGTGGAAGTCCCCAAGTCTTAAAGTTGGAGAAGTTGGAGAGTCCTGGCCTAATGCAAGAGCTACAAAAGACTTTGAAAAAAGCAGTATCTTGTGTCCTTGTTTTGGCTAAGAAGTATCCTAGGTGATGTTTTTTGACTTCTACTTCTTCCCTAATTTTGGAATCAAGGAGAACAAGTGAATGAATGAAATCAAATCAAATCACTCACATGTCACTCAAATATGCTTTGGATTTAGCCTTTTATCCAAATCAATTAATGTTTTATACCTAGATGAATTTATGGAAAATATTGTTCACACCCAATCCAATGCTATCCCTTTGTAGAAGGAACTCTTATCACACTTCCTCTAATATTATGGCTATTGTCTGTCCTTTGAATGGAACATGCAGATCCAAATTCTTACTTGTTGATAAAGTTCAGTAGATGATTTTCTTCCAGTTATTTTTTTTTCAGCCTAGCTTATGGCACTGAACTATCATGAATTTTTTTTTAAAGGACAGGGAGAAGAAATTTAATTAATAAATAAATAAAACTGTATAAATAAAATAACTGTACCATGGTCTAAGCCTGTGTGGGCAACTATGACAACTTTATGACCTGTGATTGCTCAGGAATTCTGGGAGTTGAAGTCCACAGGTTGCAAAGTTTGCCCACCCCTGTTCTAAGCTGTACTTTTTTAAAATGATACTTTCGCTTTTGTGAGTTTAAAGCTGAGATAAGTTCTGATTACATATGTGGCTAAGCTTTATATGTGAAATAACCTAAAACGAAGTTGCGTTACTTATCCAGGAGGAAAAAAAGGAAAACATCTCTCCCAGACTTGATGAAAACTGTGCCTGGCTGAAACAGTATATTCATTTTAAACTGTGCCTTAATTTGAGATGTTTCTACTTACTCCTTAACCAATCTTAAAAATCTTTCACAGAGCTAAAACACAAACATGACACATAGAATGTACAACTGTGGCTTGAAAATGAAAGAAAAAAAGTAAGAATAGAATACAGTTTGAGAGAAACAGAATATTTACTCATGTTAACATGTACATAAAATACTATGAATTTAAAACAAAACCAGCTGTGGAACTATTATCATGGGTACAGCACTTTTTAGAGCACGCTGATTTACTTTGACTGAAGTGGCATAAAAGCCACTTGCTAACAAATAAGCAAACAAACAAAGCTGGTTTTTTTCCGCTTAGACTTGAGTGATTCTATTTGCTTCTCCTGGATAAAAAGAAAATAGCAGCAGAAACATTTGTGTCACTTTGCCTTATCAGGAATCGCTTTGTGTTATCAGGAACCGCAAGTGGATGGCCTGTAAAATAAGCTGTCAGATGAATTCAGATATATTGCCATTGCATGAAGAGAGAAGAGACAGATTAATTTAATCAAAGGTTGTACTAGAAGTGCAGTAAGCTACTTTCCTTAGGGCTCATGATTAGCACATGCTCAGATTAGAGTGCGCATAGTACTATAGCTTAAATTTATTATTTATTAAATTTATGAAGCTGCCCAATTCAGACATAGATGACTCTGGGCAGCTTTAACATTTAACAAGATAGCATAATTCCCATTTTTTTGTTCGTTTGCTAGACTTGCAGAAATAAAATCTTCAATATTTAAATACAGCTGAAAGATACAGGTCATTATTGCATACACATTCAGTGAACAAAAGCCATCAATAAACACAGTGAATAAATAAGAATGCATGTATGTACATTTGCCACATGGCTCTGTGGTAGGTGAAGAACACAAATAACCTTGCTCCCACGTCTAATTATTTTCAACTTTTCAATAGTTTACAAGGGAAATAAGTGGCCATCACTGTTAAGTATTTTTTTGGAAAAGGGAAGTTTGAATGTCCCATTTGCTTTTGATTACAGGTTAAAATAACATGAACTAAAATTTAGAATTTATCTAGAGCAGGGGTGTCAAACCCAATTGCTTTGTTTTTTTTTTTTTAAATTTGATTTATATGCCGTTCTTCTCCAGAGACTCAGGGCTACTTACAATGCATTAAGCAATAGCCTTCATACTTTTGTATATTTTATACAAAGTCAAATTATTGCCCCCACAAACTAGGTCCTCAATTTACCTACCTTAGAAAGGATGGAAGGCTGAGTCAACCTTGAGCCTGGTGAGATTCAAACTTACGGTAATTGCAGACAGCTGGAGTTAATCACAATGCATTAGTCTGCTGAGCTAGCCAGGCTCTTGTGGGCTGTATCATGACATATGGAGATATTTTTTGCCGTTGCGGGGTCAGATGGGCATGGCCTGCGGGGGCCGGCGCATGTTTGACATGCCTGATCTAGAATGTTGAACATCAGATTTTTCAGAGCAGTGAAAATTAAGAAGATTGAAATTTGGATGTCTGAAGTAATCCTCTGAGCAGTGTAGAATTGTTACAAAAGCTGGTACAACTATATTACCCAGTGCATATATATGCACCGTGGATAATGTACTGTGGACACACAGTATATGCACAGTGTATAACACATAACACACTGTGTATACCTCGTCCTGCTCCCCTTTCTGAGAACTTTCTTTATGGAGAATCTGATTTGAATGCTGGCACAATCCAGCAGTCCCCTGGATTCCCTTGCAGGGGAACTAAAAGTAAAGGAAATAGCACAATTAACAAAAGCCCACACTGCTAAATTGCACTTTGGGCATCAGATCTCTTGTTCAGTCAGTTTTTACAACAGAATAAGAACATTTTGTTGATCTGCCATAAACTTATTATTAGAAGTATAAAGCTATGGTGATTTGAAAATGAGAAGTTTGTTTGTACTTACACAGCATCAGGCACTTTATTGTTAAGATGTTGCTTTTCAAGAAACAAAAGATTTGATCTAGTTGAGAAGCTGCCAAATTAGAATGTGATTCTTGATGAGAGTTAATTGTGTTTCCCAGTGAACACTTCAATCTTCTAGGATAATGATATGCAAAAAGGAAATGTTTTTAACTAAATACACGTTTATCTTAGACTATGAATTACCTGTTAACGAGATACTAATTTTATATATATAAAAAAGGAGCTACCGGTAAGTAATGATGTGAATTTCTAAATTCACCAGGCATTATCATCTGTTCCTTAGGGTGATAATACATTTCTGCTAAAAGCCTGCGAGCCAAGAGACTCCTCTTGCCCAATCATCTTTCCAATATCCAGATTTTCACAGTGGGTAGGGTTTCTTTGCCCAAGCTATTGTGTATCTCGGGCTCCAAGGATCTGGCATCATAAGGATCAATTGCAGGATCAAAGGCCTCGCTAGAGTTTATTGACTACTCCTACACGCATTGCTGGGATGGGCAGGAAAACCCTTCTCCATTTCTAAGTAAGAAGAATATCATTCATTGGAAAAAGAAAAGTGCAGATTCAGGACCCACGGCCTCCGTTGTCATTTTATTCCCTAAAAAGCAAGAGGGGGTGTCGTCCTTCAGCACGGGGAAGAGGACAACTGGTCATAATCAGGACATTTAAGCAGAGCCGGGTAATTACTGTTCATTTGGAGGGAGGCATCGCTGGAGATGTCAGAAGGGCTGCGTCCCCGGACCCATGCCTCGGGGTGAAGGAACTGGCCTGAGTAATCGGAGCAGTTGCTAAGACGGGGTCGGTAGAAGCCAGAGTGTGGCCGATATATCTCTTCAGCAGTGTACCTTTTCATGAACAGGTAAACAGACATGACACCTGCACTCTGGAAGAGAAAGAGAGAGAGAGAGAGAGAACTAAAGCAATGCTTTGACACTTGGTTGGCACTTCTGGTGGAAAGATAGGATGCAATGCGCTATTGATCCAAGTGGACAAGGCAGCCATTGCAATGAAACATGCAGCTTTCGGCATCAACAGCGCCATTTCTCACAAGCTGCGATGATTAGAACTCTTCTCACTGAAAGGAGCAGATCTGTGGGAAATTTTTGCTGGTCGAACTACTTTGAGCTTAAAATATAATATCAAGTACCAATTCATTTGCTATTGACAGAAAAGCCATCAATCACCGTCACACTGGTCCACACTTTTGTCTGACAAAAATATTCCTTTGTGGGAATATTTTTCTAAATCAATAAGCAATTTTGAAACCTATGATGTTTACAAAGATAGACCTTTTGGGGGGGGGCTTTTAATTCAAGGCTTTTGGGGGTAGTTGAGAATCACAGTAACCTCACTGGATAGCTTAGAGGGAAAACGCTTTAATAGGAATCCAATTTCGAGAAGACAGAATAATTTATTTGTTCTTCGTTTTTTCTTATATGAGTAATATTCTCGGAAACTATCTTTTCCTGATTGCATTCAAAATTCTGTAATTTCTCGCAACCCCTTTTAGGCAGTATAGGATTATGAGCTACACCTTCAAAAGAAGATTCCTCAAGCAACTGTTCTCCATATAAGAGAGAGGCCCAATATATTTACCAGCTTGTCTTTCTTTCAAACGATAATCACAAGGGAACAAAATCTCACTTGTTCTAACAGAGGAATCAAGCTGAAGTAATCAAGACCAGAAAACATGGTGTTTAGGAAAACTACGATAAACTGCTTAGATGGAATAGAGTTTATGTCAACTTAACAGAGAAATACAGGAATTGAGCACAACTTAATTAATTCCTGGCAGTATAGAACAATTTGTTACTTTAGCTCAATTTACTGATTTGTCTATTGCCTGATCCCTCTTGTTCTACAAGCCTTCACTCGGAGAAAATGGTTTTTCTCTAGTATCGTTTTCAAATGTTTTTCCAGTATGGATCACAAATGTGTATTGAAAATATGCTTTGGAACTGAAGAGGAACCTGTTATAAGCAGATAACTGAACAGACATTTAAGACAGGGCTGTGATATGCCTAAGTGGACTGAGCATTCATTAGAGTTCAAAATAAATTTCTAAAAATATTTCACAGTGTGGCACATGTATGAACTTTACAATTTTGATTCTGATGTTAATAAGATCATAATGATAGGGTACGACTCTATTGCATACTGTGTGGAAGGGGGAAAATATCCAGCAGTAAACCTAATTTACCTTATTTTGAAGCAAGGAAAAAAAAAACCTCTGTTGCTATAATCAAAATGGTTTCCACAGCTATTAAAAGTCCGGAGTCTAAATTGGCCTGAGTTACACTGAATGTTAAGAGTCAAAGATTTAACTCTTTTATCTATTATAAATGGCAGACCTCTGACATGTAACCTCCAATACTAGAATTCTCCAGCTAGTATGGCTGTTGCTGAAAATTATGGGGATTTGATGTTCAGATATGGACATCAAGGTGCTCAGATGGGGGAAGACTGCTGTAATGGAATGATTTTGTTATTAATTTAAAGGAACAGCAATCAAAAAATGATTGCCATGGAATACAAGGGCATTGCCAGTCCTCTTGGCCCCTTCTTGTGCTCTTTGCCCCTAAATAAATATACAGAACTTATGTTACCGAGTTTCTGATCAGGTGACAACAATGTGTACTTCCCATAGTGTGTCCAATGGGCTCATCTTACCTCAGTTAGGAGGAAAGAAATGGCAGAAAAACCAAATGACCAGCCATATTTGTAAGTGAAGTATGTCTCTGAATCCTTGGTTCTGTTGAGCATTTCATCATTGATGGTGGAGATGTACAATACGAGCCCCACCACCAGAGATAAACCTGGGAAGCAAAAGTTTTGGTCAAAATATACAAAAAACAAAACAAAACAACCTACTGCAGAGAATCAAAGCAACCTTCAACTTGCTTTAGGAGAAGCATAGAAAACACATGATCTCTCCAATTGCTATAGGAGAAACCTCCTCATTCTGGTTCCTACTAGAATAGTGCATCACCACCTCAGCAATACCAGGTGTGTGGACTTCAAGTCCCAGCATTCTCACCAAGAACTATGCTGGCTGTGGGATTTGAAGTCCACACAACTAGAAATTGGCAAGATAGGCAAACACTGTAGAATTATTGGAAATCACCTTCCAGATGACCATCCTGGGACTGGGGGTTAAGAGAAGTGAAGTCCACACTTACCATGGACACAAAATTAGAGAAAGATGTTGTAGGACTCGTCTCTACTCCTGGGTGTGAACAGGAATTAAAGTCTAAAAATATCTAAAGACCATAGATTTCCCAGTTTGTTTTAAGGTGGCACTGCATTTGCAAGTGTGGATAGGGAAGAGGCATTAGGCCAAAGTTGCATCTGTGGTTACTGAGAAATGAGGATTTAGTGTTGAATTAAACGACAGACTTAAATTCTTAAATAATCTTCTTCTGATCTACTTGTAGATCGGGGACTGTAAGTAAAAGCTTTTAAGCTCTGCAGCTATGGTTGCTTGTTTAATACTCCGTTAATGCTATGAATAAAATATGGGCTTTCCCTCTCAGATGGAGACACGTTTCCAGAAATCTTTTTAGTTCAAGCCTCGTACATTAATTCCATTTACCATTATGTCATAGATCAAAGAAAGTTTGTCTAGAGCTACATAGAATTGAAATGTAACCAAGATTGCAACTGTGAGCAAACTACAGGCTTTTATTGCTGATTTTTTGCTTTAAGAACTTCCTTTATAATCTGCCCTGTAAGTACATAAATAAAATGTCTCTTTATATTCTTCTTGATAATTTTTTTTTGTCTTTTAATGACTCTGTAATCTCTTGCATCGGGATGGAGTGAGGGCAACTGAATGGAGCTGGGAGAGTGTTTACTGGACGGATGCCCTTTCTGTCGCCAATGCAGAGTTCGCAGCTGATATTTACTCATTGTGCCCAGAGAAAGAAATATCTGCCACTACCTAGGACTGAACTCACAGCCTCCTGATTGTGAGGTGAGAGCTCCACCTCTTGGCCACTGCACCACTCTATATTATTAATATATCTCCTTGATATTGCTAAGCTAAATAATCTTCCATATTGTATTTTATTTTGCCTTATGAATTTAGATCTCTATTTCAAATATTTCAGTTGAAATATACTCAAAAGCAATTTTATCAGAATTATGTTATTGTTTTTTAAATAATATGACATTGTAAAGTCGTACAGGATGTCTCATTATATATTGGCTATTGCAAGAATAAGGCAAAACTGTGACAGAGTATTTCTGAAGTATCATGGAAACATCCAATTTAATGGAAATTTTAGCTGCAGTTTCTTTTATCTGGTTTGGTTCTATTTATTTTATATTTAGAAATTCTACTTGACACCCATTGTTATACATCCTTGTAATAGACTTTGGCCCTTATGAAAAAGAGTCTCATTTAATGACTATGTGAATGATATATCGCTCAGGAACAAAAATTATCTAATCTGTTTACATGCAAAATTTAAACACTTTCAAAGGAGCAAACATAAATAAATAGGACATTTTTATCAGGTTGCTATCCTGGAGTTTGTCTGACTCCCATCTTCTTCTGTTTTGGGGGTATTCTTATAATTAACTATAATATCTGGTGTTGAAAGGATTTGGTTGATTGATTCTGTTTCTTTTCCACTCCTCCTTCAAGTAACTCACAATGACTATAATCCTAAAACTGCCTTTGTTTTATTCTTACAACCTTGTGTGGCAGTATAAGTAAGAAATAGCCTCCACCACAAAATCATCTAATGCCAACTTTTTAAAATAAATATTACAGTCACTGACCGGAATTCTACAAGAAAACAATAAATTACAATAATGGAAAAAGTTTCTATTTCAAATAAAATAAGGTAACATTCAGTTGTGGCTAGATCATTGAGGCGACCAGGGTCTGCCTTTTACAGATAGCATAACATACGCAAAGAAAAACTAGTAATTAAGCAACTGCACAACTATGGCACCCTGTTCCAGTGAAGAGAGGCACACTGTCATGTCACAGTACAAGGAAAAGCTAAATTCCACATATGCTAATATTCCCAAATTGTTGCCTATTCTATCTCACTTCTCAGACACCTGCTCCAAGGGACTGAATTCAAATGTATCTTCCAATAACGGTTGTTTTGAAAAGATAAAGAGAGATTGAGGAGGGAGGGAGGGAGAGAGAGAGGGAGGGAGGGGGAGAGAGGGAGGGAGGGAGGGGAAGGGAGGGAGAGAGAGTGGGAGGGAGGATGGGACGGAGGGAGATATGCCATTTTAAAACTCACCAGACAAAATAAAGAAGATTCCAGACACAAAGGCCAAGATGGTTCTATGTGGCCGGATATGCCCAATGTTGCTCAAGATGAATCCAATAAACATGAAAAAGAGACTCACCAGGGGGAACGGGGTGGCAGAACGAATCATTTCTATAAAAATCATAAGTGAGAAAGAGTCATCGAGGGTCAAAATAAGATCACAAGTAGAAGGGATATTTTTTGTACTTATAATTCATGAATTTTCCAGTTTCTTTTTTTTTGGTCACTCTTTCTATGCAGTTTGTAGCAACCCTTAAATTTCAGGATCACCCCCAAATATGTAAATATATTCTTATCTGATATTTTGGAAACAAATGTAATGAGTGTTATGGGAAGGGATTCCCTACATCACTACAAAAATATACAGACACATGCCTACAGAACGCCCACTAGTAGAAAAGATATTTCTGCTTTGCATGAATTTTATGTTATTTCTTTTCCAATTCCGTTTCCTTGGCTTGTTTCTTTTAATGTTAAGTCCACTTGAAAAGCTAAGGCCACAGTAAAGAAATCTCAAGACTCCATATGATTAACCTTGTGGAGGTAATTTACGTGTAACTTTCTGAATTACTGAACCACTCTGTGGACAATGTACATCAGTCCACCACCAAGTACCACCACCAGAAGACCTGTCAATCCAGTGGGAGGGAAGGGTCACCTCCATTATAGCTGCTAGGAGACTGAAAAAGAGGCTATGTTTGAGAGTAGTGGTAAAAGCATTAGATTTAGAGCCATACTGTCTTACTTCTCAGAAAAAGAGACCTTAGGGCCCTACTGCTGTGGGGTAATTCCATACTGAATGAGGCAAATATACCTTCATGGATTACTGTACATCTCCTTATATTAAGTCTCAATGGCAGCTTTATTGACTTTTCCATCCATGAAGGTGGGAAAGGGCACTCACAGGACATTTTGGTTTCATCCACAGGCCTCCTTTTTAAATTTTCGTAACCAAATTTCTGACAGGGAGGTTTCCTTTCTTTCCATTTGCCTTTCTTCTTTTCCATTTGCCTTTCTTCTTTTGTGGAATGGAGAAGGATTTAGAAGGAAAAGCTATCAGTATCACTTTCATCTGAGCTCTGGGTTGTCTAATGGTATCATTTTTGTCAAGGCAATCTAATTTCCTCCAGATGTTTTGGATATCAGCTCCTTCAGTGGTCAGGGATGGTGTGGTTTGCAATCCAAAACATCTACAAGTCATGAGGTTGCCTATTTCGGGCTTGTTACTTGCATGGTAAGTTGACTACGATAACATTGCATGTTCTGTCCACATTATCCATTGCTTGGATTCTCTTTCCAAACTGTTTCTGGTGATCGGTACCCATCCTTGATGAATGATGGCATTGTTGCCATGGACACTCGGAGAATGCCTGGCAGCATTGCTCTTTATGTATTAGCTCTTATTTGAAATAGTAACCTATTGGTTTGCTGCTTGAACAATTATCAGATCATAGCAACAGCACATGGAAATCGACAGTGGCCCAGTGAAATGAGATAGCAAGAACAGCAGTGAAGCCCTCTCTTTTTCTTCTCTTTGCAAGCACTTAGATACAATAGTTACCTTCAAAGCAAACAACCAGAAATCAACTGAAAATGAAGCAACAGTCTGGGCTTTCCTCCTTCTCCCCCACAACCACTGATGCAGCTGTTTGTTCAAGTAGTGCTGCAAAGATCTGGACAAGGACTAGATGGCACCAAAAAGTGTTTTCTTCATCAGTTTGGCACCATCTAATGGCTATGTGCATTTTTGCTTAAGATTAAGATTAAGATTCTTATCTCTTTTCTATATACAGGTAAAGGTAAAGGTTGCCCTCGCACATATGTGCTAGTCGTTCCCGACTCTAGGGGGCGGTGCTCATCTCCGTTTCAAAGCCGAAGAGCCAGCACTGTCTGAGATGTCTCTGTGGTCATGTGGCCGGCATGACTAAACGCCAAAGGCACACGGAATGCTGTTACCTTCCCACCAAATGTGGTCCCTATTTTTTCTACTTGCATTTTTTACGTGATTTCGAACTGCTAGGTTGGCAGAAGCTGGGACAAGTAACAGGAGCTTACCCTGTTACGTGACACTAGGGATTTGAACCACTGAACTGCCGACCTTTCGATCAACAAGCTCAGCGTCTTAGCCACCGAGCCACCGCATCCTACTTTTTTAATATAAAAAGTCCCTCCTTTTCTATATAAGGACACATAAATCTTCCCTGACTCAGAAAACAGGAAGCACCTACTTAAAACATTGATAGTTGATTCAGAGGTCAGCTGGACATTCATGGGCATGACATACTCTATTGTGAAACATCTCCCATGTTCTTCACCTGCAAGAGGAGAAATCTTAGAGAAATGAATTGCTTTCTTTCACACCCAAAAACTTTATTCAAAATCAATAGATTTAAAAGTTTTGAATCAATTGTTCTCTGCCCCAATACTGATCAATGAGTTCCTAAATTTCCAAAGATTTCAGGCTAGTCCATGTGAATAATCGTTTAAATGGCACGAGTAAATAGCAAATATAGAGAATCTAGATGGATTTAGTGGTTTGTAATGGATTGTGGGATAGGGGTTCTCCTAGAGAATAAAAGAAAGAATAAAAAAGAGTGAAAGCTATACAGTTAATGAAAGATTGAGATAAGTGGGTATGTCTGGTGTAACGAAGAGGACTATGGGAGATATGACAGTAGTCTTCCAGTATTTGAGGGGCTATCACGGAGAAGAGGGAATGGACCTCAAAGCACCCAAAGGTAGGACAAGAAGCCACCAATAGAAACTTATCAGAGGGAGATCCAACCTAGAACTAAGGAGAAATTTGACTGTGAGAGCAATTAACCAGTGGAATGGCTTGCCTTCAAAAGTTGTGGGTGCTCCATCACTGGAGATTTTCAGAAGAAACTGGGCAGCCACTTGTCCAGAATGGCTGCTCAAGTAGAGGATTGGACTAGGAAAACTTCAAGATCCCTTCCAACCCTATTATTGTCTGTTCTATGTTCTAAACATAGGAGGCCCTTAATTGTTTCTCTGTCCCCTCATAGTCCTAAACTATATTATTTCCATCCACACCTGCAAACAAATCTATATGTAAGTTTACTCTGAAGAAAAGTACTACAATGGTCCCAACCAGAGCTTTCCTTAGAGTGCCAAATGCAGGCATGAACCTCCTGTCCACATCAGAACTCTAGAGGAAGCAAAATAATTAACCTCTCTAATCCAAATAAACCCCCTAAATCTGCTCCTTACTTTTAAAAAGCAATTCACACATCCGCCCAAGTTCTAACTGCACATATCATGTCTCCAAAAATATGCCACTTAAACACAAGGCTTACAAAGCATCATGAGCAAAAGAAGATAATTTGTATGTACTTAGACATTTTTCTGATTCATGTTAATTCTGGGACTTTGACATTAATTATTGTTTCATCTTTCTAATAACAGATAATAAATACAAGGCAGGACATCACTTTCTTGTTCTTCTTGGGTTTCTGGCTCGACTATGGACAATTAGCTCTTGAAAGATCCTGAATATCATTCACCTAGCTAGGCAACTCATTGAGTCTGGAGTGTGGTATCCCTACCATTCATTATACAACTGGCACTCTTTAAGATAGTAAAGGTCTAGAGAAGATTGAGAACTCATTACACAGGAATGCGGTCCTGGTCCTGGTGTCCTTATTAGGAGTTGTTCCCTCCTCTTTCTCTTAACTACAGATACTCCTCAACTTACAATCATTCATTCAGTCATCATCACCATCTTTTAACAATCCCATAATCCTTTGTGGGGTGGAGTCTGGGCAACTGAATGGAGCTGGGAGAGTGTTTAATGGCCGGATGCCCTTCCTGTCGCCAATGCAGAGTTTTTGTTCAGCAGAGAGAGACATATCTGCCTCTACCTAGGATCAAACTCACAGCCTCCTGATTGTGAGGCGAAAGCTCCACCCTTAGGCCATGGCACCACTCCACAATCATTCATTTAGTGACTGTTCAAAATTATAACAGCACTGAAAAAAGCAACTTATGATCATTTTTCACACTTGGTTGTAGCATCTCCATGGTCATGAGATCAAAATCCGGACGCTTGGTAACTGATATGTAATTATGATTAGTGTCTTGGGGTCATGCGACCTCCTGACGAGCATAATCTTTGAGGAAGCCAGATTTGCTTAAAAGTGATAAGAAAGGTTGTAAAATGGGGCAAAACTCACTTAATAATTGTCTTGCTTAACAACAAAAAATTTGGGCTCAACTATGGTCACAAATTACCTATAGACATTTCTGGATGGGTTTTTTGAACAGGTAGATTTGCACTCAAATAATGATTTTGTTTGCATCTATGTACATCTACACTGGGTGTCAGATTTAATTTGTTCCAAACCATTTAATGGAGCGGGTTCCGCCTTTAAAATAAACTAGCCATTCCCTCCCCCTTAAAATATTGAAAATAAAAACAACGAAGTAATGTGGACATGCATTAAAAAAAGAGAAATATTTCATAACCATTCATATAAATTAAATCGTAGGGGAACATTAATGGAATTTCCTAATCCTTTCAATACTTTTAAGGCATGAAGAATAGAAGCATGAGGAAAACCAGATTTACTTTTGCCCGAAGTACCATACCTGCCAAAAAGCAAACCCTCCAGAGGCCAGAATGCAGAGACATCTTGATTTCGGTACTTTGGTTTTGGGGCAGGATGATCCCTTCCTCCAGATACAACCAATAGTCGGTGCTCACTGCAATCCCCAGAAATCCCAATCCACTCACAGCAAAGACACTGCTGAGCAGAGTCAGCGCTTTCCTGCCGCAGGTGCTCATTCTCCAAAGCATCAGGGTATGCTGGGGCACCAGAGAATTTCTGCATGGACAAAGATATCCGTCATCACTAACCGCAAACTCTTCACTTCTGTGGAACTACAAAACTACATCTACTCACCTTCTCTCTTATAGTCACTTTGAGCAGATATATCATACTCCTAATAAGATAAGGCTACAATCACAAAATGTGGGCCAAGATGTAGATCCATAACCCCCTCCCCTGAATCTCTTAATTGCCATCTAGTGATAGTCTGAATCTTGTTATCCCAGACAGAGTTGGCACATAAGAAGCTGAAAATCCAAGACATAAAGAAGAAACCTTCCTTTAACGTGTCATAGAGCACTTTACTTAATTATTATGTAGTTTCTACAATCCAGTTTAGGCCACAAAGGGTCTGAAGTGTTGCCCATCAATAAACCTTCCAATTGATTGCTCCAGGTTAGAAATGCAGTTAAATACATAAATAAAAAAACATTAAAACATGGGCAGATACAGTAAAGAACTCATAAAATCAGAAAGTCCTAAACTAGGACTCAAGGCCACTTTATCTGAATGAAATATTCTAGAGCTGGGAGTATAACCTGGGACAGATAAAGATAATTACAGAATGTGATAGATCACCAATAAGTGTGGCAGCATGTTGTCAAACTAATTGTTACCTGGAATGTCCCTTTTTCTCTCTCCATATATTGTCCTGTTGGCTCATCCAGTTATATCTAGTCTGCTGCTAGCAACCCACTTGGAATTGGATGCTAGCAGCAGCCATACATCAAAAACAACAGGCTGACATTGAGAGAAAATTTTCCCCACTGTGTCATTACATTAACAGCAGGCCAGTTAAGCTGGATGTGACATGACTAGAAGACTTGGAAAAGCATATGGGAATAGAACAAAGGGCTAACATAAATTCTGGCTACTACAGCTGGGAGAATGTTGGGTGCCTTGTAAACTGATGAAAGTCCCATTTGAATTTGGGGCTTGTCCCACCAACCTGAGCATTGTGTTGAGGTTCTTCAACAGACTTCAATCAATATGGAAAGATTCCCCACCCCCCAAAAAAGGGTATTTGAAGGTCTAGATGAAGGTGGACAACTTTTTTTGTTGTTCTGTGTCATGATGGAGGCTACACTGAAAAGATGATGAGGCCATGTCTAAAAATGGGGTGAATCTAGATAATAATCCCTTGAGCCCCAAATAATTTGAAACGGATTGTTTCCAAGGTGTTAAATTATATATAAACATTTAGAACAAGCACAATAGAATCACACTAAAATACAGGGGCGGGGGGGGGGAGGGGAATCTGCCAATTTTCATCAGCAAACCTGCACTGGTCCAAAAGCCACAAACTGGTGAGGGGTGGTGGTTTCAAGAGCAACCCAATCCTAATCAGAATAAAATACAATTTCAGTCATAAATTAAACTTTGCAATAGCAGATAGAGCAGTAATTAACTCAAACTAGGTCATTTTTATATAAAGGGGGAAAACCCTTGAGAAGGCAGTTGTAGAATGTAAACAAAGGAAAATGTAATACTACTGAAAATCAGAAGGAAATAAATTAAAACATCAAATTTAAAAAAACTCATACAGAGGCAACGAAGATTTCTTGACACTTTGCAAACGCCTAGGAGCTCTTTCACAAGTCAAAATTTATTCCATTTGCACAGATGATAAAGTAGGTCAAAAACTTTATTTTGACACTCATTCACAACTCAAATTAAAGCTGACACCTGAAGCACAGAAGTGTCAATACGGTCATTAGAAACACTATCTCCTTCAGAATGAATGGATGTATCAAACAACTATATCTTTGACTTGATGCTACCATGGACCATAATAATACAGCTCATGATCTTTTTTGGAATTTAATCCAAAGGCCATGTCACTTAGTGCCAGTAGTTCCACAGGGAAATGTTATTTGATTAGCCCAGTAGCTACAGAGATTCCATAGTAGGACTGGAAAGCAGAAAAGGAATTGGAGCAATTCTAGGCCTTCTTTAATTACCCCTTCATTTCTAGCTTTCAAAAAGATGATACTCTGATAAGCTGTTATGTAAAACAGGCTTGAACAAAGCTATACAAAACAAAGAACCATCTGCCAACTGAAAAAAAATATATATATGGGGTCATGTCTAACTAGAGGAGATATGTGATATATTTTGAGAAGAGAGGAGGTATAACTGAAGGCTGTCACACACTTTTATGCATGAAGCTGATAAATTATGATGGCACCAAATCAATCCTCATCTTCTAGGGGTCGGAGTTTTAAGAGTCCTCAGCTTCGAAAATGCCCACACAAATCAAATCATAGCGGTATCTTTTCTCTATCAAGATTGTATATCATATCATATCATATCATATCATATCATAATTTATATTGTATTATATTATATTATATTATATTATATTATATTATATTATATTATATTATATTATATTATATTATATTATATTATAATATTGTATTATATTATATTATATTATATTATATTATATTATATTATATTATATTATATTATATTTTTTATTTTATTTATTTTATTAGATTTATAAACCGCCCTACTCCCGAGGGACTCCGGGCGGTGTACAGCCATAAATAAAACATATAAATACAAAAATTTAAAATAGAATAAAACAAATTAAATAATTTGGCTGACAATTTAAAACCCCAGTAATTTAAAACAAATTAAAATTGGCAATTAAAAGGGGAAAATAACTTAGGTCAGGCCGGCTTGTTGAAATAAATGAGTCTTGAGCGCGCGATGGAAGGTGCGCAGGTCCGGGATCCTCCGTATATCCAGAAGGAGCTCGTTCCAGATGGTAGGTGCTCCCACAGAGAAGGTTCTCCCCCTGGGGGCCGCCAGTCGACATTGTTTGGCCGACGGCACCCGGAGGAGCCCCTCTCTATGGGAGCGTACAGGCCGGTGGGAGGCTATTGGTGGTAGTAGGCGGTCCCGTAAATAACCAGGTCCTAAGCCAGGGAGCGCTTTAAAGGTGATAACCAAAACCTTGAAGTGCACTCGGAAGACCACCGGGAGTCAGTGTAGCTCGCGCAGGAGAGTGTTACATGGGAGCACCACGTCACTCCCATAACCACCTGTGCGGCCGCACTCTGCACCAGTTGGAGCCTCCGAGTGCTCCTCAAGGGGAGCCCCATGTAGAAAGCGTTACAATAGTCCAGACGGGAGGTGACGAGGGCTTGAGTGACTGTGTGTAAAGAGTCCCGATAATAATATATTATAATATATTATAATATTATTATAATATTATATTATTATATATAATAATATAATAATTATATTATTATAATTATAATATTATAATATATAATAATATTAATATAAGAATATAATAATATAATATATATAATATAATATAATAAATATAATATAATAAATATATTATATTATATTATATTATATTATATTATATTATATTAT
Source organism: Masticophis lateralis (assembly GCA_030761175.1). Taxonomy (NCBI): domain Eukaryota; kingdom Metazoa; phylum Chordata; class Lepidosauria; order Squamata; family Colubridae; genus Masticophis; species Masticophis lateralis. Next base: position 132,604,000 of record JAUDYJ010000002.1, on the reverse strand, counting down.
ATTATATTATATTATATTATATTATATTATATTATATTATATTATATTATATTATATTATATTATATTATATTATATTATAATATTATATTGTCACTTTGTAGGACTGCCCCATCCTGAAGTAGTATACCAAATCAGGTGGCTATGGACCATGTACACCACTGACAGCCATGCAACTTTCTGACCTCTCAGCACTCATTGGAGAGTCTTAAACACGTTTACTTAACACACCAGTGTTCCAGACTATATAAAGCTGACCCTGATCAAAAGGAAAGTCTCACCATCAGCAGTTGCAAATAAGCCAATTGTAAGTGTAGCTGCTGATTGGCTGGTGCTGTGCTATTAACTGCAAGCAGAAGATGCTTAGAATCCCACACCAACCTCTTATTCTCCTACTGCCACAGCAACAAAATTCAGTAGGACTTGTTCTTGAGTGCATTTATCATATACAATTTCAAAGCCAATATGTTGAGTACCCTTGTTTAACATTACTGGATCCATTTGCAGTGAGAACTTGGGTTTTCATAATTAAACCACTAATTCCTATCTATGCATGCTGGCAGGCAAGGCCATTTTTAACACACTTCCAGAGATCAATCAAATATGTTGGCCATATTAAGGTAATCTTGAAAGGATCCAGTACATCAGAAATGACACCCCTTCAACATCCCTCATGATTTAGTTGTGGCTCTTCATCCCTACTGAAGTGAACTGGAGGAAAACCAACGAATACTCTATCCAGAGGACAGAGCCATCAGTTGGTCAAACGCCAGTAAATTAGCTTTCAATGATTTGTGGATTTTATTCTCAGCAACTGCCATTAAATTCAGTTCTGAGTCCTGGCACACTGAGAACATGATATACACGTACTGTACAATGTGCTAAATAAAGCACAGAAAATCTTGCCTAATGCCAAGGCTATTCAGTTCAAACTCCACTGCAACACAAAAGATGTATTTGTTATTTTTGCACAGGGGGCATTTTCAGATGTTTTGGAGTGGATTTTCAGTAGCTATTTCCTTTTTTAAATATTCCTTTTTAACCTTAGAACTGTCTTTGGGGGGCGGGTGGAATCAAACAACTGGCATTTTTAAAATCTTATTAGGCTTACATTGGCTGAGTGGGCACAAAAGATAATTCACGAGTGATCATATTTTCTTTCTATCAAGACAATAGCTGGGGAATGAGAGAATTTTGAGTCCAAAATCTTTTTATTTACTTCCGGATATACATCTTCTTTCCGCTATTGCCTAAACAACAATGGGAGATGGTCTTAAATCCCTGCTAGAACATCACCAAAATAAGATTTCTTCCTTTGGCTATCGATTTCTATTTGCCTCCTTCAAAATGGTCTGCACTCTTTGGACATCTTTCCAGTGAAAGATTGGCATCAAAACAAGTTACAAAATAGAACAGTAAGCCCTCTAGCTAATGAAGCTTACTATATGAGCCCATTAAAAAGATAAGAAATCCCACCAAGGACAACATTAATTCATCTATATAGTTTTCTTAGAAGTCTTGTTGCCTTCCCTATCTTGCCCACAATCTTGGAGTTTGCTATAGTTTCCCATCCTAGTACTGACTAGCTTTTCTTAACTTCCAAGTTCAGACAAACTGCAGCAAGGGCAGAGGTAATAATAAACAATAAGAAATGCTTTCTTGGCATTCTGGGAAATTACATCTACTATAGCTGGAAAATATCAAGCTGGGAAGACTCCTCTTTTGTACGTAATGGACTACTTTGTCTTGATCCTGATAACAGGCTGAATCTGTGAAGTTATATTCTAAAAACATCTTTTGAAAGAAAGAAAGTTTTAATGTCTGAATAACAGCTAGACAGATGCCAATGACCATGGTTACTTATTGGAGCACTTGAGAGAGAGCAAATGGGGGTTGGGAAGTCCTCTTTCGAATGACTTGGCTCCTATGCTTCTGGTTGCACATCTATTTCATTCCCTGAACATAATTCTAATCTATTATTTAATATCAATATGAGCTTTTTGAGAAAGGCCATTCATAGATTTGAAGTTAGATGGCACTAGTTTGCTGATGATACTCAACCTTTTTTCCATTCCTGCTAACTTAGAGTTAGATACATTTAGGGTGTCCTAAATGAGTTTGATGTGGAAAAATAATCTGTAGTTAAACTCAGAAACAATGATTCTGGGAAATGGATTTTAGGATTCAGAAAACATGCCTTTTAGGATAAGGATGCACCCCCATTTATAGGCCATATTCTAATCTGGCAAGATTCCTTGGATCCAGCTCTTATGATAGACAGCCACAATATTGGTGACAAAAAGGATTTGTCAGCTGATAAATCACCAAAAGTCAAAAAGACCTCGTTTCACTCATACAACTAGGCCAACTTATTGCCATGTGTTCTTCTTTTTTTTTTTTATGGGGCAGTCCTTGAACTTGATGCAAAAATTGCAGCTGGCCCAAAATACGGTGTGTGGTGCCTAAAATCACACATTGTCCCCCTGATGAAACAGTTGGTGAGTACTTGCTTTTCAGATCAAATTCAAGATGTTCCCTGTAATGCTTGAAATGTTACATGAGTATTACCCCAACTGCCCACTTTAGGTCAGTGCCTTTTGTGAGTTCAGCCAAGGATGCATTTGGGCTCAAGGACTGCTTTCTCCATTGCATATCCCACAAGGTGTGACAAATTATCCGTGGAATTGAAGCAAGCCCCCTTCTTGCAGTCTTTGTATTTTTAGCTATATCTTTTTATTAATAATTGTTTTTATCAGGTTTTTTTAAGAGAGGGAGATTGCATTGCTGCAAGCAACCCAGAGATGTAAAGTTAGCCAGCCACATAAAACTTTGGAATAAATCAATCGCTAATTTAATTTAATTTAATTGCTGCAAAACCTCATTTTAGTTCTCTGTTATGTCAACTGGCATCAACGTCATTCTTTGCAGGCTCCTTCTTAAAAGCTCCATGCTATTCTCACCTCTGCCCAGCTGCCCCTATGTAATATTGATGTCCACGGCTTATGACTGGCACTGTCTCTGATGTAGCTCTGTAAATGGTGCCAGCCATAAGCAGAGGGCATCAATATTACATAGGGGCAGCTGGGTAGAAGCAGGCAAGAAAAGAGGAACTCAGAAATTGCACATAAGAGCTCCAGGAAGGAGCTCCAGGATTTGCAAATAAAAAGGAAATCATTGTTATCACAGCAATCTTTGTCTAAAGTAATGTTGTGTCCTCTACAGGTGAAATCTGGTTAATTAGATTGTTTGTATACCCAGAATCCTGATAAATTTCAATTGGAAAAGTTTTCCAATGCTTTGCAAATGAACTCCAAATGGACTGAGTAGATGGGGTGGGAGAATCAAGTCATCATTTGCAGTCTTTCAGCTACTAGTGATGGAACATGTCCACTGACCTTATTTGCTATTCTATTCCCATACAGCCAGGACATTTTTTTCTCCTTCATAGTCTAAATATTTGCAGTTTGAAGACCCAGGAATTCCCCCATCATCATCTTGAAACAGAAGCCTGTAGTTTGCAATCCCATAAAAACCCCTCTGGGAGTGCATCCTGTTTAAATCAAGGTGACTTCCATCTTGAGGGCTGCTGTGCAGGCTTTTCCAGTAAGGGAGTATTCCAGATGGGGAGAAATTTAAAGGCTAAGAGCAAATAGCTAGGATTAATGGAAAGAAGGAAGGGAAGGAATGCAAATTATCTGGCAAGGGCCTTTTGAAATTAGCTCTCATCTCAAAGCCAGATAATTGGTAGGTAAAATAATTATTGTCTATAATGTCTCACGTTGCTTTCTGTAATTTTCCTGCATTTTTTCCCTCTTTTGCTATACAACAATTTTTTCCCTTTCAGTGCTTTAGGATCCATTTTTCCTCATGTTATCTGTAGCTGAATTTGTTCTCATTTATTTTTTAACATTTACTGTCCATTCTGTTGTTAAATATTTCCTTGCACATCAGAAGTGATCCACTATGCCCGCTATTACTGCAAAAATCAGCCCACATTAATTCAATGGGACTTCCAGTATACGAGTACAGTATTCTTTCTTCTCCTGGATTGGAAGGATTTCTTTCAGAAATGCCTTTTGCTTGCATTCTTTAAAATTCAATGATAGTCAAAATACCAAAATTTTTAAAAATCCCAACTGTAGGTCTATTTTGGGTGAAGTTATATTCCCCCCCCCCAATTTTTTGTTGTACACCATGGTAAACTCCCCCCCCCCCCCACTCTATTCTCTCTTCAAGAACAAGGTTTGAAATCTAAATGACAATCCTTAGAATAAAATACCTTTACAAATACTGGGAATGTTAAAATGGCTCTGGTAACTAATCCTTTTCAGAGGTACCCTCAGGGCAGCCAAGAGAGAAAAACAGCAGCACACTCTTGAGACGCAAGATTCACCCTTTTTGTACGTGCACTGGTATGTCCACGCATATACAAAATGGGCACAGCTCGGAGCACACTGGCACAGCGTAACTTTCATCATTTTGATTTAAGCCCTCCAATTTGGCAAAGATCTTTTTTTTCAAACTTCCGTACAAATTTGGAGCCATTAAGGTAAAATAGCTGCCTCTGATTGCCGGACTTATAAATTAATTTCTAACTGAAATGAAGTGGGAACGAAGCTGCTTAGTACCTCAAAAAAGTCAATTGGTCCTGAAATTAACAATCAAATCTCCCCCAGGATTGTTCCAAGGATACCTGGGTCTTTGCATCTTAAACTTGAGGTCCCAAAGATAGGTAGGGCACTCTCAATGCTTCTGTACATACACATCCTCTTGTAATATGTCTAACACCAGCCTTACTGTTGTGATCTGACAGTCAGAACTGGGAAACAAACTCTTTTTTTATCAGTTTCCCATTGGATTCCTACACGCAATACACTGTTCATCCTATTATTTTCATCCTAACAACAATTATACAACAGCTTAATTTTCATCCTACTTTATGCAGAGGAAGAAGAGACCAAGACACAACAAAGTCAGCTGAGACTAATTAAGAGGCATCCAAATGTGAAGAGCAACAGCAGTTTTACTTTCTATGGTTAAAACCATGCAATTAATATCCAGTAGGTGGAAAAAACAGATTTGAAGAGTTGCCAGTATAAATATGTAAATGAAGATTTAACTTTAATCCAGTGTTGTGATCTAAGCTTCCTGAGTCATTAATACACACGAGTAGCTCCAAAAACCTCTTTTATTGCAACAGATATGAATTACGTTCATTCACAATTACGTTCATTCACAATTAGTCCCAATTAGTTGCAAAATGTCCTTCAGGTGAAGTCCTTCGGGATAATCACCAACCTTTACCACCCCTGACACGCTGCCAAAGACCTACTTGGCAAAGCCACGAGTCCAGAATCAAACAGAGATGCTGACTGTGAACAGAATTAACAACGTTGCTTTCCTTCAAAGGGCCCATGTGCCTCTGCTCCTCTTTTAAGCCTTATGGGAGAGGTCAATCTCCAGGCCTTACTGCTGAGTCGTCCCTTTTTTTTAAACTGTTCTTGCCTTCTGGCAGCTCTGTGCATGCACGCACTAGGAACAGGCTCCTCCTGTTCCTCTGCCTCTCTGATGTCCAATTCTGGAGGCTCCGGAGTCTGCGCATAACTCCCAGATGGCCCTGGCCCCATCTCTGCCTCTGACGCAGAGCCCTCGTCGAAGCTTCCCCAGACTCCAGAACTGGCCCATGTTCCTCCCCAGCCTCCTCCCTGTCCGACTCTGCTGCCAGCTCCGCAGGCTGCTAGCGGACCACAACATCCAGGTGAAATTCAATTTTATTCTTGCCTTACCTATTTTCTGGAATATGTTCTCAGCATGCCAGCCATGGGACACATATAATATATGCCCCATATGCCTTCTCTGTAAAGTACTTTGATGATCTTTGTCAGGAAGCCAATGAAGCTTACAAACAACATCTCCCTATTGATATAAAAGGCCTCATCCTGAGATGAGTCAGATTATTGTTTGATTCTAAGATGATTTTCTACTCCAATTGGCTGCAGCACCCATTCAGCCTTTCCAACCCCTACCTGGAAGAGCCTGGGATTTACCAGTAGATGTTTTGCAAGCAAAGATTGCATTTCTTCTCTAAATTGTGACCTTTCAAATGTGTGACTCTTCGGTTTTAAAGATAAGCAAGGTCTCTGGCACATCACTGCCTCAGATGAAGAGGGTTGTCTTTAGATGACAGCTGAATATCTTCTTAGCTGGAGTGGAGTGAAAACCTACTTACTCCTGTTCAATTCATAAAAGATTACTGATTTAACCTCTTTCTATAAACAGGATAAAAGAAACGATTCAAAGATAGATTCTCTATCTTCTGGAATCAATTAATTTTATTATGAGGCATGATCTTCTAGTGAAACCAAAATTCCCTTTTTGTTAAGTGAACATTAAGCGTCAAGACAGATTCAGAGCTGATACTGAAATAGCCAAATCATCTTGCACAATAAATATTATAATGCTCATAATCTTCAACTAAGATAATAAAAAGAAAAATATTGTTCACAGCATGCTTCTACAAGGGAGTGGGTGAGCTTCAATAAAAATTAACAAATAAATTAAGTGAAATAAAACTAAAAAGCTAGTGTAGATGAACTTTGCTTTGAGAGCAGAAGGACAGAAGAATATGAGCAGTTGGTGAGTTCCAGTTTTTTGTTGCTCTAAAATCTATATAGACCAAATAGTTCACTGAATGAGAATTGCACTCCAAGGCAGATTCCTCAACCAGTCCATTGCATTAAAGGGAAAGTGGATTTAAGATACTCCTGGAACTATTTGGCTGGACTTGTACTTTCATTTCTCTCTCTCTCTCATCTCCCACCTTTAGAAATTTTTTAGAAATAATCTAAGGCAGCAAACATATTCAACGTACCTTCCTCCAATTTTCCCTACAACAACAACCCTATGAAGTGGGTTAGGCTGACAGAGAGTGACTGGTCCAAAGTCACCCAACCAGCTTTCATGCTCAAAGTTGGACTAGAACTCACAGTCTCCTGGTTTCTAGCCTGGTGCCTTAAACATCAGACCAGATTGGATCTCACTTTGAACCATGATTTATTCAATTAGTCTACTGAACCGTAAGTTGGCACACAGCCTGGGTTTGCACTCCCTGTTATGTTAAAATGTGTTTGGCTTATTTCTGATGTAGTTCTGCTCCTATATTAGTTTTATTTGGAGGAGAAGAGACGACCAGAAGAGCTACCAAAAAGTGACTCTATTTCAAAAAGATACATTATTTAAAAAATCAACTTTTGATATTGGGACTTGAAGATTAAATCTGACCTGAATATGGAAATAATGTAGTTAGAGTTAAGATTAAAGATTTTTAAATATATAGTTATTCATATTTGAAATTTCTGATAAATTAGATTAAAATTAGAAGAATATATTGGTTTTTTAGAGTGCTATTGGTATTTTAATATACTGAATATTTATAATGTTGAATATATTATAAATATTGAATAGTCATTTAAAGAGAGAGGTTGTTATGTTCTATTTACCTTTAAACTGAAAAATGTTGGAGGTCGCTGTTGTTTTATATTTGTTCAAATATTTTGAACTTTTTTATCTGTCCTGTTATTACCTTCCTCTTTTCTCCCCTTTATGTTACTTTGTATTTTAATATTTGTTTATGAAATGTAATAAAGACATTTGCAAAATATCCAAAAAGATAAGCTGCGCTGAAGCAAGCCAGGATCGATGTGTGGAGAAAGGCAGAACTGTTATTATTGCTTAAAAAGAGACCATCATTGTAGCAGGCAGTGCGGTTCAATGGACTAAAGATAGTCCTTGACTTACAACTATTCATTTAGTGACCATTCAAAGTTACAACAGCACTGCAAAAAGTGACTTATGACCACTTTTCACTCTTCTGAACCTGCAGCATCCGCATGGTCACATGATCAAATTTCGGGCACTTGGCAACTGACATGTATTTGTGACAGTTGTACTGTCTTGGGGTCATGTAATCACAATCTGTAACCTTCCCAGCTGGCTCCTGACAAGTGAAGTCAGTGGGGAAGCCATTCGCTTAACAACCTCATGTAACCTTAACAGCTACAGTGATTCACGTAACAACTGTGGCAAAAAGGTTGTAAAAACAAGGCACTTAACAACTACCTTGCTTAGCAATGAAAATTTTGGGCGCAATTGTGGATGTAAATTGAGGATTACCTGTAACTGAATAAACTACTTTTCAGTTGTACACACTGTACACAAACTAACAAAGTGGTTCGTGTCCATCCTTTATCCCAGAGATTCTGCCTTTTGCAGAATCTCTGGAATGATTGGCTTTATTCGTAAGCCACCTCTGTTAAGAAAACACACACTGATCCTGGCAGATTTGGGTGGGTCTTTTATTTGGCAAAAGGGTCATTTGCCATTAAGCAAGTCAAGCCAAATTACCAGATGCTCTCCATCCTCACCGCTAAGTATTAAAGCGGCTGGAACATTTGCTGCACACAAAGTTCCTGCACAAAGTTTAAAAAATCACCATTCTGCTACTTCAATTTACAATCCCTTAGGACCAATCCCACAAAAATGGGACATAACTCTGGTTGACATTTATTTTAAAGATATGGGAAGATATCATGCCCAAGTTGAAGAATAAAGTCTTCAGAACATGTTCTTCATGAAAAAGAGATGGTGGTCTCTGGTTTGGATTAGTAGATTCGTGTTCACCAAGCATTCTGTGACACTGTAGCATTATTTTGTGTAGCAGATTAATGTTGCAGTGCTGAAGATGTGCTAGTTGCTTCAATCTCCTATACAGAAAATAATTAATCTCCTATACAGAAAATAATTGGGCAACTCACCTCTTCCTTTATTGTGTGGCCAGAGTGGAGGTTAGATGAGCACAGAGGACTAAGATGCAGCTATCCACTGCAGTATTTGAAACAGTCTTACACCATAACCTTACTGCATCATGAGCTTTCTCTGACAAATACCAATTCTAAACCCCATATTTATTCTAGGAACCTTATAGGAAAGTCACCCCTCAGATCTGGATTGGTATATCCACTCTTTTTCTAATGTGATGTTGTCCACTGTTGGTCAGCAGTGGCCCAATGGGCCAGTCCCCGTGCAAAATGATAAATACGGTATCAGAAATGACAAAAATCCCGTGAATATAACACTTCTGTTCTTTTCTAAAATCCTCTGACACTAAATTGCAAAGAATTATAAGCCAAAATTAGCTGAATTAGAATTGAAAAATTTAATTTTATTATTCAAAGACTGACAAAGGCCATTACCACACTACATGTGTGTGACAATCAGCAACTGTTTTGCAAATGACCATAATCCATTTTATAAACATCTCTCTATACCATCTGCATTTCAGCGTTCCCTGGACTTGTTCTTCCCCATCAATCACAGTATACAACTAAGTTTCTCACTCAGGATTGTATGCTATACATCTAATGAAGTTGGTTATGATCCACATAATTTACAGCGTTGAGGAAGAAATGGCAGACTGAAGACTTTTCCATGAATAGTTGAGGGAATCTTGCTCAAAACAGAATAGTCAGCACCTTTGAAAGGACACTAATTCCCATAATTCTTTTTCTAATCACTTTCCGAAATTGTTTGTTAATTGCTTTTCAACTATTAGAAATCTTCATATTGACAAGTTTCATAGCACTATGTGGGTTCCCCTCCTTACAATGACAGAATGGAGTAAACTGTTCAAAGTTGGACATATTGAAATATATTTTTGAAAAATGAGATATTAATATTAATAGTATCAAAAGAGACATCTGTCTCTGTGAAGACAAGGAGTTATGGAAGAGAAATAAATTTTACCTGACAAGATTGAGACTGCATTGAATGTGCTTGCACAAATGCAAGCCATGATGAATGGCATAGAAAAAGATGTTATGCTCAAATATAAAGGAAACAGGATCATGTTTTAGTAATTAAAAAGGATATACAAACAATAAACCTGGCTATACAAACAGTAACCTGGGTAATTTTTCTATATTGGATTTGCAAGCAGGCTTGTTAAAATTTTGAAGAATCTTGTGAGCTAGAACAAAGGAAAAAACTGAAAAGAAATGAAGAGATCTTATTTGAATGGAGTGCAGTTTAAGATTATTAGAAGAGAAAGAATATAAAGTTAGTTTATTTGATAAAATGTAACATAGATACATTGTTATTTCCGGCAACCCTTAAAGCAGGGATGAAATCTAAAATTTGTTACTACCGGTTCTGTGTGGTGGGGGGGGGGGGTGTAATGTGACTGGGTGAGCATGGCCAACTTTTTTTTTTAACTTTTAAAAGCATTTTTTCTACAACCTCTTCTGCCGAAGAGGATGCAGAAAAAAATGCTTTTAGAAGCTTCTGACGATCAGATAACTCAGCTGGGATCACCAGAGGCTTTTAAAGGCATTTTTTTCCTGCAACCTCTTTGGCTGAAGAGGTGGTAGAAAAAATGCTTTTAAAAGTCTCTATAATGATCCCAGCTGAGCTGCGCGATCATCAGAGGCTTTTTTTTTTTTACTTTTAAAAGCATTTTTTCGGCTGAAGAGATTGTAGAAAAAATGCTTTTAAAAGTAAAAAAACCAGCCTCTGATGATCGCGTGGCTCAGCTGGGCATGGGGGGCCGGGTTGCAGGGATTTTTGCTACCAGTTCTCCAAGCCACCCGCTACCACCGCTACCGGATGAGGCAATCTGGTCCGAACCGGGAGCATTTCACCCCTGCCTTAAAGGATTTTTGATGACACCAGGACTGAAATGATGAAAGTATATAGATTTGTTTATAGTTAAGAGATGTGATATAAAAAGAAATTATTTGTTGTGTATTAAGAGGAGGTAAATCAGAAAAAGTGTTTATACTTGTGATGAGAATTGGATGTTGCTTGCTTATATATTATTTTTCTTTTTCTTTATTATATAGGTTTCTTTCTTTTTTACTTTTTTCTTTCCTTTTCTGCATCTTCTTCCTTCCTTATTAATATTTCCTACTGTAATTATAATAAAAATAAAGGAAAAAAGAGACGTCAATAACCTCATGAATTTGCCAGTCTTCAAAGTACAAAACACACACAGAGAGAAAGATCTGTTTTTTTAAAAAAAAATTAAGGACAAGTTCTTTTGCTCAAGGACAATTGCCCAGGAGATAATGCCTGTGTACAGAGAGCACTGCCTGAGCTATTCCAGAACATATTTTGTCTGTAAGGAAACGATAAGAAGAATTATAACCAAAGTAATTGGAATCACAATGTGGATCTTCTTTGTCATGAATACTTTTACACTACAGTCCTGAGGTTTAGTTTTCCCTCTTTTGGCATGATTCTCCCTAAAGAAAATGGGGTTTTTTTAGCTGTTCTGATTTAAATTAAGATTATAAAAGTCCCTGTAACTTTTTAAAAGACATATTTAGAAATAATAGAGATGTGGGGGCAACCAGTGATTTTTTCAACCGCAACCCTGTTGCTGCAATGGTAGTCAGCATCTCTGTGTCACTTTGTACATAATTTAAGCCATGAGGCAGCAGTGAAGTAGTCCCACCTACAAAGAAATCACTAAAATTAGCCCAAACCATGTGCTGTTTTGTGAATTCTAATGAGAAAAAAAGAAAATATAGGCACTGTGGGGGCAAAGCTTATTCAAACCATACCAATTTCTTAATAATCCTGCAAGGTGAAATAATGAGCTCCACCTCTAGTAAACTTTACAACATCTAAAAAGGAGGGTCCTTTCTATTGAAAGGTCCTCGACTAAGTCCTATCATTGCCACAAACTCTGATGGTCTGCAGAAAAAACCCTCTCCACAGAACCAGTCCCTGATGCCCAAAAGGATGGAAGGACTGTCCTAAAAAATGGAATGGGTAGTACCAGAAGATGAGAAGGCTCACTCTGATATGTCCCATTTCATACTCCATTCAACCTCATTTCCATTTTCAACAATCCCTTCTACTATTCTGGGACTTTTCCAACTCACTTGTTGTTTTTGTAGACTATAGACAATAATGTAGGCTTTAAACTATTTTGCATAATGTGCTTCAATGATTCCAATGTGGACTACCTGTATTGACTGCCTATCATTGCCATTAAACCTGCTAATCTTTCTTTCGTCCCTTCCACTTGTCTTTTCTTCACTTACTAAAACCTTCCAGTCACTTAAACAAGACAACTTTTCTTGAAAGCCCTTTATATCTCCCACAAACATACATTTTTAACGAGATCATTTTAATCTGACAAAGATAACTTAAAGTTTCAATAAAATGAAATTAGAAGACCCCAGTCCTTCAAGGCTGCAACTTAATAGCTCACTGGCAGATGACAGTGTGTAATAAATAGCCCTTGAAAGTCTGAGTAAAATTTTTAGCGTAAGTTACAATTTTAGGCCTGAGCACTCTTACGCTCAATTTTTTTCTAAGCTGATTTTTAATAAGTCTTTTTTAGGGTTGTTTGTGTTAGAGATCACCCTGGATTGTATTTTTTTCAGAAAGGAAGTAGGAGAATAGAAGTTTTGGCTAATGTTCTATTAGTTCTAAAATCTGTTTCTGACTCATGATCAATTTCTGGTAATTTTATAGACACATTCCTAGTTTTGGTGTAATAGCAATAGGAGAGTGATTTGCTATTGGTTTCTTTTTTACAGCTTGCTGTTTGTTCTCTAGCCTACAGTCCTAGAGATTTTCTAGTGGCATTAATCAGACCTCACCTAGTTAGCTTTTTAAATCAGCAAAGGTGGGTTCAATGCTATTATCTAATTCAATATATTTTGAATACCATCAGCATGAAACCATCTAAAAATGCCTATCTTGAATTACTGTACCTGTTTGTCTTTTGAAAAATTGGAACAATTTTAGAACAAATGGAAAATGCTTTGGAAATAGTCATTGCATTGACGTCACTACATCACTGATTCACACTAATCAGTGCTTTTGCAAAAAGAACATGGGAACCACTGATTCTTGGATCGCTCCAAGTAGAAGTATCTTCTTTGGCGTGTCCTTGCAAACCATGATCAGGTTCAACCTGGCTTAGTTTTCTGAATCTTGTACAGGAAGTATCCTTCCGCAGTCATCCCAGGAATCGGTTTAGCATACATATATTTGTATGCCTATTAAAGGTTACATTTAGGATTGCTGAAGCTGAACGTTCAGAAGCTTACTACATCTGAAATTTGATTATATGCAGATGTGAAGGAATCCAACTATATGCAGATGTGAAGAATTAGTTTAAGAGTAGCACGTCTGCAGTAATTCAGAAGGCCCAATTCAGGACAATAAACATCTCCAAATAAGAAGAAAGCAGTAAGAATATGGCAGGCTTTGGTAACAGGGAAGACCTAGTACCGTGATGGCGAACTTATGGCATGTGTGCCAGAGATGGCACTCAGAGCCCTCTGTGGGCACGTGCGCCGTCACCAGCTGCTCTTCTGGTTTTCGGCACATGCATGCACGCCAGCAGGTGGTCTTCACATGTGCCGGAGCGCTGGAAACCCAAAGACCAACAGGCCGGTGCGCATGCGTGTGCCGGTCACCTGGTCCTCCGGTGCTCAAAGACCAGCTAGCTGTCGCACATGCATGCTCCATGCATGCATGCTCCAGAAACTCAAAGACCAGGTAGCCGACACACGTATGTGCACCAGCCTGCTGGTCTTCGGGTTTCCAGTGCTCTGGTGCACTCGGTGCTGAAAAGGTTTGCCATCACTGAGGTCCTAGTAGATGTTCTGCCAGCTGGCCAGCCTTACTCAAGGCATTTCCATCATCACACATGTTCTCTGTGTCTTTTGGGCTACACTAGAATTGTCAGATTCCAATATTTTCATCCTTCAAGACAATTAACTGGCGGAAATTGCAACTTTAAGCAAAAGGACAGCGGGGGTGGGGTGGGTAGTTGTTCAGCATCACAATCCTTTCATTAGACCATTTCCTTTCTTAGGATGGGACAAAAGCAGCAGGATCACCTGGCCTTGTGTGAGCACAGACTATTCTGAGCATGTCAAAGTGTTGCTTAGTGTATATTGCCATCTGGTCTCACCTCCCCCTCGCCAGTATTTTTACTGCCATATCTGCAAGAATCTTCTAGAAAAAAAAACCCCAACTTTTTTCTAACCAATCTGTCAGACTACAGATAAGAAATAGCAATTATTTCCTGGCTTCAGATGTCACCGCCTGTTCTCAGAGATCTATCAAAGCAACTGATATCGTAAACTTCTTGGCCAAAGGGAGTTTGCTCACAAATGAATTTATTTAAGCAAAAGATGCCCTCACATCATGGTTGATTCTTACTTATCTCAGATTTCCCAGTGTAGACTTTGGATTCTCTGGTCTGGTGATTTCCCCTTCAAATACTAACCAGGTTCAATCCTGTTTAGCTTCAAAGTTCTATCACAAGCTGAAACTTGCTTATGAATTTGGAACTAAATTCTACTGCTTTCCATGGGCAATGGGGAGAACCATAAGGACAAGTCTGGGATACATATATACAGTATCTTGAATGCTGTAACAAATGCAAGTTCAAGAAGTAATTTCCCAGTCTTAGTTAGTTCCCTAGTCAAAACCCTACTATTTAAAATTAAATCTACTGTAATTTGTGATACCCATGAAATCTTTTTTGAATGGTCACTTTGAAGGATGCTCAAATTAACATCAAATTATTAAATTGGAACCAGTACCACCCCACTATGGACTGTATGCAATTATAATACCCTTTCCCCAAAACTCTGTTCCATGCCATTTCATGTGGAATTTGTTTCACAAAATCTTATGGGGCAAGAGCCTAAAATTATAGCCCATCTACCATCCCCTGCTGCGGCAGAACAGAACAGACATGTTATCCTGCAGAAAGGTTTTTTTTACAGCTGAAATCTTGTTCTCTTTGACCCCTTGGTCACCTAGCAGACCCCCCAATCTGAGCTATAATGGATGCTATAATCCATATATAATGGATGATCTGCTTTCCTTTGGAGTCATCTCTCCCCTGGCGAGTTGCTGCATTTATTATTACGGTGCTAAAGCTGATGATTGGCACCCACATTCCCCACTCTCCAGATGTTAAGGTTGTGTAGGAGCTTCTAGCCCAATTTCTCCACTCCCAAGATCGCCACCCTGCCAGCCACTTGTTCCCTCACAGGCCCAAAATTATGTCTCTATTAATATTTGCACCCTCCCCAATCCTTATGACTTTGAAACAACAAGAAACAACAAAATAAAGACAAATATGAGGACCTGGATTGTGGGGGCAATAAACTGACTTTGTATAAAAAAGAACACCGCTAGGGGTGGTGGGGGAGGCAAAAGCCCTACTAGGCAAGTATATACAAAAAGTATGAAGGCTGTTGCTTAACGCATTGTAAACTGCCCTGAGTCTCCGGAGGACGGCGACATATAAATCGAATCAATCAATCAATCAATTCCTAAAAAAAAAGAAAGCATAAGTGGGGCAGGAATCAAGCAGAGCTTGGGAAAATCATAGGGACTAGCAACTCTCTGCTACTAAGCAGAGAGCATAGAGGCGGTTTCTTTACAACAAGCAAGGAAAATACTGAAGGGATAGGAAAAAGATACGACCCTTTTCCTTTTCTCTAGCGGTTCCGGACTCCTTTGGATATGCATGAGACCTCGGGGGGCCATGCAGACTTTCCCAACATTTCGCCAACTCGCAACAGCCGGGCTGCGTTCGAGCGCTCAGAAGTTTCCAAAAGGGCCCCCTGCACGTCTGAAGGCTGCCGCTATCAGGGCACCTTCGCCCCAGGCCGCGCTTCCCTGGGGCTCCCGCAGGGGCGCTTCTTATGCCCATCCTAAATTCTAAAGAGGATTCAGCCAGCGTCGCCCCTGCCTTCGGTCCTCCCTCCTTGTCCCCAAAGTGGACCTCTGGGGAGCCCCGCATCCGAGTCTCGCAGGGAAGGCGGGGGATAGTTGCCTCCCCCAGCGGCGCCCGATTCGAATCCCGCGTCGGCTACCCACACGCGCGCGCGTTCACAAATACATTCGCGCCGGGTTCGCCTGGAACCCGCCACAACCGCCTCCGCCTTCCAGTTCAGAGCATATACAGCCTCGGGATTTCCAATTGGGGTCCAAGAATCCCACCTCCCCATTAAAAAAAAACAACTCAGGACCCCGGGCCTTATCCTCCTCGCCCAATGGTTCCTTCTCCCGCCAAGGGTTTGGAGGAAGGTGCCTCATAGGATGTTTCGCCGCCTATTCAGCCTCCTACCCGTTTCCCCGCTCCGGATTCCCCTCACACGCACACCCACCCACCCACCCCGTCCATCCCGCCACACAGGCTACTTTTTACAGCCCCGGACCTTCGGTTGAGCAGGTGCTCCGTCCAACCCAAGCGGAGTGAGAGAGAAGCGGCGGCCACCAAAAAGCGAAGCAATGAGAAGCCGCACTTTCCGCCCCGCTGGAAAAGCGGGAAGCGCGCGGCGGCGACAGCGGTCTCTGGCTGGTGCCGCTGCTCCAACGCGGAGGGTTTTTATCCCTCGCCTTCCTCGGGGCGGGAGTAGGGAGTCGCTGCCAGGAAAGACGGGGACGGTGCCAAGGGAGGCTCCGAGAGGAGGAAGGAAGGAAGGAAGGAAGAAGATAAATGAGGGAGGGAGGAAAGAGATAAGAGGAAGGGAGGAAGGAAGGAAGGAAGAAGATAAAAGGGAGGAGATAAGAGGGAGGGAGGGAGGAAAGGGATAAATGAGGGAAAGGAGGGAGGAAGGAAGGAAAGAAAGATAAAGGAGGGAGGGAGGAAGATAAATGAGAAGGAAGGAGATAAGGAAGGAAGGATATAAAAGAAAGGGATGAAGGAAGGATATAGAGAAGGGAGGGAGAAAGGGAAGAGATAAATGTGGGAGGAAGGGTGGAGATAAGGAAGGGAGAGAAGAAGGAAGATAAATGAGGGAGGGAGGGAAGGAAGGATCCAAGCAAGGGGCAAAGGTGCTGAAGAAAGAGTTGCTGGTCACCTTAGTTTCCTCCAATTCTTGAGAACTGCTGGCCAGCAGTCTGGGACTCCCCTGACCTAAAAAAGGGAGGGAGAGGAAGAGTAACAAGGCTGAAGTCAAAGATGAGGGAGCCTCCTCTTGGTCTGATATCACAGGGGGCTTCTGGGAAAAGTTCTGCACTGCGGGGGGGGGGGAGATTTTTTCTTCTCCCCAAAGTACCTGTGTTTGGGTGTTCTCTTCCGGAAAACAATTGTAGGAAGAAATATCCTTCTGGGTTCAGCTCCAAGTGGGGAAAAAGACACTGGAAACATAGAGACTGCTTGGAAAGACGGTTTAATGGTGGACAGGATCACATGGTTTGAATTCCTGAACAGAAAAGGGCAGAGATGCTGAGCGTGCCTTGGTTTTATGCTCTCTCTGGTTTTGAACTTCCTGGGGCCCAGGAAGAGTATCCTGATTGGTTGTCTGATTCCCAGGGGGTGGGGCTTTTAGCATACCTTGCTGGCTGATGTAATCTTCCCAGGTGCCATGTGGTGAGTTTCTGTTGCTAGAGTTTGAAAAGAAACAACAACACATCAGTATTGCACTTACTAAACAGATAATGCAGTTTCAACAAAATGGAGACACAACAGATAAGAAAAAACTGGATTCACATGCTTCAGGAAAGAGATGAACAGGTAAACCCATTTAAACACATACAGTAAATGCAAGTCTGAATTTTTTTCTTGTAAATGAACTTAAAACATTTCGTCATAAACTTGAGTTATTACTTTAAGATACAGAGAGGGAAGGAGAAAAAAATAATGAAATAAATAAATAAATAAAATGAAAAGTTCTCTTTACTCTGTTATTGTTGGCCAGACAAACACAGGGCAAAGGCTCTTTCTTTTTTCCTCTCTCTCTCCCATTTTTCATTGCTTTAACCTTTTTTTCTCTCTAACAATTTCAAATTCTTGTCTCTAGGGATCAGATACATTTTACAGTTACAATTACCTTGAGGGTGCACAAAGACTTAGACATACACACATAAAAACAAGGAGGACAAAGAGAGGAAAGCAAAACTTTGAGATTTACACACACACCAATCATTCCAGCCATAAATCTCAGTTAAATTCGGGAAGGCACAAATCTTAACAAACATACCATGTGGTTGCACAAAAGACAGAGAAAGAGACAAACAAACAAAACAAATTAAAACCCCAACATTCCTATTTATATATTTCCCTTTTCTTTTAAGTACCTTTATTTAGCCAAATTTGTCCCTTAGCATAGCCCATTTCCTGTACAATTTCTGAGCTTTCCTTTTGCTCATGGCATCGCCTGGCGTCCCAGGCCACAATCAACTCTTCCAGGGGATTTTCCCTCACCCTCAAGCTACAGCTTCCCATGATCCTTGAAATATAAAGTTCACTTTGGCTCAGCTGGGCAAACCTCCTTCATTTCAGAAAAAAAATTCTGAGAAGGACACAGATTCCCTTTTATGGTATCTGCCTGGGTTTGCAGATCAAAAAGGGATCCGGGAGGACATCACTGCCCTTACAGCTAGTATCAGTACCTCCCCGTGCAATACACATACCCCGGGCTGCTTTCCTTGGAACACCGGGGACACCCTTTACTTTTAATACCCTTTTCACTTTTGCTTGGCTTCCGTTCCTTTTAAACACAAAGTTCCATGTTTGGCAAGCCCCCCACCTTGCTTTCTCTATCCTACCAGTTACAGCTTGGTGGAGCTAGCAGTAGGCAAGAGGTTAGAGATCGCTCAAAGAGATGAAATCAGACTGTTTTCCAGATGAAATCCCCCCACACACACACTTCCTCCTTCCCTAACAGAAGGTCCTCTGCTCTGGCAAAACCCCCATGCTCTCCAGACTGTTGGTCTTTCTGCGATTAGGAAATGCACAAAGGAAGCAAGATCCAGCTGCGATTGGGAGAAGGGCCCTCTCGCACATGCAGGTATACACATATTTCTCATGCTTTCCCATGCTTTAAAATTAAAATTTAGAGGTATTCACCTTCTTTCCAAACAGCCTTTGAGCTCAACACTCAAAACCCCTTTAAAACTTAGTTCCAAATGGCCAAGGTCCGGGAAAACCTACCCACAGATTCAATGGGTCTGCTGCTAGCAAGGGAGGCTTACCTGGGCCAGGTCCATTGGTTAGGTTAACTTGGAGTCCCATCTGGGGTGCCAAATTGTAGGAAGAAATATCCTGGGTTCAGCTCCAAGTGGTGAAAAAGACACTGGAAACATGGAGAATCCTTCAAAAGATGGTTTAATGATGGACAGGATCACATGGTTTGAGTTCCTGAACAGAAAAGGGCGGAGATGTTGAATGTGCCTTGGTTTTTATGCCCTCTCTGACTTTGAACTTCCTGGGGCCCAGGAAGTGTATCCTGATTGGTTGTCAAACTCCCAGGGGGTAGGAGTCTTAGCTAGCCTTGCTGGCTGATGTAATCTTCCCAGGTGCCATGTGGTGAGTTTTTGTTGCTAGATGGGTCCTATTGTGTTGCAGATGATGGTCCATTGACAAAGATGGAAGGGAATTGATTTTCTGCCTCTGTCCCATTGACAAAGGGTGGTGGAGGGCAAGAAGGTGGGAACTGCTTCATCTTTAAAACATGTTTTTCCATTTCTCATCCAGGAAACATAATACTCTGCCTTTTTTAATATTTCCTAAAATATTTCATTTTTCTAGGAAAGGGGTGGGTGCTAACTTCCTATACGATCAAATCCAATTTTAGTTCTGAGCCTGGACAGAAAAAGTCTTTTGCAAAACCCATCTAATCCCTCTGACCTCATCTGTTATTATTTATTATTTCTTTTCTCACAATTTTATACTCCCATCAAGTTAGTTGGTTAGCAATGCCTTACAAAAATGCTCTAATACAGTTTGCTTTCGCTCAAAAGAATTCTCCCCCTTCAAAAATGGTTGAAACACCACTAATTAATCTTCATAGTCTCTATCATAGCCTATTAATGGCATTGGGTCTTATTAAGCTAATTGTTCATGTTAGATTTCCTGCAAAACAAGTTGCCCCCAAAGTGACATCTCAGGGTTATAATGCACCAAAAAATAAAATTAGCTCTGCACCTGACCTACTATTTTATTTTAGAAATATTATTTTTGAACAGCATCTCACAGGATGAAATTTTGCTTAGCTGCAAAGTGCCTTCCATCTCTAAGTAGGCATGTGGGTAGATTTGGCAAAGTAAGGAAACATTTTGTTTAAAAAACTGACTTATTTAATAGGTGAAAACTTTTCCAACAGATGTGGCTCTAGACTTCCAAATTGCAAGCAGTTCCTTTGGACCTGAGGACTACAAAGAGAGAAGAAGGATTTTTAAACCTGATTGCATTTTTGCAATTTTAAGCTTACTTTGCACATACAGGTAGTCCTCAGCTTATAATCACAATCGAGCCCACAATTTTTGTTGCTAAGCGAGATACTTAAGTGAGTTTTGCCCCATTTTATAACCTTTCCTGCACAGTTTTTAAGTGAATCACTGCAGTTATTAAGTTAGTAACAAGGTTATTAAGTGAATCTGGCTTCCCCATTGATTTTGCTTGTTAGAAGGTTACAAAAAGTGATCACAAGACCCCAGGACACTACATCCGTAATAAATACATGCCAGTTGCCAAGAATTCAAATTTTAATCCTATGACCGTGGGAATGCTGCAACAGTTGTAAGTGTGAAAAACTTTGAATGGTCACTAAACGAATGGTTATAAGTCAAGGACTACCTGTAAGGTTCATGGCCTGGTGATACCACAAACATTCATAATACATAGAGCTGTGAAGGCGAACCTATGGCACGCATGCCACAGGTGGCACGCGGAGCTATATTGGTGGGCACTCAAGCTGACCTCTGGTGCACGTGTGCGCTGGCCAGCTGATTTTCAGACCTTCTGGGCCCACAGAAGCCACACACTGTTTCTGGCCTCCAGAGGGTCTCAGGAGAGTGTGTATGAGGAAGGCCTGTTTTTCGCTCCCCCAGGCTCCAGAGCCTTTCTAGGAGCCTGAGAAGGGCAAAAATGGCCTCCCCCACCCCTCTGGAGGCCGGAAATGGACCGTTTCCCAACTTCCGGTTCCATCGCATGCCATTGCATGCGGGGGGAGCATGGGGGATCATGTGCGTGTGTGCGGGAGGGGGTTTGCGTGTGCATGAGTGGGGGCGGGGCACATAGAATTATGAGTGTGGGCACACGTGCGCGCGACCCCCCCCCACGCTCCCCTCGCTTTTGGCACTTGATGACAAAAAGGTTAGCCATCACTGACATAGAGCAAGATCCTGCACCTTATAATATGGAACTTTTTTCAGAATGGGTCATCTATTAATTCAGCTATTTTGTGTAGAAGTGAGCAATTAATTGATGGGAAAATTCAGGCAGAGAAGTTATAGCTGGCAGTCCCATGGTGAAATTGCCTATAAGTTGCCATAGGACTACAAGCATGCTTCCATCTTGCTATGGAAAGGAAATCAGAAGGGTACAGCCATGGTGGTGCAGTAGTTAGAATGCAGTATTGCAAGCTAATTCTGCCAACTGCCAGAGTTCAATTCCCACCAGCTCAAGGTTGATTCAGCCTTCTACCTTTCTAGGTCAGTAAAATGTGGGTCCAGATTATTGGGGACTCTGTAAACTGCTTAGAGAGGGCCTGTAAAGCACTGCAAAGCAGTATGTAAGTCTAAATGCTATTGCTATTGCTACATCTTGATGCTGGGACCTCTTTCTCTACTATCTGTTGATGAGCCTCTTCAAGACTTCCACTCTCCCCTTTCATGAGTCATTAATCTTAATTGGATATGGACTGGATTTCTTCAAATGGATGCCTGTCCTCTGGCAGCCCTTTCCATTGAGGACTGTCCTCTAAAAATAGAACATGTGTGGCCATGCTATTCCTTATCTCTCGACCCTTTCAATACAGCGTGTCTAGAGATGCAGTGGACATCATACCCTTCCCTCAGCTGCTGCCTGGAATTCTCTGCAATGGATTAAATATATCATCAGCAAGCAAGTTCTTTCTTTGTGGTTTCAACTCATAAACCACTGGGTGTCTCCTCCTCCAATCAAACATTTTGATGGGTACCACTAGGTATCACCAGTATTTTGGCCAAAGTTACTAATTAGCTAGTAGTTACTAGTAGCTACTAACTAGCTATTACCTAGTGATTGGGAGAGGGGGTTTGCTGAAAGTCTTATCACCAAGGAAATGTCATCTTCAGAGACCTTGGGTTTCGGCCTTCTTGGTGATGGCCCCCTTCCTGTGGAACAGCTTATTCCCAAGAATTCCCAGATGAAATTTACCATATTTTAGACAACTATTAAAAAATGACTCTTAGAGAAGTTGCCTTACGTTTTTATGAGATGAGTAGAATGCTGTGGTGCCTACATTCAAGAATAACCTCTCTTCAGAATTTGGAGCAGCCTCTCTATGATAGTCTTCCAGAAATGTGAAAAGATTAAACTCTCTTAAAGGGGCATCAGGGAATGACTATTTGCTGTCTTTTCTTTTATGTCATTTATTAGCTATAATGTTCTTATAGCTGGTCTGCATTGTATTCCTTTGATGTATTGTATCACTTGGTACTGTATTTAAGTGTGCTGTTGCAAGCTGCCGTGGCTCTAGAAGATACAGATGCAGGCATACAGATTTGATAAGAATCAAATAAATATACTGTAATACTGGTTTCTTAAGAAAAATGGGGCTCCCAGGAAGTAATACACAGCAGCTAGCAACTCTCCTTTATTGAAAACCAAGCACATTAAATAAAGATATAAAAATCTGTCTTTGTTTTTTCATTGGTTTTCTAAAGAATAAGATTGTGTAGTTTGATGTCAGTCAGGTTACATGAAGCACTGCAAATCCCAAAGAATAATTAACTGTCAAAGATTAACTTCTGCACAAACATAAGAGTGAGAAGGAGTATTCTCACACAGGATGGATCGACTGAAACTTGCTTACTTGTTAAACATAGGATGACAAATACAATCTATCTTAAGATTCAGAGTGCTGTGACTGAAATACTCTGCCCGCTTAGGGATAATTTCCTGCAACAAGACAATGGAGAGGATGAAAGGAGAAGGAGGAGAAGAAATAGAAGAGCTGTGTTGTAAACTTGATTTTGAAAACTGGCACAAACAATTCTAAAATAATAAAGAAAGGAGTAAGTATGTCATGGAAGCAAAAAACCTTCAGGGGAAAAAAAAAGCCCTAAGACTTAGGCAAAAATG
This sequence comes from Masticophis lateralis, assembly GCA_030761175.1. Taxonomy (NCBI): domain Eukaryota; kingdom Metazoa; phylum Chordata; class Lepidosauria; order Squamata; family Colubridae; genus Masticophis; species Masticophis lateralis. Next base: position 132,580,885 of record JAUDYJ010000002.1, on the reverse strand, counting down.
AAAATCCATATCAAAATCAAATCATTTTGGTCCCTGCAGATATATAAAAATGAAACATCTGACAAATTTATTCAGAGGGTGGAGGCAATTTATGTGGACAGAGGAGAGGCTGAAAAGAGGGAGAGGTCAGTAAATTTTTAGTCTAAAACTGATTTTATAAATTCAATTTCCCACCTCTGTTTGTCCTAATAATCCCCTATGAAAACTGCCTTCACACACTTGATCCTCAAGTCGTGTTTTTTCATGGTTCATATGTGGGAGGATGGTGTGTTTATTAATTATTTTTGAGATCTTTTTTTTTTCTAATTTCAGTAAAGGTTCTTGGCAATGTTGCAATGTTTAAACTATCAAATTTCCAGGCTTCAAGCAAGCATATGGAATATACAGTATAGTTTAGTATAAAACATATGAAGAACGCTTGCAGGAGTCTAGTCTAATGAAGAGAAGAACTAGAGGTGGTATGGTAGCAGGGCTCCAATATCTAAGGGGCTGCTGCAAAGAAGAAGAGGTCAACCTATTATGGAAAGTATTTGGAGGAAAACAAGAAGCAATGGGTGGAAACTAATCAAGGAGAGAAGCAACCTAGAACTAAGGAGAAACTTCCTGACAGAACAATTAATCACTGTAAACAACTTGTCCCCAGAAGTTGTGGGTGCTCCACCACTGAAGATTTTTCAGAAGAGATGAGACAACCATTTATCTGCTTGAGTATATAAGGTCTCCTGCTTGACGTTAGACTAGAAGACTTCCAAGGTCCAGCTCTGTTATTTTGTTATTCTGTTATTCTGAGATCATTGCTATCCGTTCTCTCTTTCTCTGATGGTGAGATTGGGGCAGAACCAAAAATCCAGATGAGTAGATATCTGAGAGGCTATGGTCCCACTCTCCTTCAGCTGGGTCTCAATAATGCATGCCAGCTTTGTCACTCATCTATCATAATCTCATGGATGCCTGCCTCCTATTTCATTTCAGATGAGATTGGCATTGACAAACATCAATCTGAAGTCAAGGTTAGCAACAGCGTAGCCTCTTGGACCCAGAAATGAAACAAACAAGCCAAAAGAAGACAGAACAGCAAATTACCAGATTTTTTTCTCCCGGTAATGGGTGTTCCCACATTCCCTACTATATGATTCAGGGGTGAAATCTAAAATTTGTTACTTCTGGTTCTGTGGGCATGGCTTGTGGGGGCAACCTTTTTTTTTAAACTTTTAAAAGCATTTTTTTTCTACAACCTTAAGAGGTTGCAGGAAAAAATGCTTTTAGAAGTCTCTGACGATCAGGCAATTCAGCTGGGATCGCCAGAGGCTTTTAAAGGCATTTTCCCCCTACAACTTCTTTGACAGAGGGCAAGGCCTTTGGGAGGGGGCTGCCCAAGAAAGATATTTTTCATTTACCTATGATCTCCCACCCCAAATTCATGATTCATGGGATAGTCCTTTCTCCACTTGGTTCTTTATCTGCCCAGCCTTCAGTCCTGGGGTTGGAAACCTGGTGGGTAAAGTGCCATCTCTCGCTGATTCTCCAGCAACTAGAGGCTGGTAAATAATAATAGATATTAATACTTGATACTTAATATTATCAAAGGGCAGGTTGAGGAGTGTACTCTGAAGTGACAAAAAGAGATCTCTCTCTTTCTCCTGTCCCACCACCCTTTGCCACCACTATTAGTCATTTACTATTCAGGCTGGTCCAGATCACACAACTGGGCAGACCAGTGGTGGATTGCTACCAGTTCTCCCCAGATTGGCACATGAGCGTGAGCGCCCATGAGTGAACCAGTAGCAACGGGTTTTGAAACTCACCCTTGGGGCAGACCCTAGTGTGATAAGGGCAAATCCTGCCTGTTTTGAAAGAATGGGAGTCTCCTTAAGAAGAACACTCCTGGAAAACATATTCTGGAGCCAAAGTGCAAGGATAGGCTAGCAGTGAAGTGACCATTATGTGCCAGGCTGATTTCATTCAGTGACTACACCACCAAAGATCATCAATGAAGCATTCTAGAGCATACCCACATTGGAAGAAGACGGACTCCACCACCACACCCCCGGAAACTGAAACAGCTTTAAGCTGCCATGGCTGCGTGGTGGAGAGTGTAAAACTCAATGTCATGATAACATGGCACATAAAAATGGTTCATGCCATGATTAGGGGAACATGAGGATGAGATCTGAAATAATAAGGTCAATGCCAGTGATTGCTACTTGTCATAAATAAGATGAAGTATCCAGTAAGAGAAGGAATGATAAAAATATTTGCTATTATTAGCAAAAATAAAATCCAGACTTACATTTTAGGAAATGTCTTCCTCATCAGTACAGAAAGGGATTTATCATTTGCTAACTGATAAAAATAAGTTTCCATGTTGTTTTATTTCACAGGATGGTTGACATCATAATTCTACTTGCTCAATTTGTCTTGGGGTTTATTCTCATGCCATAATTTATATATTTGTGTCCTCTCCCTCTCCCTCCCTCTCTCCCTCCCTCCCTCCCCTCCCCCCCTCCCTCCCCTCCCCTCTGTGAAAAGATCTCTGCTCTCACCTGTGCTCCAAGGCATGGAATTTACCATCTAGAGTGGACACTCTTCTGAAGCTCTTCACTTTCATGTGACAATTTAGATTCCATGGTTTCAAGGCAGAAAAACAGATATAAAGCTCAATGTTTCTTTGATCTGGAAGATCCTCCAAATACACTGAGTAAAAGGACTTCAAATGATAATTAACATTTATTATATGGTTGCATAATACACTGAACATAAGTTAACCCAATGAGTTCAATTTGCATGGTAGGCTAAGCAGAAATTAAACAAGGTCAAACTAAGCAGCCTTAGCAAGTTGGGCAAATGTATTAGTTTTACCTGCATAGCCTCTAAATTTCTATTCATGTTTAATATTTTCCTAAGGCCTTTCTCTCTCTCTCTCTCTCTCTCTCTCTCTCTCTTTGAAGGGCTAGTACTTTTTATCGGTTTCTCCTAATCTGACCCCATTCATATATGCCAACATGCCACAGGCCAAGTTTAGATTTATAGAATGGGTCATCTAAACCAGGGGTCTCCAACCTCGGCAACTTTAACCTGGTGGACTTCAGCTCCCAGAATTCCCAACTTTGCTGGCTGGGGAATTCTGGGAGTTGAAGACCTCCAGGCTTAAAGTTGCCAAGGTAGGAGACCCCTGATCTAAACCATCTGCTGTGTTTCCCCGAAAATAAGACCCTGGCTTATATTTTTTTTGAACCCTGATAAGCGCTTGGCCTTATTGCCATGCACTCAAAAGCCCGATTGGGCTTATTATCAGGGGATGTCTTATTTTGGGGAAAACAGGGTAGTTGCAGAAGACTAGCTTAGGTCCATGGTTGCCACTTTTTTCTCTTTTTCAAGCAGCTCAATTATTTAAGCAATGGGGTTTCTTTGACTTAATGTTTTCTCCAGGTACTTACACTTTAGTGTGCTATCTGTAGTTGCCACCTTTCTTCTCCTATGGAGGTTTGATCTTTAATCATTACCTACATGAAATTCACCAGCTGAAATCTAAACCACTAGTAAAAAGAGAAAGAGAAGAATTAGCACTTGCTATGTTGAATTGCATAGGAGAGTCATTCACTTGTCACCTGATTTTGGCATCAAGAAATATTATCTTCCCATAAATGTACATTCTGAGTGGACTCTTTTGCAATTATTAAAATAATGAAATGCTTCCCCCCACTTTTTCTTTTTTCTTTTTTACTTCTTTTACTTCAGAAGGTGTTTCACAGAGGTGGAGAATTGAGCAGCTTTAGAAACAGAAGTCAGGATGTAGGCAAGAGTCCTTATTTATGAATTAGTGATGGAGAGACTGCAGAAGACAACTACAGTTCGATAACTTTCAGTCAACAGAGCAGAAATTTCCCAGAGCAAAAAACAAAAACAAAACAAGGCAACTCCATCAGAACTATGCCAAACATGAGCAGTTTCTTTGGATCCAACAGTTATGCTGGGTCTTTTGAATTAAACAAGGGATTAAAATGTCTTTGCTTCATTATTCATGATGTGCTTGTCAAAACCCACCAGCCATCTAGGGATCTGCCTAAAGAAATTAAAAACATAACTTACATGAATTAGGAGCCTGGTAGCTCAGCAGACTAAAAGCATTGTGATTAACACCAGCTGTCTGCAATTACTGTAAGTTCGAATCTCAAGGTTGACACAGCCTTCCATCCTTTCTAAGGTAGGTAAATTGAGGACCCAGTTTGTGGGGGCAATAAGCTGACTTAATATAAATATACAAAAGTATGAAGGCTGTTGCTTAACACATTGTAAGCAGCCCTGAGTCTCCGGAGAAGGGCGGCATATAAATCAAATTTAAAAAAAAAAGATCACTGTATTTTTACTCAATAGCCTTGAAGACTACTAGAGACAAAGGCAATGCTGTTATCTGTTCGGTAAAACTGGTGGACCTAAACTCTGCATATTCTGCACAGAGGGGCATCTAGCCTACATAAATGTCATTGTACAGGTGTTGTGGCCTATTGGCCACCAGCCCCTCCAGCAGCTGAACCAGATGAGAAAGCGGCATAAGAGTCAGAGCCAGCATCAAGGCAAACTGAGTTCTGAGGGGGGAGATGCAATGGAGCTGTCAGAAATAGAGCCAGAGATGGAGCCTGGGCCATCCAACATTCCTCAGATAGAGAGTCAACAGCCCCCAGGTCTGGAGGTGGCTGATGAGGGAGAGGAGGAACAGCTGGGTCCAGTGCCTGGCACGCAATGTGCAGAAGGCAGAGGAGAGGAGAGCAGTGGAAATCTATGGGCCGATCCTTGGGACAGAAGAGCCACCACTGCTAACAAAACCCCACCCTAGCTCTGAGGATAAAAGGCAGGGGGCGGAGATGAAGAGGTGTGGCAGACAACTATTCATCTCCCTGCCGGACAGACTTTTTAGCCTGCTATGAGAGAAAGAGACTATTTGCCCGGGCTACAGGCGCTCTTAATAAAGGAATCATTGAATTAATTACAGAGGATTTGTCATGTTTGGGAGCTGGGTCAGAATAACAGGATAGCTTTATTCCAGATGGATGTTGCTACCCAGTTCCCCATAACCTATCCAAGGCTGTCTGACAATCATCGGAATTAGATCCAAGATTCCTGGAGGATATCAGAAGGGGAAGAAAGGTGAAGGGAGAGGGTGGCAGTGGTCCTACTTTGCATAAGAGAGCACTGGCATGCTTTTCTTATTGAACACAGAGCTATTTTGTGTTTCTTAAAATTGTTTCTTTAAGGTTTCTCCCATATACTGTACACAAACAGAACCTCTTCAATGATAGAATATGAAGGAGGATATAGCATATATAATGTGCATTTCATCTGCCTCTTCCACTGCTTTGTAAAACTTCAGGGCTATGGGAAAGAATCATCAGCATCATTTAGTTTATCCAATGACAGGTCAGTATTCTGATATAAAAGTCATGTATTACACATACACTGTATTTTTCGGAGTATAAGATGCACTTTCCCCCTCCTAAAAATGGGTGGAAATGTCTGTGCGTCTTTTACACCGAATGTTGCCGAAGTCCTGCCCACTAACTGGCCCCCACCCTTCAGTTGTTTTCTGCCTCTGTGTGTCGCGTTTTTGGCCTCTGCAAGCCTGTCTTTGGCCTCCACTGGTGGTGGTGGAACCGGGGGCAACCTGGTTTTTGGGTTGCCCCCGGTTCCAAGCCTGTTTTTGGCCTCCACCGGTGGTCTATAGAACCGGTGCGAACCAGGGGCAACCCACCACTGCTCCACAAGCACATTTTTGGCCAGTTCCAGGTGATGGGAATCCCACCACCTGGAACCAGCTGAAAATATGATGTGCGGAGGCCAAAAACAAGCTGTGCAGAGGCCAAAAATGCAATGCGCGGAGGCAGCAATGGGCTGTGGCAGCCTGCAGCCTGGAACAGCTGACTTGGCGGTATTCCGGGAGGCCAATCCAACCGCCAATCAGCTGCTCATGCTGAATCAGGCTGCAATAATGGGCTGAAGCTGACCAGGCTGTTTGCTGTTTGCTGTAAGGATGCTAGCCAGATGAATACTGATGAATGCTGGTAGGCAGAGGCAGAGGTTTTTTTTTTCTTGTTTTCCTCCCCAAAACCTAATGTGCATCTTATACTCTGGAGCATCTTATATTCCGAAAAATACAGTATCTACTTTGCTAGGACATGATAGAGAGGAAAGCCTACTACACATTACATATGGAATAGGGAATTCAATTGTAACCAATCCAGTTTCAAAGTAAATGGAACAGCAATATTGGAAAAAGGCTACTGATTTCTGCTGTCCCTACTTAAGGGGAATCTGAAAATGAGTTGTGTTTAAGTAAGCTCTCTTTCAGGATTAGGATGTCATTGTTTGTACTATATGTCACAAAATGAAATCCATCACATAAGTGCAAACCAAGAGAAACATAGATAATTTAGCAATTCAATGACAGTTCAGAATTATGATGCAAATGTCATGTGTTACAAGTCCTAGGAATCAATTCCAAGTTGTCCTTCTCGGGAGCTCCTCCTCATATTAGGGTAAAAAGAGGGTACATACCGGTCAGGACTATCTCCTTTTTGATGGCTCAATCATCTATGCTTGGGATGTGTGTGACATTGGGTACTAAGTGTGAAATTTCCCAGTAGAGATCTGTGCATAATCAGGAATGTAAGAGGTTTGAATTTCTGAACTGGGGCAATCCTGTTGTAGCACTCCAGTGTGAAATTTATTGTTAGAAATGATCTGCAAAATTCAGAACAACACAGACATTTGAGGCGTGCTAACAAAATATGATTTCAGTTTGCCTCTTGGATGTAGAGTACAGAAAAAAAACAAAGCCACCCACGCTGGCCAGTGTCCAATAGATAGTTATGCATATATTATTGAGACTCAGTGCTGCAAAACCACTGCAAAACTCAGTGAGTCAAAAATACATTCACATAGGCTGAAGATAAAACACCCTGGCTATTTTTAAAACTATTGTTTTATGCAATTTTTTTAAAAAAGTAACGACTACTGTTTTAATTGTTGGAGTCTCTTGCTGCTTTATTTGTTTTGCACAGGCCAATGTAGAAATGGAATACATCGTGTAAATAGGTCAAAGAAATACTACATAAACATTTGGCATAGCATGGCATAGCATAGCATCCTGAGCTCTGGGCCCAAGTGTCTCACGGTTGGCCTAATTAGAAGCAGCCTCAAAGGGAGACACAGTGCACCCAAGGGAATCCCACCCAATAATGTTGCACCACATTCTGGAATCTCATTTTTTCCTTAGTGGTTCCCATTCACTTTCCTAACTGCTGAGTCTTGTTTTATTTCTCACCCAAGTTCCAGTGCTTTCAGATTCCCTTTAATGCTTTTACTTGTTGTTTCAATGGACAAAGGGCCACTGAAACTATAGCTCACATCCTGCTGTACTTCATCTTCTATAAAGACTCACGGACACAATTTATAATATCTTACCTAATAAAATATCCAAGAAAGAAAAGTAGAGTGGAGTGGAGTGGAGTGGAGTGGAGTGGAGTAGAGTAGAGTAGAGTAGAGTAGAGTAGAGTAGAGTAGAGTAGAGTAGAAGGGGAGGGGAAGGGAGGGAATGGAATGGAATTCTTTATTGGCCAAGTGTGATTGGACACACAAGGAATTTGTCTCCGGTTCATTAGTGGTCACTGTACCTGCAAAACAACAAAGCAATAATAATCATAATAACAACGGATAATAATCATAATAATGATACCAATTGAGAAGATAGTGGAACACATGAGAAGATTAAAAGTAATATGGTCATACTACATGGGTAGTGTACTTAGATGTAAGACAGAACTGTGGGAATTAAGTGTTCAGCAGAGTGAAAGTATGAGGAAAAAAACCTCTCTGGGTCTAGTTGTTTTGGCATGCAATGCTCTATAGCAGCATCCCGACGGGAGGAATTGAAACAGTTTTTGTCCAGGATGTGTGGAATCTTTTTTACTGTATCTTTTTAAAAATGCTTTTTAGAGTATTTTTTTTTAAAAATACTGATCTTTTTTTTTTACAAGCAACTACAATTACTGTTATCAGATTAGTAAAAACTGGTTTCTCCGAATGTGGCCAAATTCTGCTATGCTGTATGTAAAATTAGACAAATTTTAACTGTTAATCCACCACCAATCGCAACATATTATTATGTCTTTTATTTTTATATTATTGCTGCTGCTGCTGCTGTTGTTTTAATGCTTTTATTTGCTGGTCTGTGGCATAATAAAAATTGATTGATTGATTTTTTAATATTCCCGAATTATTAAGCGTCCGAGCCAGTGAATTGGGATAGGGGAATTTTTGACCAAGAGTGAAAGCTGAGCCTTCCTGCCTAACATTTTTTGCCATGCTTTGATGCTTCTCCAATAATCCCCTAAGTCTCCTGGGTCCTGGCCCATGACAGGCTCTGCAATTGTCCAGGCACTTCTTAGCAAATGAACAAGAAAAAGGAGCATTTTTCCATTCTTACAGTGTTACAGTTCCTCTCCACCCTATGTCCTGCAATGAAGTAACGCATGTGTAGGAGGAGAAGAAGCCAGAAGAAAGCAGGTTCACTGGGTCTTCACTGGTGTCTTCAGCGCACTATGCTGGAACAAGGTAAGTAGTGGAGGACAAAAGTCAAAATGCACAGGGAAATGGATGCTGCTTTGTGAACTCTCCAACGCTGTGAAAAGAGGTTGATGAAACCCTAACCCAGAGATTTCCTGTGAGCTGAATGGAAAGATACCTTTTGAATTTTTTGGGGGTAGGTGGCCTGCTGGGGGTTCACAGGGGTTTGGGAGAACCTCTAGCTAAGAGGAGAACCCCCAAATCTCACTCCTGGCTAGTCCCACCCCTCCCTCCCCTCCCAGAAGTCCCCATGGGGCCCATTTTGGATGCAGGCAAGCGCAGGGTGTGTGCAGAGGTTCAGGGAAGGCAAAAACAGTCCTAACAGAAGTTTGGGAAGGGCTCCAGAGGGCCTCTGGAGCCTGGGGAGTGCAAAACTGCCCTTCAGCGCTGTGGTGCAGGAGGCTGACTAGGCCACGCCCACCATGGCCACACCCATCCAGTAACTGAACAGAGAACCTCTTGCTAAATTTTTTGAAGCCCACCTCTGGAAGGGCTGCCTTGCTTATCTAGTTTCCTAAGCTTCAGCCCAGGAATGCTTCCCTCTTTCTTGTATTGCAAGTTGTGAATGCAAACCTGCTTGCATCAAAGGGCTCTTGGAAGCTGATCCAAATATTGATTTCTGCTGCTCAACAGCAGTAATCCACAAGCCCTCCTTCACTTCAGGTTGCAGCAGAAGTCAGGCTGAGCCATGCCACGCTTGACATACAGCACAGGAGATGGTCACAGTTGTTGTCCTTCTTCATCAACAGGGCTGTATGATCCATCTCCGAAGGAGAGAACTGAAGCAAGCAGAAACAGGGGTCTTAATGAGTGGTGGAGTTGTGTAGGTCCTCGCCTCACTGCTCTTCTGCAGCTGCCTCAAGCCATCTCCGAGGATGGGCAAATTATTTGCCCCTCAGTTAAAAGAGAGCTCTCAAACTTAAACCTTCAGCTCAGTGTTAAACAATAAATTAGGGTTTTTAATAACTCTCCAGAGCCAATTCAAATAAAAGAAATTTCAAAAACTGTAGACTGCAGCTTTCTCCACTGTCACTTTTGGGGCAGCCCCTTAAGAAAACAAAGATTCTAGTTTGAGCCTTTTCATCCTGGTCTGTCCTGACTCTGAAAACAAGGATAGACAACTTTTCGTAGTCAGAGAGCGTGCTCTGAAAACCATTTGCTGAGGCTTCAAAGGCTGCCGATCAGTAATGGGATTATTTACCAGGAAGAGAAAGCATCAAAATGCTCAGTCCATTTTTGGGAAATGGTTAAGGGAGGGGACTTAAAAATCTTAATGCAGCAACAGGGTGCCTTCGACTCTCAGCAGATTTGTCAAGAAAAACCCGGGGAAATTGAGCTTCTGAAAATCAGCTTTTTGCCCGCAAACTTCCAAAGCAGGGAGAGAGTTTCCAGCTAAAAAAAGGACCGTGTCATCCAATACTTTTCTGGTGTTAGTTTTGCCCCCTGTTCTACAAGTATAGGACCAGAAACTGAGAACCAAAGAAGAAAAAAATGTCAGTGATATGTTGAGTCCAGGGGCGGGTTTCATAACCCGTCGCTACCGGTTTGCTTGTGGGCATGTGCAGAAGCGTCCGGGCAGGTGGGCGGAGCCTGCCGCCATTGCCACACAGTTCACCCAATCTGTGGCGAATCAGTACCAACCCACCATTGGTTGAGTCTTGTTTGAGATTGCTGGGTTTTATTCGCGTGAGTAGAAAAATTACCCATTTCTGTGATGAGTTAGAAATAATTTATTTATTAGATTTATGTCTATTTGCAACCTTCTCAGCTGGCTTCCAACAAGCAAAGTGAGTGGAGGAAACCAGGTTCACTAACAACTGTGTGATTCACTTAATATCTGCAGTGATTCACGAACAATGGTGGCAAAAATTTTGTAAAATAGGGCATGACTCACTTATCAACTGCCTAGCTTGGTAACAAAAGTTCTCATCCCTACTGTAATGGTAAGTCAAAAACTACCTTTATAAGGCTCATAACATCATCATCATCATCATCATTATTATTGGTTAATCTTTAGTGAGATTCACAGCCTTTGAGACTGGTTAATAGCTCAGCAGCTCGAGTCCTAACCAAGGACCTAGGAACAACTACTACTACTACTACTACTACTTTTTCTTCTTCTTCTTCTTCTTCTTCTTCTTCTTCTTCTTCTTCTTCTTCTTCTTCTTCTTATTATTATTATTATTATTATTATTATTATTATTATTATTATTTAATCTTTAGTGAGATTCACAGCCTTTGAGGCTGGTTAATAGCTCAGCAGCTCAAGTCCTAACCAAGGACCTAGGAACTGTTGAGGTATCGTCAGAGGATGTAAGCTGTTCTGAGTAAGGTGGTTTTTTGTAGAGTCAAAATGTTCAAGTCTGGTAAATTTAGAATTTCTAAATAGCGGGGTAGCCCTTTGGGTATTGCTCCAGGGCTCCAATTGCAGTTGGGACAACACACGATTTCTTTTTCCACAGTCGCTCAGTTTCAATTTGCTATCCCAGTACTTTGTGATTTTTTTCTTGCTGCTTATCTTCAATCCGTGCATCACCAGGTATTGCAATGTCAATGAACCATACTTTTTTCTTTTCAACTATTGTTATGTCAGGTGTGTTGTGGACCAAGTGCCTGTCAGTCTGAATCCTAAAATCCCACAAGATCTTGAGTTTCTCATTCTCTAAAACTTTCTCAACCTGATGTTCCCAGTGGTTTTTTATTTATTGGTTTATTTAGTGGATGATGATGATGATGATGATGATGATGATGATGATGATTTGGTGTCTTCTATGAACCCAGACTGAATTGGGTTTGTTTACTAAAATATGGCAATACGAGACCTTTTCATTCATATTTTCCCCGGAGAATCTAGAAGCCATATTTAATTCTAAAGAAAGGACTCTGAAAAGTGTGTCTCTGAGCTGCAAAAACACCTTTTCAGGCAAGGTGATTATTATTCCTGCTGGTTTTTTCTACAAAAATTGTGTTAAATCTGTTGAAAAGGCAGTCCTTAAACAGTTCAGCAATCAAGGTTGGATGCAAATCAAATCATAAGCATAAATGGGATTGAAATCAGGACTCAGGGGCTTTCTTCAATGCGTATTTTAAAGAGCATGCTTAAACATACAAAATATGAATACAGAAAACTCATTGTTTCTGGGGTCATAGATATTTTAGGGCTGCAATGCTTCCTCCCCAAAGGAGGGAACAGGAAGGAGAAACAACCAGTCCTTGTTTCCAACATGAAGTTACTATATACTGGGTCTTTCCTGGAGAAGGTTGGAATTTAGATCCTGAACACCTCATCGGCTCAAGAATTGAAAAAAGAGCTAAACCACTGGGCTTGCTTCTTTTTAAGGGAGCAGAGCATAGCTGAACTACCCCACATATCTCCACAATCTTAATCTCCTCCTCCTCCTGGAGAAACAACAGCTGCTATGGCCTTTGGCAGCTCCCAGTAAAATAGGAGCAGCTCTCCGTTCCATCAACTACTTAGCACTGACTAGCTAACAGGGCCTACTCTACCTGGGCTCCACCTCACTAGATGGCAGCAAAGTGTTAAACCATTTTTGGACCTCTCTACTGCCCCTTAGTGATGCCCATCTGAAATTTGTAGCTCAGGCGTGGTATTTATTAAAAGGTCAGGCAAAAGTAGATTTGGCAGTTTGCTCTGGCTGAGAGACAAGGGCATGGATGGATGGGAAAGGGTAAGCTATGCGGTCTTTGAGAGCCCCATAAAAGCTGGTTAGTTTACTCCTAAAATTGCTCTCATCCTCTGTTTAATGCCTGATCGAGACAGGACTGTATTTTGTTTGCAAGCAGGCAGTTGTTTGTGTCTGAGTCACAAACTTAACAAAGGCCGACATGGGACAGGAAGTTTGTGCTCCCATATACGTATTTCACTCTTATAACAAAAGCAAGAGAGTTCTTAATTAAAGGTTGGTGCCTCATCCCTTTCAGAAATGGCCTAATTTTAGATAACTAGATCTCACCGGAATCAAGATTAATTTTTATGTTGACAGAGGTAGACTATTCTAAAGGGAAGCTCACCTCAGCAGCTTCACAGAAGCTGGGCATGGGTTTGGAAGTAAACTTCCACCTCCCCCTAGTCAAACCTGCTGCAAAACCTTCCGGCCAGCAGGAGGTGCTAAGGGAACACCCCACCCCATTGATCTAAGGAGACCCAAGATATAGAGACAACTTTACACAGATACACAAATCTGAATGACTTTATGCAACAGAAACTACTGAGCTCAGTAGCAGTGAATTCTCCACTTCCCATATACTTTGGTTCAGGGGTGAAATGCTCCTGGATCAGACCGGATCGCCTAGTCCAGTAGCAATCTCGGCCGGTGGTTCGGTGATCCGGTGGCGATGGCGGAGCAAAGCTCTGCCCGCCCGCCCATCCAGGTGTCATTATTTCCTAGTTTTAACTAGGAAATAATGTGTCTTTTACCTTCTGTGGATGTTTTGCGCATGCACAGAAGGTCTACGCATGCACGGTGTGTGAGCTTCCAAACCGGTATGGAAGGTAAGTAGATTTCACCCCTGCTTCGGTTGTCCAGCGTTTTGGCTCGCCTGGGCCACATTGAGTGAAGAGGAATTGTCTTGGGCCACATATATAAATATATATATAATATAGTTATATATATATTACAAACTTCCATTTTAAAATATTTTTGATTATCTTGTGAGGCTGCATTACTAACTGTCCAGACCCTCATGTGTCCCATGAATTATGGGTTGGCCTAAATCCAGAGACGCTTGTTTGAAGAATTCAGTCTCTCTGTCTCTCTCTCTCTTTGTTAAGTCAACAGGGAACCCAGCTTTTCATAAAACTGGTGCATTTTAAATCCCGCAGGAGGAAGGGGTGGGGATTTATTTATTTGTTTGTTTGTTTGTTTATATGCTGCCCATCTCACTATCAAGCAAGTCAATTAAAAAGCTTGAAATATTCAAATATTAAGCATTACAATTAAAAATATTAACAGTAAAGTAGACAAAAGCAGGTTGGAGGTGGGCTCTTGCCTAATCTACTACTGTAGCTACCTCAAGAATGGAGCGCCCCTAAACAACCTGGCCTTGATCCCAAATCGCTTGGGATAAGGCAGAGAATATGGCCGTGTTGCCAGTTTAATGTGGAGAACAGAAAGAGACGCAAGAGGGGGGCATGAAAGCGAGGGAGACTTGCTGTGACAGCTTTAGGAGAACAGCAGGAGAAGAAATCAGATCAACAGAACAAATAATAGGAGAAGTGGGATGAGAAGAAAAAGTTCTAAATATGCAATGAACAAAAGCATTGAGGGAGCAGTTGCTGGAAGAAAGAGGAAATAGGAAGGAAAGGAAAATGAGAGCCATAATATATTTCTTGTAAAATAAATGCACCTATTTTAGAAGGCAACATTTGGCTGGTTTTTTTTTTTTTTTATGGGCCAGATCTTAGATTCATCAACAGAAAACAGAGATACGTGGCTGGTCAGATGTGGGGTACCAGTTTTAAGTAGTCAGGGAAGAGAAAAGGGGGAAATCATACCTACTGCCATTCATTCTTTTTTTCTTTCAGCCATGGGATGAGATTGGAACGGTGAAGATCTTGCACTGACATTTGTATAGTTGGCCATGACTCCCAAATTCAAGCTTACGCTCTTGGTGGATGACAGTCCCTGGCTGATTTTCTTAGGGCTTGGAAACTAAACTGCCCTAGGGAAGACTTGGATGGGAAATCTCCAAGAAGGACAGGTGTTCCTCTAGACTGGGAGCTCAGGAGCATTCCAGAAGGCAGCAAAACTACACGTAATCCTTGATTTACAACCATTTGTTTAGTGACCATAGCTCTGGAAAAAGTGACTTACAACTGTTTTTCACACTTACAACCATTGCAGCATTCCTGTGGTCATGTGATCAAAATTCAGACGCAACTGAATTGGCAACTGGCATTTATGACGGTTGCACTTTTCCGGGGTCATGTGATCCCCATTTGTAACCTTTTGACTAGCAAAGTCAATGGGGAAGCCAGATTCACTTAAGAACTGTGTTACTAATTTAACAACTGCAATGATTCCCTTACAACTGTAGTAAGAAAGGTTGTAAAATGGGGCAAAACTCACCGAGTAACTGTCTTGCTTAGCAACAGAAATTTTGGGTTCCGTTGTGGTTGTGAGTCAAGAATTGCCTTTATACAGGATGATAAGTGATTCTTGCAATAGATGGTGAGATTCCATAACTACTCATGGAGTTACTCCATGGAATTAGAAAGCTTTAGGAATTTTGGGAACTTCATCAACTCCCTTACTATGGGAAATAAATTATATCACTCTTCATAGAGGCTGAGGTGGTGGGTGAATGCGATGACGATAGCAACAAAAATAAAAGTTTAAAAAAAAAGATTTGCGATATTACTTTCTTCACACTCAGCAAGTGACTGCTGACTATGAATTGATTCTCCTCACATTGATAATTTGAGGTGATACAAAATTTCTGTCCTTGGGGCTGGGTTGATGATTACTTCTTTGATATGTGCAAGTTGCTACTTCAACACATCAAACCAAGTCAAAGAAATATCACTTTATTTGGAGAATAATTGCTTACACTCCAGGTTCGGAGAATGTTGCTTTAGAACAGCTCAGATTGTCTAGGTCGGATTCGCCATGTTCCTCCAGGAGTTCTTTTCTGCTGCCTAGTTCTTTGTAAGGGAGATGTCAGCGCAGCTCCTCTGGCCTTCTGCATTTAACGCATGGAGCAAGCAGGGAGTCCTCTTTTTCTTAGGGTTGAAAAGGAATTCAGCCATTTTTCACCTAACTCTGTATTCCTTGGCAGGCCCAGGCCATAATTTTGCAGTGGATATTAAATTAATTTACATTACATGAAATCAAATTGGTTACTGGAAGTCAGAAATAGAGAAGACTGCTTCTTTTCTCTGGAAAGGCATCCCTTTGAACTTCTTTACCACACAAACATACCCACAAATCCATCCTTCTCTTTCTGCCTCTTCCTTCTCCACAGGCACCCCTTCCTTTCTCATGAACACTCTTTCGCTTGTGGCCATCCACTCTTCTCTCATGCATACACACATATCCTTGTTTTAATCCCTAAACACCCATCCTCCTCCCTCTTGTTCAGATGCACAATTCTTTTTGTAAAAATATTTTTTAAATCTCACCTTTATTATTTTTATAAATAACTGAAAGCAATGAACATACCTAATATTCCTGCCTCTTCCCACTTTCCACACAACAACAACCCTGTGATGTGTGTTGGACTGAGAGAAAATGACTGGCCCAAAGTCACTCAGCCAAGTCTTTTTTATTTGTATGCTTAAGGTAGGACTAGAACTCACAGTCTCCTGGTTTCTAGGTCAGCACCCTGACCCCTACGCCAAACTCTCCTCTCCTCTCCTCTCCCCTCCTCTCCCCCGCCTCCTCTCTTCTCCCTTCCCCTCCCCTCTCCAGTCTCTTTCCTTGTCACAATCTCTCACACACATACACAGGTCTTCCTCAGTTCTCTCACAGTCCTACTTTTGTGCTGTTCATCTGCCCTGCCTCATTCTTCCCTGCCAGCCCTTGCTAGAAAAAAAAGTCTCCAGAATTGAAAAATGTGGGCCATCCTCAGACCTATTAAGCCCACAGGCTGGCAGCCCTTCAAGGAACCTCTTCCTTGCTCATCAGAAATGAAGTCCAGCCCTGGGAGAGAACCACACCAACTCTATTGTGCCGATTAATTTATAATATCGAAGACTTAGCATTTTCACAGCACGGTGTTATTTTTGCTGGTCGTGAGAAGTCAGGGAATTGGGCTGAGAACACCTCCAAGCAGTATGTTCTTTGTATTTTTATCACTTTGTGGCAGGCTGCTAGAATGTGCATGTGTTAGAGCACAAAAGCTGCAAACTCTAGGGAAACATATGGCTTTTCCTAGAATAAGGTTGGCAATGAGGCGTTATTTCTCAGACGTAAAAAAACATGGGAAATGATGACAAGCTGAGTGTCCTGTTAGAAAGAGAACTTCCTCTTGTGCAAATTGGTAAGTTAAATAAGATGTTTTTTTATCGAATTGGACATGTGCTTGGTTGCTTAAATTCAATGCAATTAATTTTGTTTGTGTTTGAGCACATCGCCGTGTGAGAGGGCTCTTTTTGAATGACAACTCTTGGAGAACACAACAGTGTAGGCTTTTATGCTTTTATACTATGTACAGGGACAGTATTTAAAGCAAGTATTTTAATAAAAGAAACATACAACACCATGCTGGTGTTCAGCTGGTGTCAAACTATTCCCCCTCTAGCTCTCCATTTCCCTCCCCCATTTTGGGGCTTGATAAGGAGAGTGAAAGCAAAAGGGGAAGAGGCTGGGATTTACTAGTGGGGTCAGCACAGCTTGACTGCCTCCTCAGCCAAACCCCTGCTGTTGGAGGAAGAAGCTCTCTTGGGATTTTTTGCCCAGTCCTTCCCCAGAGACCAGGGCTTCTCCTGGTCCAGGACCAGGATCTCCTCCTTTCCCTCTGGAGACTTGGGTGAAGCTTTTTGCAGCTAGCCAGGTGCCCACTTCCTGTTTCTAGGTCTTGGATGGAGCTCTCCTTCCTCCTTCCACTTCCTTTCTTCCAGGGAAACTCATTTCTTAACTGCTCTGCATACTTAACTTCTCTCTCCAAACTTTCTCTCCACCCATTCTGTTCCCTCCATTTTCTGCAAACTCCTCTTCCTTTGTACTCCTCCTGCTTCTTCCTCCTCTTCTTTCTGCTTCTCCTCTACTTTCTCCTCCTTTTCTTCTTCTGCTCCTCCTCCTCCTGCTTTTCCTCCTCCTCATCTTCTCCCTCTTCCTTCTTCTGCTCCTCCTCTTCCTCTTGCTTCTCCTTTCACTGCAATTTTTAGGTTGACTGGCACCATATCCCCCAGCAACTGGATTAGATGATTGTTCCTCCCTGCCCCAGGGCTGTAGTCCTCACCCCTTATATACCAGACTGGACCAACGGGATTGCTATCTTTACATTTCCCTGCCCATTACTGCCCTGCTAGCAGCCAGATCAGTGCTCATGACAGTACAGGTGCCATTTAAGATCACAATTTAGCTTCTTTTTCCTTTTTCCTCACTCTATAAATACCAGAAAAACGGCAGCTATCCCAGGCCATTAAAACCCATATGCCACAAAGCATTTTGATCTTGAACCTCTTTAAAACAGATTGTCAGTATCAGAGCAGAAGATAATGTCACAAATGTTGCTGATTGAAATCCAAAGAGGAAAGGAAAGCACGACACAACAACAAAATACCTTAAAAAACAAACAAGCAATCAAACTCTATAATTGCAAATGTATCCTAAATTCATCTGACTTTGTAATTCTTCTTTAAAAAATCCTAAGTATTCAATATTGACCAAGCCTATCCAATATTTTTTCCAAAGGGAAAGATAATGTGACATTGTCTGATTAACCTAATACATAATTTTCTCTTATGAAGAGAAGTAGCATTGACATTGGTTTAGGTGTAGGATGCTCAATGCTTTTCATCCTTAGAAGTTGAATTACTATTAAAACACAGGCGAAAGAACAGTTTAGCCAGAGTCAGCTTCGATGTAAAAAAAGCTCATTCTCAAACCTTGAGCAAAACAATCCCCTAGCCATTGGTGCTGAGATCAGATGTTAAATTTAAGAGGTAATGGCTTCTAATGGATTTTTGATTATATAAGACTTTCTCCAAAAGTGCAGAAAGAGTTACTAAGGCCAGAAGCTTTCAAAAAATGAAATGGGAAAGACAGTATCAAGGTGATATACTATATGAGTATTATAAAATGGCATTTCTGGGGCTAATGAGTAAGAGTCAGGATTCAAATCTCTACAGTTCTGAAGATTAAGGGTTTGGGACAATTTCCATTGCAATCTGCATAACAGATTGTTGTTGTTTTTTTAATTTGATTTATATGCCGCCCTTCTCCAGAGACTCAGGGCGGCTTTTTTTTTTTTTAATTTGATTTATATGCCGCCCTTCTCCAGAGACTCAGGGTGGCTTACAATGTGTTAAGCAATAGCCTTCATACTTTTGTATATTTATATTTATACAAAGTCAGCTTATTGCCCCCAACAAACTGGGTCCTCAATTTACCCACCTTATAAAGGATGGAAGGCTGAGTCGACCTTGAGCCTGCCTGGGATTGAACTCACAAGTAATTGCAGCAACTGGATCTTAAATGCTGCCTTTGTAGGAGGCATTACTCCCCTAAGCTACTCAGGCTTCTACGCTACTCAAGCAATAGCCTTCATACTTTTGTATATTTTACAAATCAGCTTATTGCCCCACAAACTGGGTCCTCAATTTACCTACCTTAGAAAGGATGGAAGGCTGAGTCAACCTTGAGCCTAGGGAGATTCGAACTTACGGTAATTGCAGACAGCTGGAGTTAAATTACAATGCATAAGTCTGCTGAGCTATCCAGCAGACAAAGGTTCCCCTTGCACATATGTACTACTCTTTCCCAACTCTAGGGGGCAGTACTCATCTCCGTTTCAAAGCCAGAGCCAGCGCTGTCCGAAGACGTCTCTTTGGTCATGTGGCCGGCATGACTAAATGCCAAAGGCACACGGAACACTGTTACCTTCCCACCAAAGGCGGTCCCTATTTTTCTACTTGCATTTTTTATGTGATTTCGAACTGCTAGGTTGGCAGAGGCTGGGACAAGTAACAGGAGCTCACCCTGTTATGCAGCACTAGGGATTCGAACCGCTGAACTGCCAACCTTTTGATCGACAAGCTCAGCAGCCACTGAGCCACCGCATCCCTTTTAAAGGGATCAATACTGACCCCCAAAGGCCAATGGGATCATAGTATCATTAGTTAAAATAGTATTCATTAAATTATTTTCATATGATAAATGTTTGAGGGTTA
This sequence comes from Masticophis lateralis, assembly GCA_030761175.1. Lineage (NCBI taxonomy): Eukaryota > Metazoa > Chordata > Lepidosauria > Squamata > Colubridae > Masticophis > Masticophis lateralis. The sequence continues at coordinate 132,561,411 of JAUDYJ010000002.1, read as the reverse complement.
ATGAACTATCTATAACTTCATGAAGAGGTTGATGAGCTGAAGTTTCAGGACCCGTGCCATAGATTATTTTCCAGTTCAGGTCCTGTCAAAGAAGCTTGACGCCATTTCTCTTTTTTTCCCATTTGCCTTCTTCTCCAACTCAGTTACATGCCACATTCTTACCACCTACATCAAAACCCAGATCCAAGGACCTTTACCCTTATTAGCTTCCTGGCTCATCGGAATGGAAAGAAGAGTTTTCTAAAAAGGAAAAGTTTTTCTCTGCTCTTCAGCTGAGGTGATCAGAATATCATTCTTTGCCACATAAAACATGCTTCTGTTCTAATGGAACTTATTTGAAAGACAGACCATAATGAATAGGTAATGAAGGTTACTTTCATTTTTCATGGATTGTGAGGAGGTGGCATTTTTCTGGGAACAACTCATACTTTTAAGTCCCAATCTCTTTTCTGAAATGCAAGTGCATGCATTTGGCTCGGTAACTCATCCCAATATTTATCAGGTGGAATGTCTCGAATAAACAGAGCTGATGTCAATAATACATTCTCTTCTTCTTATTTTATCTGGTCTTGTGCTTTTCACATCTTAGCAAGATCCTAGACAGCAATCTCCTTTTTGCCTTGGCAGCAGTTTTCCATAGGTCTGTTAATAATCACACATCTATACAAATAACTTTTTCCAAATGAAAATAATTAAATAGCTGAACACTGAAAAGATCCAGAACAAGGATACAAAACAGTGTTCTCCAGTTTATCTTAGTAAGCTGAGCTTCAGAAGAGTTTTATAAGAATCTAATGATTTTAGATATATGGTTACAGCCAGTAATTCAGATGAGGCAGGAGTACTAGAAACTGGCTGATAGGAACTCAAACCTTTATCTCTCCAGCTCATTCAATATTGTCTATTACATTGATCAGCAGCAATGTTCCATAATTTTGAGGTCCCCCCACCTCCAAGTAATCTGATGGAAGGCCAGAAAGGTTATACCTCTTTGGTCTTCAGAAAAAAGAATATTTACTGAGCTGCAGAACTAAAAAAATGTAATGTTGATTGTAGAATTCTTGTTTAGTATGATAGTTTACATACACACAGCGGAATAAATTTTCACTGTCAGCTCTCAGACAAAGCTCCTAAATGTAAAATGCAAACATTTCTGAAAATAATTTTACAGATATATAGCAAAACATCTATCAAATTAATTTTGATTCCATGTAACAGCGCTTAGAACCTAGGCTACACCTCACATTCAACTGGCTCATTTCCACATTAACTATCACTTGCATGAGGGCTAAGAAAATATCCAAAGGTAAATACTGTATTTTCCTGCGTATAAGACTACTTTCTAACACACAAAAATCTTCTCAAAAGTCGGGGGTCATCTTATACGCCGGGTCTCATTCTCCTGTAACCAGGCAGACCAGCCCATAAGGCTCTGACGAGCCTTAAATGGCTCTGAGGAGGGTCGTCTTATACGCCCAGTCGTCTTATACGCCGGAAAATACGGTAATTATGAATCTGGAATTGCCCATTCATAATGGCAACATGTAAAACATGAATGGTTGTAAATGGTTTTGATTTCATTGTGCTGTGTTCTATTTTGGCATGGTATTAGTCTGCATCTTCAGATGCCCCTGGAAATAATACCTGGTGATCCTAGATGGATTGTCACCATACAATATATTTCTGCAAAGAATAAAGGACAGATGGGTACATATTTGCATTGCACATATGGACTTTCCTAGCCCATTTTTAAATACTGCACAGGCAGATTATTGAATGTGAAGCAGAAATGAGTTTGCATTCCCATTAGAGCAAACCCAGGTAAGGACTAGATTTTTCTTGTATAATGAACAATTATGCAAAAAGACTTATTTAGCCGGTGAAGAACCATCTAGTTAAAATTGAAATATCCTCACTGATTAATTCAGCAACCTGCTAAAACCTTTGAAGTAAGAAAGACTTCCACAAAAATAATTGTCAGTATCTTTATTCATACTCAACTTGTTTTCAAACTATCATTACTATTTAACAAAAAAAAAAGTCATGCAAACAAAGTTTAATTATTAAGTTTAAGGAAAAAGTGCAACAATTTGTACATTAGTCTCGTCCATTTTTAAAAACATCTTCTCCCAGCAAATGAATGGCCTTTCCATTTACTTTACAGTACCATGCGATTATTAAATAGTTAGAAAACATTTTTTTGTCTTCCAAATAGAAATATTGAGCCTTAAAATAGTATCATATATAAAATGTAAAACTTGATTAGTTTGACTTTTGTCCAAAGAGAGAATGAGGACACAGCAAATATGATGAGTTCTCATTCTTTCATGTGAAAAATTCATAGTATAGAAGCTATAAGATATCCCTTCTATGTGGCACGTGGATCTCAGGTTTCAAATTGACAAAAATTACATTACATTTTTATTAAATTGGATTGTGTATATCTTCTAAGCAATAAAAAGAAATAAAAGCTCTGAAGTTTGCTGTTTGGGGCATTGATTACAGTAGAAACAAATCCTAGGCCTAAATTCTGTATAATAAGTATAAGCAACCTGTCTTATCTTAAATGAGATAGTCATGAATTGGTTAAAATTAACATTTTGATTCCAATCCACACAGGAGCTGGAGTGGAGGGAGGGATGCAGGTGCATTTATAGATTTTCAGACACAGTTAGAGGTGTCTGTACTTGCAAAAGGCTTTTTTGCTTTTTTGTTGTTCAGTTGTGTCTGATTCTCAGTGCCTGGGCCAGTACCTGTAGTTTTCTTGGCAAGGTTTTTCAAAAGTGATTTGTCAATGCCTCCTTCCTAAGGCTGAGAGAAAGTGACTGGCCCAAGGTCATCGAGTTGACTTTGTGCACAAGGCAGGATTAGAACTCACAGTTTCCTGGTTTCTAACCCCATGTCATAACCACCATATGCCAAACTAGCTCTCTGTAAAAGGCTTAATCGCTCCCTAAGATGGAAAGATGGATTGCAGTGGAAACCTTGAGGCACACTCAGGGGAGACGCGGAGTCTTGTTAAAAACGGGTGGATGTACGTATGTTATTTGCATACTTTACCCCAAAATCTTCACAGAGATTGTCATGAGGTTTGCATAGGAGAAATTCCCTGTGATTTTTGTAAAAATTTGGACATCAAATCAAAATGGATTCAGGTTGTCTCTCAATATACAATATGACACTCTTTACACCAGTTGTTGAGAATAATCAAATCAGTCTTTGACAATGATCTGAAGACACCCAATTACCTCTGAGCAAAACTGAGTTCTCCAGTTTTTTTGTCTTGTCACACTAATTTTATGATGATGTGAATGTGCAGTTTGCTTAGGGTTTGAAATAAACTGATTTAACTTCTGTTGATGGGAATAGTTGCCTTCAAAAATCCTCCCACCTTCTGTGTTTCATGAAATCTTGCCTTAAAATATATGGTGTCCAATTTCTTGATCTGGACAATATGCTAGAACACTCCATTATGCTTTTGCTTATGCTAAGTTTAAACCCCTTTAATAGAAAACTGCCTTTAGCAAAAGCTGCATCTTACAACATCTGCACAGAACTTCGCTTGGCAAGAGCTAAAGTATTCCAGATCATGTATGAGACACATATTGGGTTACGCTTTTTTTTCCTCACCAGTACTATTAAAAGTTGTATAAAAAAGTACAAATAGCACAGCATATTCAGCAAAATATGTAAATTATTGGATTCTCTATTAAAAAATTTAATACTTGTTTTTTTTTAACCTTAGAAGTGCAGCAAGAATAATAACCAAACAGACCTCACAGTAGACTGTATGGATAATAATTATTATCCCCATTTTACAAATGAGGAAATTGAGGCAGAAAGTTTCATACCTTGCCCAAGGCCACAAAGGGAATCATTGGCAGATTTGAGAAAAGGGAGTCCATTATTCCTAGATCCCAGACTTGTAATATAGCTATGAAAACACCTATATTGTCTCCATTACAGGTAATCCTCGACTTACGACCACAATTGACTCCAAAATTTCTGTGGCTAAACAAAATAGTTGCTAAGTGAATTTTGCCCATTTTACGCCCTTCATTGCCACAATTGTTAAATGAATCACTGAAGATGTTCAGTTACTAACACCCTTGTTAAATGAACCTGGCTTCCCCATTGACTTTGCCTGTTAGGTCACAGAAGGCGATCACATGACCCCAGGATGCTGCAACCATCATAAATATATGCCAGTTGCCAACCATCCAATTTTTGATCACCTGACCAAGGGATGCAGCAATGGTCGTAAATGTGAAAAAGGTCATAACTCATTTTTTTCAGTGGCACTGTAACTTCGAACAATCACTAAATGAACTGTTGTAAGTTGAGGATTGCCTGTAAATAGTTTAATATCCCAAGAGGTCTTTTAATGGCAGGCATTATAAGGTGGTATAAATGCCAAGCTTCACTGACACAACTATTTACTGATAAAGTGATAAAACAATGAGCAGCATTAAATCACTGTCAATTTTAAATATTTCAGATATTGTAATTTTGGATTTGCTTCTTACATTGCAAATTAACAACTGGGGGTGTTTTTAAGGGGGTTGAAAACAATCGCAATGGAATTTTTGCAATTTAACACATTTTACAGATGCAATGACAGCTGTCATAACTATTTAATACTCAATATAATTTCATTCTTTCCCACCCTCCCCCTCCCAATTTCTATATCGAAAATAAAATATTTTATCTCTAAAATAACGTATAAAGTTTGGTTCAGGACTCTTAAATGCATATGAATACATTTGACTCATGCAATATAAGCTTAGACTCACAAGCAGCCCATGCTTCAATTGTGCTCCTACTCATTTTTTTCATTGGACAGATCCAGTGGTGGGTTGCTCCTGGTTCGGTCCGGTTCTTGCAAACCGGTAGTAATGACAGTGGGAGGCTCTGCCCAACCGCCCAGATGTCATCATGGACGTTCTGCACACATGCAGAAGATTCTGGGCATGCACAGAAGCGTACATGCTCCCGTTGCGAATCACTAGTGAAGGTAAGTGGAACTCACCCCTGGACAGATCCCTCTGGAGTAAACAGGGGGCAGGAAAGAGGGGCAGAGGGGAGTGATGGTGCCCTAATTATATCAAAGTATTACTTTGGGCAACCTTCAAAAGTGTATTCTTATAAGATGTTCCGTTGGTCTCATTTTGCATACAAGATTATTCTGAAGTCGATCCAATACTTTGTTCTGTGAAAAGATGCTTTCTAAATTGATGATACTGTATACAGTCTTAACTCTTAAATCGAGATAAGATTGCTTTAATTCCATATACTGTTAAGACAAACAGGAAAACCTATCTGCTATGTTGGTTGATCTATTTTAGTTTCTAGAAAGCCCACTGACAAAGCAGCAAAATGGAAGTTAAATACACACAGAACGTAAGCACTTGGGTGAGGAGAAGTGCTACTCTTTAATTAATTAGTTAATAACTGAAAACAAAGCAAAGGGATTAGAGTCCCTATAGGTTGCTTTTGAGGGACCTAATTCAGGAGCTAAATTCTAGGGATTGTAAAGCCCTTCTCTAGCAAAGCTATCCGGAACCAGATACTTAGACAAAACCCAAGTCTGAAGGGTTGAAAAAGCAAAATGTATAGGCCTAAATTAACTCAGAGGGCTAAGACAGAGGAGATGCTAGCCATGACTATTGCCTTGCAAGGACAAACTCTATGGCACCAATGATAAAGTGTCTTAATGCCAGTAATCCGGCATTCAGATTTTAAAACAGGAAGTTAGTAACGATGTAACTATTCCTACAAATTTAGCAGGAGGCTAGAGAAGCCCAAGCAACCAAACTGTTTTGTGGTGGGAGATGAAAGAGGTGTCTACAATTACGCAGGAGCTGAAGCAGCTGATTAGGGAGAAGTGGTCCTTTTTTTCTCCCTCAAAATATTAGAGCATAATATCAGCATCCATCACTGATGGAAATGGAGGACAAGAAGAAAAGTCATCCCACAACACAAATACAAGTATGGAATGTGGCAGAACATGCAGCAACACCCAACACTGATTGTTTTGAAAAGTATATTAGAAAAATTCACGGAGAGTGAGGCTCTTAATGATTACTAACACACTAGCCCAATTTGACCTCAATATTTTCTTTATTTATTTTCTTATTTAATACTAATGGCTAAGGACCTATGTTCTTTTGTGGGGCCAAAATTTCATACGAGACAAATCTTTGAGCTTGAATGTGCTGGGCTCTTCTTCATGAATGAAAGCATCTTCATAGCATTGCTATGGGAAACAGCAAGAATGGAATATATGGGATTTGTGCAATCTGCACGTGTGTAGGTGCTCCTGGTGATGGAGTATTGTTGGGTTAATTCATTTTCATTAAAAAAAAAATCTTAAGTGACACCTGCTCTGGGTTTACCATTCTGCTTAAGAAATTTTATCACCTTCCTGTGCCTTTTAAGAAAGAATACACGGCTTTAGAGTAATGTGGGACTGGCCAATGACAAAAAATATAGCAGCAGACCTCGCTTAAAGCAAATGAATATGAGCATTTATCTAAATAAATTTAACAAGGAATGCATTTGTATTATCTAACAAAGATAATTTCTCCTATCTTACTGAGAAATATACAGGGGTCTTAAAATGTGTGTAGAATTCATGGATCTGTTGAAAGTATTTTTTAAAGGTACATTATGGCTAAAACTGAAGTATTTGTTTAATGACCAAAGACTGCTTGATTTTGTCAAGATCCTGTATCCATCCTTCATCTCTGATATGACAACGCAGGCCAGTTTTTCTGAAGTCTTCCCCGGGTCCAAGGAACAGGGAAGGAAAATTTCTAATCTTTTCTCAAATTATATTTGATTCAATAATGTATTAAATAAGCTTGATACTCATTTGCCAGGATTTGGAAAGGGGAACATCTGTGTTTTAAGCACGATCATCCTCTTGTTATAAACCTGGACTGTATGTGCTAACTGAATTATTAAATGATTGTAAATGGTCAATTTTTTTCAAATTTTAGAACAATTTCTTAGGGATCAATTACGCAAAGTGAAAGGTCAGAGTGGTCACAAAGATAAGCAACTCAGCGTAAAGGTCAAGACTTTCCTGCATTATTTTTCTCATTGATGTAAGTTATGCTTTCCAGAAACTTCAGGGCTTGAAACTGCTGGTTTATTTGAAGAGAGATCAACGTCTTCCCACTGTTATTTAAGTTTTTAATGCTGAAGTTAATCTGCCACCTCCTTTATGGGGCTGCCATTTGGATCCTGAGAATACCTTCAAATGTGAATTGCAATAAGCTGGTCTCTTGCGTGCCTATTTATAGTTCCCAAAATGTATTTCCAATATAGTCATTTTATTGGAAACAGGATAATCTCAGGGCATGGCTCTTTGGTCTGTTGTGCTTGTTGAGGACCTATTTTTAGGATAGCCCCAGATTTATTTCCTTATCTCCCAGCAGAGAGCCACAACTGCTCCTAGCCAAATTTGGAAGCCCAAGAAGCTATTAAATTAAGCTACCACCCACTATTTCTCTACCTGAGTAAAGGATAATTCTGTCGCTGCACTAATATTTGGAGTATTTCCCTTCCAAGCCTCTGAATTTATGCTTATTCATCTTGTGCACCAAGCTCTTTTGGAATTTTATTTGAAAAGGCATTTTGGCTAATTTCTTATTTTAATAGGCCGCTTGCAATTAATTATCAAAACCTTGTTTGGCAAAGCTGAATATGCAGGTAGCCCTCAACTTACGACCATAACCAGAACCAGAATTTCCACTGCTAAGCAAGGCAGTCTTGCCTGACTTGACAATCTTTTTTTTTGCCATGGTTGTTAAGTGAATCACTGCAGTTAATGTGGCCATTAAGTAAATCTGGCTCCCCCCCCCCCCAGGTTGACTTTGCGTGTCTGGGAAGATCACAAATGGCAACCATTATAAATACATGGCAATTGCCAAGTGCCTGGATTTTGATATGTTGGGTTGCTGCAACAGTCATAAGCACGAGGACATGTTGTAAGTCACCTTTTTTTAAAATGCTTTTGCAACTCTGAATAGTCTCTAAATGAATGGGTTTAAGTCAAGGACTACCTGTAATCTCTACCATTTTACAAGGAAGACACGAGGGGGATTTTTCAATTCTTGGGAGCATACCCATGTAATGAACAAGCAGTCAGGCCTAAGCAGCCTGCCTTCCTATACTGTGATTTTTTTAAACACTGCAGCAAGTCAGCAATTGATTGTACCTATATGGAGCACAAAAACATCTTCAGAGTAGTTAAAAAAAAAAAAAAGGCCCAGAAGGCAGCCTGACTAAATGATTAAAACCCTCTGTTTTCTGTCTATCACCATTTTGACTGTGATCCTTCATCCCACATAGATGACTCAATTGACTGCCCTGTCAGTTCAATGCAACATCTTAACTGAAGGATAAAATGCCAAAGATTAGAATCAATGGCTATTAAGCACGAGGCAACAAGGATTGTCTTGTAGGATAGGGATTATCTGGGTCATTGCTGCGTTGCATTTTTATAGTGTGTGTGTGTGTGTGTGTGTGTGTGTGTGTGGCTTTGTTGCATTTATTTGTTTGCTTCTTGTCTTGGCTCTTGCCATCAGCTATGAATTGTCAACTGAGGTAATTAAAAAGAAGACAACTCCATTTGTAGAGCTATTTTCCCCACTTCAGCTCCCCCAAGATGCGATACGATAACATCACAGTTAGGCTGAGGGCAGAGGAGTGGGGAAGGCTGTTGAATCATTTATAACACCAATGAACATCTAACGAACACTGAACAGGGGACCAAAACATAATTTCATAGCATAAATTGTGTATATCATTATTACTGTCTATGATAATAATGCTACAATTTAAGTCCCTATGATTACCTTAAGAGATTGGACAAGTATTTGTCTGTAAGGTCTCCTGTTGGGCTAGAAGACTTCCAAGGTCCCTTCCAACTCTTGTTATTCTGTTTATTCTGACACAAGTGCCTTCCTCACATTTGTTTATTTAATTTGTTTATTTAATAACTTCTCACATTTGTTTATTTAATTTTAATAAATAAAATTTAATTTCTCATTATCTAATAATTGGATAAGAACATGCGGTATGTTGTCTGGTCTATTTAGTCTACTATTGCCAGCTTTAGGAGCTAGTTGTTTTCTCGAGTCAAAGAATGATACTATTTCCCATCACTTGCACAACAATTCTCTAGGAATTGTTTCCATAGTCTCTGGAAACAAGGCAGATGATACAATAGCCTTTCAACGTGCAAATCAGGGCCCTCTTCAGCCATGGCCTTTCCTTTCTTTGCAGCCTTTTGAGGGCTTTGTAGTGGGGAAGTTATGCTATCCCAATTGAGAGGGTTAGGGGGAAAAACAATATGTTGAGACAAAATTAGATTAGATTTAACTGAAATTATTATTTTCAGTCCCAAATCTACATAATTTACATTTTTGCAACAAATTATTTGGTGGCTGAAAATCTAAACTCTAGATTTTGAGAGTCTGCATCATATGTCACGGTATCTCTGTCTGATAAAGATATTCAAATATTCCACACTTGAATGAAATTACTCAATCATCAGATTTTGCAAAACAGAAATTTGGCATTTTGTTTCTTTCACCGTGGAAATGTTATGCAGAATGTTGGCACTTATTAATAGCAGTGTTATTGCTTTACATACAAAACAATCTACTAAAAGAGTTTGAAGCAAACTAGGATATTCTATAAACAAAATCCTTAGTTTCTTGAAGAAAGGTTTTCTATTTAGGGTGTTTGTAGTAATTTTTTGTTATGTTCCCCTAGATATTATTACCATGACAGGTGCATCTCTCCAGTAACTTAAAGTGTGTTTGAATAAAATAAAGCTTTAAATGCCCAGTTTATGGACTGGGGATTGATCTGTGCCCCAGAGGTTTTCCATTAGGCTCTGGCTCAGCCTAATGAAATTATACCCTTAAAAAAGCAAAATGTGCACAATTTTTTATAAAACTGGCAATGTCACGAAAACTGGGCAAAGAGAAATAGATGTCAATTAAGTTTTATCTAATATGTTCAATCTTTTTATGTTTAATGACTGCTTTCTGTTATATTGGTTATTGTAATTATAAATATTAATATTTGTTATATTTAAATATATTTATACTATTAAAGAACAGCTAAATCTGCAGAGCCCTTACAGGCTGCTACAACTTCCAATATTACATCCACCTAACAACATGATATCTTCTGCTTTAAGATATTTGGTGGTACTGTGGTTTTCACCAAGAGTGTGGCTGCTTAGTAGATTCTCAGCTGAACAAGAGATACAATGCATTTTTGCAGGCCTATTTATTTCTTTGTGTCCATTTGGAACACTAGATATAGAAACTGGAATAAGAAGTGTGGCAATGACAGGAATATTTTTTACAAGGCGCAGCACAAAGCTTACAAAAACTATTAATATCACATGCGAAAAATCTCAATACATGTTTGGCGAGATGGCAGTGTGGTTGTTATTGATTTATTAATTATCTATTGATTTGTATGGCTGCCTATTTCACAGAGTGAGCATACACTCTGAAACGAGCATCCTCAATTTTCCCAGATAGCACACATGTTTCATAGCTTATATGGGGTTTATTTGGGGATTAGGTTTAGGGTCACTCCTACAGATACTTTTTGGCACACAGATGTAGAGAAAAATGCATGCTATTACGTGTGAGGACCTGGCTTATTTTGTCATGACTGCACACCTTCTGACAGCCTGTATTAAAAAAAAAATAGCCTTCCTAATAAATTCTGAAAACACTGAAAAGTGTATTTCTATGTGTGTTCTGTTCACATGTAGTTTCTTGGGCATGTTTTTTATATCCTAAAGATTAGCAAAAGAAAGGCAAAAAAGAGCGTATGAAATGACCCTTGCCTAGATCCTTGGAGAAAATGAATATGTTCAGGAAAGAGTTTTCCGAAGAGGATTTTCACACATTCTAAGCTGGTACGAAAGAAAAAAGAATCTTCAAGTACAATTGGGAACATTTTCTACTGAATTTTGTGGAATATTTTTCATTTTGGGAATGCATTTTTGTGTGGCAAAACTGATAAGCAGATGGGTCATCCAGGGATTTACATGCACATATTTTGGCAGCTAAATGTACAGAAATGAAGAGAAAAAAACATTACAAGGAAAAGCCTATCACATTTACATGCAAAAGAATTTCAGGTGCACTATTTAATGACCTTTAAAATGGGTTAAATTCAATGGGTGAAATACTGGAGGGAGGGGAGGAAATGAACTAATTTAAAAGCAAAGGAGTAAAATTCTATGAAATATCTGATTATAGCTCTAATATATTGTTTTCCTGCTTCAAAGTAATAGATATGCAGTAAGTGCCCAGCATCCTCTTGAAAGAAAGCCTTATACTTAAAAAAAAAAAAAAAAGCAGCACAGGTATATGGTTGTTCTCCAAATTTCCTACTCAAGTTCTTGCATAATCCTCGTAACTGCTTTTTAAACGTCTTGATATCAAACAATCGATGCACCTCATACTAGACGGGAGCGGGTAAACTTTGCACACCTGTGCATTGTGTTCACTGTGCTCAAAATCTCATTGTAGTTTAAGATAATTTAGCAGTAGAACTACATAAAAATAAGCAGAGAAGAGCACAGATTTCTCTAAGCTATCGACAAGGTGCAGAACTTTAAAAATCCTAAACAAAACAAAATTGTAAAACATTAAGCTGTAGCTAAAAAGTTCATCCCAAAGAACCTTCCCTCATATAGCACAACTGTGTCTTATTAAAATATGTATTATGTGTATCACAGGTGATACAATTACTCATAATATAGATTCACTTAATGTTGTTCATTAAACATGCAACATTCATTGCATGATGCATATTCAAAAATGTATTCAACAGCTTCCAACAGCAGTTGAAGAAAACTTGTGTTACGTTTTCACTTCGATTTCTGTGGTTCCAAGTATTCTAAACCAATCTGTTAAAAGCTGAAATTATTTTTAGAAACATTCCGTAATTTCAGGCTTGACTCTGAATTCTACATCTCTATTAATTTACTGTACACTTTTTATATTCTATTCATGCAGTTTACTAAATAAATAAGTATAAATAGAAGAGTTTGGGATGTATAGATTCAGAGCCCAGTTAAGAAATATTTAGGATAAAATATTAAACCTGGCTTTACAATAAAGTTGATTAGTGATGTAAATTAAATAGCAAATTGGCACCCTGGATCATAATATAATCTCATGGAGATTAAAAATAATACATATATCAGTATTATGCAGTTTTACCTTGGAGCTAGTTCATCACAGGCTCTAGTTAATATTCTATGCACATAATCTTTATTTTATACTGAAAACTTTATATTGAAAACTTATACGAAACCTTTACCTTGATCAAGTAATTTTAAAAGCTTTTATGGGCCTTCTTTGTTCATATCTTTGTTTTTACCATAGTTCTGGCCAACTGTAATATTGAATAAAATTTTCTGGATTTCCCTTTATTCCATTTCTCCCCCACACGCCCAAATTCCTTATTCTTTAGTCAATTTACATTTTCATCTCTTTTTTCCTTAACCCCACATGATCGTCTCTGATTCATTATTAACTGTTTAAGAAGAAGTTTCAGAGGTACAGGAGATAGAGAAAAATAGTCAAAGTTATAAAAATGACAAAGGCTAGCAGTAATCTATAAGCATCAGTGATTCCTAGATAAATACAGTGGGTGATTTTCTACGTCCACACGTTCCTTGGCATCTTCCCTTCCTCATTACCCCTACAATTCCCAGACCTGAATGGAATCAACAAGGCAAAGGTCTAAAAACTCCAGGGCTAAAGGGCAATTTCCCACTGGGGAGGAGGGCTTTCCTGAGTCTATTGCTTTTTTCATACTTCACACTGCAACATGGGATGTACAAACTGTGGGTTGACATAGGAGAACCCCTCAAAATCTGTTTGGTCTATGTTAGAAATGACCAGCTGATCGGGTGGCGTTAATACTGGTTGTCCTCTGGTAAAGAATTTGTCGAAGTTTTCGGCACCCTTGCCACACTGCAATTAAAAAATAAATAAATTAGATATTGGAAAGCAAGTTTAAGTAAACAGATGGTAGATTGAGGTTAAAAACTCTTAACCTGCTCTGAGGATCATTTTTTGGTCTTGAATGAAAGGGCTATAATAATATTCTTGATACTAAAAGTCATCACTGTCTTGGGTATTACATTCAGGTGGATGAAAACTAAATCTGGTGACTGGGAATATAAAAAGTAAGAATTCTTGTGCTGACTAGGTCACCTGGTTCAACAATGGTGAACGTATTTAGAGCTCATGTGCAATATTTTTATTTGCACATTACATATCTTTATTTGAATGTACATCTAGGACCTAGTTATGTCTGCATAAAATATTTACCGTATATCATTGGATTTCTGCATTCCAATTATTTGGGAATACTATTACCCAGTCAGAAACATTTCAGCCTGGTGAACTATGGGAAGTCTATGCAAATTGTGGTGATGGTATATTAAACAAAGTGAGATGAAATGAAATGGGTGGTAGAAATGTCTCCATCCTGGCTGGTTAGGCTCTTCCCATAGGAAAATAACTTCAACAGAAATACTTCAAGATGTATTATCTCTTAGATAAAATCAAATCTCATTGTATTAAAAACATGCAATGCTATAATTTAAAATCCTTTAAAAATAAATTTTACAGACTTTTCTGTTTCGAGTTACTGATCTGTGCTGGTAGATTTATATACTGACTGTGCTCTCCCCCAGGTCATTCTTGCTGTAATATTCTAACATTCAAACAGGAACCCTGGCATTCAGAGGACAATATTCCATTTTGGTGGGGAAATATACATGAAATGGTAACTGCTGTTGCTCACAGCTGTCTTGCAGGGAGTTTTGTCATGAACACGTTCATTTTTCTGCCAAAAGCACTCTCTTAATTTCTGGTTGCAGCAATCAACTGAAAAATGGTTCGAATAATACATACTATGGATTTTTTGTTGTGTTTTCAAAGGGCAAACTACTTCAGAGCAATCAAAAAAGGTTTTAACATGATGGGAATAATGGTTGAATTCCAGCCCACATACTAAAAATAAATGCTTTACAGATTACTTCTTTCACATCCCCAGTTTATTCTGTTCCATTTTTTAAAATGGTATTACATCTCCTCCCAACATTTTTAAAAGCCTGTCTTGGTACAAAATGTAATTCAAGATCTTCTCTATTGCCTACACTAAAGCCTACCTAGTGACTGTATGAAAAATAATTTGATCAAACTCTTCAAAAGTATAAGTACTACTTAATCTTAAAAATATATTACTACTGGTGCTTTATGTCCATGTGGGATTTTTTTTTGACATGTTAAATCATATATATTTCAACAAAAAAAGAATAACTACTGGGAAAGGAAAAACTGAATCCAAGAGCTACCATTTAAACTGACAGATTTTTGAGAAAGTGGGAAACTTCACCCAAACTACACTTTCTGAACTATACCGTTTCCTATTGCACTCCCAGCCATCTGTTAATCAAATAAGACAGGACTTTTAGGGTAATGACTTCAAGCCAATCTCAGGAAATAAAAAAGGATGACTGCATTCGAATGGATTAGAAGGCACCCATTAATTTCACTAACTGATATGGAATACATTCCTACTCCATGTTTAAAATAATAAGACTTTATTAACAAATAATCTTAGCTCTAGGAAGGGCCAATGTATAGTTATCTACTAATTCCAGGGGATTGCATGGAATAGCAGTCTTCCAATATCTAAGGGGCTGCCTCAAAGAATGGGGGTGTCAACCTATTTTCCAAAGCACCTGAAGACAGAACAAAGAAGCAATGGATGGAAACTAATCAAGGAGAAAAGCAACCTAGAACTAAGAAAAAAATTTCCTGACAGTGAGAACAATTAATCAGTGAAATGATTTGTCTCAGGAAATTGTGGGTGTCCCAGCACTGGAGGTTTTTAAGAAGACCATTTGTCTGAAATGGTATAGGGTCTCCTGCTTCAGCAGCGGGTTGGACTAGAAGACCTCCAAGGCCTCTTCCAACTCTGTTATTCTGTTTTTCTGACAGATTTTTACACACCCGTTGCCCCCTGATTTTTCCACAGTTTTCTGACTGATAAAGATGAATAGAATCATGCCATCACAGCAAAAATTCCATGTAATTTCAAGCAGTCAGCACTACATGTCAGTCTCCAATCTCTGAAGATTCATGGTTCACAAAGCCTTTTTATTTTGATTAATACGAAAGCAAGAAAGTTGAAACTATATAGCTTGTACGCTGGAAAAAAACTGCTGGGTGAGATATGTTGAAGTGCTATCCCATGTCTCACATCTTTCACCAGAACACTTCAAGCCCGTACATACATATATAGAAGTTCCACTCAACCTATTCATGCATCATTTCTGCCTAGGTTGTACTACAAGGAGTTTGAAAGGATTAATTTTGCTTCTACTTGAGCTTATTGCATAAACGTCTTCTGTGCATTCAGAGCTGCTTTTGGGATTCTTTTCTAGGTTGCAGGTGAGAGGACTGCAACATGAGAGAATAGGCCTTCCTTCTGGTGGCGCTCTGGGTCTGAATCTCTCTCTTCAGACTGCTGACTCCTTTCAGCTGGTGCTGTTTCAATTCTCCTATGTACCTTCCATGCTGTGTTTTTAAATTCTGCCTTTCTTTATCTGATAGTGTACTGTTATATCTTCTGCAACTATTTATTTGAGTCTGCTTTAATTTTATTACACTTGTTTTAAGTGTATACGGTACTGGCATCTGCTTAAGAACCGTTGACATGAAAAGACTACTAAATATATAAATAAAATAAAACTTGGGCTTTGTTATGAGACCATAAACACCAAAAACTGAAGGAAACATTACTGTCCATCTCATTTACCACTTTCGGTTTGAATGGAGGCTGGATGTCTCTATTTTCCAGTCTTTCCCAGTCAATTCTCCTAAAGAAGGCATGTTCTCTAATGTCTCTCTCTCCTTCGGGCCCACAGCCGAGACGTTTGGCAGGGTGTTTAGTCATTAACTGGAAGTCAAACACATAAAGGATACAATGAGATTTTTCAGAATGAGAGGAGCAGCACATAGTCAATAAAGTCATTTTGTTTTCCTTATTATCTGCTGCGGTTAATCCTAAATGTCTATAATTCATACTATATTCCTACATTCCAAATTGGTTGCTGCTTTGTCTAAGTACAGATTAAAGGCAGATTTTGTCACTTTGCTAGAAATTCAATTTTCTTTAATGTCATCAATTTTTTTAAAAAAGGAAAGATTTGAAGAAAGAACAGATACATTTTAAAACCCAGAATTACTAAAGTAATACTCACTACCATCACTTAAAAAGGTTCAGTTGATTAGAGACAATGGTAGCTGGAACAAGTACTTACTAGGATGTATATTTATAGATCTTTTTCTTCCCATTGTTACACAAAAGTAGATGTCCTTCTTAGATATAAAAACAATTTTCTTTTTTGTCAAGAATTAAATAGCTAGCTTTTTTAAAAAAAATCTATATTAAAAAAACCAACTGGCCACAAAAAAGATTGAGAAACTATATTTTTAAATTTTTGGACAGTATATCATTCTAAAAGCATATGGTTCAACTATTGTAGCAACAAGGGAAAGAGAAAGATAGCTATCTACAGAGCAAATCATGAAAAACATGTGTGCCATTTAAAGTTTAAAAATTTTACATGCAGTTGGGGCTACATTATCACCAATAAGACTGCATAAGATGAACATCCTTTTCCACACATAGTTTTTGTATAAGAAATTGCATGTTTTCTGAGTTATAGCAATTATCCAAGTTCTCAAACAGAAGCAATATCGGTTTATGTTAAGGAAATCATCTGGTGTGAACCACACAAAGAGAAACAGACAAAAAGTCTATTTTAATTATCAGTACTGTACAAGACATTTGGATCACCAGCACCTAGTGAGAACTGAAAATGTTTTTTGAATTTAAAAAATAATTCTTAGGGAGGAATTCATTTTATTAACTATTTTGATTGTATAAAAGTGAACCCAAGTGACAAATATTTTAAAAATCCAGATAAGTTAGGCCAATTCTATTACAACAGTGCTTAATAAAATATCAAAATTTACTTTACCCAGATAGTAACTGGGGAATGCTTAATATCGCAATCATAAATTCACATGTCTCAAAATAAATACAATAACATCTCAGATCAGTGCACCTTACAAGCAGAACATCTTGGATATTGATGCTCAAATTGGCATTAAATCCCTAAAATGGTTGGCCAAGAATAAAAATACATTTCGCTTAGAAAAAAAAACCACATAATAATGGGTCTGGCACAAAGCCAGTGAAAGAACACAATTCGAGCTCCTGAATTCTATAATAAAATATGGGTGATTTCATTGAATACTGGACACAGAAATGAAATGCATATATGTTGCCTTAAATAGAGACAGACAACCATATTCCCCATCTCTGGCAGAGTATTTAGGCTTCTAATTGAGGGCAGCTGTTTGGGACCATTTCCAAATTATCTTATTTCTTTCAGGATATAAATAAACTAACAAATCATAACTAAAGCCATCTAATGCAGGGGTGTAAAACTCACAGCATCACGGCAGCGTCATGTGGCATGACGACTTTCTCATATTGCAAGTTTCCCCCCCTTTGCTAAACCGGGTGTGGGCATGGGCAGCATGTGATGCATCCTGCTCACAGAGTTTGACATCCCTAAACGAATGGATTAGGATTAACTGCAGAGATGACAAATGAATTTGAGTATTTTACTGAATACTTTATTTAGCAACTTAATGCATTGTATGTATTTTGTTTTATTACGTTAATACCATGTTAGGATTTGATATGGTTATTTGACTGCAGTAATTAATAGAATGAACAACAGAACCTTACCCCTTTGCAGATGGACACAGCTTCTTTGGACATTGCTTTGGGATAGGAAACATTATGTTCCATTATTGACTGAAAGAGTTCATCTTCATCCTCGCCATCAAATGGAGGCTGTTCAATGAAAGCAAGGTTGGCAGGACATAAAAAAATGAATGCTTACCCTAAACATTTATTCAAAAGCAGATTGTTATTTCCTGCTGGCTCAGACTTCCCGTTGATCACGCTAACTAGAGAAGCTGGGAGTTTGGGGGAAGGATGGATAACTTCCTGTTGAGTTGTAGGACAGAACCTTTCCTTTTTGGGGGTGGAAATAGAAGAGACAACGTTTTATGCTACTTCAAAGCTTTAGTTGGCGGTGCCACCAAGTGTGCTGGCCTGTTGGAAAATGATGGTCTCCCTGCTCCTTAGCATCTATGATCCCTGGATGAAGTTACATGGAATTTTGGAATTCAATGTCACCACAATGCTGTGTCCCAACTCTCTCAATCTCAATCTCAAGAAGCTGTTCAAGTTTTTAAAAGGAACTGTTCACTATACAGTAACTATATGAAGGGAAACAAAATGAAACATTGTCTGTTTTCGGGTATAATTCAAAGAGTGAATTATGATCAAGCTCTAAAGGATCTCCAATTAATTGGAGCATTGTATTTTTCTGTACAATCCTAACCTTATTTTAAGCTTCCTCAAAGTCCATTTCTTCTATTAGCTTAGGAAATTTTAAAGATAATAGAGGGCCTTCTTTGCAGCTTCATCTACCATCCTCCACAAATGAAGCCTATCATTGATTCTTCTACTGAAAGACAGTTTGCAACAAATATGGCTTGTTTATTTTTAATTAATGTGTGATATGCTAAAGTGTGGGTTATGTGAGTAAATCATACTTCAGTATTTGACAGTATTGGAAAATATAATTTGTTGCCAGCATATGGATCGAGAACAATATATGAATAAAATAATATGGTTGGATTTTTGGCTTTTGTCCTGCACAATCCTCAATCTGAAGAGTTGCAAGACAAAGAGTAGCTAAAAAGAAGGAAAACAAACTAGGAATTGGTCAACAAATTAAACTTTATTTATCTGATTCATTTACAACAGGGATCTCCAAACTTGGCAACTTTAAGATTTGTGAACAACTCCTAGAATTCCCCAGCCAGCAGAAATTCACAAGTCTTAAAATTGTCAAGTTTGGAGACCCCTGATCTTCAAGACTGACTTGTTCTACATAATATTTTAAGACAAAATATTATTCAGATGATGCATGGACATAGCCGTTGTATCACTGAAATCTTACAGTTTTAATTTCCAGAGGATATTCAGTTGGTCTGTTAACTTGAAAATCAGCTATTAACCTTTTTTTTTTTTACTGTGTCTTATTTTGTCTTTCATTCCTAACTCATTTAATTGTTTAAGGCTTACCTCATGAAATAGACCTAGCCATTCTTACCTGACCAGCCAGCATCTCATATAAAAGTACTCCGTAGGCCCACCAGTCCACTGACTTTCCATATGGTTGATAGGCAATAATCTGTGAATTCCAGTAAAAAGATTTAGTAATATATCTTGAAAATATGTTTTTTTAAAAAGATACAACAGAAATCTAAGTGTAGAATTATAAAACATCAATTACACGAATAGCTCGGTGCATCAAAGTAAACCTTTTTTTAATGGTTGATACCGAAATCATGGATATTTTATACTATAAAGTTGCTGTATCTGAAGTGGGGGTATTTAAACTTAATTGTTTTAAGGGAAACAGGTTTTCTGAACTGGCCTAGCCAATTAAGCTTGAAGGAACTAGATTTGCCCCAATAGCCCCAATAGCCATGTCAATAGTCATGTCAAACATGATTTTATTTCTGCAGTTAACTATGTTATCTGAACAGCTGACCGGGGACAGAAATTACCTAACCCTTTCCTATACCATAGTAGAGACAATGTCCTAGAAAGTCTCAGTAAAAATGAGACCTCTCTAGATAACTTCTCTACAACTATACATTGAAGAAGAGATAAATGGGCAAAAATGGATGAGCATGTTGCTGTCCATAATAATATTATAAAGTCTGTTGCATCACCACTATGGATTTGATTTTTCATCTGTTCCAGAAAGAGGGAAAAATGGGAAATGGGAAAAGAAATAAAAGCCTAAAATAATGGCCCTGCCGTCATCACTCAGGTGCAATGGGGAATAATCCAATTGTGGGGTGGATCACTGGGTTAGCCATCCTCTATGAACCTGGGCACTGAAAGAGACAATTACTTAGTGGATTCTGAACTAATGTATAGATCCAAGGGAGCATCTGATTCTGGCTACTGTCTATAGAGCTTGTACAGCAACACATCTTAGTGATGTTTCCCCCTTCCCCATTGACCCTTAAGACATATCAATACTAAAAATATATTCAGCTCCCACTAAGGAAGAAGCAGTGATTTTTTTTTTCTGTCAGCAGTACTGAACCAATTGGGTGATTAGGCCTTATGGAAAGTTACAATGAAAAGCAAATTTTCTGGAATTATAACAATAGTTATCATTTGTGCTACTGCACTCATATTAGTCAAAGGCATCCTTTGATTAAAACCACATAGGTGCATTTAAAGAGTTCTGGATCTCTTAGCAGTAAATTCAAGTTTGAAATCAAATATTTTTTCAAATTCATTTTCTCATTGATGAGTAATTGGTGATTCCCCCACCAAAGGAATTATTTATTAGATTTTTATCCTGACTTCAACAACCTTTGTTACAACTTTGCTACCTGTGATTAAACCTTAACAACAACCCTGTGAGGTGGGTTGGGCTGGGAGAACTAGAAACTAGAACTCCCAGTCTCCTTCTTTTCTAGCCAGTGCCTTAATCACCAGACCAAACTGGCTCGCTTATCAAAGAAACAGACTGCTTTTTGTTTGAGACCTCCACTGATAAAATGCTATTACTGAGAACCATAGATTAAAATTCCACATGGGCCAGCACTGGGATAAAACCTGCATTGCCTTGGCAAAAGTGAATGTGCCCATCCTGTCTGGTCACTGAGAGAGGCCCTGCTGACAGTTCCCACCCCTTGTCAGGCCTGTGGTCAAGTGTGAGACTATAGCCTCCACCTTATAATAATATTCTTCTCTCTTGCAAGTACATTACAGCCCCCTGTCTTGCTGCAACTCTGAAAACTAGTTAAAGGTATTTCATTTCAATGTTCTTCTGGTGCCAGCAGACTGACTATGGACACCTATTTGGGGGCCGAAAGGATGCCTTATGTGGTGATTCTTTCTTTTTGATACTGTTAGGATTTAGTTCTTCACTATTATGTGTATCTTTGTTTATTTGTTTTCTTTTGATTTGGTTAAGAATGCTGCCCAAACCCTTTGGGATCCGGGCAGATTATAAATGCTATAAAACAAATAAACAAACAAGCAAATTCATTTCAAGTAGTCCTGGATTTACAACAATTCATTTAGTGACTATTTGAAGTTACAACAATAGTGAAAAAAGTGACCTATGACTGTTTTTCTCACTTATGACTCTTGTGGCATGGTCACGTGATCAAAATTCAGAGATTTAGCGACTGGTGTGTATTTATGATGGTTGCAGTGTCCCGGGGTCATATGATCACCTTTTGCGACCATCTGACAAGCAAAGTCAATGGGGAAGCCAGATTCACTTAACAACTATGTCATTAACTTAACAACTGCAGTGATTCATTTAACAACAACCAGGTGGTAAAAATGGAAAAAGCTCATTTAACAACTGTCTTGCTTAGCAACGGAAATGTTGGGCTCAATTGTGGTTGTACATCAAAGACTACCTGTACTGTATAAGGAGCAGGCCAGGGATTTTTCCATGGCATGGTTTTGATAAAATGCTCGTTTGCGGCACAAAGTTTCAGTGGAAATTTATAGGTATAATCAGGAAATCTGATTCTGAGTTTTATCAATAATATTACTAAACTGCTCGCTATGAAAGAAGAAATAAAAATCCAGAATGGCAGAATGTCACGTTAATATTAATATTAAGCTACTCTCTTTTCTGAGACTCCAAAAAAGCTTTGAAAATACTATAGTTTGCACATTTAAAATGAATTTTCATTTATATTTTAATTTGAAATATACACAAATGCAAAATGGCAGTAACTAATTCATAAAAGTGAACAATAGGTGCTATTCAAGGCACTAATTGCAAGAACATTATTTTGAAACATGAGCAACTGGAAAAGTGATTTATTCTCTTTCTAGCTATAAAGAGAAACAGAATGGAAAGCTAAGATCGAAGAAGAAGGATTTTCCATTTTTGGCTTCACAACACTGGAAGCATCATAGCAATATAATGGTGCATTTAAAATTAACTATGGGTATGGATTTACTTCCTTCTAAAAAACAAAACCAGTCTTGGCTGACACTAATTCATCATACAATGGGATGATGTCAGATTTTATCCAGGGATCTTAGTTACTGTGGGGGCCTTGGTGCTCTCTGAGCTTGTTTTTTTTTTCTTGTAGGCATTTCATTAGCCAACTAGATAACATCATCAGTGCTAGATGGGAGTGAGCTTTGCTCTCTATTCAGAGATAATGTTATCTAGTTGGACAATGAAAGTCTGCAAGAAAACAACCAAACCCAGAGAACACCAAAGACCTCACAGTTCAATTCTAAGTTATAGCTTAGCTATAGCTTCTCTTCTATCTATAGTCATTATGGTTAAATATTTCCTTTGTTGCAAACTTGGGTATAAGCATTAAGTGCAAACTGTAATGAGGAAAAAAAATGATAAAACCTGCACCATTTCATCATGATGCAAACTGCAGCCTTTCATATTTTAATGCCTCCTTATGTTACACATAAGTATGTAAGCCAGAGGTTTGAACTTGCAATGTCACAGTACAGATTTCCTAATAAAGAGCCACTAACTTTATCCCCCCACCCATGCCCAGAGACACCTATAATTATGTAAGAATGAGCTTAAGAGATAGTGATAGAATGATTGTCAAGGTTCTGAGTAACATATCCAAAGAAACCGGAACTTTGAGGCAGGAAGGTTCCTCAAAGAATGTGTTTATTGGATACATCATATTGGCACAGCTTAGTGAAAAACAACTCTAAAAGTTTCCCGCGGTTATAACATAATTAAAAGAGTAAATGTGTCCTTCCCCAAGTGTTACAGGTCACATTGTCCAATCAAAGCAAATGGTGGGCTCCTTGGTCACTCTTTTCCTCCTTCAACTGACATCTGTTGGGATGACCTTGGTTCCCATGGGAGAGCTCTTTGTTATGTCTCCGAGATGTTCTATTTATTCCCCTCCCCAAAAAGTACAGCAAAAGATGGCTTCAGCCAGGTTTGATTCAGAGTTGACAGTGAGAGTCATTTCATCCAGTTCCCCATCATTTTTCCTTACTAACTGGAGAGCAGCAGGAAACCTGAGTAAGTTTATCAACATTTATCACCTTTCTCATTTCCTTCGTCAACAGTAAACAATCATGTTAGAAAATCTAGCGCTGATTGATTGTTCAAAAGTACATTATCTTCTGGAAGAATTATGGGCACGGTACATAATATCTCAAACAATAAATACCTCTGGTGCAATATAATCTGGAGTCCCACAGAAGGTCCTTGTTGACACTCCATCACTCATATTCTCCTTGCACATGCCAAAGTCTGCAATCTTAATATGTCCTTCAGAATCTAACATTACATTATCTAATTTCAGATCTCTATGAAAAATCACAACAATTAAGAAAGTTAAATATCAGCTGTCAGAAATGCTGGTGGCAGTCTCATTGCAAGAAATAACTTAAAACCAGGATAGCACAAAAACCATGTTTTCCTAGGCAAACCTGCTCACCTATTGAGAAGCCTTAAAGACAACTTATTTGTAGGTGCCAAGGAAAATGGTTGCTCCACATGCTCCACAATGGAGCATGCTGCCACTGGGTTGCTTATATAATATACAAATCAAATGGTGTCTCTTAATTACCCCTGTACTGTACTGTATACAAATAGGAAGCAAACCCCACACTTACTCACAGTGGTGATATTGCCTACTTTGGTAATAAAATGTCTGCATGAAAACAGTCAAGCTCAGGGAGCACCAAGGACTCCAGAATTCAACTATTGGTACATATATTTTCTTCTATTGTATGTCTTAAACACATACCATTCTCTCTTCCTACTGAGATATATTGGGCAAGTCCTGTTCAGACCAACTTCCTTCAGTGAAGTCAGATTTCGGATTAAATGGATAGTCTTTAAAATTTACTTCATGGTCAAGCATACTAGTCCACGAAGATAAATTGCCTTCATTTTGCTACTGTTCATTTGATCTGCAAGGCTGCTGCTTTGGGGTATTTCACTTCTGCATCTCTTGTGATGATATTTTATTTAAATGTATAAAATACAACTCAAATCTGACTTGATTGCTGTATACTCCAATGATTTTAGAAGATCTTCTGAGAGCAATAGACTGATGTGGGTACATTTCTTTGTCTTATAATGCTTATACAAAAAGCCTTTTATATGTTTTGCAAATCTTATAGCACTGAAGACTTCTGTTAGTGCACTAGGTTGAATAAGCAACTGTGAATAAAAATAAGTATGTTTAATGTGTTCTGTTATTCGGGGAAATATGTGTTCCTAGTTCAGTGCTTTCTTCCCATATTTTTGCCCACAAACATTTCTTTTTTACAACCTGTGACAAACTTATGTTACAAAGAATTGCTCTACTTACCGATAAACAATTCCTTTCTTATGGAGAAAAAAAAGACCCACTGAAATTTCTGCTGCATAGAATCTGAAAAAAAAAAGACTTGTTAATCAAAAGAACTTCACCTATATATGCAAGATTTGAATAATTTACGACCATCCATTCAGAAATGTTCCTTCATGTCATTCATAGAATAGGGTTGTATGGACTGATCTTCTCCTCTTCATCAAGTTCCCACTTGTAGATTCTGACACACTATAAAATTTGGAGGCTGATGGCTGCTATTGGACCATCAGCCTTGCATTATTATAAAATCTGGATTGTCCTGGATTCTAGATTGCAAACAGAACCTTTCCCAAGAGATCAGGCCCCTAATTTAAATGTTCACATCTCACTGGGCAAAAGTAAGGATGCTTACACAGATTATGGGACAAGATTAACACAATGGCTGCAAGTCACAGAAGACTCCATTAATGACTCATGTTATTGGCCCTAATACTAAGTCCTGTTATTTACAAGATAATAGAATACTTTATTTGGCCAAGTATGATTAGACACAAGGAATTTGGACAAATGAGGATTCCTCCTCTATGACAAGGTATTATTAATTTCAGGCAAGAACTGTGATATATTATATTAGTTTGCTTTTTGACAATCTGAATTGTAGAGCGTATAGTGCCAGCTTGTTTCTAAAATGCTTGTGATTCACACTACACCTTATTTGCTCTATGATTCACACATAGAACAATAATATAAGAAATGCAGCTCCTTTCAAAAAGTTTATTTGATTAATTGTATGAAATTAATAGAGACTGTGCTAATTAGGAATTTAAGTCTATGCAATATTGATGAGTTTTTGAAGCTAGCTTTCCTGTGAAGCAGCGTCAATTACACAAAAAAAACCTAGAAAATATGAGTAAGGTAGGGAATGGAAAGATACATCTTCCCAAAGCAGAATATTTTATGACAAATTCAATATAAAATCAACAGAAAATGCACTCACACTGCTTGGGGCTCCTTAAATTTTCCTACTTGCTGAATATGATACATGAGGTCACCACCATTCACATACTCCATGACAAAGTACAGGCGATCCTAGCAGACAATATGAAACCAACAAATAGGTTAAGTAGTGGACCTCCCGCTCAGCAATGGTCAATACAGAAAATTGGGGTAAGAGTCTTAAGTGCATCTGCACAATTAGGACACAGTCACACGAATTATCAGATATGAAAAGCAATTGTTTATTGGTCTAATTAGATCAACTTTAAAGTTATGTTCTGTATTCGGATGCATATTTGATCTTTCTTTTTATAGCAATAATTGTTATTATTAACTACATTAGTAAGATGAGATGGATTCCCCCAGCCCAGTTTTTAAAATATAAATAAGTCAAATTGCTTAATTTTGAATATCCCACTTCTTTCTTTAGATTCATTGTACTGGGTTAATAATGGAAACAATTGACTTTAGAAGAATCTTGCTTTCTAGATGCAATTCCAGCATCCTCGTTTAAAGAACCTATGGCCAACTTAAATATCATGAATACAAGTAATATGCATTCTTTTTTGTTCCCTCTGTTAAGCTGCTATTTTCTTTTCACTATTAAGAAATGCAAACAGTAGATTTCAGGAATGACTTTTATCAGGATGAGGACAGCTGTTAAGCTGTGCAACTTCTCCTTCCCATTCTCCATCCCCCAAGATGGATTTCCTTGTACATAGCAAAATAAAATAATGAAATAAAATAATGTTAGGATATTGAATATAGTAGCTGGAGCCGTAAAGTGTATAATAGGCCAGAACACGCAGTTGTAGTTGATTGGTTAGAGTGCTGACTCATGTATGAGGCAATCTATGCTATGATTAGTTGCTGTAAGTATAAAGGGGGAGTTTCCCTTGTTCCCCTCCTTTTTCTTCTGTGTGTTTGTATACTGTTTAATTTACCCCATGATGTTCCTGTGTTCCTGATTATCTTGTTTTGTTTCTTTCTGGATGATGACTAAGACTGCTGTCAATTTGAATGTTTTATATATATGACTACAAGTTTTTGTTGGTGTCTCTGACTTCATCTGGGTAGCTGCCGTGCAATCCCATGACGAATAAAATAAAACAAATAAAATAAAATGCAAGGAATGTCAACCATGTCCATCTCTCCATCCATCCATCCATTCATCATCTACTAGCAGATATTCAAAAGAAATGCTAACCAACTGATGGTTTTCCATTTCTTTCTGCTGATATATAAATAGATCAGCTGACAGAACTATTGTATATTATTTATCACCATACCTCACCCCATTTTTCACTGACACAGTTCAAAAGCTCTGTGATGTCAGTACAGCAAACACTGTGTACTGTGTTAGAAATCACAGCACAAGGAAGACATATGAACACATACCACAGTCTGGAAGCAAGAGTGAAGCTGCGTTAAGAAAGGAGGTTTGTCCATCAAAGCTAGAACGCGCTTTTCAACCATGGTACATTCTACATCATCATCTTGAATCACCACGTCTTTTTTCAATATTTTGACTGCATACAATTCTTCTGTTCCTTTTCGTTCTGCGAGCATCACCTGAGCAAATATAAAGAGAAGGTGAATATTTTGCTGACTACAGACCACTAGTAATTTCCATTCAGTTGTGGATGGAAAAGTTTTTCTAGTAATTCAGTTCCCTACATACATTCATTAACTTGCAGCCTAAGAAATCCGTTTCGTTTTTTCAATGTAGCTCTCCCATTTCTTACATTAAAAACTACTATTCCAGATGCTAAGATGCTGAGCTTGTCGATCAGAAAGGTCGGCGGTTCGAATCCCTAGTATAGCTCTCCTGCATGAGCAGGGGGTTGGACTAGGTGACCTCCAAGGTCCCTTCCAACTCTGTTACTAACTATTCTAGAAGTTCATAAAAGGGCGAATAAGGCCCTAAAATTGATATTTTCCTGCATGTGGATCCTAATGGGATCCTAATCACCACTTAGTTTTTAGAGAAATTTTTGGGACATGAAATAGCACAAGAAATTTTTATTATGTCATTGGAGATGAAGAACAACACTGGTCTAAAAACCTCTGATAAGGATTACACAGTGACAATAAAAGCAGCAAAATGCAACTATTTCTCCACTCTTATTGTGTCGGTGGATTGTTGTCCAGTGGCTCTCCTAGGAAAGGATTGGTTAGAATACCTTTGAAGGATTGCTATGAGGACTATTTGAGGCATCTGCAGAAAAAGTTTATTGGATTCATTCTGTGTTGGTTTACAGCTGTTCAGATTCAGCTAAGTGAGATATAGATCCATCAATGTTATTTGGAAAGGATCTGTGCCTGTTGGCCCAGAGAAAATTAAGGGCAGCACACCTGCATGTTCGAATCCTAGCTCGTCAAAGCCTCCTAGGAAATGATCTGCAGGTGGGTCCAACCAGTAGTGAGAGAGAGGTAGTTCTGCCTTCAGTTAAGGAGTCATTGCTAGATCATACAGTGTTGGATACTTCTTTTATCTGTCTCCAACTTTCTTTCTGGAGAAGGTGGTTGAGAAGGTGGTCACCCTGAAGCTTCAGAGAACTCTGGAGAAAGTGGATGGTATTGACCAATCTAGTAGAACAGGATGTAGCACTAAGGTGGCATTGATTGCACTTTTTGATGACCTGCAACTGGTTCAGAATGGTGTCTGTGTATCCCTCCTTGATCTCTCAGTAATATCATTGATTATGGTATCCTTTTAGACAAGCTCAAAGGGTTGGGGATGGGTGACATGATGTTACAATGGTTCTGCTCTTTCTTCCAGGGTCAATTTAAGTTAATGTTGATGGGAAAGAGAGGTCCGGCCCGAAATCTCTACTGTGAGGGGATGTATCTCAGGCATTGGTTCTGCTCCAGTTCCTGTACATGAGACTGCTGGATATGATCACTTATCATACAGCGACAGGTATAATCAATGTGCTGATCTTACTTGAAGATCTCAGTGCTTGGCTATCTAAGGTCTGGGTCCCATATCTTAAATAGTGTCTTTTGGTGGGACCAAGGAGATGTGTCTTTTCTGGCACTGCATCTGTCCTCCAGAAGAGCACTTTCCCTGAGATTTGAATAGCCTCAATTGTACCTTTCTTCTTCCTCTTTTTTTTTTTTTTTTTTTTGCAAAAAGTTTATTTTTATTTTTTCCAACACACAAATCACGTCTTTTCAGAACAGAGCCCTGATCTGGTCATCAATTTATATAGGTCCCCCTCTCCATCTTTAACAAAATTTTGTGTATTCTATTTTGCCATAACATTTATTTCTTAATCTTAACTCACCTATCTCAACTAATACCATCTTTAAAAAAAATCAAATCAAATTTACTTAATCAAAACAATTACCCTTCTATTAACCCCCCTTAAATCTTAATTCAATTAATACTTCATAGTACATTTCACACTTCTTACCCTAAATCCTCACTATTAAGAATACAGGTCAAACATGTTTATGTTTCAAAATCTTATTTCCCTTTCTAAAACTTCCCCACATTTTTTACTTCATATAACACTCAATAAATCTTTATTTTCCTATTACTTCACCAAATTTAATCCTATCTCTAATCCCAAAAATATAGCAATTTAACACTAAAACATAGTTCTTAATTCAAATAAGACTACAATACAATTTTCAAATTATTTCCCACAATTCTTTAACCGTATCATTTGTATAAAAACCAGTTTGATTAATTCTTATTTGTAAATCATAGTCCTATACTATTTCAATCTTCTTTTCTTTTTTGCTTAGATAGATATATCAAAAATATTGAAAATATTAAAACATGAAAGTTATTGAAAATATTCAGATTATTGCAATTGTTATAGGTATTTAAACAATATCCCAGTTTTTAGTCATCGATTATTCTCAAGAAATACTATATAACCTCTTAATAAAAATTGATTCATTGTGTCCATTGATATATTTTCTTTTAACATAGTCTATTTCTCATATATTATAGCTTTCATCCATATTTCAATTTTAAGTATCTGCAACATATTCTTCTCATATTTCTGTTAACCATCATTAATCTCAATATAGTTATTTTGTAGATCAAAGTCTTGGACTTTTCTATCTTATCCCATATTCCCCAATTCTTTCACTGTTAATCCCAGTGTAATCATTTTTATAACTATTGTTTTTCACAATATAGTCTCTAAAAACCTCCTTTTTATTATTACTATCTACCTGTGCATTACTTATTCATATTTAATCACATTGTCTTTGTCTTCTTTATTTCCAGCCATTATGTCTTGTTTCTTCATTTTCTTGTCTGCTTGTGTATTCTTCATTTCAGCTTCAATGTCCTCTAATTTTGTCCTCCATGTGGCATTTTAATTATTTTTCTTATTTCCATTCCAAGTCAAATACATCAATTTGTTCCTTCTCTAATTCCTGTGACATTTATTCTTTTTAAATTGATGTTATCCCAATTGTAAGTGTTCTGTTGTGGTTCCTCTTTTCTTTTCTTTTTTTTCCCTCCATAGTCAAGCTGCCTGCAGACAAAGTAATCATCCTCCACAAATTCTCACAGTTGTTATCTGTAAAGTTCACGATTTCCCAAAACAAAAACCAAGTTGTAATGTTCCTTTTTACTCCAGAAAGTGTCTCTCTGCAATCCACAATTTCCAATTGTTTAACAAGTATCCATCTTGTTTCAGTTACATAACAATCTTACTTGGCTTCTCTTTTTCTTTTTAGTTTTAAAAGTATCACATCTTTTTATTAAAGTCCAGTCCAAATTTAAACTCTTCCAATCCTTTGACCATGTCTCAATGTTTAATGTTTCCCATTAGTTTTATTCAAAAATCAATTTGCTATCGGGTTTTTTATCTCTTTAAAGTTAAAATCTTTCAAAATCTTCTTTGCTCCTGTGCTCCTTAGCCACTATTTTATCGCTAGGGGTCTTGTAGCTAAAAGATGTTTCCCTTGATGTTATTACAAGCTTGGGTTGGCTGTCACTTACCCGGCTTCGAAAAACTCCGTTTTGTTCCAATTTCCTCTTGCTCAAAACTTGATCCGGTTGTCCCAGCTTTGTGGCAGCCGCCATGGCTGCCACCCCCCACTGCCGAGTCACAGAGATTTCCCTCTGATCTCCGAGGAACTTGCCTGTTCCTCTTGGTCGTCCGAGGTGCCTCTCTTTCTTCCCCGTCCCTGCAGGACGGTTCTGGTCTGAAGACCCAGCGGCGGTGGTTCGTCAGCCAGGGTTTTCGTAGGGCTCGTCGGAGCCCATTAATTCCCTGCCTGTCTTGCCGCAACGCCAAACCAGAAGTCCTCAACTGTACCTGTCTTTTAAGACCCAGCTTTCTCCCCTCAGGTCAGGATCAACGGTTGTTATTGTTTAGTTTTTATCTTCCTGTCCTGAAGTGCACATGATTGGGTGCCTATATAAATTGATTAAATAAATGGATAAATAAAGGAGTCAATCATCTCGCCTGTATGTTTCTTGATATAAAAATTACATATTATTAAGTGGATTATAATTAAGACGCACAAAATAGCTCCTTTGTGGAAAACAAGTTTCACAACTCATTTCTTTGCACCTCCATCAAAGCACAAAGCATGATACCTCATTAACAGCTAGACTATATTTTGCTAATTTGCATATTCTAATTTTAACAATTAAAACTTGAGGTTGCTTAAAGATAGGACAAAAGTATTCTTAGCTAGTAGTCTAGCTGCCAGCTGCTTATATAGTAGATTCTTGAGCAAATACTGTACATACAATGTATTCTCCAAATCAAATAATGTTTTCAAAGCAGTATTTACCTGACTCTCAAACTGTACAGAAGCATGATCCTGAATAGCAAGTTTTATTATGCTTACACTAAGCCTTTATTATATTTATATTAAATTTTATATATGTCTCCCCAGAATTAAATCCCACTGAATTTAGTGAAACTAATTCCTCATGAAAGCAAATGTAGGATTGTAGGCATGCAGGCAAATATTGGATTGCAGCTTTGTTAACAGAACAGCTAAAGGAATTACTAATAAATCAACTGTGTCTCTAACATTTCTCCCTTTCAGATTTAAAATAAAATCATAGAATCATTGGGTTGGAAGGTACTTTGGAGGTCTTCTAATGCAATTTTAGACCATTCTAGACAATATCTGTCCAATCTTTGTCTGAAAACCTTCAGTCTAGGTTCACCCGTGAGTTCAGGAAGCAATTGGTTCCACTGCTAATAACTCTCCCTTATCAGGATGTCCCTCCTCTCTGATGGAAATATAGGAAGACCATGGTTATTTTGCAGAGTTAGTGACATATTTTCATTTCTCCTTCACAGTAAGAACAATCTCGAAGTTTAGAGTTTATCCTGAGCTGGTCATCCCAAAGTTGCTTTTTTTAAAAAGGCAACTGGGGTTTCTTGGTTTTTTTTTTTTCCTTTGAAAACGTGTCGCTTCTCATCCAAAAATCTTCTTCTTGGATGAGGAACTGAAGAAGCTTCTTGGATGAAAAGCGAAACATTTTCAAAGAACAAAACCAAGAAACTCCAGTTACCTTTCGGAAAAAGCACCTTTGGGACAATGATTGAGAATCTTCTCCATGGGCATTCTGAGCTGGTCTGCTTCCCCCCACCCGCCTCTTGCTTGCTGAATAAGGGAGACAGGGAAGGAATCTTCATTTAGCTTCAAGGCTTTTCTTATTGTGAAAGCCGTGGATTCTCATCCCAGAATCATGTGCCAGCCAGACAGGTTAGGTCTTGCAGTCTCCTGGTCATAGCAAGGCCATGAAGCCATGGTGCCAGGTTTTGATAAAAAACCTTTGAGTTGTTGTTCTTGTTGTTGCTTTGGGGTATCACTGCGGTTGTTATTAAGGAGCTTCTAGCAGCTTGCGAGAGATGTTATGTTGCTTGGTATGTAGGCTTTTTATGTTATGCTTTTCAATCTGTTTTAATAATAATAATACTAAAGCTTAAAACCCTTTTATTTACTGGGGGGTTTATTGTCTGGGATCCAAAAGAACCCATTGTCAGGGCACCTGATCACTGCCCTGACACTCGGCAAAACATCCTGCTTTTAAATTTAGGGTCTCCCTCTGTAAAGGTCCCACCCTCAGGTTTTTTTACCATTCTCAGAGCCCATGAAAACCTTCTTTGTTACAGTTCTTCAACTATCGGAAGGCTGCTATCACATCTCCCTTAGTCTTTAAGATTAAATATACCCACATCTTTGAACTGTTCTTCATAGGATTTAGATTCCAAGCCTCTCACTGTCTTTATTATTCCTCTCAGCACTTTCCCCAGTTCCTCAGCATCCTTTTTACATTATGACAAATAAAACTGGACACAATATTACAGGTATGGTCCAACCACTGCAGCACAGAACATTACTACGATTCCTGTGATCTTGACACTATATCTCTGTTGATACAACCCAAGATTGCATTTATTCTTTTGATAGCTGCAGCACATTGCTGCTTTATGTTTAATCTTTGGTCTATCAAGGCATCCACATCCTTCTCACTAGTGCTAAATCAGGGATCACCTATTTTGAACCTGTGCATTTGGTTTTTCCCATCTAAGTTCAGAACTTTATATTTCTTCCTGGTGTATTGACATTTCTGTAAATTGTTTACTAAAACATATATAATTTATTTAATTATTTGTTATGGGTGATTCATTTGTTATGGGTGATTTACTTTTCCAATTTTTATTTACATAATTCTTTGGCCTTTGATTCCAAAGAGTGTTCTTCCTTACTTTGTCTCTAATTCTTGTTACCTTAGTCTCCCTAAAAGCAAGATAGCATCATATTGTACCCTCATTCACAAAACCTGACACTTAGTTTGTTTTCATGTTGGACAATTTGGAATCAAGATATCAACTGACTCCAGATCAAACTGCCTGGAGATTGGGCTTCTTTTAAAGTAAAATATGGCTTTATTCTGATCATGCAAAAGTTGGATCATTACTATAAGTGATTTTGTGACTGTCAGTAGATTGCACATAGTAATCCGTGTCCAAAATACCCTGGTGTCTACTCAAACATGGATAGGCTTCGTTTTGGCAGCTAAAGTACCATATGATTTAAGCTACCTTCACTTGATTAAAACTGCATCTGATTCAGAATGAAGTTTTGAACGATCCTCTATAACACGGGTGTCAAACTCGCCGTGTCACATTATTGTCATGTGATGTTTCATGATGTTTTTCCCCTTCGCGGAGCTGGGATGGGTATGGCCTACACGTGACACATCCGGCCCACAGGATAATAATTTTTATACAGCATTTTCCCCCAGGAAATCTTGATATCCTGGATGTCTGGGGAGATTCTTTACACCTGAAGAACTCCTGCTTAAGCTATTTCTGCCAAGTCTACATTCAAAGTTTGTTTTAAAGATACAAAATTACAAATATGTCACTGCATTTAAATTATAAATATGTTGTTGATCTTTAATTTCAAACCAGAAATTATAGATTCAGGAATGGTATGAAAAACTTTTCATTATTCCTAACTTTTGATTGAGCTTATTCTGCATTACTGTCTGCACAATGAACATATGCACCATAACTCTGGGAGTGTTTTGGGGAATAGATTGTCTGGATTTGGGTGCCAGATTAGTTTCCCCCACCCCCCCCCACCCCTTTTTCCCCCAAGACCCAGAAGCATTATGTCCCTTCCATATTTCATTCTTGTTATTTGTGTATATATTTTAGAAATAGTATTGTTTATAAAGAACCTTGCAAATTATCAATACTTCTTACCTTCCCAAAGCTCCCTTTTCCAAGCACCATTATAAAGTTGAAGTCTGTTAGTTTAACCTGATCAAGATTATTGGATGGTAAATTACAAGTCCGGTCTTCAACTGGAGATATAACTTTGTTAGCTGATGGGCCAAGCCTGGCTTTCTAAATAAACAAAGAAAATGGCTGTCAAACCTATAGTTTGGTTTTAGAAATGATGAAAGATCAGGATAAGTTTGAAGGTTTGTACTTTCAGAAAATACTTCACAGTAAATCGTGAACAAACACAAATTCAACTGCCCATTCAAATATTTCAATTATGGATATAGTTAAAATGATATAAAGTAGTACAGCAGTAGAAGCAACACCTTTGAGGAGTGGGGGTTAACAAAGCAAAGTCCAAAGAATGTAAGTCATTACTTTCATGCTAAAATTTCAAAATTCAATTCCGATTAAAGAAAAGACATTGAAAATTTTGACAATTTAATTGAAGCAACAAGCTCCCAAAATTATACAAGTTATGTTAAGAATTCATACCACATGTTCACCCCCATTATATTCTATATTGTGAGAGGACAGGCTGCCAGCAAAAAGGCCAGCACCTGGGTTGCTGGTGGCCTGTCCCTTTAACACCTATCCCTAACCAGCCCAGAAGTTGGTGGCTATAACACAGGAGCAGAGAGGCAGCTGGATGTGGTAGTGTTGCTGTGAGAGGGAAGGCTGTTGTGTTTGTTTGAGACGCTAAAACAGCCTGAAGCAGCATAAGGCAAATAGAAGCATTACTGTTCTTCAGGCTCGCAATGAGAAGTAGTAGAGGAAAAGGAGTTGTAGTGGTATAAGTAAACAATGAGTACTAGCCTTTGAGTACTTGTGGATGTGTTGCTTAGATGCCTGCCAAGTTGCTTGAAATCTGACCTAACATAGTTGCTTTGAGACGCTCCTGCCCATCATGAGAATGGAAAAGC
The DNA here is from genome assembly GCA_030761175.1 of Masticophis lateralis. Lineage (NCBI taxonomy): Eukaryota > Metazoa > Chordata > Lepidosauria > Squamata > Colubridae > Masticophis > Masticophis lateralis. The sequence goes on along the minus strand of JAUDYJ010000002.1, from coordinate 132,526,170 downwards.
AAAGCAAATCGAATTATTTACATATCCTTAGTAATTCCAATTCTTGATCTAGGAGGTTCTTACAAATTTTTGTCTACAAGTGAATGAATCTTTAAAAACCACGTTGTTCAGAAATTAGTATTGATAAGAAAACAAAATAAAGAAGAAAATTTAAAGGTCCTTTAAAGGTCCTTTGAAACAACAGTACTTGAGAGTATGGAAAGCATCAAGAGATATTATGTCCAAGGAATCCCTGTTACTCTGTGATATCTTCTATTTCCCTAAATATACAAACATTATATTGTTTATCAAGAAATGTTTTGAAAAATACAGTGTAAATATCCACAGTCCAGAAATATACTACAAAAGAGTTACTATTGGTAAAGTTAGATACTCAAGGTGGATGTTGACAGTGATGCTACATAATCTATAATTTTTCTTCTCTGATTTCAAAATGATAAAACAGGACCTGTCCAGACAATTGATGACCCACTGCCAGTGAGGAATAATCTCCCACCTGAGATTGAACAGAAGAATTAGCCAATTTTAGTTTCCATTTTGGAATTGTTGAATATTATTGTCCAAGATACACATCTTAACCTAAGCCAAATAATCAGCTATTCTTTGTTGTTACGAAATGAGCTCAGAACATCATAATCCATTGAATTATTGACATATTGAAGGCAAATGCAGAGATATAAAATATTACTCAAAACACAAAATACAATTAACATGTTCTCATTTTTAGGAAACAAAATATGGTTAATCATTGTATCGTAGTGCATATTTTCCCAGTCTTAAAAGATTTATAGTTTTAATTAAATTACCGTTTGAAAGTCAAAAACTAATTTCCTGGAACAATTTTACACTATCTCCACAAAGCACCATGCCAACACTTGGTAATTATATTATGCTTATTTCCACACAACCCCAACTGCTGGTTTCAGAAACACTTATTTCAGACAATGGGCATAAATAAACTGCTCATTGTTCTACAACTACAGGAATTTAAAATACTGCATTCCAGAAGACATGTGTCCTTCAATCGTGGTTTCTAACAAGGACAGATGGCTCACATTCTCAGAAAGACATTTTCCCCTAACAGGGGGGAAAGGAATGAGTTCTGAAAATTTTGACTGCATTTCAAAAGAATTAACATGCTGCATATTTAGTGAAGACATGCATAAAGGTAGAAGAGAAACAGGAAGTGGAAAAAGAAGAGTTTTAATAGGCAGCAAATAGTTAGGCAGCAACAGAATCCAATTCCGAGGAGAAATGGCCATTCAGTTTAAACACTATTAACTGTGACCAAACAATGTAAGAAAAAAAGTTTAATTTCTAATCTTTCTTGGCAAGTTGAAGAAGAAAGCAGGATATGAAACAGACCAGTTAAGACCAACATAGTAATAGATAAATATTCTAAGATAGATCTTCATGAAAAAAATATGTCTTTTAAAAGTATTTCTCTCGTAGTATTGGTTGTGAAGAACACAGGGACCATTCAAACACGGAATTATAATACTTTGTCACACTCTATTAGAAGCCACATTTCACCGTGCAATGTGCAACACAGGCTAGATAATTCTTGAGCCAATGCAGGACACTTGCATTTGTCTTAGTGAGAGAATTTTAGATATTAATGGGACTAGTGTGCGCATAATCTCAAATTTATATGGCTATCAATCTCTCAAAACTTGACTCCATGCTGTGTGCTTCAATTAATAAAATAATTATTTTATTAATCATTATTTTTTAATCATTATTAAAAAAAATTAAAAATATATGTTTAATACAATCCAAACTATGTTTAATAAAAGATGATACCTCTGCTCTTTGGTTTCTTATATAGGTATTTTTTTAAAAAAAATAGGCAGATTCCGTATGCACTTGTAGACCAACACATCATATAAAATCCTTGTGCCAATTCTCACAGCCAAAGTGTGAGCTGAGTAGGACTTCTATTACCACTGCTATTTTACCTCTAGTCTTCTGTAAAATACGGAAGGGGCTTAGTTCACCTGTGCCCCTTTTCAGGTCACATGCTTTGTTGATGAACTTTCATCAGATACCAGAGCTTGTTTTTCTTAGCATTGGTTTCTACGTTAGTGCAAGCATCAAGTATCAAACTTTTCTGGAGACAGCTACATGCATTTCTCCTGTAATATGATTAGGGCCCATTTTGCATGATTTACTATAGGAATTAATATTCTTAGTACATTCAAACAAGCAAACAAACAAAAACCCCACACAAAACCTTTTATTGCAAACTCAAAACTAGTTTTTCTTTTTAAAATTAGTTCGAATGAGAGAAGAAAAAAACCAAGACATGCATGTAATCTTACTTTCTTTGGTTTGGACGCACCTTATCTTGGACCTTTCTTTTACCCTGTAACCACAGGCAAGACACACTTTATACATTTTTAAACTCTAAGATATAAACAATATGGCTATGAGAAACAAACTCAAACTCACTTTTATCTATTATAGCAGTAGCAATAGCACTTAGACTCATATACCGCTTCACAGTGCTTTACAGCCCTCTCTAAGCTGTTTACAGAGTCGCATATTGCTGACAACGATCTGGGTCCTCATTTTACTGGCCTCGGAAGGATGAAAATCTGAGTCAACCTTTAGCTAGTGAGGATCGAACCCCTTGGCAGTCGACAGAGTTAGCCTTCAATACTGCATTGTAGCCACTGCGCCACCACAGCTCTGTAACTAGAGAAGCCACTTCATCATGTCTGTTTCTCAACTTGGAAACCCTGTGTAAATCTCTTTCATGTATCCTTTAACTTAGAACTGATGGAAAATTATGATCTTAATGGTGCATACGTACTATGTATAACCACAAATCCCACCGCATCATAAATAGGAGAGGGAGGGAGGGAGGGAGGGAGAGAATACACACAGAACAAGATGACAACGAAAGCAAACCCAGAAGTCAACCTTGCCAAAGACCTGGGCGAAAAGCCAACTTTTTAAGGCTCTTAAGTAAGGATGGGAGCCATTCAAATTTCAGGGGAAACTTCATTCCATATCATCCTACCTATCAATTTGCTTACCTAGTAGCAGTTATTATAGTATCTCTTCTACTTAAGTGCATTTTCTTCCTATCAAAATCAGGTTATGCCTAGAAGTAAGTTCTTCACATGGCAATAAAAAGCAAGCTTATTCTATCTCATAGATCCCCATATGTCGGATTATAACCTAACCCCAGTTCCTAATTATATAAACATTATCACTGAGGCCAAATGGCATCTAGCCTGATGTAGTCTGACTTTTAGATCCAACGCATACAGTATGCTTAACTGGGTGGAGAAACCAGTTGTGCAAACTTCCCAGTCCAGCCAAAGGCTCATAATTTATGACTGGACTGTCAAGGGTTGTACCAGACTTTGCATGGCATATTAAAGCTGCAAAGTGGGGCTGAGATGAAAAAAAAAAAAAAGGTCTAATTCTGGGTGAAATTTTGCTTCCTAAAATCCCATACCAACAATGGGGCTGAAATTATAGGTCCATACCAACAATGGGGCTGAAATTATAGCTCCATATAAGGAGTCTTCAGAAAGCTGAAAAAAACAGACGAGCTGCATACAGCCCTACTTCTTACATCTCTTAGTTTTATTAGAAAGCAAACTTAATCTCTTGCATTCAAGTAAATTACTAATCTGGAGAACCCATCAGCATTACCCAATGCACTATTGCTTACATTAATTTAGACTAGGCAGCCAGCTAGATACGTATGATAGACAGACAGACAGACAGACAGACGGACAGATGGATAGATGATGTGTGTGTGTGCGTGAGAGAGAGAGACTACTATAGACATGCACACACACACACTTTTCTCAGTTCAGTTCAAACAATGATAGCTATCTTGTCTTCCATAATTTGAAGCTACAGTTTAATGGGATTTTCCCAAGAGTGAGAACCATAATCTGCCAATGGGACATCACATCAAACAATTGTTATAAAGGAGGAGGAGGGTGGAAGAAGAGGAGAAGGACGTTGTACAAGAAAGCAAGAGGGACTATGAGACTTATATAAAAAAATTAAGATTGTGAGTCATTACAACAAATTGCCAGTAGCAGGGAGACTACTATCTGATCTGAGAAAGCACCATAGGCTGGTTGTCATAGCAACATGTTTTATATCTCTATGGAGCTCACTAGCTTGATTTCATTTGCCCGGTATGTAGAAAGCTGGAATCTGGTTAATGCTTTTTACACACTGAACAAATGAACCTGTATTTTCTAAGGAACACATTTACTGTACTGTTTTCTTTTACTTCAGCGACATCTAGTGGCCAGAAGAATCAACAGCTTTTTTCTGCAGTTGATTTCAGAAAATTCTCTTCAAGCAAATTTAGCGACCTAAATCCATAGAAGCAACAGTTCTTTGTAAATTATTACTTTGTTCTTAAGAAAAAAAAATAGATATAATCAGCATGGGAACAAAGAAGTACAAAGCAATGCCTAATAGCACAAATTTCCTTGCATGAGCTGAAAAAAATGAGCCTGCTTTTAATTTTAGCAGAATCATCTACATTGCAGTTCCCAAGAGCAAAGACGTTTTAAAAGAGGCAAGTAATCAGATTTTTTAATACTTTAAGCCAAATGAAATTATCAGTTCAAGTTCTGGTGTTGATGTACAAGCTGACTGAGCGCAGCTTGTACATCACTTTGCTTTTATCTCTAAGTCTTAATTCCCTTTCTCTACAAATGACAAGAAAACTGAAGCTGGCATTGTGTAAACATTTAATATCAGTATTATTACTCTTGATAAAAATTACACATGGTGGCACAACTGATAAATATTTGGGAATATGTTTGTTAAGGATTTGCAGATTCAGTTGAGTACCCCAACAAAGGAGTAGAATGAAAAGATTTGGGGTGAAGTGTGAAGCGAGTTAAGAACGAGTGAAATATCCTGATATAAGCCTGCCTGAAACTCTACATATCAGCCATATTGAGTATTTTTTTGCTAAGCTGGCAAGACGTCTTCAATCTTGAGACAAGCTGGAGGACAATTTTGGAACAGGACAGGCCTCTGAATTACGACTCCTTTGAGGAAGAAAAAAGGGGTTGTAACAGGGATATCATGAGGTAAACGGTTAAATGGTTAGATGACACTGACCAACAGCAGGTATGCTATGACAAATGAGCAAAATGAACAGGTTCTGGGTGAAATAACCAAGAGTGGAATAAAGAAAAAATTCCCATTGTTCTATATTTCCATAGGAATTCAAAAGCTCAAAGAAGACTTTGTATTTAACCTGTGTGGAGATTAAACTGAAGGAAAGATACATGTTTAGTTAATGAAATGTTCAATCAGAATAAATTACTGATCCCAGAATACTTGTTTGCTTTATGAAAGAATGAGAGGAGAAGATTATGGCTGGAGCATATATGGAGTTAATTTGCAAGATATAAATTTACACACTACATGTTGGTATATCATAATTACTTAAATATTAGGGCCAGATGTTCTAGATAACATTACCATTACCATTAGCTAAAAGATGGATCTGTTCATTTTATGAATAATTTGTTGTGATGAGATATTATGCATCATTTATTGATTTATTTCTTAAAGGAATAGTTACCAATGGTACCGGTATTTGTTTTTATAGTAATGTGCTACTGCCCTCATGTGGTTTAAAAAACAAAATGTGTTACCAAGAGAACACATTAGTCCTTGTCAGCTGAGAGTAACAGAAACACAGTGAGCATTCTCCTTTATAATTGAAATTTACTCTCCAATTGTGGTAAAATTACGATTGTGCAAAAATAAGGATCTCTGCATCTTGTAAAAATTCTACAGACAATAGGAACCAGCAGTTTTCAATGATACCCATTACAATAATTTCAAACATTACTCTGAAGAAATCCACTAGCTATAAACAAAGTAATGTTACTTTAATAATAGGTGTACTGCACCTTGCAGGAAAAAAGAATTAGATGCCTGTTAAATTAAATGTTTTATTAATATCAGAGAAAAAGAACATGTCCTAGCATGCCTCTGTTAAGAACAGTAGGAAAAAAACAACTCTCTTATTTAAAAATATAACAAAGTAATTAAGCTACACAAACTTTGAAATGGAGTTACCCCCTCACCCAATGCTACTGAAAGTAATATTTGATCCAGCTTTCCTGGAGCTTATGATCCAAGACTGCTTTGACCAGGTCATGAAATAGTTTATTTTGAACTTACCTTTTAACAGAGCCACTGCTAATAACAAATTTATAGCTATGGAGATTTCTTTGGCCAACAAGAACATTTCCAGTTCAGTTGAAAGTACTGCAAATTATTTCTTAAAAATGTTGCCTAGAAAACTACAGGGAGCAGTCCAGGTGTTTTCCACACACACACTTTATAAGGCTGAAATCAACATCCCTTTGTCATATATTTACATAAACATATAAGAAATATTCGTAGTGACATTTGGTTGGAGACATAATGAACAAGTTATGCTGTATTTTGGCTGAGAATTTGACTTGCAGTGTATGCTGGATGGATAGCATGCTACCATGAAATATACAACTAAAAACTTATATACTAATAACCAACACAGTTGCTTTTGATAATAAGTGGAGATGATGATTTCTACACATATGGCAAAACATAGAGCTAATGGATGAAATTGAACTTTTAATAGAATGCTTAAAGATGTTAAAGAAAAGACTGGGGACAAAGAAATTTTATGATGGGAAAATGCTAGGAGAAAGATCATGGGTAGCACGGTGCCTGATATGAGTATGAAAAAGTTTATTGAAAGGAAGAATAACTGTGAATAAGAGCTTGCTTCTCCCCACTTTGTTATCTGGAAGGGAGTATTGGATGTGTCTGGAGAAAACTAAAAGAAAGTTGAATAAAGTGGGACTGGGTTACTGAAAGAGTATGTGGTAGAACAAGAGAGGGAGTCAAGAATTCATGTGTGATGGAGGAATGTATATTAAATAGAGAAAGGTGATGTGCACAAAAAATAAACTCTGGGGTTGTTTGGTTTTATATATAGAGAGAGAATGAACAAGGATCAAATCACTAGACAAGTACATGAAGGAAAAGTACACTAAGAGGAAGAAGGCGGCCAAGGTAATGATGTTTGGATGGACTTCCTGAGATCCTCAAATAATCCAAAGTGAAAAATGTAAAGAATGCAGGCTTTCCCATCTTAATAACCTCCAGATGTCAGGACAAGACATTAACATCATCTCCAGCCTAGTTTGGGATAACAGTGTAAAGTTGGGTATCAATAATATATTGATACTGATGTTACTTTATTTTAAACTGATGGCTGTCCTCTCCCAAGGGCTTCATCTAAAAGTTAAGGGGAGGGGAGAATTATAGGCACCAAACTGACCTGTCCTCTTCTCTAAATAGCAATGGGGTTGGGAGGGAAAAAGGGAGAAAAAACTGCTTTATTTCCAATAAGTTTAATGAACCTTACGGTATGTGAAAGAATAATTTGAAGATCTTTAGATGAAAGACTGAAATAAAACAGTAAAAAGAGGAATTGCAGGATAATTGTGGTATAGCATTATACAATGAAAATGTCCTTAGAAACAATTATCAGTTTTCTGTGCAGTTGGATAGCATTATGCTATGTGCCTGCATGCACACTCATTTGTATTTCTCACAATCGCTGTAACACACAGCTACCCAGCTGAGTGATCATGCGTACTTTCATTAGCCAACATTTTATATCCTCTGGCACAGATGTTTTCTCATCCCTCTCATAATGCTTATCATGCCATGACATTACCCTGTTCTGAAAACTGCATTTATTTTATTCAAGACTGTAATTTAGGAACCGCTCAGTGCTTCTGTGAATGGCAAAGCAGAGATGTATTTTCCAACAAATTCCGAAAGGAGCAGCCAATTAGCACTCCTGTCTGAAGTTGACCTTGCAAGGTCCAATTTGGAGAAAATTTGTATGAGCTTTAGCAACCGTTTTACCATTTTACAGAAAAGCATTTTATAAGCAGGAAACATAGATTTGCCCAAGTTTCATATTTGCGTTATTTGCTCACAGGTTCATCCCTGCTAGTTAGAAAATATTGGGGGAACTATTATTTTATCCCCAATCTAGCAGTGTGTTCACACGGTTTGCTTTTCTTAAGGGCAAATAAATGACCATAACAACTGCTTTACTTAGCAATGGAAATTCTGATCCCAATTATGGTCATTTGATGAGGACTATCTGTATACCATGGTCTGTATACAGTCTCTCGACCATGTTCATTATATAGATGGAAGTATTAGGCTGATATTTTCAGCTCAAGGAAAGTGCATCCTAGAGGGGAGTAGGGGGCAGGAGGGCTTCACCCTCTGAGCCCAGAAATAATATAATCAAACGAGGAAAATGAGTCTAATGTATCAATTGGCTAAAAGAAGGGAAAAAACCTAAAAGAACTAAATAGTACTTGCAGTGAGCTTTGGTTTGGTTAACCGCTGCCCAGAGGAGTGGTAGCAAACATACTGTTCCAACTGCTATACCAGAGTAACTTAAAATTGCAGGAAAAAAATCTAGAGAATAATTTGTCTCTAGAGAAATCTGCTAGTGGTTCCATCTATTGCATTCCTTGATTTACTCCTTAATACAAAATCAAGCTATTAAGTACCCACTGAAAAAGCTGCCATGATTGTCCACTACAAGCCAAAGGGCAGCATGAAAATCAAGCATATACCAATAAAATAAATATACAAGATTTCCTAAATAAGAGTAGCTTACTTTAACTGTAGGTCATGTGAACTGAGAAGTGTTGCTTATGTGTCTTGTTATTAACATTTACCTTTTCTGTCTATGGAGATTCTCAGTCATCCAGGTCATGGTTGTCCCAAAAGTGCTTTTTCAAGAAGCAACTGGACTTTCTGGTCTTTGTTTGAAGATGTTTTCCTTCTTGGATGAAAAGCAAAATGTCTTCAAAGAAAAACCAGAAAGTCCAGTTGCCTCTTGAAAAAGTGTCCCACCTTTGGGACATTTATCTTTCCTGTTTTCCTTTTGCATTTACATTTCGGTAAGTCACACTGCATTTGTCTACTTTTGAAATACGCCTAAAAGGATTCCCACCTCCCACATATCCAGACAGGAATCATGTCTAAAAAACTGAGTCACACTTGTCTCCCTAAATGATCAACACCAGTTTCAAATTTGAGTAATTATGTCAATCAGTGTTCTAAGGTTGACAATATTACCAAGTAACAGTGCGTTTAAACTTTAAAATAAGCAGTCATTAAGCACATATTCATTCAATATTAGGAGTTCAGGAGACTCTATTGTGCAATTTGTATATTTTTTCCAACTTGGAATAGATTTTTTTTTTTTTGTAATTTAGGAAAAATTGTTTTCAGCATTATTATTTAATAGCAACATTTATTTTTTTTAATTCAAACTGCAGGTCATAACTATGAGTTGCATTGATTTCTCTTCAAGTATTATGCTTGAGTTTGTTGACCTGCTAGGATGTCTTTTTCCTTGAAGAGATCTGCACTAAAAATTGTATTGTATAAAATACTCTAAAAACAAATTAATTGTATTTCAACAAGAAGCTAGGTGTTACTATGTATGTATGTATGTATGTATGTATGTATGTATGTATGTTTAAGTTCCTCTGTTGGCTTCTGGTTTCTCACTTGAAATGTTGGTGCTTTACCAGACATATCTGGTTTGAGATAGAAGCCAGCAACCAGAATGTAGGAAGAGCTTGGAAGGGACCAGTGCTGTCCCAGGGCCTGTTGCTCAAAGGAGGTTGCTACAGAGGGAAACTCTGTGCATCTCCTGTGACCTCTGCAGAACCCTCTGTGAAACTGAGAAGGTAATGGAGGTAGTCCTCAACTTACAACCATTCATTTAGTGACTGTTCAAAGTTACAATGTCATTGAAAAAAGTACTTACAATCATTGCAGCATCCCCATGATCAAAATTCAGGGGCTTGGCAACTGGGATGTGTTTATGACAGTTGCAGCATCTCAGGGGTCATGTGATCAAGATTTGCAGCCTTCCCAGCTGGCTTCAGCCAAGTGAATTTAATGGGGGGAAGCAGGATCTGTACACAGGTCATGTGATTTACTTAACAACTGCCGCGCTTCATTTAACAATCACGGCAGAAGGTCATAAAATCAAGTGCAACTCACTTAACAGCCATCTTGATAAATTAGCAACAGAAATTCTGATCCCAATTGTGGTCGTAAATAGAGGACTATCTCTATCAGCACAACTAGCAACGCTGATTGTATGAGCAAACAGACAGAGCAGGTTGTGGGCTGCAGAAAAAAAAAGAGTTTTACACCTCTTTGCATGCATGCTTCCATTCCAGGTACAAATGTGCAGTGAAATGAACCCACAACTCAGCAACTCTGAGGTGTGAAACACAAATACAAAATGCTAGAAGGAGAATGCCACAAGTTTAAAATTGATACAGTAAGTCAGATTAATTAAACATTAATAAGAGCAGCATTAATTTAAATCAGAAACAGGTGTAGTGACCAGGTATTTACATGTTTTGTACACATACCCCAAAGTAAACTAAAGTCAAAGTTGTCCAATTGATTGAAAAAGAATGTTCACAATACACTTAATTGGGTTCCAGAGACTGCAGCTGAAAGTAAAATTTAGGCTCCCCTGAGCAAATGAATTCATAAATGAGCCAAAACAGACATAAACCTTTACATGTCACATCTTTTTGCAAATCTGAATGCATATTTTATACTTAAGGTGTAATTTATCAGTGCAATAATTTTAAAAAAACCACCAGTGAATATGACAGGTGCTGAAATTTATGTTGGTATTAAATGGGCATTATCAACATACTGAAAGTAGTAGAACCAGGGGTGAAATGTAAAATCTGTTACTACTGGTTCTATGGGCGTAGCTTGGTGATGGTGGTGGGTGGTGGTGGTAATGTGACTGGGTGGGCATGGCCAACTTTTTTTTTTAAACTTTTCAAAGCATTTTTTCTAATGCCGATCAGGAAACTCAGCTGGGATCGTCAGAGACTTTTCAAAGCATTTTTTTAATCACCTCTTCGGCCAAAATGTTGCAGAAAAAAATGCTTTAAGAAGCCTCTGAAGATTCCAGCTGAGCTGCACGATCATCAGAGGCTTTTTTTTTACTTTTAAAAGCATTTTTTCATTGGAAGAGGTTGTAGAAAAAATGCCTTTAAAAGTAAAAAAAAAAAAAGCCTCTGATGATCGTGTGGCTCAGCTGGGCATTGGGGGGGGGGGGGGGAACACAGGGGTTTTTCCTACTGGTTCTCTGAACCACCCGCCACCATCGCTACAGGATCGGGTGATCCGGTCTGAACCGGGAGCATTTCACCCCTGAGTAGAACCATGGCAAATTGCTGGCTAGAAAAGAATAGTATTAACCTAATGGGACCAGAGGCGTTGAAATGTTTATTTTTTAAGTAGTATTTCTACAGGAAAAATTTCTGAGATGCAAGAATGGACTCCTAAACAGACCCCTATATATTTCTCTAAACCACCCTATGACCTTATATTGACTTCAATAATATGTTCTCACCTCAAACTTCTGCCTCAGTTCTGTATTTCCATCTTCATCAGCTTCTGGTATTGGCACATTATAATACTCGCCTTCTTCCTGGTTAAGTAATTTATACCTGAACAATATGAGGAAAATTATTTGAGATATATAAAAAGGATCGTTTTATGCATTTTTGTTCTTACTATTTTGAATGGAGATCATTTTATTGAATGGAGATTCATTTCCAGAAGAAAAGACCAGAAATAGGAAGCTGTGTGCACAGTCCTAGTATTCTAAATTTATTGAGGCCAAGCAGGCTCTCCTTCATAAATGATGGTAAATAAACTTAAAGGGTGCAGCATTTGCCTGCAGTAAGAATTTAGCATAGAGGATGCTAAGTAGGCAGCTGATTTGAAGGCTGCTTCATCATCGCTTCTGGAGAAACCAGGGAGAGGGGTTGTATTATTGCCTTGGATTCTTATACCCTTTGGGGAACTAACTGAAAAAAAAAAAAGATGCTGTTTCTACATCAAAGCAAGTTACTGACTGAAGTATTATTTGAAAACTCAGCAACTTTTCTGCTTTCCAATTCGTATAAGCTAATAATTACACATTCTGTAACTATCTAACTGACACAGCGAGAAAGCATTTCAACAATTGAATAGAATGTATGGTTAATACGTTAACAATGGATCAATGAAACAGTCCAGGGTTACAAAGGTGTCTTACCACCCACAAGCTGGCGACTTCTTCAGTTCTGACACCCCAAAAGAAAGGGATCCCATGAAATCATTCCTAGTGGTTCGATCCCAGTCCCAGACTTCCACTGATAGCCGTCTGTCTTTGTCTGTGGGCTTTAATTTACTATGAACAGAAAAGCAATTTATCATATTTAGGCATTCGTACAACAAAATGTCATTGAAAAATGATTAAGCAAAGTATCTACATGCCACTTACAATGCAAAGGACTCATTCCAGTGTGGATTGAGTGTTGAGCGGATGGTTTTTGTTTTCTGTTTACTTTCGTTCTTAGGATCTGGAATAAGTTTCAGTTTAACATACGGGTCTGAGAGTCCATTGGGATCCATAGGGATTAGATTTCTTGCATCCCGCACTGCAAACATACAAAATAACTATCAGTAAGTTATAAAGATTATAAAAATAAGCCATCTGGGTGACCTTGGACCAGTCCCTCTCTCTCCGCTCAACCCACCTCATGGGGTTATTGTTGCAAGGAAAATAGGAGGAGGAAGGGGTATTAGGTATGCTCGCAGCCTTAATTTTTTTGCAAAAATAATAAAGGTGGAAAATAAAGAAATATCTCTATTGTAATACATTCAACACAAGGTTGAGCCATATTCCCACATTAAGTGTTAAAAACATGCAGCGAGATGTTATTATAGATATATCATTCATTGGAGAAAAAGTAAAGAGAAGCAAAAGAGATATGCTAGGACCTCACATTTCCTGTTCCCAAAACACCTTGTGGTCCAAATAACATAGTGGAGAACTTTTCAGAGAGCTATTGATGCTAGTAATAACAAAGCCCAAAAGCTTCCATTGATATAAAATATGATGGCTCAGCTGTTAAACAATGAACATATCAAGATATCAGTTCTTGGCTTGCAACTTTTATTTAGTGACCGTTCGAAGTTACAACGGAAACTGAAAAAAGTGACTTATGACCTTTTTTCAGATTTATAACAGTTGGAGCATGCCCAGGTGATCAAAATTTGGGTGGTTGGCAACCAGCATGTATTTATGATAGTTGCACTGTCCCAGGGTCATATGATCACCATTTGTAAACTTCCCAATCGGTTTCTGACAAGCAAAGTCAATGGGGGAAGGCAGATTTGCTTAACGACCGTATGTTTCACTCAACTGCAATGATTCGCTTAACAACTGTGGAAAAAAGGTCGTAAAATGAGGCAAAACTCACTTAACAAATGTCTCACTTAGCAGCAGAAATTTTGGGCTCAGTGTTGGTCCTAAGTCAAGGACTACTTGTACCGGATCAGTTTAAATAGGGATTCTAATTTTGCTGTTGAAGTAGTAACTATTATGTTTGGCTTTATATTCCTGAGTGGATCCATCTGTTTTCAGTACAGAACATTCAGCTTACATTTGTTCAAAAGAGAACACAATCCTACTGATGGCTTATCAGCATTCTAATTAAGCTGAAAAAAGTAGAGAATACGCTAAACAAACAAACAAACAAAACAAAAATCTTATTGAAATTTGACCATTTTGCCAGAACAAGCTGACAGCCTGTTCTTGGGTGTCTGGGAAGGTAAAATATGTGGGTTATCTACCCATCCTTGCTATAGAATTAGTACTGTCAAAATCCTTTACTCAAAGCAGACCTCCAAGCTAGTCTGGAAAGCACAGGAACCAGATGGGTTCTCTGAATTTTGTCTTGATTTTAATAATCTTTCAGGAAACACAGAATAAACTGGCTTTTTTCAGGCACAGAGATTGTTTGGGGACGTTTTATTTGCTGAAAATAACACTCTTGTTTTTTTCAAATTAAAAAAAGAGAGTAATATTTTTTATTTTAAGGATTCTTCACACATGCAAGTTCTTCCTGTGGCTGAAGTACATTTGATCTACTCAAGGCTTTTCTGGCAGTAAGGGAAGTGTAAGGTCTTCCATCTTCGGCTTCGTGCCTCACTGGCATCCAGCCATCAGCTTCAGGGGGGATAGGAAGAGCAAGTGGGAAATAACGGGAAATATATGAGCATAGGTGGGGAAAAGGAGAGATGACAGCTTGAATGACACCAGGGATGCAAGAAACCAGTCTGTGTCCGTCTTCAAGGCCTTGAGAAGTTTGAGAATGGAATGTGGATTGTTCCCAACATCCTGAGAGGTTCTCAAAACATCCATACGGCTTTCTATTGGCCGAAGACAGACTGGTCAAGGAGGGAGAGCCAGGACAAAGGGGAAAAGTTTGTAACCTTTTGCACAGGAACCTTAGTTCTAGCCTGACTTTACTGCAGCCAGAAACCTTTAATAAAATAACCCATCACTTCAACCAAATGGAGTCGAGGGTCTTTCTTTCCTAAGGGATCAGACTGGGGCAGGTCTGACAGGAGGAACATTTTATTTTCTCCTGCAGTCTCCACAATTTGAAGTTATTCCACAGATTGCCTAAAACCTGGGAGCAGAATGGGAAGCAGCATCAGCAAACCTTTCTTCTTCCAAAGAAGTTATCCTCTATCATTTTTCTATTAATTGAATTGAATATCTGAGGAACCATCTTTCCCATTGGGATTGTCCTGCCTCACTCATACTGGCAGAAGGAGCCTACTGTAGATCCTATCAGCCAAGGAATTTTGTCTGGTGAGGTCCACAAGAGCCTTTTCTGACATGGCTTCCATCCTTTGGGACATCTTGCTGCAGGGGATGAGATTAATCTCCTTTCTTCTGGCCTTCAGAAAAAGCCTTAAAACCTGGCTGTGCCGGTTGGCATGGGGCCCTGAAGGAGAAGCTGTTGGTTGGAGATGGTGCAGTAACAGAGAAGGTACCACCACTTCTCTGCATCAACCCGTGGTTTTTTAGTTTGTTTTAATTTTTTTTGTTAATTTCAATATGTTCTTATAATTGTTGTACCTGTATATTTTATTACATTGTAAGCTGCTCAGAGTTGAATTGATGGGTGGCATATAAATTGAATAAACAAATTAAAAAACCCATTATTTATCCACAAGATAAATAAAAGAGAGAAAAAATATATGATGCAGGTAGGATTTATTTTAGCTCATACTTCTTAACTTTCTTTAAGATCTAAAGGTTAAAAAAAAAAGAACTTAGACAAATTTGCTAGATAAACAAAGCCCAACATTCTGTAAACCTTAAATTTGGCCACCAATGCAGAAATAACTTAGCTATAAATTGCAAGTCAGAACATTTTTTCCAGACAGCTTCTGAGAACATGACCCATTTTCCTTTCTGAAAATGAAGGAATGATTGTGGTGGGAGTTGCAGCAACACAGTACTGCTTTTGTCTATCAGAAATAATAAACAACGAAGAGCAAAAGGCTCAGAATCTCTGGCCATGTCACCAAAACACCCAGTGAAATGTGCATAATTGTTCAGTAAAAGGTCAGTTGCATCATTTTAGTTTCTTTAATAT
This sequence comes from Masticophis lateralis, assembly GCA_030761175.1. Taxonomy (NCBI): domain Eukaryota; kingdom Metazoa; phylum Chordata; class Lepidosauria; order Squamata; family Colubridae; genus Masticophis; species Masticophis lateralis. Next base: position 132,510,574 of record JAUDYJ010000002.1, on the reverse strand, counting down.
TAAATCTGGCACCAAAAAAGCTCTACTTGTAACATGGGGTGAAGAAAACAAACATTTAGGTACAATAAAATTATTTCTTTGCAAAATCGAAATGCTTAAAAAGTGAAAAAATAAGTAGAAAATCGGCTATTTATTTGAATTATAGGATAACTAAAATAACATATTTTTCAGCTGGGGATGAATAATGTTAAATATGTATCCATATATCCATCCATATACCCATGTCTGTCTGTCTGTCTGTCTGTCTGTCTGTCTATCTATCTATCTATCTATCTATCTATCTATCTATCTATCTATCTATCTATCTATCATCTATCTTTTAATTGTTGAATGTGATGGCTGGAATATGATGGGAGTTATAGTTCAGTGACTTATGGATTACCACAATTCACTGTCCTTCCATAAATAATTTTGATTTCATGACATGTGAAAGATCATTGCCTTCTCACTCTCAAGCCCCCTCCCTCCTCAAATTATCTTATTTTAATAGAACTGTTAATTCAAATCAGGACAGAATGCATGCATGTAGGATTGATGTCGACTAATGTAACTAGTTTCCTTTTCTGTCTGCAATCCAATTATAAAAGAGTAGATTTATAATTTAACTGAACTGTATTATTCTCATTAAAATACTTTTGAATTTTACAAAAACATACTGATATATTTTATGACTAGGGCATGGTTACAGTGCTGAACTAGAAACAGTGTTAACAAAAAATGAAATATAGCACCAACAAATCTTCTTACTGATAAATCATATACCCAGGAGCAATTATTTCAAATATAAGAACAAGAACTGCATAATACTCAACACTTCAATAATTTTATCAGTTAGCCTCTTCAACATACTGGCATTGAGGGGATAAAAAAGATGGTACCTAATCTAATTTAGGATAAATTGAATAGCCAACTATTCAAAGTCATTAATACTTGCTTTGTAGCTCCAAATTATTTTACTACTGCGTTTTGTGTTGGATGCACCTAGCAAGATGCTTCCGGGTTGAAAGGATTAGCCGGTGACATCACCTTTGTCCAGGGAATACCCGAGGGCGCTCCTTTCATGTCCCTGGTATTTTCCCACTGAATTGGTACCTATTTATCTACTTGCATTTGCATGCTTTCAAACTACTAGGTTGGCAGGATCTGGGACAAATTGACGAAAGCGCATTCCGTCACGCATCTTGCTCTTGGGTTTCGAACTGTGGAGCCATTGACCTCTCAATGGCCTTCTGTCTCACCGTTCTAACTACGAGCCATTTTTAAAGATTATATTAAAAACATTGTGGCATTTTTGCCAATGTATTTATGCATATTCTAAAAATAATGAATAACTATTGACTATTGTTTAGAATTGGAACCTTTGTCAGTGCTTGGCTAAACTTCACCAACGAGTTCATTCATGGGGTTTGTGAAAGAAACAACACCACAACTTAGCACTAAACGTGTCTTGAAGAACCTGCTGGCTGCTCCAACAGGGTATTTTCCCCATCTCTCTTGACTAATTCTTCATGAAATAAACTAGAATCCCTGGTTTGCATGACTTGATCCATTTGGACATTGGCAACTGTGTCACTCTGCTGCTTGTTCATGGTTAAACCCTAATACCATTTAGCCTGGTGTATGAATATGGTCGGTGTTACAAATTGTGGGCAAAATTATATTCCACTGTAAAAGGAGAAGAACCAAGCCTAAGGAAAGAGGAAATTAGATGACAAAAATAATAGTGAAGAAAAATGCTTAAACTCAGAAGGAAAAGCCATTAATTTTTAGATTAAGAAAGTAGCATTCATTTGTTTAAGCACAGATCTAACTTAAAGAAATTTTGGCATCAATTAAAAATAATTTATTTTAAACGTCAAAGTGATCTGATAGTTAGAGTGAGGAATGGTGACAGGTTCAGAAGCCAATCTGTTGTACATTTCAAAATCTCACTTTAGGGGAGGGGAGAAACCAGAAGGATTCTATAAGGTCCTAAATACTTATAGCAGTTATGTTCACAGTTGAAACACAAACAGATCAATATTAAAAGGATGACTACTACTATTTGTGGGTGGAAAAAGTTCCCACAAAAAAATTGAGTTAATAAAGCATGACAGGTCCACATGCAATATTAACTGGGGAAGGATCCAGGAGAATAGATAGAGGGAAGTTGCTAAAACCTGCACAGGGAAGGATTGAAGAAGATGTAGAGCATATAGGAAGGCTTAATCTTACATGCTCATGTCAAACGGTTTATTTCAAAAGTCTATGTCCAAGACTTCTACCCCTCAAAACAGGTCATGTGGTATAGGCAAGTCTGATTCTCTTAAACTGAAAATTTTTAGTATGTACAAAAGCAAATAAACTTATTCTGGCTAATTGTATCTAGAGTCAACTAGCTTTCTTCTTCCTAATTCTGTCTAGAAGCTCCCACTTTATGTGCATTTGGGCTGCCACTCAGAAATGCAGTTTCTCCCCAATTACAGGGATATATTGTTAGAATAATAGAATAGAATAACAGAGTTGGAAGGACTTTGGAGGTCTTCTAGTCCAACCCCGTTTTGACAGGAAACCCTACGCCACTTCAGACAAATGGTTATCTAATTGCTTCTTAAAAACTTCCATTGTTGGAGCATTTACAACTTCTGGAGGCAAATTGTTCCACTGATTAATTGTTCTAACTGTCAGGAAATTTGTCCTTAGTTCTAAGTTGCTTCTTTCCTTGATTAGTTTCCACCCATTGCTTCTTGTCCTACTCTCAGGTGCTTTGGAGAATAGCTTGACTCCCTCTTCTTTGCGGCAACCCCTGAGATATTGCAATACTGCTATCATGTCACCTCTAGTCTTTCTTTTCATAAGACTAGACATATCCAGTTCCAGCAACCATTCTTTATGTTTTATCCTCAAGTCCCCTAATCATCTTTGCTGCTCTTTTCTAGAGTCTCAACATCTTTTTTACATCGTGGAGACTAAAATTGGATGCAGTATTCCAAGTGTGGCCTTACCATCACTCATTAAATAAAATATTGATGCTTCATGATTCAACTTAAAACAGTATGTTTGTACATGGGGGGTAATGAGAGTCAGTTTGGTCTAGTGGTTAAGGTGCCAGCCTAGAAACCAGGAGACAATGAGTTCTAGTCCTATCTTACACACGAAAAAGCAACTGGTGACTTTGGACCAATCATCAGGGTTCTGCCTTAGGCATGAAAACTGCTGGGTGACTTTGGGCCAGTCACTTTTTCTCAGCCCAACACATCATGCAGGATTGTTGTTGTGGGGAAAATAGGAGAAGGAAGGAGTATTAGGTACGTTCGCCAACTTGTGTTATTTATAAAAATAATAAAAGTGGGATTAATTAAATGCTTTGAGAAAAAAAGGCCAAGGAAGAATTGCATGACTGAACATGCTTCCCTTCCCTTTGTTTGCTATATTTAATAATTTCTCTCAAGTAGCTCCCACCTGAAACTACCTTTTCTGTAACCTATGAAGGACGAAATATCTCTCCAGTTGATTCTTAATCAGCATTGTTGGCAAAGTTGTTACCCACATGCTATATATTTTAAAAATGGAAATTCTAGCTTAAAATTAATAGACATTGTATCTATGAATTTCTGTGGTACAAAATTATTTTTTTATGAAAGACCCAGAAAACTGAATCCTTGTTGTAGTAGCAAGGATGGAGTTGGGGTGCACTCTGTGATCTAGGAATCCACACTGATCCAGGGAACTGCAAATAAGAAGTATCTCTATTTCATTTCTCATGGCATTCAATATCAAGAAAGAGAAAGAGGGAGGGAGGGAGGGAGGGAGGGAAGGAAAGAAAGAAGGAAAAAGGAAGGAAGGAAGGAAGGAAGGAAGGAAGGAAGGAAGGAAGAAAGAAAGAAAGAAAGAAAGAAAGAAAGAAAGAAAGAAAGAAAGAAAGAAACTTCAAGACACATTGTAGAAACCTTCAGGCTAAAACACAGGCTGCTGAAGTAAAAAAAGTCTTTGCTTTTCTTGCCTTTGTTTTATAAGATCTGTTCTATTTGTACTTTTGTCTACATAATTAGCACTCTGATATCTTCTTTCTATTTAGCTGATCAAGGTTTATTATTTCCCCTTTTTGCTGCTAGTGATTGGAAAGAATACCAATTAGAAAGGACTACCATTTCTGTAGTCTGCCTCTTTGATAGCAACCTGTCTTGAATGAGACAGGTCAAGAGAGGTTGGAAGCGGCAGCTTTTTACCTTTCAAAATCAAAGGTTGGACGTTAACATTCACGCATCAAGTAAAACAGAAATTTTGAAAGCAAAGCCGTAATCAGTACCTTCTTTTGGAAGCAGTCTGAGTCAACTGCAAATTAGTTTGGGAAATTTGCTGGCTGAACATTTTCACCTGATTTGTTCCAAATATATTGTAATATTACATGCCTCAGATCCTGGAATAGGAAAGCCAAGAAATTAAGTCCTCAACCAAGTGTAAATACTAAGTTTATTACATGGGTGTGCAAGCTGATATCCTTCAGATGTTTTGGGTTGAAACCTATCTTTTGCCATTGGCTAGGCCAGCTGTGACAGATGAAAAGTGGTCCTATACCCCTGGAGAACACTGTGCCTATTGTGGTTTCATTGTTTTGCAAAGCCCAAGTCCCCCTCCACTCCTTTCCTTGTGCTGTTCTGCGCTTCTTTTGTTCATATATCATATGGGAAATAATCTGTAGTAATCACACCTGCATTGAGATGGGCTGGGAGAGACTCCAGTCTCTAGTGCAATTCATGTAACACAAAGCAGAAATCAGCTTCTCTAGTTGTTAAACCTGCATCGAGAAGACACTTTTAAGAGAAAGTGTAATACTTCCCTCATATGGAAAACAAGAAATCCAAAACTATTCCACCGAGGTGTCTAAGAATGTAAGATTAAGGAAGCATTGTATTTTCTCATTTTGCTTGCAGAAAAACAGAGTTGCCTGATCATCACCAAAATAAATTAGGAAGACTATATTTTTCTCATAGCATTATGTTTCATCATGCAGGATACCTTTCTATACCTTGAGGCTCTGTAATACATTATGATTCTCAGTTTACTAAAGTTATTTTAATGTGTCTCTCAGGAGCAATAGCACTTCATTATATTCCCAGGTTTTGACTCCTGAGGCGTAATTCTGTAATAACCACAGAGCATTAAGAAGTTTCTATTTCACCCGTGCTCTATACTGCAAGGTAAAGAACAGTGATTCATTTCTCTGAAAATAAGTTTAATACCTAATGTAATGACATTGCTGTAACTTTATTACACTATATTTGAAACAGAAAGTGCTTTGGTGTAGTGATTATGGCACAGGCTAGAAATCAGGAGACTAGTTCTAGTTTTGCCTTAGGCATGAAAGCCAGCTGGGTGACTTTGGGCCAGTTACTCTCCCTCAACCCAGTACACCTTACAGGGTTGTTGTTGTTGGGGGGAAACAGGAGGAGGAAGGAGTATTAGGTATGTTTGCTACCTAAAAAACAGTTATTTGTAAAAAAACAATATTTAAAAAATGGGAAAATATTTTTCAGTTCTACCTATTCCAACCACAGAGATTTATTACTGTTTCAGAAATTAAATGCACATGAAAAATGTCCATATTCCCTCAATATACTTTGTAGAATGCGCTATCGGTAAAATATGGATAACTTTTCCCCATGGTGATTGCCTTCTTGTAGACCCTGCCTGAAGAAATAATATATCAACTTTAAATTCATAAATTCTTTCAAAATTCATAAGATGCCATTTTCTGGGGAAGCCTAAAGACATAGAACAAAATTTTTATCATAACTCTCACATTCTGAAAACGTCCATGTATTCTTTCCATTATGGGGGAAGAAAAAGTGAGAGCATACATGAAGGTAAAAACAGTGAAATAGGTGACATGCCTTAAAACATTAATCCTCTGTGTGTGTGTGTGTGTGTGTGTGTGTGTGTGTGTGTGTGTAGGTGGGAGAAACTAATGTATTTATTTTATTTATTTGTTTGTTTGTTTGTTTCAATTTATAAACTGCCTTTCTCCTTGCGGACTCAGGGCGGTGAACAGCCAGAATAAAACATGATATACAAAAATTAAAACAATTTAAAAATATTAAATATTTTCGGCCGACAATTAAAACAATCCAATTTAAAATCAATTCCAATTTAAAACAGAGGATGGGATCAAGCCAGCCCAGCTAGATGAAACAAGTGGGTTTTAAGGGCCCGATGAAAAGTCCGGAGGTCTGATATCCTGTGTATCTCTGGAGGTAGGTCATTCCAGAGGGCGGGTGCCACCACAGAGAAGGCTCTCCCCCTGGGGGTTGCCAGCCGACATTGTCTATCTGATAGCACCCGGAGGAGGCCCTCTCTGTGCGAGCGTACTGGCCAGTGGGAGGCTACTGGCGGCAGAAGACAGTCTCGCAAATACCCAGACCCTAAGCCATGGAGCGCTTTAAAGGTCGACTCAGCCTTTCATCCTTTATAAGGTGGGTAAACTGAGGACCCAGTTTGTTGGGGGCAATAAGCTGACTTTGAATAAATATAAATATACAAAAGTATGAAGGCTATTGCTTAACACACTGTAAGCCACACTGAGTCTCCGGAGAAGGGTGGAATATAAATCAAATAAAAAAAAAAAGGTGGTCACCAACACCTTGAAGCGCACCCGGAAGACCACCGGGAGCCAGTGCAGCTCATGCAGGAGAGGTGTCACATGGGAGCGCCCCGTCGCTCCCATAATTCCCCGCGTGGCCGCGTTCTGGACCAGTTGGAGCCTCTGGGTGCACCCCAAGGGGAGCCCCATGTAGAGAGCATTGCAGTAGTCCAGGCGGGAAGTCATGAGAGTGTGACCGTGCGTAGGGAGTCCCGATCCAGAAAGGGACACAACTGGCATATCAGGCGAACCTGATAAAAAGCCCCCCTGGCCACAGCTGTCATGTGCTCTTCTAAAGACAGCCATGTGTCCAGGAGGATGCTCAAGTTGCGAGCCCTCTCTGTGGGGGCCAATGTCTCGCCCCCAATAGTCAGCGATGGCACCAGCTGGCTAAATCGGGACACCGGCAGCCACAGCCACTCGGTCTTGGAGGGGTTGAGTCGGAGCCTGTTTCTCCCCATCCAGACCCGCATAGCTTCCAGGCACTGGGACATCACTTCAAGGGCATCGCTGGGGTGGTCTGGGGTGGAGATGTACAGCTGGGTGTCGTCAGCATACTGATGGAACTCCACCCCAAAGCCACAGATGATCTCACCCAGCGGCTTTACATAAATGTTGAACAGAAGGGGCGAGAGGACCAACCCCTGCGGCACCCCACAAACCAGGTGCCTCGGAGTCGACCGCTGACCCCCTGTCAACACAGATTGCGACAGGTCAGAGAGATAGGAGGAGAACCACCGTAGAACGGTGCCCCCCACACCCAACCCCTCAAACCGGCGCAACATGATACCATGGTTGATGGTATCAAAAGCCGCTGAGAGATCTAATAGGACCAGGATAGAGGAGCACCCCCTATCCCGCGCCCTCCAGAGATCATCCACCAATGCGACCAATGCTGTAATATCCTGAAGAGAACCCTTCTTTCTAAAAGACAGCACAAGTTGCAGTCCATCATTTGGAGATCCATTTGCTGTCCATCTCTGGCTCTGAAGACTTGTGTTTGCACTGTAATACAGTATGTGCTGAATGAAAAGTATGCATAAATGGACATACATGTATTCTTAAATATTGGCTCACCTCAGCAGCAGTTAGGTCCACCATCTGACCCAACTACAAGCAGTTCTCATTTAACAACTGTTCAACTTTACAACAATGCTGAACACGTGATACAATACTTACAACTGGTCCTTGAAGTTCCAGATGTCCTAATTATCATAATTAACCAAGGACTTCCTGTAAAGCCCAGGCCAAAATGATTTGGCCTGAAGAGAATAAGACTGGCAATGATGTATTGTCCGATACATGCCATTATTAAAATAGATTTTATTTTATTTTTTAAAAAATGATATTATTCCTTGCTTTGTAATTTGCAGTAATATTAGTTCTCTAAGCATGGATAGAAATTCCTGGCCATGGAAAAGATCCTTTTCTCAAATTGGAATCCACTTAACATTTGAAGAGATAACAAAATTCTCTCTGTTTTTCCAGTGTATCTTATACACAATTAAAAAAAAAACTTTTTAGCTAAAATATCACATTTTTAATGATTAAATACAAATATATTCCTCTGACATTAATCATGAATTGTTGTATCTGTTTGGTGAATTTATATAATGAAATGTGAATTATTGTTTTAATAATTGGAGTTATTTTGGCTACAGACATACCAATTATCAGGGGGAAAACTGTATTGAATTTTCAATCTAAGTTATAAATGCCAGACTGTTTTATGTACTAGGACTAAATACTAGAATTAAAACAATGGCAATTTTACATGACATCCAACCTTGCTGGACTTGACAGAAACTTATTTAGCACAGATCATTTATCTACAAGCCATGTGTAGGAAGCACCACAAGCCAAGATGTGAAGGTAATTGCTTCCTCCCATTGTTGTTTCTTCAAGTAGCATATAACTATTCTGATTAGTGCCACTGACAAACTTAAACAAATAAGAATTTGTCAAAAACACCCAAGCTAATAGCTATTGTTTTATAATATGCTGACAATGAATTCCATAGTTCAGTAGCACAGTGTGAAATACTTCCCTTCAACAAACAAAGCCATTACTAGAAGCCAACATGGGTTCTTCAAAAACAGATCATGCCATACAAATCTTATTGCATTCTTTGACAAACTTTAGTTTGACAACTAAATTAGCGGACCAGTGAAATATTGTGGACATTGTATACTTGGACTTCAGTAAGGCATAGAAAAATGTGGAATACATTTATGGGAATTAACTGGCTTTCAAATAGAATATACACCAGAATTGTTTCTTCTCGGGATAACAAAAGGGAAATATGATTTTAAAAAAAGTATATCATTCTACATATAATAACGGCGGCAAGACTAGCCCTTGCGCAGTGTTGCAGAAATACAAATATACCCTCTGAAGACTTAATAATTAAAAAAATTTTGGACTGTGCTGAAATGGACAAATTGACACTTGACGGATTTGGAATACTACGTATTATGGGAGAAGTGGTACAAATGGATTGAAAATAGAAAAGGAAAAAAGAATTAGATAAACTAGGATTGGATTTAGTTAGAATATATAGAGTGTAAGTAAACTATAGTAATATGTCATGTAAATGGTCACAGTTATATACAAGAATTCTTTCTTTTTGTATTTTAATTATTGAAAATTAATAAAATATTTTTTTTAAAAAAGAAAAAAAAAGAAAAATGTGGAATAGATAGCAGCAGCACCAGATGGATTTATAACCAGCTATCAAATTGTATTCAACATGTAGTCCTGGAACTACAGGACTACATTTACATGGAGGGATGCATGCAGGGGTACCTCAGGTTTCTGTCTTAGCTCCAGTATTCTTCAACATCTTCATAAACAATTTAGATGAGGGTCTAGAAGGAGAACTCATTAAATTTGCAGACAACGCTAAATTGGCAGTTGGAAGGAATAGCCAATACTTTAGAAGATAGGCTCAAGATCCAGAAGGATCATGACAGACTTGAAAACTGCAAAAAAATGCATTTCAGTGGTGAGAAAAGTAAAGTTTTATATTTAGGCAAGAAAAACCAAATGCACCTATAGAATAGATGGTAGCTGGCTCAACAGCAGTCACTGATCTAGGGATTTAGGACAAACATTTAAGTATGAGCCAGCAACGTGCTGCAGTTGCCCAAAAATCCAATGCAGTCCCAGACTACATTAACAGATGGATAGTATCAAGATCATGTGAAGTGTTAATACTGCTCTACGCTGTTTTGGTAAGACCACACTTGAAATGCTGTGTCAGTTCTGACCACCACGATACAAAAATATACTGAAATCCCAGAAAAGGGATTGCCAACCTATGGGCCGCAACCTACTAGTGGGCCATGAGGGAATTGCAACAGGGCCGTGGAATGCCTTCTCACTCATGTGAGCAGTGGGTGAATGCATGCATGCACGCTCCATTGGTATGAGTAGCAAGTGGACATGCACACTGCTCACACAAATGAAGTCTGTGCATGTATGCATACTTTCTGGCTGCTCGCATGGAACAATCCCCTCTCCCCCCCGTCAGTCCACAAAGCTGGAATTGTTGGGAAACTCTGCTCTAGAAAGAGTGCAGAGAAGAGCAACAAAGATGATTAGACAGCTGGAGGCTAAAACATACAATGTAGGGTTGCAGGAACTGGATATGTCTAGTCCCATGATGGCAAACCTATGGCACGCATGCCACAGGTGGCACGTGGAGCCATATTAGTGGGCACGCCAGTTCAGCTCTGGGGCGCACACCGACCAGCTGATTTTAGGGTCTTCTGGGTCCACCAGAACTAGGGAAACAGGCTATTTCCTGCCTCTGGAGGGCCGGGGGGGGGGGCATTTTTCTTTCTTTACCTGGCTCCAGATCCTCTCTATTTAACTGAGAAGGGCAAAAACAGCCCTTCCCACTCCCTCGGAGGCCTGAAAGGCCCCATTTCCCAACTCCCGGTGGAACAGGAAGTGACGTTTTTTGCTGTCCCCAGCCTCCAGACTCCTAGAGAGGCTTCTAGAGAGGCTCTGGAGGCTGGGGACAGCAAAAAAGTCACTTCCTTTTCCACCGGGAGTTGGGAAATGGGGCCTTTCAGGCCTCCGAGGGATTGGGAAAGGCTGTTTTTGCCCTTCCCAGATATATAGAGAGGATCTGGAACCAGGTAAGAAAGAAAAATGGGCCTACCAGGCCATCATGTGCCAGGAGCGGGCGGGGGGGTAGGGATTACGTGCACATGCGCGTGGGCACGTGTGTGTGCAACCCTCCCCCACCCCCACCCCTTTCCTGGCAAGCGATGGCAAAAAGGTTAGCCATCACTGGTCTAGTCTAACAAAGAGAAGAACTGGATGTGTGCGGCATGATAGCAATCTTCCAATATTTGAGGGATTGTCACGTTGTAGAGGAATGCCAGCCTATTTTCTAAAACACCTGAGGGCAGGACAAGGAGTAACAGGCGAAAACATATCAAGGAGAGATCCAGCCTAGAACTAAGGATAAATTTCCCGATAGTGAGAACAATTAATCAGTGGAACAGGTTTTCCTCTAGAACAGTGATGGCAAAAGCAAAGAAAAGAAGGTCATGCACCCTTCAAGAAGAGCTGCTCTTCTAGACACCTCTGTCAGAGATGATTGTGAAGAATCAAGGAAGGAAAAAAGGGAGGACATCAGTCTGCCCACCAAAAACCCCCTCACCAAACGAACAAAAAAACAAAACAAAACACCACATTCCCTTCTTCCAATTTGCTATAGGGCTATAAAAGCAGGCCATGTCTTTCTTTTAGTATGACAAATCAAAGGAGTTAATTAGAAGACAGAAGGAGGAGGAGGAGAAGAAGCATACAATAGAGAAAGGATAAAGTACTGTACTAGCAGCAGGGTGGAGGTGGATAGCAATTCCGTCAGTGCTTCAAGGCTTATGTGACACTGTCAGTTTTGTATCTGCTTAACTGCCTTTTCTACCTTCAGGGCATCTGGCAAAGTAAGGCCTACTTTATTTATTTATTTAGCACAATGCATTTTAAGAGCAATTGGAAGTCTGATTCAGACTCCTACAGAATTCTGCCCAGGGTAACACTAAATTAAGCCCTAAGATCAGCAAAAATTAGAGGTAACTCAATACTGCTTTCCGGAAGATGATTCAGAATACTGACACTCCTACATCTTGCCAGGCTAAGAATATCATGCTTCCTTCCACCTCAAGTTGTGAGGAGAGCTCCCCCATAATTTTCCTCTCCCTCAGATATTTGGGGCTATGAGAATAGAGAAAATAGCATCCATCATTGGTAATTCTCTTGAAATATCAGGCCAGCTAGTTTTGTTAAGGTAGATCTGCCTACCAGATTCTTTTGTGTCTTACATCAGTGTTTGAACTCTCTTTGCTGGCTGGGGAATTCTGAGAATTCCACACATCTTCAAGCTGATAAGATTGAGAAACACTGCCTTACATTATCTGGGGTTCTGATTGTTGGGTGCACTATCATGATATGGTGCACATGATGGGACTGAGTCCTCCATGCTACACACTACTTCTGGCCAAGACAAAGGAGTTGGTACCAATGATTAGTAACAGAACCTATGTCTCTAAGTTTAACAAATGATCAGTATTGATCAGCCCATGGTAAACAAACCTTAAACTTAAAATTTAATATCAAAAGAAATACAGGTAGCGTTTGTTTTACAACTGTTCGTTTAGTAATCATCTGATATTACAACAGCACTGAAAGAAGTAACTTATCACTGTTTTCCATACTTATGACCATTGCAGCAAAACTCACTTAACAAATGAGCTTACTTGGCAACAGAAATTTTGGTTGTAAATTGAAGGCTACCTGTAACACTCATGAGGACTGAATGAATAAAGAAACAGGTTATGTAGGTCTTATATTAGTGAAAAGTATAGTGCAAAGTTTTGCTAGGATGCAGGAAGCAGCAGACAAGTGAAGAGGATTACGGATTGACATTTCATTGTCACACCAAGAACTACTACTTTGGACATGAATTAAATCAGCCAACTGTCTCTTATCATACACACACTAAAAGGAAGAGATTTCTGATTTCATTCTTGCAAAAACGTTTACCATGAGGATAATAACCTTGTCACAGAAAATGCTAGAAATATTACAGATAGCGGCCTACTAAATTCAGTGTCAATGATATTGCCAATAGCCTACGAATAAAAATAGACTTAAAATTACTTTGCCTTTCCTAATTTGAAAAAAGAGTCTGCGGAAAGCTTAGTTTTCATTTTCATGGGCTGCTGCTTTAGAGGGGTCACTGAAGCTGAAAGGAAACCAAGCTACCTTAAGCAGTAGGATTGAGCTGCCTGCATTTTGTCAGTTGCAGCGAAACATGATTCAACTGTATCTATTTAAAAAGTATTTAAAAATAACAAAGAAAACAAAACATCTAGCTTTCTTGTTTCATTTTCTATTTTTGTAGTTTCAGATGAAGATAGAATCATAACGTTCTTCGCTCATTATAGTCACCCAAGCAAAAGCTTTCCTAACAGATGGAGGTCTACTTTCAGTGAATACATTCAATAAAGGGTGGCCCATCAGCTTTTCGGGTAAATTAATTCCACAGTCAAAACTCATGTTAGTGTTGGGAAGCTGTTTCCCAACTTCAATTTCCTTCTATTTTAACACAACTTAAATACAGTGTTTATTTTCTACACCCTGAAAAAATAAAGGAGATATTTTGATGTATCTTTCTGTGACAGGTGACACTTGAAGTATGTTATCACACGCCCCAAAGCTAAAATACCAACTTCCTTCACATGTGCCTCTTAAGATTTAGGCTCTAGTTGTCTGATCATCCACAATGCCATTTTCTGAATATGTTGATTTATTTATTGCTTTAATTTATATGCCACCCATCTCATTGTCAAGTGACTTTGGGCAGATTAGAACAATATCAAAGTGTGATATAAAAGACTAAGAACATTAAAAACATTAAGAATTAAAACATTACAATTGACCAAGAACTAGATAAAAAGGAATCAATGTGTAAACAGGTTGGAGGTGGGATCTTCTAATCTACTAAGCACCTCCATAGGCATATGTCTATTTTGCAGCTGCATCACATTGCTGCCTTCTATTCAGTTTGTAATCAATTACTATTTCAAGGGATTTTTTTTCTTAGCATTATTGCAAAACTACCATGCTGAATTAGGTCAAAAGGACATTCTATTCCTTGCTGGAAGCCCCAAAGCAGAATATGGGCACACTGTGTCATTTTCCATCCTCACTTTCCAGCAATGGATGCGGGATACATTCTTATATGGATAAGTAAGCCTATTACATTCTTCAGTTCAAAGGAATTCATAATCCTTTGTTCCAGCCAGGAGCTGAAGTTTTACTGAATATAGTACATAAGCCATTTTTTATGCTTACTGCCTCAAAGCTATTCAATATAAATGAATAAAAGCATCCTTATATGAGGTACATTACATCTAAGAAGCTTTCCTTACCTGTGACTTCCAGCTTGTCACCAGTCACTTCAACCTTCAAATAAATCCTCCCTCTTTTTTCCGTGTGATCCATTCCACAAAGACTTGGAACATTTATTACACATTGTTTGTGAACATTCATATCACAGGCTGAAAGTCAGAAAATAAATAATTTAACATCCTAAGGAGTGAAAAGGACAGACATAACTAATTGGCACTACCAATTTCACATTGCCAGGGAAGTAGATCTTTCCTTTGGGCTATTAGGGAAAGCTTGTCAATTTATAGTTCACTCCAAAAAAAAAAAAAAAAAAAAATCTTTCCGCATTCAGTACATAAGGTAAGAAGCGTGTTTGCAGTATCTTCTCACAAATGAAAGCAAGTATCTTCTCCGTCATTGGGCAGAACAAAATAAGGCAAAAACAAATCTTGAGGAAAATGATTTTGAGTTAAGAAACAGCTATTTTTGCTGCAGTCTTGAAGACCGCTTTTATACAAATCATACAGCGACATACAACAAATTTGGCCAGAGTCAATGATTCCCCAACATATCAAATAAGTTTTGAGACAAATGTTAATGATGCTAGTTTAGACATTAAAAACTATATGGGTGGCATTTAGTTGAAAATAAGGAGGAAAATGTGGGGAAACAAGTTGGTTGAATACCTGCTAGGGTTTTATAGAAAGCAAAATGAAAATAAAAACACACTCAATAAGATGAGATCTCCTCTTTTTTGGGATTGACCACTGGCCAATCATTAAATTCCATTTTTTAAAAAAACACTGTACAACTATCTATGATTATTTCAATGCTACTGTTTTTGAGCATCCATTAATGCGTACATAATTGTTCCATTAATAAAAACCTAGGTTATGCCTCATCAGGAAAGCTGCACATATTAGCAAAAGAATTATATGTTTTAGTTATTCCCTAGAAAACATGATGTGAAAAATGCTTTCTGGGCTGATTTTTAAAAATCTGATTGGGAAAATAAGTGACCGCAACTATTTTTAATCAAAATCTTGACAAGTGCTTTGTTTGACAATAAAACTGCTGAATCAAAATGTTGTAAGAATTGAGACACCTAATTTGTAGCTCTTCCATATTATGGAAAAGTGTATCTTTATATCTTGACATTAGAATTCCTTCAGAAATTATAGACAAGAGTTTTAATTCTAGAGGTAAATCTAGTTATGCAACATTCTCATATCTAACAGTGGGAAACAGCAACACCCGTTGAAAGGCAGAAAAACTGAAAGAGTTCTTTGTCTTTCTTCCATAAGAAACAAAGTCTTAAGAATGCCTGATTTTTCTCAAAGCCAGCCACTGAGTCAAGGAATGTGGGGAGTCAGAACAAGTGAAAGTCAGTGTAGCACAGTAATTAAAGTGCTGGGGGCTTCAACCATAGAAATCCAAGTTCCATTCCCATTTTAGCAATGAAGCTCACTGAGTGACTTTGGACCCACTCACTCTTTCTTAGCTCAATCAGCTTTTGAAGCTTGATGCTCTGGTGATAAAATAAGGGAGGACTACCATAGATGCTACCTTGTGTTAAGAGGGAAGACAGAATGTAGATGCAATATTACCCAAATAAAAAACAACAACTCAAGCCTACCAAAATCGCAGACCAAGCAACAATGGAGATTAATCCCTTTTTATATAGGGTTCTCCACAACATGCATATATTTGAGAAAAAGGGTGGCCTGAACTGTAGCATCATATCTTATTATTTTTTTAAAAAAATCCGGATAGAAGGAGATAACTTTGTAGGATGAAATAAATTAAAATATTTTCATTCCTTTTCTACCTTAAATGATTTAAACTATTTCTTATTACTGGTCTTGAATTTCAACAGAAGAGATTATATGTAGGTCTAGGCTGAACTGTAGAGTCTTTGGTGCTCTCTGAGCTTGGCTGTTTGCTTGCAGATGTTTCATTATCTAACTAAATAACACCACCAATGCTACAGCATGGTGTTCACTCTCTGTTTATATATAATTCCTGCCTCATTGTAACTTTTTGTTGTCTCTTTTGAATGGTGTATAAATATGGTTTATTTCTATGTGTCTATTTATGACTGATTTGTCTGACTGCCAAGTTTCCAGGAATTCTCTAGTGTTTATGGATTTGACTTGGTCTAGGATGCTCATAATTTCCCAGGTGAAATAGTGGCTCGGTCTGTCCATCTGTTGTGAGATGGAGTTTTCATCATGTCTTCTGACTGCTAGTTGGTGTCCAATCCATAGATGCATTCTGCTAATCTTCTACCTTTTTGTCCTACCTTCTTTACACTCTATGTTGTAAATGACTAGTTTTTTCCCTTCTTCTTAGGCTACTGGGTCTTTGGGTTTACGTAGGATGTTTTTGATGGCTTTAATTGGTTTGTATGCTAGAGTGATGCCATGTGGTTGTAATAGTTGGTTGTTTCTGAGATTTTTTTAAAAAAATATATGGTCATATCCTTTTCATATCTTGTTTTGGTAGTGTTATAGTGGGTTGAACAGGCATTTTTTGATAAAGTTACATGGGTATCCATTTTATTGGAAGATTTTATATAGCGATCCATTTCCTTTTTCTGATGTTCTGGGTTGCTGCAGCTTGTGCTCCTTTGAATAATTTTCTTTTACACAGCTTCTCTTGTGGGAGGACTTGTTTAGTGTGGCTTGTTTTTCAATAGGCTTGTATTTCTAATTTTTTCCAGTTGTTTCCTCTGCTGACGAAGATATCCAGAAATAATAGCACATTGTTGCTTTCTCCTTCTCTGTTGAATTTTATCTCTTGGAAGTTGCTGTTGACTGTTTCTTGTGTCTTTTCTCATTCTTGCTTTTTTATTATGACAAAGGTGTCATTTACATATCAGATTCATATTTTTGGCTGTTTATGTGGGAGTGCTGCTTTTCCAGATGCTGCTGCATTACTCTCTCTTCTATATATCCTAAGACTGGTAACCCTATGGATGTTCTTCTGATTTGTTCATATATCTGTCAATCAAACTAGCATGTAGGTAGTGAGGCAGAGATTGGTGGGGTCCATGATTCTGGGTATTTTAATCTTAAAATATTTAGCTAGGTCAGGTGAGTTGTGTAGTACTGCTGCGATGGATTCTTTTGCTGATTCTGGACCTATGTATGTGAAGAGTGCTGTAACACTGAATGAAACCATACTTTCATCTTCTATACTTTCATCCATACTTTTTCATCTTCTATACTTTCATCCATACTTTTTAGGTCTTTTATTTTCTGGAAGCACTATAGTGGAGAATTGATAATATATTTGCAATGTAGTGGGGAACTGTAGTGTGGAGTGGGATGTAGTGGGGAAGTGAAGGAATATTAACGATATCAAGGAACCATCAGAGAGAAAACCACACCCACATCAACACTGGCAGGGCAAGTAACTGTATACAAACAGAAAGCAAAGCCCATATTTACTTGCACTGATGTTACCTAGCTGGGTAATGAAATATCTGTAAGCAAACAACCAAGCTCAGAGAGCACCAAGGACTCCACAGAAGCAGGTTTCTAAGGAATTCCCAAAATAGCTTCCAAGCCATTTAATTAGTCATAGGTGACAGTTTGCTATTTTTATAGCTATTGAAGAGGAGTTCTATTCAAACCACATGAGGAGAAACAGCAGTTTGTGTACTTTCTGACAACAGCTGTTTTTATTCATCTCTTTGTTGCAGCTACCATTGCAGTCCTAGTAGCATGTTACCTTATACTTAGAATTTGACAAACTGCCTTAGGTTATGTTGTGAAATTGTTCGTGAGGCACTGTCCTCACCCCATTTTTTCAACTTCTTCTCTCCTTCTACCTGATGCAGCATAAATTAATTTTGACTTTTCTTTTTTTAAAAAAAAAAAAAGAAGAAGAGCCTTTTGATAAAATTGTAAAGGGAAGGGATATGTGGTCTTTGCATTTATCTAAGCAATGATCAGTAAGCTTAGACACCCTGGTGTGAGAGTCCTGGTTTTTATAACATTGGGTATTTATACTCATCTACATCCTGCTAGTTTTCCATACCTCAACTAATTCTGTGGGAATGACACAGCAAAATAATTCACCCCTGGGTCTATTGTATGAGACTTGGGTGCAGCAGCTTCTGTTGCCAGCTCCACTGGGTTGCTCCAGTGGAAATCATATGGCAATAGCCAAAATTTCACACACACACATTTTTGGAAATGGCCCTAATGCTTTATTTATGGGGAAGTCAATTCCCCAGAACAAAGTGGGTTCTAGTGGTGGCAATTTGCAAGGGTGAATCAACCAAAAACCAAAACCAAAAACAAAAGGATAGTGAACAAGCATTATGAAGCCTTTGTTATGAAGTCACAAACTGCCCTTATTTTTTATTTTTTATTTTAATGCTTGGGCTTTTATCATAATATTGCAGGTCAACTGCTGATTGAATATAATGCTTCTTTCTTCCAGTAAGTTTCCATTAATATATGGCTACAGAAAAATCAACATGAGAAAAAGCTCTTCTCATTTAACAGTTTTTTGCTAGATGTGTTAAAATATTCATTTCAAATGGATTGCTACATTTGTAATTAACAGGAACTACAATAAATTTTACTGGAAAGTAGTTAGGCACAACTCTAATGGCTTCATTGATTTTTTTTTATATACAGAAAGAATTCTTAACACTGCATGAAATAAATATCTTACTGTCACATTTCATCCCTTGGTGCAGAAGTCCATAAAGTAATGAACCACAATGATCACAAAATGTTGGGCTCCCATAGGTGTGGATTTTGAACTTATGCTTGCTTCTGGGATCCTAAAAAGAAGAAAAATGTCAGTGTCATGTTACCTGTTAATCGAGGAAATTAAAGAAGTTAATGTTGTCAAACATTAAATGAAAGTTTCTGAATTACCCAGTTTGTTGGGGGCAATAAGCTGACTTTGTATAAATATAAATATACAAAAGTATGAAGGCTATTGCTTAACGCATTGTAAGCCGCCCTGAGTCTCCGGAGAAGGGCGGCATATAAATCAAATTTAAAAAAAAAAATTACAAATCTCCACGTACAATTCCTTGCAGAATGCAGATATCTCCATCGACAATAATTGTGTGTTCCTTAAATAAATAAATAAAAACCTATAATATAACATGAATGTATCTGCCCTCAGTGTGGAAGGGATTGCCACTCTCGAATTGGCCTTTTTAGTCACACTAGATGCTGTTTTAGGACCTCTTTCCAGAACACGATACCATAGTTTTTTGAGACTGAAGGATGCCAATGGACAATAATATAACAAAATTAGGTACATTTGACTTTAAGTTTGTGTGTAATGTTTTAATAAAACTAAAAACAAACAAAAAAGCAGAAAACACTTTATACCTAATACAAACATGTTATTATCTACTCCTTTCTATTATATATACACACACACACATACAACACACTTCAGTCTGCAAAGAAAATTATTTTTTGGAACACTGTCACATTCTGGCTGAAATAAAACCAAAGTTGTCGTTGCATACTTTGATCTTTGACTGCTACTTAAAGAAACTTGAACTGGCTGAAATAGTATGGAAAACTTATTCTGCATTCTTATCAACAATTTAACTTAAAACTACTCCCAAGGAATTCTCGTTCCTTCAAGCGGTGGTTTCAAAGATGATGGTCTGTTTTCTGAACAATTCTGAAAGAAAACGGCAGTTGCCAAAACTCTGTTTTTAATCAGAAAATACTGTAATTGCAGCTTCTAGCCTTTTGCTCAGGATCTGGCTTTGTCCCAGAAAAATACTCCCAAACCACAAAACCATAAACTGCTCCATAATGCCTTAAAGTTGAAAGTAGGAAAGCAAAAGCTTGTCACCCCTACAAGGGGATTTCCAAATTGTGGGAGTCCTCAAGAATTTAGGCAGCTGCTGGAGATAGCAAAAATTGGGAGTAGCCTCTGAGAGCCCTCAGATGTAACACATAGGCATTTTATAGAGAAGAGGTGGTAGGTGCTTGGTTTAGACTGCAGTTTTTAAGGTTGACACTTCCAATACCACAAAATTACACACAATGGGAAAAAAAGACCCTTTTCTACTTTAAGATTATGTGAGGACAAATACTGTGCTCTACTTTAAAGCAGCTTCTAATGTTCCTATAATAATGCCCCTTATTCCTTTTTATAGAGTTTGGGAAAGAAATTATCCATTTTCTCTGGGTCAAGACAGAAAATCCTTTACAAATATTTATTTATTTATTTATTTATTTATTTATTTATTTATTAGATTTGTATACCGCCCTTCTCCTTACGGACTCAGGGCGGTGAACAGCCAAAATAAAAATTCAATACATAAAAGTTAAAACTTAAAACACATATACATTAGGCTGAGAATTAAAACCAAATAAATATTAAAATGCGTCGACGCTACAAACATTAAAAATTTTAAAATTTTAAAAATTCTAAAAATGCGGCAGGGATCAGGCTAAACCGGAAAGTTGAAAAAGATGCGTCTTCAGGGCCCGACGAAATGTCCGGAGGTCGGAGATAATTCTCAATTCTGGAGGAAGATCATTCCAGAGGGTGGGGGCTGCCACAGAGAAGGCTCTCCCCCTGGGGGTCGCCAGCCGGCATTGTCTGGCTGACGGCACCCTAAGGAGGCCCACTCTGTGGGAGCGAACCGGCCGGTGGGAGGCAATTGGCGGCAGAAGGCGGTCCCGTAAGTACCCGGGTCCTAAGCCATGGAGCGCTTTAAAGGTCATTACCAACACCTTGAAACGCACCCGGAACTCCACCGGCAACCAATGCAGCTCGCGCAGGAGAGGTGTAACGTGGGAGCGCCCCGATGCTCCCATAATTCCCCGCGCGGCCGCATTCTGTACCAGTTGGAGCCTCCGGGTGCACCCCAAGGGGAGCCCCATGTAGAGAGCATTGCAGTAATCCAGGCGAGAGGTGACGAGTGCCTGAGTGACTGTGCGCAGGGAGTCCCGATCTAGAAAGGGCCGCAGCTGGCGTATCAGGCGAACCTGATAGAAAGCCCCCCTGGCCACAGCTGTCGTATGATCCTCCAAGGACAGCCGTGGGTCCAGGAGGACGCCCAAGTTGCGCACCCTTTCCGTGGGGGCCAATGATTCGCCCCCAATAACCAGCGATGGTGTCAGCTGGCTATATCGGGACGCCGGCAGCCACAGCCACTCGGTCTTGGAGGGGTTGAGACGAAGCCTGTTTCTCCCCATCCAGACCCGCACGGCTTCAAGGCACTGGGACATCACTTCCACGGCATCGTTGGGGTGGTCTGGGGTGGAGATGTACAGCTGAGTATCATCAGCGTACTGATGGAACTCCACCCCAAAACCACGGATGATCTCACCCAGCGGCTTCACATAAATGTTGAACAGGAGGGGCGAGAGGACCGACCCTTGCGGCACCCCACACACTAGGCGCCTCGGGGTCGACCGCTGCCCCCCTGTCAACACTGATGGAAGTATATTTTTTAGATATTAAAAAAATCAAAAGAGTTAATGCAAGTCACAAATGTTAGAAAATCTTGCCAGCTTATAAAATGCAGGAACAATAATATTAAGAAGAGTATGTTCCAATACAAATATATTATGTATGTTTGTAATTAACAGGATACAGTAACAAAAAGATAATCTCATATCTGTACAAAAATAATTTTCTGCATCAAGTTTAGAATTTTTGTTAGGTACAAAGTTATCTTTTCGGTCTATTGATGTATGCACACATCTGTAGATCAATGAGGTTCTAAGAGTTATTTTTAAAATCTACAGTAGCAAAAGATCCAGAAAATCTGAAGTGGTTTAGTGAATAAAGTGCAATTTTTTAGTTCCTGCCAACAATTCAACAGAGAAATTCAAGTGTTCAATTTCATGTATAGATACTCTCTGGATAGATTCTTGTATGCATTATTCACATGAAATTGTTTCATGAAAAATTTCAGAAAGATAAAAAATATCCACAATGGAGAAGAATATAAAATGCCCCTCTAGGGGGAGGCAGAATGACATATAAAAATACCTAATAAAAAATTAATGTTAGATCTGCTAGTTCAGCTGCACTTCAGAGGCAAAGCTTTCATTATTTTTTACTGTGTGACTTTTAAAAATGTGATGCACATTCACCCAAAAATTATACAAAGTGCTAAGTGATAAGATAATAGTAATTCAATAATTTGTACAAAACATTTTAAATGGAACTATCTGCTGGATTTAGGCCTATCACAAACAACTGTTAAGATCAATAAAATCTATTTCAGACTATTTATATTTCCCAACAAGATTTCAATGACTATGATGTACAGTTTCAAGCTGAGAGCTTGTTGAAAACTCTCAGAAGTGACAAGTATGGCACCATAAAAATTTTAAAAGGTTACTGGTGCTTGATTAACATTTGTGATCCTGTCTGTCTGTCTGCCCCCACCTCCCGCCCCTTCTCTCTCTCTCTCTCATATCTATCTTCTTTTAACTTCTTTCAGAAGCAGGAATTGGAAAAAAAGAATTACACAAGCTAGAAAGCCACTGCCGTACAATTATTTACATTTCTGACAGAAATGCCTTTATCAGCACTTTATCTCTCTCTCCAATTCCAAAGTCAATTGCATTCTAAATGGGGGCGTGAGGGGAGAATCAGCATTTCATCTCAATAGATACATGAGTTCCTTGTCTTTCCACTTGTTTTGACAATAGGTAATTATTCTCCAACTCTACACAATCACTCATGATTTACTAACATTATCATTTTAGTCTTCTGAAAAATGATGTATTAACTTCTGTAATTAACTGATTCCTCATACAGGAATCATTCAGCTTCTGCAACCTACAATCCCCCTTTGATCCTTGAAAATTGCCTAGCAGCATCTCTGTGGAGGAAGATGAGCTTCTAAATGCATGTACAATATCTTTATCTTAAGGGCAATAAGCATCTGGTAGCAGAGTCCAAATCTCACTATTTAGCTGCCACATCAATGTGTACTTGAATCTGAAAGTATAACTGTGTTAGACCTTCTAAGCAGACTCCCTTATCCTCAGTATATTTCCACAACTGGAAAATCTGTACTTGCAACCTCTGCAATAGTAACTGACTGTCTTCTAAGCATTGTGGTCACTTTGCAGACAGATGAATTACAAACAGCTGTTTAGAAATTTTGATTTTGAAACATTACTGGGAAACACACCAGAGATATGTGGCAATGTATTTCTACCAGTAACTTTTTTTTTTACAAATTGTCCTCAGCTTACGAATATGTTGGTAAATCGGGTTAAGTAACACAAAGCCTCTTCACTAATAGCGTTGAGGCGTTGAAAAGTTTACTTGTTTCATTTTGATGCCTGGATTAAACTGCCTTCTAAAGAAAATAATTAATGTCTCCTACTACAGTTCCCTACAGCGTACATAAAAGAGCTAGTGAGCTTAAAGGTTTTTCACTACCCAAATTCTTAATAAAAGGACTGCTGTGAGCCAAGGAACCTAGATCTGTGTTGCCTCAAGTTGTCAGTGCTGATACTTCTGCAGTGATCCACAGATATTTATTTCAGAATTGCCTAAAAGATTTGTGGATTAGTTCTAAGGTGCCAAATGATGCTACTGGGAAAATGGTTACTTGTGTAATTAGAAAATTCTCGAAGAGCCATTCCACTTAAAAGATTGGAAAGAAAAAAGGTAAAAGTCAATAAAAATCTTGCCCTAACAAATTTCCAGGATAAATGCTGGAAAACTATAGAAAGTTTATCCTTAGAAGCCATATTCCATAAATGAAGGTGGGGATAATGTACATTATACTTAATGTAACATGTATTCTGAAAATACACAGTAGAAGACATTTAAAATGACATTTGTCCATTACAAAATAACAGTAGCAATGAATACTGTATCAGAAATAAATTTTCTATGCCTTAGATAACTATTCTTCAATAAGATTAAATACATTTGATATTTGCAAGATTCTGTTTTAGATTCTGTCTGCAGTGATCATTCATACGAAGGCAACATTGATGAAGACAAATAACAAATCTTAAATACTATAGCTTTTGTGAAACATTAAAATCAGGCTGAATTACAGATACAAAACTCCAGATTTCAAACTGTATGCACACTAGAATATGATAGCTAAATAGACAAGAGTATTTTGTCTCATCTCAGCGCAGATACTGATCTGACCAGATAGCTTTTCTTAGCATTTCATGAGATGATGCCATTAAAAATAACTTTTAAATTTTTAAATTTTTTACACAATTAGCAGAATAGGAATTTAGATCAAAAACATTAGGCCAATTCTCCCTTTATCTGTGAAAACCAAAGGATATATATTTGAGTTCCCAATATGCTGTAATTTGAGAGAGAGAAAAAAACAAATGCATTTTAATAAATTAGCATTTAAAATGATGACTATGAATAGGCATAACTCTGGCAACACATATTTGCTCCACAATGCTTTCAAGTATAAGTAGATAACTGCAGAAATGAATCAGTATTATAAAAATGATGTAATCAAATACGTTTTTTTTCCTAGTCTGACATCTTAAATGATGATCTCATTTAATGATAAAATGCAGCTTTAGATATTCCCGTAATATATTATGTATGTATGTGTATGTGTGTGTGTGTGTGTGTGTGTGTGTGTGTGTGTATTTGTTTTCTGAGGTTTTCGCGGGTGTTTGTATGTAGGTCTTTGGTTATTCGGGTCTTCTCCCACGTAAAATTGGAAGTGTTTTGGCGAAGTTTCGACGAAGTCTCATTCGTCATCTTCAGGCTGGTGTCTTCGGCTTCGTGCTTCTAGGAGCTTGCTCCTAGAAGCACGAAGATGATGAATGAGACTTCGTTGAAACGTCGCCAAGACACTTCCAATTTTACATGGGAGAAAACCCGAATAACCAAAGACCTACATACAAACACCCGCGAAAACCTCAGAAAACACACACACACACACACATACACACAAAATACACATACACACACACATATACAATAAACATACACAGACAGCCACAATAGAAAAAGACTAATCTAGTAATCTCCACAACCTGTTCAGTCTATCTATCCAGATATTCACTGCTGACAGTAAGCTTCCCTGCCTCTTCACACTCTCTATTCTTAAGGTCCTTTATTTCTCACTCTTAAGTTTGATTCAATAGATCTTGGTACAAAGCAGGGGTCCCCAACCCTGGGCCCTGGCCCACTACCGGGCCTTGAGCCTTTCAAAACTGGTCCACGGAAGTGGCAAGCAAATGCATAAGTGCATTCCCACTTGTGCAAGCAGTGGGTGCAAACAGCTCACATGGAGCAGTGGGTGCAAACAGCTCACATCCCTTCTCTCCACTCACCTCTGCTGGTCTGCAAAGCCAGAAAGGTTGCTGAACTCTAGTATAGAGAAAAGGTCTCCAAAACTTGGTAACTTTAAGACTTGTGGCCAGCTAAGGAAGTTTGGGAGTTGAAGTCCACAAGTTTTAAAGTTGTCAAGTTTGGAGACCCCTGATTTAGAGAACAACCTTTATGTATTTTTATTTATTAGAAATATGGGACAATGAACAATTTAGGCAAAGAGTGGGTTTTTTTCTTTAAACAGGGAGACAGGGTTGAACTCCCAAAATGAGCAGAGACACCACAGAGAGATTAATGAAGATGATTAAAAATTAAATTTGTTTAATAAAGTTCTCCTCTTTTGTCATGTTAAAAAACTGTAATTTAACACCAACTATTAAGATATCTATTCAATTTTGTGGCTTGTGGCCTCTGAGTCATAGGTTGTGGCATCTGGGTGTGTTTGCGTGTTAAAGAGAGAGAGAGAAAAAAACAAAAGGCAAGAGAAAAAAAGATTAAAAGAGTATTAGACTCTTATTCTAATGACTTTGAAATATATATATATTTTCTATCAGTATATGGTAACAATATATGGTTACTATTGGGGTGCAATGGAGTCTTCGTGGAAGTAGGAAATAAATCAGTCCAAATGGAAGCCAGAGCTTTTGCAATGTATCCAGAAGTTGGCAGTGCAAGATAAGCAACTTTAGAATGAAATTTACTGAAGGTCGATAAGTGTTATGAAGGCCACTGAAGACATGAAGAACTCCTATGAATCTCCATTTATACCCATGAACTTAACTCAATAGATCTCCATCATCCCCTCTATAGACCCCATCATTCCATTTTGAATTCAAAACCTATTTTACTGTACTGCTCTAGGAGGTAATTGCTCTTTGAGCAATTTTTGCTCTTGCTGAAGAAAAAAAAATTAGTCCTACCATTTTTAAATACCCTTTTCCTTGCAGTTACTACATTTATCCTTCCTTTACCTGCAAAACTCTATAGGTATATGGGCAACATTTCTTCCTTATACTGTAAATTTCTTTTATTTCCTATTCTGCCCCTACTTGACCCATTTCATTCAAACCATCCCTGCAATTCCTTGTTGCCTCGTCTCCCCTGCACTGACACTCTGCAACCAATTCCCTTATCACTGATCCAGGTTAACTCCTCTGTTTATTAAACTGCTCCCTAAATCATCCTTCTTCTGCTTCATACTAGCTCTTTAAATACCAGTCCTGTTTATAATGCTACATCTTGGATTATCTTTTTAGTTATACATACAGATTTTTAAAAAATCTTCTATTCTGTTCTGTTCTGTTCTGTTCTGTTCTGTTCTGTTCTATTCTATTCTATTCTATTCTATTCTATTCTATTCTATTCTATTCTATTCTATTCTATTCTATTCTATTCTATTCTATTCTATTCTATTCTATTCTATTCTATTCTATTCTATTCTATTCTAAGTGTCCTTTCTCCTGTTTGATAAAAAATATGATAAGATCCTTATCATATTTTTTATCAAATCAGCCATTCTCCCCAGGAGCATCGATCCTGAGATTAAGCTTGAGTGAGATCAGGCTTAATTTTTTTTTCTGCTTTAAAAGCTAAGATATTTGCACTGAAGTATCTAAAATTCTATACTAAGAACAGCCATTTGACCTTTCGCACATCTCATTTTGTTTCTGCCATCTGTGTGGTTAAGAAACAATCCAGAACGTGAATCCTCACTTCTTCATACAATGCTGAAATCTGTCATTCATTTCCAAAATAACTTTAAAGTGTTTAGTTAATTGCAAATCTTCGGATTTAACTTTAATAATAACTGGCATGTTTATGAATAGACAAATTAGTATTAACTGATATGCAAACATATTACTATATGATTATGGTATTTTATTTAGAATGGAATGGAATAACAGAGTTAGAAGGGACCTTGGAGTTCTTCTAGTCTAACCCTTTGCTTAGACAGGAAACTCTGTACCATTTCAGAAAAACGGTTGTCCATTTAGTTTCAAACAATGTTGAATGCAAACACTTCCCTTAATACTGATTTGGAGAGCTGCATAAATGTAATTACTGCCTAATACTGAATTGTTTATTTTTTCCTCTGAAAACTAGCCAGTCAAAAAAGGGGTTTAGAAGTGCAATATCTGCTTTCACACACATTTTATACCTGCAAGTAATGTTTAATCTACCACAAATTCAGTGAGCAATGTTTTTTGATATTTTTTTTGATAATGCAATTATTTTATCCTGCTTTTATTATTTTTGTTAATAAGGTGGTGAATATAATTAATTTTCTTTCCTTCTATTTTTTCCTGCAACAACCCTGTGAGGTGGGTTGGATTAAGAGAGAGTAACTGGCCCAAAATCACCCAGCCAGTTTTCAGGCAGAACTAGAATTCACAGTCTCCTAGTTTCTGGCTTGGTGTCTTAACCACTATACTAAAATACCACTCTGCTTTTGAAAGTTCTTGAGAATTGATCATTTATGCAAACTCAGATTTGTTATGAACAGTGTAAGATATCAATTCCTCCCTGAAGACTTAATTCTTATGGAGCATTTAACTGAAAAGAAACCAGCATCTTTGCAATAAATTGGTATTTATTGTGATCCATACATCATCATGGAATTGTTACCCAGGTTTTTTTTCCTGCAGTATATTCTTACAGTCTCTGCTTTTAATAATTAACTCAGTTAATTATCAGATGAACAGAATAATGTTATCAGAATATAGCAATTCTGAATACAAAACAATGAATGCATAAAGGAATTAAAATTTTAGTGGATTTAGCCTAAAACACCTGAGGAGAATCATCACATGCAGAATCTTGCTCAGTATGTCCTTTTCCTCACAACGTTCAGGAAGAACTTTTAAAGTTTATGAGCTGTGCCAAGGAACCGTCTACTATTGTCTTACATTCTCTTATTTGGTTTATACACTTCTTATGTCCAAATTCTTTCCATGTTTTTAACATATTCTGTGTCTAAAATTTCAAGATACGGATTATGCAACACATTGCTAAACCTTATGCCAGACTTCATAAAAGGAATAAATATAACCAATCTCGAAGAAGAAATGGAGTATACAGTATTTACCCAATTTCTTTTTAGGGCAAGCAACATTATACAAAGTATCGAAGACTATTAAAATGTAAATAAAACAAATTAAAGGTAGGAGATAAGAAAGGTGGCCATAAACCACGGTCCTCATAAGGTTGGCCTCTGTTGGTCTGTCACAGTTTGTAAAGAACAAAGCTGTGAGGGAGGAATCAGCAGTGGTCAGGCCTGTGATAATTGTTATATCACCATCAGGCAGGTGCCTTCCAATCTGAAGTTGTTAGAAGGCAACAACTTCCACTCTGGCCATTCCAACAACTCTGGCCATTCCAAAATGGCCAGAGAAAAACATCTAGAATTGGAACCATGAAAAACAGAGAGCGAAGGCTTGATTTTTACCTTCTGTAGTACATAGGTCTTCTCTGTGTAATGACTTCATTCTAGTTTATGATAAAGCAACTAATCTACTATTATTTTATATATGTTTCTGCTGCAAATAAATTTGTGACTATAGAGGTAAACACTGACATTTAATGTCTAGAGTCTAGCCTGAGAACTCAGATCAACAGAGGCCATCCTACTTTTTAGTAATATTCAGAAACATAGACTAGGCCTAGGTCATCCACTTTACACCTGTAGCATATTCTGCTTAGAATAAGGACAGCATCAATCAGATATAGAACATTTTGGCCAGGATATTACAAGCACAATCAAAGCTGGTAACTAAGATGTACATACCAACACACACTTAAGATACCACAATATAGCCTAGTTAATTGTTTGAGAAGACAAGAGAAAGCAATATTTAAAAAATGTGAATATTGTAAACTACCTCTATATTTAAAAACAAAAGGCTAGATTTTAAAATGATTACATAAGATGGATAGATTCCTCCAATTTAGATCTACAAATTGGGTCTTAGAATATATTGAAAGCTTGCAGTGAAGCTGTCTCATAGCTTGCCTAGGATAACCTGTAATGATTTATCTATTTTCTGGGTAGCCTAAAGGAATTGCTTTCATTAAATTTGTATTTTTTTTCCTTATAGAGAACACAACTACTGTTGCTTATTGGTGAAAATACTGAAGATAGTTATTGGTGAAAATACAGTAAGTTCTTACAAAAGGAAAAGGAGGACATTATTTCACCAGGGGATAAGAGTTTGATTAATTTTGTTAACGGTGCAACTTCTAATATTATATCCAGGTTTATAAATATTTCATTAATTTCTTTGATTTTCAAATTTTCATTGGATCCATGACAGATGGAAACTTTTCAGTTCAAGAGCTGGGATTTAACTTTCCAAAAATCGAGACTTTACACCATTCGCTTATTGTTAAGGCCTGTGAGAGCCTTCACCGCAACATAATGCAACCTGGCCTAGTTTTTACCACAAATTAAAGGGACACCTATTTCTTTCGGGACTTACAGTGGAGGTCATCATCTAGAAGCCATAGCACTTCTACAAATACAACCAAAAATATGGATCGGATATGTAGGCGCCACCTTCACCATAACAAAAAAAGACCAATTAGAGAACACTCATAGAACCATCAACAACATTTTTAAGGGAATCCAGTTTACCAGAGAAAAAGAAAACAACAATTTGCTACCCTTCCTGGACATCCCGATTAACAGAGACTACAGGTGTAAACTAGAAACACAAGTCTACAGAAAAACCACCCATAGTAACCAGGCGCTCCACTACCTCTCCACCAGCAATCAGCAAAGATTAACTCCAAGGTTAACATCAGACCAACCATCAACTAAACAATACCCCAATCAAAAAACTGCCAAAGAGCCATCAGTAAACAGCCCAACCAAAGAATCTCTAAGACTGCCACACAGACCGGCAAGACACCAGAATATAAACTGACAGCAAATAGCACGCCTTACTAGCACTGATGATGTTACCTAGTTTGGGTAACAAAACATCTACAAGAAAACAAGCAAGCTCAGAGAACACCAAGGACTCTTCACCTTGCACACTGGCTATCAGTTACCAAGTTACATTCAAGGTTATGGTTAAGACTTATGAAGCCCTAAATAACTTGGAATTTGAATATCTGCTTGATTGCCTTCCATTGTTATATACTTTTATCAATCACTCATAAGGGGAAGTTGAGGTATGTATTCCAAGAGTTACTGCCAAAGGCTGACAGCTGGATCTTCTCTGTGAAGATCAACATCTCAACATCTCTGTGAAGATCAACATCTCAAATCAGCCATGCTCAACATCTCTAAATTTGCAGAGATTTTTACTACAAGGATCTTTAAATGCTTACTTTTAATACAGCATTTATTATTATTATATTTCTGCTTTTCTGCAGCAAACATACCTTTTCTCTTCATATTTTCCCCATAACAACAATCCTGTGAGGTAAGTGATGGGCCCAAAATCACCCAGCTGTTTTTCACTAGTACTAGGTGGAACTAGAATTCACAGTCTCCTGGTTTATCTAACCTGATGCCTTCATCATCAGACCAAACAGATTCTCTCTCTCTTGTATCCTTTTATTTTTTATAACAGAAAACTGTTAAGAATGATTTTTTCTAACTTTAGAAGCTCCAACATAAATATTGTTTTATTGGGTTGAGTCATTTTAAGCATTAGCTCTGCAAATATTAGGGTGCATTAGACAACGTTCTGTTGACCCTATTTATTAAACAAAAGGAAGAATTTTATTGCAGAGTTCTTTCTGCCTATTTTTTCTAATCAGTGGGAACATGTTCAGTTCGTATGGGAACATAATTTTCCAATACTATTTTAAAACAAAAGGAAGGAAGTGCTTACTAACAGGTTGATCTAGGAAACTTTCAGCCTGTTAACTGATAATTAGACTCACATATTCTTTAATCCTTTCCTTTTCAGATGTATCTCCCCCACCCTCCCAAAAAAGCCCAGCTAGGGTTATCCTTCCAGAATTAATCTTCTAGGAATCTATTCTACAAATGGGTTCCCAAATGTTCAGATAGAAAGATAATTATTCATCTTTTACTCCTCTGAAAATCAATTTGACTGTTGAATAATTACTATGGGCCATGCTAGACAAACAACAGACATTCAAATTAAGGTTGATGGATTCTAATAGTGATGAGGAGGACATGAAGCATCTTCTCCCCTTTCAGAGAGAAATGATACAGAAATATAGTCGGTTGTCTAAGGAATGGCCATTACAAATTGTGTCTGAGTTCAAATTAGGTCTCAGAGCCAATGATTTTGGAGCACATTTTCTCAGCACGTGTTTAACACTGCTTTTCCCAATCTGTTGTTATTCAGTTATGTCTGGGCTACAATTCTGAGAACTAGTAACATTCCAGAAAATTCTAGATTATACTAGTCTAGTTTCAAATATACAGGACACATTATTACTGACAAGATTGATTATCATGGTTTTGCACACATTTAGTTCTATTTCAGGATTTTTGCATTCAGCCAGCCAGCCAGCCAGCCAGCTAACACAATCTTTCCTGACTTCTGGATCACAATTTCCAGAATTCTTTGACTAGCACAGCCATTGCTGAGTTTCTGAGATCAAAACCCATATAGCTCGAAATTCTCCAAGTTAGGAAAGTCTGCTTTTCCATCACATTTCAGGTATTCTCAAAGAAGCTGCAGAATCAAAGAATTTAATGGCATTCAGACCCAATGGGATCCAGCCAGAGTTTTCATGTCAGAGGTTTTCCAGACTGTTTTGTAAACTGAACAAATAAAAAACTAAATGTAAGGATTGGTGGTGTCCGTTATCCCCAGACAGATATAATTTAGAGTGGGGAAGCCTGGTTTACAGAGAACTCCCCTGTCTAGTGTCTCAGCCCAAGCAACTTCTTTAGCTCCCTGAAAAAAAATTTCAGCCACATTATTTTAAAATGCCTTCTCATTTTGCAACTATGCTAGCACATATCAACAACATTTCTGATCCGATAGCCCTTGCTGTTTCAAGATGCTCTTTTGAATTTCCCATGTCAGTGAAAGGGCACACGAAGAGCTCTAAAGCAAGAGGCAGCTGATGAAAGCAGCCTACACAGAGCACTCCAGATGGCCCATGACTTGCAATAAGTATATGGTCAAAACACAGAAATACTCATAGAATGCTAAGAGTGCAGGTTTCTTTACAGGCATAGTAGAAATATATATCACTAGGCTCTTACTACAGAAGATACCTGGTCTATTATTCATTTAGGCAACCAAGGCTTGCAACTTGAAAAATGGAACCCTTGATTTAAAGAGATACATATCTAGCACCACACATTCCTACACTGCTGATTTGCTTAATCAATATCACAATTTCTTTCTTTCTTATTTTATTTTATTAATCATATTTTTATGCCGCCCACTCTCCGAGGACTCTGGGCGGCTTACAACAATCGACAGTATACTAAATAGCATACTGCCCCCAACAATTTGGGTCCTCATTTTAGCCACCTTGGAAGGATGGAAAGCTGAGTCAACCTTGAGCCAGTGAGATTTGATCTGCTGATCTGCTGAACTAGCAGTCAGCTGAAGTAGCTGCAGTACAACACTCTAACCACTGCGCCACCTTGGCTCATGATTTGCTTAATCAATTTGCTTAATCAACATCACAACTTCTTCCAGTGAAATGACGATTTTGTTGGTGATGAACCAACAAAAACATGTAATTAAAACCATGACTTAATACATAATTTCGTCATAAAAATACAGAGAAATTTCCCCCATTCCAAAGTTGTACCATCATCTCCTGCTCCAGCTCAACCGCTAAGCACACAAAATTGAGTTTAACTAAAAAATCTCTCTGTATACCCAGAATGTCGAAAATCTCTCTGTACACTCAGGACCAGTTGTATGCTAAAGCTCTTAGCAAGCCCAGGCAGGTTGGGTTCGGAAAAACAAAGAGACATTATTTGAACATTTCTTCAGCCCTACTCAAAACAGGCATTGCCCTCAGTAGCATGAAATACTGGTTTGGTTCATGCATCATTCGAAGTCATAATGTAATTTGCTTAGCTTTGGCTTCCTCTATTGAGAGATACAGACTGCTTTCATTGGAGAGGAACAATGTTTTCCAGTCCAAGATTTAGCTTTTACATAAATGGAGTCTGTTTCAGAAAAATATTATGGACTTTTCCTGGATGAAATTTCACCTGACTTCATGCCATTTGCATGTATATTTAAGTAAATTGAAACAGTATCATCACCCTCCACAAATTTTTAAAGCAATGTTGTTTCCATCATAGTAAAAAATGCAACTGAAAACACCAGGGGCCAAACTTTTGTAGGCATCTCATGGATAGGGGGCTTCAGGTGCAAACCCCCTGACTTATGGCTTGATGGGATGCGTGAATCTGTCCAATTATGGCAGTGAGATGTATGAATCGATCACAACGCATTCTTTAGTCCTGCTAAACTAAACACAGTTCTTTGCATGAGAAGGCTAGCTCTTTACTACTGGTTTCTCCAATGTGGAGTCCACTGAATCTCAAGACAATCACTTCCAGAATGGACCACCTGCTGGGAATAATACCTTCATCACGTCAGGAAGGTAGAAGGTTTAAGGAAGGCTATTCTGTTTTATCTCCTAAGGAAAGCCT
This sequence comes from Masticophis lateralis, assembly GCA_030761175.1. NCBI lineage: Eukaryota > Metazoa > Chordata > Lepidosauria > Squamata > Colubridae > Masticophis > Masticophis lateralis. The sequence continues at coordinate 132,476,624 of JAUDYJ010000002.1, read as the reverse complement.
ATTTAAAAATTGTCAAACAAATTTTTCAGATCTTCTCTGACTTCTAGGGGTTGGTTCTATACAAGGCACGAAGAAGGATCCTGATTTACATTCCATGACATGAATACATTGTTCTCTATTTCCTGGAGTAAAATCTAGAACAGATTATAAAATACTGAAAACATAATAACCTTTTTGCTCAATATGTAAAAGAAAAGCAACACAATTTTGTCTAGAATGGACGTTGACGTACCTGAACGGTCCTTTTCACAACGCTGCGAATCCAATCCATAGAGCGGGCTGTATCACGTTGTCACTGGGGAAACTGAGTGTAGATGTTTCTTTAAGACTTCCTGTGATCACGCCCACCAAGCCTGTCCATCACCAGTCTTTCTCACGAAGGCGTAGAAACTTCAAGTCTGTAACAAACTGAACAACTAATAAATATAACAGCCAAATACGAACAGGAAGTCCAACGGGAGGGAATGGATTGGATTCGCAGCGTTGTGAAAAGGACCGTTCAGGTACGTCAACGTCCGTTTTCCACAACGCTGCTCCTCCAATCCATAGAGCGGGATCTACCCAAGCTCATTAAACCGGGGTGGGAGACTGACTGTTCCCTTCACTCTGGGTTGAAGCCACCTGCTGCAGAACACGGCGTCCAAAGGAAGCCTCAGCGGAGGCGAAGGAGTCTATTTTGTAATGACGAATGAAGGACGATGGAGAGGTCCATGTTGCCGCCCTACAAATATCAGACACCGATGCCTGAGTTGCCCAGGCAGCAGTGGTTGCAGCACTGCGAGTGGAATGGGCATAAATTCTGTCAGGTATTGGTCTAGCAGCAGCTTCATATGACGTTGCAATAGTGGCCTTGATCCAACGAGCTATCGTGGCTGATGACACCTTTCGACCCAAGGTGGAAGGATGGAACGAAACTAACAGCGCCTCAGATAATCTAAAGGATTCAGTTCTTTTGATATAATGACGAAGGGCTCTCCGCATATCCAGTGTGTGCCAACCTTCCTCCCTAGGGTTCCTAGGGTCGGGACAAAAGTTTGGCAAAATGAGCTCCTGCGCCCTGTGGAACCACGAATTTACTTTAGGCGTGAATGAAGGGTCCAACCTCATGACCACACGATCCGAATAAAAAATACACAAATCCTTGCGAACAGAAAGGGCAGCGAGCTCTGAAACCCTCCGAGCTGACGTAATGGCCAACAAAAAGGTAAGTTTAAACGACAGGAACTTCAGGGAAGCTGAAGCCAAAGGTTCAAACGGAGGAGAGGTAAGTGCCTGCAAAACTAAAGGTAAGTCCCATGAGGGATAACGGTGAACACGAGGAGGAGCCCTGTTGGTGGCTCCTTGGAGAAAGCTACGAATGGTAGGGTTCTGTGCTAGCGTACGGTGTGGCTCACAGTGTAAGACAGTAGCTAGAGCTGCCACCTGACGACGAAGCATAGACGGTGCAAGGCCCTTGGACAGTCCCTCCAATAAAAAGTCCACCACATCCGGAATTTCAGTGGAAGTCGGATCAACATGATGCGACACACACCACGAGGAGAAAGCTTTCCAAGATGCTTGATATATGCGAGTCGTGGAAGGTCTCCTGGCCGATTGGATAACATCTATGGCCCCCTCTGAAATGCGGTCTTTCCTCAGCAGGACCCTCTCAAATGCCAGGCGGTCAACCGAAACCATTGAGGGTCTGGATGGTTGACGGCCCCCTGGCTGAGAGAGACCTGCTGGAGAGGGATTGTCCACGGTGGCGATACGGACAGACTCACTAAATCCGCATACCACGGACGACGTGGCCACAGAGGTGCCACTAACAGTAGCTCTGCTCGTTCCGAGATTAATTTCCGGATCACCTGTGGGATCAACGGAATGGGAGGAAACGCGTAGAGAAGCCCGGTAGGCCAACGACATCTCAGGGCATTGCAACCTTCTGCTGTCGAGCACTGGTAACGGGTGTAAAACCTTGCGAGCTGCGTATTTTGAGGTGTGGCGAATAAATCTACGAGAGGACGACCAAATTGAAGAACGATCTGCTCGAAATTGTCTGGATGCAAACGCCACTCGGCCGGATCCAACTTTTCCCGGCTGAGCCAATCGGCTTGCACGTTTTCCACTCCTGAGCCTTTAGGGATGCTGTATGCTTCTCTGCCCATGCTAATAGGCGCTCCGCCTCGATCATCAGGGGGTGAGATCGAGTGCCCCCCTCCCGGTTGACATGCGCCTTGGTGGTCATATTGTCCGTTCGGATGAGGACATGTCCCTCCAGAAGCGGCTGAAAATGGCGCAGAGCGAGGCGAACTGCTCGCAGTTCCAGCCAGTTTATGCTGTTTGATGTTTCCGCCGGAGTCCAGCAACCTTGTACCACCTGATCCCTGAGGTGAGCACCCCACCCCATCAAACTGGCATCCGACGTGACGATGAGACGTGATACCTCGAGGAAGACACAGCCCTTGAGGATCGCCGGTGACATCCACCACTTCAGGGATGCCTTGATCTGTGGAGGTAGTTGAATCTGGCATGGTGACGTGCCGCGACCTGATTTTTGAAATGGCAGCAGAAACCACTGGAGTGGCCTCGTGTGACGGCGAGCCCAAGGCACTATGGCAATACACGATACCATTTTCCCCAACAATTGGGACAATTGGAGCAGAGTGGTTGTTTGTTATGAGATCACCTGGAGAACTAGAGCCCTGATGTTCTGGACTCGGTCCGGTGACAAAAAGACCTGGCCCCTGTCCGTGTCGATTATCGCCCCTAAATGGAGGATCCGATTCATCGGTGTGAGATGACTCTTCTTGTAATTTATCGTGAAGCCATGCGCCTGAAACGCCTGGATTACTTGTTGCATGTCCCGAGCTGCCTGGTCCGTTGATGATGAAAGGACCAAAATGTCGTCCAATAGCAGAGAATCCGAATTGGGACGACCCGCAGAGTTGCAGCTACTACCACTACCAGTTTTGTGAATGTTCTGGGCGCAGAAGAAAGCCCGAATGGCATCGCGCAGTACTGGAAGTGAAAATTGTTGTAGTCGAATCGCAGGTACTGGCGATGCCCCGGGTGGATCGGGACATGTAAATACGCTTCAGATCCACCGACTGGAGGAGGTCGTTGCATCTTATGGAGGCCAAGATCGAGCTCAGGGATTGCATCTTGAACCTGCGATACAAGATGAACTTGTTGAGATGTTTTAGGTTCAAGATGGCCCTGTGACCGCCGGAAGCTTTCTCCACAAGGAAGAGGGTGGAGTAGAAGCCGCGGCCTTGCTGCTCCCTGGGTACCGGCTCTATCGCCTTTATGGACAAGAGATGCGAAATTTCCTCGTCCATCAGTTGGCGCAGGTGTGGAAGAGGCGACACCGGACAGCGAAGGTAACGGCTGGGCGGTGTATCGATGAACTCCAGGCAGAGCCCGAACTGTACGGTGCGTAGTATCCACTCCTCAGGGGTGGACAGAGCCCATTGGTGTTGAAACTGATGGAGGCGACCACCAATGGGACCTGGGGAGTGCGAGTCATTTTCCTCTTTTGTTGGAGCGGAAGCCTCCGCCCCTAAAAGGACGCTTTGACTGGGGCTGGGAACGCTGTCTGTCCCCGAACAATTGCCTGTCAGAACTCCTGTCTGAAATGTTGAAGGATCAACGAGCGTAGGACCCACTGGGCCCGGAGGATGCCCGAAAGGGCTGCCTCTGACTGTAGGGAACATACCGGCGCTCGGGGCGACGATAGGAAGATGGTAAGACCTTTCTCTTCTCCTTATCTTCCACCAGCAGTGGATCAAGAGCCGCCCCAAACAATTTGGGAGCTTTGAAGGAAGAGGAGGCCAACCTCCACTTGGCTTTAGTATCTGCCTTCCAGTTGCAGAGCCAAAAGAGCCTGCGATTGGTGACATTGGACGCAAGGGCTCGAGATGCGAACTTCGCAGCGTTAAGAGAGGCATCCGCTGAGTACTCTGTTGCCGCCACCAATTTATTAATGTCTTGGTGTACTCGCGTTTCTGTGGCAGGGAGACGGTCTTGGAGCTGCCTTAGCCAAATCAAGGATGCCCTGTTGAAAAAGGATGTCGCAGTGGCAGCCTTGACTGCCCAAGCGGCCGCCTGATGAGCCCTCCGAAAACCCAACTCAAATTTCCGGTCCTCGGACTTCAGCCCGTCTATAGCATCAGCTGACACGGTAGACGAGGAAGAAAGGTTGACAACTGGATCATCCACTGATGGCAGGGCTAGAATGTCATCCAATTCAGGGGCCGCGCAGTATAACTTTTTGTCCAATGCGCTGAGGGCTGACAAGGCTCCTGGCTGACCAAAGGCGTTTTGAACCACGTCCTGAAATAAAGGAGGACACGGAATCACATCCTTCTCCGGCTTAGAGACCTGAAACAAGGCATCATGGGGGGCTTTGTGCTGTTCAGCATCCGATGTAGATGGTGTGATGCCAAATTGGGTGGTAACCTTGGCTTTGTGTAGGAGAGATTTAAAAAGGGAGGGGCGAAAGAGGCCCGTAAAGATGGGTTTCTCAGGTGGCAAGTCTTCGTCCTCGGAGAATTCTATATCCTCTGGGCAGTCCACAGCATGGTCAGATTCATCTGAGGACACTGGCTCCGTCTGTTCCAGAACAGACCGCTTAGCTGGTAACGTAGAACAAGGCTGGGCCTGGACGCAGAGAGAAGGAAGTTGAGTACGGCTGGTCCCTTGATGAAGGCCAGATGCCAAGATTTTTGCCAGGGCATCGGATAAAATTGAATGAAAATCCCTGACTCCTCAGGACGGAGTCCAGCCGCAGTTGGCGTGAAAGTGGCCTCTGGTCTGCTCGATGGCTTCACGGGTAGGTTCACCTGTGACGCCCCTGGGGCCGGAAGCAATGACTGCTCCTGCTGGCATGAATGATCCGAAGAGGCCGAACCCAGAGGTTCATCCGCAGGGGGCGGAAGATGCGTAGCAGCAGAAACAAGGCTGGGGTCAATTGGTAACACCTGATCTTGGTGCATTGTTCTCTTGGCCTTGTCAAATTGTTTTTCAAGAGCCTTGTGCCGCCTCAACTCATCTTTATTGGTAGAAGGTTGAGATGCATTTGTACGTGAAGCAGGGCCTGAATCCTTAGATCGATGAGACCTGGTCTGCTTCTTGGGCTGAGGCGGTGGAATAACAGCCTCGTGTTCCAAATCGGAAGAAAGGTCAGAGTCTGCCATTGTGCAGTCTAGCCAAAGACCAGTTGTTGATGTCGGGCAAACTGGAAGGGGTGATAAGTGTAGAAGCCCCTGGGGATGAAGAGACAGGAAGCAATAAGTAATGCTTAACTGTCAAATTAACAGCAACCCCCTATTATACAATGAAGGCAATCCAGGACTTAACTGGGCCCTAGCCAGGGACCGCAATAATAGCCTCTGCGCTCAGCAGCCAGAAAGATCCCTTGTAGTTAGAATAAAAAATGGCGGCCGCAACTAAAATTGTATCCAAAATGGCGGCCGTAACTTGTTTATTGACCAAAATGGCGGCTGCCACTCTTTTATCCTCCAAAATGGCGGCCGCGACTCTCTGATCGCCCAAAATGGTGGCCGCGACTCTCTGATCACCCAAAATGGCGGCCGCGACTCTCCGATCACCCAAAATGGCGGCCGCGCCAAGAAGGAAGCCCAAAATGGCGGCCGCGACTAGATCGCGGAGGCGATCAACAGCTGAGGGGATAATAACACTGCCAGCCACCAGCTAAGTCCCCTGGGAGCTGCCCAAACCCCCGCTGTACCTTCAAAGTCTCTTCGGAGACTGGGCAATCAACGGCTGCCGCCCGGAGCAATTCAAAATGGCGGCCGCGAAGATGAGGTGATTCAAAGCGCAGGGACGCCTTGCCTGGACATCAGAGCCTGCCAGAGAGCATTGGCAACAGCTCCGGAGCCGCTAAACAAGGTGAGCTGAGGCGTCTGTGACTATGCCGGCTCACCAGTCAGTCAACAGAACGCCAGCGGCTGGGACAGCACGGATCCGCCCAGCCGGGTCGGATCCGGCTTGCTGCACAAGGTGGGGGGGGGGGGGGGGCGGCCTGGATCCCCAAGGCACGCAACCTTACCCCTGCAGCGTCCCAAAACACTCCCACGATGCAGCTCTTAACAAAATACTAATAAACTAACAAAAGAAAAATAAAAAATTTGAAAAGAAACACCTTAGAAATATAACTAGAATAAGAGCACACTCAGAGCCTAAGAGAGAAGTTGTTTCCCCAGAAACTGAGTGAGAAAGACTGGTGATGGACAGGCTTGGTGGGCGTGATCACAGGAAGTCTTAAAGAAACATCTACACTCAGTTTCCCCAGTGACAACGTGATACAGCCCGCTCTATGGATTGGAGGAGCAGCGTTGTGGAAAACGGGGGTGTCAAATTCAAGGCCTGGGGCCGGATCCGGCCTGTAGGGTGCTTAGATCTGGCCCGTGGAGCCGCCCTGGAAACAGTGAAGGACTGGCCTGTGGTGCTTCTGCCACTGAAAATTGAGCTCAGGATGGCTGCATGCGGCCCTCCCGAGCTCCGTTTTTCCTAGCAGAGGGTTGCAGGAGGCCACTACAACCAGAAATGGAGCTCAGGAGCCCATTTTTGCTGGCAAAGAGCTTGGGCCACCAAAGGTGCCCCTGACACGAGTGACATTGAGCTGACGATGCCCACCCTGATCATGCCCCCCCATCCCAAGGTCAAACACAACCCTGATGTGGCCCTCAATGAAATCAAGTTTGACACCCCTGGTCTAGAAGGTGGGAAGTACCATACATATGCATACTGTTTAGAAAGTAGGCATAACTTCATATAATATGCTTCCTGAGTGACATACTTGGAATTTCAACATTTAAAAAACTGAAACTATTTATCTGTACCTTGTTAATACATATGATAAAACTATTTTAAAAATAAATAAATAAAAATTAAGGAGAATCAATGGCTGCATTCATAAAGCAAAACTTTTGTGTCATTAAGCACAATTGATATTATTTAATATATTATGTTTATTCTTGAAAGCAAAGCTTCCCAGGGACATGGTACAAGAACTGCCCTATTCTATCCTCTGAATCATTCTCTACCCTAGTTTCTGTTCTTTCAGATTGTTTAAATCTTATGCTATGATAATTTTCAACCATAGATTTCTGCTTCCTGACAGATATGTTATTATATCTGGTAATCCTTGATGAACTTTTGCTGATCAAGACTGAATGATGAGGTCTCAGGGGTTTTTTAATAGATAAGAGATAATATATGAGAAGAAGAGATCATTTGTTTTATTGTAAGAAAAGTACAAAATATTTTAAACTTGACATCAAAGGGGAAGTAATTTCTTTATATATTTCTTTTCATTACTATATTCTTATTTTTCTATTTTCATTTCCTGCACTTTCTATTTTTTCTTTTCTTTTATTTTTCTTAGTCTGTATTAGTTTTTACCTTTTTAATAAAATTATATCAGAAAAAAGGAACTCTATACAAGGTAGTTGACATGGCCAAGTTCAATGTTTATTGCTGGCTAAAGTGAAGCCACTTAAAGCAATTATTTGCTTTCTGTAAACAGGAGGGCTATCTTATACTTTTGTCATTTAAATCCCACTCTTTTTGTGGCTTAATAGACACCTTGGTTAGTGTTAGGCTGTACTTGATTATTGATAGAAATGGCTTTCCTGCTCTGGGAAAGTCAGAGCTTTCAATCAGTCTCCCACAGGGTACAATTTAGTAAAATACTTCTACTAATGGAAACAGTAGTATGTTAAGAGCTTTGCACCATAGTGGAATAGTGAAATGATAATTAGATTAGAAATGTAGAAATTATTATTAATAGAAGTTCATTTTACTACCATGTTTTCTTTTGATCCCTGAAAAAAATGGCTAGGTCTTCTTTTTGGAGGGTTCTAATTATGGACTTGAGGGATGCAGTGGCTCAGTGGCTAAAATGCTGAGCTTGTCAATCGAAAGGTCAGCAGTTCAGCAACTCGAATCCCTAGTACCGAATCCCTGAACTCCCATTACTTGTCCCAGATTTTGCCAACCTAGTAGTTTGAAAGCACATAAAAAATGCAAGTAGAAAAATAGGAACCACCGGCCACATGACCATGGAGACATCTTCGGACAGCGCTGGCTCTTCAGCTTTGAAATAGAGATGAGCACCGCCCCCTAGAGTCGGGAATGGCTAGCACATATGTGCGAGGGGAACCTTTACCTTTAATTATTGACTCACTTCATGGTGGTAGCACCAACAGCCCCACCCAGCAGGAGCCCGCTGCTGGCCCACTTCTTCTGTGACAATTCACACGCATCACCCCGGCCTCCATTTCGCCTTCAGATGCCTGCCGGAAAGCATCTACAGCCGATAATAGCTGTTATTAGCTGCAGATGCTTCCTGGCAGGCATCTGAAACTAAAACAGAGGCCAGGGCGATGCGTTTGAGTGGTGGAAAGTAGCTGCAGAAGAAGCAGCCACAGAAGAAGGTGAGGCAGGTGTCGAGGTGAGCGAGGCCTGGTAAGTACGGCAGCTCCATCCCCCCATCCCCACCCTAGCTTATTTTTTACCTGTGTGCCTCGCCCCACCCCCTGCACCCCCGGGTGGGAGGAGTCTTAATTAGGGCTAATTTTGTGAGTGGGGCTTAATTTGATTGCATGTGCTCAAAAATGTGATAGGGCTTTTTTTCAAGGTGGGTCGTCTTTTTGGAGAAACATGGTATTGCTTGTAGTTGGGAGGGTTAATCCACTATTATTAGCTGAATGGTTTAATACTACCAATTAAATTGATTATTTGTGATAAATTCTTGAGAAAATCAAGAAAGAAAGGCAACAAAAAAATAAATCTATGCAGCATTCTTAATTCAACTCCTGCAGTCCTGGCAATCCAAGGAAGTCCATCTGAGTATTATAATCAGATCTGTTCCTGCTTATTTTCTAAATCAGATTAGTTAGGGTTGCAGTATACTGAAGTGGCAATGTTCATTCTAATAATGTAAAACTATATATTTTATGTGGAACAAATGAGGCTTATTTGGAGGCTAATCTATTTTTAAAGACCCAGAAAAAACAACATCCACATTTGTAACAGTGCTACTGTGAACCTCTGCACTCTCTTTTCTAGCTGAATATCATTGCGTCGGGGGTGGAAGTGAGGTGTACACATTTATTTTAAGCTGAAAAATAATAAATGAACAAAAAATAGCTTTTTCTTCTTTAGGTTAAGGCAAATAGCCAGATAATTATTTTGTTAAAGGAAATTTCACAGGATCATCTATCAGCAGAGATACCAGTGTCAGTACATAACAAAGCACTTCAGTTTTTGAACACTGAGAAATCTTTATCTTTCAAAGGAATTTGTTTAAACAAAAGTGGAAAGCAATACATATTTTAAAAGTTCAGTGAACTCTACAATGAATTTTCTTAAATATCCACAACTCATTTTTCTTCTAGTGTGGTTACATCTGCAATTATACAAAAGAAAGACTTTTCCAAAACTTTTTCTTCCAAAAGATGTTGAAGAATATTACAAAGGAGGGCTGCAATATTATGCAATGCTGTATTGCGGCTGTTCTTTGCTTTGAATATTAGAATATTATATGAATTCAGCCAGCCATTGTGATTTATGATTTCTAAATCATGGTTTATGGTTTAGTGTATTATGCAAGTTTAGCCAATCAGTTTAGTGTATTGTACAAGTTTCTTGAGCTTACCTAACCTATAATGAAAGAAGTTGTGGTTTAGCACAATGCATGAATCCAGCCCACTGATTCCCATAGAATACTACATTTTCTTGAGTATAAAACAATATGAGAAAATTTCAAAGCAGGGGTCCCCAACTCCCCTGCTTTGAAATTAGTGTCTGGTAGTGGACGAAGGGCCACTACCAGACAGGGGCCTGTTGGAACTGAGTGTGTAAGCAGCAGGCTCATATGGCCAGAGCAGAAATTGCATGAGCAGTGGGCCAGCGCACATGCGCAGCTCGACTTGTGTGAGCAGTGGGATGGTTTCCTTCTCCCCCCTGCCTGGCTGCCAAGCCATAAAGGTTGGGGACCACTGTTTTAAAGGAACAAAGTAGAAGAATGACTCTAGACAAGATGGGGGGCACACAAAATGAATGAATCAATGGCAAAGTTTAGGAAATATATGGACATACAGTAGATTGAGAAGTAACATCCTCAAAGCGGCAATGTCATAATGATGGATGGGGATCATGCTGAGAAAGACCAGCTTGACAGCAAGATGATGCTAACTTTCTCCGTTTCCTGTTATCAACTTCAACTGCAAAATGTTAGTATATTTTTGTGAATGTTTTAATAAAAACCAGAAATCAGAGTAGTTAACAGCAGTGAGGTAATAATTACACAGGAAAACACTTTCACTACATCTGTTTTCCTTCTCCGTATGTTTCCCCCCAATTACCTTAGAACCAGTAACCTATTTTGTTGAAAATGGAAGTTTCGGAAATATGAAACAGAATAAAGGGAAAACAGAAAATTGACATTTGAGACCATTATTAAATGGTTAATGTCACAGCCAGATTAAACCATAGGTATTCAGAAAAAGCTAAAGATTGATAAACCTGACTGCAAATGCAGTGGTGGGATTCTGCCGGTTCTAGGCGATTCAGCCGAACCGTTTGTTAAATTGTTGGTTCGCCCTGCCCCTTCCCCCGCCCCACTATTTATTGCCAATAAATAGTGGTGGGTGAGGGGTGAGCAAGTCAGCAATTTAACAAAGGGTTTGGTGTTTTTTTATAATTGTATTGGCCTCACAGCTGCCGCGGGACTTCAAAGGGCTGCTCTACAATTGATCAGTGTTAAAGGAAAACAAATTAGTAGACCGACGCCTGCAAAAATAAATGGGTAGACCCAATGGTGGGATTCTATTTCAATAGAACCGGTTGTTAAATAGTTAAGTAGTTAAGCCAATGGTTGCCAAAGTGGGCAGTACTGCCCCCTGGGGGGCAGTGGGATGCCTGAGGGGGGTGGTAAGAGGCAAGGGGGGTGGCAGGGGAGTGCTACAGGCAAAAGGGGGCAACAGGGGAGCTAAGTGTCAAGGAGGGTGGCTCCCACCCTTTGTCCTGTGCCTCGCAGCACTTACCTCCTTGCAAGCAAACAGCAAGAAAAAACAGCCCCTTTCAGCTTCAGTATAGGTTAATTAGCAAAAGTTGATTAGATCAGCCTCCCGACTCTCAGCTGATTTGCTCTCAGCTGTTTTGCGCAGGGTTCTGTTGCTAGCTGCAAAGAGTGCTGGAGCAGATTTTTTTCCCTAGCTATGCTGAAAAAACGAAACTGAAAGTAAAGCAAGGTCTTTGCTGCAACGTGACAAAATGGGGCAGAGAGAGGTTTTTTTTCTTTTTCCTCACCAAAAAAGGTAGGTGCATATCTGCAAACAATGGGAAATTTAGGGCAAAAGAGGAGAGTTCAAGATTTTAAAACATAAAAGAAAAAAAGCTCTATTTAACTAGGGAATTGTAATAATTCCCTAGTTGTATATTGTTGTATATTGTGTTGAAAGCAGAAATGGTTAAATTGTGGTTTGGAGGAATATATGGGGAGAATTATTTGGTTTATTATTATTGGTAAATATAATTAATTGATTTGTAAGAAATTGGATTGCATGGAAATAATTGGAATATTCATGTTCATATTGATTAACATACAAAAAAGTTAGTTATATAACTAATTGATTTATATTAAAATGCTGAATTTGTATTAAACAACTGTAATATTACATAATTAACCAATGTGAGGATGGATATAAAAACAGATGACAATGGTATAATATAGAATAGAAGGGAAAAATTGAATTTGATTAAAATTAGAGATGAGGATGAAGGGTAATATTGTTTTTTTAAAAAAAATAGATGATTAATAAATATGGCAAAAAGGAAATATAGAAATTGTAAATTTAATTGAAATGACTAAACACTGTTTAAATTTGTGAACCGGCCAAATACGCTGTTCAAAGAAAATACATTGTATATTTGTATGTGTGTTTCTAATTATTGCTATTTATTCATATTTGTTCTCTTTTATTCTTTAAAGTTTAACAATTCATTCTTTATCTTAATATCTTTATATTTGTTTGGGATTGGCTTTCTTCCCTTTCATCTTTTTTATTGTACAGCAATCTTTCTCCTCAAACCTACCACCTCTCTTTTCTTTCTTACTTTCTGTTCCCCCCTTCTTCTCCTTCCTAGTTCCTCTTCCTTTCTCCTTCTCCTCCTCTCTTCCTCCCTCTCTTACCCTCACTCCTACTCTAATTTCCCTTCCCTTCCTTCATCCCTCTCTATTGCTGTATCCTTTTATGCATATGGACTACTCAGAGGGCTGAAAAAGTTATTTTTGACTGGTCCTTGCACTTTTGACCAGTCCTCGAACTTATGACTGTCCTCACATTTTATGTTTTTGCCCTATCTTGTCACCATGATGAAGAGAAGCAGTTGTAAAATGAGTGACATGGTTGTTAAGAATGCTGCAGCGGGCATAAATGTGAGAATGGTCATAAGTGCGAGGACCGGTCAAAAGTGCGAGGACCAGTCAGGAATGACTTTTTTCAGTCCTCTGGGTAGTCCCTATGCACATAGCCACGCCCACCCAGTCACATGACCAGCTAGCCACGCCCACCCAGTCACATGATCACCAAGCCACACCCCCAACTAAGACACGCCCACAGAACCAGTTGTTTAAAAAAATTGAATCCCACCACTGTGCAAATGACATGCTAACTATGCAATTCCCAATGTAGGTATTATCTTGGGAGTTCACCAAAACATTCTGTGAGAAATCCATATTTGCCAAAGTTGGCTGCTTAACTATTTTGATTAGGTATAATACAGGTAGTCCTCAACTTACTGCCTCAGTTCGTTCAGCAACTGTTTGAAATCACAACAGCACTGAGAAAAGGGAATTACAGCCACTGTCAGAAGCAACAACTGTTGCAGCATCTCTATGGTCATGTGATCAAAATTCAGGTGCTTGGCAGCATATACATCCTTGCAACTTTGGAGGAGAGGTACAACTCCTACCAGCTTCAGTATCTCTTCCCTCCCCAGCTTATTTGCCCAACTGACCAAATAGCAGGTGCAAAGCTGTTGAGGCCCTGGAGGCCTCAGCCTGCTTTCTGCCTACTTCTCCTTGCTGCTCCAAGGCCTGGGCCCTCTCCCTATTCCACAACGCCAGCATTGCAGTGAAACAACATTTCTTTAGGGGTCCCAGAGAGATCGTTGATATCTCAGCTGTTTGGGGGTCTTTGTTGACCAAAACTGTCCTGTAGGGACAGTGAACAAGAGAGGCACAGACTGGCAAGCACAGGGAAATCGCAAATTCCCTGGATAGTTGTCAGAAGCCTCTCAACTGGACGACTGAGAAAGGAGCCATTGAATGTGCCGCTATGAAGCTAGGGCGGCCACAACTGAAGCGAGGAAGTAAAAGGAAGTGTGGATCATCTGGGTGAGATGCTTGCTTTTTAAAATATATGTTTCTTTTCATAACCTCCTCGAAATAGTGAAAGCGATGTTCTGAAGCCTTGCTAGCCTTCAGGAATGTTGTGTTGATTTTTTTTCTAGCTCCTCAGAAATATTGCAAATCTAGCATAAAAAATAGTCTGATAATATAAATAGCATTTTTGCTTGAAAATAATTTCAGTTGCAATTCAAATGCATTTTCCTGTGGCAAGACTGGTTTATGCTCTTTAATTTAATTACAGTGTAGTGACAAAGTGATAGATGAAAGCTGAAAATTTTGAAAGATCTGAAAAGTCATCGCTGAAAAGTCATCAGTGAAGATAGATTGTGGCTCTTCTTTATGCCTGCAATATTAATACAATTTGGTCTTCAATTTTTAACTTCTCCCCATATCCCTGATTATACTATTTCCATATGGCAATTGAGAATCCTCAGAAAATACAGAGATGGAATATATGCTGGAGGAAGAGGAGGAGATTATCATTCCTAGAACTGGCTCAGAAAAAATATTTTGTGTAAATAGGAAGAAACAGGCCCTTCCACTTTGCTCTAAGCTCCACAAGCAAGGTAAATTCTTACCTCTCCTATCTAACTGCTCAATCTCCTTTCCCCATTTCATGTGTTTTCTAATAGTAGTAGGCTTAATTTTGAATTCCATAATTATTAACGCAGTCAACCATTCTCTACATTCTACACACACACACACACACACACAGAGAGAGAGAGAGAGAGAGAGAGAGAGAGAGAGAGAGAGAGAGAGTATTCTTATTCTTATATGTAATAATTCCTCAAGGTAACAATGTGTGAGTGAATTAAAACCAGTCTTTGGAAATGGGGAAGGATTTATTTCTACCCTGCAAAAATAAAGAATATTTTGGAATTTGTGCCTGTCCTTGACCTGGCCTACCTTGAAGAGATGTCACCATGTTAGTCTGGATCAAAGAGAAACCAGTGGTTCTTATGCTGCTGTCATGAATTCACCTTACAGTTCAAAATGCCCACTGGGAAGAAGATTAAGTCTCTGGTTGGTACGTCTTTACCCACCCAAACGAAAACAATGAATGCACATACATAAGGTCCCATCTCAAGATAATACACAATATATCTAGTGAAGTGCTCTTATACCACAATGAAATTGTTAGCCTTTAAGTTGCCACAAGATGAAATATTTCTATTTAAGTATGAATAAACAGAATTTCTTTGGAAACAACCCAGGGTGTGTATTTTAAGACATACATAAAGTTTATTAGAGTCCAGGAAATTATATTTAATATAAATAGTAATAAGTAAAAAGTAAATAGATATTATCTTGACTTGCCTTTAACCTGAAGGATTATTTTTGGCAGTGATACAAGCTTCATTCTTAACTAAATCCCCAAATGACCCTGAAGTGTTTTCACAGCTGCCTCTCTTGTCTTTTTTTCTAAACAATTGAAAGAATACTCTTTCAAAAGTATAGTGATCGTATTTAAATATGGAGTTCTCAACCAGTAGCACTTTAACCTAACCCACAGAATACACAAAATTATATTGGAGTAGTCCTAATGATATCATTGGCACACAGATAAACAATAAAGCCCATTGTAATAAGAATCAGTGAGAAACCAACAATATATCTCTTCGCCAATTTAAACAATCCAAGATAACTTTTTGGAGAATAGACGGGTCTTATCAATCTATCCTATTGATGCTTAGTCCTTTCAAGGGTTTCTATAAAACCTCCTTGCAGACAGAGTCTGCCTTTTACTAAATCTCTTGAGCACGGAAAAGGATTAAGAAACAAGTCTCTCAATTACTTTTGGGTTTCTATGATTAATGTTCTCAGTTTGGGTTTCTAAGTTCGACTTTCATCACTATTTTATTTCATTTTATCAACATCAGCTACTGCCTTCAGCAAGAGGTAATAAGGGAAAGAACTAGCTATAAGAAAGTATTTAATAGAGTAGAGTAGAGTAGAGTAGAGTAGAGTAGAGTAGAATAGAATAGAATAGAATAGAATAGAATAGAATAGAATAGAATTCTTTTTTTTTAATTGAATTTTATTGAATAAATAAAGTTATTACAATTCAACATTTTCGGTTTGGCTACGTGTAGTCATGCTATATACATTATATAAGTGGTATCTAATAAAGTTATATAAATACTTTGAAATTAAAATATAAAATTCATGTAACCTATATATGTAAAGTAATAAGATATATCACAATTAATACTGTAGGAACTTATAAATGGAATAGAATTCTTTATTGGCCAAGTGTGATTGGACACACAAGGAATTTATCTTGGTGCATATGTTCTTGGTGTACATAAAAGAAAAGATACATTCATCAATAATCATAAGGTACAACACTTAATGATAGTCATAGGGAAACAGTCAATATAAATTTTAAGGATACCAGCAACAAGTTTACAATTATACAGTCATAAGTGGGAGGAGGTGAGTGGTAGGAACAATGACAAGATTAATAGTAGTGGAGACTTAGTAACAAGTATGACAGTGTTGAGTGAATTATTTGTTTGGCAGAGTGATGGCATTCAGGAAAAAACTGTTCTTGTGCCGAGTTGTTCTAGTGTGCAGTGCTCTATAGCGTCGTTTTGAGGGTAGGAGTTGAAACAGTTTATGTCCAGGATGTTAAAGTTTATGTCTAGGATGTTAATTAAAAATTCATGTTAATTTGTAATTAATATTAAAAAGATTTTTTCTCAATAGGGGTATGTATGTATGAACAAACATTACAGAAAGATGATGGTCATCTGAAAGATTAAGTTTTCTCTTCTGTTCAATCATGTCCAAATCTTAGAGACTGCTGTATAAGTCCCTGCAATTTTCTTGGCAAGGATTTTCAGAAGTCATTTGCCATTACTTCCTTTCTAGGGCTGAGAGAAAGTGACTGGCCTACAGTCACCCAGTTGGCTTCATGTCCAAGGCAGTACTAGAAGTCACAGTCTCCCGCTTTCTAGACTGATGCCTTAACCACTACATCAAACTGGTTCTCTATCTGAAAAGCATGGGTGTATAATTTATTAATATATTAAATAGTAATTGAAATTGCCATTTTATTTTATCTCCCATCTGTTTCTAGAAAGTCTTATCAATGTGGAAAGGAAGAGTAACTTTATCATTCCTCTCAAAATAAATAGCCTAAGAATAACTACAACAAATTTCTTTCTGTCCCATAAATCTTACCTCCTCCCTCCCTTACTTTTGCTTTTTCACTCTTATGTGGACTCAGCACTCCATGAATAAGATTTCTCCTATGGTCACAAAAATGACAACTTTCCCTTTGATTCAGCTTCCATATGCATAATAAGCATGCACTAAAGAAAATTCCACCAAATTCACCCAGTGAAAGCTCTAACTTTTCTAGATGCTTAATCTTTCTAAAGCTGGCTCCCTTTAATCATCTTTATAGAGATACTGTGTCAGTTCTAAATTCTGTATAATTTCCCCAGAGATAAAACCCTATTCAGGCTTCTTTGAACCCCGGCAATCATCAGCTTTCGTTCTGTCTATTGAAAATTCAATTCATTCCTTCTCTGCTGCCCTATGTTTGTTACCAACTCATTTAGGAAAACTGTCTGTGTTCATTTATCCTACAAGGACGGGACTATAAAAACATTTTATTGCTTCTAAAGCAAAGCCAAAGATTTAAAAAGCCACTGAAAAGTCTTCCTTTGTGACTCTCTAATGAACAGGAGTTTTACCTCAGCCTTCCTGAAGCCTGGACATCTAAGATTTGTCAGGAAGTATAATTATAGGGATTTGTTTCAACTATCTACAATAACATAGGTTTTTTTTACAATGAATTGTAAAAATCATTGGTGAATTGTCTTGAGATGGTTATGTACATTTCATTGTTTTAATACAGGATATCATGTCCCTCAGCATAAAGAATGCAAAGCTAGTTTTGCCTTTATAAATTATATTCTTGGGTAGAAAATCAAATTGTGAATGTTAATATTTCAATCTACCTGATGACCACAGTAAAAGAAGCAAGCTGAATGTCTAAACATGTCAATTTAAAAAGTGCAAATTAGGATTAATTTGCTACCAGACTCAAATCTGAAAGCTGTTTTCTAACCATGTTATAGTTATACTATATATTTGTCTATATAGCTATAGATCAATATACTATACTTGTAATTATAAGAAGACTTTATGGTCATAATCATCTAAAATTCAACACAACTGAAGGACTTTTGTGATAGATGGAAAGTAGCATATGGTACTCACTGGCTCCCTCGGCAGATAAAATTTAGGGGTTGACTAAGACTATCCGTATATTATCCAAGAAAGCTATTTCAGTTACCTGGGTTGTACTTTTTTGTGCGAAAAGGAAATCATACAAAATAAAATATGCCAATGTGGTGTAGAGTTTGCTAATAGAAATAGTTAAGCAAAAAGATTGGAAGATTTGTTTAGGAGAACAAGGGACTTTCAAGGGAAAGCTACGGGAAATATTAAGGATCAGAAAGATTTCAGGGAGCCTGCTGTATGCTGTTCAACAAACTGTGTCAGTGATCAGTTTCCTTGGTAACTACAGTAGATACAGACAAAGATTCAGGGAAGAGAGATGGTACTCTTTATGGCGAGCAGAAAAAAGATGTAGCTTTCCCTATTTTCAGCATTAAAGGGCTTCTGGTTTTTTTTTTTAAAACTCACATGCGCAAACATTAAATTAAAAATGCCACCATTTTTTTCTAACCTATGCTGTCTGATAAAAAGTTGAACTTATTGTTAGTACAGAATTGAAAAGTTATCCCATTTAATGGTTGAATTGTTTATTTATTTCATTAAGTTTATGTGGTGCTTCAGGGAGGCCTGATTCAGATGCTTATCTTATGATAGAAAAACATTGGCTACACACTGGCATATATACATATTCTAGAAATAATGAATAACAATTATTCTTAGGTAGTCCTCGACGCATGACTGCAATTGAGCGCCAAAATTTCCACTGCTAAAGAAGACTGTTATTAAGTGAGTTTTACCCCATTCTTTCTTGCCACAGTTGTCAAATGAACATTGTGGTTGTTAAGTTGATAAGTGAATCTGGCTTCCCCACTGATTTTGCTTGCCAGAAGGCCACAAAAGGGGATCACATGACCCCAGCTGTGACCAGAGGAAGGCTTAGCAAAGCAAATTTAGCCAAAGAGCCTTGAGCTCACAGATCCCTTGTAATTTCCTTAGAGAGTATTCTTGTGAGGATATATTCTACCTGATTCCTCTGGAATTCCTGACATCAGCTGCTTATCCTTTCATCCCTTCATTTAACAAGCTCCATGCAGTTATATTTTGCCATGAGGTTTATTTATTTAGATTCATGTTGACACTAAAGACCTTGGCACCCTTTCCTTCTTTATTTGATTTTGGACAGATCAGAAGGGACAAATAACCAGTTCCCATCCTAGTTCTCTCTCTCTCTCTTAAGTTTTTCAGATGTAACTGTTTCCTCCGTCTGCTTCCTCCCAGTTTAAAAACAAAAGTTCTATGAGAGATTTGTGACAAATTAATTTCTGACACCTCATTAAAACTTCTCAGGGAGCCTTCAATTCAATCATTATTGGTAAATTTGGTTTTGATGTTCTAGTAAAAAGGGGGGGGGAGGGTGGGATACTGAGATCTCATCTGATATATGCCATCTATAATTCTCCTAAAATGACACTCTGGGAAGCAAACTTCTTCCATTCCCTTAAATATCCCCTCCTACATCAAATTTTGCCATTGAATTTCTGCAATGTGATCTTATCAATTCAATGGCAAAAGTACAACGGCACAAATGAAATTTGTGGCCCAAAGATGCATACCCTGCTATGCAATATATTTCATATTCTCATGGTTTTCTCTCTCCCATAAAGTAAAAACATTAAGGGGAAGAGAAATGCATTTCTTGGATTGTTGAACACTGATACTGCTGCAATTCCTAGTGAACTTGGGTCTGTTGTCATAATATGGATGCTCATTTTTACCCAAGAAGCAGAGCTGTTCAATTCAGTACTATTGCTCTTCCATTAATTCACTTAACCAACGAGTTGATCACGAGATGCCTTCCTTATCTACTATCACACTGTGCATGTCAAGTAGAAGCAACCGAGACAGATGAAGGATCAACTGTAACTTGTGCAGAAGTTAATTATTATGAAACATTAAAAAAAATTAAAAAGCACTGGTTCAAGAGTTTACCACTCGATCCCATTTAAATCTGGGATTATCCCAAATTATATCTGCTTACTGAAAAAAAAGATTGAAATTAAATTATCGTGATTTGAATTGCATAGTTCTGACACACAACAGGAAAAGAGTATACCTACCTAATTTATAAAAAGCTTCATGTAATCCTCTTATTTTTGCCATTTATTGTGAGTCTCTTATTTCAATATATTTCAGTTGGTGAATGACACAATGAGACAAAACTAACTGGATAAAAAAGAATGTTGTTGCAAAATCATTTAGAAATGATTTAATTTGAAAGCATAATCTATGTAAAATCTTGATTTAACAGAAAAAAATTTAGGGCAGAAAGTTCACTTGCTTGTCCTAACAATTATCAGTGCCTTAAAACACATCAGGTTTAATCAAGTGTATAGAAGTGCATGAGTCATACAAAAAGAATTGCCTACTTTGAAAAAATACATATAGATTTACTTCAGGTATTTCAGCTCAGGAGAATTATTTCAATTACTTCACCACTTTCTGTAAGAGTGTGGGACAGCCACAACATACAAAGTGCAATCAAGAAGTCCATAATCAGCTAACTGAACAGCTAATCATCATCCTCGCCCAACAGATGCTCAGATTGCTTTCAGAATTTTTACCCTCTTTTTTTTCTACCACTATTAGGTGTATTGCTTGAGAATAACAGTTCCAAAGCTCTGATGAGCAATTAATCTCTCCCATTTTTGGAGTAAAATGTCGCTAATGAATTTGATCAAAAACCTTGAAAAAAGGGTTTGTGAGTCTTATTTGTAATTACTATTGCCTATATTTACCACACAATCATACTGCTCCTTAAATGTTTCTGCTTCTCACACATATAAGACTAAATTGTTTCTGTGTTGAACAGAATAGAGAAGCATTCAAGATTTGGATAGGAAAGATGAGCAAGAACCTTGAACAAATACAGGGAAAAACATATATATTAAGTTTGTTCTTATTTTAAAGAATATACAGGCAATCCTCAAGTTATGATCACAATGGAGTCCAAAATTTTCATTGTTAAGAAGGCAGTTAAGTGAATTTTGCCCCATTTTAAGGCCTTTATTGCCAAAGTTGCTAAACGAATCACTGCAGTTGTTAAATGAATCATGTGATCTGTAAACAAATCAGGCCACCCCCATTGACTTTGCTTGTCAGAAACTGGCTGGGAAGGTTACAAATGGGGATCACATGATCCCAGGACAATGCAACTGTCATAAATACATGCCAGTTGCCAAGCACCTGAAAACTGATCACCTGACCATAGAAATGCACAATGGTTGTGCAAAAACCAGTCATAAGTCACTTTTTTCAGTGCCCATTGTAATTTTGGTCACTAAACAAATGATTGTTAAGTCAAGGACTATCTGTATCAAATAACACCTTTTAAATGAGACTTCTTCATGCTATAGGGATTTTCACTTGTAATTCTCACGAGTAACATCGGTATGACCTCCTTATGTTAAGGAAAGACTTAATATAAAGAAAAATGCATTGAAAATCTTGTGAACACAGATAAAGTGGGTCACTGCACAGAATTCACATTGTTTGATTATCAGCAAAGGTTTCGAAATTTAACATTATATACATTATTGGTGCTGAGGATGAGGGGTTCTTTGGGAATGGTGGAGGGGTCAAATTGTCCTGGGAAAGGTATAATTCCTCAGATTCTAATTGCTGATTGATTTGGGTAATTTACTAGAGATGATATTGAAAATCTCAGAGGTGAGATATTTTTGGGTAAATATGATTGCCCAGTTTTGTTTGGAATGAGTTTTATTCACTAGAAACCACTTTCGAACAGGTAGACATTTTGTTGCATAAAAATGAAGGATATGCATTTTGCCAAATGTGCAGTCACTACTTTTCCTATTTCAGGAATTAAGTATGAAATAATTGTTTGTGGTTGATTGGTTAAGAGGAATTGTTACCTAGTGTTTCAGATAGTTTACCTACTTTGCTCTAATTTATATCCCAAATGGTGCTATCAAATAGTACCAACTGTGAATCTTATGTGCAATTTCATATTCCTCAAAGGATTTGCACACATTTGAAAAACAACAAAAATCCATACATAAACAAGCCTAGTGGTTGATATGCTTCAGTGCTGAAATTTTAAGGAAATACAGGCAGTCCTCACTTAACAACCACAACTGGGACCAGCAACCTGATTAAGCAAAATGCTTGTTAAGTGAAACCATAACTATGTTTATGATCTTACTCCAGCTTTCCTTTGCTTTACAAACCTGATAAATCGTAAATGTGAGGATCGGTCACACAATTCCTTTTTCATCACTGTCATAATTTAAAATGGTCACTAAAAGAGGCGATCACTGAATGAGGACTATCTGTAACCTCATGTTTGAGGAACTTGGGTTTTTTTTTTAATATTGGAATTATCCTGAAATAACCAATCACAAATATAATCATCTATTTTAATGAAAAGTATGCATTTGCAATTTTTAAAGCTATAAATTCAAATTGTCTAGGCCAGGGAAGGGAGGGACCTTTTAGAGGTTGAAAAAAGCTTTGAGAACTGCACTAAAGCCACAATATTCATAAAACAATCTTTTTCCATTCTGATGCCCTCCAACTATTACAACCCTGAGAGTTTCACTTCAGGATGTCTGGAGGACAACAGATTGAGGAAGATTTTATTAGCAAAGAAGATATTCCATTTACTGTATGCCATTTAACTTCAGGGAATAATGTTGTAAAACCTCAGGATGTAGCTGCAAAGTATTGGAAAAGTAGTTCATCTGAAGATAATTTCAAGGTTTCTTGTCACATGAAGTGGATTTTAAATATTCAGCTCCACAGTGTAATTTGTATTAAAATGAACCACTCTTCCCCAATTTCCACAGCAACAAAATCTTCTTTAATATTATATACACTTCTTGCATAAAATACTAATTTAAAAATATTAAGAGGGTAACAGATACAATGTCATGCTTAAGCTAATATATCATGAATTGGATCAAAACTGAAGTACTAATAAGGCTCATTTTTAAATGAAAAAGCTATTTGAAACAAAACCATGTGATCTCAAGCAAACAGAGGTGCATTCTAAAATAATGGAATTAATTTTTACCATCTGTTTATTTTCTTATTAATGTAGTCAATTTCTCTAGCTGTTCCTCTCAGACAAGGGACTCTGAGCAGTGAAGAGTCATAAAACAATTAAAAACCACTTACAACATATAACTATTTACTATATTGGTAAATATAGTATTTAGGTATTTTGCTAGATGTTTAGCAAAAAAATATTTTTTTAAATTTAATTTTTAAAATTTAATTTTAATCTTGGTGGTCGTCCTCACTTTATGGAATTTCACTCCCGCTGAGGTATGGCCAGTTCCCACCCTGTTGCTTTTTCAAAAGGCTATAAAAGTATGGTTTTGTCAGCAGGCCTAGGGACCACGAATGGTGATGGAATCGATCAAGTGTTTAATTTGATTGTGTTGTTCCTGCCATAGAGGGTGGGGTGGAGTGTTTATAGGTTTTTAAGTTATGGATTTTTAAAAGTTATAAACTGCCTGAAGTCATCTAGGTGTGATATGGGTGGCCATATATGTTTGTTTAAATGTTTGTTTGTTTGTATATAAATAACATATAAATTTTAATTAGCCACATAACTCATAGTTCAAGACGGCTTTTTACATCAGATTGTGCAAGAAGCAAAGGAAAGCTTAGCCAAACTGGAGAATATACTTATCAAAAGGGACACTTTGTAAAAATTAAGATAGGCTGCAAGATGACAAATAAATAAACAATACAATCCTGCAAAAAATATTTGCAGAGCCTCAAATTTCCTACAAGTAGAGATGGTGTGCTGCAGGTCCCATCAGCTAAGGTTCTATATTTAGATGGGTTCCAAGAGACATGCCTTCACTGCCATTGTGCACTGGCCCTAATGGAGCATTCTTCCCCCTGACATTAGATTATCTCCATCCCTTTGGATATTCCAGAAGACTCTCAAGATCTGGTTATATCACCAAGCCTGGAGTTCTCTGGGTACCGGGAGACATGCCTAGATGGCTCTATTGCTGAATTGGCTATTCTTACTCTCTCTTTGCCTAGGGTTTGCTTATTTCATTTTTGTAATATTTATCTTCTAATACCAATTCTTATATTTCATACTGATTACTTTATATATGTGGATTGTTGTATGCTGCCCAGAGTCATTTTCTATGAGACAGGCAGTTATACAAATCTGACAGACAAACAAACAAACTAACTAGGGTAATAAACAAACATACCAGTAGTTGCTCTAGAAATATGACAAATAACTAAATCAAATATTTTTTCAAGGATTAAGGATTCTTTTTGTTCAACAGGAATCTTGGATTACACAGAAAAGATCAGTTTTAAATGTGATTTAGTTATAAATACCATTTCCTATGAGAACATTGTGCGCAAAATAGCTTGTCTTATAATGGGAAGCAAGCATTTGACCCAATTCAGAAATGAAAACCTGCACTAATTAACTGCTGATGAATTGGAGGTATCCTATTAAGTGTAGCATAGGCATATAAGCAGAAGCAGGACACTATGAGCCTTCATCATAAAAGCCAGTTGGGTGATTTTGGGTCAGTCACTCTCAGCCCAACTCACTTCACAGGATGGTTGTTGTGGAGAAAATAGGACAAAGATATGTTGGATGTTTACCACTTTATTTGTAAAAATAATAAAGGTGGCAATAAAAAGAAATAAATAAGCAAAAACAAAATTCTATCCTCCTCTATGGCATTGCAACCTCTAATAAAACTATTTTTTTTTCTATGCTCTTCCAGTATGGCTCTGCAAATTAAAAAAAACAATTCTCTAAGATTGTATTTCTATATCTTCTAGAAAGAGTTTTCTGTAAGAAAGTCACCAGCCAGAGAACAATGTTCTCAAAACATTGTTCAAAATCTGTTCAAAAACAAAATCTGTTTAATTTTTGATCGACTTATTGTGATATTGTCAACATAAATACCATTTGAATTCACTTGAAATTTAAAAGAAATGATCCCGGATTGACAGAAAATAAAGATTTATAATATTGTGTTGAAATCCTGAAAGCCTCTTCAGAAATAAGTGAAGATCCATAAATGCACAATATTTCTGACCCCGCTGTGAACAGAAATCTCCATGTGACACTAAGCTGATTTTTGAGTTCTGAGTGTCCACAGCATTTACCACTCTAGTAATAAAATCTAGAAAAGCCTCATTCAGAGGTGGGTTTCAGCAGGTTCTGACCAGTTCTGGAGAACCGGTAGCGGATATTTTGAGTAGTTTGGAGAACCGATAAATACCACCGACTGGCCCCGTCCCCATCTATTCTCTGCCTCCCGAATCCCAGCTGATTGGGAGGAATGGGGATTTTGCAATATCCTTCCTCTGGAGTGTGGAAGGAATGGAGATTTTATAGTATCCTTCCCCTGGAGTGGGGAGGGAATGGAGATTTTACAGTATCCTTCCCCTGCCACGCCCACCAAGCCATGCCCACCAAGCCATGCCATGCCCACCAAGCCATGCCCACAGAACTGGTAGTAAAAAAAATTGAATCCCACCACAGGCCTCATTGTATGAATTTGATAGTTTATTGTGGCTGACTATCTTCATAGTGATAGACTTAGGCTATGTCTAACTAAGTTTCTTTATTTTCTTTGAACACATCTGAAAAACTGAAAATTTTTGAAGTTCTACAAGAAATTGCATCTTCTCAGGTTTTGAACCTAGGCACATTGGGCATACATTCCTGCAAATGGAATAATTTATGATGCAATAATCTATCATTAATGGTTTGAACTGGGAAGAAAAGCAACAGAAACCAAATTTAAGGTAAACTAACATTCATATTATGTTCATAAGGTGTACTCTTGTAGAATTCACCATACAGAGTGGCTAGAAAAAAATGAAACATGTGCTTTGGCACCGGAGTCTATGGACTTCAATTTGCTATTTGGATTGTTATCTGGGAATGGCTTACTGCTATTTCTTGTTTTAGGAAAGTCACTCATACATGCATTGAAATGAAAATCCACTGTTCTATATCAAAACAATGCTCTGTATATAAAATATTATGTATTTAATTCGTGGTATCTTTAGGTGAGAAAGATTTCTGATTAAATTCTGGACATCCACTTCCAATTCATACAACTCATTGATTCACTGATTATGCATCATTAGGTTGGCATCAAATGACCAGGTTCAAATTATTATTATTTATTTATTAAATGTAGAGAATCACATAGCTATATAAAGCATGCAACAAGAGCATCATGTAGGAACTCTGGTTTGATTGGTTCTATGATGTATTTATTTGCTTTCTTGGTTATCCAAGGAGGAGGCAGTTATCCATCAGGAGCCTTCTCCAATACCAATATCACTTCTTTATGTCATGTTTGTGTCCACATTAGTATAGGACTTGGACTTCACTCTGCCTGAGTTTCTACTCTTACAATGCTACAATTGATTCCCACAATGGAAGAACAGATGGAAAAAGTGATGCAGTTGGCAGAGATAGCAAAATTAACTGTTTTAATTAAAGAGAAGATGTATCTAGTTTTGTTTCTATTGGAAATTGCTTCTGGACCTTATGCTTGAAACAGGGGAAAATGGAAACTTTGATTTGAGATTTTGATGATTAGATTAGTTTGTTGCTAGAAAAAATAGTTAATATATACTCAATGTGTAAACAAAAAGTTGAAGTTGTACTTTACTGCATCGAAAAAAATTGGAAGTCAATCTTTTTTTTTCTTTCCCCTTTATCTTGCATTCCCTTCCCATTACTTTTCCCTTCCCTATTCCCTTATTAGCTGTTTCTATTTGTATTTTATATTATCATAAGCTTAAATTAAAAAAAAACAGTACTGTAATGGGAAATCATACTAAGAATTTTTTACAATTATGCTTGAAGAGGCTGCAAAGTAATGGAGTTTGGATACTTAATGTATCTCTAGGTAGTCAATTTGTCTTTTTTTATTGTAAATTATAATTTGCACAAAATAATGCATAACTTTATATTTCATGCTAAACCAAACCAAAGCATGCCATATTACAACTTAGTGTGGTATGACTAACTAGTTCTTATACATTTAGTAAAGAGCATATTGTCATAGAGTAACTTATTCCCTGTACTTGACAAAATTGCCTCTATACACTATATCAGGTATTCCAGAATTATAAATACATAATAGAGTTGCTACAGGTAATTAAATAGAAATAAAAGTTGTTATTAAAAGAAAACCTGCTATTGCTGATGAGATCTACATCTGATAGAAGCTCTTTCAAGGAAAATCCCAGGAAGAACCTTTGTGCATTCCGTTTTCTACATTCCGTATCTTTATTTTTATTTTTCTCTTTGTTTCTATCATTACCTGCTCATACATGCCCCTAATTTGCATAGTTATCCAGTGCAAAGAAAACATATCTATAAGGCACAAAATAGAAAAGAGCAAATTAAGGTATTCTAATGTTCCAAGGACTTTTCAAAACAATTAATGCAGCAACATGAATGAAATAACAAAAATCCAATGTACTTACATCAGTGTCAGGTCCCTTGTCAGCTCCAGGACAAGAAAAAGTAACGAATTCGTGGCACCTCTTGTGAACCACAAAACAGCAAACTAAAAAGAGAAGAAATATACATTTGTTTTAACCATGTTAACAAGTCTATAGCCGCTTTATATGCATGGAAATTCGTGTGACACAATAATTATGTCCTGTGAAATTTTTTGACAAGCATTCAAATCATGGAAAAATCTTCACCATCTATTTTTCTATTCTATGGAAGTGTTCAGGACAAGAAATAGAAGTCCATCTAGGTCACACTGGAATTCACCTTCTACTTTTTGGCTTTGGAATTTTAACTAGGCTATTGGTTGCTCATCATTGAAGAACTAATCTAATAGCATACAGGTAATCCTTAACGTGAGACCACAACTGAGCTTAAAATTTCTCTTTCTAAGCAAGACACTTGTTAAGTGAATTTTGCCCCATTTTATGACCTTTCCTGCCACTTTGTTAAGCAAATCACTCTAAATGATAAGTTGGCATCATGGTTGCTAAGTGAATCTGGCTTCTCCATTGACTTTGCTTGGAAAGTTGCAAGAGCTGATCACATGACCCCGGGACACTGCAATCATCATAAATATGAGTCAGTTGCCACACATCTGAATTTTGGTCACATGACCATGGGGATGTTGCAATGCTCCTAAGTGTGAAAAACAGTCATAAGTCATTTTTTCAGTGCCATTGTAAGTTTGAACAGTCACTAAACAAATTGATGTAAGTAGAGGATTACCTGTAAATCATTTCTATATTCAAGGTCGGTACACAATTAAACATTACTATTGGAATTACTATATCAAAAGATTATGTATTATAAGGAATACCATTCTATGTGTAGCTGGATGCTAACTCAACACAAAATCTTTTGGGTGACTACTTTACACTTCGCTCTCCTAGTTGTCATTTATATATTTTTCACTTAGAAGCAATCTTGCATAAAATGAATATACTCAATTTTATTTCAGTATATGTAAGCATTATTATTATTATTATTATTTATTTATTCATTTATTCAATTGATATGCCGCCCCTCTCTGAAGACCCAGGGTGGCTCACAATACACTCAAAAAATCACTATAAAAAGACTTAAAAATTAAAAACATTAAAAACATTAAAACCCATTCACACCATTCATGGCTGGATCTCGTCAGATCGCAAAGCGAGATCAACGGCCCCAGGCCTGCATGGGCTGAGGTGTTTTGTTTTGCTTGAAAAAGTGAAGTAATGTTTACTGCAGGACAATGTTTTTGATTGTAAGTGGAAAGCTAAGATGACAGAAGAGATCAACACTTCATGATGAACATACTATATGAATTGTTTTCTTTATTAATTTTGATCATCCTTTTTGGTAAATTATTTCCACTTTGTTTATCCCATGAGAAGGCTTGCTTAATGTGCTTGTGTTTTACTCTCTCCACAATAATGTCATTCCAGAAATAAACAATTGTAAATGAAAACAATAGCATTGTTCTCTCTAGGTCACATTCTACCCTTAAACTCTGAGATTTCAGAATAACAAGAATCTTGTTTCTGTTCCTACTCATTGTGGAATGAAGTAATACTCAGTGAGGAGAAAAATGATTTCCCACCAGTTCCAAGTCTAATGATTTTCTTGATTATGACACCCAACTCTATATTTCCACTTTTAGTGATGTTGTGGTCGCCCTTTTGCGGTGCCTGGAGGCTGTGGGGGACAACAAGCTTTGACTGAATCCTGGTAAGACCAAATAGCTTTTGGTACATAGGGCTCTGGGGACTTTGTCATCTTTAACTCTGGATGAGGTGGCACTGCCCCAGAAAGACCCGGTCTATAACTTGGGGGTTCTCCTGGATTCACAACTCCTGTTCAAGGAACAGGTGGCAGTTGTGGCTAGGAGAGCCTTTGCACAACTTCTTGTTGTACACCACTTATGGCCTTTCCTGGACCCACCAGGATTCCCTGCGCTCAACCATTCAATCCCTAGTCATCTCACGGCTGGACTGCTGTAATGCACTCTACATGGGGCTATCCTTTAGGAGCATTTGGAAGCTACAGCTGGTGTAGACTGTGGAAGCGTGGGTAGTTTTGGGGAGGGAATGGCCCCTGTAACACCACTGATCTGCGAGCTACATTGCTTCCAGGTGAAATTCAAGGTGTTGGTGATCACCTTTAAAGCCCTTCATGACATGGATCCAGGTTACTTGAGGGACTGTCTCACCCTACTGGGGGTGTCACTTGTGGTGGCAGAAGAAGCATGCTGTGGATCCCATCAGTCCAATTATTCTGGTTGGCAGTGTCCGGGAGGAGGACTTTCTCTGCTGTTGCTCCTGCCCTAACATAGTTACCCCATGGTAAGATGGTTGGTTGGTGAATGAATGAATGAATGAATGAATGAATGAACAAACAAACAAACAAACAAACAAACTAGTTTGGGAAAGAATTTCAGCAACCATCCTCCCAGGTTTTCTGTATTTCTTTTATTGGCAACATATTTTTATATTTCTTTTTAAGCAGCAAAAAAAAAAAAAGACAAACTGAATCAAATTAACTATGAAATTTATAATAAGGGTGATTCTTTTTTTAAAAAAAATGAGATATCTCAGGCAAAATATACATTATTAAAAAAATGGTCAAGTCATGAATTCTGATTTGAAAAGGGAAACTTCTATTAACCATATGGATGTATCCTTGCGGAGGTTGTTTCCTTCTTGCTGTAGTTTTGGTTGTTGTTATTCAGTGCCACCTGCAAGTGGGAAAGTAGTTTCCCATTCAGCCAAAAGTAGACCCCTTTCTAGAGGTCTCCCATCCTAAGTCTAACACTGCTTAACCTTTTTCAAAATCATTTAATCTTAGCTTCCTATTACTGAAAAAAGAGAACACTATTTTCTAAAGCAGGTCCAAGATCAGTAGAAATACCCAGTATGAAACTATTCTTCACTCCAAATAATCAAACCGCCAAAAATCATTTTAGCAGGGGTACTAATCTAGGTCAGGGGTGTCAAACTTGCATTGTCACAGAGTTGTCACGTGACGTATGGTGACTTCTCCCCCTTTGCTAAACCAGGCATGGGTGTAGCCAACGTGTGACGCATCCAGCCTGCAGGCCACGAATTTGACATTCCTGCTCTAGGTAGAATAGCACAACAAGTAGCACAAAAACTAATATTGTTGCCTATCATGTAATCAGGGTTTAGTGGTCATTACAGTCACCCTGCAGTAAAACATTCTTGACAAATTGTTCTCAGCCTCTACTCTACTTGAATACATATAAAAAGACAACCAGTTCTACAGACAACTGATTCTAGTGTCATGCTGCTTTTAACATTTCAAGTAAAATTTATTTAACTTAAAACCCAATATTTAACACCCTATATATTGGTTAATAGAATCATGGTCTTTTTCTGTGTCATAGTCATACCAATATAAGGGTATAGTCATTTAGTGCTGGCATCTTCTCTTTTCAAAGGTAAACATAAGAACCTTTCTCAATCTTTTTTTCAATAGGATTTAGAGGTTAAGAGAATGGATAGGGCATTTTTTTTGCCGTCTTCTGAATTAATTTAAATTTACTTGAATCCTACAGCATACTTATCAAAAGTGACATGTAATATTATATAAAGAGAGGTTTTACCAGATAAGGAAAAAATATAATCTTCCATCCCATTAATGCACTGAAAACTCATCAGTTGCTACAATTATTTGCACATTCATTATGAAGTCTGTAATTATGAAACAGAGATGGTTTCCACATAAGCCTAGACCCTGATAACACGGGGTCCTATACATACAAGGTATAGGTGAAAGCTTCTCTAATTTAGACGCACATCCTCGATACATTTGATTTAATAAAGGTATGGTGTGTTGTTGCCTTTTCTATTGAGCCAAGACCCCTATACAGATCTAAAAATTAGGTAACAGGTGTGGTTTTTAAACAGTTCACTAATATACATATTTTATTATTATTAGAATTTTTTAATCCCATCTGTTTTACTTTATAAGTAACTCAAGGTCGCAAACATACCATATATAAAACTCCTTCCTCTTTTTCCCACAACAACCCTGTGAGGTGGGTTGGGCTGAGAGAGAGTGTCTGACTCAAGGTTACCCAGCTGCCTTTCATGCCTAAACTGGGACTAGAATTCAAATTCTAGTTTTTAGCCTGGTGCCTTAACCATTAGACCAACTGGCTCTCTTATCTGCACCACCTTCAACACAAGCCCCCCCAACACAGATTCTTCAATCAATATCAGAACTTGATTATCAATATGCTTCAAAACTCCTATGTAACCATCCTCTTTCCCCCATTAGTGGCTATAATTTTGTTCTCTTAAGAGGAAACTTAAGAATAGTTAAATTGAATTTCCTCATTCTGTTAGAGTCCAAATAAACTAAACTACAACTGTCATAATACCCAACCATCATCATTACTGACTATTGGAAATGACAAGCATTTGCAACCTTAATGCATCTGAAGAATATAAAGTAATGAAAGGCTGAGGCCAATCATTAAGAACTATGCACAGATTAGCCTCAAAATAATAATGAGCTTGTCAACATTTTCAAAGCAGCTACTTTGGATTAGCTGAGCCTGCACACATAATAGTTAAGCTTTGCTTCAATATGAAGTTGCATTTAATTATATATGTTATCCTCAATACCAGCTTATGAGGCCAATTGTCCTGATAGAAAAATCATTTCTGCAAAGTCTATGTTACTGCTTGAAAGCAAGTTTGGTCTAGTGGTTAAGGCATCAAGTTAAAGACCCAGAGACTGTGAGTTCTAGTCCTGCCTTGGGCACAAAGCTAGCTGGGTGATTTTGGGCTAGTCACTTTCTCTCAGCCCTAGGAAGGAGGCAATGAGAAATTATTTTTGAAAACCTTGTCAAGAAAACTGCAGGGACTTATCCAGTCTTTGAGAATTAAACACGACTGAACAGAAAAAGAAAATAAAACAACAGTTGCCCATTTGAATTTATTGTCATATTCATAACTTTCTTACATACACAATTTGAAGGTCTTCACCAATAGTCCCTATAGAGGAAAAAGGATGGAAGAAAAAATCTTTTGAACCAATTTGTAAAAAGCCAGTCCCAGCCCAATATTGAACCTCTTCAAAGCGATAGCATTTTATTCTGCAAAATCAAGATGTGACAAGGACTGCTAAAGTATTAGCTTGATTGATCAAAGTATATTGAATAATATTTTTACCCAATAATTTCTGAATTTAATGCACAACGAGCACCTGATTGATTTCAATCCTTGCTATTATTTCCAGTTGTCTTGCTTTGAAAAGATCCATCAATTAAAATAAAGAGCAGACCTCATGCACTATCAAAATACATTCTTACTTCTTTTCAGAAACATGTTATAAATATATATATATTGTTCACACAGAAAAGAAAAAAAGCCATACATCAAATTTAAAGATTCACTTTTAAACTTATGAGATGGATAATAACCACAGTGTAAACATACTATTTATTTCATTAATGCAAAACAAAATCTTGTATCACGGACATTTCAAGTAATTAAATACAAACTATACTAAATCTACATATAGCTTTAGCTACCAACAAATTTAATCTTGCATGCTTAATGAAAACTAAAAGGTTTAATCCAACAAGGAAGCAAACTTTTATTTAAGGTGGAAAGAATAATGACCTGCTTAAACCAGTGCATCATGTTTATGTAAATTAATCAGATTTTTTTTTAAAAGAAGAGTTTCAGGTTTTTTGTGGCCATAATCCTATGCTATACTAGAAAGAGTATGACTGAGGTAAGATCACAAATATTTGCATAACAGAGCTAGCCTTTTCATTATATTCATACAACTGCAGTAGTGCATGTTACTTATACCCCAAATATTTAAAACAGAAGGACTGAACAAGATAGAATATGAAACAAACATACCCACCCTCGGAGCCTAGATTGGCTGTTGGGAGGCACGGCTGCTTGTCCCTTGAGGCAATTCACCCAAAACAATTATCCCTCTGTGAATCACCCACAATGGGGGGACAGAGGTGGAGGGATGGGGGTTCAGCAGAGGAGCACCGGAAGAGAGCCAGCTGAGTCTGAATGCAGCTGTGAACTGGCTGTGGCTGGGGGGGGGCAGGGTGAAGAGGGCACGAGCATGTGGCAGAGATGAATTGTCCCATTTTGTCTAGCAATGTCTGTAGCTCACGAATTGAGAGGAATTTTAACCCCGCTCCAAAAAAGGTAGTTTTTGATTTATGATTGTATCGGAGCCCAGAATTTCTATCATATATTTTGATGGTTGAAAGATGAGGCACCTGCACGATTGACCCAATTTTATGACATTTGGTAATGGTTGTTAAGCAAATGCCACAGTCATTAAGTGAATCCATTGTCTGCAGTGGGTATTTTTTTGCTAGAAACCAGAGTAAATGCCAGTTCTGGTAAAAAAAAATGTCATAAATCATGGCTATATGACTGTGAGATGCTGCCAATGGCTGTAAATGCAATCACACAATGGCAGGGGAAGGTGGCTGTCAGACTTCAAAACCAGAACTTCAAATCCATCCACATTTTTGTGATTGGGGAGGTTTTTCCCTATGGTAGGCACTGGGTCACAGAAAGTATGCCTCCTGGTTTCCATATGATGACACTGATCAATTGATGGACCTAGAGCAGCCCAATGCAAAGAGAGGTACTTGCTGCTAAAATGGACTTATAGTTCATTAGGCTGGCCAGTTTTTGAAAACAAAAGAAAATGAGAAAGTAGAGGGAAGGTGGCAGGGGGAGGAAAAGTTAAAAAGCAAGCGTGTGTGCATGCATGCACACTCACACACACACACCCAGAGCCATTTCATTGGCCAAGAAAGTCTTAATTCAAGATGAGAAAAGCAAACAATTTCTAGGCTTAGCAAAAAACAGTTTATGAATGGAATTGTATGCTTGGTTAGTTGGGATTAAGTCCGTTGAATTAATTAATGCTATGCTGAGTAAACAAGTTTAGACTCGGGTACAGAATATGTGGAAAACAATAAGTCCCCACTTCCAAAATAATGAAAGTTGTTATGCTGTCAAATTCACTTCCCTTCTTAAGGAATTTCCATAGAGAAAAGGTTGCATTATGGATAGCATCCCCCACAGGTATGGATGGCCCCAGTTTTGGGCTCTCCTAAAACATTAAAAACCCAAATATTCCCTCAGGTACTTAGATGTCCGGCAGGTTAAACCAGCTCTGTTTGTGCTGCTCAAAACTGGTTTACTTTAAGATCCATATATATTGCATATGTGGTTAATAACATAGTCAGCAAGATGTTCAAACTGGATTGGGCATTTTTGTTTACCTACCGTTTTCCCCAAAAATAAGCCCTCCCTGAAAATATTTAACCACATGCTCAGCCAGTTCCTGCCATTTCCTTTGGTTAGGGTTAGGGAAACAGAGCTGGAAATCAGGTAAGATGGCAAGAGCAGAACCATTTTGCTCCATGCATCCCAAAATAATAAGCCCTCCCCAAAAATAAGGCCAAGCGCTTATTTCAGGATTCAAAAAAATGTAAGACAGGATCTTATTTTCAGGGTTCAAAAAATATAAGACAGGGTCATATTTTCAGGGTTCAAAAAAATATAAAACAGGGTCTTATTTTCAGGGAAACACGGTATCAAGTCTTTCCCATGGACCTGGGATAGGCAGATGTGGATGTTTGATGGCGTTGGAGGTATCATCACAGAATGTAAACCAGGGGTGTCAAATTCAATTTCATTGAGGGCCACATCAGGGTTGTGTTTGACCTCAGGTGGGTGGAGTGGGCATGGCCAGTTCGCCATCACTCATGTCAGGGGCATCTGTGGGCGCCCAAGTGTTCTGCCAGTAAAAACAGGCTCCCAAGTTCTGTTTTCGGTTGCGACGGCCTCCTACAACCCACTGCCAGTGAAAACAGAGCTCCGGAGGACCATGTGCGGCCCTCCTGAACTCCATTTTCGCTGGCAGAGGCACCACGGGCCAGTCCTTCATTGTTTCCAGGGCAGCCCTGCGAGTCAGAATGAAGCACTCCTAGGGCCAGATTTGGCCCACAGGCCTTGAGTTTGATATGCCTCATGTAAATTGTTCTGGTAAAACTGCCTTTTGCAATAGACTGTTGGTGATCAATGCCAATGATGTTCAAGTGGTGCTCCAGTTATTTTGTGTTTGCACCCAAGGTACCTATTACTATTGGTACTATATTTGCTTACTTTTCCTATGGATTTTCTATTTCTATTTGCTGGTCTTTGTATTTTGTTATCTTCTCCAGTTCCTTCTCTTATTATTATTATTACTACTATTATTTTATAGGTACATTTGGTGTATTTTGATTTTGATTCAAATTTCTTGTGAGTTGCCCAGAGTAAACTGTTGTGAAACAGATGACTACCTACGTAATTTAAATAAATAACAAACCACCCATAATTAAACCAGGATCGTGGCATCAATTAGAAAAACTCAATATTCTGACCGGAGCTACTTTAGAGATTCACAATAATTTCTTACCGTAAAATGTAACTTAAACAATATTTTCTTTGAGGAAAGAACTACCACAAGTGGAAGGAAGCAGCGCTGGGGTTATAGAAATAACCTACTGTCATGTGTTTTGAAATTACACATAGAAATAACTATTTGCCTTGAACTATTCATTATTTGAAATAGACAAATTTTTAGATCAGATCTCTCTAATTCTAATTTGAAAACACAATCTGTTTAATATCAAAGCATTTTATTTAATCAACAGATTTAGTAAACACAAAGTATTTACTGTACCAGTTTCCAGACCTTGTGTTCTTTTTATGCACATCAGAAGCAAGCAATCCAACACACACTGCTCTAGCTCAAATTGCATTCATTCATGTTCATAGGCACTCATTTGATCATGTTCATAATGAACGTGGCTGGCAAACAGGGGCCCAAGTTAGCCTTCCGACTTATTCCTTTCCCCTTTAAACTGCTGCTGTCCTAATTACTAAGACATGCAACATTTTCACAGTGGTAGCAAATGCCCACCTTTGTCTGGGCTCAGAAACTAAATTGGGTTGGGCAAGACTGGTACTTGAATGGTAGAGGCACAAAATATATCAAGGCTGTAAACTCTGCTGGGAAGTCACAAAAAAGGGAATGGCAAACCAGGGCAACAACTGAAGACAGGGTTCATTAAGAACAAAGGTATTCAACTCACAAAATTGGTTCAGTGCTTAATGATGCTAATGGGTGCTATGCTGAGCTATTTGTTTGGGCTGCAGACTTAGGCAGAATTCGTAAATGTAAACCAAGCCATTTTCTAGAATTAGCAGTGAGCAGAGGGAAGGACTTAAAGGAGAAAAGAAATGGAGCAGGTAGCCTGCAAATTTGAATCCGAAAGCTTCCCAAAGCTTGACACCACCTGAACTGTCCACACACATTTTCTTTTCACTGTACTCTCAACTAATGTAATATTATTTTCTCGACTTATTTTATTATTTATGGTGTACTAAAGTAAAAAATCATACCAATCCCAAGAGGGTGGAATTATTTCACTTGCTGAAATAATCCTTGGGACTGTAATGTTTCCCTGAAAATAAGACCTCCCTGGATAATAAGCCCAATCAGGCTTTTGAGCACATGCGCTAAAATAAGCCCCTCTGAAAATAAGCCCTCCCCGAAAATATTTAAATGCATACACAGCCTGTTCTCTCCATTTCCTCTGGTTAGGGTTAGGGAGCCAGAGCTGGAAATCAGGTAAGATGGCTAGAAGAGCCCCGTCTTGCTTCACGTGTCCCAAAATAATAAGGCCAAGCATTTATTTTGGGGTTCAAAAAAAAATATAAGACAGGGTCTTATTTTGGGGGAAAACACTGTAGATTTTTTTTTTTAATTAGATTTATATGTTGCCCTTCTCCGGAGACTCAGGGTGGCTTACAATGCGTTAAGCAATTGTTGGCCTTAAATGAAAAGTACAGTATTTAGTGTGCCCTGATTGTTTCAAATGCTGAGCCATACTTTGCAAGCAGCAAAGATTACTATCTCCATCTGCTTTTCAACAAATGCTTTGAGAGACAGAGAAGTGTTATTCGCTGTCACTTACAGGAAAACTATTCCTTATCTATTTGGAGTTCACACCATTTTACTTGATATGGCCTGGTGCATGACCCATAAAAGGAAGAGATGTGAATTCTTTCTGTCGTGACATGTATGTGTACATTAGGAAAGGAATCAATAGATGGCT
Organism: Masticophis lateralis; assembly: GCA_030761175.1. Taxonomy (NCBI): domain Eukaryota; kingdom Metazoa; phylum Chordata; class Lepidosauria; order Squamata; family Colubridae; genus Masticophis; species Masticophis lateralis. The sequence goes on along the minus strand of JAUDYJ010000002.1, from coordinate 132,439,271 downwards.
CAGAAGAGGATTAAATAGATACCAAGTAAGAGTAAATAACAAGAGGAAGAGTGACAGAAAGAAAACTGTTTTGACATTCACTGCTAGATCTTATATTTCCAACAATACAAAATGTATATAAAATGCAACAGAGATACAGAGAACCCAGGGAATAACTGCAATGCAACCCAATTCCATTTCCATACAAAGTACTTTAAAGCCCACTCAGGGATGTAACCTAGTGTTGGATTGTCCCAAGACAGAGATCTTAAATTGGCTTTTAAGGTTAAGTTGTTAAACACCTGGGACTGATCTAACTAAACATGTCTTTTTTTCATCTTGCCCCTTATAGAAGAACAGTGTGGTGCAATGGTTAGAATGCAGCATTGCAGATTAATTCTGCTGATTGCCAACTGCCAGCAGTTTGGCAGTTCGATTCTGAATGGCTCAAGTTTGACTCAGGCTTTCATCCTTCCAAGGTTGGTAAAATGAGGAGCCAGATTGTTGGGAGCAATAGACTGACTCTGTAAACTGCTTAGAGAGGGCTGTAAAGCACTGTGAAGCGGTATATAAATCTAAGTGCTATTGCTGTTATTATTCCTTTGGATTTTTATCTCTCTTTTCTGACTTAGAATTCCTGAAGATTCAAAGGGTTCCCTGATTTATGGGAAGAAATAGAAATGAAATTCCATAAAAGACATATTTGGCAATAAATGATCTAATTGTGTTAATGCTAAAGGAAATGCATTGAATAGGTTGACTTTCATACCTTAAGGGCACTTCTTATTTGGCAACAGCCTAAGATAGCACTATTCAGAAAGAAAAGGGCAATAAACAGTAATAAAAAATTCATTTTTTGACTAATTCTGGCATTCAAGGGCAAGAAAGCCTTCAGTTTGAAACTGATTAAGGTCTGGTCAGTTTCAGGCAACTGCTGGAGTCTGGGAGGGCTCTAATCAACTAATTAAGGTCAGACCAGCCGTCTGCAAGGAGCATAAATCCTTCCATTTCCCTACCATCCAGTCAGAGCTGAAGAAGCTTCTTGGATGAGAAGTGAAACATCTTCAAAGAAAACCCAGAAAGTCCAGTTGCCGCTTGAAAAAAGCACCTTTGGGACAACCATGACCTGGATGTCTCAGAATCTCCATAGACTTTCAAAGGCAACATTGCAAGTCTTTGATTTCTTCCTCTTTTCCATCTTGGTTAAAAGAAGGTGGGAAACTAATTGTGACCACCAAAGTGCATTTTAAAAATTGGTCAAAAATTCCCAGCTCAGTGAAAAGTGTCTGATGGGAGGTTTGCTCCCCTCAAACACAGGTGGAGTGTAGATGGCTGTGAATGTCTGGCTACCTTGCAGAAGGAAATAGCCACCACTAGAACTCCAGTTCAACTGGATCTGAATGTCAGAAGGTCAAGAAGTTCCACATTATTAGGAGGAATGTATCTCATTTACAAGCAGAATTGTCCCCACTCTTTCCCCCAGGGCAGCAGTTACTTTTTGTCTGCTTAGTACGGTATAAAAGAAAAAAGAAAAGCCAGAATAATAGTATTTTGCTAGGTTAGGGGTCCATTTGTTAGTCATTCCCTGAGATTATATGAGATGAATACATTTATAACCCAGCATTTTATTGCAAGGTCTTTTACCTTAAAATAATACATTCATATACATTTTCTGTGATCTGTGATACATCAGCTCTGGCTGCTGTAGAATATGGAAAGCTAAGTGAAAGACTAAAAAAGAAAGGCACACTTATAAAATAATGGGAATTTTATTAGCATTGCTCTCCGGGACTTCTTGATTTTCTTTAACTGGTGAAGGAAGGACATTGAAATCCCACCTCTTTAATGCTTTTCTCTTTAATGGTTGTAATACACATTTCTGCTTGATAAGTAAAGGTATTTCTTTGTGTATTAATTTTTTAGGCTGGCCTTCTTCCTGATAATACGATTCTGGGTGGCTTAGAGATTATAAAAAGCAAAGAGAAAAATATTGAAACTATGCAGATACCCTTTTTAAAAACTATCCATAAAAACAAAACTAAATCTGAAGATTTTAGCTACCATGCATATTATTGAGAAACCTTCTGTCTCTCAGGGGAATAGAGTCTCCTTCACAGACTTGATTAAGCACCAGCACCAGCAGCAGCTGGCACATCTGAAACGCCAAGCTACAGTCAAGAAGGTCACAGGTTTAAACAGTTCTCATGCTCAAAACATTGCATGGGAAGTATTGCAGAAGTATTGCTGGAAGGCCAAAAGTAACACATACAGCTGTGTGTGTGCACAGCAAACATAAAAACACAGATAAATTATGCCTCAGCTCCAATAAACCACAAGGCACAGAGTTCTCTTAATTTAATGCAATAACAATATATAAAATACATTTAAAGAAAGAATGGGACTTACAACTGGTCTCTTTTCCTCCATTCTGAACTTCATTCACCCAAACAGACGCATTGTTTAATTTTTAACCCCAAGTAGGAATATAGAGTTGGGGCTGGTTTTATATTTTTATAGAGAAGCATAGAATATCAAGACAAAATAGAGGCACACGTGACTATAAGTATTTCTGCTGAGATTTGTCTGTCTTTAAAGCTGTGACTTGAGGATTGCTCTGGGTTTTGATCCTTTATGTTATTTAGAGATTCTGTTCTTCCTTCCTTCCTTCCTTCCATCCATCCATCCATCATCCATCCTAACTTCCCCTTTGTTTTTGTAGCATTTGCTGCAGGCAGGGAAAGAAAGGTAGGTACACTTGTGTGATTTTATTTGTGAGAGTGGTCTGGGTAACTAAGTAAGAATGGTTGTAGGTGCAGGTGCCTCTGAATGAGTTTTGTGACAAAGGTATTTTATTTTACAAGTACCAGTAATCAATTACTTTTTTTCTGTACCACTTTTCTGTATTTGTTTCATCTGTAGTCAGCTCCCCTAAGTTGATAAAGAAGATCAGCACCTCAGAATTTCTGCCTCACTTCACATTTTTGGGAGTGGGGGAACAATTTTCCATTTGGATAAATATAGTAAATAATGTAATACTCTGATGGCACTTCCTATTCCTATTTTCATAAGGCCTCTGTAGATCATAAACTAAATTAACCTTCCAGTAAATAGTTTACACAACACAAGAAAAGTTAGTTCATTGAATAATTTTAGCCCCCCAAGCATCTGGTTCATTTTTAGACTCCCGAGGGTTAACTGACCTGGTCAATTACTTGAATTGCAGTACCCCTCAAATAAATGTATTGTGCAAACAGGGCAATTTCATTTTACTGAGTTTTCACACATGATAATAGATCCATTGTATTTGGATAATAAGAACAGCCCTGCTCTGCTGATACTGAAGCTACTCTCCTAAACATCTAAGAAACCATCCTAAGTAAACATCTTCCATAATTTTCCTGAGCCAATAAAAATACAAATATATGTAAGAATCCATCAAAGGAATGGAACACTGAATCTACTGAGAGGCAACCATTTACATTTTCTCCTTGCAAAGTATGAATTACATATCCTCTTATTTCCTCAGAGAATTTCAGTGCCAAATGTACCATTTCTGTAATGGATTATGGGGTTATTTTACTGGATTATGGGGTTATATAAAAAATATTTTATATCAGTGGGCCCCCAACTTTTCAGACACCAGGGACCGGTTCCACGGAGAGAAGTTTTTCCTCAGGAGAGAAGGAACACGGTTTCGTGTGCTGCCTGCATACCGCATACATGCATGGATGGGGTTTCACTCATTGCGTGGCCCAGTTTCTGATGTGCCAGGGACTGATGCTGGTCCATGACCTGGGGGTTGGGACCCTCTGATTTATAGGACAAAAGGGGTAAAATATCCCTTAAATAAAATGATCATAATAAAACTAGCAATGAGGGGTGTTTGGTGCTCTTTATTTGTTTTGTTGCAACGTTTCATTCCCCAAACTAGGTAACATCATCAATGAATGAAGAAAACAACCAAGATAAGAGAGCACCAACGACCCTCATTTCTACTCTGAGCTACAAATATGATCTCCTTTAGCAATACCAATAGCACTTTGACTTATATACTGCCCCATAATGGGGGTTTTTTTGTAAATATTTTTTTTATTTTTTTCAAACTTAAACATAAAATATAACTTTCAGAGTCTCGATCCGGTCATAGATGGTTACAACACTTACATTCCTTTAACAAGCTCCATTCACAATTTCCCATCAAATCTTTTACAAGTAAAAATTCAAAACATAAAAGAACAAGTTTTAACATAAATTCTAACATCTTCATCTAAATAAATCCATTATATCAATACAGTTTTAATTTCAAATTAACTTTCACTTATTTTTATATCTATATATCAATCTTGATTATATCTTGTTCTTCTTCACCTTGTATCTTTTACTATCAGTATCAAGATAATTTTTAACAATATGCTAACCTCTTATTCTAATTATTAACCTTACAATTTTATCACCACTAGTCTTAATTTCAAATTCAATACAACTCCATTTCTATTACACTTTATAAAACAAAGTTCTAATTCTTAATCTCTTGACCCTTTTCCTCGAATCTTAGTATCTTAAACTTTATCAATTTATCTTTGATTTTATCCCACTTATCATCTATTACACTTTTCATGTTACACAGGTTTATCACAAAAACATGCTTTATTTAATCTAATTTCCAGCATATTTTCTTCCATACCTCCCTCTATTATTTGGCTGTTTTCCAATGTATTCTGTTTGGCTGATTCCCAGCATAGTCTCCTCCAAAGCACCAACTATTTTTGGCTAATTTCAGTATAGTCTCCTCCAAGCCTACCACCGTTATTAACTGATTTCCAGCATATTATGTTTGGCTGATTTCCAGCATAATCTTCTCCAACTCTCCTCCTATTTGTTTGGCTGATTTTCAGCATTTTAACTAGTTTCCAAAGTATTTCCTCCGAGTCTGAAACTCTTATCTAGTTGGTACCCATCCCTCTTATTTTAACTTTCTCTTAGCATATCCATTTTATGTTTCCCATCATGTTCTTTCAAATTAATTCTCAATATATTTCATAATAATCATCATTTCCAGCATATATTAAATTAAATCACAATTTATCGCTAAAATCTGTGTATCTTATAGTTCGTTCAATAAGACCTTAGTCCAGCATAATCATCAATCTAGCATTTGTTTGCAAATTAAGATAAAAAATGTTACCGTATTTTCCGGCGTATAAGACGACTTTCTAACACACAAAAATCTTCTCAAAAGTTGGGGGTCGTCTTATACGCCGGGTGTCGGTCTCCTGTAACCAGGCAGACCAGCCCGAAAGGCTTGAGCCTTAAATGGCTCTAAGGAGCCAAGCTGAATTGCCTGCTGAGTTGCCGCTAATCAGCTGAGTTACACGCAAGCCCCCTGTAAAAGGAAAAAACTTTCCTTTTACACAATGCTGGCCATCCCAGCTGAGATTAGCAGGCAACTGAGCTGGGATCGCCAGAGCTTGGATGGCCAAGCGCTGTGTAAAAGGGAAAAACTTTTCTTTTACACAACGCTGGCCATCCCAGCTGCTAATTTTTGCCTGCTAATTGCTCCGTAGCAAAAATCCCCCCCCCACCTCCAGCTTGCTTACCTTAGCTGTTAGCCGCAATGCTTGCCTTGCCTTGCCTGCAATCCATTGCATCAGCAAGCAACTAAATCTCCCTGCCTGCTTGATTGCAGGCAGGGAGATTTAGTTGCTTGCTGATGCAAGCAACTTGTGGACTTCAACTCCCAGAATTACTCAGCCAGCAAAGCAAAGCTGGCTGAGGAATTCTGGGAGTTGAAGTCTACAAGTCTTAAAGTTGCCAAGGCTGGAGACCCCTGTTCTATTGGGTAAGTTTTTTTCCCCCTTTGGGAGCTTTAAAAAAAATAGTTAATTGGGGGGTTTTTTAGTTGTTCTTTTTTAGACCTAGCCATTTAAAGGCTAGGTCTAAGTTTTAGGCTAGGAAGTTTTAAATTTAGCTTTCACATAAAAATAAAAATAAAAATAATAAAAATAAAAATAAAAATAAAAATAAATAAAAATAAAAATAAAAATAAATAAAAATAAAAATAAAAATAAAAATAAAAATAAAATGTGTGCAACTTTCTGAGATTTAATGTGTTTCTGTAGAGTTTCACTCTAACTACACAAACACACAAAATCTCACAAAGCTGTATGTGGAATTTTGTGTGTGTAAATCCACAATGTAAAAGTTGTTTTTTTGGGCTTTTTGTGGCTGTGTGAGGTTCCTGCTTATTGCAGGGGCCATTTTGGGTCTAGCACAACTGCTTTTACATTGTGGGTGAGCCAGTTGATGTTTTTTAATTTTTATTTGGTGTGCGTTGGAAGAGGGGTCGTCTTATACAGCAAGTATAGCCCAAACCCTATATTTTTACAGGAAAAGTTGGGGGTCGTCTTATACGCCCAGTCGTCTTATACGCCGGAAAATACGGTATTTTATCAAGCAGTAAATTTTCTTAAATATACTCTAAAAAGAGTATATTAATATATACTCTTTTTAATTGTTTTAGCCACCTATATATCATCCTCTATTTTAATTGCTATCTCTTATTTTCTATTTTTCTTACTCCAGAAACCTTCCTGTTTTTATCCAAAAATCATATATACCTTTAGACTTTTAAACTTTACATTTCAGTTTAATTATATTTACATTTATCTACTTTATTTCCTCCTTTTCTTCCTCTTCCTATCTGTCCATAAATGTTCCATTTCAAAGTTCATCTGTTCAAATTAAATAATTCTGTATGTCCCTTTAATGCTTTTATAATGTCTGTTCCATGTATGATGCATCAATTTCCTGTCTATTGTTCCTATGCCACGCCTAATTTTTTTTGCTAAGCTTGTTAATTTCCATTGTCAAATATCCAAAATATTCCTTCTTTCTTCTTGAAATCATCTGGTACAGAATAGGAATCTCCAAAATCCATAGATCTAATGTTAATTTCAAAATAATCCAAACTAAAAAGCCATTTAAAATGTTTCTTTTCCAAACTGAAAGAGAAATCTCTTCAATCCACTCTCCTGCTTAGTCACCGCAGACTCCATGGCAATTATGTAGCCATCCGTCTGTCTTTCTTCATTAGCTTCATTAACTTTCAAAGGTGTAAACTCCCAAAGAGATATTTTTCCAATCCACTCCAAATAAAAGCAAAGTCAATTTTCTAAATTGTTAAAAGCCAATTCTTCCAAGCCAAATTTACTAAAGCAAAGTCTATTTCGGGTCTTCATTTCCTTTTTCTTTTTTCTTTTCAATCTTCAAGCCCCACAGATCTGTAGCCGCTGTTTAAAGTTTGGGGTCTTATTTTTTTTAAAAAAATCCAAATAAAGTGTTGTTTTGCCTGGGTTGGTATCACTCACCTGGCTTCGAGATACTTGCTCTTTCTTCTTCTTCCCTCCTGCACAATCTTGTATCCTGGTCTGTCGTAGCTTTGTGGCAGCCGCCATGGCTGCCTACCCCCACCGCCAACTTCGAGGATTCCCTCTGGCCTCCGAGGAACTTGCCTGTTCCTCTTTGCACACCAAGGCGCTCCTCTTCACCCCCCATCCCTGCAAGATGAGGGTCAGTCCGAAGACCAGTCAGGTGGTGGTTTGACAGTCGGGGGTTTCGCGGGCTAATAATAGCCCGCTATTTCCCCGACTGTGGCACCGCGGCTCCAGACCGGAAGTCTACTGCCCCATAATGTTTTATAACCCTCTCTAAGTGGTTTACAGTGTCAGCATATTGCCCCCAACAATCTGGGTCCTCAGTTTATCAACCTCAGAAGGATGGAAGGCTGAGTCAACCCTGAGCCAGTGAGAATTGAACCAACTGCCAAACAGCTGACAATTGTCAGTCAGCAGAATTAGCCTGCAATGCTACATTCTAACCATTGCACCATCATGGCTCTTTATTGGTAAAACCAGCAATACTAAAATGAACAAAAGCAAAGCTTCATATCCCACCACCACTAAAGACTGAAAACTGGAGGTTGTTCAGCTTATGACATGAGACCAGAGGCTTGGATGACAGAGGCAGTTTGAGTTTGGTTTTGCTCTCCTTGACCCAGCCTTCATGAGCCCCTACACACACACACAACACCCTATTTTTTTTGGATATTAGCAGTTGGGAGCCCTACTCTTCTGCACTGCCAACTTGAAGCAGGGGACAAGGGCTGCTTCTATTGCCTTGCTGCCCCCTCTCATTTGGGTTGTCATTGCATCCCATATCCTGCTTTAGGAGGTCCCTGGAAATATTGACTAATTGGGGCCAGGTCTGCATGTATTATTTTTACAACCGTAAACATTTCAATATAGGTAACTGAAATATCCTATTCTCTGTTTTTTAACATGTCAGTCACAACATTAAGTTAATGTTTGCTCTACATATATTTATTCACAAGGTGTGGAATATAAAACCGTTTCACAGGAATTTTCATTATTCTTTCTGCAGAATATTTATTCTGCAACTACAAGAGAAAGCAAATAAAATAGCAGACTCCAAGAAACTACTTGGGAGTCAAAAATGAATGAGGTGCTTTAAAAATACCACAAATATATAACTAAATAGAAAAAAATCTGTTAAACTAAACTGTTAAGCAGCTGAGAAGAATGCTTAAATATTCTGCTTGCAGAGAAGGGCATCCCTGTGCGCGCACACACAGGAATCAGAATCAAAGGAAGGATGGACAAAACAAGTTGGGGCAAAACCAACACTTAGGGGTACAGTGCATGCTGTGGCACCTGCTTCCCAGCCCAACATCCTCAGTTGAATTAAAATGGTTGCATTCATTAAACTAGTTTCCATCTGAAATTCAAACTTGGTCATTTTTCAGCATATCTTTTATAATCATTCCTCCACAGCATTTAAAACAAACGAACAAACAAACAAACAAACAAACAAACAAACAAAAGGGTTCCAGTCTTGAATAATTTGTCTCATCTTTAGCTTCTGAGTTTTTCCTTTCTCCAGGCAAACACCTCCAGTTTTCTAATTGAGAACACTTTTACTCCTACAGCAGGAGGCATGACGACATTTCAATAGGAAAATTTATTCTTAATTAGTAAATCAGTAAAAGCTAAAACTGGCAGGGGACAGTAATCTTTACCACTAGAATACACACACAAAAGCATCTCCATTCAAATTAGTAGCCTTATCTCTTTTCTCCGTTCTTCCTGTCTCAGTTTAGCAATGATATTCCCAAGGCTTCATTAAACATACAGTGGGGCAAAAAAGTATTTAATCACCCACTTAAAAAGATGAGAGAGGCCTGTAATTGACATCATAGGTAGACCTCAACTATGAGAGACAAAATGAGAAAACAAATCCAGACAATCACATTGTCTGATTTGGAAAGAATTTATTTGCAAATTCTGGTGGAAAATAAGTATTTGGTCACCTACAAATAAGCAAGATTTCTGGCTCTCACAGACCTGTAACTTCTTTTTTAAGAGGCTCCTCTGTCCTCCACTCATTACCTGTATTAATGGCACCTGTTTGAACTTGTTATCAGTATAAAAGACACCTGTCCACAACCTCAAACAGTCACACTCCAAACTCCACTATGATGAAGACCAAAGAGCTGTCGAAGGACACCAGAAACAAAATTGTAGAATCTGCAATAGGCAAGCAGCTTGATGTGAAGAAATCAACTGTGGGAGCAATAATTAGAAAATGGAAGACATACAAGACCACTGATAATCTCCCTTGATCTGGGGCTCCATGCAAGATCTCACCCCTTGGGGTCAAAATGATCACAAGAACGGTGACCAAAAATCCCAGAACCACACGGGGGGGACCTAGTGAATGACCTGCAGAGACCTGGGACCAACGTAACAAAGGCTACCATCAGTAACACACTACGCCGCCAGGGACTCAGATCCTGCAGGGCCAGACGTGTCCCCCTGCTTAAGCCAGTACATGTCCGGGCCCATCTGAAGTTTGCTAGAGAGCATTTGGATGATTCAGAAGAGGATTGGGAGAATGTCATATGGTCAGATGAAACCAAAGTAGAACTGTTTGGTAGAAACACAACTCGTCATGTTTGGAGGAGAGAGAATGCTGAGTTGCATCCAAAGAATACCATACCTACTGTGAAGCTTGGGGGTGGCAACATCATGCTTTGGGGCTGTTTCTCTGCAAAGGGACCAGGACGACTGATTCGTGTACAGGAAAGAATGAATGGGACCATGTATCGTGAGATTTTGAGTGCAAACCTCCTTCCGTCAGCAACAGCATTGAAGATGAAATGTGGCTGGGTCTTTCAGCATGACAATGATCCCAAACACACCACCTGGGCAACAAAGGAGTGGCTTCGTAAGAAGCATTCCAAGGTCCTGGAGTGGCCTAGCCAGTCTCCAGATCTCAACCCCATAGAAAACCTTTGGAGGGAGTTGAAAGTCCGTGTTGCCCAGCTACAGCCCCATGCAGATCTCCAGAGGAGATCTGCATGGAGGAATGGGCCAACATACCAGCAACAGTGTGTGCCAACCTTGTGAAGACTTACAGAAAATGTTTGACCTCTGTCATTGCCAACAAAGGATATATAACAAAGTATTGAGATGAACTTTTGATATTGACCAAATACTTATTTTCCACCATAATTTGCAAATAAATTCTTTGCAAATCAGACAATGTGATTGTCTGGATTTGTTTTCTCATTTTGTCTCTCATAGTTGAGGTCTACCTATGATGACAATTACAGGCCTCTCTCATCTTTTTAAGTAGGAGAACTTGCACAATTGGTGCCTGACTAAATACTTTTTTGCCCCCCTGTAACTTTATTTATTGTTATTATAGCATATTGACATTTCACTTAAAAATAAATATAAAGGGAAAATAATTATTTCAAATAACATCCTGGAAAGTTCCTCACATAAATAAAAACAAACTGGAATGCATCAGAAGTTCAACTTATGAGAGGGCTTCCAATAAAAAAAATGGCTGTCTGACTGCTATTCTGGGACATTAGTGTTTTATTCTGTTGGAAAGAGTGGGAAATCAATGCTTTTTCTTTCCTTTTCCTTTTTTTTAATCTTGCACCTCCCCCTTTAAAAAAAATTTATTTTCATTCTCTTATTTATTTATTTATTTATTTATCGGTTCAATTTATATGCCACCCTTCTCTGGAGACTCAGGGCGGCTTACAATGAGTTAAGCAATAGCCTTCATACTTTTGTATATACCTTCGCGCCCCCCCCCCCCACAAGTGGTGTTCTTTTTTATACAAAGTCAGCTTATTGCCCCCACAATCCGGGTCCTCATTTTACCTACCTCGAAAGGATGGAAGACTGAATCAACCTTGAGTCTGGTGAGATTGCAGTAATTGCAGGCAGCTGGTGCTATTTAACAGCACTTTAGTCTGCTGCGCCACCAAGGCTCTTCTTTTATGTTATAATAAACCTCAATGAAACATTATGGGAAAACGAATTGCTCCGTGTGTGAAATGTTCTAAGACAAAAACCTAACAAATCAAAGTTCAAGGTAGGTAAATGAACAGGGCTGTTGAAAATGGAGACATCATTCACACCCCTACACTACACTAATCCCAGTCATGCCACATGGTGTGTTTCCTTTTTTAATGCTCCAATGGTAGGGAAAAGGGTGAGTTGGAATTTCTTTTTGGGAACCCACAGAGTTGCTGTAAAATGGCTGTCAGTTGAGTAAATAAATTGTGCCTATGCATTGCCAACACAAAGAAGTAAAACAACTGGCTGAGGGAGAATGGACATACTCCCTCAACATGGAGAGTTCTGTCTTTATAGAAGTACTGTTCACTCATGGCTCATATCAATGAAAATTGTCCATGTGTAAAGAAAAATGTACTATTATTAAACATTAATATTAAACATTAATATTTTTTAAAAAATTAATTATAAAATTAATTAATTATAACATTAATATTAAACCCTCATCACCTCCATCTGAGGCAATAAGTCTCTCAAATACAAATCTAAATAGGTTGCGTAGAGACTATTTACTCAAGAATTCAAGTTTTATTGTCACTTCTCAGCCAATTTATTTTTCTGCTTTGGATAGTTCTTGCAGTTATACTCAGAAAAATTCATCACACGAACCAAAGCCTTCTTGCTTGTCTGGAGTTTCTCATTTTCTGATCGCTTTCATTTATCTTTTATGGATGACTTACAGTTTTGGGCATTTTCAGAAAGGGAGAATTTCACACTTTCTACTTTCTTCATATCTTGGTTTACTTTATTTGTGTTTAATTATCCCTCAACTCTGTTTGCTTTTTCTCCCCCAAGAGTAAGTCCAAATGTTATACTTCACCTGCATCTTTATAGGGGAGGTGCTGTAGGTTATGTTTTCAGAATATCTTCCATTTTGTAAGATTTCCATTTTGAGGCGGCATGCCTAGAACTGGACAAAGTATTCCCAGTGTACTCACTCCTCAATTTTGTACATTATAGCCCTAAGAAGTTTCTTTTTTATTCCTTATAGAATGTCCAACCTGGAATTTGCCTGCTATATTACTGAGAAAGTTTGCATGTTCGGTAATGCATGAAATATACTGTGTCTACCTAAGATGTTCACTTTATATTTAATGTCCTGGTTGGCTCATTTAACCCACACTGTATCATATCTGATAGGGAATATGTCAAACCATCAACGCTTGAGAGCACTACACTAGCCGTACCCTCTATTATAGAACAGCAAATAACAATTAAAATAAAACTGGCAATTTTTGGATAATTCACTGTTCTGTTTACCAGGCAGATTCTCTTTTTTCCTCGGCCATTGTATTGGCTTCTCAGCCCAATTCTTAGTTCTACTCAGAAGAAGCAGAAACCCAGTTCAGATGTAATGAGGACTGATGATTTTGTAAATAACCCCCAGCAAACTGATGTTTCCTTCTTTTTTCCATTCTTCATGCATATCGTAAGAAAGAATAGAAACTTCTCCTGCTAAATAATCTGACATTTCAGTTCAGAAAACTGCTCTCATCTTAACCAAGGACTATTCTGCCTAGATACGAAAGGAATGTAGTCCACCATCACTTAAGCAGAGCAAATCTATTTTATCTGTGAGAAGAAGCTAAGAACAAACAACAGTTCTTTAAGGTTGGATGTCATGGGGATTGCAGTTTGTTTTACAGCAAAACCTTGCAAAATCATCTTCTGAAATGTGAAGAGAGAAAACAGGATAAAGTAACGCAACAGCTGAAGTGCCACTGCAGGTCATTCACAATGGAAACCATACAGTGCAATTCTGTAGTGAATCTAATAGAGCTCCAGATTGCTGGGCATTTATTACATGGAATAAAATTATAAAAAGAGAATTCCTGGTGTAGTTTTTGGAACTGAACTGAAAGATACTCAATCCCAAATTATGTACACGCATATACATTCTGATATCATCAGAAGCGATCTGTGTATGAGCTTCTCAAAAAGAACTTACAAAAGCCAAAATATATAACTTTCTTCACCATTATGAACTATCTCATCATGAAACATTAATGTGCATTAGTGGTGGGTTGCTCCCGGTTCTGTCTGGTTCTATAGAACCAGTAGTAAAACTGGTGGGAGGCTCCGCCCACCTGCCATGACATCATGGGTCATCTGCACATGTGCAGAAGTGCCCGCGATCCCATTGCGAACCCATGGTAAAGGTAAGTAGAACTCACCCCTGGAATAGGCATTCCATCTTGTTGAGATGGATGGTGATATAAATCGATTAAATAAATGGACAGTATACAATTATACTGAGCCCAAATAGGAAATCACAATTTTTATCATAGGATGGGAGAAACTGCAAGGAAGTATCGGTCATTCAATTTCCTTTGAAGCAGAGGGAGAAATCTTTGAAAATAGCCAGTCTCCACCTGACTGGTCACTTCTGACTGGGCGATGCTAGTGCATAATGGAGACTCAACTAAAGGGGAGAATTGAACCAAATGAATCCTTGTGAACATTGTATCTATGTGTGGCTTGTCTCTTGAGAGCAGGTAAAAGAAACTGCAACCAGAGCTGCATCATTACTTAGCAGATCCCCTCATCTGGCACATGATAGGACACATGGGCTGAAGATATTGCAAGTGAATTACCATGTCATTTTCAAGATAGTACTATTAATATATAATCTTAGTACCCTTCCATCTGGGCCAGGGATGTCAAACTCACGTTGCCATGGTGGTGTCACGACACACCCCCTTCACTAAACTGGGCATGGGCGTGGCCAGCACGAGACCCACCCAGCCCACGGGCAGGGAGTTTGATAGCCCTGATCTAGGTTGAGCTTGACTTATTGCTTGTGAGAAGATGTCCTTCTAATTCCAGAAAGGTCTGCTGATGTTCCTGAAGCTGGAAGTGTAGCAGGTATTTTCTACAGTACAACCCTCAGGCACCACATCCTTCCCACAGAAACCAGGCTAGTAGCCACTGGGGAACACTTCTGGTGAAAATTCAAAACAAATTTACCTAGGTCGTCCTTCTACAGCTGCTCTGATCTTTTTAAAACATTTTAAAAAACCTTTGTTTCATCAGGTTTTAGTATTTCATTCTCTTTAGTCCACATTTTAATTACTACAGTTACTGCTTTGATCTTTTTTCTAAATGAAAAGTACAATAAAGAATAGAGGACTACTGTATTGCCATGCTGTATCCTTGTTCTTAAAAATTTGCATACTTTAGCTTAGAGTTATGTATCTTTCTATTATCTTATCTACTATTAATATTTGACTACAACATTGTTCACTAGTGAATAGGAAATACAGTTTGCTAAAACAGAAGTAATATGAAAATGTGCAAATGTTCTGTCTGAAGATACATCATGAATTATGATCTAAGGGATTATCTGTTTTTGTATGGTAACTTATATAAAATAGAGCTATAAACTATATTTAAACCAATGACTGGCTGGTTTAGTATTGTATTCTGAGGCACAATGAAAAATTAAGAATGAGGTACACCAGGGGTGGGTTTTACTTACCTTTACTATCGGTTCGCAGCGGAAGCACGGGCACTTTTGCACATGTGCAGATGACCCATGATGAAGTTGTGGCAGGTGGGTGGAGCCTCCCGCCAGTTTTACTACCGGTTCTATAGAACTGGACAGAACCGGGAGCAACCCATCACTGATATAATGTTTCTTGCTGAGTTAGTTCATAATGGTGAAGAAAGTTATATGTTTTGTCTTGTGTAAGTTCTTCTTGAGAAGCTCAGTTAAATAATCTCACAAATACCAATATAAATACAGTAAATCTTTACCATAAATGACTAAAAACACTTACCATTTGATCAACCAAACATGGCAATAAAAATGCTGGGTTTAATAATGTCTATTATTAATTGAATATATGCACTGCTGTAGAATTATACAGCATAAATTAACGATGAAAACATTTACTTATAACCTAACTTCAATGAATATTATTTTGGATACAGACATGCAAAACCAATGATAGAACATGAAAACAACTATTATTTCTGATAGAATTCAATTAATATAAAATAAAATGTTCTAATGCTAATTTTTTGCCAAGAAAAAAAGAGAAAGAGAAGAAGCACATTAGCTATATTACAATAAACTGCAATAATTGTGATTTGTGACACTACAAGTAAAATGATAGTCAGCAGAAAAGATTCTTTTTTCTGATTGTGCAAGCAAAATCTTACAGAGAATCAACCATTTCAATATTAATTAGCAACTATATCCTGATGCCATCTCTTATGAATAAAATGCCCAACATTACAAGGCATTTTATTACTTATCAGAGTCATTTAAGTTCAACATAGATGTCACTTCTTGGCATGGATATCTTTTATTTGCAGGAAATCAATGGTTAGTAACAATTCACAAGGCACTGAAGAAAAGATCCTATACTGAGGCCAAGCATTGTCAGTTCTCACACAACCCAAAATATTAGGGCTGTGTTTCCACCAGAATTTTATTACTAGCAGAAAAGCTGCATTTTATCTTACGATTCTTTTTCTCCTACAAAATAAGAGCAACAATATCAGCAATCATGGCTAATCAGAAAAGAAACACTGCTGGTTAGGGGAAAGGAAGATGTATGTGTAATTGCCCTGAAAGAAAGTACTGGAAAATATTTTGGTGAAGCACAATTAGCAAGATGCTAAGATGTTATTAAGAAGCTCATGCACAATTTGCTTACTTAAAGGGATAATACTGTTATCTTAATTCCAGGGAAAAAATGAGCATGCTGTCTTTGCTAATTTTTTTGGGTCTACAGCACCAAACTCTAGTGTTAACACTTTTACCCAACATTCATTGCATTCAAGGTGGAAATATTGATTCCCCCCTCCCCTCTTTAAAATTCCTTTTCATGGGAATGGGGGGGGAAAAAAGAAATTAGGAAGGAAGGTGCTATTTTCAGGGACTGCATGGTTGTATACCTGCCAAAACAGAGGTTCTCTGCTCACCAAACATCTTTTTGAAATATACAAAGCTCAAAACAGGATGTTTTGTGATGTTCTAGTTTGAAACAATTCTAAACTAAGTATTTTTCACATATTTAGTTCTTATCATTGCAAATGAAGTTCATTTAGTTAGAATAATTTAAGCTTAAAAGACATTCCTACTCTAATCATTTGTCAATTAAAGATTCCAGATCTATTACCAAGTGCAAGCTAAAACCATAGATTCTCCCTAGAGCTGGATTGAGAGGATCCAGGAATGGGTATTAGCTCTATCTTCTGCATGGAGACTGAGCATGTGATCTTTATTTGCATATCTGGTCACTCCTTCCTCGTCTGGTGATTCCCCAGTTCAGCTCAGTCTTCACGCAGAAGAGACGTCTTGGAGAGAGCTGCGCCTTTGGGCTGGATCTCCAATCATGAGTTTAACAAAAACATTCTATTATTTCAGTAGATCGCTTCAGTGATCAGGCTGCTTTTCGGTCTGCCCATTAGTAGCCTTCTTTCCAGCTTTGATCAGCCAAGGTCCCAGCCAGCCGTGATTAATGGTAAGGGCCTAGTTCAGGATCCGGTTCATTGACAAACGGAGGCCCGGGCATTCCTGCCAGGAAAGCAGAAGGGGAGTCAGTCACTGCCCAGCAGCATCTGGGACATACTGTGAAGCGGTGGAAGCTCAGGGAGTGCGATTTGAGCCACAGCAGCAGCTACCATTGCAGGTCCGCCTGCCTTTCTAAAAGAGGAAGATGGAATCTCATGCGCACTCCTCTAGCCAGCATCCCACAGTGGGTGGCGAGAGAGCTGGCCTTGGGCATTCCCCAATTCCAAAGCTGGGCTCATCTGGACAAAGACGGCAGGAAGGGGAGCTACTACCAGGACCCAGGCAACTGCACCTAAGAGTGGCAGAGGCTCCAAAGTGGCTGCCAAGGATGCAGAATGGTGCCAAAAAGCTATAGAAAAAGAGCTGGCAAAAATCTAAAAGGCTAAGATAAGCCTGGATCAAGAAGCTTCCCCTGTGGGAGGGACAGAAGTTTCCCGCCCTCAGGGAGAAAGACCATTGGCTCCTATTAATGATCCAGGGCCTTTGCAAACAGCCTTTTAAAGGGAATGGTTGCCAGATGGCACAAGAGAGGCATGCTATCCAACCTTAGGAGAGGTATTGGATAGAGCTGAAGCCTTTTCTCTTACAACTACTAACTTGCCTGCAGAAGGATTAGAGGAGTCTATCCCTCCTTTCAGAGCTAGGCCAGAAGCCTCATTCACTCCTACAGCGGCGGGGATCCACCCTGTAGAGGAAGCAGGTTCAGAATTACCTGAACATTTAAAAGAGATTATTTCCCAAACTATTACGCAGAAATAGGTGCAGGCTTGCAGCAGAGGAATCTGCCTTCTCAAGGAGTTTCCTCTTACCAACATCAACATGTACAGCCCATGATCCAGGAAGATTGGCTGGGTCCTCGGGATCTTACTTCCCTTGTTCCTTCCATGAGGAGTGGGGACTCTTTGGCTAAGAAGGAGGAACTCCTGTCCATTTCAGAGGATGAAGGGCTGAATCTGGATCCATCGCCTTTCACAGGTCTTTTTAAACAGATTTAAGTCATTACTATGTAAGGCCAAGGCCATAACGAATTTGGAACTTTTTTTTTCAGTATCTTTTTTTATTTTTTAAAACAAACAAACATTTAATACATCAATCCTCCTTTCCCTGTGACAACTCAGTATTATCTTCTGGGCTTCTTCTCCATCCTCCATAAGTTTCTTCTATCTTCATCCAAACCATTTCAACATTTCATTGCTAAAGCAATGTTATAACCATCATTTATACATAATTATAATATCGGTCATTTATATCTCTTTCCCAACCAACTGTAAAAATAATTCCATGTCTTAAAATATTCTGATTCTTCCTTATCCTTAATCATCAAGGTTAATCTATTCATTTCTGCACAATCTAAAAAATTTTTTTATAACTTCTTCCGAAGTTATTTTCTGTGATTTCCAATTTTGAGCATACACAATTCTTGCAGTTGTTATTACATGTAAGATCAAATATACATTTTCCTTACTATTTTTTTCTGGAAAGATACCCAATAGGAACTCTGATTTAAATTCAATGCGCTGCTGTATCATATCTTCCAACCAGATTTTAATTTTGTACCAGTAAATTTTTGCTTCAGAACCACTTATGATAATAAGATCCTGGTGTTTGATGACGTTTCCAGCAGGTAGCTGATTTATCTTTAAACATTATCTAACAATATTTATCTATAATATCTAACAAAGTTAAAGACATTTGGGTGTGTTAAAGCTTTCGTTATTGATAACCATGTTGGTATTTTCACATAAAATTTATCTCTAACTTTCTCCCATATCAGTAACAATGCATTTCTTATATAATGTCTATGAAATGTCTATGAATTTGGATCTTGACCAAGTTTCAGAATCGACCCAGAGCCCTGGGGATTCAGGTCATTTGCTCTTTTCTGAGCTTATAGTGGAAACTGAGGTAATTCCATCACCCAAATTATTTTTGGATGTGGTTCAAAGACAGTGAACCAATCCAGGAACTGGCATGCCTCCTTCTAGATCAGAAAGGAAGCTTTACAATGTGGCCTCAGATCTGTCTGAAGCATTGAAGATACCCACAGTGGACAAACCAGTGACTGCCATGGCTTCAGTGGCACTCTTGCCCGCAGAGGCAATAGATTGCTTGAAGGCAGCAGACAAAAAGGCTGAATTGTCCTTGTGAAAGGCCCACCAGGTATCTGCCTGGGCAATTAAAGTTGCCACATCAGCTTTGTTCTTCAACAGGGCTTCCTTGCTTTGGCTTCGCCACATGCAGGAAAAGATTTCCCCCAAAGGATGTGAGAATTCACCAGGATATAAATAAGCTATAAATAAGGATATAAAGGAGCCTGAGTAGCGTAGGGGGGTAATGCCTCCTACAAAGGCAGCATTTAAGATCCAGCTGCTGCAATTACTTGCGAGTTCAATCCCAGGCAGGCTCAAGGTCGACTCAGCCTTCCATCCTTTATAAGGTGGGTAAATTGAGGACCCAGTTTGTTGGGGGCAATAAGCTGACTTTGTATAAAAATATAAATATACAAAAGTATGAAGGCTATTGCTTAACGCACTGTAAGCCGCCCTGAGTCTCCAGAGAAGGGCGTCATATAAATCAAATTTAAAAAAAAAAGCTGGTGGCTGCAGCTGAGTTTTCAACAGATGCCACCTTGAATGTGGTCAAGTTTCCATCCAGATCACTGGCCTCCTCAGTGCCAGCCCCATCACATTCCTCTGGCTTAAGCATTGGCAGGCTGACAATATGGAAGTTGGCTTTGGCCTTTCATGGGCAATAACTTGTTTGGAGAAGCCCTCAACCCCATCCTGGTGGAGACAAAGGGCAGGGGCAAAACCATGCCTTCCCTTTATAGGAAGGGAGACAAAAGATTCTCCTCTTATTGTAGGAGGCAATCCTTTCGTACTCCAGAGTCGGGAGTCGAATACCAACAATTCCAGAGGCCATATTCTGGCAGACAGGACAAACAGTTCTGGGGCCGCCAGCAGTTTCAGGGCAAGCAGCCTTTTCATGGAGGAGGAAGTCGTCCATATTGTCATTCAAAATGACTGTAACTGTTCCACAGCTGGGCGGTTGGCTCAACCTCAATTTCCATCAATGGGAGGCCACTACATCAGACAAGTGCGTATTCAGCACAGTGCAATCAGGTTTGGCTCTGGAATTTCCACCCTCCACCCCCCAAAGCTGCCTGGTATCCAGGGATGCAGCCAAAAGCAGCCTGATGGACTCAACAATTCAACACCTGCTGGAGATCCAGGCAATTCAATCTGTTCCTCAGGAGGAACAGGGACAGGGCTTCTATTCAATACTGTTCTTGGTGCAAAAGAGCTCTGGGATGTGCAGAGCTATTCTAGACCTCAAACCAGTGGTGAAATCCAATTTTTTTTACTACTAGTTCTATGGGTGTGGCTTGGTGGGTGTGGCATAGTTTGGTGGCCGTGGCTTGGTGGTCCTGGCAGGATGCAAAATCCTGATTCCCACCCCACTCCTGGGGGGAGGATACTGCAAAATCCCCATTCCCACCCCACTCTGGGACCAGTCAGAGGTGGTATTTGCCGGTTCTCCAAACTACTCGAAATTTCCACTACCGGTTCTCCAGAATCTGTCAAAACCTGCTGGATTTCACCCTCCTCAAATGTCTGAACAAGAGTCTGGAGTACAAACACTTCAAAATGCAATCACTCCAATCAATTCTGGGGAGTATATGAGAGGGCGACATTCTCACTTCCATAGACCTCACAGAGGCATACCTTCATATACCCATCAGACCTGCTCACAGAGAGTTCCTCCATTTTTCAAATGCAGAAAGGCATTATCAATACAAGGCCATGCCAATTGACCTGTCCTCAGCATCAAGAGCCTTTACAAAGATATTGGCAATTCTGGCAGCTCACCTTTGATCCATACCAGTCAGGGTCCAATGTTACCTGGACAACATTCTGATTCAGTCCTCATCAGCAGTTTAGGCAGAGGCAGAGCTAAGGATCACAATCCAGGTCCTATAAGATCATGGCTTTTCAATAAACAACAGGAAAAGTCATTTTTCTCCGACCACTAGATTGCTCCTTCTGGGAGCCATAATAGACACATCTGTATGCATGGTCTCTCTATCACCGGAGAGACAGGACAACTTGCAACAATTAGCAAGGCACATTATGGCCGTAGGCACAGTACCACACACACTCCTGTCACAGCTTCTGGAGAAGATGATGTCATGCATCTCCACTGTACCACGGGCATGACTACACACCAGGGCACTGCAATGGTTCCTCCTGCCATACCAACGATCCAGCAGGAGCAACTCCCAGGACAGGGTAAGAGTTCCCCTTCAAGTACTTCAGTGGTGGAGGTCACAGGCCCTCACCAGGGGATGCCTGTTCAAGGAGCCAGACCGTCTGACCATCATGACAAATGCCAGCCTTTATGATTGGGGGGCCCATTGCCAGTCACAGATTGCACAGGGCCGGTGGACCCAGACAGACCTGTCTCACAAGATCAAATGGCTGGAGCTCAGGACAGTTTATCTGGCCCTCAAGAGCTTCAAGGAAGCCATAGTGGGACAACACATTTTGGTTTTAACAGACAATGTGACAGCCAAGACCCACATCAATCACCAAGGGGGGACTCATTCCAGGCCCCTCACGGCAGCAGCAGATTGTCCCGGGCACTGGGCACAGAGTCATCTTCAGTCCATAAGGACAGAGCACATCTCTGGGGTCTTGAATGTGCAGGCAGATTGTCTCAGCAGGGTGACAGTGGACCATTCAGAATGGCATCTGTATCCAGCACTTTTCCAGGAGCTGGCAGTTTGTTACGGGAGGCCAGTTATAGATCTGTTTGCCTCTCCAGAAAACACTCACCTGCCAAGGTTTTTCAGTAGGTTCAAGTCATGTGGAGTGTAAGGGACAGATGCCCTACGCAGTCCATGGCCTCGGGACCTCTTATACACCCTTCCTCCCCTAGCCTTGATTCCAGCAGTCATCAGGAAGGTACTCACAGAAAAGGCAGAGGTGATCCTGTTAGCTCTCTATTGGCCCAAGAGACCATGGTTTGCTGACCTGGTCCACATGTCAGTGAGACAACCCTGGAGAATACCTCGGGATAGAAGAAGTTGCAGGAAAAAAATGCTTTTAAAAGCCTCTGACAATCAGGCAACTCAGCTGGGATCGTCGGAGGCTTTTAAAAGCATTTTTTTTCCTACAACCTCTTCGGCCAGTGCCTTTTTTTAAAAAAACTTTTAAAAGCATTTTTTTGGCTGAAGAGGTTGTAGAAAAAATACTTTTAAAAGTTAAAAAACCCAGCCTCTGATGATTGTGCGGCTCAGCTGGGCATGGGGCGGGGGGAGATTTTTGCTACCGGTTCTCCGAACCACCCGCCACCATCGCTACCGGGTAAAGCAATCTGGTCTGAACCGGGAGCATTTCACCCCTGCCTAGAACACAGATGGCATATGTTGGATATTAGAAGGGCCCTTTGTATCTACATCAAGTGCATATCTTCCTTCCAGAAGACTGAATCCTTGTTTACTTCCTTTCAACCATCTACACTAGGACACAGAGTCACTCCTTCAATGGTGGGTCATTGGATTGCCAAGGCATATGAAGTTCAGAACCTGCCAATACCTAGGCACATAACAGTGCATTCCACCAGAAGCACAGCCATGATGGCAGCGTGGGCTACACAGGCCTCTGTTGAGGAAGTGTATAGAGCAGCTACATGGTCCTCCCCATCTCCACTGATTCAACACTATAAGTTGAACTCCTTTGTCTCGGCGGAGGCAGCCTTTGGGAGGCGAGTACTCCAGAGGGTTCATAATGTTGGGAGGGGACTTAGGACCAGACTGCACCCACCCATAGGGGACAGGCCACCTTTGGTATATTCCATTCCTGGATTCTCTCTTCCAGCTCTATTAGAAATGGTGTTCAGGTAGGACCAACACCCATTCACAGCTATTCTGAGGATGTCTCTGTATTTGATTTAAACTTGCTCAGTATTATTTAAATAAACTGTCTTTCTATTTTCAGCACACAAATGATTCTTACATAGAAATCTGAGGCTTTGAATAAACACTACTCATGGACAAGAATGTCATAATGCTACCATAGTGGTTTATTCCTTATCACTCCACTATGCTATGATCAACTGAATCAAACTAATCCTCTACCTGAAATAATTTTATAAATGGAGTATGTCATCTACATTTATAATGATGTAGCGCTTTTTTAGGTAAACAAGGCATCATTAGAACATCCAATTCAAAATTACATGTTAGGACCAGGATGAAAGGAGGGAAAAACTAAAACAATATTAATCCTACATCAGTTAATTTAAAGTCTTTTATACAGAAAACATCCTTCATATCTTGTTGACTAAAATATCCACTGTGCAACTCCCATAAGAAAGTCTGAAAGTAATGAGTCAGACATCAAAGAATGTGTCCTATTTATGTAAATTTCCATGTACTGCCACGGTTATCACTAGGCAATTAAAAGAAGACTAGTTATTGTTTCCCCACTATGAACTATGTTAAAGCAATCAGCAAGCCTCTTCTTATAGCATTTCACCAACCACCAAATCTAGTATGAATGAAACATTTAACCTCCTATGTTTATCTCAATGGCTCTTTAAGAGCACCATAGTAGGGAGATTTACTAATTTATCTTTACATGAATACTGACATGTTATTTCTAGAATGCATATTTTTAAAACATCTAATACAGACACATATTTTCAACTTGTGAAATAATCATAATAAAGAACCAAGTTCTCGGAATTGAAGTCCACGTTTTTTAAAGTTGCCAAGGTTGAGAAACATTGCTTTAATACAACACTTCTATCAAATTGAAACATTTTTTTTTAAAAAAATCAACATCTGTCTATCCCAAGTCCTTGCCAAAATGCCAAATCCAGTCTGAACATCTGGCTTTGTAATGAACCATAATAATCAGCATTGACAAAATCACCATCAATCAACTGCAAAAGGCAGCTTTACTTGGAACAGCTTACATCCTATGATGATACTTTTAATATAATCAAACAACATCTGCCTATCCCAGGTCCTAATGGGTGGACAAAAATGCCAAACTCAGTCTAAGCATCTGGCTGACTGTGTGACGAACCACAGATATAATCATAATCATAATCATAAATGTATTTGTCAAGCATATATAAGATAACAGATAAAAGTATAAACATAATTTGAATACCTGAAAAGAGTAAGTAAAAAAGAATATTAGGACAGGGACAGTAGGCACGCTGGTGCACTTATGCATGCCCCTTACAAACCTCTTAGGAATGGGGTGAGATCAACAGTAGATAGTTTAAGGTTAAAATTTTGGGGGTTTGGGGAAGAAACCACAGAGTCAGGTAGTGCATTCCAGGCATTGACCACTCTGTTACTGAAGTCATATTTTCTGCAATCGAGTTTGGAACGGTTTACCTTGAGTTTGTATCTATTATTTGCTCGTGTATTGTTGTGGTTGAAGCTGAAGTCGTCATTGACAGGAAGAATATTGTGGCAGATAATTTTATGTATTATGCTTAGGTCAGAGTGAAGTTGGTGTAGTTCTGGGTTGTCTAAGCCCAAAATTTGGAGTCTGGTGGCATAAGGTATTTTATTGCGGTTAGAGGAATGGAGGACTCTTCTCATTATCTTATCATTCTTAATAATACTCTTATCATTCTTAATAATAACGATGACAAGTATGCTATTTATATGCAAAAGTAAGCCTTTGAAGCCAGAGGACCCATTAAACTACTACCTATGGGTATTTCAAGTATGGTAGTTTCAGGCTTTGGGGTACCTGTCTCCTTTCTCCTTCTGCTATCTCTGATTTTTCTGATATAAAAATCAACTTCACTGGCAGCCCAATTCAATTACTATCCTGCCAATCACACATCACCCTCCATAAACTATTTGTAGGCATAGGGGTGGCATGTACTAGATGCACATTTCTGATTTATGCCTCCACTGTCCATCTACCCTTAGGCTGCCAAAAGTAGGGGCCAATCATAAAGAAAAATCCCCAGTTCTTATATGCATTTAATAGGAATTGCTTTCAGACTGTTTGCATTCTTCGGCTGTGGAAACCTATTTTTCATTCAAGAACTATATAAATATAGACACAAGTTCTCTGCAGATATTTTCTAAATGAAAAATATCTCTTTTGGTAAAGAGATATAATTTTCTATTATATCTCTTTACCAAAACCCAAGTCATAGCATCTTTAACCTAGAACTTTTTATTAGGCAGTTAAGCCTTTATTTTTACATCTCACAATGATAGCTGAAAAAAAGTTTTATTTTTTTGACTACTGAAAGCATTTCTTTTCTTATAGGCTACCGTAGAAGTATGATCTGAGGAATCACCTCTACTCATAATAGGTATTTTTTCCCTCTCCTACACACATATCCCAAAATCAGAAACTATCTCCCACTCATCTCAACCCATATTCTTTCTTCCAAATACATGCACTGCAGACTTTCATACACATCCAGACTGTAACTCCTAAAGTTCCAGACATATTTATAATTCCCAACGTGGTCACTCATGAATCATTTACACCTCTATTTTGTCTGAAAAAGGGCTAGGAAAGACAGCTAAGAGATTTTTAAAATCCATAATAGAAACATAAATAACAAGCAGAGTTAGATATTAAAATATGAAACAGCAATTTGTATCCTATATGCCACAGCAAAAATACTCCATAAATCATATTAATTAAATTAGGAATCAAATACAACAGGCCAGAAACACTAAACTCATGGGATTTCGGGGTTTTTTGCTTTTGCCTAGGATCTCCACATCTGGACTGGACTGGAAGCAAATCTCTTGCATTCCATACCAAAAACAGCCGTTGACACTACTAGTCCTCCCCTGTAACTCTTCCATAATTAGGATATCCAAAGAACATCTTTAAATTATCCTAGTAATTAATAGGTATAAAATATTGCATAGCTTGTAAGAAATTAATCCTTAAGATAATTATTTAAGCCACTTACAGCTTTATAACCTACACTTTTAGTTGGACCTTGAAACAAACTGAGTGAACAAATTAATTCAAAAACTGATATCTAAAACTTCCTTCCCTTATTTGACATTTTCCAGATAGATTTGCTACCTGCAAATTTGGGAATTACAGCCCAACACGGGGCATCTGTAAAATACCAATTTGGGAAAGACTGCATTGAAAATTGAATTTCAGTTAACATCCTGGAATACAGACCAACAGGTAACATTTTTAATTCCAAATAATAGTAATGCATAAGATGCTATACAGGGATAAAAAAATAGATTACAGGTGATAACTAGCCCAAGCTAATAAAGAGTACTTCTGGTTTTCTTTACCACTTAGGATTTCTGAATAGGGCTTAGTCCAAGATGGTTTCCAAGTGGAATTCTACTATTCAGCCTGTACAGTGAAAAATAGATTTTATATACTGTACAGAAAGAGCATTGTAGTCATATTTTTACCATGGGAAGTACTGAATCCAGAAGAAAGTTTAAGAATATAATTTTGTTAGTAGCAATATAGTATAAACTATCATGTGCGTTCAGTTACATCTCTAAGGAACACGTTTTAATATACTTTGCCTTAAAGCAAAACTAATTTTTTCTGTTTTTCCTCCCTTGCCTGGAGCTTAGATAAAAAAAAATACGAAAGATATGAATTTATAAAAACAGCCAAGTTTAAAATACACTGAATGACTTGTACAATGCTGGAAACATTAAACAAACTACAGAAACAGTGGACTGCCTTTTATCACTGAAAACTATTAGAGAAAAGGAAATACAGAAAGATTATCTCTTTTAAATTATTTCTATATTTAGATATTCAACAGCTCTGCTTCAAACACCTTCTAGATTAATTATGATACGCTTTCAAACATAGCAAAGCACATTGGTTTTATTAAATCTTGGGATGGGAAGTCAAGAAAGCACAAAAACGAATATGGTATTTGATTAATGGGAAAAACAGTATACATTGGAAAAGCAAAATGCCTACAGACATATATAGAATTCTGTAAGAGAAAGGATACTGTTAAATCAACAGTGAATAAGCAGCCATCAAACAGGACTACGTACAAAGTGAGCAGAAATCCCTTCCTTTCATATACAAAAATACATTTCAGAAAATAGCTGCTTTTTCCTACAAATTACAGATTGCTTCATTTGTAAATATTATGGAATAGGCTTGGGGTTAAACTATAGCTTAATTGGAGAGTATAAATGTAAACAAGTGTCTCAAGGAAAACTTTCTCAGGCTTCTGAACCGTGTAATTGAGGGGCTATTGTCTATTATTCTTTAAACTTCTATCCATTCAGCAAGGCACTAGTTTACTTGCTGATCTCTACAAAATCTTGGCAATAGCTACGAGACACCTATAATTGAAGATAGGACTCCTTTCTGGCTCTCAGATGCAAGATTTAAACAGCAGACGAACCAAAGCTTTAGATCACTTCCAGGAGAAATCACTGAAGTTTTGCACGCACCAAAGG
Organism: Masticophis lateralis; assembly: GCA_030761175.1. Classification (NCBI taxonomy): domain Eukaryota; kingdom Metazoa; phylum Chordata; class Lepidosauria; order Squamata; family Colubridae; genus Masticophis; species Masticophis lateralis. The sequence goes on along the minus strand of JAUDYJ010000002.1, from coordinate 132,411,841 downwards.
TGTATTGATTTAAGAATTGATATTTTTCCAAGCCAAAATCTCCCATTTTTTGGTGGGGAGAGGAAAGGAGATCTTTTTAAAGAGGTAGTTGATGGAGCTATCAATTTCATTGAGCATGCAATTAAAATTAAATAAATTAATAATTAACTCCAAATGTGTTTTTAATACATTTCCCATTCTATCACCTGGAGATCCCTAGGCCAAAAAGTTTAGACATCCTGATCTGCCACTGCAAAAAATTGTTGGAGAGAATACACAGTCAGGCCATAATATTGCCATTTATTGCAGTAACATATATTTATGTTATATTGGATGAGAAGCAAAATGTCTTCAAAAAACCCCCAAAAAGTCCAGTTGCCTCTTGAAAAAAGCATCTTTGGGTATCAGAACAAACTACCAAAATTTACTTTTTTAAAAAATGGAAGCCATTGTATCCAGCATTACTGACTTCCCAAAAATTACATTCCACATAGTTTAAAGACTGCATGGAAAAATGCATTATGATAAATTATTTATAGTGCCACACAGTATTTATTACAAAAATGTGGCTACTTATGGTCAATCCATATGCAGGTATTTAGCTTGATGAGGGGGCATCACAGCATCAAAACAAAAACTATCTTTATCTTATAAAGTTTATAAGCAGTTCATTGAAAGACTTTTATACTGTTCTAATAAAATGTATTTGTAGTTATTAAATTCAAATATATTTAAAATATTTGAAAATTTGAATTCAACTCAAGTCTACTTACAGAAGAGGATGGAGATAAGATTTGACAATGATATCAAACATTTGCATATCAAATGTTACAAAACCAAACAAGTGTAGATATTTAGAGTTTGGTTTGTAAGATGAATGGATGCAAATACAGAATCAGAAACATTTCTTGATATATTTGTTGTGATCAAAAGCCAGGGGACAATGGGAGGGAGGAATATAATTTGTGGTTTTTAATACTGCTTTGGTAATTCTTAGTCTTTTATATTTTTCGTATGTTTTTTTCTTTTCCTTTTTTATATAAATAGCCTTTATTGGTATTTATTATTTATTATTATTACCCTTTACTCTTTTAATAGAATTTTATTAGAATTTATGATTATACAATTATGAAATATTTTTTCATAAATTATGAAATATAAAATCATGGTATTACTTGTTATTATTGCTATTTATATTCTATGTAGACTTTAATAGTGATTTGGGAGATCAAAACTATTCAGATATCTTTAACACTTATAAATAAAGAAAAAACATAACTTCATGCTTTTAAACTACTTGCTATTTATCTGATCCTATTTCTATTTTTTTCCCCTGTTTCCTGCTTCTTGTGTTTACAGGTAGTCCTTACCGACTTACAACGGTTCATTTAGTGACCGTTCAAAATTATAACAGCACTAAAAAAATGACTTATGATCATTTTTGACAGTTACGACCTTCGCAGCATCTCCATGATCATGTGATCAAAATTCAGATGCTCGGCAACTGGTTCATATTTGTGACTGTTGCTGTGTCCCACTCCCAAAGTCATGTGATCAATTTTTACGAACTTCTGACAAGCAAAGTCAATGGGGAAGCGAGATCTGCTTTATAGCCATGTTACTAATTTAACAACTGCAGTGATTCAATTAACAACTGTGGGCAAGAAAGGTTGTAAAATGAGGCAAAACTCACTTAACAAATGTCTCGCTTAACAGAAAGTTTAGGCTCAATTGTGGTTGTAAGTAGAGAACTACCTGTACACACACACACATGCTTTTTAAAAAGTGGTTTTAAAAGAAGGGGAAGTGGGAGAAGTAATCACTTTGGTCTAGTGCAGTGATGGCTAACCTTTTTGCCATCGCATGCCAAAATCAGGGGGAGTGTGGTGGGGGTCACATGCCCATGTGCCCACATCCATAGTTCTATGCGCCCTGCCCCGCCGTGCTCCTCCCACTTTTGGCACCTGATAGCACGGTGGGCCCAGTAGGCCTGTTTTTTTGCTCTCCCCAAGCTCCAGAGCCTTTCTAGGAGCCTGGGGAGAGCAAAAACGATCTTCCCCACCCTCCCCAGAGGCCCTCCAGAGGCTGGAAACAGTGTATTTCCTGACTTCTGGTGGGCCCAGAAGGCCCAAAAATCAGCTGGCTGGTGCACGCATCCATGTCGGAGCTGAGCTCACATGCCCACTGATATGGCTCCACGTGCCACCTGTGGCACCCGTGCCATAGGTTCGCCATCACGGGTCTAGTGGTTAAGGCATCAGGCTACAAAGCAGGAGACTATGAGTTTTGATCTGAAGTATGGCCATTTGGAGGATAGGCAGGGCAGGCTCTGGTATACATACCTGGCAGCGAAGACATTTGGGAGAAGTAGATACATATTGGGAAAGAGAATTAGTCTGGCATGAGAAATGGATGCAACCTCATTCTAAGAAATCCAAAATTAGACAGAAAATACTGAGGCGTCCACTTTTTATCAAGAAAATGATAGATGAAAAAAATGTTCTAGGAAAATAATTATCTTGGTGCATTTATTTTATGTCCAGTGCTTTGCAAGTTCTGCCATTTACAAAATCTATTTGTCATGTTACACTAACCTGAGGAAGCACTGCAGTTAACATTCAAAACAAAGTGAATCACTCTGGCAACATCCTTTTTATCAGGAATTATCTATTTTGCTATGTGTTAGACAGAAATCATGTCAAACGTTTTTGTTTATTCAATATTTCTTGCTCATTTTCTATTGGTGGTAGTGACAATGCAGAATTAAGACAAATAAAAATATAGAAGATATCTATCAAATTAGCATTTTATCAAAATGTAAAATGGTAAGTGTTGAAAAACTGTTTTTTAAAGCAATATTTACACTTTTCAAATTTTTCACACAAATGCTGCTGATATCTCATTGCGCTGGGCTGAATATGTCAATTTTTCTTTAAATCCTGAAAGGACAACTTGGATTTTAAGGAGAGTTCCCTAACAATTCCCGCACTACTATAAAACTGTTGTTTTCTTTTGCTTTGTTTTTAACATACTCTGAATTTACCCTACTAACAGTATGCAAAATACACCTCAAAATGCTTGCTCTAATGGATTTGTACTACACAAAAGCAACACAGATTGAACCACTATGTCAAAAAAGTTCACTCAAAGTAGTAATTAAAGGCAAGGAAAGCCAAGGAATACTTTGCAAAAAATAAGGCTGCAATCTTCAAGTGTTCTTATACTGGAAACATTAAAATGAAAAATTGGGAAGAAAGGTACTGTGCAATAGTTAAATTAACTTTAATTGCAAAGCAAAAAGCTGATACATAGGAGTTTAGGAAATAGGTTCCTTACACGCATCCTTCAGAAAGATATAGTTATATTAACCATGATTGGCCCAGACTAAAATGTTGAAGAGTATGCTATTAAAAACTTAATGTAGTCCCACTGGCATTGCTCTAAGCAATGGATAGGACTCTGTTCATCGAATAAGCTACTTCAGAAAGAGGGATCCTTGGTGCTCTCTGAGCTTGGTTGTTTTCTTGCAGATTTTTCATTATCCAAATTAGGTAACATCATCAGTGCTATTGCTTTACTCTAAAAAGACATGGGCATTAAGAGTTGATATACCATTTAGTAATTACTTTGCCTCTTAAAGGAATTGTATCTTTAGATGAACACCATGAGGCGCCAATTCTTTATTTATATTCAAGATTGCAGGAATTGAAATGGAATGGTCTTAATTACAAAGAATACAACCTCCACAAGAGATCGTCTCATAACGTCCCCGAGAAGGGAACAGTGTTCCCACAGTTGTGCTTCTTCTCTACCTTTGAGTATAAAATTAAAAATAGCAGTGCAGCAACTTACAAAGTTACCAAGACACACATGGAACAAACTGTAACAGTACAATTAAATTCTGAGCCGGGGAACAAGCCTAAGTCTTTTATTCTGGAGCAGAGGTGTCAAGCTTGATTTCATTGATGGCCACATCAGGATTGTGTTTGACCTCAGGGGGGTGGGCGTCGCCAGGGTAGGTGTGGCCAGTTCAATGTCACTCATGTTGGGGCGCCTGTGCTGGCCCGAGCACTCTGCCAGTAAAAACAGGCTCCTGAGCTCAGTTGTTGGCTGTGATGGCCTCCTGCAACCCTCTGCCAACAGAAACAGAGCTCAGGAGGGCTGCCCGCGGCACTCCTGAGCTCTATTTTTGCTGGCAGAGGCACCATGGGCCAGTCCTTTGCTGTTTCCAGGGCAGCCCCACTGGCCATATCTAAGCACCCTAAGGGCCGGCTCCGGCTCCTGGGCCTGTTCTGGAGGATCTGTCAAGAATCCCCTTCCTTGAGAAGACAGCACTGGCGGCAAGCTGAAGAGTTGACACAGGCCCACTCTAAGAGAAAGAAATGCAACAACAAGTTGGTGAACATCAATTTGTAGTACAGGTAGCCCTGAACTGACAACCATTTGTTTAGTAACCATTCAAAGTTACAATGGCACTGAAAAAAGCAACTTATGACCATTTTTCATATTTACAAACGCTGCAGCCTCCCCATGGTCATATGATCAAAATTCAGATGCTTGACAACTGGTTCATATTTATGACAGGTGCAGTGTCCCAGGGTCATGTAATCACCTTTTGCAAACTTTTCACAAGCAAAGTCAATGGGGAAGCCAGATTCACTTAACAACCACATTGCTAACTTAACAACTGCAGTGATTCACTTAGCAACTGTGGCAAGAAAGGTCATAAAATGGAACAAAACTGACTTAACTGTCTTGCTTAGCATCAGAAATTTTGGACCACCTGTACAATGCTTTATTTAACACATTTCCACCCCATTGCAATCAAAATGGCTCTTCATAGTTCATATAGAATGTAAACAATATTTAAAATGTCCATAGTAACATAGAAAGAGGCAGAAATCCCAGATCTGACCAGTAAAACATAATCTGGAAAGGCAGGTAAATTATCCATTCTGGAAGACAGTGGTTCCTATCTATCTCGATGGCATCCGATTGGGAAAAGCTGAACATCTCCATGTTTGGAGTCTGTTTCCAAATATCAAGTGCTAAGGACAAAAATTGGGAAGGCCACCAAATGCATCTTTCTGAGCTTAACTTTCCCTGAAAAGGAATACGGGGCTTGCTGTTTTGCACCACATATAGAATTGCTTGCTGCTAACCTAGAATAACCTGGTGGCTCAGCAGACTAAAAGCATGGTGATTAACACCAGCTGTCTGCAATTACTGTAAGTTTGAATCTCACCAGGCTCAAGGTTGACTTAGCCTTCCATCCTTTCTAAGGTAGGTAAATTGAGGACCCAGTTTGTGGGGGCAATAAGCTCACTTTGTATAAAATATGCAAAAGTATGAAGGCTATTGCTTAACGCATTGTAAGCCACCCTGAGTCTTCGGAGAAGGGTGGCATATACATCAAATTAAAAAAAAAAAAAAGAATGACGAGTAACTAGAAACTGCTGCATCTTTTGCTTGAAACTGATGGGAGTACCTTTAACTACAGCCGAAGTGGGGATGTACGGAAAGAGTTAATGCAAAAGAAGTCATGTGTATTCCACAATAAGCATAGCCCATAGCCAGGAATGAGAGGTCCATTTGCACATGATAAGTAAAAAGGCTCCCCATCTGTCAATGTCTTACTAATGATTCGTTCATTAAGCTATGGTTCATGTTCAGAAGCACAGATGAAGCACTAGCTTAATGCATGACATATACACTGAAAAATGTAATTACAGTTTAAGCATCCTTTTAAATAAGGATACAAAAGTGCCTTACCTTCATAAATTCAAGTAGACAGTTCATCGAGTAATAATAATGCAGGTTTTAAACAGTTGATACAGTATTAAATATGTAAACACATTGCTTGTTTTTCCTTTATATTTCCATTTTAAAAAAGATCTCAATCAGCTAAATTAAAGCCAACAATACCATCAGTGAGAGCATTTTTTTCAAATCTCATTTTATGCATTGTAATCACTTCACAATTCTGGGCTGACATCAATGGATTAATTTTTGATTGAATGGATACATGGGTTCCTGTGTCTTCAAATACATATTAATCTCAAGAAATCAGGAAGCCATCTAAAATTTCAAATGATTGCATGTTTAAAAATCATTAGCAGAAGTCATCAGTGAAATTTAAATCTGCTAAATCTACTAGGACCTTTTTGCTTTTAATACCTGGTGGCAGAATAATGTCCCTTTGATGCCATTTACAAAAGCTGCTTAGTTCCTTAATCCTAAAGCTCGTGAAAGGGTGCATTTCACATATCTCCTTGCTTTAAAAATGTTGTCCCTGGTGCATGTTAAATGCTTAAAGCCTTGACTTAACTAAAATCAACACTGTCTTAATATTAAGACTGAGTTTTAATATGAACCAGGCTTCTCTATTTTCATATGAAACCTAAGCACTGGGAACTTTTTTATTAGCAGTTTCTTTAATTTTCCAGGTGTGTTTGGATCATTCTGACTATTATCTCCCTAGCAGAAATTCTCAGGGAGTTTCCAGGTGAGGTTTTTACAATGCAATCATCCTGCATCAAACACAAGATTTTATGAGGGGGGACATCCAAAACGTACCACCTGCTTTTCACTGGCAACAATTCTACACTTGTCCCATTTCTTTCCCACAGAGAAAATATGCCAAGGGAACAAATAAAATGACAGATGCACCAGAGCCTTTGATGGAATAGGTGAGGAGCCAAGCAGCAGAGAGATCTTGTACTCTGACAGTTCAATGTAACCTGACTGGATCAAATGTCCCCTCTTCTCATTCTCTGCTTGACTATCACATCTCTAACACTATCTCAGTGAAAGTTTATTTGTATCAGAAGTGCAATATTCCTTCATTCAAAATATTTGTATAGCTGCCAATCTTAAGCACAACTCTCGGCAGCTCACAATAACAATTAAACCCAAAGCTATAAAATCATAAATCATTAAGCCACAACCACATAATCATAAAATCAAAACCCAGTGTGTTAGGCATCCTCTTGGGATGCTCCATAACCTGCTCCAGATGCCCCCATTCTTTCCCAGTGCCTGGTAAAAAGCTGGTTTAGATGGCCTTACCAAAAAAGCTAAAAGGATGGAGGGACTGCTGAATCACTAGGAGGGGCAGTCAAAGGAAAGACAGTCAAAGAAAAAAAATGAAATAATGTAGTCTGCAGGATTTGAGACTTCAGTATTATCTTAATGAATGATGTAGTTTTGTAGAATTAAATCAGGTGGAATTTAAAACGTATATTTGCCCCTCATGGCAAACTTCCCCAGCTTAAAACTTTCCAGCTTTGTTGGAACTGCAGTTCTCAATATTCCTCAATAACCAACACATTTGGAGAGTATGATGTTGCTGTCTATGGCTGAAGGAGATGACCAAACTGAACCTGAGGGTAGGGGTCAAACAAATGAATTAGTTTGGCATCACTATGCCCCTATAAGAGACCTAAATCCATCCCCCCCTGAAGACTCTTATTTGGTGCCAATTTGCCTTGACCATTAGTAGTTCAGATTCTTCCACACAACAGCTTGAACTTATCCTGGCTCCTGAGTTCTTTGACTTCAATGACCTTTCCAATGAGAACATACAGGTTCTATAATAGCCCTATCTCGTGAACTGACATAATCAAATGAAACTTCAGGTTTTTCTGTCCAGGGAAATGATCTAATTCTCAGATCTAATTCTCAGGTCAGGGGGCAGGGATTTCCTGCCCAAAGCAGTTTCCTGTACCTGCTTAGTATTCTCCTATACAGAATTGATTTATTCTATAGGATTGCAGCTGGAAAGGAATACAACTTATTTGGGTTTGCTATTAATGTCGCTTTGAACTTTAATTCTATTTATTTTTCAAGATGCCTTGATCAAATGGCATCCATCCCAGAAATTTACATACATACATACACACACACATTTTGGTTTAGTAGTTGAACCACTTAAACATCTGTCTTAAATTTTAGTCTAAATGAACATGAGCACCAGCAACCATGTTGTTTGACCAAACTAGGTGTCAGGGAGAAATAACACATCAACTCACAGCACATCCCCAATGTCAAATCGTGATATCTGAAACTACGTGAACAGTGACAGCTAAATGAAAAAGAGAAGTAGTTCAAGATTATATTAGGACAGCTCGCATTACACAGAACCAGATTCCCCTACCCAAAAGACATTAAGAGGTGCAAATTTGTCAAGGCAACAAAATATGGCTTTCAAGACAAGCTAACAAATTCACACTGCCCTACGCCTTCAATTTTCACAATGCATATTGCAATGAATTTCAGATGAGTACATCGTCAACATAATGTGGTTTATGGGTCTTATTACAGGAGGTGATGAATTTTGCACACAGGGAAGAGGTACAGAAGTTAACCACATGGTGCTCAGAAAACAACTTGCACCTAAACATCAGCAAGACCAAGGAGATGGAACTAAACTTCCGGAAGAAGAGAGAGGAATCTGCCCGACTTTACATCAAGGGGGGCTATGTGGAGAGGGTCTCTCCTCTTTCAAATTTCTGGGAATCCATCTTAGTGAAGATCTCACCTGGAAAAATTATACAATCCAGGTGGTCCAGAAGGCCCAACAGAGACTCCATTTCCTCAGGATTTTGCGGAAAAACAAGGTGGAACAATGACTGATGACCTCCTTCTACCGGTCTACAATAGAAAGCATCCTCATATATTGCGTGATGGTATGGTATGCTGGCTTGACAGCCACGGATAAAAAGACATTACAAAGGGTGATGAGAACAGCACAAAATATCATGGGCTGTCCCCTGACCTCACTAGATGAAATCACTAGGACTCGATGTCTTAGCAGGGTGAGGAAAATCCTTAGGGACAATTCACACCCTGGTCAGTACTTCTTTATCCTCCTACCATCAGCCAGGAGATATAGAAGCATAGCCAGTCGAACGAACAGGCTGAAAAATAGCTTCTATCCGTGGGCTGTCAGACTTCTGAATGCAATATAGCACCATAACTACTTAATATGATAGACTTGCAGGGCCAGCGCAAAGTGCAATATGTGCAATATGTCCACAATGTGCAATATGTCCACACTAATATAATATAATGTTATGTTATGCACATATGTATGTATAAAGGATTGTGTGTCTGTTAGTATGATCTATTGAGTTAGGGTTTTTTTCTTCTTCTTCTGACACTTATGGGTCATTGAGATGTATTTTGTGTTTGTGGGGGCTGCACTAAGGGACGCTCATTCAATCTCATTGTACACATGTTGTGTATTGACAATAAAGGTTTGAATTGAATTGAATTGAATTAAGGTTTAGGCCAAGGGCAAGATTTCCATCTGTATGAGGGAGGGGGTGCATCTATAGCAGCAGCATTTTTGTCTAAAACACAGTGCAGAATAAGGCCTAAAAATATACTCTCCAACCTTTCCATGACCTTTCTAAATTTTTGGTGAGTCACTAACAGAGAGAAGTAATTAACTGCATTCTAAGAGCCTAATGCGATTATCCATTATACTACAGCCTCAGTGGAGCTAGAGTATCTCGGCCCAGGAAACATCTCACCCTCTTGCAGACTGAGGGACCAAACCCTGCTTCCATCACTTCTATCAGAGGTCCAAAACTTCCAAGACCCCCAGGCATGCGGAAAACTACACTCCAAAAATGGATGGGTTCCTATTCTGGGAAATGCTTTGTGAATATTAAGGAATGAAATGGCTGCCTTAAGCTTTTATAAGACTTAACACAATAATTTTGCCCCTTAAAGGTAAAGGTAAAGGTTCTCCTTGCACATATGTGCTGGTTGTTCCTGACTCTAGGGGGTGGTGCTCATCTCTGTTTCAAAGCTGAAGAGCCAGCACTGTCCAAAGTGGTCATATGGCTGGCATGACTCAATGTCAAAGGCGCATGGAATGCTGTTACCTTCCCACCAAAGGTGGTCCCTATTTCTCTATTTCCATTTTCCCCCTGCTTTTGAACTGCTAGGTTGGCAGAAGCTGGGACAAGTAACAGGAGCTCACCCCGTTACTTGGCACTAGGGATTCAAACTGCTGAACTGCCAACTTTTCCATCGACAAGCTCAACATTTTAGCCACTGAGCTACCGCATCCCTAATTTTGCCCCTTAATATCCTCCAAATCCTTTTTAAAAAAATGCTCACATATAAATCCCAACCCACACCCAAAGCAAAACAAAATTCAGAGGTGATTTGGAAGCCACAAAAAAGATACCGCAGGGTCATGTATGGTCCCTAGACTTTGGGTCATATTTACAGTTCTGGCTTACAGCAAACCACTTTAAAGAAAAAGTTTTCTGCTCACCATCCCATGTTCTATTTCCTAAACAGTCTGAGACGAGGAAGGGCATAAAGAGCGAAAGGGTGAAAGTCAAGACAGCAATGAATGGTCTCAACTGAAATGTCAACAGATACAGCAATATATAAAGGACCAAGATGCCTGAGAAGAGGAGCAGCTGGGTTGAGCTCTCTTTGCAATATGTTCCTAGCACAGCGTTGCACTGCAGTCTCTCAGCAGCTTCCAAGTTATAAAAAAGAGTGACAAGGCAATATTCTAAGAGAAAAGAAAAAAAAGTGGCTGTTGAAAAGCCAGCAGTAATTTTCTTTTAATCAGGGGTACGCTTCTACAAAAATGACACATAACGCATACTTCAACTGACATTTAGGTTTCACTCAAGCCATTCATGCACCTATGGGTGTTTCACATGACCTTGTTCCTCTCATCCAAAGAATGAAAGCAGCATTGCTCTCCAAGCTCGGTCCCTTTCATACAGGCGTGTCTATGTCACAATGCTTGCACAAAAGGGGCCACACAGCAGGACACTGCTTTTAGCATGCTTCCCCACTTGCTAATGAATCTTCTACTGCAGAGAAGCCAAGTCCTATGAATGTTTACTTAACAAAGAAGTCATATTTATTTGGCATGGTTTATTCTCAAATATGTGTGTGCCTCAATTTGGAACGTTCTTCTGAATGGATCATTCTGGTGACACTTTCATATACAATGAGTTTGGAGCAAGAGACAGACCATGACATGTTAATCCGTTCCTTTCGTATAGTCCTTCTCCCTTCTGGTCTGATAAATCCCTTTGAGCTAGAATTGCCTACAGCACATAGTTAACATACAGGCTTCTACCCATTACCTACCCATTTATTTACTCATTAAAAGTTATGTTATTAGGACATAACTTAGGACCAAAATAGAATAGGTATCACAGAATCATCTTCACCAAGTTGGTGACTTCCACATATTAGACTTCAGCTTCCATAATTTGGGTAGCTATGTTATGCTATATTCAGATAGTAAATTTATCAACACAAGTAGGTGTTATCAAGCTGAGGAAGGGTTTTTTTTTTTAAATAGAAATGTTTAAAAAAAAGGAATCTTCTGAAGTACCTTTAATGCTCCCATGGTCAGGGGAAAAGGTAAATATTTATCGAAGTTCTAGTACTATATGTACTGGGACTTGAATCACCATCTAAATACTTTTTCCATTAGTGAAAATATACTTCAGACTTCATCCCTGTAATCAAATGTTCATTTCTATGGATACTTGCTTCTTAATTCCCAAGCAAGAGCTGAAATACAAAAGATTTAAACAGAAGTTCTATTTCTAATAGGAAGTGAAATTAGTAACAAGTACAGTATGGTTCATATTTATGTTGCCTAACAGCTCTTTACCAATAACAAAATAACCGTTTTGTTAGTAGCTGACATTTGGAAATTTGCATGAATTACATCAGTTTTCCATTTTTTAACTGAAGGACTAAACTGAAGATGATTGAGGAGACATATCTACTGAATTACTATTCATAAGAGTGGAATTTCAGAACTTCAAGCTTTCATAGTAAACAAACATTTAGTTCCATTGCAGTTATTTATTTATTTATTTATTTATTTATTTATTTATTTATTTATTTATTTATTTATTTATTTATTTATTTATTTATTTATTTATTTTAATTTTTATACCGCCCTTCTCCCAGAGGACTCAGGGTGGTGTACAGCCAACAATAAAATACACCCATATACAAAATTTAAAAACAGTTTAAAAACATATTAAATAATTTGGCCCCAATGACATTAAAAATAAACCAACAATTAAAATTCATGTTTAGGCCAGCTCAGCTTGTTGGAACAATAACGTCTTGAGGGCACGTCTTGAGGGATTCTAAATATTACTTAGAATCTCCTTTAATTGTAGCCTCATAATCAGGAAAGGCATTAAAGCTCAATTAAGCCAAAGCAGTAGCTAATACCATTAAGTAGGAAATCCAATTATGCTGTCACCCTTATCATTAGAGATCAAAGTAAGATCTAGTGTCCAAATCTGAAAACACAGAGCATTAATTGCTCAGAAATCCTCATGAGATTGATGCCCAAGCCTTAGATTCTGCCATAGATACTTCAATAGGAGTTTCAGGAAACACAAATTACATTTAAATGCTCAAGAGGAAGCCTTATCTTAATATTCCAATCGTACCTGGCATGATTTTGTCATTCCTGACAAAACCCATTAAAAATATTACTGCATGAAAAGGTTGGTTGTTACATTTGTTTTAAACTATCCCATCAAAGTTCTGTTCAGGTAACTTTATGCAATTAAAAGGATCCTTCAGTAATTGTTATTGTATATTCCCAATTTTAAAAAGCCAATGGAAAATTATTCTATACTCAAATACACACCCTAAAATTTTATTTTATTCAGTTTCCAAGATATTGGCTGACATTGGGCATGACAAGTCACTTTCATTTTCAACTCATACTGTCATTATGCAGAAATATATCAAAGTGCTCATTCATTCTAAGCCCAATTATTTTTTGCACTTATACAAACAAACCAGATGGCAACATCTAGTATTCTGAAGGAATAGAGGAAGTATATATCTAATTAGGGGGGCTATATAAATGCTAGCAACAGAAATCTGTATGTTGAGAAGTACTTGTAGAAATAAAAGGCGTTTAAGATTATTTACCTGTGTTAAGTGCCCTGAGACTGGTTTTGGTGGAGTCATGCACAGGATTGCACTATTAATCATCTTAAACACTTTTTCAGTATTGATACTTGAAATGAATGAAACCATGTGATTTAATCCTAGAATCGGACACCAATAAACTGAGGACTCAGATCTATTAAAATGTATACTATAATTTGAAACAGTAAAGATTACAGCACTCTGCAATTCCCACAATCCCCTAGCCGGAGGTGGGATTCACTTACCTTCCCTACCAGTTCGCAAATGTGAGTGTGCGTGCTTCATTCACACGCACCTCCTCTGCACATACACACGGCCTTCCACTCATGCTCTTTGCTCACACATTACATCCGGGCGGGTGGGCAGAGCCTCCTGCAATCGCCAGTATCTGTTCACTTGAGCCGGACGGAACCAGCTGAATCACATCTCTGCCCCTACCTCAAGGAGCCAACAAAATGCCTTTCAAAGCTTTGCTAGCATAGACATCTTTCTGGTCCCATCAGCAATCATGATCAGCAAATCTTCTCAAAAGAGAAGCCACAATGTCACAATGGAAAGAAAAACTTTGGTGGGGAGGGGGAAGTGTTTTAAAGATTTGTAGGTTTATCTTTAGGTAAAATTGTATAGATATAGTCAGTTTCGCCAGATGGACAGAATATGGGTTGAAAACACAAAACTTCACGAACTACAAACTGGTTAGTCCCTATGCTGCTGCAAAACTACTCAACACTTCTCCCTTTTCAGCTGCTCTGAATAAGGAAGGATGCCTAGAAAGCCATCTTCACCTGCAGACAGCCATCAACTGCTGAGCTTGGTCTATTCAGAAATGTGTCTAATTTATTTCACAAATCTCTACAAAACCTGTTTAGGTTGCCTTTGGAGATCATTATTAAGCTGTCAGAGGACAGGCCTTTTATCTTGATGAATATTTTCTGCCTGTATTACTAACTTTCAGTTATAGATAGGACATGTGGCACATTTAAAGATTCATGGCCTGTGCTTCATTTAGTGAACTATTCTCCTGCATGGTATTGTGTAATATGTAATAAATAAATAATATGTGATATTATCCTGCTGTTTCATTCTATTCTGCATCCTATCTTGCCCAGCAGAGTTCCATTTTGTACATAACATTTACTAATCCTTTTGGCCTCCTAGCATTTTTGTTCTCTTAAGTGCCTCAATACATTTTCTTCAGTAACCCTATTGGCATACTGAAGTTTGGAAGTCAAGGCCAATCAGAATTGCCTGTCTCAACTATAGTTCCATTTTCTTCTGTCACTAAAACACGTTGCATTTGTTGCGCACATTCCTCTGTCTCTCTTCCTACCTGGGCACCAAAATTAATTCTTTTCATTGGTTCCTGCATTTTCCATGTTTACCTATAAACCTATGGGCACATATGAAATTTTTTTTAAAAATCCCTTCTCACTCCTATGGGTGGATGTGTCTTCCTCAATCTGGGTTCCTCTATCAGAATCCTGGGAGTTTGAGGGTTCTGTACAGTCTCTTAGCTATTCCTAACTCTACACTCTTCTGAACAGAGTTCTATGATGCTTCTTGGATCTGTTGGGACCATTCTCCAGCTTGGGTGTCACAACCCCAAGTGGTTCTACCACCATTGGGACCACTTTCGCCTTTACTTTCCATATCTTCTCCAGTTCCTCCTTCAGGCCCTGGTACTTCTTCAGCTTAGATTCCTTCCTGAAGCTGCTATCACTTGGCAGCACTACATCTACCATGTTTCCCTGAAAATAAGACCTCCCCAGATAATAAGCCCAACTGGGCTTTTGAGCGCATGCGCTAATACAATCCCTCCTGAAAATAAGCCCTCCCCCAAAATATTTAAATGCATGTGCAACAGGTCCCCACCATTTCCTCTGGTTAGGGCTAGGGAGACAGCTGGAAATCAGGTAAGATGGCAAGAGGAGCCCCGTCTTGCTCCACCACCCTGAAATAATAAGACCTCCCCGAAAATAAGACCAAGCGCTTATTTCGGGGTTCAAAAAAATATAAGACAGAGTCTTATTTTCAGGGAAGCACAGTATTATGACCACTATCTTCAGGTCCTTCTCTACTGCAATGATGTCTGCTTGATTGGCGCTCTCTCTCTCTCTCTTTCTTTTCTCTTTCTCTATCCCTCCCTCTCCCTCCCTCCCTCCCTCCCTCTCTCTCTCTCAAACACACACACACACACACACACACACACACACATATTTACCATATCTGCTAAATTCTACAAGGTAAAAACATTTCTATCAAAACTAGAAATTTGCAATTAAATCTTTTTTAATCTGTTCTGTATCTGTATTACTGAAGCTTAACAGTGTTCAGTACTATTTCATATTCTTACATTGAAGGTTTATGTTAAGAAGCAAGATCATTACAATGATTTCTGACTCCGTAACTGGAAAGAGGAGGGGAGAAGGGGCTACACTTTCTAGGTTTATTTCACCCACATTTAATTCAATGTTATGGCCCAGGTTGCCTCAAACAAACAGGCTTCACCAATACTTCACCAGCTAACCAATATGTTCCAAAGACCAGATCAGTAGGCTACATGCCTACTGATCTAGATTACAGGAATTATGCAGTAATTCACACATGTATTAGTGTAAAGTTACAAACTAGAAATTTCCAAAATGTAAAACATGTTTGGATGACATAAATCAGTAATTTCAGAACTATTTAATATATCTTCTCCCATTTCAGGCTATGTCTAAATGTCCCTTCATGATTGGTAGAGGGCTCAATAATATTAAAATACAGATAAAATGTAAGTAAGAAGGCAAATGACTAAAAGCTATATTCCTATATCAGAAAAAAGAGTTAATTTGAATTAAAACCTCCTGAGATACATGAAAGCAAAATGTCACTTTAAGAAATAGAAAATGTTTTTACTTTAGAAAAAAAACAACCCTCAAAGCATTGAATCAAAGCAGAGAGTGTAGGAAGGGGGGAATTCTTGCTAGAAACTGCCAAGAAAATCATGTGGTATCCCTAGCCTTCTGCTCAAATCCAGAAATGTTTTATAATCTTATAAGAATTGCTTTAAAATTGCAAATTTAACTAGGCAATGAGATTGTCCTATACTATTACCTTTATTTTTTGCTTTTTATGGAATACTTCGATGCATTGGCTCTCATGAGGAAGTTTTTTATTGGTGTCTAATAATGTAAATAATGATCCTATTCACTGTAATTGCTGGTGCCTAATGCACATAATAGAACACTTAAACATAAAAATAAAACACTGTAACTTTCCCCAGGATTCAACTACCTACAAATTCTAGGCTATAGTTCCAACTCACCTGGAGGGCATCAGATTGGAGAATGCTGTTCTGTTGCTACTTCCTTTCCATTATCTGACAGCATTCAAAATACACACAAAAAGAGGCTGCAGTATCAACCTCGCTTGTCAAAACATACGATCTTTACGCATTCTAAATACTTAAATAAATATGGTTTTAAATTCATGCCAAGAAAAACCAAAGCAAATCATATTATCTGACTTGTTCCTTCAAACATATCAGCTTTCTTTTAAGATGCTGCCTCATAACCCAAACTCAGAAAGGTTACACATTAACAGTAGACCATTCTGTGATTTTCAGGTGTTTTGCACTGAAATTCCAGTAATCCCTTGCACTGGTGATGCTATCTGGACCTTGTAGGAGTTGAATTCCGAAGCAATCAGGTTGACTATCCTTGGTATATATTTATGTCTATTTATTTATTACATTTCTAGGTTGTCAAAACTCAAGGAAGTTTACAATTTTAAAAGAATGCATAATATAAAAAGAAAAAACATGCTTCTGTTAACCTTAGGTCTTGTGCCATTTTTGTACTGTTCTTTGTGTTTAAATGTTTTTAACAATTGTAAACTGCCCAGAGTCAACCAGCTAAAATAACTAAGTGTGTACAATATAGAAGATTGGAATCTCTTGGCTATTGACAAAACCCTGATGCCATCCTTTTCAACTCTTGAAAAATATTATGAGTTCATGAGATACAAATCTGAAATCTGAAAAGTTACTTGTGAGATAGCATTACATTCACATCATCGTAATCCAAGAATGTGTTGATTGTGTTATATATTTTAAAAAGATATTTCTAAAAAAGAATGTGTGTGTGTGTGTGTGTGTGTGTGTGTGTGTATACAAGTAGTCCTCGACTTACGACCACAATTGAGCCCAAAATCTATGTTGCTAAGCGAGATATTTGTTAAGTGATTTTGCCTCATTTTATGGCCTGTCTTGCCACAGTGTTAAGTTAGTATCCTGGTTAATAAGTGAATCTGTTGTAAGTAGAGGACTACCTGTACTGCTGTTAGCTTTATAGCCCTAGAGATAAATATGTGTATATAAATAAATTAATTAATTAAAATTTATAGCTCTCATTGTAATGGAGTAGAAAGAAAGGCAATAAACAAGAGCAATATAATCACGACTATATGGTTTACAAATATAAAATTCATTCTAATAAAAAATTGAAGTGCCTAGAAAACATATTTCAGTCTGATCTTTAAGACTTATTCATTTGTGAGGCTTACTGTCCATTTTTATTTCAAGAAATAAAGCAGTTTACTCAGCTTTCTTCATAACTTGGAGAAATCAACTGTTCTGACAGATGGAGACTGGCACAACTCAATTGATCCCAGGGGTCCTTAAAGTTTTTGAAGTCAGGAAGATAAATCGGATGCTATAATTCTTTTATCAGAGATTGTTCAATCAAAATTCTTGCAATAAAACCATGCGTAAATATCTGCCTAATGCCAATATGCATTTAGAACTAGACTTTAAAAATTGCTTATTTCCAATGAGACTATTTGTGAAGGTGTTTTGCAGAATTAGTGAGATAAATTCAATGGGAGAAAAAGTTAGCTTTAGCCAATAATTCAAATTATTTTCTCTATTGAGCTCATCCCTCTAATTCTGCAAGACACCTTTACAAATAGAAGAGCCCCACTGGAAATAAACAATTTTTGCAGTTTTTCCTCAGAATTTATGATCTATTTATATCTAAAGAAGATTAGGGAAATGATTAAAGAATTGATTTGAAATCTTGATCTACAAAGATATTTGAATGTCACCCCTAATTTATTAATGTTAAGAGCAATTTTAAACTACCTATTTATTTGCTTTGCATTACTAAACAGGGCAGAGGAGAGTTTTCATTTTGGACAGATTTAATGCTATGCGGCTGGTACTTTTAGTGAGCAGATACTTGAAAGTCACATATGAGCACGAGGAAAAAGACTGAGTCAGTGCAACATGTTGCATTGCTCCTTTTAACAGAGAAATACAAGCAGTGCCTGACGCATGTAAGCAAGCTATTCCAGAAAATATTTTTAATCCAATTTTTTTGCTTAAACTGGACTTCAACCAACAGCCTTAAATGAGCAATGAACGGCATTGTCCTCCTTTGTGCTTTTTTTGTGGTGTTCATTTCCTGCTCTAGATAATGAAGAAAAATCTCTCCCTTGTGGAGAAGGTATTCACCGTATTCTCTCAGCCAGCAGCATTTGGATCCATATTTGCTCCACCAAATTTATGCCAGAGGAACATCTGCACAATTTAATTACATAATGCACTTCACTGATGGATTGATCAAATTTATATAGCTGTCCATCTCATGAGAAGTGAGATATTTAATATTTCATTAAGAATAGGCTAATAAAATTATAGTGGGGAAGACATATAGTATCCCGAGTGAGGTTTCTCAGAGTGGCCAAATTTTATGTAGAAACCAGTTGGAGGCCTGTTCATCTATATAACTTATTTTAGCAATTGAAAGTCTGCTATAATTGGCAGGGATACAACCAATGTAAATTTGGTAAGTCACAGTTTAGGCATTATGTTTAAATGTTTTATTGTTGGCTGTAGAGATACATATGTATATAATGTATTATAGGTTTCTTTCTTTCTTTCTTTCTTTCTTTCTTTCTTTCTTTCTTTCTTTCTTTCTTTCTTTCTTTCTTTCTTTCCATCCTTTCTTTCCTTTCTTGAAGAATAAAGTCACTTTTCACCACAGCTAAAGGTGGAAATTCCCTGTTCTAGTCCAACAGATTAATCATTCTTCAATCCTAGCTATTGTGCCAATCTCACGCCTATGGGGTGGATATTGCTCAAACTTAAACACAGACTATTTTCCTTCTTTGAAAATATATCAATGTTACTTGAAGACCTGTCTTATTGATTTAAAATAAGGCAAGGCGCTCTGAAAAAGTGTTCCTTTGGATAATGCAGTACTGCTGGCTGACGGGGCTATAACGTTAAGCACCAACACTGGGTGCTGAACTGGGCTTATGCATGTATGTATGTATGTATATACAAAGCACCCCCGGTTGTCCTAAATGGTCACATTCATACATACACACCTACAGTCACGTGATCATTTATTTATTTGCCACCTTTATTTATATAAATAACTCAAGGCAGCAAATATACCTAATACTCTTCCCCATAATAACAACCCACACAGTGGGTTGCGCTGAGAGAGAGCGACTGGTCTAAAGTCATCCAGCCAGCTTTCATGCCTAAGGTGGAACTAGAACTCATCATCTTTCAGTTTCTAGTCTGGTGCCTTAACCACTAGACCAAATTGGCTTGTTGGGAAGGTCAGCTTTATAAACATTTGCAGCATTCCAAGGTCCTGTCTTCCTTGTACACCTGGCAATTGTTCAGAAATGCAAAGTTCAAAATATGCACCAACTGATATTTGAAATGCCTGTTAGCTGCAGTTTGTACCATTGAAATTCTCTTCGACTAAGTCAGACCTCTGGCCCATCTAGTCTCTATTCTGATTGGATTTTTTCCCCAAAGTTGTAACCCACTAATTAAAAAATTCTTAACTGAAGGTGGAACCCTACAAGCAAATCATTCACTTCATGTTTGCCACATTTATATATTATCCAAATTTTAGTAGAAAAAGAATGCTACTATATTTCTGGCCTGGTACAAATACAGGGCAAAATTGGTAAGGCTTTTTTTCACAATCAGAATGTTCTCCCATATAAAAGGTATCACCTTTGGTGCAGTGAATAATCTCAGGGCAAGAAAAAGATACAAATTGGAGTCGATGTCTATAAATAAGCTATGATCTCTTTAGCCTCTATTCACTGGAAAACAAGCTTAACACAATGAAGCCATGATTTTCTTGACTACAGTGCCTGTTTTGGTTTATCCTGGATTAATTTGAGACTTCAAAATATCTAAGGAAATTTGATTAAAGATAGAAAGAATTGCTAGAAATCATAGAACCAACCATATACTATCCTTAAGTGACTTCAGGTACTTTATCAACAGTTCTTGATAAATAAAAGAAGTGGAACAATTGACATTTTTTGGTTTAGAATATATATTAATATTTAATACTACAGAGGGTAGAAACTGGAGTCTCTAAAACATATATCCATGGCCACCCCTATATACTTTCAGGTTTAGCTCCAGAGAATAAGATACTTTTAGAATTGAAGTGCAAAATTTACCTTAAAGCAGATTTTTTTTTAGATCAATACAGGATGGCAAATCATGTTATTAAAGAACTATTAATTAGAAGCTTGCTGCAAGTTCAAAATGGCAAATCTCTCCAGCAACCTTCACTACTTCAAAGACACAAGTATTATCATGCAAGTTTTATAGTTTCTGATAATTGCTATTTATATCTCAATAATATCTTTATGAAAGCTTTAATATCAGTGGTATTTGTTACATACTTTTTAACTGCGCACAGAAGAGGGGATTGATTTATTCTCTAAGGCACCAGAGGGCAGGACAAGAAGTAATGAACGAAAGCTTATTAAGGGGAGATCCAACCTAGAAGGACAAATTTTCTGACAGTGAAAACAATTAATTAATGGAATAGCTTGCCTCCCATAGTTGTGGGTACTCCACCACTGGAGGTTTTCAAAAATAGCCTGGACAACCACGTGACTGGGATAAGGCTCCTGCCTTGAGCAGGAAGTTGGACAAGAAAACCAAGGAAGTCCTTTCCAGCTCTATGATTATTCTCTGTTCTGTGGTTGACAGAATATGCCTGGAGTTTCTTCATATTTATGTAGTGCAACCTTTATGAAAATAAATACACCATTTATTGGGCTTTTGTATGAGGAAAAAATATTTTAAACCACATTATTCTAGCAAAAGCATTTCAGATAAGTTACTTTGTCTAACCAACATATTGTATTATGTATGATTCATCTATATTTGCAAATGCAAAACCAATAGAATCAGATTGTTCTTATTTTGCCCTTTATAATGCATAAATATAAGCAGCATTAAGCACACTGTTATAATGGAACTGGGATCAGTACAAACAAAAGACCTCTATGTCATATATTATGTGACACATAGAGCTAGGCGGTAGTCAAAACGTAATAGAAACAAATACAAGGGGGGATAGTTGGAAAGGAAAATAAATATACATTTCAATAATCTTCCTGAGTAGCCCTATTTCAGACCCAGATCTGATTTACTTATTTTAAGGCATATGTAGAGGTGAAAATTGTTCTACAATTAGTCAGTGATTGATGGATCCAACTCTCTCCCAACAACCTGATCTGCAAGGTAACTTAATTACAATACTGAAACAGTAAAAAGAGATTCCATCAGGGTGCCCAAGTAATATTGATAAGAAAATTTATTATTTCATAAAACCGAGGTCAGATCAAAGAGAATCCTTTATTTTAGTTTATCTTTTGAATTCGTGTCCTTTTTCTGATTGTTTAAAAAAAAATTGGCATATATTTGAATCATAGATAATGAAAAAAAGGAACTTACTTGTGATAGGTGTAGTTAAGAAGTTAGAGGGAGGGGCTGCACTTCTGAGGAGTAAGAGGCAACTAAGTCCAGATGTTATGTGTGAGAGAATCGGGGGTGAAGACAACACATCCCTGATAAGTTTATAGCAGAGGTGTCAAAACTCGCGGCCCGGATGCGTCACATGCTGCCCACGCCCACCCCCAGTTTAGCGAAGGGAGGGAGTCACAACACGTCACGTAACGACAATGTGACGCCCCAAGTTTGACACCCCGGTTTACAGAATATAAGAATAGTCCTCAAATTACAACAGTTCATTTAGTGATTGTTCAAAGTTACAACGGCACTGAGAAAATGACATGGTCATTATTCACACTTAGGACCATTGCAGCAGCCCCATGGTCACATGATCAAAATTCAAGCACTTGGCAACTGGTTCATATTTATGACAATTGCAGTGTCCTGGGACCATATGATCACCTTTTGCGACCTTCTGACAAGCAAAGTCAATGCGGTAGCCAGATTCACTTAACAACTGTTGTTATTAACTTAACAGCTGCCGTGATTCACTTAACAACTGTGGCAAGAAAGGTCATAAAATGGGGCAAAACTCACTTAAATGTCTCACTTAGCAATATAAACCTTGGGCTCAATTGTGGCTGTAAGTCGAAGACTATCTGTATTGTAGGTGCAGATAGTAGTGTCCTCAATCTGGCAAGATTTTTGCCTATAGGTATGAAGCAATGTAGAACTTAGCTTGGAAGAATCACTCCATGTTCTTCTTGGTTTGAGGCCTGACCCTGCTTTAAAGAACCAGCAACAAATGCATAGCTTCCAAAATATGAGAATGTTACTTAGAATGTAGCCCCGTGTATTGTTCCAAATGCTTAATCAATTCTTTTTTTTTTTTCTGTGACTGCAAAGCAAACCCAGTCATATCAGAAACAATTGGGGCTTTCCTCTTGGAGACAGAAAGCATTATTACGTCAGAGGAAAATCCTTTCATTCTATTTAGCTGGCTCCTAATACAGATATAGATAATACATTTATTCTGCACAGTATGTGAGCTGTTGCTTAAAGTTATCAGCTTTATGAACTTCAGCAATCTGTTTAGGCTTGAGCACTGATTAACGTAACAAATGGACTAGTTTCTGCCCATTTCTTGCAGTCAGTTCAGCCCTACATGGCTATGCTTCTGCTACTTCCACTTTCAACCATCAGAAAGGAAAAAATAATAACATTGATGTATGTTCGTTGTAACTGCTATATTGGATATGGTTCCAAGATGGCATCATTTTGATATTGACCGGGGCTTGAAAGGAACTCTGTTGCAATTCTAGAAATCTTATTTTTCTTTAGTTCTCTCCAGGCTACACGTTGCATCTTCTTTCAGCTGTGGTGCAAATACAGTTGAATTTAAAGCAGAGGAGATAGGAGAAACACACCACTTCCTATTCCATTTCAGAAATTTATGCAAACTGGAAGTTGCATAATTGTCTAAGTTTGTGGAATTCACTACACGCAACCAAAATGTAGTTAAAATATTTGAAGAAAATGTTTTCTTTGGAACTTAGGTGTTGTTTTGTAACGGCTGTTTTCTGAGAGACGCTGTCTTGGACTACAGAGAAAATGAAACATAATTCTTATAGGTCAACAGGGTAATGAGCTTCAGTGATAGTTAGATCCAAAACAATCACTAATTAGTTGGTAAAACAAAGTGAATGGGGGGGGGGGCGGGCGGGATTAAAAATATGATGGAACCAAAGGTCTGACTAGGAAGGCAGATGACTGGAAGAAGAGAGAAGCGGATGGCTGAAGAAAACCAAGAACAGAACTGAGAAAGAAGGAAGAGTCCCAGGCTGAGAGGATGCTTGACAGAGGGTGCTTGAAAACTAGGAGAATGAAGAGAAAAGGGCATTGTGCTTATAAACACTGGAGTTAACAGAGCTTAACACTTGGTGATTTCAATGGGCAGAGGGAGAGAAGATTTAATCACGTAAAACACTTGAATTTCAGAAAGGTTTTTTTTAAAAGTAAGGAGTGCTGAACAATGGAACAAAATGTTTGGGTAGATGGTGATCTGTCAGGGATATACTGTACTAGTGAACTAGTTGATCTCCAAGGTATTTTTTCCTATGGTATTCTATAATTCTGCAATTCATTTCATTGTATCACCACTCTTGCAACTGGCATAAGGCAAAGCATTGCTTAGACAGAAGAAAAGAAAAATGCAACCCAAACATTGCAGTGAAATCTAGGAGGACCCTGGCACTCCTTGCTGAAAAGCTGATAGTAAGACATGACTGAGTTTGCTATGTTCCAAGTGCTTCACCTACAGCAGAAGTGTCAAATTCGATTTCATTGAGCGCCACATCAGGGTTGTGTCTGACCTTGGAGGGTGGTGCTGGGGCGTGGCCAGGGATGAGGATGGCCATGGTGGGCGTGACACAGGACGTGTGGAGGCACCTGTGGTGGTCAAGTGCTAAGGCAGGACTTCCCTGAGATCCTTCCTCGCTCTCATTATAATCTCCTCCCTCCCTCCCTCCCTCCCTCCCTCCCTTTTCCTTCCCTGTTCATTCTTTCTTCTTCCTTCCCCTTTCCTTATTTTTCCTTTCTTGCTCCCTTGCTCCCTTCCCATCTTTTTCTCTTTCCTCTTTCCCTTTCTCCTTTCCTGTCACTTCTTGCATGCTCAGATGCAAAAGGGAAAACATTTCTCCTTTTGTTTTATTTTAGTTTGTTAGATAGCCCTCTGCCAGCAAAAACGGAGCTCAAGGTGGTGGAGGGGGGGACGAGCTCCATTTTCGCTGGCAGAGACACTGTGGGCAGGTCCTTTGCTGTTTCCAGGCCAGCCCCACGGGCCTGATCTAAGCATCCCGCAGGCTGGATTCAGGCCACGAGTCTTGAGTATGACACCCCTGACCTACAGTCTTCTTGATGTTATTTTTATATATTCAAGGCTTCTACCCCAAATGTTCCTTATTTAACATATTGCTTTGCTTTCTACCTTAGTTCAGTTAGAGTTACCCATGCACTATTGCTCTATAGAATGTTGAAATGGCAATCTTGCAAAAAGTGAGAATAAGTAGAACTGTGACACTGGATGTTACTATTACACAGCACAGCTCTGACCACAAGAAAAAGAATGGCAGTAAATTAAATTAAAAACTTTTTAAAAGTATCCCTGCCCAAATTGTTATGTGATACAACTGGGTCAATTAATAACTCTTGACATTTAAAATAGTTGGGGTTTTTCAAATACTTCACTCATATATTCATTTTAACATCCTCTTCTAGACTAAACTGGAATTTCTGAAGAAATTAATCTTTAACTAGGAGTGAAATAACTATTGGCAAAGCACAGGAAGGTGTAACTTTATGAAAGGGAAAACCACATGGCTTGTGCTTGCCACATCCCCTTCATTAATGATCTTACTACATACAACAGGGAGTTTTAAAAGGGACTTTTCATTTGTGTTCAAATGAGAGTAGATAGGAGTACTCCTAGTCTTTCCCCCTCTGTATAAGAAGATTGAGAAGGATGGGGTTGGGGTGGGGGGGGGGGGGTGAGGGGAGAAGTTGGATGAAAATGACCTCTTTATATGTATGCAGATCCTCTGTTTAGGAATCACCCATCAGTTGCCTCCAAAATAGTTTAACAAAGAAATATTTATTCTGCAAATTTATTAGGCCACCCATTTTAATCTAGAACTTTTGAGCAAAAAGGAACATATAAAAATAACAAAATCAACAACAACGATAAAGATGCCAAGTAAAAATACTCAACTCCTGAGTTAACAAAAGATGAAACACAAATTGGGCTCTGTTAACATCCTGGTCCTAAAACATGAGGGAAATAATATTTTTTAAATGGCAACTTTTTTTAATAAGAAAAGGACTGATTAAAAATAAAGTTACTTAAAAGAGCACCAATCTATGTTTTCCCATGGATTCCACATTTAACCAGGAACTAGGTTCTCATGTAAGAAAAAAAAATATTTTATATGAAAATCTCATAACTAGCAGGCAAGACCACACCTTTTCCTTTATATAATTTTTCCAATAAGAACTACAGTATTTGAGCATCAAGACACAGAAGTGAGAAATTAAAACCAAATCCAAGCCCTTTTCTCATTCTCTTTGAGGGAGAAGGAGAGGGAGGGAGGGAGAGAGAGAGGGAGGGAGGGAGGGAGGGAGGGAGAGAAACAAAAAAGCAATTACATAAATGAAAAAACATTATCTGACTATAAAGAGATGTAAAATGATTAAAATCCTTTCAGATGCACAGACCCAGTGGCATCACTGATAATAGCAAGGTTTTGAAAATGTTAATCCAGGACATGCCCCACTACAGAAGGGAGTTGATTAGGTTAATGTAATGACAGTGACACAGATGCCATTGTAGATCCTTTGAAAGGATGTTAAAAAATAATACTCACTTTAGTGCCACCATAGTACGCTTTGCTGATACATGGTATTCTTTATCAGACTAAGCAGTTTATCATAAGATTATAAGATTACTGAAATGCATCATGCAGACCCAAAAAATACACAATAGATCTGAAAACAGTAGAGAGACAAGGTACAAAAAAGATACAAAATTTGAAGAGGAAATCCAGTGTAGCGCATTTATTTAACCTACCGAGCATTTACTGAATATCTTCTTTGGAACAATTAGTAGAGTTTTCTTTTTCCATGCAAGAATAGAATAGAACCAAATTGCTTTTAATGTACTCTATTATGATTTGAATTAACAAACCATATCATTTAAGCTGGTTTTGCTTAAATGGCTGCTACGGTACCACACTAGCTCAGAATTTTAGGATTCAGCATCTCATCATCTTGAAAGTACCAGATTGTAAAAAAACTAATTTAAATGGTAAAAATCATTAGGTTGGCCAAACAAAGGACACTGAACTGAATTAAGAGAAGGATCCTTTCACACTCTTTTTAGCTTCAGTGCTATAATGGAAAGACCTTAAATCATTTATTTAAGTAGAAATAATATCCTATGGGGAAAAGACGGCCTCCGTATCTCATAAATTTTATGATGGTACCTGCCTTATCATAATTCTTTGATGCCATTGCCAGGGCAAATTATTTCTGATACCATCTTTTGTAGTTCCTAGCTACTTATAAACCACTAAAAGATGTTGTGGGGGGAGGGGAGAAAGTTTTGAAATACTTAAATACGCAGTAGGACACCTAATAATTGAATAGGTTTTACCACACATTAGTTATTGCAATATATACTATTAAAAACACATGGAAGAAACCAAGAGAAGAAGAAAGCAAAATCTAATTAATATCAGCTGTTTATTAAAGGCACAGTTTTGCTTCCAGGAAATCAAACTACCCAAATGATGAGCAAACTTTCCTATGAAAAGATGTAATTCTGTCAAACCAGACTTAAAATAGTACTATCAAAAGTCATCAGTTCAGTTTTTGTCAACTGCATTAACGTTTACTTTCACAACCCTATACTTCCTGTTTCTTTCATTTAAATCGAAAGCCTGCAACACAGGAGTAGGAGTGCTAGTGCCCTTGCACAGATCTCACTTGGCAGGCATTCATCAAATTACAGGGAGTCCTTGACTTACAACAGTTCATTTAGTGACCGTTCAAGTTACAAAGCACTGAAAAATGTGACTAATGACCATTTTTCATAGTTACGACATTTGAAGCACGCCCATGATCATGTGACCAAAATTCAGATACGTGGCAACTGGTTCATATTTGTCCCAAGGTCATGTGGTCACCTTTTACAAACTTTTGACAAGCAAACTCAATGGGGAACCCAGATTCACTTAATAACTGGGTTACCAACTTATGAACTGCAGCAGTTCACTTAACAACTGTGGCAAGGAAGGTCAAAAAATGGTGCAAAATTCACTTAACAAATGTTTGTTACAGACAAAATAACCATAAAAACCATTTGTGAAAGTTCCCTTGATATGCCCTTAAAATCCCAAACACTTAATAGGTTCAAAATAATAGGCTGGAGTCAAGAATATCCCTGATGTAGTTAGACATAGTCAATTACAATATCATGTATCAGTTGACCAATCTCAGGTTACTTACAAGAAATTATTTTTAATAATGTATGCAAATTAAAACTACATTGAAATGTGACATGTTAATATCATAAATGAATCAGTGCTGGACATGCCAAACATTCTATTAAGTAAAGTTAAAGAAATGAAAAAAATGTCTTTCCCAATTTTTAAGATTGAGAAAAACAAGTCTAGAGCCAATACAGTACCCTTCAATTAGAGATTGATTAGAGATTGTATAAGGGAGACAGATGTAACACAGCATGCTTGGAAAATGCTAGGTTGAAAAAGAGGCAGAGCCAATCTTCCAAACTAAGAAAATTCTTTCTTTTACAGCCAAGTACACACAATAATATTGCTTTTTGTCTTGGCAGAAACAGATGACATTATTATCTTATAGATTTCCATAGTTTAATCTGCTTTGGTAATCGGGAAAATAAGATCAATTTAAATATTTATGGCTTCTGAGAGAAAAAATCTAGCCTGAATTCTAACCATGAGATAAAATTTATATATACCTTATATAAATCACTATAATAATACACCCCAACACCCAGGATGAAAGGTACTTCCTTAGATCTTTCATCTATCAGTTGATCCAAACTCTTTGTTTCCATCCAATTTTTTCATATCAGTATGTTTTCCCCAACTTTTATCGTTGAGTTTCCCCTTAAAGTCGATTTGGCATGGGAAAAAGGGTAAAAAGTCTTTTTTTAAACTTTCCATAAAGTTCTGACATGGTTGTTTCCGGAGATACGAGAGTTTTAGTAGATTTAAATCCTAATATTGACCATCCAACCAAAGGTGCTAAATATGTATATTCCAAAACTGTCCATATCAGAAGACCTGCTTACAGTATTTAATATTTGACATTAGGAAAATATTATGATATAGCTTTGGAATACCCCTCATTAATTGGAATTGCATTTTCTATAGAGATATTCTCAGAATCAAGGAATGCCATAGAAATTTTCTACACAAAGAATTTACTTTTTGAAAATATTTTACAGATACATAAACTGAATATAAATTAATCTGGAAATAATATTCATTTTGAGAGCATTCGGTTTAATCATTCCCATCTCTCAAAATCAGAAGTAAACTATATTTTTCTTTATATTACATGTCACCAAATAAGTTATATTTTTGACATATATGTACCTTAATGTTTAATTGATTTGGTGCAAATATGAAATTGATATTCCTTAAATGAATGGGTAACTCAA
Source organism: Masticophis lateralis (assembly GCA_030761175.1). Lineage (NCBI taxonomy): Eukaryota > Metazoa > Chordata > Lepidosauria > Squamata > Colubridae > Masticophis > Masticophis lateralis. The sequence goes on along the minus strand of JAUDYJ010000002.1, from coordinate 132,382,868 downwards.
TTTTTCACATGTTGGCATCAATTCTCCATCAAATACTCACCTGTATCTTATGTAAAAGAAGTTTGGTAGAAGTTTCTTGGTTTCTGGATTGAGGTGCTTGGCTCCTGCTGACTAGCAGTAGACTGGATTTCTAATAATCTCAAATTGCAGTATGGCTAGAAAGTCGAGTGAATAACTGATCTCATTGTGGCTCTACTGTGGAATTTAAACTCTTCCTACACTCCACAAAAAAGTGTATATAGAAATAACTGCTACTTTCCTTAACAAGCCTTTTTTGGACTCTCAATATCATATTTAAAGTAGATAACATTTACGTTTTTCTGAATATTACATGTATTCTTCCTCCTTGGAGCACTTCCGTTTCTATCGTTAAAATTAACAATATGTAAACTAACAAGGGAGAAAACTGCTTCATTATGGGGGAATTGCATCATTAATTATATAATTTCTAAATTGGAAAATATAATTCTTCAGCTTTCAAAGAACTTTATTTCAGGCTTGTCTACAAGCTAAGCAATTCTGCACACAATGTGTTTATATTATTAAACTTTTTTCATTGCCTCAGGTAAGAACTGCACTCTTTTGAAATGTGACTGGTTTTAAAGAGTATGAGTAAGACAATAAAGGTTTGCACTACTATATATAATTTGAGAATCACATGTGAAAAGTATTCTCATTCTCTTTGGTGTAAGATGCTTTCACATAATAATATTTGTTTCACCCTAACTCCAGTACACACAAGACCAACTAGATCTACCATAATGTTTCAAAAGATTGTGTAATAGTTCTTTAGAACATTCTGGCTGGATTGTTTGGATGGATGTGAATTTGTACACAAGCAACATTACATGTTAAATACGGTCCTTCTACTTGTGATAGACCTACTGCACTCTGCATAATTCATGGCTCTAATCGTCTAGCAAAGCTGTTTGTTGGAACTGAGAACCAGATTAACAAATGTACATCTGCTGATTTTAAGGAAAAGCAAACAAAATAACCCAGCAAGAAAACAGTGGAAACCTTGAAGGCTGAGAATCTTTTGCTTGCTGGAAACTTTTCTCTATTGTTGTACGCAGAAAGGCAAATAGTGTTCACATTGCTTTCTTGGTTATCCAGCTTTCCCCAAGTGATGTCAATGATCGAGTGAGAAGGAAAGCAGCATATTTCACTCTTAGGGTTATTCACTCAGCCATCTGTTTCCAATAAATAACCAATACATCCTCACATTCCTAGTTTGATACAGTGTACCTAATTTATTATGAATGAAAGCTAATTGGTTGGTTAATGCAGGATACCAGCCAACAGTTTTATATGGCTACTGTCTTCAATTAAGTATTTGTTTCAGTAATTAAGATTGGGGACACCTGTTGAGTGAGAAATGTAATCTCATGTATTTTAAATGGAGTAGATACTCTGATCAATTTTTCATGTCTGTTGGTGTATTATGTAGATATAATATTTTATTAAATAGATATAAAGTTATAAGAGGACTTTTAGCTTTTGTTTTTTTCATGTTTCTTCTTGAATTTTGTTTTCTATTTTTTCTTTATCTAGTTTTAACTGTAACTAGTAACTAGCAATTTACGATAGAAATATTTCATATGCAGTGAATTACTCCATTGGTTTAAGATGCTCTGAGGTTTATCTAATAATTTCCTCCTTAAAGGTAAAGCTGTAGAAAGTGTACAGTGGGGCAAAAAAGTATTTAGTCAGCCACCAATTGTGCAAGTTCTCCCACTTAAAAAGATGACAGAGTCCTCTAATTGACATCATAGGTAGTCCTCAACTATGAGAGACAAAATGAGAAAACAAGGACAAAATTGTTTTCTCATTTTGTCTCTCATAGTTGAGGACTACCTATGATGTCAATTAGAGGCCTCTGTCATCTTTTTAAGTGGGAGAACTTGCACAATTGGTGGCTGACTAAATACTTTTTTGCCCCACTGTATATCCCATTTGACTCAAGAGTACTGTAATATTTAATCATCTAAAAGTCTCCATATTCTTTCATTCTCAGAGCTTCATCTTAAATGACTCTTGTTTTCAGATATGGTGGAAAATGTGCCAATCTCTATTTCAACTTCTTACAAGATAATTTGAAAAATGAGGCATATATGTATATTCTCTTGCTTTTTTGTGTGATTTAACTATCTGTCGTCAGTTGCTGCTATAATATTGCTCAGCATGAAGCCACATATGTTTATCTTCTATGGTTTGGCAGATGCAAATTAATATAAAATAGCTTGCATTTGTCCTGTCATATATAAACCATTATCATGATGTAGTGGCCAAACAATTGGTATAATGGCCAATGTTTTCTAGAACTTTTTAAAATTTATTTTTTATTGCTTTTTAATTAATAACAAAAAAGAAAAAGCAGAATACAACAATAATAGTGATGGTACCTCAGTTTTAGACAGATTGGTTTTATTTGCAGGCATCCTTCTTTTGCTTATTTCTAAACCTCACCCAAGTGTTGATGCAAAGGACAGGATTACTCTATAGACTGGTTCCAATTAGAAACTCAAAACTCATTATCTGATCAATGGCAAAATGCTTTCCTCCCTCTTTCTTTCCTGAGGGAAATACAACTGATAAGAAGGACTTCAGCCATTTAATAGCTGAAACGTCTTCCAACTCTCTTCTTAACAGATTATGAATGGTAGTGTGTTGAAAAAAAATCTCCAGTTCAATTGGAAGGAGGTGTTAAAAGTGGGCTGAATTTAGAGTCCTTGCACTGCAGAAAGCAACACTGGCCTGACTTCCCACTGAATCCTCGAAGCCTTATCTCACTGTTCCCAAGGGAATGCAGTCAGTTTGGTGAGATTCTTGTAACATGGATGATCCCACAATGCTGCTCAGAAGACAGCACCAAACATACCATAACACGCAACAGGAGACGAATAAGTGGGTAAAGGCTGTTTTAAATTCTTTCACATTATTCTGAAGATTCAGATTACTTGCCCAAAATAGTTTTACCAGATAGCTTTTATAAGGCTAACTGTAGAAAACTCCAAATTGAAGTATAAAAATATCATTTCATTTCATTTTATCTGACAAACAAAACATCTGCTTGTGGGCTTATTATACATATAAACCTTTAAAAGGACTGTTTTTAAAAACAGAACTTCGCACATGTAGTGATTATTTAACATTCCAACAAGAACTGGTTAAGGCCTTCTGACCAAATAAAATTATCCTATTTTGGAATAAGACAAATTCCATTTCCAGTCGCTGACAAAAAGACTTATTTATTGAGGCACAGATGTTCCTTGCTTTAATGTCTACTCATAACTTTGATGTCTGGTTGATGTTATCTTTCAGTCATTATCACTGCTCTCTTTTATCTCTGTGTTTGTAAGATTTTACTGGTGTTCCCAAAGTGGCATTCCACTGGCTTCTAAAAAGGGCCTCCTGTGATTCTGAAGATAGTATGAAGCCACGAGGACTTGTACCCCAACGATACTCTGGTCCTCCATGAATCTGACCAGTTTTAAAAGCTGTAAAAAAATAAGTGGCTATAAACTGAATCCCAATTGGTCTGAAAGATCCATATAAACGTTTCTATTCTTTGCAAAGGAAAAAAAAAACTGCTGATGCTGAAGGAAAACCACAACAGGAGCAGTAGTCCCTAATTATAGCTCTATAAGAGGTGAACTTCACATGCACATATGTCAAGATCCATCTCATACCAAGGTGAGTTGGATATACTGCAGAATAATTTTCAGTGGCTGGCAAGATTTAGGCAGTGAATCTTCTAAGTGAACTTCTAAGAACTTTTCCAGCTTTTTTTTCCTTTAAGGAGAGGAATGGGTGCTTTAAGTAATTACACAGCTTAATAAACCTATTTTATTTGTTTGATTTATATCCTTTCTTTTCTCCAGGAGCTGAAAAAGGCCTATTCTCTCAATTTATGCTGACAACAATAACTCATTGAGCTAGACTGGACTGGGTGGGTGTGATTAGCTCCAGATCACTGGTACAAATTTAATGGCTGAGGATGGACCTAAATACGGATCTATCCATTTTAGTTCAATGGCTTTACCACAACATCCCACTATATTATACAACAAATGCAAAAAATGTTCCCCCATTTTTTGTGTTATTTGCTGAGGACCAATCTCTTAGAGTCTGTTGAGCTGTACTGTATGGACTTCTGGTTCTACTGATTATATGAAACTGGTCCTTACCATTATAAAGCAAGCATTACAGAAATAGAGCTGGTTAATTTCCTGATCAAAATAAGCTTGGTTCTCTACAAATCTCACATTACATTTTAATCACAACACTCAATTCCTAATAGCAATGGGCTTTTATGAACAGCAATACCTTTTAATTCAAGTTATGAATGCAATGCCTGTGGATTCAGGAACAAAAATTAAAATACACAATTCTATTTCTACTAGCACGTGGGTGAATTTTAGACAAGGAAATTTAGAAACATTTAGAAACAATAATGAAACACTGCTATTTCGCCAATGGAAATATTTGATGAAAAGTAGGATATGCATAAAGTTTTATTCAACATGGAGTGTTAACATTTAGTAGAGCTTTTATAAGGTTTTCTTAATTTTTGTCATCAAGATATGATAAAGTTGGTTTCATAAAATATGTGTATGCCTTACAAGCTTTGTATAAACTATACCTCTAGCAGAAAAGTCTAAAGCAGAAAGGAATTATTGAAAAGGTGGGCACTAAAACTCTTTGAAAGACAATAGTGTCTTTCAATATTACAATAATGCTTGGCATTGTTCACATATGCAGCATTATTGCATTAAGAATCATGGTAGATGTTGGTTGAATACAAACAACCTTAAAGTGGCTAATATAGAACAAAGTAGGGTATGATAGTCTCTGCTATGCTCCCATAATTGCCTCTTGTTTCTCCAGTTATGCATAAGCTTCCCTTTTCAGGATAAATACACAGTTTTATCACATGGGTATCTTGCAGGGGTGAAATTCAGCAGGTTCTGACAGGTTCTGGAAAACCGGTAGCAGAAATTTTGAGTAGTTCGGATCATCGGTAGCGGAATTTTGAGTAGTTCGGAGAACTGGTAGAGGAAATTTTGAGCAGTTCGAAGAACTAGCAAATGCCGCCTCTGGCTGGCCCCAGAGTGTGGTGGGAATGGAGATTTTGCAATATCCTTCCCCCAGGAGTGAGGATGGAATGGGGATTTTGCAGTATCGTTCCCCTGCCACGCCCACAAAGCCATACCACGCCCACCAAGCCACACCACGCCCACCAAGCCATGCCCACAGAACCAGTAGTAAAAAAAATTGGATTCAACCACTGTAGTGAGTGATATTCTAGGGTCACGGAAGGAATATCTCCCGGAAACACTGGAGAAAGTGAAGTAGTTTAAATTGAAGTGAAGTAGATGGTACTACTCTTCACAGCAAATTGACTAGAAGCATCTGATGTGCTTAAAACTAAAGACCAGAACTGTGGTTACTAAGCTTATTAGTTCTTGTAAGGTTATAAGGTTTTCCAACAGCAAGTCCAGATAAATAGTTGCCTATCCCTGGCCTAACAGTTTCTTAATTATGAAGATTAAATTCTTCAAACTCCAAAATTCTGATGAAATATGACTAGATCCTAATATAACTGCTAATATTAGGGCCAAATTACATGTCTCTGGAAATCAAAAGCAATTTTGCTGTATTCATTTCTTATACTATCTATTTAAATTCTTCTGAATTCTTAAGCTATTAAATATGAGCAAGGTCTATTTTTTATTTTATTTTTTTCAAAATTTCCTGTTCCTTCGTGTCATTCACCGCAATGGATTTCAACATTTCATAGGTTTCAGCTAATATGTACAATGTCAGCTCAAAGGGAAGGGGCATGTGAGGTCTAATTCCATAAGTGTTCTTTTCTGTTTCCATTTTGGTATGTGTTCCTTCTATTTCTAATAAGTGAGGCAGCCTAGCAATCTGGGAAGGAAGGCAGAGGGACTAAGTCTGAGCAGATTCAGGCAGAACAGAAAGATAAGATCAGTACTCTTTGTTTGATTGCAATCCCTTTAAATTGTAATAGAAAGGAAATTGAGGACTGGCATATGTTTCTTCCAGGTGGCATATTATAGGGGACAGAAAGCTTTGGTTCTTACAAACACAGGTCCTTTCTAAACCAATCGTGGAAAAATCCTTTAATGATATTGTAGCTCCAAGAGAAACAAGAGCTGCAGATATTTTGAGACATCAGATTTCAAGGCAGTAATAAATTCAATTTATTTAGCTCCTTCACATCGGACAGGTAGTCCTCATCTTACAACCATTTGTTTAGTGACCACTCACAGTTACACTGAAAAAAGTGACTTATGACCGTTTCTCACACTTATAATTGTTGCAGCATCCCTATGGTTACATGATCAAAATTTAAACACTGGCAACTGACTCAAATTTATGACGGTTGCAGTGTCCCGGGGTCATGTATCACCTTTTGCAACCTTCTTACAAGCAAAGTTAATGGGGAAGCCAGATTCACTGAACAGCTAGAGGAATTCACTTAACAATTATGGCAAGAAAGATCGTAAAATGGAGCAAACACCACTCAACTGTTTTGCTTAGCAATGGAAATTTGGGCCTCAATTGTGGTCATAAGATGAGGACTACCCACATTACCAAAATGTCACAAATATTTTAAAAACTTAAAAGAGACAAAAGTTGAACTGTTACAATGGGGGCTGATTTCTAAAGTTACGACTGTTGTCCATCAAGTTCATGGCACATTTTTCATTTATTTAATCACATTCAGAAAGCCATCCAACTCCATAGGCAGTGCAGGACATTAGAAACAGCCAGAACCAAAAGAAGAAAAGAACAATGCACATCCAGAAGAACAAACATTCCAACTAACATAAAATCCATGGCTTGGAGACAAAACCAATTTTCAAAGACATTTTAAATACCATGTTTCCCCGAAAATAAGACTGGGTCTTACATTAATTTTTGCTCCAAAAGATGTGTTAGGTCTTATTTTGTGGGAAATACGGTACTAAATGCACCCATCTGGCTGACAATCTTAACTGGGGCTTATTTTGGGGGTAAGGTTTATATTACAAGCATCCTGAAAAATCATGCTAGGACTTAATTTTCTGGTTGGGTCTTATTTTCAGGGAAACAGGATAGGATTGCAGAGAAGCATACAGATATTGGGGATGAAAGGGGTATTGTTCTGGAGAAATGGGCAGTGTCTATCCAGAAATAAAATAATTCCACAGACATATACCATATAATAAAGTAAGTTCAAACACTGTACTAACTAACAATAGGGTTGGGTTGGGTTGGATTTCATGAAGTCAGTCAATGTTTATTCAATAAGCTAGGCACAATATGTGGCCTCTGCTTTTTGTGTTGTATGATGCCAGCTAGGGTCTTTTCAGAGGTCCCTAATTGTTCAGGAAGAAACACAGGAAGCTCATTTGAACACTTGAGAACATATCCCCATGTTCTTGCAATATAATCGCCATCTAAAAATTGTGGTCAAGACCAGTCACAAAATTCTAAGTAACCAGAAAGTAAACTATTCCTTTCTTGAGTCAGCTTATCTCTTCTTTCTGTTTGTGTCGATGGCACACTTCCAAATAAGGTCATGAGTTATTGCTATTCACCATTTTATTTTCTAAGTACAATAAATAAATTGATGCTGGCACTTTGGTTGCAGAATGGCAGTATCCCATTTATTGCTGCTATTTAAACAAAAGAATATTGAGTTTAAGAGGGCAGGTGGACGTCTGTGTGCAAAAGGAGCCACCTGTGGTTACATTAGCTAAGAGAGGTCTTGTGATAATCACCCCAGATCTAAATTTCCCTCAAATATAATTTGGTTGGAGAAATTAATAACACTGCATTCCGTCTTGAACAAAGCAATAAAAGGTTTAACTGGACAAACATGAGCTCTACAGTTTGGATGTATCTCTACCACCGGACTTAATGTAAACCGTGAGTAATGTATCTATCCAGCAAAGGTATGCTCACCTCATAACAAACCAGATACAATCTATGTATTCAGGTACAGTGGAGGACAAAGTCCAAGATAGCTAACTTCTTGTTTGTTCGTCTTTTCATGACTGTTTCTGCACCTGCCTGTTCTTCCTGATCTGGCAAAGGTGAAGGGCTACTACATCCCTTGGTATACGCAGCTCCACCTGTAGCAATAATTTAAACTATTTTTAAACAGTCATAGCAACATCTTCCTAACAGACTGTAAAACAATTCCTGTCAGTGTTATAAACATTATTTTATCAACAAGCCGAATTGTACTAACACCCTTTATTAATTAATTAATTGTACTAACACCACTGCTGCTTTATAAAAGAGAATACTAATTTGAAGCCACTCTGTGCAACCAACAAGCTAGGCTCATGGACTCACCAAAGAGTCCTGTGTTTGTTCAAGGAATGTCCATTTGCATAACATTGTAGATATGAGTCTACAATTCAAACATAATTAACTTTTCATTAGTATATAGCCAATGGTTGCTGCTATTGCAAACCCAACAGAATAAAGCAGTTTCTACTACTCATTAACAGAGTTACACAAAAATTCCCTAAACTATATTGGTCTATAAAACATTATTTAGCACCCAGGCATGAAAATGTTCCAGCCCTTGATTAATACAATGGAATAAGAAATCCAGTATATGTGTGTACGTGTACACACACACACACACACACACAGAGAGAGAGAGAGAGAGAGAGAGAGAGAGAGAGAGAGAGAGGTATCAGTAAAATTATTAAGTCTTTTCTAGGACTGTTTACTAACCTGAAAAAGTATAGTTGATAAATATCATAAAATTGGGAGAGATAAAAACTGTGTTATTAGAAACTTCAGTAAAAATTGACCTTGCTGTATAATATAATGTTATAGACCAGGGGTGGGGACTATGGTCCTTTTATGGCCTGTGGACTTCAACTCCCAGAATTCTTGAGCCAGCAGAGTAAAGTTCCCCACCTCTACTACAAACTATGGACCCAGGATAAAGACCCTCAAGTATGTGCAGGGAGTTGAACTAGAAGTCCTCCAAAGTCCCTTCTAACCCTATTATTCTTTGTTCTATTTATATTTCTAAAATTTATATAGCCACCCAATTCATGGGATCGCGATGTATACCAGTACAGCCAAAGGAAAACCCAAATTATAATTAAAACCTCTGATATTAAGAACAAAGCAAACGCTGACATACAAGCAGCATCTCGTCAGAGTCCATCAAATGCACATTCCATTTCCCAAGACAGGGATCTTCTCTCATCCTGATCTAACACTTGGGGGAGAAACCAAAGCTTTCCTAAAGGCTAAACGTCTGTGGAGATTCTTTCATCCAGCTCATGGTTGTCCCAAAGGTAGTTTTGCAAGAGGCAACTGGACTTTTTGTTTTTTCTTTGAAGACGTTTTGCTTCTCAACAAAGAAGCTTCTTCAGGTTCTTCTTTATTTCCGAAAGGCTCTCTCGCGCTCTCGCGCTCTCGCTCTCTCTCTCTCCCCCCGCTCTTCCTCACTCTCCCTCCCTCTCTCTCTCTCACACACACAAACTGCAAGTCCTGTTATGCTGCCTCATCAAGGCAGGGATTGGGGTGTGATCCTGGGAGGAATGAGCAAAGAATGTTTAAAGTTGTATGTCTAGAGTATATTTTCCCAGCAAGGTCACCTGAGGCATGAAGACCACCCTAAATAAGCAGGCGTTTATATTGGCTAGCAGTGTTATAGGAAAATGCTGGAGTCAGATAGCCATTTTAGTAAACCTGAAAAGCCATCAGTTCGTACGGTGCAGGAAAAGGCAATGGTAAACTACTCCTGTGTTTTTAACCAAGAAAACATGAATAGAAAATATAAAATGATGGGACGAGATCGTGCCAGATGATGGGTCCCTCAGATCAGGTGGTGCTCAGCATGTTATTGAGGAGGAGGAGGTGAGGATCTATCAGAATACAAATGGTGTTTACGAAGTGGCTAGATTTAAAACTTTCAGGATGTCTAGTTTTTTTTTTTAATTTGATTTATATGCCGCCTTTCTCCGAAGACTCAGGGCGGCTTACAATGTGTTAAGCAATACCCTTCATACTTTTGTATATTATACAAAGTCAGCTTATTGCCCCCACAAGCTGGGTCCTCAATTTACCTACCTTAGAAAGGATGGAAGGCTGAGTCAACCTTGAGCCTGGTGAGATTCGAACTTACTAATTGCAGACAGCTGGATGTTTAATTAGGGTGCTTTGTCTGCAGAGCTATCCAGGCTCTAGTTGCTAACGTTGCCATACAGGAAAAGAAAATCTGAAGCTGTAAAGACGATAGTAACATGAAATGTAAGAAGGATCAGCAACAGGAAAGCTCAACACAGATGAAATGAAACGACTGCAAATTGACATCTTCAGCATCATCGAATTGGATCAGATTGAGACTGTACAATTTCAGTCAGAAGATCACATTGTTTATTACTCAGGACAGGAAAAGAAGGGTCAGCATTTCTGTCATAGTTAGGAAGGTTACAGCAAGGGCAGTACTTGGCTACAATGCAATCAGCGACCAAACAATATCATTAAACTTCATGGACAGTCCTTTAATATGACAATCATTCACCTTTGTGCTCCAACCACTGGTGCAGAAAAAGAGCAGATTGGTGTGTTTTATGATTGTGATTAATTTGAAATCGAAGGAACAATGCAAGCAAAAGGTGCTGCTTGTGATTGGAGTCAGGGATACCAAAGTTGGAGAAATGAAAGAGGAAAATTAGTTGGAGTGTATGGCTTAGGAATCCAAAAAGAAACAGGAGATCAATTTGTTCACGGCTAACACCATCTTCAAGCAACCAAAACAATCCCTCTATATATGGACATCACCAGAAGGAATACAGGTAGGATCACAGCCACAATTGAGCCCAGAATGTATCTTGCTGAGTGAGACAGTTGTTAAGTGAATTTTGCCCCATTTTACGACCTTTCTTGCCAAGTTGCTAAGTGAATGACTGCAGTTGTTAAGTGAATTTGGCTTCACCATTGAGTTTGCTTGTCAGAAGGTCACAAAAGAGGATCACACGATCGCAGGACACTGAAATCATCATAAATAGGAGTCAGTTACCAACAGTCTGAATTTTGATCATGACCATGAGGATGCTGCAATGGTCATAAGTATGAAAAACAGTCATAAGAAACTTTTTTCAGTGCCACTGAAATTTTGAATGGTCACTAAATGAACTGTAGGAAGTTGAGGCTCACCTGTATGTAGAAATCAAATCAACTATATTACTGGTAAAAGGAGGTGGAGAAACTCACAGGCACAATGTGGTGAAAGAGACTGGCTCCAGGTTGAAAAGGAGTGACACAAGGCTGTATTCTCTCCTTTTGTTTTTTCAACCTGTATGGCAAAAATATCTTAAGGGAAGTTTGACTGGAAGAAGATGTGTGTGGTTTTAAAACTGGAGGAAGAAACACCAATAACCTTCACTATGCTCTGATGCTACTGTGATAACAAATAATGCAAAGCAACTGTAAGCCCTAGTAGTAAATGTTAAGGAGAGCAGTAAAAATATGGGACTAAAATTAAATAAAAAGAAGATCAAACTGATGACAATAGGTAGAACAACCAGCTTCAGAACTCTGAAGATATAGAAGCAATGGATAATGTCTGCCTTTTAGGATCAATCAACTACTAGAGTACTGTTAGTAAAGGAACAAACAATCAAGAAATATGCTGCAGACCAGCCCTTGGTAGATCAGCCAAGAAGGCCTTGGAAAAGATATGGAAATGTGGTGCCTACAAAGATAATAATCGTGCAAGACACGATATTTCCTGTGGTACTGAATGGAAGCAAAGGTTCAACCCTTCTGAACTTTGGAATTGGAGAAAACTCCTGAAAATATTGTGGATGGTGAAAAAACAAATGAATGGAACATCAAACAGATCAATCCAGAGTTCTCACTTGAGGAACACGTGATCAGGCTCAAATTAGTCTACTTCAGACAATTTTTGCTAAGATCTAGCTCTCTAAAGAAGGCAGACATAGGAAGTGTTGCAGATAACCGGCCATGTACCGTGAAAAAATCATTAGGTGATAATGAGCATCTCAAATCGAATCCATAAGTCTAATGGAAACAAATGCACTGGCAAAAATGGTATTTGTTTTGAAAGTTTTCTCCCCTTCCTGAAAAAACAGTAATATGACTTTCTTAATAAATTAAGATAACTATTGTCCACTGCTGGTGTTATACAGGGATACCAAAGTATGTCCAATTACCACAAGTTCCACTGCATTCTAGACCAATTACAGTTTATGGATGGTCTTCAAGGGCAGCTCCATGAAGAACATATTGCAAGATCTAGGAGGAAGTGACTACAGCATGTATAGGCATGCTCAGAAGTAGGCTCTCCCAATCTAGAAACTACAAGTGGCACATAAGCTGTGCAAAGGCTCTCCAGTTGCCACTTGCTCTTCAAGCAAAAGCTGTAAATTCAGTAAAACACCAAATTGCATACAAGTTACGAATTGGGAAATGCAACCACCACCCAAAGCCAATGGTGAATAACTGCCAGTTCTGGGATCAGAGGGGCCACAAACCTGTAGACACCTGGTCTTGCTTTTGTTCCCTGTCTAGACCTCTTCATCCTCCAGAGCCTGGGACAAAACTTTGACAGCATCACCTGCTCTGCTCAAAATGAACCTCTATTCAGTTTGAAAAAGTCACTGATGAGCCTTTAAGGGAATGTCTGTAAACCTTCTCTAAAGCAAACAAATGCACTCTTTCATTTTGTATTTGACATTTATTCCAGTTCTTCTGGCACTACTTTTAAAAACAAATATAAACCTCCTTCTCAGCCACTCAAATATATCCAAGAATATTTTTAATACATTGCAAGTCATAGCAATTCACATTATTGAAGTTGAACAGTGCTCTAGCCATTATTATATTAATACTCCTGGTTAGGTTTGAGGCAGAGAAGCTAATACTATGAATGCCTCTCAATTCTCCAATGAATTCCACTGTTCTCCTCCAAAATGAAACTAAGAGAAATAAAAGTGTATATATAAAAATATACAGTAAAAGGAAGCAAAACACCATGCTTATTATTAATTTATTTTTATAGCATTACAAAGTATTCATGTTCTTTTCATGAAAAAGACTGAATACACATTTAATTTTATTTAATTCCCAGTAATTTCTTTGTCATGCTTCATATAATTTGTACTTAAATACATGTCACTAATCACATAATCACTTTGTTCTCCTGTTTGATCTGCAAATAAGCTGTCAAGATGTGGGTTAAACTATGCAGTGCAAGGCCAAAAGGGTTGCTTAAGTAAATTTAGCTTCCAGAATATCAAAATTCCTAACAGCAAGCAGACATAAATGTCACTGTTTTACATGGGATAAAGGCTGCTAGGGTTTTGCCAAGATATAATGTAACGCAAAACATAAATGCTTAATGATAGATAGATAGATAGATAGATAGATAGATAGATAGATAGATAGATAGATAGATAGATAGATAGATAGATAGATAGATAACTGAAAATAAGAAGCCACAAAAAATGTCTTATTGTGTGAGAATAAAAAAAAACAGAGTTATGGCCAAGATCTAAAGGCTCAAACAGATCAGAGGACACCCTAAGGCCTAAGTTGTAAATGGCTGATTCCTGACTACAGTGTTTTTTTCCGTTGAAGCACCTGGTCTACCCCAATATGGGAGGGAGCATACTGCTTCCCTTTCGCCTTTCAGAGCTCCAATTCAGGAGCCCTCAGGCAATCGCTATCACGACAACTATTTTGTATCAAACTTATATTTGCTGATAAAAGTCTCCCTTTATTTCTTTATCAGCAAATATAATGTAAATCTTCTCCAACAAAAGAAATTGAGCTTCTTTTAGAAAGATTAAAACAACTGTATTCACTTACAGATTTTCAAACCCACTAGCATAGTTCCAGCATGCTGAAATATACCTTGCCCTTAAATCAGGCCTTTGCTGCACAGCGATAATGCAAGCAGTGATGGAAATGGAGAAGACAGTGACCAAATGAAACTGATGCTTGCAGTGTTCAAATTTACAAATGTAAAGAAAAGCCCAAGGACTTGATGAAAAGTTATTATATACTTGTATGAGTTCTTCCAAGCTGACAATATTTTGAATCTTTAGCATCACTCAGATGTCCAGAGTGATTTTTAAACAAATAACATGGTATATGAAGAATCACTCCAAGAATCTTGCCCTTTTAGCTGTAGTTCTTCATAGAAATTCATAACATTGCAACTCAATCACATCTATAATAAGGGTGGGTTCTACTTACCTTTACTACCGGTTCGCAACACATGTGCAGAAGCGTTCTGATGACGTCGGGGTCGGTGGGTGGAGCCTCTTGCCAGTTTTACTACCGGTTCTATAGAACCGGTGCGAACCGGGGGCAACCCACCACTGATTTATAAACTGGCTGTTAATACAAATAAAATATGAAAGAAAAAAGAAGAAGGGGAAGAAGCATTTTGAAGCCCAGTAATAGTCCTTCAGCACACAGGGCCAACTTCAATTTCCTTCTTATTTTAACATGCATCTAGGGTAGCTATCCCATTCTGACATCATCAAGACATGCTGATATATGCTGCTCTTTCTTGCTCAACTGCCCTTCGTGCAGCCTCAGCCCTTTTACCACCTCCATTTTCCAAACAGAAGTAGAGATGGAAAATAACCCTGTCTTAAACAGCCAAATAACAGATGTCTCATTGGACAAAAGATCTCAAAATAAGCAAGGAAATTATATAGCCACCGCACAGATTTGATTTAAAGCTCTCCTGGGAAAGATGTAATTTTCATCACTTAAATCGCCATTAGGTAAATTTTATTTAACTACTCTTTTGGAGAAAATACACATGTCCTCCTTTCTCAGAATTATAAATCTTTTTTTTTAAGTTACTGATTATTTTAAAGATTAAATTTCATTTAAAACTTGGGAGTAATGATTTGATCACATTCTGTAATACCAAAACAGATATTTACTTCTCAAGTCATTATGAAGAAAATCATTGATAAACAGAGTATATTATTGGGATTGACAATGCAAAAACAGTTTCAACAGCTGTGATGAAAAGAAGAGCTGGTGAATGGATCAGTTCCTTGAAACTCTGCTCTGGGTCAAGGAGAGGGCTAAGATTATTCACAGCTTCAATAACTCTGAATTATTTAACACCTACTTCTAAATTTCTCACAATGTTTACAGAATTTTTAGGGAGCATGAAAACTGTACTTAAATTCCATTTCTAAAAGTATCTTCAAATCATTTTTTTTTCTCTGTCCTGAGTAGCAAAGTACAGTAACAAAATTTTATTTTCTCTAGGAAAAATTGATTGATTACCCTTCCACCCAAGGCATTTTTTATATTTACAAATTACAAAGGTGCTGCCATAGGAATCAGCAACATGCACAATGTCTTCCAAATCTATTGGACTACAATTCCCACAATGCATTGTCTGGGTTTGTAGTCCCAAACATTTTAGAAAATGCTAGCTTGTCCATTCTGGTCTTCAAGTACTGTGGACATTCTTTTTATAGTTCTTGCAATACATTTTACGCAGTTTCTCTTCCTGTCCTTATTCCCCTATCTCTATGATAGCAAATGATAATTTACCTCACCGCTGTAAAAGTTACAGAAATAATATAACTGAAATGCTTTGGACACTGAAAGTGCTGGATAAATGTTTGATATGCTTGGTTTTATAAGTCAACTATCGCTTGCTTGTTGCTATTTCAAGTAATATCACCTCACACTGACCTTACCTTACTATTTCATGCTGCCTTCGCTTCAGCTGCAAGTCTATGTATGTTTCCAAGAAGGAAACCTTCTGGACAGTTTGACAACAAGGAAAAAACTTGTCAGTAACTATTACACTATAACAGCGCTGTAATGAAAACCAGTAGTTTTTCAACTACAAGCAAAGTTGGACTGAGGAGGATAGGATGGCTGGATTTTTCATGGACAATCTTCCATGCATTCAATTTAATTTCTCTGTTTATCAGGCCACATATCTCCCTCCCCCTTCTCTCTCATTAACAGTCAGTGCCACATAATCACTACTGGATTGCTTTTGATTCGTACCCTTTAAATGGATGGTGTGATTTCAATAAATAGGATTTTCATTTGAAAATATTTACTTTTGCTTGAAAAACTCTTGGAGCTGCCTAAATATGGCAAAAATGGCACCGTTTATGGGAAAAATTACACTGAAGAGTCTGGATCCTTGTTGCTGTTTTATAAATAAAAGAATTCCTTACATTCACAGCAAGACTCAGTTAGAACATAAAATCCTTTTCTGAAGATACTTTAACAATACAGAAAGAGTATTCATAAATAAACCACTCTTCCCTACTTGCAAAGGCAATATCCCATTAGCAGAGTTTTGCTTATAATTTAGATTCCAAGCCAAGACATCCATAACATTCCTTCTAACTAAATACACAAATCACCTATAATGACTTTATTCCCTTCCCCAGTGCACGTTAAATATATCCAATAAAGAATGCATGACATAAATCAAACCAACATTTTAAACTATATGTTTAATATACCTTCCCAAATTTGACAGTTGTATCAATAAAATAATTCATGCAAAAGTAGGTTATTGAAAATAAAGCATTTGAAAGTTGCACATAAGTGTAAGATTGACAGTATGTTCGTATTTCAGTTGTATATTACTGAAAGAGGGGCTACCAATTGCCAAAGCAATTTAGTCAATTGCCAGTTGTATAATTAAATTAAGCATTTCCTTAACTGGTTATCCAAGTTCAGAATGCTAGTATTATAGCTTCTAGCACCATTTTTCTACTTAATGGCCCTCCAGATATCTTGAATGCCAAAACTTGCTAAGAGAATCAGAGGATTTAAAGCCCAACCTATCAAAAAACTCTGCCACATTGTCAAAAACTGTTCCAGAAAGAGGACTGTGTTGAGTGGGGGGAGGAATAGAAAATCTTGAGACAAGGGACGCTATGAGATGCAAAATTAGAACATTTGTTGTCAATCCCTTCACCAGAATACGGCCTCAAACTGAACACAGCTGTTGACTAAATTGGCCTTAGACTTCTGTAAATTCTCCAATATATCTGACGTCTCAGAAAAAAATCCCAGCCCTAATTCAAATAAGTTAATGCAGAACTATTAGGAGCAGACAAAGGAGCAAGTATAAAAACAATAAATCCCTATGGTGGCTTGGTTTTTATGCTGGATGTTTGCTCATATTTCGCCAATAGCTTCCTGAAGCACAGATTCCAATGGAGTTGTTTCCTGTGTTTGAGATCAGATGCCTCCAGAGTATAAAGGCCATGTTTACAAATTTAATATTTACAATCCAAATGTTCAAAGTGGCTGAAGTGCATGACAATGAATGAATAAACGTGTCCAATTGCATGCTTTCATTAGAAAGTTTGTGTGGAAGAACTTCCCTCATTTTACTTATTTGATTTATTAAATTTATATCCCATATTTCATTCAAAGTGCTCAAGAGGCATTCTTGCATACACGTACACATACAAATCATTTTTTCTTACCACAATAACAACACTGAACTGAGAAAGTGTAACTAGCTCAAAGAGAACCAGTGAGTCTCTATGGTTAGATGTGGATCAAAACTTGAATCTTCCTGCTCCTAATTCAATAGCTGAACTACTACAGAACATTAACTCTCTAATGGATCATGAATATCTGTACTCAGAACAAGGTTTGTAAAACCTAGCACTTGTATAGCACCTGAAATGAATTCATACCAATTCTGATAAACCAAAGAGAATATATAGTAGATATATAGTAGTAATATATAGTTCCAAAGAGAATATATAGTAGATTTCGACTTATGACCACAATTGAGCCCAAAATTTCTGTTGCTAAGCAAGACAATTGTTAAATGAATTTTGCTCCATTTTACAACCTTTCTTGCCACAGTTGTTAAGTGAATCACTGTTCTGCCCCAGCTATGGACCCCAAAGAATACAGCACACACGAAGTTTGTACAGAACTTAATTTACTAAAATAACTCAAGTCTTTTTCTAAACAAAGGCTGTTAATAAACTTTCTTAACAGCCTACAAGAAACCAAAGATAAAGTAATCACAATCTTACTAAGGTTGGCAGAAAGTCCAGAAGCAATTTGCAGAGAATCCAGACACGAAGTAGAGTGAACTAAAGTTGTTCCCTGCAAATTGCCTCAGTCGTTGTCCTTCCTTAAATAGGCTAAGGGAGTGGCCAATTAGCCCCAAGCCTTACTCTCGAGGAGACCTCCCCCTGAGAAACCACTCGAGCCTTTTGGCCACTCTGCGCGCCCATGCATCGAGAAGAGGCTCCTCTTCATCCTCTTCACTTAAAGGAGCTTCTGGAGGTTCTGAAGACCCTGCCTGAATCCCTGCCTCTGGCACCACATCTTCTTCAGCCTCCTCATTGTCCAACTCGAGTGCTAGCTGCACAGGCTGTTGGCGCAACACCACACCAGCCTCCTCACTGTCAGAGTCAGCTACAATCCACACAGGCCGCTGACGGGCCACAACAATCACTGTAGTTAAGTTAGTGATACATCGTTACATGAATCTGGCTTCCCTATTGACTTTGCTTGTCAGAAGGTCTCAAAAGGTGGTCACATGACCTTGGGATACTGCAACCTTCATAAATATGAGTCAGTGCCAAGCATCTGAATTTTGATGAACTGACCATGGGAATGCTGCAATGGTTGTAAGTGTGAACAATGGTTCATAAGTCATTTTTTTCAGCACTGTTGAAACATTGAATGGTCACTAAATGAATTTTAATTACATGACCATGGAAATGCTACAATGGTCATAAGTATGAAAAACTTATATGTGACTCATAAGTCACTTTTTCAGTGCCTTTGTAACTTTGAACAGTCACTAAATGAATGTTTTAAGTTGAGGACTACTATCTCCTTCTCAGAGATGGTAATAGGACCAGTAGGTCATTTAAGGCTGCAAAGGAACTATTTGAACTGGGAACATTCCGGTTCTCACAAAGTGGCACCACATTTCTCTAACTTCTGAACATTTAATACAAGGAAAACCATCTCCGTTGTTAGTGTGACAAGATTCAACAATATATTGCTAGCTATCAGCTGTAATAAGAGACTGTAATTTAATGTTCTTTGCCTTTTCAGTATCTCTTTAAAATCAGAGTTCAAATCTGCTGGCTCAAATTTCACAACCGTTAAATATAGGTTTTGTGGTGTGGTAGTTATGACCCCAGGAAGGGTTCATGCCAACAATGTTTATATAGTTGATAATCAGATCAGACAATCACAGGGCAAGGGTTTCTTTAAAAGAAAATCTTGTAGGTATCGCGTAGCAATTTTCAGCTGCTACCATCAGTTGCTCTCTGACAGGATGAAATTATCAGACTAAATGCTGCTTCATTCATCTAGCTAATACAAATGGTTTCCATGGTAAAACACTAACTTATACAATCAACATTCAATAACAATATTAAAGTATAAACAGGAAGAATATTGCTTAGAGATATTAATAGTACATTAATGCTCCATAGCCATCTCAGGGAAAGGATACCCATGATAAAATTACAGACATCAGGAAAGAGGCCAAGGCACATATTTCAAATTTCTAGTTTTGATCCATAAAATCTTCAGGCAAGAGAAAATGAAGTAAGTCTTCTGTCCAAGTTCTTTGAGGGCTACTGTGGTCTGGCATAGATCATACTGGGGTAGATGAATTTATAGTCTGATGTGTGGCAACACAGTTCTTATATTCATATTCAAAGCATATGTTTTGAGTATATAATATGATTCATATTACTGTTAATAATATGATTCGTTTGTTGAGTATATAATATGATTCGTATTACTGTTAATAATGCAGTTTACAGAAACAGATTCCTTCTCCATCCCAAGATTTAAAAGACTTCGCTACAAGCGATGACTATTGCTTTGAAATAGTTTATTTTCTCTTACACTATGCCACAAAATAAACAAACTATAAATCAATGACCAAAGGTCCAGATGAATCTAAAACTGATGCCGATTAATAACGGAGGGAAAAGGTAGAAGGGAGTATTAAAGGAAACCCAACAGAGAGTGAAACCACTTTTCAAAACACCCACACAGAGACAGCAGCTCCCGACAAGAGAAATGTTCTCTACCAAAATAAACCACAAAGATTCTTTTCATGAAAAATTAAAGAGTTCTCTATATGCAGATTACATGACATTTAATTTTAGGAAACTCTGCTGAAATGAAACTCTTTTGTGCATGATTCACAGTTCATGAGATAAATGATTAAACAATACACATCCTTTTAGATAATTTAATATCCTCCTTTTAACATGCTTAATTCCTTCTTGAGATATGGTTCATATATTACCTAGATTTAATTATTAAAACAGAAATAGAAACCATTATAAAACCATTTGTATCTTACCTTGGCATTGAAACCCTTGTTTTCCAAACCCCCTGCAAGGAGAAGGAGAAAAAAAGATAAGACTTAGAAATATATTTTGATATTAAATTAATACTGATCTACAATATGTTTAAACTTATTGTCAGAGCAAAATGAAGCTGTTAAAATCTCTTATTTTCAACTAAAAACAGGATTTCCAACCCAAATTCCTATATTTAGTTTTGAAGAAAATCTGTTTAAGTATTGCACAATGATATATCAATGTGATCTGGAAACATTGCGATGTGGTACACTTAATATGAGAAATAATGCAAACTATCTTATATTTGATACTGTGTGTACTAGTAGCTTAACATTTACTCTACTAACATTTACTAACATTTTCTCTACTAAAATTCTGCCACAGGAGAAAAAATATTTTAAAAACAGGCTACAATTTAGTCAAATGAAATCCATGTTTCCTTGGAAGGCACTACTTGATTAAAAAAAAAAACCCAAGTAATATTATTTTGACACTGTAATGATTCATATCACTCTGTTAGGATTCCTTTTGATAGTATGATAATTAATGATTAAACTATCTTTGCAGCTTTTAAAGTCCAAAGTATAAAAAGGCCTGGTGGATCAGCAGACTAAAGCATTGTGATTAACGTCGGCTGTCTGCAATTAATGTAAGTTCGAATCTCACCAGGCTCAAGGTTGACTCAGCCTTCCATCCTTTCTAAGGTAGGTAAAATGAGGACCCAGTTTGTGGGGTCAATAAGCTGACTTCGTATAAATATACAAAAGTATGAAGGCTACTGCTCAATGCATTGTAAGCTGCCCTGAGTCTCCGGAGAAGGGCGGCATATAAATTAAATTTTTTAAAAAAAGTATACCAATGTCATATTTGGCTACTGAATGATAATGTGTCTCATTCAGACTCTGATAACCTGGCATGCTCTAATTAAATTAGACTCCAATTCCCTTAGCATCTGATCATGGTTCAGAATTATGGGGCTGTAGGTCAATATATATGGAAGACAATGGACAGCTTTTCTAGGAAAGCTGAATATGAGCTCCACAAGCCAAGATATTCAATTATTGGGAGTTTTCCTATAATCTTATCCATCTTCTCTCCTTCAGAAGACATTTTTTCATACCAGACCTTCTGTTCTTTATATTCAAAAAAACAGAAAGCACTCATGTTGACACTCACATATGATCAGCAGTTGCCTTCGTAAGAATTTGCCATATCATATATTACTAAGAGAATTATAATCTTGAGCTATACACATATACAGAAGCCACCAGTCATCTATTGGGTTATCATTTCAGAGATATTTCCTTACTAAGCAGAGCAGCAGAATGACTTCCTACCAGCTTCCCCACTTACTGAGTTTGTGAGAAGCTGGCAAGGAGCATCAGAAATCACTCCTCTTTGGCTGACCCACGGAACTGCCTGCCATTTTGCTGGGAAGAAGGGGAACAAAGGGAGTCATGGACCATAAGGAAAATTGTACCCTGCTCCTCATCCTGATATGTCCTCAAGAGCCCCATCCCCAGGGGAAAAGAGGGTTCATCCACCCACTACCAGTGACCCCCCCAGCTAGACCTACCTTGCCAGCAGGCATCCGAGTCCCTCCCTCATCCTTCTCTCGCCACCCACTGCCATTAAGAGATTTCAAATTTTAGTCTTGGTTTCAAAGCAGCCACTCGCCTGTCAGACCTAGCTTCCATTCGATCGGATGCAAGAGTCAGAGGGAGGCAGGAAAGAGGGCAAAGATGTGGCCCTCCCATCTTTCCATATGCCACCCAACCGATAGGTTTTCTTGGGAGTGTAATTGGAAGGCATGGTAATGCTGAAGCCACTACAACTTCCATGAATTTCATTCTTACAGGAATCATTGATCCCAGCATTCTGTATTTTGGTTTAATTAAAAGTAACCATTTAGTAACAGTAACAGAGTTGGAAGGGACCTTGGAGGTCATCTAGTCCAACCCCCTGCTCACGCAGGAGACCTGTACTAGGGATTCGAACTGCCGAACTTTCTAATCAACAAGCTCAGTGTCTTAGCCTCTTGAGCCACTTAATCTGCCCAGTTTAATTTGAGTTACTTTTTTTTTTTAATTTGATTTATATGCCGCCCTTCTCCGGAGACTCAGGGCGGCTTACAATGCATTAAGCAATAGCCTTCATACTTTTGTATATTTATACAAAGTCAGCTTATTGCCCCCACAAACTGGGTCCTCAATTTACCTACCTTAGAAAGGATGGAAGGCTGTGTCAACCTTGAGCCTGGTGAGATTCGAACTTACAGTAATTGCAGACAGCTGGTGTTAATCACAATGTTTTTTTAGTCTGCTGAGTTACAACTTACCAGGCTCTTTTTTGGTTCAATAATTGCTGCTCTGCACTTTCCAATTTCTTATTATGTGCAAACGCGCGTGCATGACGTATGGTGATATATGTCATGACACAACATATACTTCCATAATTGGTCATTGATGTGTGAGCAGTCTCATAAAATAACTAAAGTACATAAATGTTGTCCTTAACCTGTCTCAAAAATAATACTACTTGACAACTCAATGATCATTATAAATATCTTGAGGTGTATGCTTCATAATTACTTAAGAGTCACTCTATGCCCAAACCTACTTCTAAAATATATTAAACTTAAAGCTTTTTATTAACCACAAGCTATCAGATTCTGGGTTCCTGCATCTCATTGGACCACGTCAAATACATGGATATACTACATATACAGATGGTCAGAAGGGCATCCTCTAGGAATACCCATAAAACTTTCTCTAAGCTCCATATTCCACTCAAACTTTGGTTAATGAAGCATACATACAACAGAATACAGAATAACAGCGTTAGAAAGTACCTTGGAGGTTTTCTAATCGATCCCCCTGCTCGAGCAGGAGATCCTATACCTGTGATGGCGAACCTATGGCATGCGTGCCACAGGTGACACGCGGAGCCATATCAGTGGGCACGTGAGCTCAGCTCCGGCACACATGCGCGTGCTGGCCAGCTGATTTTTGGGTCTTCTGGGCCCACCAGAAGTCAGGAAACAGGCTATTTCCGGCCTCCAGAGGGCCTCTAAGGGGGTAGGGGAATGCTGTTTTCACCCTCCCCATGCTCCTAGAAAGGCTCTGGAGCCTGGGGAGGGTGAAAAACGGGCCTATCGGGCCAACTATGCCATCGCATGCCAAAAGCAGGGGGAACGCAAGGGATTGCATGTGCATGCATGGGGGGGGAGCCCGAGGCACATACAATTATGGGTGTGGGCACTCTCGCGTGTGACCCCCCACCCGTGCTCCCCCCGCTTTTGGTATGCAATGGCAAAAAGGTTAGCCATCACTGTCCTATACCATTATGGCTGTTCAGTCTCTTCTTAAAAACATCCAGTGAATTACCCACAACTTCTGAAGGAAGTCTTTCCACTGGTTAGTTGTCCTCACTGTTAGGAAGTTTCTCCTTAATTCCAGATTGCTTCTCTCTTTGATTAGTTCCCAACCATTATTTGTGGTTGTATATGGTGGCACACAGAAAAACTGCCCTATATCAATTCCGAGGTTCAATTAATGGGTCTCTTTCTCCTGTCTTTTTAAAGCCAATAATGGCTTTCATTTTTTTAGTCTAAGAGTTTCTCTGGAGCCTATCCCTTGACTTCCACATTTCTATCTATGGCCTGAAAATCAGGTTTCCCTACTGAAGCTTTCATGAAAATAAAGAGATGAGAAGTGACAACCGACTTCAACAGCTTCAGATGGAAAAGGGCAATAGTGCCATTCACAGTCTCCTCTAAATGATTCCCCAACCTTCAAAAATGGGATTTCGTAGCTTATAAAAGATATAAGGATCATGCCTAGTGAAAGTTGTTATTATGTTTATAATACCAATTGTATATGAAAATGTTCTGAACTATCTGCTTATCAAGATCACTGACCATAGTCTCAGAATAGGCCTGCACTTTAATGAAAGAGGAGAAAGTTTCTAACAACTGGTATTATCAGTAATTTCATCCTTGACTGAGAGGAAATATATATATAGCTGACAAGTTCAATTGGCTTGGATAAGCAATGAAACTATAAGCACCCAAATGATGAAATACTATTGGAAAAATGGCTCTGTAAGGCCTAAACAAATTCTTTAAGTACAGAAAAATTTCCTTGTGTACCAAGATCTGATTTGTTCAGGCCACGATATTTTCAAGAATGGCTGTGCAAGTTGGACAGTAAAGGCACAAGACAAGGGGGGTAACCCACATGCCTTTGAGTAATAAACCTAGCAAAGGATACTGCAGATATTAGGGATTCCCTGATAAACTAATCAGTCAATATTGAGGAAATCTAAACTAAACTTTCCACAAAAGCTCGAATGACAAGACCAGCCGTCATGCTATGGACACTTCAGGCAAACAGACAGACAATTAGAGAAAAACATCTCATGCTTAGTTGGGTTGAAAGAAAATATGAAAGGGAAAGACTGGCAGGGTGAAGGGTTGGTAAAATAACAGTGGCCCCTGGTGCCATCCTAGCAAGAATCAGGCATCAAGAACTGAGCACAGTTCAGGGCAACCATTCACTGGGTCACGACGAGTTGACATTGACTTGACAGCAGCTAACAACGTAGGGGTCATGGGAGAGAGAAAAGGTCCCAGTGGAAGAGCAATCCTGTGTCCAAGTAAAACAACTGCAATCCCACTGAGATATTTAACTTAGTTAAATCCAGCTGCAAGGAAGAATTTTTCAGAGACCACAGAATGGTAAACAATTATGTTTCCACAGTAAGGTGGAGATTTCATATGTGCAAGAGGCTTCTGTCGGCTTTATTTCTGTGAGCAAACTGTAGAAGTTTAAATGTAGATTATCAGTGTCTATTAATGTTACCTATCAGTAACTAGGACCACACATTTTTGACTTCAATATTCTTTTCGGCCACTTTAAAAAAAATCCTTATTTCCGCAAACGTTAGCAAGCTCTGAAGGTGCAAACAATAAGGCTACAAAAATATCTTTACTGATGTTGTTAAAAACAGCTGTTAGCCCTTACCACAGGGTCGAACTTAAGCTTTTAATAATAAAACATGATTTCTACCCACTGCCTCAAGGCAGTAGACTTAAATTTAAAAAATAATAATGTGTGCTTATTGATTACCATTTCTGTAATGTGCCTATTTTGAATACCGTTTCCCCCAAAATAAGACACCCGCTGATAATAAGCCCAATCGGGCTTTTGAGCGCATGGCAATAAGGCCAAGTGCTTATTTCAAGGTTCAGAAAAATATAAGACAGGGTTTTATTTTCGAGGAAAAATGGGTACAAATAATTCAAACAAATAAAAAAATATTCATTGAATACATATTTAAAAATAAATGTAAAAATATTCAACATCTAAGGATTACCCAGAAAAAATAGCCAGCATAACCTATTAAAATCACAGATGCTCTTCTTTTAGTCCAATAACAACATATTTGATAAATATAGGTAGTCCTCAATTTACAACCACAATTAAGCCCAAAATTTCTGTTGCTAACCAAGATAGTTGTTAAATGAAATTTGCCCCATTTTACAACCTTTCTTGCCACAGTTAAGTGAATCACTTGCAGGACCGCCTACTACCACCAATAGCCTCCCATCGGCTGGTACGCTCTCATAGAGAGGGGCTCCTCTGGGTGCCGTCAGCCAAACAGTGTCGGCTGGCGGCCCCCAGGGGGAGAGCTTTCTCTGTGGGGGCACCTACTATCTGGAACGAGCTCTCCCCGGAGATACGGAGGATCCCGGATCTGTGCACCTTCCGCCGCGCTCTTAAGACCTTTTTATTTCACCAGGCGGGCCTGGCCTAACCTCTCTTCCTCTTTTAGTGTCTAAATTTTAATCTGTTTTAAATTGTGTGGGGTGTTTTAATTCTGTCTGGGCCAAATTTATTTTATTTTATTTTATTTGGGCTTTTAAATTTTGTATACATGTATTTTTATTGTTGGCTGTTCACCGCCCTGAGTCCTTCGGGAGCAGGGTGGTATATAAATCTAATAAATCTAAATCTAATCTAAATCAGTTGTTAGGTTAGTAACACGGTTGTTAAACGAATCTGGCTTCCCCATTGACTTTGCTTGTCAGAAGGTCGCAAAAGGGGATCACATAACCCAGGGACACTGCAACCGTCATAAATATGGACCAGTTGCCAAGCATCTGAATTTTAATCATGTGACCATGGGGATGATGTCATGATTGTTAACTGTGAAAAACAGCCGTAAGTCATTTTTTTTCAGTGCCATTGTTATTTCAAATGGTCACTAAACAAATGGTTGTAAATTGAGGACAACCTGTACTACTGATTAACTGAAACATACTATTTACATAATGATTGCTAGCATCCTTGATAAATTGTTGTAATTAAATGTCTTCTGAGATAAGATCTTCTAATTCAATGGGCAGATATTTTCTCCTATGAACCTTAAAGAAAGCTTTGAAGAATATATATATATGACTTCTTCGCTGCTAACACAGAAACACAAGTCAAAGAGAGGGAAATAAGGACTAACTAAAGCAACCTGCTTCAAAACCATGAAACTCACCAACTTTGAGCTCAGCATATTCTCTGTTTCTGTCTCTCATTCTCTTTCTCTGTCTCCCCATTTAATCTATTTGCTCCAAGAAGAGAGGCAGAGCTAATATAAATACTACTTTGAGCTTGTGAAGTAAAGGTGGAGTACAAATTTAGCAATATATAAATCAAGTTGTACAAGAAGAATTTCCTCATAATGTAACATCAAAGTACTATAGCTTTTAAAATGCATTGATTATCCCTCTGTACTTGACAATACAGTCAATGAGCCTTGGTGGCGCAGCAGCTTAAGTGGTGTTAAAGTGACACCAGCTGCCTGCAATTACTGCAAGTTCAAATCTCACCAGGCTCAAGGTTGACTCAGCCTTCCATCCTTTCAAGGTAGGTAAAATGAGGACCCAGATTGTGGGGGCAATAAGCTGACTTTGTATTAAAAAGAACACCGCTTTGGGGGGGGGGGGGCGAAAGCCCTACTAAGCAGGTATATACAAAAGTATGAAGGCTATTGCTTAACGCATTGTAAGACGCCCTGAGTCTCCGGAGAAGGACGGCATATAAATTAATTTTTTTTAAAAAAACGAATAATTTAACTTCTGCATAACCCTTTCCTTTCTTTCCTGTTCCCAGGTCTCAAATCTCTGGTCATTTTTCTCCTTTGTGATTTTTTTTTTACATCCATGTATATAAAATAGGGACATTTTTCCTATTTTCTTTATTTTTAGTTTCTTCCCACTGCCCAAACAGGGTATTTTCAACAAGTATACAGAGGAGAAAATTTACATAGCCAATAATAAAGCAACCTTTTCTCTCTTTGAAATCTGTTGTATTTAGAAGTGTTCAGTGATTCTTGTAGGCTTTCCCCTAAGGGACAGATTCTACCTTAATTCAGGATGTTCAGATATTCTGCCCAGGATATTTTGTATTCTGATTCTACTAGACAACACAGTTACAAATCTCTAGGATACAAAGTTTTAACTGTGTATAACCTATAATGTACTAGTTTTCCTTGAATGTACTGTACATATGAGAAAATCCAATCTACTCCTGTTTTTATCATCTTTAAAAAATATAGATCCCAATTAATTCAGACCAAAGTACCTGGCTTTGAAGAGAACAACAAACTAGACAATCAGATTTTAGCTTAATGTCTTAGCAAACCCTGCCTATATTTACTATTCAACATGTTAAACCAGGTTATCTGAGGGACCGTCTCTTGCCGGTCACATCTTCCTGACCCACCAAAGCAGGGAGGCAAGGAATGTTGTGGGTCCCATCCTCTAGGGAGATACACCTGGTGGGACCCAGAAGAAAGGCCTTCTCCATGGTGGCTCCCTCTTTCTGGAACATCATTCCTCCAGAGTTTAGAATGCCCCCCCACCATTCTAACACTCTTCCGGAAGGCGCTGAGGCATGGGGAACACAAAGTGGGATGGAGTCCATTGGATGGCTCGTGTGATGTGTTGTCGCTGTGGTGGGTGGTGGGGGTTATTTTATTATCTATGATTCTCTCTTTTATTGATTTTATTGTTTTTATATGATGTTTTTATATTTTTGTAAGCCACCTTGAGTCACCATGTGCGAATAGGCAGCAATATAAATCTCATAAGTAAGTAAGTAAATAAACAAACTATGATTAAGCATGCAAACACAGCTATTTTTTGGATGCTCACACACAATGGAGTAAGAACCACTCTGTTCTCTACTACTATTTCCTAAATTCAAAATGTCTTCAAAGAAATCGTTCAGAGAGTACCACTATCTTCAATGCAAGGTGCCTTAAGTTAGTTTAAACAAGACTACATCTTGGAAACTCTACTTTTCAATCATCTTTCAATGCTTTTGTATTGAGCCCGCCCTTAGATAAACAAACTACCACATGTAAGTACTGTAAAAGCAAGATGATCTGAATGTAAATTGTTAGTGACACGTGAATACTTAGTCATGTTTTGCTAACAAGATGAACACATCTTGGAGAAGGAGAAGTATGCTGGGTCACTTACATGATTGAATCCGGACTAAATTTCACACCCTATAAAACCATATAGAGTACTGTACAAGGTGCATCACTGCTTTTGATGGCTATTAGTTAAACTAATTTAATCTGGGTGCAATCCATGGTTAATCAACTAAAATACAACAATCTATATAAACATATTTAACTGCATACTTCACCTAGTTTACATGATAAAAGTTTGGGATTAACTAATAAATATTATTTTCTGACTTCCCAGTGGAATATATTACCTGGTTTGAGGTTTGCTATGTGAAGAGTTTTGTCTCACTTGTACTCTAAGACCTTAATAAATCTTAAGAATTCCTCCTCCCCCCAAATATATATGTATAATTCTGAATACGTATGTAAAATACTGAAAGTATTTTAAATCCTCTTTCCATCAAAAGTGAGTGCAGTAACAGAAACCCAGTGCAGGTCTTCACTGACTTCATTAATAAAGACAAAAAAAGGCCACAATGCTTGTTTGGCAATTGCCAAATCATTTGACTTTAAGAAAAACCCAGTTATATATACTTCACAATGAATTTGATGAAGATCCTAAATATATCACACATTTATTTCCCCATAATAAAAAGTGTGTACATGCGTATGTACATAGACATAAACCCCAGGGAACTTCAAGAGTGAAAAGCTACCCTGTAGGAAAGCAATAGCAAACTATTCTGAACTGTTGCCAAAAAAACTCTACATGCATTCATGTACTTATCAGAAGTTGAGTTGATCTCAATTTAAGGGGGAGAGAGAGAAAACACCTAGACAGAGAGAAAATGCAGCGGGAACACACACACATGCACAAACACACACACACCACATTGAAATTTGCCATACAATGCATCAAGAAACAGCATGTGGGGGCCCAATATCTAATTCAAATGAGAATAGCTCATTCACTGATTCCAGTGGAACAGCCTACTTATATCTCACCTGCCTGCCAAATAACTTCAGTTGGGGGGGGGGGTTCCAAGAGCAGAGCTTTCTCTACTGAGCTGTGGTGGCGCAGTGGTTAGAATGCAGTACTTCAGGCTAACTCACTGCTCACTCCAAGAGTTCAATCTTGACCAGCTCAAGGTTCACTTAGCCTTCCATCCTTCCGAGGTTGGTAAAATGAGGACCCAGATTGTAAGGGGGCAATAGGCTGACTCTGTAAACCACTTAGAGTGGGCTATATGAAGCAGTATATAAGTCTAAGTGCTATTGCTATTGCTACTATGGCCCCCGCCCTTTGGAATATTCTCCAACTGGAGGTGAAATTTGTCCCCACGCTCCTGGCCTGCCACCTAGTCTGGGGCCCTGACAGGGGCCTCTTACACTGGGGAGGGCTGATGGAGAAGTTCCCCAACATCAGCTTTTCTATTTAACTCTCCGAATTTTCAATTGCTTTATCTTTTTTTTTTTTTTTACTTTTTATGATATTTAAACTTCTCAGTTGCTGTATCAGTAAGATGAGTGGCATAAATATTTAATAAATAAATAAAATAAAATCTTCACTATCCTAGGCCCCAACACGCGCACACACACACACGGTCAGAGGCACCTTCACATGCTCTTCTTCCAATTTGAAATATCATATGCTATCATCTGTCAGCAATGTCCCTCTGGATTCTATGTAGGTCAAAGGGAAAAAAATTTGCAGAAAAAAATTAACGGACACAACTTTGACATGAGGATTTCAAAACAGTGTAAAATCAAATCATTTTCATTTTCCAGGGCATGCCAGCGCAGGACACACAATGTATTTTTAACAGATTGTAATTGGTAATTGGTAAAATACTTGTAATCTGTCTGACATATAACCTGTATTTGCATAACTACTCTGTCTTATCCTTTCTTCCCTCCTGCCTCACTCCAAATTAACTCCTACATCTGTCTAGATTCTAAATGCTCTATGCATCTTTTAAGCTTATGAGTTTTAATAAAATATCTTAGCAAGAAGAGGTGCTACAAAACTCTTCTTGATTTCCTTCCACCCAGACTAGCACAGGTCTTCTTCTACAATGGCTATTAAGAGTACGGAAGACCTGTGGCATCTCTCCTCAGTATACACAGCCAAACAAATTAGGAAGCCTCTATGTATAGTCTGTTTAATGTAACTATCTTAATAGGATTCCTGGCTTACTGTTCTCAAAAGAAGCAAGAAAACAGAAGAGTTTTCAGATTCCTGGCTTACTGTTCTCAAAAGAAGCAAGAAAACAGAAGAGTTTTCAGATTCTGGCTTCTTTAAGAACAAATAATCATGAATAGAACTCTGATTCATGTAAGCATAGCAAAAGTGATTGGTACCCAATGTATCACCAATTTTGTGTGAGGATAATAAACCACAATTAAAATTAAGAAACTTTCATTCTGCTCTTTTAAATACAGAATGCTCAGTTATTAATTTATACTGATATTAAAAAGAAATTAACCCTTAGTTTCATTGTTATAATATGAAGACCTGACCTCCAATAACTATTAATTAGTTAAGAACTCTGTAAATGAACATGATGAAGAGTAAAAGCCGAATGGCAGCTGATAAATTAGACACAAAACTATGCATAAATTGATAAATCTGCTATTTTTGTCTTTGTTTAAAAACAGAGCTGAAGGACTTGGAATTTAATTGAAACAGGAGCAAGGGAATCCATTTTTTTCACAATGTCATTTTTACTAGTTATCAACACATGGAGTGTTGTAAATTGGTTTTTCAAGGAAATACAGATGCTGCATTTTTGCCCTTTCAATAAAAAGAGAGGCCTGTTGGTTTCAAGTAACTTCTGGGGTTGAAGTAGGAGAGATTTTAAAATTCCCCGAATATGTTTACTGTTCTGATCCAATTCACAAATCCACCACAGCTATTTTTAAGTTTTAAAAAAATGATTATAGGTCTTGCTTTTATATTGAGCCTCATTAGAACAAGAAATGAGATAGCAAGTCGTGTTGCATGCCCTTTAAATTCAGTAAAGTGATTATATACTTTGATTTTTCTACACTTAGGATAGGATGTGAATCCATCAAGAAACATACATAATTCTTATAATGAAAACATGAAACTATGGAGACTATTGGTACAAGCTCCAGTTTATTACAAATCTCAAACGTCATTTTATTATAAATCTCATTGTCATTATTATAAATCTCAACTGTCATGTAATTTTTTAAAATTTCTATCCTGCCTTTATTATTTGTACAAGTAACTCAAAGTGATGAACATATCCAACACTTCTTCCTCCTCCTATTGTCCCCATAACAACCCTATGAAGCAGGCTGGGCTAAGGGAGGATGACTGGCTCAAAATTACCAGGCTGGTTTTCATATCTAGGGGAGGACTAGAACTCACAGTCTCCCAGTTTTTAGCCTGGTGCCTTAAGCACCAGATCAAACTGTCTGTCATGGCTTCATGGTTTATTCCTGACTTTTTTTGGGAGGTGGGGAACAGTTCTGGGTTCTGGCAAAAGACACTGAGAAAAAATTATATAAAAACTAACTCAATGAGCTATGATTGTTTTGATAATTTCCAGGACCAACTGATTGAAGAGTCCATGGTTAAAAACTCAGGACTTGGTGTTATATGCAATTACAACCTATGAGTACCAAATAAGTGTAATCAATAAATGCATGAAATGAGACATAATGGTTAGGATCATACATATTGTATCTAGTTCAGTGGTTCTCAACCTTCCTAATGCCGCAACCCTTTAATACAGTTTCTCATGTTGTGGTGACCCCCAACCATAAAATTATTCCTAAAACCACTGTGGTCTTAGGCAACCCCTGTGAAAGGGTCGTTCGACCCCCAAAGGGGTCACGACCCACAGGTTGAGAACCCTGATCTATTTAGTTTGTAGCTCAGTATGTTTTTATTTAAAGGTAAGGTTATTTATTTAGGGACACAGTGGCTCAGTGGCTAAGATGCAGAGCTTCTCGATCGAAAGGTCGGCAGTTCAGCTGTTCGAATCCCTAGTGCTGCGTAATGGGGTGAGCTCCCGTTTCTTGTCCCAGCTTCTGCCAACCTAGCAGTTTGAAAGCACGTAAAAAATGCAAGTAGAAAAATAGGGACCTCCTTTGATGGGAAGGTAACAGCATTCCGTGCACCTTTGGCATTTAGTCATGACCACGGCCACATGACCACAGAGACATCTTTGGACAGCGCTGGCTCTTCGGCTTTGAAATGAATGTGAGCACTGCCCCCTAGAGTCAGGAACAACTAACACATATGTGCGAGGGGAACTTTACCTTACCTTTTACGTTTTTATTTATTTACATTCCAATTTTTTTCAGGGGGATTCAAGGCAACATATGTGTGAATCTCCCCTAATGTTTTGGATATAACAACTATCCTAGGGTTAGCTGGACAGAGTCTGGTTGTCCAAGCATTACCTTGCAAGTTCCATGACAAAGACTTGAATGTGAACTGTATGTTAGCATGCTATGTCAACACTGTAGCTAGTGAGAACTGAAAGCTTTTCATTAAAGAGCAACACAGATCAGAAAGAAGAAGGGGAAAAAGTCTCTAAAGGCCAATAATAAAGCAGATGAATGGGCTAGCTAGACAATCAATACAGAATTCAAGTAGAGCATGAAAGCGCTCTAGTTTTGAGGTGGGGACGGGGAGAATTTCTTTTACAAAACTACAGCTGGAAGTCTCACTTGCCAGTACACAGTAGTTGTGTAAGTTTTGTATAAATAAGTTCTCCGTTACATAAACAAGCAATCACATTCATGTCTAGCCCATGGTTAGCTCATGATGCAATGTTCTGCCCATCACACTATGTAAAGTAAACTGTGGATTAATCAGTTTGAAGTATGTCATGTGAATGTGGCCAGAAAGTCTATGTCAGGCAGAAGTGTCTTCCCCCAAAAAAGTATGGATCTAAGAAAGAAATTGTTAGGAAAAATACTTAAAGGAGGGTTGTTGTTTTTTTTGCAAGGTTCTCATTTCCATGTTTCCACTGTATTTCGGAAAGTAGCGATGTCCTGAATTTGAATATGTGCTACTATTCATAGAAGTCATATTAATGGTATTATTACTTATATCTTTTTTTCAGCCTAGATTAGTCTTTTGGGCATATTAGTACAATCTCTATGTTGGAAGAAAAAATTAATTTGTGTCTGATGTGATGTCAGGGACTCAATAAATTTTTCTCATTAATTTAGGAAGTAGTGCTGAACAGTTGTTACTCATCAGTATTCCATACCAGGAAGGGGCAGATAAAGGGAATAATGCTTATCAACCCCTTATGAAATGAATTCAGTTCAATGGATGAACAAGATAATCGTGGGCAATGGATGGCAAAGTATTTTTACGAGCAGAGAGCAGATGTCAGTTTCTCCATCTTAGCATGTCAGCCAGTACATGAGTGGAAGCAAGATGAGGAACCTACAATTTTCCAGATGTAGAAAAGTATCTTTTTTTACATCTGGTCTTCTCTTACAATGGCTTCCTGGCAATTCAAACCATGATATAGTGACAAGGGATGCAAAAAGGTGTGTAGTTCAGCAATATATGAAGGGCTTCGGGTTTCCCATTTCTTCTAAAGAAAGGAGTTGTTACACAGAAGGGAGGGACCCCAAATCATGTTTCTCAACCTTGGCAACTAGAAGATGTGTGGACTTTAAGTTGCCAAGATTGAGAAACACTGATTTAAAGGCTAGTAAATCAACACAACATACACATATCTCCTTTGGAAGGCACATGCTAGGTCATGCACATTACCAGGTCAGCAAAGCAACAAGTGAGAATATAGACATAACAGCTTCTTCCCTGGGATATACTGTAATTGCCATCCATCCATCCATCTCTCATCTCTGTCATCTGTCTGTCTGTCTGTCTGTCTGTCTGTCTCATCTCTCTCATTTGTCTGTTTGTCTACCTGTTTGTCTATCTGCCTGTCTCTTATCTCTATCATTTGTCTGTCTGTCTATGTTTGTCTATCTGTTTCTATCTATCTATCTATCTATCTATCTATCTATCTATCTATCTATCTATCTATCTATCTATCATCTACCTACCTACCTACCTACCTACCTAATCTCTATCATGTATCTATCTGTCTATCTAACTATCCTGGGGAAGCCCAAACACACTGGCAACAAATGTTAGAAAGGTGCTCTCTTTCAAGGGTTATTATTACACAAAGATCCCTTTCTCAGAAAGAAGGAAGAGAGAAAATGTCTTTTACAGTAAAAAAAAAAAAAGTCAATTCGTGCTGATAGTTATGGACCTGAATTTGTGTGTGTGTCTCTAGTGCAGAAGTGGTTCACAAATTAGCTTCATTTTCTGATGTGGTCAGTGGGAGTGGCGGAGCTGACACAGAAGGATGATTTCAATGCAGGAAGTGCCTTTGAGAAGGGTGAAATACTGTTTAATTATCTCTCCAGAGCGACCAGGCAACAAGGATGCCTTTCTAGCAAGCTGGAGGAGCGCCCAAAAGCTTTCTCAATGGAAGTAGAGATGAATATCTATCCCCACAGGTATGCAAGGATTGGTGTGCTGGCAGATTCTCTCACACTCAATAACACACACACCTACTCAGAAAGTGCTTTCCCCAAACTGTTGTCCTCCAGAAGTGTGGGACATCACCTCCCATCGTTTCCAGGGGAGGAACCTACATTGGCGTCCAATACATTTTGGAAGGTACCAGATGGGGGAAAACTGCCAAAGTTGTGACAAGCTCAGAAAGGAAGAGAGCGGAGAGGAGCCGCCGCTCTCTCACTGGCTGGCTGGCTGGCTGGCTTTCGGGGGTCTCTTTCTCGCCTTTCCAGGACTTAACTCCCCGGGGAAATCCTTTGCTCCCAGTTGAAAGGATCGACCGCGGGCTCTCTTTTCCTGCACCCGGACAGTTAATCCCCGGGGAAATCTGCGGAGGAGTTAAAGGGAGAAGGACGGGGGCAGAGGCACGAAGAGTCGGGCTGCCTTTGGGGGGGGGGGAGGCTAGCGGGGTGAAGCATGAGGAAGGAGAGAACTGAGGGGAGGCGCCGGCACTGCGGAGGGGAAGGGGCTTGCACCGGGGAGAGGAGGCGGTCGGAGGAGATAGGCTCTCCTTAGTCCTTACCAGATGAAGTCGGTGCAGTGGCTGCAGAAGGTGGGCTGCTTGAAGAACCGCGCGGTGAATTTATGGTCCCTCACTTCGTGCACGTTTTTCTGCCGAAGGGCCCCTTTCCGGGCAAACCGCCAAGCAGCGTCGGGACCCGAACCGGGTTCGGCGGGTGGGAAGACGTCGGCCATGGCGAGCGCGCGCGCGCCCCCCTCCCCACGCCGTCTCCGAACGAGCCCCCCCCTTTTTTTCCCCGCCTCTCGCTCCTTCTTCCTCCTGTGCCTTCGACTTCGCCCTTAAGCCAGGAAGCCGCTTCAGCAACCGGCTCTGCCCCGTCCGGCAGCCGCGTCCGACACTTCTGGCAGCTGTGTAGATGGGCGCTGCCTTCTGCCCGCTTTGGGCTCCTCCTGACGTCTGAGCCACGCGCGGCAGGGAGGCGGGAGGTGGATCCCACAGCCCCGGGCCAGACCCGACGGCTCCGCCCGCTTGTCCGCCCGCCCGCCCCCTCCTCCAGCCCGCCTGCTGCTGCGCTCCTGGGCCCCCTGCCGCGGGAAGGAGGAAGAACGCGAGCCGGGGAAGCCCGTCTCTAAGGGCAACAGGCAGGCCGGCCGGCCGGCAGACCCACGCCCCCCCTTCCCCCGCTGGAGGGGGGGTGGTCCCCGAATAGGCGTTCGCGGGGCTTCCCCGCCCTACAAAAGGGCCGGGGACATCACCTGTGGCATTCGATGCGCAGGGAGACCCGCCCCACCGCCGTCAATCAAAAGCCCGGACTCGCTGGAGGTTCGCAACGGGCGAGAGAAGAGGGCGGCCGACACACGCAACAGATACTTTTGCCACATGCGCACAAAACGCACCGCCGAGGCCTTGAAATGCTCAGATTCGCGCACGGAGAAGTTACCCGCGTAGAACCGGAATATAACCTCAGCCCCGGTGCTCGATCCCTCTCTTCGGGGGAAGGTCACCTTTCACGGCTGGCTGATTAGCAGCGCCCGGCGTTTCTGACGTGTGTGGGAGTTTGGGGACTTCAATAGAGAGAGACCTGGGGCTCGGTGTTGTTTGCAAGTAAATTGGGCTCCTGGCAGTTTGGAGCAGGCTAAGGTTGCTTCCTTTTTCCAACCCGTTGTGCCCTGTGGGGTTCAGATGGTTGCCGGCCAGTCTGCAGGGCACCCGGCTGCAGAAGACCAGTAGACCTGAGAAGGTTTTCTTTCCAGGAAGTCACCTGTAGCCAGAGCACAAGCAGAAACCTGCAGACTGTCCTCCTTACTCATGCAGCCAGAATGTAGCAAACCCACTTGTGCCACCCGATGCCAATAACACCCAAAAGTTTGAAAGCTTTTTCTCACACCCACAGCAAACAGGTTGCCCAATGTAACCTCTCCGAATGTAAACAGCTCTACCTTAACCTGTTGCTCACTCTAGAGTTCTTTCCCTCCTATTGCCTCACAGCTGTATAGGTAGTTTTTGACTTACAGCCATTTGTTTAATGACTGTTTGAAGTTACAGCAGCATGGCAGAAAGGGACTTATGACCGTTTTTCACTCTTGGGACCATTGTAGCATCCTCATGGTCAGAATTTGGGCGCTTGGCAACTGTCATGTACAGGTAGTCCTCCACTTACAACAGTTCATTTAGTGACCGTTCAAAGCTATGATGGCAATTTTTAAAAAGTGACTTGTGAACTTGTTTCACACTTGCAACCTTTGCAGCATCCCCGTGGTCATGTAATCAAAATTCAGATGCTTGGCAATTGGCTCATACTTACGACCGTTGCTGAGTCCCAAGGTCTTGTGATCACCTTTTGCAACCTTCTGACAAGCAAAGTCAATGGGGAATCCAGATTCACTTAACAACCGTGTCACTACCTTAATAACTGCAGTGATTCACTTAGCAACCGTGGCAAGAAAGGTCATAAAATGGGGCAAAACTTAAATGTCTCACTTAACAACAGAAATTTGGGGCTCAATTGCGGTCGTAAGTCGAGGATTAACTATATTTATGATAGCTGCAGTGACGGCACCTTTTGTGACCTGACAAGCAAAGTCAATGGGGAAGCCAGATTCACTTAACAACTGCATAACCAATATAATAGTTGCAGTGATTCACTTAAAAAACTATGGCAAGAAAGGTTGCAAAATGGAGCAAAACTCATTTTTGTCTTGCTTAGCAGTGGAAATGTTGGGCTCAATTGTGGTGGTAAGTCAAAAGCTAGCTACAGTGTACCTGAGACCAATGCATTACGCAACCTTTGGTTGCTAAGTTGGAAGGAGGGGAGAACAAACTTGAAAATTGTCTTTCAGAGGCTGAGGTGGATGGAAAGACAGAATCCAACCACTAATAGCAACAGCAGAGTGCGTTCTGAGGAATGGACAAATTGTAATGGACCCCTCTCCTTCCAAGTTTGACTCTCAAATGAACCCAAACAGCCTTGTCTCCTCTTCCTCCTGGCACTACATCTGGATAGGGAAGAACTGCAGCAGATGTGACTCCTTAGTAGCGCTTAAAGGAACATAAACATACTGAGTGTTTCAATCATCATGATCAGTTAAGCCCATAGGCTGTGCTGTACTGAATCTGCCATGTTGCTTCACTTGCAAAGCTGGAGTCTAGGCTTCAACAATGCAATTATACTTTGTGATAAGCAACATTTCTTTCCAAAGGCAGGTGAGCTTCACACACTTGCCGTTTTGAGATCTTTACCAAACTGTTTATGCAACAGGCTCATTCAAGATTAGCGTGACCCTGATTTCAGTTACTATCAGGGCTTGAGTGACAACCATAAACGAACCAAATAAGTTAGCCTTACCCAATCTGTTGTGCTAAAATGTAATTCACTAGCCTGTGGCTCAAACCAGTCAACTCTTATTAATTTAACTAACCGTGGGCATTTGTGCTGTGCCTTGGCATATCATCCAAACCTGAATCTTGAGTCAAAAGTTTGAATGCCATAATATTTTTATACTCCAGATGAAGGTAAGCCTTTTTAAAAAAAAATTTATATGCCGCCCTTCTCCAGAGACTCAGAGTGGCTTACAATGCGTTAAGTAATAGCCTTCATACTTTTGTATATACCTGCTTAGTAGGGCTTTCGGGGGGCCCCCAAGTGGTGTTCTTTTTTATACAAAGTCAGCTTATTGCCTCCACAATCTAGTCCTCATTTTACCTACCTTGAAAGGATGGAAGGCTGGGTCAACCTTGAGCCTGATGAGATTCAAACTTGCAGTAATTGCAGGCAGCTGGTGTCACTTTAGCACTACTTAAGCTGCTGCGCCATCCAGGCTCTTAGAAAGGTTCCCTTCATTCTCTCTCTCTCTCTCTCTCTCTCTCTCTCTCACACACACACACACACACACACACACACGAGAGTTACTTAAGCGAGCACTACATAAGCTGCTGCGCCATCCAGGCTCTTACAAAGGTTCCCTTCTCTCTCTCTCTCTCTCTCTCTCTCTCTCTCTCTCTCTCTCTCTCTCTCTCTCTCTCTCTCTCTCTTTCACACACACACACACACACACACACACACACGAGAGTTACTTTGAAGTTAAATATTTCTTGGTAGTTGAAACCACCATAAAGTGGGGTTGGCATAATACATCAGCATTTCTCTTTCTCCACCACTCTCCCCCTTCAAGAGACTGGGAAAGAAGCAGCAAAACTCTGGCTATATTAGTTTGTGGGTAAATATATCATGCAAACAAACGTGTAAAATAGATTGCACCCTCAGCAAGTAAAAAAGACTGTTTGCATGATAACTAAGAAAAAATCAGCATCACTAATTTATTTGTGTTCTCTTTCAACATGCTGCAGTTAAATCTAACTGTCTAGCTAACTGTTCAAACTAAAAACTGATATCACTGGGGAAGTGGGGAGCTTGAAAATGAGACCTTATAACAAAGAATACTTGCAAATTCCCAAATCTTAGAATGGAAGCTAAGCTTGATCCAAATGACAATAATAAGGTACCATTGATTTATCTTACTTGAGATGCAGGTCCTGATGGAAACTGAGGAGAGACCTAAGAAATTTGCAGCACTGGGTCTTAGAAATAGCTTTGAGACCCACATGGAAGAAACAGTTTCTGACTTTAATGAAGGTCTGATAGCAAGAACGACGCTTAAGAGGCAGAAAGAACATGTCATAAAATAAAAGTACATAATGTTGTACAGAACAATAGAAAAAATAAGTATAAATGGGAAAATGAGCTGAGGTTAGTTCAGAACAACGAAATGACTTTTCAGATGTGTTGTAAATAAAAGCAAAATAATTAGTATGACAGTTAATAAATGAAGATGGCAAAACTCTGCTGTAAGATAAATTGCATTCTAGAGTACAGTTGAAGGCCTGTTCAAACATTTATGGATCACCTGCAAAGTGTTTTGAAAGACAGAGCAGGACAAGGAGCAATGGATAGAAACTAATCAAGGAGAAAAGCAACCTAGAACTGAAAAGAAATTTCCTGACAGAACAATTAACCAATGGAACAACTTGCTTCCAGATGTTGTGAATACTCCAACTGGAAGTTTTTAAGAAGAGATTGGACAACCATTTGTCTGAAATGTTACAGAATTTCTTGCCTGAGCACGGGGTTGGATCAGAAAACCTCAAGGTCCCTTCCTACTCTGTTTATTCTATTCCTAGTCCTATTCCTAGTCCTATTCCTAGTCCTGTCCTGTCCTGTCCTGTCCTGTCCTGTCCGGTCCTGTCCTATCCTATCCTATCCTATCCTATCCTATCCTATCCTATCCTATCCTATTCTGTTCTATTCTAGAAATAGCAGACGAGAGGAACAGAAGTTTTTCTTTAAAAAAAAAGAAGTTACAACAAACTATATCAATATCTAGGAGGATTCTCTAGTCTAGCACATTACAAAAGATCAATCAGTAACTATCCCGAGAACTACTCCTTCCAGTCAAATGCATCTAATGTTTTGATTAGCTATTGTCATCTTAAAAAGATAATATTGGCAACATGTCTTTCAAAGCATGAAATTCTAATGAGAGAGACTGTTCCATGGGTACTGGATGGCTCACAAAATTTGGAAGAATGACTTCCAAATCCTGGGAAGTAATTATTTCAGTTTGGTCTGCATTGGTCAAATCTTACCTTGCGCATTACATTCAATTATGGTCACTGCAATTTAAGAATGGTGTGGTGTGAGCCTGAAAGGATTCTAGACCAGGGGTCCCCAACCTTTCAGACCTTGGGGACCACTAAATTTATAATTTTAAATCCCATGGACCACTAATATGATCTGCCTAATGACCAGCTGGGTTGGCATGGCCAGGTGGTCTTGGGATTTGTCACTCACATCGAGGGGCGCTTCTCCAACCTCTACACACCCCTCTCCTGCCAGCCACTCCTCGCCTCCTCTCCCAGGCTTCTTAGGACCCCAACAGGAAGCAGTTGTTGGAGCTAAGCAGCCACCACAAGAAAGAGTTGGCAAAACAGCTGGCTCTGTTCAAATTGGATCTGACAAAGAAGGAGGCTCAGCAGAAGCAACTCACTCAGGACTATGAGCATAGGCTTTCCAAACAGAGGGAAGACCTGCAGGAGTGCAAGGCCAGGTACCAGCACCTGGAGGCTCAGTGGATTGAGATGGTCAGCCAGTTCCAGGCCATGATGCAGTACCACTGGAACAAGGCCCTCTGGCTCCTTGCCACCAGCGGCGCTTCCCTCCAGCCTTAGCCCAAAGCCCCACATCAGGAGGCTGAAGCAGACCCCAAGTCAGAATTTCAGCCCCTCTCCAACCCACATAAAAAAACCCCAAAGGGGGAGACTCTCTGCAGCAACACAAATGTTCATTGCACATATCCGCCCCAAGGGCCATAATTTGAGGACTCCTGATTTAGTGCAATATAAAAAAATGCAAATAATTTTTCTGCAGACCACCAACATTTTCTTGTGGACCACTAGTGGTCCACGGACCACCATTTGGTGACCGCTGTTCTAGACCACTCAAATTATTCTATCAAGGCCTATTGGATTGCTTCTTTGCTCTAGTAAGGCTAGTCCATGTTTTATTTTTTACAGGCTTTCTGAATTCCCCAATTGTTCCATTCCAATTGAGTGAATTAATGGAAGTGGCAATAACTGGACTCTTAGCATATTTGTGAATATATCTGTGAACGTGGCCACAAACTTGGTTAAGGTTATTTATTACATATTTCCAATAAACAGTGGCAGCTTAGAGGGAACCTCCTTTAAAAAACAATCCTGGTTATCCATTATTTGTGATAATATATTGTCAATGTTGTTGACTAAATTGTTTCAAACGACTTTGCTCTGGCAATTTTATATCGGCACGAACCATTTTTGATTTTCCAGCAGACATTTCACATTATCCTTTAGTAGAAGTGTGCAAAAGATTTCAATTACGTAAACGGTAGTTAAATTGACTACATTTAAAGAATAGGAGTCCAAAGTAATACCGCATTACACAAAAAGCATTAATTGTATGTCATTTGCACAAATGAGGCAAATCCCTACTAAGATTTGCTATTTGCTTCAGTGGACTTTCCTCAACAATTGACATCCCTTTTCCCCACAATCAGTCCAATAAAGATTTCCCTGGATTTCGTATTAACAATGGCTATTCTTGCCTTTAAATCTGATGAAAATCTTAAGATAAGGAGAGGCATCCATGGCTATTTTTACTCTCAAAGAATCATAGGACTGGGAGGGACCTTGGAGGCTTTCTAGTCCAACCCCTGCCCAAGGTAGGAGTCCTTACATTATCCTGGGCAAATAGTTGTCCAATCTTTTCCTGAAAACCTCCAGTGACAGAGCACTCCCAACTCTGGCAGGCAAGCAGTTCCATGATTAATTGTTCTCTACTGTTAGAAAATTCCTCCTTAGTTCCAGGTTAGCTTTCCTTCTGGCAAGCTTCACTCATTGCTTCTTGTCCTGCCCTCAGATAAATCAACCCCCTTATCACTGTAACAGCCCCTCAAGTACTGCAAGAGAGCTATTATGTCACCCCTAATCCTTCTCTCTATTAGGCAGACATACCTAGTTCCCTTAATTGTTCATCATGTGTTTTAGACTGCAGGCAGTTTATCATCTTTGTTGCTCTTCTCTGCACACTTTCTAAGCCTCAACATCTTTTTGGTATTGTAGTGACCAGAACTGGATGCAGTGTTCCAGTGGCCTCACTAATGCAGTGAGTCCTTCTACTGTTACATTACTTCTACTAGTGAAGAAGGACTACACTAGTAGAAGGACTCCTTAACGGTTCAGTGCAAAGAATTATGTAAATTGAATCAAGCATGGTTATGTTTTTAAATAATGCGTTTGGTAAATTAAGCAGCATATTTCTACATTGAGAATAATCATATAGTTCACGTAGCTCATATTTTTCTATGCCACCATTTCTATTATCATGTTGGAGCACATTAGCAAAAATATTTGATTTTCAAATCAACCTTCTTTCCCCAAAACAGCACTATACTGTACTGAAATGGTAAACATTTTTCTCTGACAAATATAATTTTATTTTATTCAAGTGACCCAATTAGTGGCCTGTACCACAATTTGCCCTGTCCACATATTAAGTGGGCAGGCTACTCACTGTTGTTGAAATATTCGGTAATATCACAATAAAGTAGCAAGTTACATGAAACAAGATACTACGATACTTAATCTTGAATATTTTGTGTAGCAACATTACTAATGTTTTCCATAATATTCTGTTACCTAAAAGCCTATGCGAAAAGCAATACATACCAGTAATTTACTAATACAATGTACTATTTTATGCTAATACTTCATCTCACAACATTATAAGCTTTATACTCATCTATGTATCCAATTTATAATGCAACTTTAGGATTGAGATTATGAAGACATCAATATATGGCATATAAATTATACTAATCAATCAATAAAACAAACAAATAAATAAAATAATGTGTCCCCAAAATCTTTTGTTTTTTTATTTTTAAAAAAACAGAGAAGGGGCAGAAGGGGAGGTTGTGTTCTAAATATAAATAGATTGAGCACATATCTATTCATGGAAAAATAATTGTGGCATTATTTTTAATTGTTTGTGTCTTCATTCATTCGAGCTCAGAATTGTGCAACATGTAAATGCACTATATGTGGACTCTGGTAAGCTGAGGAAGGGTTGAGTACTCAATTTAAATGCTATTAGTGATATTAATAATATTAATAACACTTATTAATAATGTTATTATTGTACGGAATCTTAAGTAATAAGTTCAAGCAGCAGATGGCAGATCATATCAGCCCTATTATATATAATAAGACAGACTAAGAAACGAATGCCATATACAGTAGGTCTAAAACTACTTTTATTGCAACTGCTATAGCAGAGGTATCCAATTCGCATTGTCATGGCATCGTCATGTGACGTATTATGACTTCCCCCCTTTGCTAAACTGGGCGTGGGTGTGGCCAGCGCATGACACATATGGGTCACATGTTTGACAGACCTGTGCTATAGGAACAGAATTTTACAGGTCTGAATGTGCTTCCCACCCTTATTCTTTTATTTTCATATGAATTGGGAAGGGGCTTGTCTGAGACATTTCCTCAAATTATATTCTTGGAATGGACTCTTTTGTCTGATTGTGACCTAGGTAGCAGCTCTTCTTTCATTCCCTATGCCCTCTATAGATATTGGCTAATCTCCCAAAGTAAGCAATGAATGAACTCCAGAGCTAGTGAATAGACTGAGAAGTCAAAAAACATCCCCAAAGAAGGCAATACTAAATTTTTTCCGTCTCCCATTCAAGAAAAATTCAAGAATACGATAGTTAGGAACTAACCAGGGCCTGATGAATTGACTAGATCTACCTTGCCTCAATACAGGTAGTCTTTGAGTTTAACCTTGACTGTTCAAGGTTACAATGGCACTGAAAAAAAGTG
Source organism: Masticophis lateralis (assembly GCA_030761175.1). Lineage (NCBI taxonomy): Eukaryota > Metazoa > Chordata > Lepidosauria > Squamata > Colubridae > Masticophis > Masticophis lateralis. Next base: position 132,338,014 of record JAUDYJ010000002.1, on the reverse strand, counting down.
ATTTATGACCATTTATCATACTTTCCACCATTGCAGCCTCCCTATGGTCATGTGACCGAAATTCAGACTCTGGGTAACAGACTCATATTTATGACGGTTACAGTGTCCTGTGGTTATGTGATCACTTTTTGCAATTTTCTGAGAAGCGAAGTTAGTGGGGAAGCTGGATTTAGTTAACAACCATGTTCCTAACTTAACAACTGCAACAATTCACTTAACAATTGTGGCAAAAAAGAATGTAAAATAGCGCCAAATTTACTTAGCCAATATCTCACTTAACAACATAATTTTTGAGCTCAACTGCAGTCTCAAGTCAAGGGCAACCTATAATGTGGGTGGGAAACTACTGGAAAAGGGGTCTTTCTTTTACATCAGAGTGACTGTAATCTTCATGATATACTTTTCCATAATAAATTAAACCATGATTTGTACAGTCCATTTCTCTGTATACAATAGCATAATGAGCCATAAAGTAATCATATGGGCCAGACTAAAAGTTTTTTGGCAACTTTGTAATTTAATGTGTTGAACAAATATAGCCACTGATTTCACATTTAAGCCAGCAGGAACTGCAAGTGCTTAACATTCCCTTGGATCACACAGTCTTTTTAATCACAATTTTCCTCACTATCACTGAGTATTAAATTCCAATCTGTGCAAAAGGGCAACATAAGGGCTTCATGCCATTTATAACCAGTGGCTTAACTGAATATTCAGCAACCATTATTCAGGTTTATGTTTCTTCAGTAAAATTTTCAAGCCATTAGCCATGAAAATATGAATATATTTAGCTGAAAACTATGCCTGTTATTCAGTACAAATCTTGTTGAAAATGTGCATATAATTAAAACCTTGGAGGAAATCTCAAAGCATGTAATTGCTGCATGTGATGCATTTGGTGCCATTTTATTTACTAAATAGATTTGTATCTATTAGGGATGCGGTGGCTCAGAGGCTAAGACGCCGAGTTTGTCGATCAAAAGGTCGGCAGTTGAGTGGTTCAAATCCCTAATGGGGTGAGCTCCCGTTACTTGTCCCAGCTTCTGCCAACCTAGAAGTTCAAAAGCATGTAAAAAATGCAAGTAGAAAAATAGGGGCCACCTTTGTGGGAAGGTAACAGCATTCTGTGTGCCTTTGGCATTTAGTTATGCCGGTCACATGACCACGGAGACATCTTTGGACAGCGCTGGCTCTTCGGCTTTGAAACGGAGATGAGCACCGCCCCCTAGAGTCGGGAATGACTAGCACATATGTGCAAGGGGAACTTTTACCTTTCAATTTATATCTACATAATGCCTCTTTGATCTAGTGATTAAGGTACCAGGCTAGAAACCAGGAGTCTTTGAGTTCTAGTCCTGCTTTATGCATGAAAGCTGGTTGGGTGACCTCGAGCCACTCATTCTTTCTCAGCCCAGCCCACCTCATAGAGTTGTAATTATGGGGGAAACAGGAGGAAGAAGGAGTCATCCTGAGTTTATTTATAAAAACAATAAAAGTGGAATAAAAATTAAAATCCTACTTTTTTTTCCCCAAGTTTTTCTTCCATGGGCTGAGAGAGAGAGAGTGATTAACTCTCATCCAGAGAGCTGAGGACTAGAATCCACAATCACCAGTTTCTAGTCCAAAACCTTGAGGAGAACAAATTGACTTATGATGTCACTCTGCGATGTCTGTGCAACACCTATATTGCAGAGGGCTAGAGAGCCATTTCTGGTATGTCCTTTGAACTTTCTCCTGGTGGTCTCTATTGATCTTTCTCTGCTCTAGTCTTTCCTACTGGATATTTTTTGAGAGGAAGAAGAAAGTAGTCTGGAAAGAGGACTGCAAGATTTACCCTAATTTTTTTTTAAAAAACCATTGACACTTTCACACTAACACAAAGTGACTAATGGGAGTACTGATCGTGATGTTTGCCTCAATCCCAGAGGGCTTAATTTTTCTACTATTCCAATCCTCCAAGTATAGTGCTATTTCTGCTTAATGCCAGCCTGAATTAGAAACCAAGGACAAATCTGTATAACTCAGAATCTGGTACAACTAGTATCCATGTTTTCTAAAAGAAATCTGATATATTTGCTAAATACTTTTGAAAACTTCAAGTGAGCAATCACTCCCAATTTGCTCCACAGAAGCAAGCTAAACTGTATCCACACTGCACAAAGAATCACAAACCAGCCAGCTATGATGAATTTGCAAATCCAGCCTACAGGCTTAGATTGTCCTTACATTGTCATGCAAATACAGACACTTAATGTAATTATATAAACTGCTCTATGGTAAAACATGGCTAAGTAATATCTGCAAGCATACAATAATGCCTCATTACAAACCAAGAAGGATTTTTGCTGCTCTTTGAAGATCTGGGTGATCAATTAAGAGGCTTTCCTAGCATCATGATGATAGAGGGCACAGGTTGCTTTTTAGTTATTCTTTCATTGCTTTTGAAATAGTGACCAAAAAACCCCCCCAATAATAAAAACAAAAACCAAAGTGCAAAGATAAAAATACATGCATTAGAAAAGAAAAGGAAAAAAACACAACCAAGGAAAAAGAAAAAAGGCTATCATTTTAACAGTAAATAATTAAATTTCTGTATATACCGTATTTTTATTTTTGGGGGAGGAAAATACGAAAAAAAAATTTGGCTTGAGTGGCTCTCCGTTTGGGAGGCTGCATTTGGAGCCTCCAAAAGCTCCAAAAGGGTGGGGGCCGGCATGTGGGCGGGGCTACATTCAATGTATAAGACGCACCTAAATTTTCACCCTCTTTTGGGGGGGGAAGTGTGTCTTATACTCTGAAAAATACAGTAGTTATCTAATGCAATTATTATTCAAATACATATATACGGTAGTTCCAATATGCTTATACAGCAACATGTATTTTTCTTTAACCTACTTATTTGTATAAATGAATTTCATATTTTATTATATTTGTTCACATAAAATCTATATCTATATGCAATCCGCTCATAGGTGGCAAGTGAAATCAGGTCTTCAATCCATAGCATTAATGGGGCTCTACGTTTATCTTTCCGATGTTGCAATATCAGTCTTTTACCCATAATAAGACCCCAAAGATTCCAATTTGTCTGATTGTCAAATTCCAACTAGGTATACAGTTCAAAAGAATATTATCTTCTGAAAATTTTAACTTTTGTCACACAATCATATTTATATAATATACTACTTTCTCCTAAAACATGGTAAATATAGGACAATACAAATATATGTTTTAAAGAAGCATTATCCTTATATCTCCAACAAAATACTGTTTTGCTGTTTTGACAGTTATTTTCAATATAAACGCAATAGAGTCCAATAACTTCTAAATATTATTTTTTGTTTTATAAATTGTAATTTGAGATCCATTGACGATTGATTCTACTCTACTCTGCTTCTATTCTATTCTGTTCTGCTCTGCTCTGCTCCATTCTGTTCCGTTCCATTCCATTCCATTCCATTCCATTCCATTCCATTCCATTCCATTCCATCCCTCTAGAAGATAAAAGGCTTGTTCCCATACACTGTGTAGCAACTTTAAATTGGTATAACAGTTATACCATTGATTTCTTAACATCTGCATATGGTAAACAGTGCTGTAGAAGTTCATCAACTGTCTGCTTTAAAAGGGAGGGGGATTACTATTCTTGAAATATATTTATCAGTATTCAATTAGGGGATGCAATTTATGTATGTTTGTTTTTTGTTTTTAGTTTTATGCATTTTTTATTTTGTCTAGTTTTGTTTTGTTTTTGTGTTTTCTCCTTTTTCCTTTTTTGGAGTTTGTATTTAATATTTTGAATAAAAATTAACAAATCTACAAAACTAGTAGCTTTTGCTTTAGTTTTAAAGGAATTAACAAGTTGTTTTAGTATCTCAGATATCTGAGAAGCTGAAAGTGCTACTGGTGCAGACAATGTTATTAACAAATATGTCATTTTGAAATTTAACTCTGCTGTTGATTTTACCTGTTAACTATGGTTTTATATATATATCAGATAGATGCCTGGTCAAATGGGTTGGGTAGTCCTGGTATTTTACCACTTGCCATTTTAAAAATTATTTGTTTAATTTCTATCTTAGATAATGGACTCCATAAAAGTTGTTTCTCTTTCATCTAAATACGATGGATTAATTTAATTAGTTTAAAAGGCCTTTATATTTTCATTTGATACATACATATTTCTACCAACTCAGAATCCAGTATTTCTTTAAATCTCCCTTTATCATTTTATCATAAATACACTCATTCAAGTGCTGAAAAATCTCATAAAACATAAAAGGAGAATTTAAATTTGGCCAATAAACATTAACCGTAGCTATTGCAGTCTCTGCTATTTTTAGCAGATACAATTACATCCATTTATATCAGTGATAATTTGCTGTACATCAACTGAGAATCGTTTTCATATTAAAATGGTTACCCCTTTAGTTTTGGTTAAAGTTTCTATAATACAAACCTATCTCATCCAATTCTTCGTTAATACAGATTTTTCCCCCCTGTTCCATTAAATGCTATAGGATGTACAGGATTTCTTATCGGCAGGAAATAAATGCTTAACCACCTGTCAAGCACTAGGGAAATCAGGAGATCCAGGCTTTCAAATGTGTATAAAGATTTATTGTAAACTTAAGCTCTCTACAAGAATCTAACAGTCAAGGGAAATTAGCAGGAGTTAAGAACAGAAAGGAATTCAAGAACGGCTGGATTTAGATCTCTTATGGACACGAAGGGATTCATGACTGATGACATGTTTGACCACTCTCTCGGGCTCCGCTTGGTCATCTCCTATATCTGGGGCCCCCAACCCCCAACCCCTGGTCCATGGACCAGCACCAGTTTGCGGCCTGATAGTAATCAACCGTGCAAACAAGAGAAGCCCCATCTACAGGATTCAGGCAGCATGTAAAACCATGTCCCCTCTGGTCCGCGGAAAAAGCTTTCTCCATGGAACTGGTTCCTGGTGCCCAAAAGGTTGTGGGCCACTGTCCTATATCACCCAGAGGAACTCTAAAGGTGAAATGGGTGGTGTCTAAAATTGATAAATAAAATAAAATCTCGGGTAGATAAGCAGTATCTACCCTAAATTATATTAAATATGCTAAAATTAAGTTTTGTGATTTTTTTTGTATTATTGAAACCCTTTTACATTAAGATTAACTTCATCCATAAATTTTATTTTGACTCACATCAATATTCTTCAAATAGCAATTGATTTTATGACTTGTATTATTTAACAAATAACTAATAATACTTTCTATATGTAAATATTGAACACATTTTCTAGTATTGCTCATAGATGTAGGATCTCTATGTAGATCTCTATGTATAGATGTAGGATTGTCAAATAATCAATTTAGTTAAGAGTTAGGATAAAGGCCTCTGCCTTTAAGGGTTAACAGTTAGGATAAAGGCTTCTGCATCTGACAGAGTCTTAAATTTGTGATAAAATTTACACAGAATATAGCTAGGAAACACAGGAAATATTGAAATTGTAACAATTTGGTGAGACTCTGAGCTTTGGTTAAAAATAATAATTTTTTTTTCTGAAGCTTCCTGAGTGAAATCAAGATAAATTGATACCTTGCTTTGACCAGAACACCACTTCAAAGGGAACTGTACTGATTCCTGGCAAAAAAAAAGAAAGTAAAATCTCTCTCTCTCTCTCTCTCTCTCTCTCTCTCTTTTTGTAACATAGAGGAATTGCACAATAATTACATTGGAACTAATCCAGTCTTCCTTCTTGTTAAGGAATTTTAATCCTCTGATCAGTCTTGATTGGAAAATCCGTTCCCAAAGTAAGATGTCTGAAACATTCCATAAATTCAGCAAAGTGTTTTTAATTTGGAAGGTTATCAATACCAATCACAGATACATTTTTCCTATGCAATTGTGATTTTAACTAAGTAATTCCTTTGTCTAAAATGCTATAACTGGCTCGCATAATGGTTTTGTGGGCAGTCAACTGATCCTTATAGCAAGCTATTCTTCTCTGCACCTGTTTTAAATCACATTTAAGTTCTGCCAAATCTTGCTGGATCATATTCAAAGTCTTGTACCTGAGCCAGGATCTCTTTTAACAAATTACTTGAAGGATCCTCCTCCACCATCTTTCCCAGCTTGGCAGATAGTGATGCAGCTGGAATTAAGATACTGTTTAAAGTTTGGGTCTAGCTGCCATTCCTGTAGCTTGTTCAAAACAAAATATGTACTGAAAAGTTTTATTCACCCAGGTCAAACTCTTTATCTGCAAAGTCTGATAATTCAAAGTTTAGAAACACTTTATTAGGAGTGAGATGACGGATGTTCACTCACATCCCAAAACATAAGTCCAAGGGCACAAGATACTTTAAGTAATTATTTGGGGGGGGGGGGGGAGGGTTACACCAAAAATAGATTAAAAAGAACCTGAGTAGCGTGGGGGGGGGGGGTAATGCCTCCTACAAAGGCAGCATTTAAGAACCAGCTGCCTGCAATTACTGCGAGTTCAATTCTAGCCAGGCTCAAGGTCGACTCAGCCTTCCATCCTTTCTAAGGTGTGGGTAAATTGAGGACCCAGTTTGTTGGGGGCAATAAACTGACTTTATATAAATATACAAAAGTATGAAGGCTATTGCTTAACGCACTGTAAGCCACTCTGAGTCTCCGGAGAAGGGCGGCATATAAATCAAATTTAAAAAAAAAAATGCCAGTAACATGAGCCTTGGTTGCACAGTGGTTAGAGTGCAGTACTGCAGGCTATTTCTGCTGACTGCTGGCTGCCTGCAAGTTCAAATCCCACCAGGCTCAAGTTTGTCTCAGCCTTCCATCCTTCTGAGGTGGATAAAATGAGGACCCAAATTGTTGGGGGCAATATGCTGGCTCTGTAAACCGCTTAGAGAGGACTGTAAAGTACTGTAAAGCGGTATATAAGTCTAAGTGCTATTGCTATTAATAATAAACCACAACAATACTGCAGTGGCACAGACATGACGATGTCATCACACAAATGTTGCCATTACAGCATTTATGATAATTTATTATCTGATGTGATGTCACTACCCACATTTCATATTTCCCCCTCCCCCTTGCAGATGCTCATGACTAACCTAGTGAACAAACCCTAAGGGGTTTAATTTTTAACCCAAACAGACTGCCTCATATGCAAAATGAAAATAACTTCACTCAGTCAATCAGTTCAGCTTCAATTAATTGTAACCATGAGCCAGCACAATACATCTTGTCAGCTTTGCGTGTTACATTTAAAAACCTTGTCTGCAAAACCCTGTCAATTATCTCAAAACAAGTGAGTTGACCAACTTCATTCCCATTTTTTTCTGCAAGGAGAGAGAACATCTGGAGAGAAAACATTGTTGAAAATGCCAGCCTCTTGATTACAGACCTCATTGCTCCCTTATTAAGAAGAAGGAACATGGCATTCTTCAGTTATGAAGCTGGTGCTAGGTAGGGGGCACAGGTAGTTATGCCTAGCTTGCCAGCAATTCATTAAAAACAAATGGTGGCTTTTCCTGGTTAATGCCGAAAACTGTGCCATCCAGAAAATACATTGACCGAGACCGACAAGGGGCTTTGAAGCACACAAAGGTCTCTTGTTGACCCCATCATGTTCACTTTTGAGCTTCTGGGGCTACTACATGAGCTCAGAAAAAGATGCAGTTTTTAAGATGGTGCTGATGCACCCACTTCAAATCATCTTTTCCAGCCTGAATCTGAAATGCTGTATATTCTGAGTCTGAATTTTGCTCTCCCTTGGATGAATTTAGAATGGATTCATTCACAGGGATCCCTGCGCAAACCTCATTTCTTTGCGGTTTCATGCTTTGTGCAGCAGCGACTTGGCATCGACCGAGTTCAAGTAGTCCTCAACTTATGACCACAGCTGAGCCCAAAATTTATGTTGCTGAGACATTTGTTAAGTGAGTTTTGCCCAATTTTACGACCTTTCTTGCCACGGTTGTTAAGTGAATCCTTGCAATTGTTAAATTAGTAACATGAGTGAATCTGGCTTCCTCATTGACTTTGCTTGTCAGAAGGTCACAAAAGCTGATCTTATGACCCCAGGACACTGGGACTGTCATAAGTAATGCCAGTTGTCGAGCGTCATAAGTAATGCCAGTTGTCGAGCGTTTCAATTTTGATCACGTGACCAAGGGGCTGCTGTGACAGTCGTGAGTGTGAAAAACAGTCATAAGTCACTTTTTTTTCAGTGCTGTTGTAACTTTGAGCAGTCACTAAAAGAACTGTTGTAAGGTGAGGACTACCTATTGTATAAGGATAGGCTTAATGACAAATGAATCTTCATTGATTAACCTTCTCTAAGCAAGCTATCCTTTTACAATTGCTATATTGGTAATGCTTTTGCAGGAATAGCAAAACCTTGCCTGCTTAATGACATCATGGCTTGGAACTACAGATGGGGAAAATTCTATATGGAACTCTTTTCTCTCCCCACCTATCCTCACTCATACTCACAGTCATCAGTACTGAGAGGAATTTTCCCCTTCAGTCTTAATTTCAGTTTTCTGGAGAACAGAAATAAAATAGCCATTACTAAGGAACAAACTATGCTACCCGAACAAATGTTCAGTATTACATGGACAAATAATGGAACAATGAAGAGACTGCTGCATCTTGGAACAAAGGAAACATACTTTCTTTTTTGGCCTAATTACCAAATTCCCCCTAATGCCATTTAGCTTTAGAATGATAGTTACCTTAATGTGCAATTGCTACAATTTGCCAGGAAACAGGCTGCACTGCATGCCAAATGACAGAACAACTTTCCACATGAAATGTGTTGTAACCAAAAAAACCCCAAAACCCCACCTCAACCCTTGCTCACTCTCCAAAAAGCCTCAAAACCCCATGTAATTTTCAGGAGCTTCCCACCGATTGGTATGTTCCAATAAAATGGGGGAAGAAGTAGATACTAATCTGGACAAGGTTGATCAGAATGTTGTATCTTCTTCTATTTTAATAGATGGGATAGAAGGCAATAAACATTAGATATTTTGTGGTCAGAGATGAAATTATTAAAATAATAACCAAGACCAACTTCATCAGGATATGAAATTGGAACTGGAATTCATAAAGAAGTTCAATAACATGTGGGTTTGTTTATCACACTATATATAATAAGCAGCAAGTCAAGAATAAGTACTCATAACTAGTCAGAAGCAAGTACCACTGACAAACAAAATACATTATTTTAATTGGGTAGAACACAAAAAGAACTCCATTTATCAACTCATGTATAAAACCTTTTATTAGATGTTTCATTGGATCCCATCAACCAAAAAAAAAGGATATCAAAAAATAATTCAGTTTTATTTGCTTCCTTCAATAAAGGTTCATCACAAGTATTTATTTATCTATTTAGAAAATCAATATGACAGGCCATCTTTAAGATAAGCCTTGTCCAGCTGACAAACACAAAGAAGTACTTTAAAAGAATTCCTCAAAGCACAAGCACACACATAAAAATTATAACCTACCTGGAAGGAGTGCTGGTGGTTGCAAGTGATTTCAATCAAGCCAATTTAAAGAGTGTCCTCCCTAAGTTCTATCCCACTAGACGGAAAAATACCTTGGATCAGGTATATAATAACATCATGCATGGATACAGGACTATGCCTTTATCCCACCTGGGACAGTCAGATCATGTATCTGTATTCTTGATCTCATCATATAGACCTCTTGTCAACAGAATTAGACCATTGATTAGAGAAATACAAGTGTGGCCAGTGGGTGCATTGGAGCAACTTCAAGATTTTTTGGGAGCACTGATTGGGCACTGTTTGAGGAGGATAATATTGATACTTACACTTCAACAGTACTGTTTTGTATTAAAAGCTGCATTGATGTTGTCACTATCACCAGACAAATATGGGTGTTCTCTAACAACAAGTCCTGGATAAGTAGAGAAGTGTGTCTTTTATTAGGAGCTAGAAATGCTGCTTTCCATTCTGGTAATGCGCTACAGTATAGCCAGGCAAGAGCTAAATTGAAAAGGGGTGTCAGGGACACTAAAGTTACAGACAGACAGAGGATTGAACATCTTTTTGAGAACTCGGACTCTGGTCGGGTATGGCAAGGCCTCCGATAAATCATGAGGCAGAGCAATAAAAATAGTTTGTCTACCAGTAGTGACTCTTTGGCTGAGCAGCTAAATCAATTCTTCAGCCGTTTTGTGGTGGAAACAGGAATGACCATTGTTCCAGCATTTACCACTGATAGTACACTATTAACATCTACCATCGATAGAAAACTACTTCTACTGCAGATCTCTGGTGTGAGACGTGCTTTCCAGAATGTTAATATCTGGAAGGCATCTGGGCCTGATGGAATTATGGGACGAGTTGTTAGGGACTGCGCTGCTGAGCTAGCTGGAGTGTTCACGGATATTTTCAATCTATCCCTGTAGCAGTGCTCTATCTCTACCTGCCTGAAGACATCCATTATAGTGCCAGTCCCTAAGCAGACAGTAGTGGTATCCCTTAATGATTATAGTAGTAGCTTTAACATCTGTTGTCATGAAATGTTTTGAGAGGCTGGTGTTGAACTATATTAAGGCTAGTCTTCCATCTACTTTGGACCCATACCAATTTGCATATAGGAGTAATAGATCAACTGACAATGCTATGTCTATTGTTGTCCATACTGTACTGAATCATTTGGAACAACAGGGAACATATGTGAGGCTGTTATTTGTGGATTATAGCTCTGCCTTCAATACCATTCTACCCAACAGGTTGTTTCTTAAAATGTCCAATTTGGGTATAAATCAGAGGATTTGTTTGTGGATAAAGGATTTTCTGAAAGATAGGCCACAGTCAATAAGGATGGGGTCTCACCATTCTTCTACTCTGATACTAACCACAGGAGCCCCCTAGGGTTGTGTGCTAAGCCATTTCTTTTATTCCTTGTATTCACATGATTGCACCCCAATGTATAACACCAACACAATTATTAAATTTGCGGATGACACGACAGTGGTGGGGCTCATTAATAAGAACAATGAGTCTGTTTATAGAAAGGAAGTACAATGGCTGACATTGTGGTGTAAAGAAAATAATATTACACTTAATACTAAAAAAACTAAAGAACTTATAATCGACTTCAGGAGTAAGAGAGATGTACATTTACCATTGTACATAAATGATGAGGAGGTGGAGAGGGTTGGTAGTTTTAAATTTCTGGGCATTTATACCTCAAAGGACCTCTCATGGACTATGAATGTTAACATGCTTGTGAAGAAGGCACATAAAAGACTGTACTTCCTGAGACTGCTCAGGAAGATAAATCTATCTCAGCATCTACCGTGTTTCCCGAAAATAAGACCCTGTGTTATATTTTTTTTAACCCTGAAATAAGCGCTTGGCCTTACTGCCATGTATTCAAAAGCCCAATTGGGCTTATTATCAGGTGATGTCTTATTATGGGGAAATAGAGTACTTCTGTCCTACTATTGCAGCACCATTGAGTGTCCTGATATACAGCATTCTTGCATGGTATGGGAGCAGCTCTGTACAGAGAAAAAATGCTCTACAGAGAATCATTAAAACTGCCCAGAATATCATCAGGCTCAAGCTACCAAGACCAGCTGGACAACATCTTTGAATCTCACTGTTTGAGGAAGTTGCATAACTTTCTCAGAGACTCTTCCCATCCTACTTACAATCTTTTTGGACTGTTGCCTTCTGGCAGAAGATACAGAACAATTAAAACTCAGACCACATGTTTTCTGGGATAGTTTTTATCCCAGAGCTATAATTGCACTCAACAATGAACTAAAGGGCCACCATCAGTGAGCTTTTGGAAACCATTACTTGGTCTGTTGTGTGGATGTTTGGGTGGTTTAGGGATGGGAAATTTGTGGTGGGTGGGGATGTGTTTGGAGATTGTTATGTGTGTTGAACCTGGTCTTTGGGTGTTATATGAATTTTGTTGTGTGGGTATACTGTGTATACACGTATAATGGCAATGTTGTTGTTGTTGCTTTTGTTGTTGTTGTTGTTGTTGTTGTTGTTGTTATAGAACAATCATAACACATTCACAAAAATACCACAGGAAATGTCCAATGAAATTGGGCTCTGCAATTGTCCCATACCAGTGTCTGGAGGAGGAACCAGTTCTTCATAGCCTTCTTGAAGTCCAAGAGGACTGGGGCCTTCTGCATCTGAGGGGCAGAGCTATTCCATAGGGCAGACCTCTCCTAAATCACACCAAAAGACACTGTTTGACAGAGCCCTCCCTGTTGAATCTCATGGGACAGTCAGTGAACTCTTGGGAAGAGATTTCCCAGAAGCAACCTGGCCTGGACCATTTAGGCCATTAAAGGTGATAACAATACAATAATAATTCCACCCAGCAGCATCCTGGGAGCTAGTGTAGCTTGCATGGGTGCAGGGTATCCAGCCAAACCTTGATATGCATAAAATAACACACACGGATGCATTCTAGACTAGCTGAAATCAGAATGCATTGCAATATTCCAATTGAGAAGTGACTAAGTCATAGATCAATGTGAGTATGGGTTCCTCACAATGAATTGGTATACCACTGTTTTTTGTGCAAAGCCCCCCTCCCCCCAGCCATAGCTGCTATTTGTCCTTTGAGCAGGAGCCATGAGTTCAGGAAGACCTCCAAACTGTGCACCAACTCTGTATGGAGAAGTGCTACCCCTTTAAGAGCAAAGATGAAACATCTCACAAGATTCAAGAGGCCTCAAAGCCGAAAGCCATTCCTTTTTTGTTAGCCTTGAATCGCAATTGGTTCTTTTCCTATCCAAATCCTTACAGCCTCCAGGCACTGAATCAGCACCTTGACAGCAGCATTGCTTGTCCAGCCAAGTGAAATACATAACAGCGTAATATTATCAGCGTACTGATGATAGCTCACACTGTGGTAATGAATGGCCTCCTTCAATGACTGGTGCCACATTTTAAATCCAGAATGGCACATTTCAGAAAGAGAAACCACTCTCTGATGCCCCAACAAGTTTTGATAATTCATATAAGGTCAGTCCTCTCATTCAAGATTAAACCATGGATGAGCTAAACTTTGTTACATCAACCTTGTATGAAGTAGCAATAGCTGAGACTAGGGCCTCTTAATGTCAGCCTCGTGAAGTAGTCCAGACAAGAAGCTGGACATCTAGGAATCCTAGTTCTACCTTTATTGTAAAGTTACAATATCAGCATTGTGCAAGTCTGAAACTACAAGTAGTCCTCAACTCACGACCACAACCGAGCCCAAAATTTCTGTTGTTAAGTGAAACATATGTTAAGTGAGTTTTGCCCCATTTTACCACATTTCTTGCCACTGTTGTTAAGTGAATCACTGCAGTTGATAAGTTAGTAACCTGGTTGTTAAGTGAATCCAGCTTTCCCATTGACTTTGCTTGTCAGAAGGTCACAAAAGGAGAATCACCTGACCACGGGACACTGCTATGAATCAGCTGTCAAGCGTCTCAATGCAGATCATGTGACCAGGGGATGAGACCATGGTCATAAGTGTGAATAACAGTCATAAATCATTTTTTTCAGTGCCGTTGTAATTTCGGTCACTAACCAAACTGTTGTAAGTAGAGGACTACCTGTAATACATGTGCCTCTGGATGAACCTTTAAATCGGTCACAAACAATACACTCTTTGGGGTATAACAATTTTAGTGAGTGTTATTGAAGTCAACAAACATATTTGGGCCTAAAAACAGTTCTTTGCTGCCTACATGCATTCTGAAACGAAAAGCTGGATTTCAGCCAGAGCCTAATTAAAATAATATTAAAGTTCCGCCCCCCGGTTATTCAGGCTCATAGACCCCCCAAGGAGGGGGTCTGAGCAACCTAGGTGAAGAACCCTTACCTCAAAGTTTATTGATTGATTGATTGGTTTGGCTTCTATAAGCGCAGAGGACTCTCACTAGCATACAACACCATGCATTGTTTTTATGTTGTATTTATGTAGATGTTTGTTTTATCGTATTTATAAAACAGCCTCGACTCAGGAACAAAGCGCCTTATTTGTTTGTGAACAAACAAACAAATATTCTCTCTTTCAAGAAATGTTGCCATCAATTTAGCCCTTTGCTGGATTCTTCCTTCTTACTGCTGCATGCCTTCCTGGACATTTTATGACACGGTGGGATCTAGGACATGAGGCAGATCTGCTAAGAGAATTCTGCTGTTGTCCCCCCCCACCACCACCACCACTTTGTTTCTGCCATAGTATCATGATTGTTAGGTGTCTTTCTCCATGACTGGTGGTCTATTGAAGGAGTGGGGGGTTGCACACAGCAAACCTGGAAGATGCAGTGAACAGCCGTGCCTAACACTCCCTGCACTTGTATCATCCTAGCACTTGTATAATCTCAACAACCCATTCTGCAATGATTTCAAATAGACACAGAAGAAACAATGGAGGACAGCTAAGCTAAATTTCATGTTGGCATAGTTTTCTCCTGTCTCAAAAATGGGATAGCTAGCTCTTTAACTCAGTACAGAGGGGGAAAGTCCCTTGTTTTGCCTGGTAGGTTTTTCAGTCAAGGTGTCCCTCAGACCTTCAGGGAACTATTTATTTATTTATTTATTTAAGAAATTTATATTGCCGCCTATTCGCACATGGCGACTCAAGGCGGTTTACAAGAATATAAAAACCTCATATAAAAACAATAGAGCTAATAAAGTAATAAAATAATATAATAAAATAACCTTCCCATCCAGCGACAACGTATCACATGAGCAATTTAATGGGCTCCATCCTGCTCTGTGTTTTCCCATGTCTGCTTGCAGAACCAGACCTTCAGCACCTTCCAGAAGAGTATTAGAGTGGGGGCCATTCTAATCTCTGGGGGAATGATGTTTTAGAGAGTGGGAACCACCACAGAGAAAGCCCTTCTTCTGGGTCCTCCCAGGTGTATCTCCCTAGGGGATGGGACCCACAACATTCCTTGCCTCCCCACTCTGGTGGGTTGGATAGATGTGACTGACAAGAGATGGTCCCTCAGATAATGAATCTGACTTTCCCCATTTGCTTGTCAGAAGGTTGCAAAAGGGGATCTCAGGACCCCAGGACACAGCAACTGTCATAAGTATGAACTGGTTGCCAATCATCTGAATTTTGATCACATGACCATGGGGATGCTGCAACGGTTGTAAGTGTGAAAAATGGTCATAAGTCACTTTTTTCAGTGCCATTATAACTTTGAATAGTCACTAAATGAACTGTTGCAAGTCGAAGACTACCGATACCTCTTCCGTCTCTTCCATTTACTCTCCCCAAAACTAGGGAGGGCCCCTTCTGAGATGCTTTCACCATCTCTCTTCTTTGGACTCAAATTTTGTTGCTCAGATCCTGTAGGCTGTAATTCTTCTTCCAGTTTCCCAAGGCCATTTCCACATTATCATTACACCTATCCAGTGGTGGGTTGCTCCTGGTTTGCACCAGTTCGGGAGAACTGGTAGCGGCGGGAGGCTCTGCTTATCTACCCAGAAGTCATAAAATACACTCTGTGCATGTGCAGAAGCACAGGAATGAGCGAACCAGTAGGAAACATAAGTAAAATCCACCACTGCACCTATCCTCCAAACACCAGAACTTGGTACTAAGCAGAGGGAACCAGAATGTAGCATTGGAATTAAAGCTCCTCTTTACCAAAGACAATATACAAGTTCTTAACCTCTACAAGATAGGAAATGGAGTGAATTGGCCACAATCTTTCAAATTATTTTTTGTTAGAGATTCTCAGCACTGCTGTATTTTAAATTTATGAACAAAGAAAGAGATTATTACCCTACGAATGCTTTCCTAAGAATTAGTGTCATTTAATACAATTGTCTCAACTTCTAAATGTTTAAGGAACATATAATTAGACAGAAGAATCATCTGCATTTTAATTGTTGATGCTGATGATTAGTTTTATGGCATGTGTGTAATTGTTGCTGGTGTCTAATTTTAATATTTTGATATCTGATAATGCTGTTCTAAGGATAAATATTCACTATTGGCCAATGGCCATGCATTGTGTGAATTTATATTCAAACAGCTGACAAAAACTAGGTTACTTCCTGCTAGGTAAAACATTATTTTCTATTATTCCAAAAGCTATTAATAAATAGTATTATGTCTCTGAAACTAAAATGAAAAATATCTATTACTGTACATGAACTTGTCTCTAGAATATATGATATGTCATATATCCCTTGTTATTATTACAAAAGGAATAATCATTTTTTTTAGTTTATTGTTTTGCTGGCATTAAAATAGAAGCTTAGAGCGGAAGGAAATGTAAGAAAATTAAGCCCTACATTATATGGAAATGCATGAATCAAAAATGCAAATCTATTCATTTCATTTCCTTGAAAACTTTATATCAAAAGCTTGGCATTTATCATCCTGGGGAAAAAAAAGAAAGAAATTTGCAAGAATAGTTCACATGTTTTTCTGATCAACTTCAGAAGTTTTGAAAAGAAGTTTCTCATTTCATAGTGTATATGTGTCCTTGACATTTGTCAACATATACCCACCTTTCTATACATTCAAAAGCTAAGTGGGATACTTGTATAGGAGACAACCAGGAAACATCCAGGCTGTTGAATAGTTGAAAAAAATATCATGGAAGAATGTAACAGCAAACCACATCTATACATTGTCAACAAAGCTACATGGGCATCACCAAAATCAAATTCAATTTGCAGAGTCTTTACTATGTATAAGTCATACACTCTGAGTTTGAGGAAGTATCTAAAACAGATTTGAGATGTTAACTTCAAACCTAAAGGGCAATAGGAGGATCAGTACAGATTCCCAATTTTAAAGAAATGATGGACCCATTTAGAGACTGTTATTATTTTTCTTTTAATGAAATTAACTCTGATTTCTAGTTTCCATGCTAATAAAAGGCATCCATCGGATATAAGTGAATGGCCTCTATCTAAGAAGGGATTTAGTGGCTGAGTTTACACAGCATCCCTAACCAATCTAATTAAAGTTTTAGTAATTAAATTTGTACCATGCTCTAAATCTGCTTCATTTTAATCTTGGCTCTTCATATTTGAGGCTTACAATGTTATGCGCACCGATCCCATATGATTAGTTGATCCTTTGGGGTATTGTGCAAACCCTAAGAATGGGATTATTCAGTAATTGTTTTAAATGTGCGGTCCACATTCAGCCCTTTTTGATAAACAGCCCTTGTATGTATTTTCTACGTGGATAAAGGTTATTATAAAAAGCAGCATCTGGGACTGGAAGAAGAGGTAATGACTGAGAACAGATGCAAATAGCATTGGCATGGATACAAATAGAACTTTAGACATGCCTCAGTTCAGGATAGTTTCATTTGTATCTCATGATTACTTTAGTATTAATCCCTCTGCTAGCTTTGAAGGGCATCAGAGAGGATTCCTGCAGTTCATATAAGGATGGCATATATCCATCTGTTTCGTGGCTCATTGTTTGTACAGATGATGAACCTCCATAGACTTCTGTAATCTTTGTAAAAATAATTGCTGGGTTTAAATTTTGCATAGAGTTGCAAAAATGTCTTCAGAAGAAATAAGTTTCTTTTTTTATTTTTTACTTACCAAGAATAAACTGCCCTTATTCATGAAATACAGAGATAGATATGATGGACAATTTATCAGGATCAAATTCTTTCTTTCCCTGGATACAGCAGTGGTAGTCTCATGCCTGACATTATTGGAGCCAATAATGTGTGTGGCAGGAGGGACAGGTTTCTTTTAAGTAACAAAAATATCAGTGGGAGAGGCATTTGGTGGAGGAAAGAGGTTTTCATAGCATATACATATTGTGTTTCCCCGAAAATAAGACCCAACTGGAAAAATAAGCCCTAGCATGATTTTTCAGGCTGCTTTCCCGAACGCCATCGCTCTGCTAAACAAATAATTCCTTCAACACTGTCAAACTAGTTACAAAGTCTCCACTACTGTTCATCTTCTCATCGTTCCTATCCCCATCTCCTCCCACTTATGACTGTATGACTATAACTTTGTTGCTGGTATCCTTACAATTTATATTGACTGTTTCCCTATGACTATCATTAAGTGTTGTACCTTATGATTCTTGACAAATGTATCTTTTCTTTTATGTACACCGAGAGCATATGCAGCAAGGCAAATTCCTTGTGTGTCCAATCACACTTAGCCAATAAAGCATTCTATTCTATTTTATTGTAATATAAACTACCCTGTGTTTCCCCCAAAAATAAGCCCCACTTAAGATTGTCAGCCAGGCGGATGCATTTAATACCATATTTCCCTGAAAATAAGACTTAACCAGAAACTAAGACCTAATGCATCTTTTGGACCAAAATTTATATAAGATCTGGTCTTATTTTTGGGGAAACACAGGGTAGCATATGCATAGCATATACACATAGCATATAGAAAGTGTGTGTCTTTGCACTCTGTAGGTTAGTTTTCGCTAAAAAATATACAGTACCTCCTGCTGGTGCTACTTCCCATAGCATTTTAAGGCAACTTCCATGAGAAATGTTTGGGAGGGGGGCTTGGTACTCTATCAGCTTGATTGTTTTCTTGCAGACATTTTATTATCCAAACTAAGTAACATTATCAGTCACTAGCACTGATGATTTTACTAATTTGGGTAATGAAATATCTGCAAGAAAACAACCAACCTCAGAAAGCACCAAGCACCCCTCATTTCAACCCTGAGCAACAAAAATTCCCCTTTGTTGATAAGGTTCTGGATTGGAGATTAACATGGGTCATTTCAAATGGGAAGTTTGGAAAAGTCAAAGGATGCCCATGATAACCTTGTCCCAATGTTT
Organism: Masticophis lateralis; assembly: GCA_030761175.1. NCBI lineage: Eukaryota > Metazoa > Chordata > Lepidosauria > Squamata > Colubridae > Masticophis > Masticophis lateralis. The sequence goes on along the minus strand of JAUDYJ010000002.1, from coordinate 132,319,203 downwards.
CCTTGAGTACAAGAATAGCTGCAAAGCAAGCTGTGACTCTGCCCCCTGCTTTTGTAACCCTACATGGAAACTCTACAACTTGGGAGTGCTTTGTTTTTAGTTATTGAAAGCAAACACACTTTAATGAACGGCATAATGGATCAGCAGGAAGGCCAATGGATTGATACTATGGGACCACTAGGCTTTTCAAAAAAGCTTTCCTCCAAGCCGAAGCCAGAGCATGTTGATGGATAACAACGGAACTGTGGTCTGAGTCATCTGGGGATTGGGAAAAGTTGCATTAGAGAGACCAAAGAGATGTGCCCAAAATCTTGACCTGACTCGTTTTTTTATGAACAGAACAAGCTGCAACAAATCACACTCTTTGAGGTCTGTTTTTTAAAAAATACGTAGACCTTGGCCAAGCACAGATGAAAGATGAATGAGATAAGATCCCAAAACGGTCCATGAATCTCTTTGCTGTGCCTTGAAAGCATTTATGATTTGTATGTGGGAAAGTGGAGCCCTTATTCTGTGGCTGATTTTGTATATAGTTCTTGTAGTACCATTTCTCAGTCTTCAAGTATAGGGCAGAGGTGGTATTCAGTAGGTTCTGACCAGTTCTAGAGAACCGGTAGCGGAAATTTTGAGTATTTTTAAAAATTTTAATTAGATTTATATGCCGCCCTATCTCCATAGGACTCAGGGCAGCTCACAGCCGCCCTGAAAAGCGGTAAATATCATCTCTGACTGGTCCCATCCCCATCTATTCTCTGCCTCCCGAGTCCCAGCTGACTGGAAGGAAATGGGAATTTTGCAATATCCTTCCCCCTGGAGTGGGCTGGAGATTTTACAGAATTTCCCCCTGCCACGCCCATCAAGCCACACCCACAGAACCAGTAATAAAAAATTTTGAATCTCACCACTGGCATGAGGGGAGACTTTTTTTAAGTTGTGTAGATTATTAACATTATTGTAGTCAAGGAGAAAAAACAGCCGTAAAGTTATTCGGGCTCAGTGGTGGAAAATATTGTCAAACTCAATCCGAAGGCAGTTTCCTCTCTCAGTGCAATTTAGCTTAGATGGTATAGAGTGAAAAGAAGCATCCTATCTTAAAGTGTGCTTAGGAAGCTTCAACAAATCTTCATAATAGGAGTCAATGTTTATGCCAATTGCTTTGGAACTGTGCCTAGAAATAATCTGACCAGTACACTTGGAAGCTAGTATGCACCATGCAAGCTTAGCTGGAAGGATTTGATTTTTCAGCTGAAAATATGATATGACATTTGATTCCGGTAAGTAGTCCTCTCCTGGCAGAATATCCCACTCTGAGAAAGGTACTTACATATTTGGACATTGCTGCCCCACTTTTCTTTATAATACATCAAAAGCAGCTTACAACAATGCTTTTAAAATCCAAATAACTGAAACAATTTCCTCTAATAAGAGGACAAAACAAGAAGAAAAGGACTAAAAACAATGTCCTACATTAAAACCTGGATAGAGCAAAGCTCTATCCAGGTTTTAATGTAGGACATTGTTTTTAGTCCTTTTCTAAGCAAAAGCTCTGCATAGAAGACCTGATGCGTAAAGGATTCAGCTACAGATGTTCATGAAGGATGTTCTCTCCTCTGGGGAATGTTTATATTATGCAACCAGGCTTCCTTTCTCATAGGGGTCTGTGTTTAGTTCCCCAGGTTTTCTTCCTGCATTCTCCAGCATTTTTTGTACCAGAAGAATTCTGTAAGAGAGAAAAGATGGTTAAGTGCCTCTATCTGCATATGCTAGAACATCATTCCCACACTAAGCCTTATTCAGGTCTGACTTATCACATTGTGTGAGGTCAAAAAGACCACTTTCTGAGTAAGCCAGATGCTCCTAAAATGGGTTGTTTGGGGTTAATAGTGTTGGTTGTGTCTTGATGATTTGTGTGAATATTTGTGCCTCTTTAATGTACATAAACTATGGCTGGATTTAAGCATAACATGGTTACTTCAGTTCTAGCCTTCGGTATTATATGCTATTGAGTTTTGTTTAGCAAACCACGGTAGATGGCTCAGCAAAACATTTGAAATCATTGGGTAAATTGAGGAGAGGGAATACCTTAGAAGGGAACTTTTCTTTTTGTTCAATTTATAGCCCACATTTCCAGTAAGCACTTCTTCCTCTGTTTTCCCCCACAACCAGGGGTTCGCTGCTGGGGGTTCACAGGGGTTTGGGAGTGTTATGTCCTTATAAGGACATCCGCCGGGGATTGGTCAAATTCACCAGCGGGAAATTCAAATAGCTGTCTGGGGGCTGTGCGACTGCCGGAGTGAATATAAGGAAAGCTCCGGCAGCGCAGCGCCAGTCTTGTTCCAGCCTAAAATAAAGTGCTGAATGGACCTGAGCTGGTCGCGTCTTCTTTTCCTACGCCTGATCTAACACTGGCGATGAAGGACCAAAAAGAACCAGAGTGACCACCGCGTGGCACGAACGCCAACTGACCAAGAGCTGACCTGAACTGAAGTCACTGACCCACAGCAGACTGAAGCATGGCATCACCGCAAGCTCCAATCGTCTCACTGGAACCTCTAGCTAAGATTCTGTGCAGTTCAGAGAACCCCCCAAATCCCACTCCTGGCTGGCCCTGCCCACACCACCCCTCCCCTCCCAGGAGTCCCCATGTGGCCTTTTTTGGATGCAGGTAAGTACAGGGCATGCACAGAGGTTTGGGGGGAGGGGAAAAGAGGCCTACTGGAAGTTCGGGAAGGCCAGAAACAGGCCTGTTTCCAGCCTCCAGAGGGCTTATGGAGCCTGGGGAGGCCATTTTTGCCCTCCCGGAGGCTCAAGGAAAGCCTCCGGAGCCTGGGGGCGGCAAAAACACCCCCGCCCCACCATGGTGCAGAAGGCTGACTAGGCCACACCCACCATGGCCACGCCTACCCAGCAGCTGGGCAGAGAACCCCTTGCTAAAATTTTTGAAGCCCACCCAGGGGTGAAATCTACTTACCTTCCCTACCGGTTCAGAAATGCACTCACCACATGCACATATGCGCACTTGGACCCTCTGCGCATGCACAAACCCTTCTGCACATGTGCAGAGAGTAAAAAACAAGTTACTTCCTGCTTAAAATCAGGAAGTAATGACAACCGGCGGGTAGGTGGAGCCTTGCGCTGCCGCCACTACCAGTTCTCTAAAACACCCACTGCTGTCACTACCGGTTCGATTGAACTGGTCCAAACCGGTAGCATTCCACCCCTGAGTCTATCCCTACTGACAACAATAATATTGTAGGAGATATTAGGCAAGCAGCTGACCTAAAGTCTCTAGTAAGTTTCCATATATGAGGTGGATCTGAACTCAGGTCTCCCAGATTTCCATTCTATTCTGGTTAAGCAGAGTTTCCTAATTCCATTTCTTATTGTAACCTGTTACACGAGCAGCATTTCTTGGTTGGATGGCTGGTTGGGCCTGGAATTAGGACAGGAGGGAGTCCTGGAGGAGACTTTTGGGAAATGTGATCCTTAGCAGAGGGAGTTAACTCAGAGTCCAGGAAAGGAGGACGACAGATTCGAGCAGCTGAGAAGAACTGAAAGGGAGCGAAAAGAAAGAGGCAGCTACGAGGAATGTAGCGACAGCGATATCTCAGCCTGGAGACTGCATCTTGGCTGCCACAAGAGGTGGATTCCATAGGCCTCTCACTGGGCCTGCAGAGGACATGTTTATGAGGCAACAGGATGGATGAGGGACCATTTGGCCAAAAATGACAGTCTTTGGGACATTTTTAGCTTCAGCAACATTGCTCACAGAAAGATTTAATGTTTTATATTATTGAGTTCTTTAATTTGATTTTGATCTTAGTGGCCATTATGTTAAATTAAAGCCTCCAAGGTGTGTTTATGTGCCTGGGCCAGGTTCACTTGGAGAAGGTTTCGAGAGTCCCGATTGCCAGCTTCCCTTTCTGAGGGAAGCACTACATTGTTCAGGAAACTTTTGTCTCAAAAATCCTATGATTTTTTTTTCTTTCAAGTGTATTTCTCTTTGTACATATATTCACGCATCTTATTTGACATTTCAACTTTGAAAGAATAGTTCTATCAGATGGAGCAGAGCACTTGTATGCTCTAGGATTCAGCCAGTTTCAAGTTTCACGTTCCCAGGCCATTAAGTCAATCCAAGTCAGATGGAGCATAATGCTCAGCCTCAATTAATATTTCACTCTTGATTCCCCATTGGGGAAGAATAGCAAAGCAATATAAGCTTTTAACAAAACAACAGAGTTGGAAGGGACCTTGGAGGTCTTCTTCTAGTCCATTTTCCTGGACCTTATACCATTTCAGATAAATGGCTCTCCAAACTTTTTAAAAACCTCCAATGTTGGATCACCCAACAACTTCTGGAAGCAAGAAGTTTCCCCTGATTCATTGTTCTTACTCTCAGGAAATTTCTCCTTATTTCTAGAACGGTTCTCTCCTTGGTTAATTTCCATCCATTGTTCTATATTCAAGTGCTTTGGAGAATAGGTTGATCCTCTTCTTCTTTGTGGCAGCCCCTTAGATGTCCCAAAGGTGCTTTTTAAAAAGGCAACTGGACTTTCTTGGGGGTTTTCCCCTCCTTAAAACATTTCACTTCTCATTCAAGAAGCTTCTTCGATTCTGACTGAATGGAGGGGAATAGAAGGATTTATCATTATAAGAAGCTTCTTGGATAAGAAGGAAAACATTTTTAAGAAAAAAAAAACCCAAGAAAGTCCAATTGCTTTTGAAAAGCACCTTTGGGACAACCATGACCTGGATCATTGAGAATCTCCATAGGCATTTAACCCCTGAGATATTGGAACACTGCTATCATGACATCCCTAATTTCTTTTCATGACACCCCTAGTTTCTTTTCATCAAACTAGACATACCCAATTCCTGCAACCATTTTTCATATGTTTCAGTCTCCAGTCCCCCTAATCATCTTTGCTGCTCTTCTCTGCACTCTTTCTAGACTCTCAATATCTTTTTAATATCATGGTGACCAAAACTGGATCCAGATTTAGTCACAATTTCAGCTCTGCTGTGTTAAAAGGGTACCCAGAAATGAGTACTGAATGAGCAGAATGCTCTATGTACATGTATACATTGTACTGGATGATGTTCTCCGAATTTTCAGCTTTGCGCTTTCTCTTAGGACAGCTCATCCATTTTGAAATTCAGTAATTTTGTGCTGAAACAAACTGGAATATCACATCGATCTTTGCTTGAAGGATCTTCTAAGAAGTTGGAGAGCCACTGAAACAGGCATTGGCTCTCTCAGACTATAAGCCCCCCTGAGTGTGTCTGGTGCCATTATTTTTGCAACAAGACATTAGTTGCCCAGGTGATATTGAGTCATCCTTTGAAACAAATCTAGCCAGAGGGATAAAGCTGGGCCATGAAGTGGGATCAGGGAGCCATTAACATTCACTGCTCTACTCCCACAAGCCTTCAGAGAACCGCTATGTCTAAATTCCAAGTGGTGTCATTCTGTTTCTGGAGCACTAACAGAAAAATAGTGATCCAGAAGCACTTAAGCTATTGTCTAGGACAGGCACATCCTGTCTGAGACCAAATCTCAGGTAGGACAGAAAAGGTGACAGCGAGTCTTGTCATAGAGTTCATAGACATGCTGAACTTAATGGGAAGTCAGACGAAGCAGCAAAAGGGATAGAATACTCTCGGTGAATTTCTGAGGAAGGAAGAATGGAGGTGCAGGCAGATGGGCCACCAGATGGCCAGAGTACCTAAATCAAGAGCAAGCAAAGTTTTTTCAACTGAGGATTGCATTCAGTCTTTGTCCCTGTGCTGATACGAATTTTTTAAAAGACAGTGGGAGGAAGAATTGAGAGATGGTTAATAGGAAGAAGAAAAAAAAACCCAGAAGGCTGCAAAAAACAGGCAAAATGAAGTTAGACAGGAATAAAATGAATGTTGGAAAGCAGGTTCTCCACCACGGAGAAAAAAAACTGACAGAAGCCAGGCTGCTGAATTGTCTGTTGCTAACTTATGATTAGGGTTGAGGAAGGCCACTGAACAGCATCTGGAGACACATGTAGCCTGCAAACGGCAGTGACTTGCTCCCCTGTCCTAAATTTAATCTAATCTGCCTCTTTCTTCTGCACCTCCATGCAAACCCCTTCCAAAGAATCTTGTATCCCAAACAGATCGAAAGAGAAAAATGCCTACAATTGGCTCGTGCTCCTGTTCGATTTCTTTTTAATGGACCAGGAGTTTCTTAACATCATATGTCCAAATTCAATGGCCCTGATACTTCAATGCCTCAGGCGGGAATTAGACTTCTGTAGGACAGGGAACATGTGTCTGTTGTTCAGAGACGGTGGCACAGCTGTTGGATTTATACTTTTGCAAATCTTAATGTTCTGGTGCTCAAGCCACAAAGCACAGAAAACTTCCCAACAGAAAGTTGGATCAACTAATTAGTATGCAGGATGTGCATCTCCAACATAACATGTAGTTGAAATTTGGGAGATACCCATGTTGGCCTGTCTGCCTACCATCTACAATCTACACTTATCCATCAACCCCTTTACAGCATAGTATGTGTCAACAGTTATGCACAGTTGCGGACAAGTCTAAATCAAGCTTAAATGACCAATGACCATCAGGGAGCAGTAGAGAGTACATAAATAGTTTACACACTATTTCCTCTGTGTCCTCTCTTTGTGTAAGATTGCTATTCTAAAATAATTTTCTTCTGTTTTTCTTCCCAAGAACCCATGCGTGGGACACATGCTTTTGGATTCTCTTCCTGGTAGGATGTGGCTAGCTAGAGGCCAGGTTTTCCCTAACATCATTCCTATAAATAAATGCATCTCCTTCCAGTGTACATCTAGTCCTTGACTTACGAGCACAACATTTATATTGCTAAATGAGACATTCATCAAGTGAATTTGCCCCATTTTATGATCTTTTTGCCACAGTTGTTAAGTGAATCACTGCCATTGTTAAATTAATAACTTGGTTGTTAAGTGAATCTGGCTTCCCCAATGACTTTGCTTGTCAGAAGGTCGCAAAAGGGGTTCATGTGACCCCAGGACACTGCAACCATCATAAATATAAGTCAGTCTGAATTTTGATCACCTGACCATGGAAATGCTGTTAAATACGAAAAAGTCATTTTTTTCTATGATGTTTTAACTTTGAACTGACAATAAGTGAACTGTTGCAAGAATAGAATAGAATAGAATAGAATAAAACTTTATTACGGGCATCAACCAGCAATAGGCATACAATAAATTAAAAATAATATTGACATTAATTGTGAATAATAACATCTCTGTTATGAAAATACATGATCTCAAACCTGATATACATGTGTGTAGAGCCGATAAGTATGTGAGTAAATGGATTTTTATAGATATCTCAAAAAAATTGGCACCAGTTGACATTATAATTTGGTAACCAATTTTTTTCTTGTGGACAGTGCAGCAACACAGAGTTTTGCCACTGCAAGCGTGGTAGCCGGATTTGAGTCTTGGAGGAGAAAGCCTACATAAAAGCCGTCTGTCCTCCCTGGCAATCCCTCTAGTAAGGGGAGAATGTATATTGACCTACATACTCTGTATACCTCACAGTACAATAAAACATGTGAGATATCTTCGACTTCTCCCTTTCCACATATGCATACCTGTTCTGCTATTGGTGTTCTCTTGTACCTACCCTGGAGAAGTGCTGAGGGGAGAATATTAAATATGGCTCTGAAGAAAGTTATTCTTTGTTTTGGGAAGATCAGATCATTTAGATATCCTGCTGATTCCCACACACCCTGTTTGATTCTGTCCCTACTGTGGAGGGACAACCTATTTAGTTCTTCTTGGAACTCCATGTCCTTCATTCTATCAATTACCACTTGCTTTGCTTTGTCAAAACCGAGGGACATTGAGAATACCGATGAGAGCCCATAAGAGCCCAGTTTGTGATCTATCGTCTGTTTCCAGGAGGAGGGGAAGTTGTCAGTCACCATTAGTGGGGACAGTCCCTCTGGAAACTAATGAATTTTTAACCAATAAATGATCATCATCTTCTGGGCTCTTACCTGAATTTGAGGCATACCCGTCTCAATTCTTAGCTGGGCATTTGGAGTTCCTTTGGGTGCAGCTAAGATGGCTCGCAGGAATTTGGTTTGTATAGCTTCTAGGAAGTTTTTCTTTGCAAGGGTTCCTGTTTGTGCCCCATAAAGAATTTGCGCCAATGTTTGGGGACCTATTGGCTGCTTGCAATGTCTGCTCCAGGTGTGCCTTCCATGTCCCTTGCGATTGGAAGACCACCCCAAGGTATCTAAATGTCCTAATCTGTTCCAATCTGTGTCCTTTAATTTTCTAGGAGTATTGTCTGGGTCTTTTAGCAAAAACTAAAATTTTTGATTTATCAGAGTTAAGAACCAATTTGTTCTGTCTACAGAAGCCAAGTGCTGCCCTAATTGCTCTCTCCCATCCTATGGGCATTTGTGAAATAATAGCAGCATCGTCGGCATAAAGGAAAATCGAGATTTTGCGTTGTGCTGTGTTAGGAGGATGTAGATCAGGGTTCTGTAAGAGATCAATCAGGGGGTTAATATAGAAGTTAAAAAAGGAGGGGGGCAGGATACAGCCCTGCCGTACCCCTTTTTGTACCCTTACTGGGCCAGTTAAAGTCCCTTGAGGATTACACCTCACTTTCAAGGTGGAATTGGCATACAATTTTTGTATGAGGAAAAGGAGGCGTTTATCGATTGTAATGCATTTTAATTTCTCCCATAGGGCATTCCTGGATATTGAATCAAAGGCCTGCTTAAAATCAAGGAAGGCCACGTAGAGAGAGGATTTTTTTTTTTGTACATATATTTTTACACCAGATTGTGAAGTATCAGGATATGATCCACCATAGATCTTCCTTCTCTAAAACCGGCTTGTTCATCCTTGACGATCCCCCTGAAATTAGCCAGTCCTGGAGTTTATAGTTTAGGTGTTTAGCATACAATTTACTAATAATACTCAAAAGACTAATGGGTCTATAATTTCCTGGATCATTTCTATTACCCTTTTTATAGATTGGTATAATAATTGCTAATCCCCAATCTCTTGGCATACGGCCTGTTTTATCTATAAATGTAAACAAGGATGCTAAAAGTGGGGCTCACCAACTGGTGTTCTTTTTTTATTATTTCTGGTTGTAAGTCAAGGACTACCTGTACTTATAAACCTTGCTTTACTAATCCTTCCTTGGATCAGATGCCTGCTTTCAGGCTGCTCAGATGCATATGCAAAGTGCTGTAACCACTACACTTAAGAGTAATTTTGCTGATTTTTTCTGATAGTGTGATGGAGCATTGAAAGGCATGGGGAAAGCAATGCCGATATTTACATCAAACCTGTCTTTCTTTCCAAATAAATATATTCTTCCATTATATATCTACCATAATTCCCATTTTTAGCAGTACCTATAATTGCCCTTGCAGCTGGTTGGGAACTCCTCTAGTTAGCCAGAAATTAGCAGCCAGGGCAGGGGTGAAATGCTCCCAGTTCGGACCGGCTAGGGTGAGTAGGTAGCAATGATGGCTGGTGGTTTGGAGAACCGGTAGCAATGGCAGCTGGAGGCTCCGCCCACCCGCCCAATTCCCCGGAGTCGGGGAATGGTCTTGCCGCGGAGCCGCTGCCTGCTTGCCCTTTGCCACGCAGTGTATCCTACTGCTCACCTTTCTCCCGCGGCTAGCTGTCAGGGAAGGCAAGCGCCCGAAAGTTACTGGAGTTGCTCACCCTCCTTCTTGAATGAGCCGTTCTGGTCCACGCACCAGCTGCGCAAGCGCACACCATTTATTTAATTCAGCGGCAAGTTGGGTGTGGGAGAAAGGTGAGCAGTAGGAGTTGGGGAATGGGCATTCCCCGACTCCGGGGAATGGGGCGAGTGGGCGGAGTGGCGGGAGAAAGGTAAGGACATGTCAACAGAATAGAAATTTAAAAATTTTTCCCTACTGGGTTCTGTGGGTGTGGCTTGGTGGGAGTGGGTCTTGTGACTGAGTGAGCATGGCTGTGAGTGACATCGAGTTGGCCATGCCCACTCGGTCACAGGACACCCCCTCCGACCAAGCCATGCCCACAGAATCAGGTGTGTGACTTGGATGACAGTTCTATTGCTCCTTGGAAAGACCTGCTAGCAATTTAGTCACTACCACACCCAAGTGCTTTTCTGAATGACAGGGCATTTATTGGAGAAAACAAAGAAAGCACCCTTCTTATATCCTATTTGGAGCCATTCATGAATATCCAGGTAGTCCTTGACTTACAACACAGTTCATTTAGTGACTGTTCAAAGTTACAACGGCACTGAAAAAAAATGACTTAGGACCATTTTTCACAGTTACAACTTCTGCAGCATCCCCACAATCATGTCATCCAAATTCAGATGCTTGGCAACTGGTTCATATTTATGACTGTTGCAGTGTCCCAGGGTGATGTGATGACCTTTTGCAACCTTCTGACAAGCAAAATCAATGGAGGAAGCCAGATTCACTTAATAACCAGGTTACTAACTTATCAGCTGCAGTGATTCACTTAACAACTGTGGCAAGAAATGTTGTAAAAAAAAGGCAAAACTTACTTTACAAATTCTCACTTAACAATAGAAATGTTGGGCTCAGTTGTGGCTGTACATTGAGGACTAACTGTATGTAACATATACAAACTGTTTCTGAGAGAATTATGCAACCTCCTCACTTCTCTGCAGTCCAAGTAAATCAGGTATCAATACAGATGAACCTATTGTGTTGTGGCAGGTGCTGTCAGCCTGCCTCTTGGGCCTTTGGCTGTCTCTGGCCGAGTGCAGCCATTCTCAGTAATTGGTTGCAATCTATGGTACCCCGGGTAATGTCCATTATCATTTTTGGACAACCAGGACACACCTTTGATGTTAACATCAACCGAACAAAGCTAGCTTTCTTGAAAATTTCTTCTTTGAAAACCTAAAATAGCCTTTGTCTGTTCTGTTCTTCCAGCTTTCCTAAGATGCCTCATCATTGTTCAAACTGTGCAGCAGGAGTCAGAGGTGGCCTCTCCAATGGGATTGTGGTTATTGTACCGATGGATGGTGGGTGAGCAGGCATTCTTGCTCAGACCTGCTCAGTGCATTAGGCCATTGAGCAGGCTCCATTCACCCCAGCCTAGTACGCCTTGGTGTGTTATGTGTCTAGCCAGCTAGGTAATTTTTGTCCAAGCATCATGGCAAGCGAGGGTAAGTTCTTCCAAACACAATTATTGAAATGTACAAAATTATTTCCTGCTTTTTTGAGGCAGGAAGTACATGAGCAACATAAAATCCTAAAATAGATTTGTCATAATTACATGTAAATACATACACCCATTCTCAGTTTCAAAACAGAAAATCCTGGCTTCACTCATGCATCGTATGTCATTGCCAACTTGATAACATAAACTTAGAGAGCAAGGTAACCAATTATGGCTTATTCAATAAATCATAATTAATTAATTAATCACGGTGGGCCATGGTGGCGCAGTGGTTAGAATGCTGTACTGCAGGCTACTTCTGCTGCCTGCCGGCTGCCTGCAGTTTGTCAGTTCGAATCTCACCAGGTTCAAGGTTGACTCAGCCTTCCATCCTTCCAAGGTCGGTACAACGAGGACCCAGATTGTTGGGGGCAATGTGCTGACACTGTAAACTGCTTAGAGAGGGCTATAAAGCATTGTGAAGCAGTATATAAGTGCTATTGCTACTAAACAAAGCATGGCTTAAAGTTATGTGCAAACCCAGGAACAGGAATGCTAGTAAAGATAGACCTTCTCAGTATACAGTAGTGCACTATAAAACACCAATGACTAAACAAATAGTATTTTAAAAGTGCATAACATAAGCACTGGCAGTATTTTCAAAGACACACCCCATTTAACTACTGGCTGGGTTTATGTGATACCACAAATAATTAAAAAATCATACCGGCCAAATTCAGAGAACAGACTAGGCTGACGTAGGCTTAGCAAGTTTATGACTCCTTTCTTCAATCTACACTATGGTTACTTCAGCTGAACGGAGTACAGGTAATCCTTGATTTACAACCACAATCGAGCCCAAAATTTGTATCGCTTAACAGGGCAGTTGTTAAGTTGTTAATGTTTTGACCCATTTTACAACTATTTTGCCACAGTTGTTCAGTGAATCATTGCTATTGCTAAGTGAATCACATGGTCATTAAATGAATCCAGGTTCCTCCATTGGCTACTTGTTGGAAATCAGATGGGAAGGTTACAAATGGTGATCACATGACCTTGGGATAGTACAATGGTCATAAATACATGCCAGTTGCCAAGAGCCTGAATTTTGATTACATGACCATGGGATGCTACAACAGTTGTAAGTGTGAAAAACAGTCATAAGTAACTTTTTTCACTTCTATTGTAACTTTGAACAGGACTACCTGTAGCCTGTTTTGCAAATATAGCCATTCTGTCTTCTTAAAGGCCTCCAGTTATATCAGTTGGAGAAATTTAGTTTGCACTAGTACAATGCTTTACTAATAGGTAGCATCATACATCATTGGGACTTGAAGGTAACTTTGCATTTGTACAGTTTGAGTCACTCTGTGTTCCCTCATCTTTCTGGCTGCCTGTCAATCAAGGTTGTATCCAGTGGTAGGAGGTGTGTGTGTGTGGTGCTTTCTGTCTACGCAGTAGCCAGGTTCTTCATGGCTGGCAAATCGGAAGGAGGGAAGGTGAGGAACTGCATTGCATCATTCTCCCCTAGGAATTTTTCTTGGATTATCTGAACAGAAGTAATCTAGACATGGTTTATGCTCAAATCACATGCTGAACTGCAAACTTGTCAGTACGTTTTACCCTGGCTCATTTTATGAACCCAGATCTGTGAACAATTTATTGTCCATACTCAGAGAATTGGACTGAGTGAACTATAGTTGAACTAGCTATGCCATTGTTGTCCCTCTGATAATCTTGCTTGCCCTGTCTACTGCATCACCTAGAGCAGTATTTCTCTAAGATACAGTGGTACAGTGGTGGGTTGCTCCTGGTTCGCACCGGTTCTATAGAACCAGTAGTAAAACTGGCAGGAGGCTCCGCCCACCGACCCCAACATCATCAAAACGCTTCTGCACGTGTGCAGAAGCGTTTTGATGATGTTGGGGTCGGTGGGCGGAGCCTTCTGCGCTTGCACAGAAGAGTGCGTGTCCACGTGAGCGAAGCAAGTGCACAAGCGTTTTGATGATGTTGGGGTCAGTGGGCGGAGCCTTCTGCGCTTGCACAGAAGAGTGCGTGTCCACATGAGCGAAGCAAATGCACAAGCGTGCGGCCCCTCTGCAAACCGGTAGTAAAGGTAAGTAGAACCCATCCCTGCAATGGTACCTTGTTACTTGACTGCTTCAAAACTTGTTGAATTTGGTACTTGATGCATTTTGATGCAAAAATGTTGTCCTGGTAACTGTTGTCTGTTTGATACTTAATGTGCTGCAATAGGAAGAGGGGGATGGCCGTGAAGAATGGACAGAAATTGGCGATGCCAGGAAAGTCACTGCAAAAGAAGTGCGGGATGGTTGCAGAGGATGGACAGGAAGACGGCCATGCTGGAAAGTGGCTGACACAGGAAAAGGACAGACAGGAACAGGGGTGGGTTCTACTTACCTTTACTACCGGTTCGCATCGTGCCTGCATGTGCAGATCACTTCTGATGACGTCTGGGTCAGTGGGCAGAGCCTCCTGCCAGTTTTACTACTGGTTCTATAGAACCGGTCCGAACTGGGAGCAACCCATCACTGGACAGGAAGTACTTCCTGGCCAAAACAAAGGATCATGAGGTAAGTCACATGGTTGGTTTGGTACTCATTGTTTTCAGTACTTGTTGCGCCTTGTGGAACCAATTAATGGCTAGTATCAAGGTATCATTGTATATGGATTTTGACTCCCAGAATGCCCCAGACAAAGTGGAAATTCTGGGAATTCAAGTCCACACTGCTTAAAAATTGCCAAGGTTGAGAAACATGGATCTCAAGGGGAAAAAGATCCCTGCAGAATCTTGTGTTACCAGAAAACACTTGCATTGTCCAATGACAAGACAACAGCAGAAGAGAAGAGAAAGAGTTCACCTTACTTGATCTCCAGCTTATTTCTTGTTGTGCCTTGTTTGAGGACAAAATGGAATGGGCAGAGAAGACAAGTCCATACAGACATCTGAGTTCATCAAAGGAAGGCTGGAGCATAAATGAAATGTATACAACTTTGCAGGAAGCCAGATAGATTGCATACGGCTGTAAGCTGAGCAGAAAAATGGCACTGCCCCAAAAGGCTTCTAAGAATTTGAATTTCTTTTCCTTCTTCTTTACACACTGGTATTCCCATAAGGGAAACAAGTGCACACACTGCATTAAACTATGGCTGCTAAATCATGGTCTAGCTGAATAAGCCATATCTGATTAGGTTTGTATAATATGCCATATCATAAGCAATGCTTTATAAATGATAAAGATTGGGTTCATACCAGGGGTGGGTTCTACTTACCTTTACTACCGGTTTGCATTGTGCCCGTGCATACACGCTCGCTTCGCTTGCACGCTCTTCTGCGTATGTGCATATCGCTTCTGATTACATCCAGGTCATTGGGCAGAGCCTCCCGACGGTTTTACTACCGGTTCTATAGAACTGGTCCGAACCGGGGGCAATACTGGTTCATACCACATGCTAAACCAAAACTACCAAAGTATATTTTGCTTTTTTATTTTTCCCCTTCCAATCAGCTTTCAGACATAGGGTGTGCTGACTGATTATGCATTGGCACATTTCTTTTTAAGCCATAATTTGTTGAGTAAGCCATGCTTAGCCAATATCACAAAAGGGCTAAAATATTATCTATATTTTACAAAGCGTGGTAATTAGCTTTATGCATGGTTCTAAGCCCAAACCAAACTATATTCTGGCTTGGTACAATGACACTAGAAAAAGACTCACTCATTTAATTGTTTTTAATACTTTGTTTTACAATAAGTTTCAGTTTTTCCATCAAAAGCTGTCTGTATGTTTTCTTGCAATTTTCTTTTATTAAAACATAACAGATGTTGAATGTAGGTGTTTTAACATAATTTAAATAAATTTAAATAATTAAATTTTAATTATTTAATTAATAATTAGATAAAATGACCTGATACCTATTGCCCATTTGATAAACTATTATTGGATTTGGGAGGATTGATAGCTGAGTTTTTCAGTTTCACTTTTCTTGGAAACTTTCTTGGAAACTCGGTTTCACTTTTCCTGGAAACTTGAATCTCTCTGGCAGCTCGGCTACTGTGGCAGGGGGTCATATATCCATTGAGTGTATACTACCATTGAGGAAAAATCAGTCATGTGATTCCCCTTTTCCCCAAACTTGGAAGATTCTATTCCTGTTAATTTGATATAGAATTTGGTATTTCATTATTGAAAGTTTACTCAAATCATTCAATTATTTAAAGTGCACCTTTTTTCCTTTAGCCCTAGACCCAGTAAAATAATGAGTTTTATTTGAGCCAATTATTCTCATTTTCAGAGGTGGGAGCGAAGGAGTTCTGTGTTTGAGCTCCCCGCCTCAGCTGATGCTTCTCTAAAGAACAATAGAGAAGATCTGCCTGAAAAATTAATGTAAAAGGAGGAGGAGGAGGAGGTGGAGGAGAAGGAGGAAGAAGAAGTAGCTAAACAAACATCTGCATAGGAAGAAATATCCATCTGGTTCAG
This sequence comes from Masticophis lateralis, assembly GCA_030761175.1. Lineage (NCBI taxonomy): Eukaryota > Metazoa > Chordata > Lepidosauria > Squamata > Colubridae > Masticophis > Masticophis lateralis. The sequence goes on along the minus strand of JAUDYJ010000002.1, from coordinate 132,303,496 downwards.
TTCTAAGCCGGGAGAAAGAGACTGGAAACATGGAGGCTGATTGGAAAGATGATTTAATGATGAAGCAGAACCACCAAGCACATGGTTCTGTGGTGCAGCTGACCACATGGAGTTGAGAGTGAGAGGTATTTATATCTTCTCTTGGGCTTTGAACTTGAACTTCCTGTTCAAAAACATGTATTCTCTTGGCTGTTGTAGGGATCATAGCTAGCTCTGTAGGTTGTCCCAGGTTTGGTTGAAGTTTGCCAGATTGCTGGGTGATGCCATGTCCTTAGGAAATTGTGCAATGTGATGAGCTCTGCTGCCAGTGGGTTAATCCTATTATGCCCTGGAGGGTCATGTCTTAATCCCATCATCCTGGAGCTGAAGCAGGGGTGAAATCCGGCAGGTTCTGACAGGTTCTGGAGAATCGGTAGTGGAAATTTTGAGTAGTTCGGAGAACTGGCAAATACCACCTCCGGCTGGCTCCAGAGTGGGGTGGGAATGGAGATTTCGCAATATCCTTCCCCTAGGAGTGGGGATGAAATGGGGATTTTGCAGTATCCTTCCCCTGTCATGCCCACCAAGCCACACTATGTCCACCAAGCCATGCCCACAGAACCGGTAGTAAAAAAAAAATGGATTTCACCACTGAGCTGAAGTTCTTTTGTTTTGTAGATAGGATGGACCAGTCTCTCTTAATGGGCACAAAATATCTTCTGAGGGGAGGGAGCTGGGGCTGAGTTTTTGTCTCCCTTAAGGTTTTTATTTCTCTTTTAGGGGAAATAATTTATCCTGCCTTTTTTTAATATTCCTCAAAATATTTCATTCTTCTAAGAGAAGGTGGGTGCTAACTCTCTACAATCTGGATTCCTTCAAAGCAAGATGCTTAAAAGCCATGGCTACTACAAATGTATTTGGTTGCAGATATCCATTTTGTGCAGGATGTATATTTTCTCAAAGAGATTTTCTAACCTCATTAGCATTCCTAGCCAGTCAATAGGCCATGGAGTCTAGGAAGGCAGCCAGACCAGTAGAATATACAGCATGCCTGCCGTATTCTTCCTCAGAACAGGAATTTGTGTGGTTTATTTCTAACTTCAATGGTTTGTTTTGGCGGAGACCAGCTTTCAGTTGGAAATAATGTTGTTTCTCTACTTTATACCAATATTACTATAATTAGCCCTTACGTATTGTTAGGAGGCTAGAAATTAACTCACTCTCTCTGAGTGCTGAAAGCCACAGGTTGAAAGACGTTTCCTTTGTCATTTCAGCCAGGCTAGATTACAGAACAAAGTCTGACACATTTTAAACAAATAATAAATCACAATACTACACATTTTCTGCTTGAAATGGTGTTGGGAAACAATCCGCAGGAACTGTCCTCAACATCTTTTGCAACTTTGGTTCTCATTTCAGGTAGTCCTCAATTGGATTACCAAAATTTCTGTTGCTAAACAAGACAGTTGTTAAGTGAGTTTTTCCCTACTTTATGACCTTTCTTGCTACAGTTGTTAAGTGAATTACTGTGGTTGTTAAATTAGTAATGCGGTTGTTAAGAGAATCTGGTTTCCTCTTTGACTTTGTTTATCAGATGGTCATAAAAGGTGATCACGTGACCCTGGGACACTGCAACTGTCATAAATATGAGACAGTTGCCAAACATCTGAATTTTGATCATGTGACTGTGGTGATGCTGTAACCATCATAAGCCTGAGAAATGATCATAAGTCAGTTTTTCCAGTGTGTTGTAACAGTAAATGGTCATTAAATGAATTGTTATAGGTCAAGGACTAAAAAGAGCCTGGTGGCGCAGCAGACTAAAAGCCTGTTATTAACATTCAGCTGCCTGCAATTACTGCAAGTTCAAATCCCACCAGGCTCAAGGTTGACTCAGCCTTCCATCCTTTCTAAGGTAAGTAAATTGAGGACCCAGTTTGTAGGGGCAATAAATACACAAGAGTATAAAGGCTATTGCTTAACGCATTGCAAGCCGCCCTGAGTCTCTGGAGAAGGGCGGCATATAAATCAAATAATTAAAAAAAAAGGATTATTAAGGTCTTCTGAATTAGAGCTTCAAAACTGCAGGCAAACACTGGGAATGTTAGCTAAGAGTTCTACTGCCCAGATCTGGTAGCCCAAATCAGTACAGGGACTTAGAACAGTTTATTTAGTTACAAGGGCACTGAAAAAAGTGACTTATGTCCATTTTTCACACTTATGACCATTGCAGCATCCCCCTAGTCACATGATCAAAATTCAGATGCTTGGCAACTGGCTCATACTTACAACCGTTGCTTTGTCCCAAGATCATGTGATCTGCTTTTGCAACCTTCTGATAAGCAAAGTCAATGGGGAAGCCAGATTCATTTAACAACCGTGTCACTAACTTAACAAATGCAACGATTCTCTTAACAACTGTGACAACAAAAGTCGTAAAATGGGGCAAGCTCACTTAACAAATGTTTCACTTAGGAACATAAATTTTGAGTTCAATTGTGGGCGTAACTCGAGGACTACCCATACACTCATTGAGTATTCTGGGTGCTGCTGTTTCCAAGATATCTACAGAGCCCCAAGTAGGACAGGGCTGTCATGAAGGATAAAAAACAAGAGTAAGGTAGACGGAGACATCAGAAGGGATTTTGGAGTCAACGATCCCCACTCTTGAAGCAATAGGATTACATGTCTCGATTATCTGACACCCTTCATTATCTGTGCAGCCACATACTGCATCAGTTGAAGCTTCCAAATGTTCCTCAAGGGCTGACCCACATAGAGAGCATTGCAGTAGTCCAGTGTTCTGCCCTAGCTACGGACCCCAAAGAACGCAGCACACACAAAGTCTGTACAAACCTTAGTTTACTAATTAAGGACTACTAATGATCTTTCTTAGCAGCTGTTCGAATACAAGTACAGTTTAAATCAGTCTTTTCTGAACAAGAGCTGTTAATTTAACTTCCTTAACAGCCGACAAAAATCCAAAGAATAATAACTCAATTCTGAGGCACAGTATTTCAGATAACCGTAATCTTACTGTGGTTGGCAGAATGCCCAGGAGCAATTTGCAGGAAAACTGACAAGAGAAAAACAAGAGCCAAATCAAACGTTTCTGGAATCAAGACACGAAGGAATATGAACGAAGTTGTTTCCTGCAAATTGCTTCAGTCATCCTCCTTCCTTAAATAGACTAGGGGAGTGGCCAATTATCCCCAAGCCTTTCTCTCAAGGAGACCTCTTCCTGAGGAGTCACTCCTGCCTTTTAACAGCTCTGCACGCTCGTGCATTGAGAAGAGGCTCCTCCTCTTCTTTCTCTTCACGTTTGGGAGCTTCCGGAGATTCTGAAGGCCCTGGCTGAATCCCTGCCTCTGGCACCACATCTTCTTCAACCTCCTCATTGTCTGACTCGAGCACCAGCTGCACAGGCTGCTGGCACAGCACCATACCAGCCTCCTCACTGTCAGAATCAGCTACTAACTGCACATGCCGCTGACGGGCCACAGCATCCAGATGAGAGGCCATGAGGGCATGAGTGATTGTGGGAAAAACCTCTTGATCTAGGAATAGGTGCAACTAATGCACCACTCTAAGGTATGAAAAGGCCCCCTAGCCATAACTCACAGCATGAGTTCAAGAGGACCCCCCCCTCCAGATTGTACATCTATGTCACTTTTGACCCTGCATTGGCCTGGAGTAGAGCTGGCTTCCTGTGACATCACAGCCCTTGTTCTGCCAATTACTATGCACATCAAGCCAGTGTAGTAAATTATTGAATTGGCCTAGAGCCCTGAGGTCATCACATTCCTTAACATCACAAACTGCATATCATTAAGTCCTGTTCCTTTCATGACTTTAGATTAAAGTTGTATTCCCAATAAATTCCATGGATTCTGTTTTTCACTTCTGACTTGGAGTCCCTATTTAGAAATTCCTGGGAATTTCAATTAAAAGGGGACATGCAATCACAATGACGTACAGGAATGTTTCTACCACATAAACTGAGCTGAACAGAAAATTAAAATTCTAGTCACACCCAGAACAACACAGACAAATTCTGGTTAACTTCTTATTAGCTGGGTCGAAAGTGCCCAGCTGGATGTGTTTCTACTCAGTGGTGGGTTTCAAATATTTTTACTACCGGTTTTATGGGTGTGGCTTGGTGGGCGTGGCAGGGGAAGGATACTGTAAAATCTCCATTCCCTCCCCATTCCAAGGGAAGGTTACTGCAAAATCCCCATTTCCTCCCAATCAGCTGGGACTTGGGAAACAGAATAGATGGGGACAGGGCCAATCAGAGGTGGTATTTACCAGTACCAGAGGTGGTATTTACCAGTTCTACCAGTTCTACTCAAAATTTCCACTACTGGTTCTCCAGAACTGGTCAGAACCTCTGAAACCCACCTCTGTTTCTACTCCTGGTATTACAGTACTCTTTAAGTTCATGATTAGAAGTTTGACGGGTGGCTTCCATCGAACAAACTGTGGATTGTGCCAACAGTATTTTGCACATACAAACCTATCAGTAGTTTTCCTCCTCCCCGCTCCTTCCTCTCCTCCTCCCCCTCCTCCTGGAACTTATTGCACTTCTACTACTAAGTAGTTGAACCTCCTACTAAGCTTCAAAAGATGTTTTCTAACGGAATTAAAAGTATATTTGTACAGCTGTGGGATTCTGGTTGTGTTAAGAAAATAACTTTTTCTTCCCACGGGTTGCCATCTTTAAGAAGAGCCTTCCTCAACCTGTTTTTCGATCAGCCCCTTCCAATAGACTCTACTTGAGATCTTTTGAAACATTTCTTAAACTCCTCAACCATATCTACTCAGCACTGGATTGAGGAAGAATGCTACAGGAGTATTGCTGGGAAAAGAAATGGCATCACCCGTTGAACTGAACTATTTGTTTGTTTATGTCCCGGATTATTATTTATTTCTCTCTCTCTCTCTCTCTCTCTCTCTCTCTCTCTCTCTCTGCAGCTAGCTGCCAGCTAAATTTAGAATCTCTTCTTGGTATCATACTACAGGCATGGTTTAAATAACCAGCTCAGTTATGTTTACAAAGTGGGAGCAGCTGCAGCAAATGCAGAGCAGTGGGCAAGATGTCTTTAACTCTGCCATCCCTGTAGGAGGGCAGGAAAGCTTGCTCCCTGATGCCCTGAAGCAAAATGAAGGAATAGGCTTCTACCCTTAGAGGACTGAGAGGCTGCCCAATGGGGTGATGCAAATGAGGATGAAGGCCCAAGAAGCAGCAGCAAGTAGGGGCCATCCAGTTTTATGGCACCAGGATGCTGAGCTGAGTGCCTTTTTTTTTTTTTGGAGAGTGGGAAAAAAGGCCATTCTGTCACTCACTCCTTCCCAGACCAACAATGGAGCTGGTTCAGGTTACAGGTAGTCCTCAATTTACAACTACAGTTGAGCCCAAAATTTATGTTGTTAAGTGAGAAATTTATTAAGTGAATTTGTCTGATTTTACAACTTTCTTTTTTTGCCACCTTTCTTAAGTGAATCACTGCAGTGGTCAAATTAGTAACATGATTGCTAAATGAATCTGGTTTCCCCATTGGCTTTGCTCGTCAGAAAGTCACAAAAGGGAATCATATGACTCTAGGACACTGCAACTGTCATAAGTGTGAATCAGTTGTCAATCATCCGAATCAGAGGTGGGTTTCAGCAGGTTCTGACCAGTGCTGGAGAACTGGTAGCGGAAATTTTGAGTAGTTCGGAGAACCGGTAGTAAAAATTCTGACTGGCCCCACCCCCATCTATTCTCTGCCTCTCAAATCCCAGCTGATTGGGGGGGTAGGAATGGAAATTTTACAGCATCCATTCCCTGCCATGCCCAGCAAGCCAGGCCCAGCAAGCCACACCCACAGAGCCGGTAGTAAAAACTTTTGAAAGCCACCACTGATCCGAATATAAATCACATCACCATGGGGATGTTACAATGGCCATAAATGTGGAAAAAAATGGTTTTAAATCACTTTTTTCAGTGCCCTTGCAACTTTGAATGGTCACGAAAGAAACTGCTGTAAATTGTGGAGTACCTGTATTTATTTATTTAGGTTCTTGTGGGCTTTGTGGCAAAGTGATCCCTCTTCATTTATTTATTTACTCAACTTATACATCTTCCTTCTCCTATTTTCTCCACAACTGCAATCCTGTGAGGTGGGCTGGGCTGAGTAGTCCAAGATCACCCAGCTGGCTTTCATGATCAAGGTGGGACTAGAACTCACCATCTCCTGGTTTCTAGTCCGGTACCTGAAACACTAGATCTCTCTCTCTCTCTCTCTCTCTCTCTCTTTATTTTCTTTATGTGCTTATTCTGTTGCATCACTTTCAAGGTTTGTAAAACTCAGTTGTAAAATTATTCCAGATGTGGGCCTGTGGTAAGTATAAGGGCTTATCTACCAAATGCAATAACTTGACATGTCCTATAGATCAATTTCCCCCAACCTGATGTTTTGTAGGCTGAGACCTACAAATTCCCAGAATATCCAAATGAGCTGCCCTCTTTCTGGAGGGACCCTTGCTGGGAAAGACAGACACATCTGGAAGGCCAACACATCTGGAGGGCCACTTGCTGGGGAAGACAGTTATAGTGTCAAGCTATATAAACATAGGATGATTTTGTAAGGTAGGCCATTTATTGTTATCATTGCAAAGGAATATACAAATATGTATTGCGCCTAAGACTCTTTCTTTCCTGGAAATGCAAATTAATAATTAAGAAGAGCTACTCTGTTTTGTATTATATAGTTCCTTTTGGCACAGCATCAGCAAATCAATTGTGATAAGGAGGAATGTATTTCTTTCTGTCTTAGCAAGGTATTATTTGTAGGGGAGCATGTAATTAAACATAACATCTCAATCCCTGATTTAAAGTACAAAGATAAATTTAGCTCCTTTGTTTTGCTCATATGAGCCGTATCTTGAACAATCTGGAATACTCCCTGCCTTAACAGTCAAAAGAAAGGATGTTTTTTTCCAAGAACATGGCTGAGCATTTGCTCCTCATCGCAGATGGTTCGAGCTGAATGTGAATTCTAGTAGTGAAGTCACTGAAAACCCATCAATCAACTCCCTCCATTCTCCATTATTTAAAGAGAAAAAGTGCTCCCAACCCTTATGAATGATGGCCACGTATTAGTTTGGGAAAATCCTCAGGACCATATTCTCCTACTCCCCCTCTCCCTAGACAGCTGCCATGTCTCTCAAATGTTTTTTCCAGGAATCAGAAAAAAAATATATCTCTGGAACAGCTTGGGTTGGAATGTGACTGATGTGCAGTAGCTATTTGGAAGGAAATTGGCTAAAATGCTTTTTATCTAGAGATTAAAATGAACTGACCCTCCTCAAATAGTTAAGCTGAGACTCTCTCTCTCCCTCCCTCCCTCTTGTCTGTCTGTCTGTCTACCTACCTATCCCTATCTCCTATTTATCTATGTTAGAGTATCACATGCATTCCCAAGGGTGTTCAAGGAGGTAGCCTTTGACACACCTTTCCCCCCCACTAAAAGGGGGTGAAAATTTGGGTGCATCTTATACACTGAATGTAGCCCTGCCCACCCACTGGTCCCCACCCTTTGACCTCTGCCTCCCAGCAATTTACCTCCTTACAGCAAGCAGCAAGAAGAAACAGCCCATTTCAGCTTAAGCACAGCCTAATTAGCACAAGTTGATTGTCAGTTGGATCGGCCTCCCGACTCTCAACTTTTTCAGGCTGCAGGGATTGCTATTGCCTATTGCTGCGTGGGCCTCTGCTGCTTGCTGCAAGGAGGTAAATTGCTGGGAGGCAGAGGCAGATTTCTTTTTCTTGTTTTCCTCACCAAAAAAGGTAGGTGCGTCTTATAGTCCAGAGCATCTTATACTCCAAAAAATATAGTAGCTGAGTATTGGATAAGAAATGCTCCCCCCACCCCATGTATAGTTCCAAACCCATATGCTACCCAAAATTATAGTCTTAATGTATTCCTGTGATCATTCTTTCATTGATTATATAAATATGGCCATTTGTGTATGCCTTGATTGATATAATTCTTTAACACAAGAATATATATATTCTTGGGCTCCCTTCTACAGTATTAAAGAGGAATCCCCAGCAATCCTGAAAGAATGTTCAGGAGTCACCTAGAGGCTGCAGAAAGAAGCAGGAGGTGTTGCAGTTCCCTTTTAATGCTTCTTTCTTTAATATTTAGGGGCTGCTCTGGAGACTTGTCAAGTTACAAAGCCTTTGGATCTAAGTCATGGGCCATAACTCTAGCGTCAACATTGGGGCGGGATTTTGGATTCTTTCTCTAACAGTAAGAGGATGTTGAGCAAGCTGTCTTCATGTGCTGAATTGGTCACTCTTTCTATCCCTCCTATGTTTACTTTTGCTCAGCGTATAGCAGGCCAGGGTTTTAACAGATAAATGAGTTCTCTGTAGCTTGCCTAGAAAGCAAGGCCATCTGTTCATCTGGGGAGGAAAAAAACTATATTGTGGAATAGTCATCGCAGTGGCTTTCTACCAAGGCTCACTGTCTATAATCACATTGTGTTAAGTAAATACACAAAGCAGAACAATGTGACAGCTGCTGCCCAAGGAAGTTTGTATAATCGAAAGAAGCATCAAATACATTCATTCATCAAATAAATGCCTGCGTTTAGTAATAGGTTTGTTGAATATTCCAGAGGGACTCTGCAGTCAGAATTGTGTGAGGCATTTCCCAGAATGATTTCCCATGACCTTAGTTTTTTCAGTTTCTTCTGAATTCTTATATGGCCACTGTACATATTTCAGGTTGAGATCATGGTAGAAGAGTGTAGGTCCAGCAGTTGTACTAAATCAAAATATAGTTTCATGGGATTCAGTTTAGTGTGCTTATAAACCAAGAGCTACAGCTGAGATTGCTGTGTTTTTTTAAAACAAGCTATGATCTTGTGTGTTGCATTTCCTCCATTGGAGGTGAGTACCCAACACAAATGTAAGGTGATAAAATATGCGTGGAACCAATTCTACAATATCTGTTTGTACAGACATTTATCCATGTATTTATATATATATCCTGTCTTTATTATTTGTACAAATAACTTAAGGTGGCAACCATATCCAACACATCTTCCTCCTCCTATTTTCTCCACAACAATAACAACCCTGTGAGGTAGATTGGGCTGAGAGAGATTGACTGACTCAAGGTAACCCAGCCAATGCCTCGGGCGGGAACTAGAACTCACAGTCTCTCAGTTTCTAGCCTATTTCTTTCACCACTAGACCAAACTGGCTCTCTTATAGAGATTTCCTCCAGTGCGATACTATTTTTTTTAATCAACCTTAGATTTCAGGACAGAAATTCTGCACAGGATAACAAGGAAATGGGAAAACTCAGGCTTAAACACCTGCTCTGAGTGGAAGATGGTTGTCACCAGGGCCATTGGGGCTCATGTGCTCAGGAATCCTTTACAAGGGATCAGGTAACTGCAGTCTATCAAGAAGTGATTTTTCATATCAAGGTAGGGCATTGGCTCTTCCTGGGAAGCAAGACGTTTAAAGCTGCTCTACTTGCTGCTGACACTTGTTTGACACGTTCTACTATTTCTTCCTGCTGGGATGGAGTGACAATTGTAGACCAGTATTATATGACAACCAAATGTAGGTTAGTTCACTCTATTGTGTTCCCTGTAGCTACCTATAATTGTGAAAGCTGGACCTTAAAAAAGCAAGACAGTAAGCAAATCAACTTGTTTGAGCTGTGATGCTGGAGAATGATCCTGTGTATCTCTGGACAGCAAAGATGACTAACAAGCAAGTACTGGATCATATAACACCAGACTTATCACTAGACAGCAAAATCATTAAACTGTGTCTCGAGGGGATGAGGGGATAGATGGGGAACTCATCAAATTTGCAGATGACACCAAACTGGCACCAAACTGTCAACATTCCAGAAGATAGATTCAAGATACTGAAGGATCTTGACAGACCTGAACATTGGGCGTTATCTAATAAAATGAAATGCAATGGTGAAAAAAATAAGGGTCTACATTTAGGCAAGAAAAACAGAATGCACAGGTTCAGTATAAGTGGTACCTTGATCAACAGTAATAACTGTGAGAGGGATCTTGGAGTCCTAGTGGACAACCATTTAAGTATGAGCCATCACTGTGCAGCAGCTGCCAAAAAAGCCAACACAGTTCTAGGCTGCATAAACAGAGGGATAGAATCAAGATCATGTGAAGTGTTAATACCACATTGTAATGCCTTGGTAAGGCCACACTTGGAATACTGCATCCAGTTTTGGTTGCCATGATGTAAAAAAGATGTAGATATATTTTAAATCAATTGCAACTTTGGAATTATCTTCCTCTCTTGAAAGGCAGGGCCATGGAAAGCACAGACATGAAATATTTGAAAGGCTAACCTTCTATCTGTAAAGAACAGTCGTGCACATCTGTATGCCTGAATACTAAAAAGCCATGTGGCACATAGCTGCTTCTTCATTTATTACAGCTGCTGAAATATATATATATATATATATAGGCATATATATATATATATATAGCCATATATATATTTTGAACTGATGGCATGTTATAGGACAGTTATAATTTTACTTTTGAACATAATTGTAGAATTGTATTTTTGTGCAGAATATAATTATTGTACAGAAAATGTACAGAAAACTCTAAAAATAAGATTATAAAAGCCCAATTCAGCACAATACCACTGAAAAAGAAAAATAAGAGACCCAAGAAGAAACTAGCATGGCTGCATAAAGAATTCTCTGATAAATTAAAAGACAAAAAGGACAGGTATAAAAAATGGAAAGAGGGGTTCACAATTAAGGCAGAATATTAGCCTGTAGCCCAAATGTGCAAAAATGAAGTTAGGAAAGCTAAGGCTCAGAATGAACAAAAACATGAAAAAGAATTTTTAAAAAGGTTTCTTTCAACATGTAAAAAAGAAAAAAGTCAAGGAAAGGACAGTCCACTAATGGGGCTATTTACTATTGAGTTGACCTTCTCCAGGATTAATTGGCCTAAATATTCAGGAGAGAGGCCACAACTGCAGAGCTCTGCTATGGGATTGGTAATTGACAGCAACAAAGACATCAGGTCTCCAAGATCGAACGCGATGAGACTAGGATCCTAGTCCAGTCCTGAGCCTTAATACTTGGGATGTTAGCCTTAAGCCTCAGTACTGAATTGGGTGCATGTTTTGAGGTACCAAACAAGATTCTGAAAAATTTGATTGAATGGCTTCAGATAGATCTGGTAGAACAGGTAAAATTGGCCCATGGATCCAATAATCTGGTACAGTGCTCCTTAGGTAATGACAGCAAATGAAAAAAGTCAGATCTCTTTAAAGACTGACATAAATCACATAATTAGAAAAAAAAAGAGGATCTAAGTAGCCAACCTACTTGAAGTTTCCTCTACTGACACTTTAACAAGAAAGTAAATTATTTCGACTCTAATTTTTAGTCCTACAATGAGAATGAATCTTGTGCCCTCTGGTGAACATGATAGGAAGTGCGGGTAGATTATTATTGCAAGGAAAGGCTGGGATTTTCTTGTCCTACAGACACAAAGAAAGCATGCTGGATTTAACTAAAGAGATTTACCCAGATAGCTGATGTTTTCCACAGCAATAAATCGGATACTATGGGAAGTTCAGGCTGAAAATAAGGGCAGTAACAATCTCCCCTAATTTTTTCCAGAACTTGAAACTAGAAAAGATATCACCATAGTTTAAATTCTGCTATATGCCATGTTTCCCTGAAAATAAGGCCGGGTCTTATATTAATTTTTTCTTCAAAAGATGCATTAGGGCTTATTTTCCAGTTAGGTCTTATTTTGGGGGAAATGTGGTACTAAATATGTCTGTCTGACGATCTTAACTCTAGGGAATTATTTTCGGGGTAGGGGTTATTTTACGAGCATCTTGAAAAATCATGTTGGGCTTATTTTCTGATTGGGTCTATTTTTGGGGAAACATGGTAGTTCTAAAATCGGTCATAAATTGGGTCACCCAGGTGATCGACCTGATTTTATGATCGTTTTTTGCAGCAGTTATTAAATGAACATGCCAGTTATTAAGCAAACCAATGGTTTGCTATGGGCCTTTTTTTGCCCAAAATCAAATTAAATGCTGGATTTTTTCAGCAGAACTATCACAAAATGCTATTATACGACCTTGGCATGCTGCAAATGGCTGTGAACATGGCCCTGTTGCCAAGTGCCAAAATACAGTCACGTGGCCCTGGGGGAGTCAGCCATCAGAACTTCAAATCTGGGTTGTAAGTACCCCCAGGGAGGTCTTTTGTAATTTGAACAGTTGCTAAGCGATTGGCCCAGTGGTGAAATCCAAATTATTTTACTACTGGTTCTGTGAGCGTGGCTTGATGTGGCTTGGTGGGTGTGGTGTGGTTGGTGGGTGTGGTGTGGTATGGTGTGGCTTGATGGGCGTGGCTTAGTGGGCAAGGCAGGGGAAGGATATTGCAAAATCTCCATTCCCACCCTATTTCAGGGGAAGAATACTGCAAAATCTCCATTCCCTCCCCACTTCTGGGAGAAGTATATTGCAAAATCTCCATTCCCATCGCACTCTGGGGCCAGCCAGAGGTGGCATTTGCCGGTTCTCCGAACTACTCAAAATTTCCACTGCCGGTTACCCAAACTGCTCAAAAATTCCATTACTGGTTCTCCAGAACCTGTCAGAACCTGCTGGATTTCAGCACTGGATTGTACTATCTATAACTCAGAATAATAGGAATATAAGCACTGCTAAAATCCGTAGGACTATATGGTTATGATGATTGTGTCGGGATCCAAATCAGACCCTTTCTTCTTAGCCAACTGTAGCCATGCAAAAATAATTGGCTACTGTATAACTTCTGCTTTGATGTGCAGATGATGAGTTAGAGCTGTTGTGTTAAGGCTGGGCATGTAAGAGATAAGTAACGGGTAAGCAAAGCTTTAGCAAGTCCCTATGGGAACCTCTACAAGTCCTTCCTGATAATAGAGATCTGATGCCCGGCAGCCGGGGTGGGGGAGACGGGAGCAGGTATGGGGCATGAAATAAAGTGATCAGGAATGTCTCTATATGGGCCTGCAACTTGGGAGATATGTGCACAACTTTTATAGTGGCATAAATGAAATAAACTAAGTGTTAAAAAGTCATTATATTTATGTAGTTACTTACCAAGCATATCTAAATTATATTAAAGTAAATTTAATATCTTTACAACCCCCAAGGCATGTCACAACTTTAGAGCACTCCTAATGTTTGAAAATTGAAAGCTGAAAAATTTGACACGCCCTAAACTTTATTATTCCTTTTCAATGTCTATTATACAAAACAAAGGGTTCAATTCCCTTACCCTAAAATAAGAAAGGTGGGGGAGAAAGTTTTGAGTGAACATATTTGTAAATGAAAATGTAATGACCATATTTGTAAGTGAAAAATTCTGGGCTAGAAAAGAGAGGGCCACTCTAAGCATACTGAAATGCTACAAATATGTTGGTGATGTCCATTTTGCTCTCCAAATTCATGGGGTTAATAATCCTAAAATTATTTGACCTGCACTGGGATTTTCCCTCGTGTTTTATAAGGGAATTTTAAGAAGTGACAATTGGCAGGGCAAAAAAAAAAAAAAAATCAGCACCCTCCTAAACATTGCTCTTCAAACTCATGGAGACCTAAGCCTAACACTACATGGATTTCCCCCAAAGTGATTTTCTAATGTATTCTACCAGGAATTATAGATATAGTGGCTTTGAAAAGTCAGAGTCCTCATAAGCATACCAATACTGAATCTGTTGGCGATGTCCATTTTTTCCCCCCGCATTCATGGAGATCTAACTCTAACCCTAAGTGAATTTGCTCCCAATAGTATTTTACCATGTATTTTACCAGGAAATGTAGATAAGGCAGGCTTGAAAAGTCATCTGCCTATTACTTGCCATCTTCTCACTTAAATGGACCTACTGTTTTCTTGACTTTTTTCCTGCTGTTTATATGTTGAAAGAAACTTTTAAAATTATCTTTGACTTTTATTGCAAGTCTTTGTTTATTGTGAGTCTTTGCTTTCCTGTCTTCATCTTTGCAGATCCGGGCTATCTGCTGATATTCTTCCTTAGTTATGTGTCCCTCTTTCCATTTTTTGTACTTGTCCTTTTTGTCTTTCAGTTTATCAGAGAGATCTTTGTGCAACCATGCTGGATTTCTTGGATTTCTTGTTTTTCCTTTTCAGTGATATTGTGTTGGACTTGGCTTTTATGATCATATTTTTCAGAGTTTCTCATGCTGCTTAAATTGTTTTCCCGTTTATGATTTTCATCCATGGAATTTTTCTTAGCCTCTCTCTGAGTTTGTTAAAATCAGCTCTTTTAAAGTTTAATACACTGGCTGGATTATATTCTATTGCTTGTGTTTGCATTACATAGAATTCCAATATGACGCCGTCACTCTCACCCAAAGTTCTAGCCATTTCAACTCTCTCTATTACCTTTTTGCTATTAGTAAGAATTAGATCTAATATAGCTTTTCCTCTAGTTCCCTCCTCATTATGCTAGGAGAGTGTTCACTTTTTGATCCTTTGTTATATATGTTTCCTGGTAAAATACATGGAAAATCCTATTTTTCTTTCTTTTAATGACCCTATAATCCCATAGGAAAATCCCATTGGGCTGCAAATCCACCCAGGATTAGGTCTCCATGAATTCAGAGAGCAAAATGGATATTGTCAATGGGAAGTAGAGGGAAGAAAGAGTTTGAGAATAATAGAATATATAGTTGGAAGGGACCTTGGAAGTCTTCTAGGCCAACCTCTGTTCAAGCAGGAGACCTTATACCATTTCAGACAAATTGCTGTCCAATCTCTTCTTAAAAACCTCTAATGATGGAACACCCACAATTTCTGGAGTCAAGTTGTTCCACTGATTAATTGCTCTCACTGTCAGGAAATGTCTCCTTATTTCTAGGTTGGTTCCCTCCTTGATTAGTTTCCATCCATTGCTTCATGTCCTTCTTTGGAGTATAGATTGACACACAAACCCCTCTTCTTTGTGGCAATCCCTTAAATATTGGAACACTGTTATCATGTCTCCCTTAGTCCTTCTTTTCATTAAATTAGACATACCCAGTTCCTGCAACCGTTCTTCATATGTTTTAGCCTCCAGTCCCCTTATCATCATTGTTGTTCTTCTCTGCACTCTTTCCAGAATCTCAACATCGGAATAATTCTGCCTGGTTGCTGTTGTGCAAGAGCCATCCAATTTTTACAGTGAGTTCTGGTAGCTCTAAGAAAGCTTCTCTTCCTTTATTCTTATCATGCAAAACTAACTCTCTGAAAGAGGAGGCAGAATTGCTATATAACTGAACCGGTGGTGGGTTTTGAAATTTTTTACTACCGGTTCTGTGGGTGTGGCTTGGTGAACGTGGCATGACTTGGTGGGCATGGCTTGGTGGAGGTGGGAGGGGAAGGATACTGTAAAATCCCCATTCCCTCCTGATCAGCTGGGACTCAGGGGCAGAGAATAGATGGGGAAGGGATAGTCAGAGATGGTATTTACCATTTCTCTGAACTACTCAAAATTTCCGCTACCAGTTCTCCAGAACTGGTCAGAACCTGCTGAAACCCACCTCCGAACTGAACCCAGGTGTAGCTCTCTACATGCTCAGAGTACTAACTCAACAGTACAACAGATGTTTCAAAATGCCATGTTTTAGCACCTGACCTCTTCAGAATCTTTGAAGTGTATTTACTTAGCCTGGCTGGCAAAGCCAACCACTACTTTCGGGAAACAATAATAATGCATAATAGGAGAAACTCCTTGCTTGAACAGGGAGCAGCTATTGATAGCCTCCCAGCTACTACAGAAGTGCCTAAGAAACTGTCCTTGTTCTCTTCTTTTCCCCTCTTCAAAATAAAATGAAAGAAGTGTCAGAAAAACCAAACAAATTGAGTGAGCATGAATGCTCCTGAGAGCAGGAATCTAGCCTGAGCAGGAATGAGTGAAATATGTTTATTAGTAAAAGAGGGAGAGAGAGAGAGAGAGAGAGAGAGGTGACTTATGACCGTTTTTCAAATTTATAATATTTGTAACATTGCTATGATTATGTGGTCAAAATTCAGATGCTTAGCAACTGGTTCATACTTACGACGGTTGCTGTATGCCAAGATCATGTGACCCCCTTTTGCAATCTTCTGATAAGCAAAGACAATGGGGAAGCCAGATTCACTTAACAACCCTGTTACTACTGTAAATGAGCAACTGCAATGATTCACTTAACAATTGTGGCAAGAGAGATCATAAAATGGGGCAAAACTCACTTAACAAACATCTCACTTAACAAACAAAATGTTGGGCTCAGTTGTGGTCGGACGTCAGGGACTACCTGTATGTGAGTCCTATGTACCCATTTTGAAAAAAAAAATATTAATGGCACAACTCAGCATGAGATTGTCATGTTCAGTTTTGCTGATAAAGTCCGTCCCCCCCCCCTCCGGCAAATGGCTACACCGAGAAATGTAACAGAGTTTAAAATACTCTGCTTTCCTTTGCTCTGTTTGGATATCATAAGTTGTGTGTGTCCAGGTTTCGAGGATGTCTCAAATAAATTTCATTTCAAACAAAGTCTTTGATGAAAATCTTTCATTTCTTAAGCACGACATTCTAGCTCCGACTGCATCGTAGCCAACACTGACTTCCTGACCCAAAACCTTCCCTTTCCTTTTCCCACTCCTCTGCACTCATTAGCCATCTTCTAAGTCACTCTTTCCCTAATCTACCGCTCCAGCTCAAAGGAATTCCCCCCCTCCCATCCCATCTCCTAGGGGATATTATCTCCAGGGAAAATAAGTAGGTGAAAAGTCAAACATCCCTTTCCAGACGCCTCCGCTTCTCCTTCTTATGTCAGCACTAGAGAAAATGCATCTTGAAGTGCTGACAGTGTGGTTATCCAGAATGGTCTACAGCACGGGTGAAATGCTCCCTGTTCAGACCGGATTGTCCGATCCAGTAGCGATGGTGGCGGGTGGTTCAGAGAACTGGTAGTAAAAATCCCTGCCCCTCCCCCATGCCCAGCTGAGCCGTGCGATCATTAGAGGCTTTTTTTTTTTTACTTCTAAAAGCAGTTTTTCTAAAACCTCTTCTGCCGAAAAGGTTGGAGAAAAATGCTTTTAAAAGGAAAAAAAAGCCTCTGATGATCAGAAAACTCAGCTGGGATCATCAGAGCCTTTTAAAAGCATTTTTTTTACAACCTCTCCAGCCGAAGAAAAAATGCTTCTAAAAGTAAAAAAAGAAAAAAAGAATTGGCCACGCCCTCCCAGTCACATTACCCACCCAAGCCACGCCCACAGAACCGGTAGTAACAAATTTTACATTTCACCACTGGTCTACAGTTCACTCATAATGCATTTGAGGGACTGCTGTTGTGGGCTGTAGGTAATAATCAGTGGTGTTCTGTTGCTCTGTTTTTGAGAACTGCTTGTTAATAAATCTTCCCTTGAAATTGATTTGGTCTGTTTATCTACCATGACACTGCATTTTTCTCACAACCTGAGTGGCAAGTTCATACTTGCACAGAGAACAGACCTGGACATTTTACAGGCCTAGGTCACATCTGGCCCTTTGGCTGCTTCCTGTCTGACCCACATGGATTGCTTTTATTTTGAAGGTGAATACTACTCCCCCCCCACACACCAATTTACACATGTGCTTGTATGCCTATTGCCAGAAAGATAAAACTCTTCAAGGGTGTTGTTATACCAACTGCAATATATGCTTGGGAGGCATGGAAGTGCACACCCAAGATGAATAAATGATTAAATGTTTTCCCACAAGGCTGCTTGAGAAGAATCATCCGCGTCTCATAGCTTGATGTTGAGAGAATTCGTTTTGGATCCATCTTTCAAGCCAGGGAAAGAAGACGTGAGGCAAGCTGCTGGAAAACAGGTTCCTGTTTATTTCCCAATAACAGCAACAAAGTGTGTTCTTGAGGACAGCTGGCAAATTGGGATTGTGAGTCAGTTATATGTTTCTGAGTTCTTTGTCAACATGTTGGTGTACGTGTGAGTATGAGTTCCTTCCGTGTTCTTTGGACTGGAGACAATACTCTAATTGTGTTTGATGTTGTGGCTGATCCTGGAAATGTAGGTATACATGTTTTTCTAATTTGGCCCTAGCTTGGGTGGTCAGTTTCAGTCCTTTATCCTTTACCGATTGGCCTGTCCTTTTCGAGATTGCTTTGTTAAACAGTATTCCTGGAATAGGAGTCCCATTTTGTGAGCAGCAACATTATATCATTTTGAATGTGACATCGTTCCCCTATGCCTGGGGGCCATTTTGAGTGGAGAGAAGATGGAAGCGGTTTCCTGCCTATTCTTAAGGGAATTTTCTTTTCTTAGGTTTTTTGGGGAGATTGTCCTTGGGGAAATACTTTATTCTGGGGAGGGAGGTTCCTTTTACGATGACCACATCACTAATGAGCCTCAGTGGCACAGTGTTTACAATGCAGTACCGCAGGCTATTTCTGCTGACTGCCGGCTGCCTGCAATTTGGCAGTTCAAATGTCACCAGGCTCAGGGCTGACTCAGCATTCCATCCTTCCAAGCTCAGTAAAATGAGGACCGAGATTGTTGGGGGAATAGACTGACTCTGTTTAGAGAGTCTTAGAGAAAGGGCTGTAAAGCACTGTGAAGCGGTGTATAAGTCTAAGTGCTATTGCTACTAAAAAGATCAGATTTAGAACACTTATCGAGAGCTGTGAGTTAAGGTTGAATGTGGCTTGTTGGCCATATCCGATGTATGCATAAAGACTGGCATCGAAAAATTGCAATATGTTGGCTACCACCCAAAGGAAAGAGAAAACAAGGCCAGCCAGACAGTTAAGGAAGATTTTAAGATTATTATTGTCCCTTGGGATGATGTAAAGATGCTTCAAATGATTGGAACCGCTGGAAAACACTTGCTGCCCCATGTGCTCTACACACAACATGATGATGATGATGATGATGATGATGATGATGATGATGATGATGATATGTATGCCTACACACTTTCACAGCCCTATTAGTTCAGCCCTCACAACAGCCCCAGTTTCTCATGTGGCCCCTTGGGATAATTAAATGCCACCCCCAATATAGAAAATTATCCAATCTGATGCAGATTTTCACAAATGGCCAGAAGCAATGGAAACTCATATTAAAACGGGAACCAGAGGGTCTGAAAAACCCAGGGGTAGGTTTTGCCTCCACATTTATACCAGCAACATCACCACATCCCCCCAATAATTTCACACACAAGTTCAGAAGTACCTCCACATGTCCTTCCTCTAATGTGATATATGCCCTCATCTGCCAGCGATTCCCCTGTAGATTCTACAAAGGACAAATGGGATAGGCTTTGCACAAAATAATTTAGTGGCACAAGCTTGACATCAGTACTCAAGACAAGGACAAAATAATATCAAGGGACTTTAACTTCCAAGGTTGTTCCAATACAGAGCTCAGTGTAGTCAGTTGGTGAAAGGAGGGGCATGGGGGTGGGTGGGTGGGTGGGTGGGGAGAGAAACCTCCTTACTAGCACAATTGAGCAAGAGATTGCTGAATTCAATGCATCAGAAAGTTTCATGGTATCTCAGAAGGTCTCAGTAAACACAAAGCATTTTTGAGTAATTGTTAGTTGACAAGGTACTTGTAATCTGTCTCACATATACAATCCATTTGCATAACTATCCTGTCCTTCCCTCCTTTTCCCTTCTATTTCATGCTAATTTAAATCCTGTATCACCCTGTGCATCTGATAAAATGAACTGTAGCTCACAAAAGTTCATAGTCCTTAATAAAAATTGTTAAACAGGAAATGGCTACCAGACTCCTTCTAACCAATAGATCATGTATCATTGACAGATTGCTGTCTAACTTGTTTGAGAAAGGGCTTTATTCATAACCAATAACGTCAACACAGTCATCTTATGTTTTTTATCTACATTCCTCCCCCTCCCCATTTTTCCCCTTATTCTTTTCTTAGTGAACTTCAATAAACCTGAAAGCCGGCACTCATTTTTAACTTTTTTGAAGTCATATTCAAATTGCTCCTAGGAGTCAAGCCATCTTTGTTTCAGCTTAATTACTCTTGGCAGACTTCTCAGCTTTTTAGACAGAAACTTTAGGAACTCTCTTTGGAAAGCTACATTGTCATGTAGCCACAATGTCTTAGGCAGGGGAAAAAAAAATTTCCTAATATATGAAAATGTCTAATTTAAAAGATGTAGACATCCGCATTAATAAATATTATAATACTTAAATTATGTTTCATAGGAACAGAATTATCTGTTAAAATGGATCATACCACTACAGGTATATTTCTACTCCAGGTTGGCTAGCTGAAAGTCTGTGGGATTTTGCAAAAACCCCCTTCGCTGGCCAAATTTAAGATCAGCTCTCAGCATGAGTGATAGGCCAACCACTTTATTGCCAAACTGTCCAGTGATGTTGGCAGAACATTGCATTGTTTGAGTTGTTCTGCTGGCAAAGAAAAGGCAGTGGAGAGGACAAAAGAGGTTGGCATTAGAGATGAGGCATAGTTGCCACAAACATGGAACAGACTCCACCTCCCCTCCGCCCCCGGCCTCAGTCATATTTACAGTCTGTTATTTTTCACAATGTCTAGGAAAAGTTCTGGACTCTACTTTCCCCTCTCACTGAAATACATAGGAGAAAAAAGGGAGGGTGGGTTACAAAAAACGAGGGAGGGTTAAAACTTAACAGTACTCAACATGCTGGTCCTATCACAGATTGGTCCTGCCTCCTAAGCTCCACCTGAAAGATATACAGTCATGCAATTCTGTAGCTTGGAAATTTAATGATGCTTCTCTTATATTTATTTATTATTTCAATTTATATCCCGCCCTTCTCCCCGGCAATAGCAATAGCACTTAGCACTTAGATTTATATAGTTCTTCCCGCCTTTACTGCCCTCTCTAAGCAGTTTACAGAGTCGGCATATTGCCCCCAAGAATCTGGGTCTTCATTTTATCAACCTTGGAAGGATGGGAGGCTGAGTCAACCTTGAGCCAGTCAGGATCGAACTCCTGGCAGTGGGCAGAGTTCGCCTGCAATATACTGCATTCCAACCACTGTACTATCATGGCTCTCCTATCACAACTTTCTCAATTTTTCTGCTAATATGAAACTTCTAAGTAAAAAGGCAAAATTTAGATTATAAATCCCCACATAAATTTAAACTTCAAAAAAATTCCTCTTTCTTCTGTTCTTCTGTCACACACAAATACACACACAGAAAATATTCAGTGAAGACTATACTGTGGTTAGATGGTATTTGCAGCCATAATTACAGTGGTCATTTGTGCAACTGGCTCACGATTATGAGGTTATAGCGATTGTAGTCTGCAACTTTAATGGCCAGCTTCCAGTAAACAAAGTGAAAGGGGAAGTCAGTTGGAAGTTGCCAATGGCAATCATGTGACCCCAGGATTCTGCAACCAAGTTGGATTTGCCTAATGAGAGCATCTGGGTTTGTTGGATGTGCCATTGTAAGTCATTGTTACCTAGCAACAGAGTTCCCAGTCTGAATTACCATTTACCGAATTACCATTTACCGAATTACCATTACCATTAAGTGAACACTACCTGTAAGTATATTGTTAAATTGAAGAAGTAGCAAAAACATTTTTATATGCTTACTTTTTGAGAGTTTAATGCTTAGCATTATTGAATCTATTACAGTTGAATGGGACAACTTCTGAGGCCATCTTGCCACAGCCATCTGGCCATCTTGCTGTGGGACAATTTGCTGTGGAACAATTCCTTGCGGGATGACTCAACATGATGGATGTTATTAGCCACTGTATCTTTGACATTATTTCAATTGACAAAAATGGAAATAAAGTAAAAAAAAAAAACCAAAACAAAACCAGTGGCAGATAACATTTATTGTGTTGATTATCCTGCAAGGCATTGTCTGAGGCAAGTTGGCCTGTGGCAAGTTGGCCACGGCGAGCTGTCCCGCAAATTGGCCATGATGAGGTGGCTGTGGGGAGTTGTCCTAAATCCCTATACAGATGCTCCAAAATAAAGGCACAATTACTTTTAAAACTGGTATAGAAAATTAGTGGATTTTATATTAGGTTTTTCTTGACATCTGAAGTTACATAGCAATGAGACAATAATTTCTGAACATTGTCAGAGTTATAGTCCTATTTAACAGTAATTTAAATGCATTTAGTCTGGTATCAGAATGTATCCTTTCTTAATGACAAAAATATTTCAAACATGGAACAAAGGACAATAGAAAAATGCTTTGTATTAACAGGAAACATGCCTTTTTTGGCATGGAATGTTGCAATAACATTCATCCAGTATTTAGATATGTTTCTTATATAAAGAGGAGACCATTTTTAAATTTAAATCAGTATAGGAGAAAATTAATTTGTATTCACCCCACCTATCTCCTGAGCAATAGGGTCCACTACTTTCTGCTAAAGAGGAAGTCAGAAAACATTCTAGGTGTCAGCACTTCAAGCTGCATTCGCTCCAGTGCTG
This sequence comes from Masticophis lateralis, assembly GCA_030761175.1. NCBI lineage: Eukaryota > Metazoa > Chordata > Lepidosauria > Squamata > Colubridae > Masticophis > Masticophis lateralis. Next base: position 132,280,973 of record JAUDYJ010000002.1, on the reverse strand, counting down.
ACATAAGGAGGAGAAGAGGGGGCATCTGGCAAGAGGACGTTTGACTTTTCACCTACTTATTTTCCCTGGAGATAATATTCCCTAGGAGATGGGATGAGATGGGGGAAATTCCTTTGAGCTGGAGTAGTACATTAGGGGCAGAGTGACTTGGAAGATGGCCAATGAGACCAGAAGAGTGGGGAAAGGAAAGGGAGGGTTTGGGCCAGGAAGTCAATTTTGGCTGCGACGGAGTCGGAGATCGATTGTTGTACTTAATAAATGAGAGATTTTCATCAAAGACTATTTGTTTGAAATGCAATTTGTTTGAGACGACATCGAAACCTGACACTAGGTCTGAACTAGAATTGTGATCTCATGGTGATGTCTAATGAACTATTGGCCTTTAGACTTAAGTTATGTAATGGAATATTTTCAATTCACCCTAGAGTATTGTGATTTGAGATCTGTTAATTCAGATATACTTGAATGCTATTCCAGTGTCAATGGTTCCAGTTTCTCTAATGATGACAGACACCCTATTCTTCAGAATGCAGATCTAAGAGATAATGTGAGTAACTTTCTCCTAGATTTGCAAAAACATTAGATCAGAAGTCCTGGGCAAATGGACCATTTATTTGTACCAATGGTCTAAAATTCCTTTGATGATCTGGGGTAATATAATTCAGAGTAAGTGCCATTTTCAAAGGCACTCCTATTCACACTGCTTTACATTATTTCAAGCAAATTTATGTATTGTTTCATAGCTTTTTAGGCAGTATTGTCCTTCAAGATTTTCATTGCATAAATTTAGTATGTAATTTTTTCTAATTATTCTAATAGAAAATATTTAATTTTCTATGCGTTCAGGCTTATCATTAGGTATCTACTTTGGTTTCAATTACTGCTTGGGACAAAGAATGTCAGGATTATTGAGATCTTTGTATCATTGTTTCTATGGTATCATTTTCAATACTGGTATGTATGCTGCAAGATTCACTTATTTATTTTGATAATAGTAGAGTTTGATGGGGGCTGGGCAATGGCTCAACAGTTAAAGACACTGAGTTGGTCATCTGGGAAGCTGACAGCCTGGGTTCAAGACCTGGGTGCCACGTGATGGGGTGAGCTCCCATTACTTGCCTCAGCTTCTGTCAACCTAGCAGTTTGAAAGCATGCAAATGCAAGTAGATAAATAGGTACCACTTTGGTGGGAAGGTAACTGTGTTCCGTGCACCTCAATGTATAGACATGCTGGCCATGTGACCATGGAAATGTCTTTGGAAAATACTGGCTCCCTTGGCTAAGTGTACGCCAGGTGTTTGTGTCAGAGGGTTAGAAAGGCTGGGGAGCAGATAGATTTTCTTGATTCTAAATTTCTGGATCTTGTTAGCCATCCGACCATGCCAATCTCTGACATCATTTCTTTAAATTCCTGTCATCCAAAGATCATCTCTCTCTCTGTCTCCGAAATTGAGAAATGAAAGTTGTGGGTTGCAAAACATTTGCCAACATACTAGACCTTCAGACTGTAATTATATCTCAACTTTCGTAACAATTGCAAAAGATTGTGCATGACTTCCAATAAAATTTACTAACCCAGCAGTATCAGGATCTCTTTTTTCCCCTCATCTTTGGTTGCTAAGAATATAAACAAATGCGGAAGTTAATATTTAGCTTTGCTTGGTATTTATCTTAGCAAGCAGAGTACAGCATTTGGATTCGTTTCGAGGTTTTGCAAATCTGCAGTCATGTTTCCAGTTCTGTTTAGTTTATGCTTGGTTGGAATAACCCATGTTGCTATTGCGGATAATGGTAAGTGTTTTTGCATTTTGTTTTAACAAGATGGAAATATTATATTTCTTGGAAACTGATTGGTATATTGTGGCATGAGATTTTTGTAGATCTTCCCCCCACCCATTTTCTTAAATGGTGTCTATGCATGTTAATTTGCATGTATGTATTTACGCTCCTTTTATGAAATCAAAAGTATTGACCATATCTAGAGTCCTATTCACAAATATTCTATTCTGTTACAGAGACAGTAAAAACTTGCTTCCCTCCACTTGCCTCCTGAATATTTCCAAAACATGAGAAATGGGATTTTTCATCTTTGTAAATTGCTCCTACAAATCCACCTCCAGGGATACTATCTCACTAAATGACACTAAAATGTTGCTAGAAATGATCCGATCAACCATCTGAAAGCTAAACTAAGTGGTATATCAATGCAGCTCCTTCTTTTTATATTGTTTCCTAAATAACTCAGTGATCCAGATAGGGAACGTGGCACAGAACTGTCTCCTTTCCCCTTTTCTCGCTGGTGATGTCCCCAAATCGTCTCCTTCTCACATTAGTAAGTCAGGAGGCTTTTTTCTTTCTTTCTGGGGAACAGAATGAGACCATTTTTATCCCCATTCTGTATCTCGTGATTCTTTCTTTCTTCAGTACAAAATATAGGCACAGTATGTTGAACGTAGGCAAATATTTGTGTGTCTTTCACATCTCTAGTTTAACTCTAAGCCTTAGCTTAGGACCTGTTTTAACATTAAATGAAATCTTCAAAATGGGTTAACAGATTGAATAAAATAAAGGAGAATACTTACAGCTCAGGGTTGGAATGAGGGATCCTTGTTGCTTTCTGAGCTTGGTTGATTTCTTGAAGACTTTCATTACCCAAACTAGGTAACATCATCAATGCTTGTTAGATTAGCACAGATGATATTACCTAGTTTAGGTAATGGTTAAATAAAAGATTAAATTTAATCTAAGTTTTAATTTTTTATTAACCGTTTTACTTGCTTTTTTTAAAGTAAAAATATCATCTCCCTCACCAGAGTAGAAAGGCAAGTTGTCAGCTGAAGAAATAAAAACATAAAATATACCCCAAGTTTGCTTATGATTAATGCTATATTATATTACTGTTATGTATCTTAAATATTCTGGCTGATAGCTCTCCTGTTATTAATAAGCAAGGCTGCAATTGCTTGCAATTTTACAGTGAATTTTCAGCTAGGGACTTTGTGAATTGTACTGTAGGATTTAATTACCAAGCCAAGTTGTTTCATCTAAATTTGTGAACTTATGCTTCAAGCACAGCAAGAATGAAGGATCTTGGCAAGGGGGAGCAGTGTGAAAGTATTCAGAAGGCAAACATTGTGGTTAAGGTGACATGCATAAGCGGAAAGATGTATAAAAACACAATTGTGCAAGACCAGGATCTCTTCCCCCACACCCTCCCAAGGGAAGGAGAACCAGGAAAAAACAGCTAAACCAGCCAAACATAATAATAAAAAGAATGCAAAACCTATATTAAACAAATGGAAATGATTATAAAAATTAAACATAATGCTTTCAAAACATTGGTTTGGGGGAAAAAAATCAAATTACTACCAAATTTTGACAGGACATCTCTTTTCCAAATTTTGTCACAAATTATACTACCAAATTCCACGGGTAATTTTGAGAAATGGAGTTGGCAAGGCAGGAATATTTGGCAAGACAATTTCTCCAAATTGAGTTAAAAATGCTGTCAGCACATCCAAACTACCTCCCATCTTCTTAAAGAGAATGGCAACATATCTGTTGATTAGGACAGTCAGAACTAAAAAAGTGGCTAGAATTTAAAGCCCATAATATAGATCTATATATTGCACAATGTGCAATAAGAAAAATAAAAAAATAGAAAGAATAGAATGAAAGAAAGCTTCCAATCTTCTTTGCAAAATATACAATTATCTCTTATTGTGTAGCTACAAAAAAGCTCTCTTTTTTTCTACTATACTATTACTGCAAATCAAAAGTTTATTTTTTAAATATTTCAAGCAAAACGTCTATAATGGGTTTCCAATTGGCAATAAATTTAGATGTCTTTTCTCTAATCAAAGAAGTCAGTCTAGTCATTTCTCCAGGTTTCATCATTTTCACCAAATTCCTTCATTGTAGGTAATGCAGAATCTTTTCATTTTTGAGCCTATCATAAGCTTGTTACAGTTATCATATATGAAAAAAAATGTTATTGATCAGTCCTGAAGGAAAAGCTCTGTTTTTAATTGCATATTAATCTTTAATATCTTCTGAATCAATGCATATGAGTTCATTCTTGTTTGCAATACAAATTTCCATCTAGGTAAGTCAATATTAGAACAGATGAGGAGAGAGAGAAGAGAGGGGGCGGGAGGCAGAGAGAGCGAGCGAGCGAGAGTGAGAGAGAGAGAGTGCTTTCATAACGTCTGAAAAGAATCCCTTCATTTTTATGCCATTGTTATATCCACTATGATTTTCGGCAACACTGTCCCAGCAATTAAACGTAACCTAAATGAATCCTGCAAGGTAGAAACCTTGTTACTTAATGGCTACAATAGAAGGCTAGAAGTCAGTGGTGCTACTTAAGAAGGCAAATCAAGGATAGTGAATACTTGACATATTACACAGCAAGGCAAATTTAGACATTTGGGATATGGCTTCTAGAAAAAAAAGTTCTGAGACCAATTAAAATTAACAGATGAAGGTACTTAATAGCAATAACACTAGCACTTATATATCGCTTTACAGTGCTTTTACAGCCCTCTCTAAGCGGTTTTACAGAGTCAGCCTATTGTCCCCTAACGATCTGAGCCCTCATTTTACCCACCTCAGAAGGATGGAAGGCTGAGTCAACCTTGAGCCTGGTGAGATTCGAACTGCCAAATTGCAGTCAGCTGGCACTCAGCAAAAGTAGCCTGCAGTACTGCACTCTAACCACTGCGCCACTGTGGCTTAAACACAAATTAGCAAGAATCATTATTCAGTATAAATATCTAAATTGTGTATAGTGGTTGGGGACTCAAATGGAAGAGAAGGAGAGAATATGTCACTAGAAAGTTTTCCACAGTACTTTTTATTCATAGTTGTTTCTGTTTGTTCTATCTTATCTTTCTTTCCTTTTGTGTTTCATTATCTTATATCTTATTCTTTAAAAAAGAAAGCAAATGAAGAATGATGGAGCTTGATCCAACTCTTCCAAACTCTGATATACGGTTGTTCTCTAAGGAATTTATCTTGCTGGGATTTGATGATTAGATTGACTTTGTTGTTATAGAAATGGTTTGAATTAACTAGAAATGTAAGGTTGTGGGTGTAAATTTTCCTGTGTTGTACTGCAGTTGGAAAAAAAAATCAGAAGTCACTGCTTCTACCTCCCTCCCTTTATCTTGGTGCTTTTTCTTTTTCTTTCTTTCTTTTTTTTTTTGTCTCTATTTGTATTTTATCATATACTAAATATTTTTTTAAAATAAAGAATTTATGTTGCATTCATGTATCCTTTGGTCTCATCTGTGAAAACAGACAATGTGCTCATTAATATTAATATTGAAATGAGATGGGCAGCAAAGAAATTTAAATAAATAAGCAACCAACCAACCAAATAAATAAATAAAAATATTATGGTTTCAGGGCCATGCAAGACTACTGTTCATGTACCAACATATCTTTTCATACATGACTTGTTAGTGCTTGGTGTTTTATAGTTTGTCCTAGGCCTCCTGAAGTACCTCTGGCTACCATCAATGTAAATAAAGAAGCATACAGACCTGGAGAAGATATTGTATATCAATGTAACCCAGGTTATATTCCCCAGTCTGGCTCATGGAGATACATATGTCCTTCATCTGGTAGATGGCCTACTGTTACGTTCAGATGTATGCGTAAGTATGTCCTTTCTGTAGTTGCCTTTTTTTTTTTTTTTGCTTTTTCCACACAAATATTTTTGCTTTTTTAAATAAAAACCTATTTTCTATTTTCAGTTTGTTTTCTTTTCTGTGAAATGTCTAACTTTTGAAACATATTTGAATCTTCCAAATTTCCATGGCTGCCCCTCTGCTCCCTCTCCTCCAGTGGGTTCTTTGCTTGCCCCTTCTTCTTTGTCCACTAAACATTCCTAACATCATTGCCTTTTCCAATGAATCCCCATGCATAATATGTATGGTAAGTAAAAGTAAATCAGATGTAGTCTTCTGATTTTAGCTGCCAGTGATGTACATTCCATATTTTCAAAATGGGCTCTTTATTTATTTAATGGGATTGAATGCTATCAAAGCCACCACGATGGAGATCTGACTAAGATATTCCCTGATTTGGTTTAGTATGTGGTTAGACCAAGGTCAGTATCTAGAGGAAGCCACTTTATTCTGGTATCCACGAAGGAAAATCCTACAAATAACTCTCTACTTTTTGGAAGATAAAAATTATTACAAGGAAAAAAGAGTCTAATTAAATGCTTTTATTGCATTTTCATAAGGTGTGAAATGTAGTGCCTAAAATGATTGATTCATTCTTCCTAGTAGGAGGATTGGGGTTTGCCCCTCCTTTATATACTCAAGTAACCCCTGGCATTTTTTTAAAAATTTGATTTTTATGCCGCCCTTCTCCAGAGACTCAGGGCGGCTTACAATGCGTTAAGCACTAGCCTTCATACTTTTGTATATTTTATACAAAGTCAGCTTATTGCCTCCACAAACTGGGTCCTCAATTTACCTACCTTAGAAAGGATGGAAGGCTGAGTCAACCTTGACATTTATGTCAAGCAAAAAGAGAAGGCGTTGAAAATGGTAGGAGGTCTTCTGAGGATCTGTACACATCCTCAGATCAAACAGTCACATTAATAGGACAATCGTCCTCACTGGTCCAGATCACTGATTATCTATTACCCTTCTTTGAAAAAAAAAATCCCCAAAGATTGCTTTTGATAATGCACAACAGATGGAAACATCGATAAAAGCTTTTCTTGCTCTGGTGAGAAAAGCTGTAATTATTGGTTTCTTTTTGTCACCTAGTTATTAAAAAGACTCTCCAATCATGTTTAAAAGAAGAAAGAATAGAGAATACATTAGGCAAAAAAATAAAATAAAAATAAAAATGAAGGCGAACTATTCTGAATAGTGTGGCTTCTTGAAGCTCACATGATGTTAGACCTTTTTCTTAGGGGCAAATGTATTCAAAGAAATGTTTGTACTAAAAATTTAAACTACTTCTATGGCATCTGCTTCCCAGCACTGACTTTCTCCAGAAGTATCTAGCCTGGGGAGAAAAAGCATTGATTACTTGGTCTCCACAGATCTCATCCTTTCTGGCCTGTTGTGACTGGAATACCATTGTTCTTGAGTGTAAGCAGGTGAACTGGGCTATTAAGCTTATTGTCTTAGTTCAAGTAGAAAATGGCATGCACGAGCAGCCACCCTGCATACGCCCTGCCGCCGCGCATGCACAGCAGAGACCCGAAGACCAGTTGGCCAGTAGGAAGCACGCGCGCATGCGCAGCAGAGCTGAACTAGGGCAACGCTTGCGGGCCATCAGAAGGCGCTGTGTGTCATCTCTGGCACGTGTGCCATAGGTTCACCATCATGGATCTATTGTTAATCATCTCATCCATTGGAATGATTTGGCTTAACTTTTTTTTTTTTTAAATTTGATTTATATGCTTGGTGATTGCTTCTTATTTACAGTGTATCTATTTCTCTCTATTTCTCTCTTCCCCAATTAAATATTAATAAATGCATGTATATATATTTATATATATTAAAACAGCCAGGAAATGTTCCTATCCTGGACCCTTGAACAATGGAGAAATACACATCACTGATCTCAACTATCTGAGTGTCATAAACTTTTCCTGTAATAATGGGTAAGTTTGTATACGGGCCTATTGAAATGAACCTTTATTTCTCACAAATTAAATTTGTAACATGAACTTCATGTTATATCTATATCAAGCAAATGCCTAACATTCTCTACTCTTATTCCCTGTGTTGATTTTTAAATGGGGATGAATATCTTGCTTTAAAAAAATTTGGAGGGGGGGCGGATAATGGACATTTTATTTCTAGCCTTAAACTAGTAAGTATTGATAGTAAGTGTTCTCTATATCCTTGGAAGAAGTCAAAAGTCATTCTTTGCATCTGTTTGTATTTTTCTTTGTTTTTCTTTATACATTTTCACACTTCCTAATCTCCTTTTACTCTTTATCATTTCTTTTTATTGTTAGTAGGTGTTCTTTTTAATGCATGTGCTTTGTAAAAGGCAATACAATTATCCAGGGGAAAAAAACATATTCAGTCCTTATAGGTTTTCCTGGGAATATGATATTATTTTTTCAGGAAAACAACTACTGTAAGGGCCAGTTAGAAATCTCAATCGGTAGTTTTCATGACTCTGTTGGCAAAACAGTTGCAAAGGTCAGTTGTGATATGTTTCAAACATAATTAAAACATGTAAAGAAGGAAAATAAAACCAAAACTAGGCTTTGCCCCGGTCCTGCAACACTATTTAACCCACCCAAAGTTCCTCGAGGAACTTGGCAACAGACAACCATATTTACTAGACTTTCCATTCATACAGCCTTGACCATCTTTTCCAGTCCCTAGTACAATGACAGTGAACCTTTTCGGCACCAAGTGCCAAAAAGGGAGCGTGTGCGCATCTGGGCCGTAACTCGGAACTGTCAACATGAGCGCATCTAAAAATGAACTTCTGGTTTCAGCTACTTAACTTCTGGTTTCAGCCAGCTACTCTTCCGGGTTTCTGGCGCGCATGTGCACGCAACTATCAGCTTGCTGGCGTGCATGCTCTTCTAGTTTCCGGCACTGCCGCATGCAAAAAAGGCCAGCTGATCACTGTGCGCACATGCACACCAGAAACCCAGAAGAGGAATGGGTGATGCTGTGCAAGCCAGGCGACATGGCTCTGTGTGCCACTTCAGGCATGTGTGACTTAGGTTTGCCATCCCTGCCCTAGGATTTCATGAAGCCTTGCACCAAGGCCAGCCAACACTACAGGACATCACTTGTCTCTTCCTTCTTGACCAGATAGGTAACAAGCAGGTGTGACTCAGTTGCTACAGTCTGTCGATAGTTAAGAAGTTTGCTACCACTTCTATAATGAGAGGCTCCCCCCTGCTTTTTTTTTTTGTCTAGACGTTTTCCCCCCCTTTTCTATTTGTTTTTCTGAAAAACTAGGTAGGGAAGCAAAACTGTCCCCAACCACAGCTATGTGGGTGGGGTTAGTTGGACTTTGTACCAGATTGCATCATTTGGGGGCTACATTGGGTGCCTCCACGTGTTTGTTGAATCTGTGTCCCTCCTGGCTTGTTTCGGCCACCCGGGTGGTGACTGGGGACTGGATCCAGGCAATTGTCAACGCTTCTTTGAGGGAGGGGATCTTCCCCGCCTCTCTTAAGGAGGCGGTGGTTCAACCCCTCCTCAAGAAGCCTGCCCTGGATCCAGACTCAATAACTATCGGCCTGTCTCCAACCTTTGCTTTATAGCGAAGGTTGTTGAGTCTGTGGTGGCGCAACAGCTCCCACAGTTCCTGGAGGAAACAGAGTTCCTAGACCCGTACCAATCGAGGTTCCGGCTTGGCACAGCATGGAAACGACATTGGTCGCTCTGGTGAATGATCTCTGGTGGGCCCGGGATGAAGGTTGTTCCTCCATCCTTGTCCTACTTGACCTCTCAGCAGCTTTCTATACATACCATCGACCATAGTATCTTACTGCAGCGACTTGGGGGGTTGGGGGTAGGAGGTACTGTCTTACAGTGGTTCTCCTCCTACCTCTCAGGTCGCTCGCAGTTTGTATGGGCAGGGGGCAGAGGTCCACCCCGAGGCCCTTAACCTGTGGGGTGCCTCAGAGGTCGGTTCTCTCCCCCTACTCTTTAACATATATATGAAGCTGCTGGGTGAGATCATTCGTGGTTTTGGGGTGACATATCATCAATATGCTGATGATACTCAGCTATACATTTCCACCCCTGATGCCCTTTCCGTGATGTCCTGATGCCTGGAGGCAGTGCGGGCCTGGATGGGTAGGAACAGGCTCAGACTCAACCCCTCCGAGACTGAGTGGCTATGGATACCGGCACCTCGTGTTCTAGAGGTCCCATCACTTTGATGGGGGGGGGGGAGGTACTTGCTGTTACTTTTAACTCCCGTTGAAAGGGCCCGCTACTTGGGTGTCCTCCTGGATTCCTGGCTGTCGCTGGAAGACCATCTGACGGCCATGACCAGGGGGGCTTTCACGCAGGTTCTCCTGGTGCGCCAGTTGTGCCCTTTCCTAGACCGAGATGCCCTTCGCACAGTCACTTACTTCTTGCTTGGATTACTGCAACTCCCTCTATATGGGGCTGCCCTTGAGGTGCACCCGGAGGCTCCAGCTGCTCCAGAATGCAGCCGCGTGGGTTGTTAAGGGAGCTCCTTGTTACTGCCGTATAACACCTCTCCTATGCAAGCTGCACTGGTTACCAGTGGTCCTCTGGATCTGCTTCAAGGTGCTGGTACTTACCTATAAAGCCCTACATGGCTTAGGTCCGGAGTATTTGCAGGACCATCTCCTACCCACCTCCCACCGTCCTCTCCGTTCATACAGGGCTGCCCTCCTCAGGGTACCGTCGACTAGACAATGTCGGCTGGCGACGTCCAAGGGTAGAGTGTTCTCTGATGAAGAACACTCATTTATTTTATTTACAAATATTTACAAATATTACATTTATTTACAAATATTCATTACAAATATGAATATTTGTAAATAAAATAAAATAAAATAAAATAAAATAAAATAAAAAAATAAATACATTTAGCCCTTCATGAATGGGGTGATTGAGTCATTTGACACCTTTGATTGTGGTTTCCACAACAGAGAAACCTCCTCATTGACTCAGTTAAGGGTATTTTAAGGTTCCAGATGTTCAAAAGAGAACCCCAACAATTTAGCAAAGGTTCATATAGTGTGTTAAGCCATGATTTCTTTTTCATTCACTTTGCAGAATAAATCTCAGTGGCTGGGTTGACCTATCAATATAAGTCACAAGTTGTGTTTTGGAAATCATGGTGGCTTAATTTATATAAGAAGACAGGAAGTCAAATCAAACAAAATACGTTTAAGTATGCAATAAATGCTTCCCAGTCATTACAGTCGACTTACAATCACAATTGAGCCCAAAATGCCCATTGCTAAGCAAGACAGTAGTTAAGAGTTGTGCCTCATTTTATGACCCTTTTTGCCACCGTTGATAAGTGAGTCACTGCAGTTATTAAGTGAATCATATGATTCTAGCTTCCCTAATGGACCTTGCTTGTTGGAAGCTGACTTGGAAGGTTGCAAATGGTGATCACATGATCCTGGGATAGTGCAGCTGTCATAAATATAAGCCAGGTGCCAAGCCCCTGAATTTTGATCATGTAACCTTGGGGATGCTGAAGCGGTTGTGTGTAAAATGGTCAAAAGACACTTTTCTCAGTGTCGTTGTAACTTCAACTGTCGTTAAATGAATGTTGTAAGTCAAGGACTACCTGTACTGTTACTGCCTGAGCCCCTGCATTGTTATTAGCTGTTTAACAAGCACGAAGTAACCATTTTCAGAACTGCTCTCATGAGAGTATTTTATACTCAGGTATGTTCTTGAAGGACCAACAAGCAGCCAATGCCAGGTAGATGGGAGCTGGAGTGCACCCCTGCCTGAATGTGAACGTAAGTATGACAAGATATTTATAAATACATACAAAGAAATGCTCTGCCTCACTAATTGGAATAGTGAATAGTGAATTTATCCAGGTATTTAACTTTTTTCAATGAGCATACCTTTAGATGGAAAGACAATTGAAATAGGAAATTTCTTTTAACATGATCTCTATCAGAAACATTCCTGAGGGAGAGCTACAATATTGAAAAGTGTTGAAAAAAAGCCACAAACAGAAAACTACATTTATGGCTCAGTTGCGGGATTCAAACTTTGTTACTACTTGTTCTGTGGGCGTGGCTTGGTGGGCATGGCGTGGCAGGGGGAGGATAGTGTAAAATCTCCATTCCCACTCCACTCTACGGGAAGGTTACTACAAAATCCCCATTTCCTCCCTATCAGCTGGGACTCAGGAGGCAGAGAATAGATGGGGGCGGGGCCAGTCAGAGGTGGTATTTATCGGTTCTCCGAACTACTTATAATTTCTGCTACTGGTTCTCCAGAACTGGTCTGAACCTGCTGAATACAACCTGTTATGGCTTGACTACAGCTATAAATCCTGGCTTGCAAAACTTGAAATCACCATGAGGTGGTAACAAAGAGTGAGGGTCTCCTACAAGCCTTGGCTGCCATCTAAACCGTGGGACATGGGAAGTCCTTGGTTTAGGAACACAATTGAGGCCAGCGTTTCTGTTGCTAACCAAGACAGTTTAGAAAAAGAATTTTGCTCAATTTTACCACCTTTCTTGCCACAATTGTTTAAGTCAGAGGTGTCAAACTCGTGGCCTACAGGCTGGATGCATCATGTGCTGGCCACGCTCACGCCCGGTTTAGCAAATGGGGAAAAAGTCATGATACGTCACATGACGCCATGAGTTTGACACCTTTGGTTTAAATGAATCATTCAGTTTGGCTTACATAGCCCTTACTCTAGAAACTCTTTTAAAAACTACACTGTATGCTGTTCAGTATTTTCTTAATAACTGATCACAATTCCACTGACCGCACATTAAATTTAATCTCCAGTTTGGTGATGTAGCAAACAATTTGCAGAAATCAGCTACCAACATTTTATCAACTTAATAAACACTCTTAAGATGCAATTATATGAATTCAATAGGGCAAAAGTTTAAGTACTATTTATAGCATTTTTGGGAGGCCATTATGTTAAACAGATATGCTTTGTTTTTCTAGCTGTGATTTGCCCTCCACCTCTAGTTTCTGAATTTGGAGCTCTCTCTTACCATAAAATTGAGTCTGGAGATAAATTTGTTTTCCAAGAGACAATCAGTTTTAGTTGTCTGTCACCTCTTGTGCTGTTTGGAAGTGAAACAGCTACCTGCCAGGCTGATGGAAGCTGGACTGCATTACCTGAATGCAAATGTAAGTCCTATAATATAGTATTGGTAGCTGGGAATTTTGGGATTGTATTGGCAACATATCTTGAGAGAACCATACTGGAGAAAACTGGCTTAAAGTAAGATTAGGTAAATTGCCTCTGAATTGTCTCCCAACCATCATCTAGTAGGAATTCTTTGATTAGGGCTCGATCAACTTTGGAATCAGGACATAGAGGACTTTTCTATAGGTAATCTTCAGCTATTTGCCTCTAGTATGTAAAGCAGCAGGACATAAATCTCGTGAAAAAACTGCTTCTCCAAATTCCAACTCTCTCCTCTGCTTTGGTCAAAGTGATGGACAGCTGTCCTCTCTGGATTTCCTGCTTCTCCTCCTTGCTTGGGCCATCAGCGGGAGGAGAATACCTTAGATACCCTACAAGAAAATTTGGTTGATGGTTTTGCTCTCAGCAAGATAGGAGTGCGCCAAGGATGACATCCTGTTCTTGTTATCCAAAACAGTACATGTTTCTCACATTGGGACAAGCAGGAAATATAGGTTAGCCCAAAATGCAAGCCCTGGATTTCCCATTTTCTCTTTTTTTCCCTAACAGCTGTAGAATGCCCGACTCCAGAACCAATAGAACATGGATTCATAAACTTTGCTCTTCGTGGTACTTTTCATTACCAAGATACTGTGATTTATGGTTGTTATCCACCTTATACTATGGATGAACCTTCAGAATCAAGGTGTGAGAAAACAGGAACTTGGTCAAATACACCAACCTGCAAAGGTAAAACAGCATGTATTATATATATTTTTTTGATTTGATTTATATGCCGCCCTTCTCCGAAGACTCAGGGCAGCTTACAATGTGTTAAGCAATAGCCTTCATACTTTTGTATATTTATACAAAGTCAGCTTATTGCCCCCACAAACTGGGTCCTCAATTTACCTACCTTAGAAAGGATGGAATGCTGAGTCAACCTTGAACCTGGTGAGATTCGAACATGGAGTAATTGCAGACAGCTGGATGTTAATTAGGGTGCTTAGTCTGCAGAGCTATCCAGGCTCCTATTTGTTCAAAATAGCTTATTTTTTAAAAAAGTATTTTAACAATGTAATGAATGTTCATAATGGTTAAACCAGTTTATTTAATAAAATATCGGAATTCACAAATGATGAAGAGGAACACAGAATGTTTACTAAATCTACAAATGACACAAAATGGGAAGTATAGCTAATACCTTAGAAGACAGAAATAAATTTCACATGATCTTGATAAGTAGAAAAACTCAGCTGAAAGTTACATAACTGAATTTAATAGAGATAAGTAAAAAACTTCACTTAGGAAGGAAAATCAAATGCATAGAAATAAGTACAGGAGTATCTGGCTTGATAGTCATTTTTATTTTTAAAGATTTTGGAACAGCATTGATTGTATATTGAATATCAGTTAGCAGAATAATAAGGCTAGAAAAGCAATTTTTACATTTATTTATTGCAAGTAATTTTTAGATAACCGTGTTTTCCCGAAAATAAGACAGGGTTTTATTTTCTTTTGACCCCCCAAATATGGGCTTGGCCTTATTATCGGGGTTTTATTATTTTTGGGGTGCAGGAGGCAGCAAGCATGGAACTTGATGTTCCATTGCTGCTGTCACCTCCTCTCCCTGTTCTTCCCGCTGGCTGAGTGGCCCAACATGTCCCACCCCACCCCACCCCACCCCAATGGCAAATGCTGCTTCCTTTCCCCGCTATCTCTTTATCGAGAGGGGTGGCAAGTGGGGCGGGGGAGAAGTGAGACGCATGGGCTCCTCTTGCTGTCTCCTCTCCTCGCCGGGCGTGACAGGGCTCCTGCCCCTAGCTTAGGCACCCGCCAAATTAGGGATGCAATTTGGGGGTGGCAAGAGGTGGGATGCACATCTTGCTTTTCCAGCTCCGTCACATTCCTTGCCATTGTGTCCAGGGAAACACACTGTAAAAGAAAGCCTTCTCGCAAGTTCAAACTTCTCGAACTTGAGAAGTTTGATTGAACCTCGCCTCAACTCATTTTGGTTGCACAGCAAGCAACCAGAGGAAATGGCGGGACCGGCTGCGCATGGATGTAAGTAGTTGGTAGTGGTGGTGAGGCTTATTTTGCAGGGGTGGCTTATATTATCGCATGCGCTGAAAAACCTGATTGGGCTTATTATCCAGACATGTCTTATTTTTGGGGAAACACAGTACTTTAGTCATTTGATTTGGCTTTATTCTACTGTGGTCAGACTTAAGCACTCTTTCTGAGCATCACATTTAGGATGGATACAGAACAAGTTCAAAGAAGTAAATGAGTGACATCAAAGAACTAGAAATTAAATTGGATAAAGAGAGAATGAAAGAACTGGGCATGTTCAGCCTTCAGAGGCTTCTTAAAGGATGTCACATAGAAAAAAGTCAAACATTCTATTTTTTATTGAGTGCAGAATATGCAATAGTGGATTTTAAAACTATAGGAAGTTTAAAAAGAAATTTCTTTCTGTCAGTATAAAAAATGTTTGGTTATTTACTATTGATTTACCATCAGAATCTAGTTGCTTGCAAGTATAAAAACATGAAATAGAATCCATAGACATCTGAGGAGGACTGTCTTTTTCCAAGTATTTCTACTCAACCAGTCTGATCGAACAGATTGATTATGCTATAGATCCCATCAGCTGAAGAGTGCTGACTGGAAGGAACTAGAACAGTGATGGCTAACCTTTTTGCCATCGCGTGCCAGGAGAAGGGGGGATGGGGGAGGGTCGTGCGTGCACGTGCCCACATGCATGTGCGCGCAACCCCCCCCCCCCCCGCTCTTGGCACATGATTGCCTGGTAGGCCTGTCTTTCTTTCTTACCTGGTTCCAGATCCTCTCTATAAATCTGGGAAGGGCAAAAACAGCCTTTCCCACTCCCTTGGAGGCTCTACGGAGGCTTAAAGGTCCCATTTCCCAACTCACGGTGGGACAGGAAGTGACATTTTTTGCTGTCTCCAGTCTCCAGAACCTCTCTAGGAGTCTCTAGGAGCCTCTCTAGGAGCCTCTGGAGGATTGGGACAGCAAATAACGTCACTTCCACCGGGAGTTGGGAAATGGGCCCTTTCAGCCTCTGTAGAGCCTCCAAGGGAGTGGGAAAGGCTGTTTTCGCCCTTCCCAGAGAGGATCTGGAGCCAGGTAAGAAAGAAAAATGGGCCTTCCTCACCCCACCCCCTGCCTTCCAGAGGCAGGAAACAGCCTGTTTTCCTACTTCTGGTGGGCCCAGAAGCCCGAAAATCAGCTGGCCAGCATGCGCATGCGCCTTAGAGCTGAGCTGGCATGCCCACTAATATGGGCTCCGTGTGCCACCTGTGGCACGCGTGCCATAGGTTCGCCATCATGGAACTAGAAAATGGACTTTTTTTGCTGTAGCCCCTGTCTTGTGGAATATTTTCCCCTCAGAGATCAGAATGGCCCCAACCCAGTGGGCATTTCAGTTTTAAAAGCTTGGCTATATACAGTAACTGGGCCTGGGACAAGGGACATGTGAAGGACCCTCTTATTTTGCTTTACTACCGTATCAGCTGATTAATCATCAGGGCTACTGTTTGTAATAATTTACTTAGTGGATGGTTTTTTTTTTACTGTTTTAATGCTTTTTAAAATTATTTTGTTTTATAATTTTAGCATGTAAGCTGCCCAGTGTCACTTAGTTGAGATTGGCAACTAAAAAAATCAAGTCACTTACAGAAAACACTACAATAATGAAACAGCACTCATCAAATGGAGGCAATGTTGGTTTTCAAAGGCTGTGGAAAATCACTCCATTTTTACACTCTTTCAAAATGATGCCTAAGTTATCACTGGCTACCTCCTGAATGCTAATCCATAGGACCCCAGCTGAGCTATTGCCAACTCTGGGTTCCCCCACCCGTCTCACTTCCCTGGAGTGGGACCCACCACCATTCTCATTCAGGACAACTGTACCAGATGGGCTAGTTTTACCTGGAGGTGGTGATCTTGGAAGTACCTCAGAGCCAAAATCACTTAAGAGCTTAAAATATCGTAATAATAACCAAAACCAACCTTTGAACAGCAGTGTCTACAGTATTGATTTAGTTTGGGTGTGATGACCCTTACCTATTGGCACCTAGGCTGCCACCTTCTGCATAAGCTGGAATTTCTAAATAGTCTTCAAATGTAGCCAAGGTAGCTGTGAGAAATGTGTTCCCATCTCCTTTAAGTATAGCAACTGGGTTCCCCCCACCCCGTCTGTCATTTTAAAGTATGAATCTTTCAGGTATAACATGTAAAGGTATACTTATTATATATGACTAGCTGCTTTGAAAAACACACAATATTTTAAAAAAGGGTGATGCAGAAGATATATAAAGGTTTTTAAATAGAGGTTGCTGTGCAAAATACACAAAGTTGAATAGCCTGCCTTTGACAACATTTACTTAATTTAGAAAATCACCAGTTAAATAAAGTAGTCAGACATTTCATATCCCATGGTGCTTCTTTGATTGTTGACCATTTAATTTTTTAAACTATGCACTTTATGTTCCTTCTTCCTCTTCCGGTAGCACCATGTAACATACCAGTGGAAAGAGCGACAGTGTTATACAATGGGCAGAAAATAAATGTGAAAAATCTTGAGAGTATACAACATGCTGAGACAATCTGGTTTTTCTGTAAAAGTAAGACAGAGAAGTGCAGTTATAAAATACCAACTCAATGCTTAGATGGCCAACTTACAATCCCTGGCTGTTTTGAAGGTATGAACATGTTCTTTTTTCATTATTATGGGAACAGATGATATAACTTTTTTGACATTAATTTGGTTGGCATTGTAGGAAACATAAAATTACTGGAAACATCCAGAGCTTCGAAGAATGATATGGGACAAAAATGCCTAATAGGGGTTGAAAATTAAATTTAATCCATCCATCCATCCATCCATCCATCCATCCATCCATCCATCCATGCCCATATCCCTCACAGAGATTACATGAAATTTATGCCTAAACATCTTTGAAGCCTCTGAATATGTAAGATATATCTGCCTGATTTTGGCCATTTAATCTGCGGATGTGAAGAGATTCCCACCCCTTCTACAGTGGTTGTGATGTTACAAGAACATCATTTCCAAACATTGGTGCGCTTGTTTCCTATTGCACCAATATAGCAAAAATAAAGTTTTTCTGCATTAGAGGAAAAAGGGTATGAGAAATTAATTTAGCTGTTATAGTAATCATACCATTTCTAGATTAATTTCATAAAAACAGGATGGCTCCCCCCTCCCCTGCAAATCAGATGTTGAAGAAACAACCACGTAAACACAGCCTTCCTAGAACTAGATTGTGTGTTTACTAAATAAGGAATTTGACTAAATAAATGTGTAACTTATTTTATACAGAAAATAACTGGTTTATGTCCTGGTTCAAAAAAGATCCAGCAAAAATGTCTCCATGTGGGAACTTGGAGACTAACTGAAGATATCATCTCCCTGTCCTCCATGACATATCGAAAAAGAAGTACCTATAAATGGAGAATTCCTTCAAGATCACATATTATTTTTCCAAATACATGTACCAGCATATGTACAGTTAATACCCTTTTATCAAATATATTATTTTGATGTGATTCTTTTAATATTTTGCTTTGCAAATTAATCTGATAAAATTGTTAGACTGTATTGTACTACGATGCATAAAACACCCTGACAATTTTCTAGCTTTTAATTTAATAAAACATGTATAAACCTCAACTATGAAAGTTTCAAGGTACTTTATAAAAATACATTCCCAATCAGTAACACTTCAAAGATTATTAATTGACAACATTGTTAAGTGTCTGATGTTCCAGGGTCTTGGGTGCCTTGGTAGGTCTTGGGCACCTACCAAGGTCAATTCCTCAATTCATAATTTCAGGCAAAACTGGGACTTGCAAGAAAAGTATTGATCTTGTATTGATCTTAACAAGCAGTTAGGATCATATTGAGCTAGTATCTTTTAAATACATGTATTTATTTATAATTTAGATGCATAAGACTGTCCAGCTCAACATTGGCATTTTGATTAAAAACAGATACAAACCTAAAAATGATAAAATAAGCATGATCTCTGCAGAGATTCTCAGTCATCCTGGTCATGGTTGTCCCAAAGGTGCTTTTTCAGGAGGCAACTGGACTTTCTTGTTTTTTCTTTTGAAGAAAGAAAAAACTTTCTTCTCATCCAAGAAACTTCTTCAGCTCTGACAGGATAGTAGGGAATGGAAAGATTTATATTCCTTGCAGACAGCTAGTAATTTGCATCCTTTTAGAAGGTCACTGAAGCACTTGAAGGTTTATCTGTGTCCTCAGGATCACCTGAGTGGTACTTCTGGTTCCTGTAGTCTGCAATTTTTCCTCTAAAAATCCATTCCTACCCCCACACCATTCAAAGGGTGTTCATCCCAAATCCTGTCAGAGTTGAAGAAGTTTCCTGGATGAAAAGTGAAATGTCTTCAAAAGAAAAAACAAGAAAGTCCAGTTGCCTCCTGGAAAAGCACCTTTGGGACAATAAGCTTGATAGCAAATATAGTCGAAAAAACCAAATATGTATACTAACTAAAACACATCCTGCATGCCACATTGGGGGGGAGAGGGAATCAGCCTTGCAGATATTGTCCAAACCTCTGGAGGAATTCTGCTCAAAGGGACAAGTGCTATAACAGAGAAGTCCTGCTCCCTAGGTTCCATCAAACATTTTCAGTCATTAGGTCAAGCATATCTGCTGTGTTGGATTGCATGGGCAAGGGAGAAACGATGAGAAAGAGGATAGTCAGGACCTATGCTTTGAAAGCTTTTGTGTGTGATGACCAACATCTTGCAAAGCAACCAGAAGCTCCCTGGCAACCTGTGTAGCTGACATAGCAGAGATATGAGGTAATTGATGGTATCAAAAACCACTGAGAGACTAAGGAGAATCAGGTCATCAACAAGTAAATTTAATGCTGTTTCCTCCTCAGCAATATTACCCAAAAAGGGAAGATTGGAAAAAATTGTGCAGAACTATTTAGTTTAGTGATGGCTTCTTGAAGAGAGGATACACATCCTTTCTCAAGGATGAATTTATGGCCACATAGATTCAACTATACATTACCTTCTCGGAGGCTTTAACCAACCAAGGAAGGATATAGATCTAATAATTTAGATCTATCAGATTGACAATTGCAAGTATTTTTCCTCAGAAATCATACAAAACTTCCTATAAAACAGGAAAAGACGATGTCTTGGCAGCTTGACAGGACCTCCTAGTCCAGTGTTGGCAAATCTTTTCGCCACCGAGTGCTGAAACGGGAACGCGTGTGTGGGAAACTGGAAGAGCAGTGGCCCGGCACGCATACGTGTGGCAGGAAGATGATCTTTCAGTTTCCGGCAGGCAGATGCACGCCGGCCACCTGGTTTTCTGGTGCACATGGCTCGGCAACTGGTTCATTTTTTTGACCGTTGCAGACCCTTTTGCGACCTTCCCACAAGCAAAGTCACTGGGGGGCCCAGATTCACTTAACAACGGTGTTACTAATTGAACAACCACAGTGATTCCCTTACCAAATGTGGCAAGAAAGGTCAGTAACATAGGGCAAAACTCAATTAATACATTTTCCCCTTAGCAACAGAAATGTGGAGCTCTGTGGTGTACGTAAGTCGAGGACTATCTGTACTTACCTGCAAAGCCCCAGGGCCAGGGGTCAAATCCAGCAGGTTCTGGAGAACCAGTAGTGGAAATTTTGAGTAGTTTGGAGAACCGGCAAATATCAACCCCTCTGGCTGGCTCCTGAGTTGGGTGGGAATGGAGATTTTGCAGTATCCTTCCCCTGCCACGCCCACCAAATCACGCCCACAGAACAAAAATTTGGATTTCACCACTGCCCAGGGGCTCACCTTCACTAACGGGGAATGTGCGTGAGTTTACCCGTTCCTGCCCAAACTCGAGCTTTTGTCCTTTATTTCCCGAAGGCAGCAGCTTCCCTTCGCTTTCCTTCCTTCGTTTGCCTCAGCTCAATAAAAATAACCCCACCAGCCTTTCGGACCTCCAAGACAGCCCCGCCCAGACCGAATTCTAACGTCCCCAAAACGCTCGCAAACTCCGCGTTGCTTGGCAACCGCCCGCCAAGCTTCTCACCGGAAGCGGAAACCACTTGGGTCTCTTCGCCACTCCCTCACTGAGAGAGAGAGAGTTGGGCGCGAGCCGTTGGCTGAGTTTGGATGGGCTCCTAGCAGCGGTTGCGTCTCTTCTGGGTTTCCTCCGCGGGCCTGAAGGGCAGCCTTGGCTTTTGCCCAGTCTCATGTATCCCCTTCGCAGTTGGAGGAGGAGGTGGAGGAGGAGGCGTAGCCGCGTCGGTGGCGAGAGTTTGAGCGACTCCGAGACAGTTCGGTCCCCCACTTCCGCCTCCCTCCTTTAGACCTCTTTGCATTCATTTCCCACCCTTGGGGAAAGGGGTTGTGCTTAGTAATCCCTTCCCTCAGTGGGAAACGGTTGCCCAAAGCCTCCGACGTCGTGGACTGCGTGAGGTAAACGGGGCTGTATGGTCAGGAAGGTTGGGGTTGAAGAGCCAAAGGTTGCAGGTTTCCCGTTGGGCACATTTCTTGGCCGTGAGCGGCGTCCTTCTTGAAATGCGGGGAAGTGTGCTTGTGAGGAGATTGTGCATGTGACAGAGGTTCGGTGTTGCTATCCCGTGGTATACAAATCCACCGAACTTAGTGGCTACGGGTGGTTTGACTTACTTGAACCACAAATTAGACCAACACATTTTTAGCCTCGTGTGAACCGTTATTGGATGTGGCTCAGCGGGTTGTGAACATAAACACACATACATATAGATGCATATACTCATTTACTCAGTCATGGGTGAGACTGTTGTACCAAAATCCAGTTAGAGGTGCAAACTTTTGAATAGAATGAAGTAATTACAATTAAAAGAGATTATCCTACATACATTTTCATAGAACCGAGAGGATCATTTATTTTGGGTTTTTTTTCTGGAAACAATGGCTTCTCCCCTCTGATTGGAAAGTACTAAACAACCCTTATGCATTTTGGCAATTGTTACTCTGCAAGCTTGTTTTAGTTTAGTTTTATATATATTTATACTGAGAGAGATTTCATAATTCTATATATAATTCTATAGATTCTATAATTAATCATTCTTATGAGTTAGGATTAACTCATTGCATTAGTAATTTGTGGGTTGTGACTGCATTTTCTATATTCGATTCGCTATAGATTGGGAATGACTGGTAATTTCCTTGGTTTTTGTGATGATTTGATAATTAAAAAGAGCAGTGAAGTTTCTCAGTAGTATAGCTACTTGTGATATTTTGATTGGATTGCTGAAGCAAATTCCCTGGAATGGTCCAAAAGAAGAAAATTTCCATAAGTTTTGTTACACCTAGATACTTTTGTAATTGTCTTCAGGTTGTATTCTGTGGGGAACTTGAAGATCATCACAAAAATATCTTAAGTCTAAACAGTGTGAATTAATGTCCTACCTTTAATACAGGTAGTTCTCAATTTATAACCATCCATTCCCACAAAAAAGTGGGAAAAAAATGACTCATCCATTTTTCACATTTACAACCACTGCAGAATCCCCGTGATCATGTGATCAAAATTCAGACACTTGGCAATTGGCATATATTTATGATGGTTGCATGTTATGGGATCATATGATCACCTTTTGTGATCTGACAAGCAAATCAATGGGAGAAGTCACATTCATTTAATAAACTTGTTACTAATTTAACAACTGCAGTGATTCTTGTGGCAAGAAAGGTTGTAAATTGGGGCAAAATTCACTTTAACAACTGTCTTGTTCAGTAATGGAAAGTTTGGGCTCAGTTGTGGTAAATTGAGGACTTCCTATAATGACAACAGGTAGATATAACAATATTCCTTATTGGGATTACCTCAGTATGTGCTCATATTACTGAAGTTTAGTCTGCATGCATATTAAATACTAAATTTCCCCTATTCAAAGATTTCATGTATTTGTGATTAATTAAATGCAAAATATCCCAGTTGCTGCAAGTTCAGGGAACGGTTCAAAGTTTTAAACTGTTTGGGTCATAGAAAACAGTGGAGCTTGTAACTAACTCCATTTCCCCTTTTTTATATCCTAGAAGTTGTGAGTTGTATGCTTACTACTAGCTGTTACCCCACTCTACCAAAACAAAGCCCAAAATAATAATAATAAATATATATAATAAAAAAAATGCTTTGGCAATTTTTATGTAGGCTAGGTGAAAAAAAGCAATTGGCAGCAAATTTAAATAAAACACTTGTTAAATTTTTGATTATCTCTCATTAAAAATTGTAATCAAAAAGCAACTCTCTGCTATATGTACTATAATTTCTGTACATATAAAAGATAGCTACTGCCTCCTGAGTGTACTTGAAGTAGCCATGCAGAGCATCAGTACTGTGGATGTCCCTACAACTTCCCTTTCGCTTTGTCTCCAGTTACAGTGGGAACTCTAAAATTTCCTATAACCATTCAAGGCAGTGATCTTTGGACTTGGTGCTTTTGTATTGGTGTAATGTTTGATGCCTTTTTAAAGTTACGAATATAGTGATAGATACAATCTAGTTCTGATTTTCTGAATGATTTTTTTCAGTAATCTTGAAGAACCCATCTGTACATAGTTTATTGACTGACCACGATGAGCAGTGAAGAAGAAGCATGGGAGAAATTGGATTCAGAATTTGACCATTATGTTGTGGATATGAAGTCTTATGTTTTAAAACTACCTCATAAATCAGGTAAAGATTAGACAATTGATGTGTTTCATATTTCTTTTTCTATTACATAGAAACATGTCTGAGTAAAGTAAGTAATAATTTTACTTAATTCTTAAAATTATTGGAAAATGTGATTTGGAAGAAACTTACATGCTGGCAGATATACAATTTTTCCTTCATATTTTCAGTGCAAAAGACAAAAATAGAATAAAATGTTTTTGAGATACAGAAATAGGAATTCAGTGCTTAGTTGATAATTTAAAAAATATTTTCTGTGATGATGTGATCGAGAGAGTAATATGGAGAGAGATCCAATGTTTAGTGAAAGTGAAAGAGTGGGTGTGTGTGTATAGGTAGTCATATAATTGTGTGTCTATAGGTAGTTGTGTGTGTGCGCGCGCGTGTGTGTATGTATTGGTAGTCCTCGATGTACGACCACAATTGAGCCTAAAATTTCTGTTGTTAAGTGAAACATTTGTTAAGCGAATTTTGTCCCATTTTACGACCTTTCTTAGCCACAGTTGTTAAGTGAATCACTACAGTTAGTAACACGGTTGTTAAGTGAAGGCTTCCCCATTGCCTTTGCTTGTAAGTAGGTCACAAAAGATGATCACATGACCTTGAGTTACTGCAATTGTCATATATAAATCAGTTGCCAAGTATCTGATCACGTGACCATGGGAATGCTGCAATCGTCATAACTGAAAAAGAGTCTTAAGTCACTTTCTCAGTGCTGTAAAACGGTCATTAAATAAGCAGTTATAAGTAGAGGACTACATATTTCTTTTAATCTTGGGTTGTCCACACAGGTATCTCTGGAAACTTCAAAGCAGACAGAGTGTTTTCTGCCATTGTAGGAAAAAGAGAAAGGGAAAGTACTAATAGTGTGTCCTGGAAAGAGAGAGGAACCAAGCAAATTGCCATGACAGGCTCATCAGTAAGCAAGAACCTGATGTAACTGAACTGTTCTAGTCCTATAGTATTGTAAAGCTATTCAAATAATATTAGGAGATTGCCTGTGATATTTAAAACGAAAGAAATGTATTGGTAGAGGAAGAATTTTGGTAAAGAAAAACAATTCTTCATCTCTATTTTTATATAATGTTTTTGTTAAAAAAATTTCCATTGTCCATAATCAGCTGTTCCTGAGTAAATGGGAGACAGAATATAATAACTCCATTCCCAAGTTAGTACTTTATGAGGAAAAGAAATTATGAGAAAGATAACTTCAATTTAATTTAAATTAAATCTCAATAACAGTAACTTCTTAGTTTAGCAATTTGGAGCAGCACCAAGTGAGATTTCAAAATATATTTGTTTAGTCCCAAAATAAATATTGAAGAAATTATGCCACTTCTAAACAAGTAAATTAATTTTGCCTCGTGGTGGTAATGTCAAGTAATACAAGTTTTTTTTTAAAAAAAAAGGTTTGTTGAATGAAGAGTTTGAGGAAGCAAGAACCAGGTTTAAGGAAGTCTGAGGAAATACATATTTTGCAATGGGCAAAAACAAAAAATAGAAACATCAGAGGAAGTTTATAAACGATTATTAAACAGAAAAATAAATTAGTATAAAATGATACCAATCAAAATAATTGCCAGATTCTAGGCAATGAACAAAGTGGCACTAATAATAGAATATGAAGTGCAGAAACTTCAACATGGAACACATGACTCAGTTACTGACAAAAAGGGATATTTAGGAAGAAAGCACAAGCAAATGTTACTTCAAGTTTACAGATTTAAAGGAACAAAGCAGGCTGAGAAAATTGGAGATGAAAGAAAAGGAACTGCAGAGTTAGAAATAAAAGCCCTGCAATTTTTAGATGGACTGAGAGATACAAGCGCTCAATCTTAACATGAAAATGTCACGGGTTAAGGTTCAATTGAAAGCCTTTTGCTTCCCATAAGGAGTTTACCATATATACATTTTTCTGTTGCCTTTTGAAGAGATGTAAGTTGAGAGACGAGAACTTCAAGAAATTAATTTTAAATTTGATTTCATTGCCCTTTTTGAAAAACAAGCTGCTTTACTGTTATTTAAAAAAAAAACAGTAAAGAGTTTATAAAGGAGCCTTTTTTAAAAAAAATTTACTTTGTTCAAAATGTGGTAGTTTTATACATATCTCAAATATAGTGCAATTATAAAAAGTGATAGAGCAAGGAAGGCGGTCAAAAAGGTGGTGGCACTGCAACTCCAGAAAATCCCTGATTAAAATGAATGATCTGGACCCGTTTTCAGTCAGCATTCAGGCCCGGATACAGTACAGAAATGGCATTGGTTGCACTGTTAGATCTGGCAGGAGTGGGATAGAGGTAGTCCATCCATCCTTGACGTCTCTGTGGAGTTTATGATAATCAACCACGGTATTCTTTTGGGTCAATTTAGGGAATTGGGGGTGGTTTTTGCTGGTCCACTTCCTTTCTCTAAGACCAGTCCCAATTAGTGTTGATAGGAAATGAGAGGTGTAGTTCACAGCCCCCTACTTTGTAGGTATGCAGGACTCGGTGCTCTCTCTTCTCCTTTTTAACATGTAAGGGTTGGATGAGATCATCTGTCACCATTGGGTGAGGTATCATCATTTATATATCTCCATCCTGGATGAAATGAGTAATGTGGATATTGTTTTGTGGTGCCTGGGGTAATGGGGATCTGGATAGGAAACAACAGACTACTGCTCAACCTTGGTAAAGTGGAGTGGTTGTGGGTGGGTGAAGGGGGATTTGTTTATCATCTTGGTCTTAGATGGTTTGGCAGTACCTCAGACAGGTGCACAATTTAGGGACCCTCCTGGACTCATGGCCCTTGCTTAAAGAGCAAGTAACATCCGTGGCTAGGAGAGGCTTTGCTCTTCATGTTGTGTGACAATTACACTCATTCTTGGGTAGGGAGGCTCTTCGCTCAATCACTCACACTCTGGTAACTCCTGTCTGGACTAATGCAATGTGTGCTAGATGGGTCTACCATTGAAAAGTACCCAGAAGCTTCAGCTGATACAGAATGAGGCTGTATGAACAGTTGTAGGTGCCCCAAGAATAGCATATGTAATATCTCTGTTGTACAAGCTGCTTTGGGGGTTGGTTTGCATCTGGATCCAATTCAAGATGTGTTTATGCTTTTTAAAGTCGTACATAGCATGGGGCCAGATTCCCTGCGGAACTGTCTTCACTCCATTATATTGGCCCATCCCACTCGGTCAGACAGGGAAGGTATTTGCAGACCCTTTCAGTTGCAACTGGCAGGGCCCAGGAAAAGAGCTTTCTCTGCTGTTGGCCTCTCTGCCCTTTGGAACCTTCTCCCCACAGAGATGAGCCATCCCCCCGACCCTCTTGATAGTTTGTAATTGTTTGGCTGGCTCTGTCAATTTGCTTGGGGCCTACAGAAGAGCATGCAGCTATTGGGCTGGCTAATACTCCAAAGCCCCTCTTCCACTTTTTAAATCTTGAACTTTAGCTATTCCTGTGTTAATTGTTTTTATTATAATATTTATATATAGTTTTTATGTTGTTATACTTATTTGTACCCTGCCCAGAGTCACTCTCTGAAGAGATGGGCAGTTTTTAAATATAGTGAATGAATGAATGAATGAATGAATGAAAGAATGAACGAACGAATGAATGAATGAATGAATGAATGAATGAATGAATGAATGAATGTATGTGGTAGACAGTTTGGAGACCATTAACATGCCTAAGTTAAATTTATTTTATTTTTAAATTACCTTATGAGTTAAGGATAAGAATAAAAACGAGAGAGCTTGATACAGTGATGAGAGCAGTTGGATAGCAAAAAAATCATTAGCAAACCTGAGGTAAATAAAAGGAGTTATTATTCAGTTCAATTTGAAAGAAAGGTACACAAGGAGAAAAACATTTTGTTTGGAAAGACTGTTAAATTCCCAGAGGAATTTAACAGTTTTTCAGAGGAAAAGGATGCAGTCCTTAAATGTAGCAAAACATTTTCCATCCTATCAATCTTCATATTAGGATTAGTCTATAATGTGAATTTCTCCTATGAATTCGGAGGTTAAAAACATATTTGCTTCCCAGTGCCTAGTGCCTTTAAATGTTGGAAGAGTCAGTCATTGCTTACTGAAGTTGGTATAAAAACTTGCCTAATTTTCAAAGGAGTCACACCTTGGCTGTCTAAGCAAGCCCAGAAACATGAATGAATATATTAAAATAAAACCCCAATTAATTAACTTAATTAATTTGCTAATTAATTTAAAAATTAATGTAGCATGATCTGTTTATTAATGTAGCAGGTAACTGTTTAATTTTTAAAAAAGAGTCCTAACTTAGAAATAAATGTATCAGGCTGTCTGCATCTTAATGTTTCTTGTGTTATTAGGTACTTAAGGATAATATTCTGCACAACATTTTAAGTAATACATTTGTTTGTAATCTTTATCTTGAAATAAAGAAGTTGCATGTTTGACTTCAGGATGGAGAAATATTGTTACTAATTTCTGTTTCCTAAATGTATCTTTTGCCTTCTTCAGAACGTTACAGATGTGCTGTTTGGATTAAAAAACTTTGTGAGCCTTCAGGTGCTGGTACAGGAATTGTTGGTAGAAAGAATAGAAACTTATATGCAAAACTGCTTCTTCATATGCTAAAGAGAGGAGTGTTAGAGGGACCATTTACACAAAAACCTGAATCAGGCATATTGAAAACACTTCCATCATACATGGTAAATATAATTCTTTGCTATAATTTAAAATCAGTATGTTTCATATTTCTATTTTTAGGAAGAAAGAACTGATTAGAGCTTCTTTTATTTATTAATACAATTTATTTGGCTGCCCAGTTATTCAAAAACTCTGGGGAATGAACAATCCCCCACCTTGAGAATTAGGCTAAAAGAAATAAACTAAAACTGCTTTGAGGCACAATAAAAATGCAAAAGTACTAGATTCATTTGCTCATGCCAGAGCTCCCATAATAATGTCCCAAAATAATGCCTGGGTTTACTCTAGATGCTTAATATCCAGTTGAATAATACATCACAGGATGATGTTACCACTAATTTAGAATAGATTAATATCAACATTAAGAACTAAAATACGATTTAGCACCGTTAAATGTGATAAGATGCATAAGGAAAATTTAGGGCAAGGACAGATAGCAAGGATGCTGAGCATGACCTTGTTGCAAACAACTGTGAAATCAGGTTACATGGCTACTAATTGCTGTTGTATTCTGGAGGTTATTTCAAGTAATTTTAATACATCTGCAGTTTTCCTTAAATCTTGATTTGATGAGAGATATTGAACATAGCATTCACAGGACTCATCAGGGAAAGTTTGAATTCTGGGGCATTAGTAATGTCTTGGGAACTTTTGTAGAAAACATAGTATGAAAAGATATGAGCCAAAGATTTTACTACTGCAATATGAAAGCAGACAGAATGGCATGTTTTTGAATATGCCTAAGTCTATTGATAGTACAGTACTGTCATGATAGTTGTAGGAGATTTAGATATGTTAATAGGGAAGTTTGTAAAATAAATAACCTGTGCGCATTTGAATACATTTCTGATTTAAACTTGCAATAAAGGGTGTATTAATTGGAAATTGAAATGAGCTACTGTGTCAAGAGTCATGTATTATACTAAATGATCCATTGTTGAATGGATCCAATGACTACCTAGTATTTAGAGTTATTGTGGAATTTATTAAACAAAGTAATGATTATTTCTGGAAACTTACATTGTGAAACATATTTTTCAATATTCTATTTTGAAAATAGTCAATCTATTTTGATGAACCATGTTCAAAAAGAGCTTGGAGTAACATCCCGGAAGATTTACGTGACTGGGTCATGGAAGAATTGGGCCAGAGTGACCATAAACCAGATGAATCATGGAAACTTGCTTTTAAAGAAGAATCTGCTTTGGTTAGCACACCATCTAAACAGAGGTAAGAATTGGAGATATATTAATTAATGCTAGACTGATGTTCTTTTTTATATTTTCAAAATGAGTAATTTTTAAAATAGATCATGGTTGTAGTTTATCTCTAAGAGACTTGGTTTCTTTTGATGTGTTAGATTGGCTTTTGTTATTTAATAGGACATCAGCTTATTAAGGTGACTTCATCTTTATTTATGGCTTATCCTTACCAATTGGTGGTTACATTTCTATTTCCATTACTGTGCTTCATTTTTGCATCAGTAATTGTATTTTTTACTGCCAGTGGTTTAGACTCTAGGCTAGAAACCAGCAGACCATGAATTCTAGTCCCACCTTAGCTATGAAAACCAGCTGGGTGACCCTGTGCTAGTCATACTCTCAGCCCAACTCACCTCACAAGGTTGTTGCTGTGGGAAAAGTAGAAGGAGGAAGGTGCGTTAGATATATTCACCAGCTTGAGTTATTTGTAGAAACAATAAAGGCGGGATACAAACAAATAAAAAAATAAGGCAGGAGTGGATCACCTGCAGCCTTCAACTCTTGGTGGCCTTTGTAACCTTCAGTGATAGAATTGCTGAATATCAGTGTCACAATTCATGAGAGCTGAGGTTGGAATTATGTGAGGTACTGATTGCTTATGTGTTATCAAGTTGTTGTTGACTTTTAGCAACCACATAGATATATTTTTCTTCCTGACAATCTGACTCTAACCTGGTCTTTCAGGTCTTCCATTAGTGAATGTTTCTATTGCTGCTGTAATTGA
Source organism: Masticophis lateralis (assembly GCA_030761175.1). NCBI lineage: Eukaryota > Metazoa > Chordata > Lepidosauria > Squamata > Colubridae > Masticophis > Masticophis lateralis. The sequence continues at coordinate 132,250,718 of JAUDYJ010000002.1, read as the reverse complement.
GCCTATCCACCTTGCTGCTGGTTGTCCTCTTTTCTTTCCTTTTATCTTCCTCACTGTTACAGCCTTTTCTATATAACTAGGTCATTTCATAATGTATTGGATAATTTGAGATTGGTCATTTGTGCCTCTGAGGAGGATTCTAGGTTGAATTGTTCAGCAATCCTTTGCTTTGTTTTCTTGCCTGTCTATGGTAGTCTCAGGAGTCTTATTTTATTTATAAATTTTACTTATGAGGCCATCCACCTCAGAGAACTTTATTCTAAATAATGAACAATAAAACCATAGAATAACTGCTAAATCAGTGTGGCATTAAAATGTTAATGTTTCTTAAAAAAAGACTGGATGATAGTGTTGGACATTATGGACAAGACCAAATCAAAATTCAAAAATTGAAAGTTTCTTCTTTTATTGTTAATGGTTGATTCTAAAAGACAGAAGTTATCTACCACATTGATGTCTTCATTATAAATTCTAAAGCTGGTTGCTGTACTTGCCAATAGTTTAGTTTTCTTTATATTTAATATTTGTCCCATTTTCTTTATTACGCTCCTTGACTTTTATTAATAAACCTTCCAGATCCTTTGCATTTTTGTCTATTAGAATAGTATCATCAGCATTGTGCAGGTTAGTATGTTTCTTCCTTCAGTTTTAAATCTGCACTAAAAGTAGTCCTTGGCTAAGAATGGTAATTAGGACCAAAATTAACATTGCTAAGTGATATGGTTATAAAAGTGTGGTGTCATGTGACTGCATTACTTAGCAACAACAGATTTGGCAGTCCCTGTTGTCATTAACTGAATCCCAGAGGTTGTTAAGGAAGGATCCATTCTGATCTGAGCCATTTGTAGCTTGGTCCCTCCCAGCCCTGAACTTCCATAAGGGAAGGGACTGCCACCTCTTGAACTCCCCCCCTGCCCTATCCCCCCACTCCCAATTTCTGCCCTTTTCACTTTTTGCCTACCTGCTGATTATACTGTATAGTACAGGAAGATGGCAGTGAAAGGACAGACCGCCTGAACAGGTTGTATGCACCTATGTTCCTCTCCCATCATCAGGATGTCCCAGCTAACAACAGAAATGTTGGACAGGAGACAAGAAGAAGGGAAGACAAGATGACTGCCTGGGTGTCTGCAATTACGGACCTCAGGACGAAGAAGTGGATTAAATAAAGCCAAACGTCAGGAACCAAAGTAAATGGGCAAATGATAGATAACCTAATGAGTAGAAGTAACAGGAAAGGAAGCAGCAACTGAGAAAACAGGGGTGTGAGAACTGTTTGTTTCTTTTCCTCAGTCTGGAATGAGTTAAAAGTTTTTCAAGCTGTTTCCCTTAGATGATATAAAGATGCAGCATAAAAGAAAAAAAATCAAGAAGTCCAGCCAGAAACAAACGAGAAGAGATAAAAAAGTAAAGACTACAGAAATGGACAGCACAACTTAAAAAAAGATAAGAGAGATTGAACTCTTATCTGAATGAGAGTGACCATAGAGATAATGAGATTAAGAACACTGAAAATGGGTCAGAAATAAATATATCTGAGATACAAAACAGAAAGATACGAAACTATAGTGAAGTTGGACTTTAAAGTCAAGTATAGATAAAGACCTTATAGAAAATAATTAAAATATAAAATAGTTTTATTATTAAGATATATCTGTCAATAGTTCTAGACAGTTATAATTCCCCCCTTTTTTAATTGTAAGATTTCCTTTTTTAAAATGCTCCCTGCTCTCACCAAGGGGAGATATATTAATATATTAATAGCAATAGCACTTAGAATTATATACCGCTTTGCAGTGCTTTTACAGCCCTCTTTAAGCGGTTTACAGAGTCAGCATATTGCCCTGAACAGTTTGGGTCCTCATTTTACCAACCTCAGAAGGATGGAAGGCTGAATCAACCTATAAAAATCAATTGTCCAAGTTTCCAGTGTCTTGTGTTGTAATGTGGGTCAGTCCGGTTATTGGTGACTCAAAAAGAGTACCCATGACAGATGATCCTCTCACATTGGATGACTCTCATCCTGTACTAAGGAAGACTGATGATCTTTTGGAATATTAATGGTTTTTATGAAATGACTGCCCTGTTTCCCCCAAATAAGACATCCCCTGATAATAAGCCCAATCGGGCTTTTGAGCGCATGCGCTAAAATAAGCCCCCCCCCGAAAATAAGCCCACCCCAAAAATATTTAAACGTAGAGCTGGAAATCAGGTAAGATGGCAAGAGGAGCCCAATCTTGCTCCATGCCCCCCAAAATAACACCTCCCTGAAAGTAAGGCCAAGCGCTTATTTCAGGGTTCAAAAAAATATAAGACAGGATCTTATTTTCGGGGAAACACAGTAGATTAAAGCCGTGTTTGGATATTTGATTACTGATGTTACCGTGTAAAAAAAAGAACATCAGAGGCTATGAAACAGAATTGCAATGGGAAGATGGAACATAAAAAGCTTAAACATGGGGAAACCTTACACAGTGAAAGAGGAAATCATTCAACTTAAACAGTGATCTATTAGACATCAGTGAGTTGAAATGGATTGGACTCTTTCAGTCAGAAAATCATTTTTTTTACTGTTCAGATCATGAAAAATAAGGAATAGTATTGTTCTCCTGACCTGTTGCAGAGTGGTTCAGAAATGGATTAATGGAGTCCAATCTGCCAGGAGACTGACTCATGATTTTTGTGGCCATGGCTCCATGTCTCTACGTCAGGCCCCAGTTTTTGACTCAGTCCGTCTAAGAGAGACATCTTTGGCAGTTGCACTTCACTCAACCCATTTCTGAACCAACGATGGGTTTTTGTATAAAATATTTTTCTTTATTATTATTATTCTGGTTTGTGTGCTGGCCACATCAGTCTAGGCTGATAAAGCCGCCACTACCAAGAAGGGGTGTGTGCCCCTGGGCCGCCAGGCCTTAGAAGGCCTTGTCCTGCATTGCAGGCAACCCCCCCAACATGGCTACCACTGCAGCTGCTACCACCGCCGCAGCCGCTACCACCACTGCAACACTATATCAGCGCAGCCACTTCACCACCGTAGCCATGGCTCCATTGAGCATGCAGTGAAGAGCTCAGGTGTTCTTCTTGCTGCTGTACTTTTTGAATTTACCAAAGGCTCCCAGCTGAGAACTGGCTAATTCTAATGCCACTATCAGCAACTATATTAAGAATCGGAGCCTTTTCAGCTGAGAAGCGCTCCGTTGCTGCTGCCGCTGTCGCCGTTATTTATCCAAGTGGCGTTCAGAAGTCCCACAACAGTTTCTTCGTGCCTAGGCTGGCCATTTTGAATAGTGTAGCCACAAGGCATGTTTCCAGGCTAGGTGGCCATTTTAATCGTCTTCGGGCGGCGGTCATTTTGCAAGGCACACTCAGAAGTGCCTGAACAGGGGGTGGCCATTTTGTGTGACACAGCCAGGAGGTGTGTTTAGAGCTGAGGTGGCCATTTTGCACCTTTGTGGCAGCAACAATACAACAGACTTCGGATTTTTGCAATTCCAGAGAGAGACTTATTGGAAGCTCCATTCTTTCTGCAATTTCCACTGCAGGGGCCCTGTGCAAAAGTGGGGGAGGGGGCTCTAGGCGCAGGCAGCACTCAGTTTCGCCCTGACTAAGCCGCCCTTAAACAGACCTCTTTTCTGTCCAGTGTCAGCTGGTTAATTTTACTTCACAATTAACACCAGCTTCTCAGTCTGCACAACTCTCAACAATTATGGCAGACAGATCACAAAGGACAATATTGAGGTTACCACTCATAAGAAGGCCTCTTGCAAATCTAAGCATGGCCGCAAGGCCTCTCATCAGTCCAGTACTGAACTAAAAGAACTGGAGCGCAGACAAAAAACCTTTGAGAAACAGTTCTCTCTTGCAGAAAAAAGGCACTCCCAATTAGAAACCATGTCCAGGTCCAGTGATCAACCTGTTGAGATTCATCACCTCAAGTGTCACATCAGCCCTCACCCCAACCTTTCCTTCAGGAAGAAAGTGGAGGGCTTTCTCCAAGCCCTGCTATTTCAGAAGTACAAGAGCCGATTCTTACCAGGGACTATTCCAAATTGGCTCATTCATTTGTTTGTGATTCTCACAAGGGGAACCCCAGGGCTAAAGCCCATGTTAACCGCCAAGGTGGCACCCGGTCAAAACAACTAATGCAGAAAGTTCTCTGTCTCGGGAGATGGGCAGAAACAAACGTTCTATCCCTGAAGGTGGATCATATCACTGGTGAGTCCAATACGCAGGCGGACTTCCTGAGCAGGACCATGATAATCAGCACCCAATGGTGTCTCCACCCCAACCTCTTTCAGGACATCTGTGACCGCTTTGGCCAGCCATAGGTAGACTTGTTTGCTTCGAACCTCAATGCACAACTTCCTCGCTACATCACGAGGTTTTCGACTCAAGGAGCAGAGGGGACCAATGCACTTCACTGTGCCTGGGCCCCAGATCTACTATACGCATTCCCGCCCTTGCCTCTGATTCCGGCTGTAATTCGCAAGATCATCTGTGAATAGGTGGAGGTTGTCCTGATGGCTCCTCATTGGCCGAAGGCCATGGTTTGCAGACCTCGTCGTATTCTCCCCTTCACCACCTTGGAGAATTCCTTCTTGGAGGATCTCTCTCAGCCAGGGGGTCCTTCTACATCCGGAACCACAATCGTTCCAACTGATCGCCTGGCATTTGAAGGGGTCCTCCTGAGGCGACGGATGTATTCCGAAAGGGTCATTCGGACCATCCAATCAGACCGGAAGCAGTCCACAGTCCGGATATACAACCACACCTGGCAGGTATTTTCTTGGTGCTCTGCGCGTGATATTAATTCTGTTTCAGCTTCTGTTCCACAGATGCTGGAGTTCCTCCAGGATGGTCTAGAAAAAGGACTAGCCCACAAAAACCATCAGACATCATGTAGCAGCCCTCGCCACGGTCCTATTGGGTAGGAAAGGAGAGCCTCTTGCCCTCCATCAGACATCCGTAGGTTCCTCCGGGGTGCTAGTAACCTTCGACCCCCGGTTGTGCACCGTTACCCCACCTGGGATCTACCTAAGGTACTACGGGCCCTCACGGAACCTGCCTTCGAGCCTCTGAGAATGGCAAGCCTTCTCCATCTCACCCTTAAGGTCGTCTTCCTGGTAGCCATCACATCCGCACGGCACATTTCTGAACTAGCGGCCCTCTCAGTGGGGTCCGACCTATGCATTTTCCATCCAGACAAAGTAATTTTACGTTTAGATCCATCTTTTATTCCCAACTCCTAATTCCATCTGGGCCAGGATGTAATTTTGCCTAACTTTTGTTCTCAGCCATCCCATGCCTTGGAAAAGAAGTGGCATATCTTGGATGTGCAGCGAGCCCTTAAAATATATATCTCCCTCATGGCGCCTTCCAGGAAGACCGAGGCTCTCTTTGTTGCTTTTCAACCTACTTCTTTCAGCCCCAGGGGGCTTCCTTCCACTGTTGGTCGATGGATCAGGACGTGCATCCACGTGCCTACAAACACAATGCACTGCCATCACCTAGGTGCATCACCGCACATTCCACTCGTAGCGCAGCAACTACAGCTGCTTGGGCCACATAAGCCTCCCTTGAAGAAATTTGCCAGGGGCTACCTGGACCTCTCCCTCGCCTTTCATTAGGCATTATAAAATTGATGTCTTCGCTTTGGCGAAGGCATCTTTCGGCAGGAGGATCCTTTAGCCAGGGGTGATCCAGGCCCTTCGGCTCCTCGCTGTAGATCGGCAGGCTTGGGTATGTCCCATTCCTGAACCATTCTGCAACAGGTCAGGAGAAGGGGCATTGGTCCTACTTAAACGCTGGTTCTCTCTTGTTGCAGAGTGGTTCAGCCCCACCCTTATTCGCCGGAGCCTGGATCAGGAACTTATTAATGCTCTGGTCCAGATTCTTTTTCAGGTCTTTCTTTGCTGAAAATTGGGGCTTGAGGTAGAGGCGTGGCCACAAAAATCATGACTCAGTCTCCTGGCAGATTGGACTCAGTTAACCCAATCCTGAACCACTCTGCAACAAGAGAGAGCTGGCATTTAGGTAGGACCAACACCCCCTTTCTTAAGATGTGTATAATGTAGCACTGACAAAATTATATATATTAGATTTCACACAGCCCCTTTAATATGATTGTTATTCAAGGTGATGGTGTGATATGGATGCAGGAGAAAAGGAAGTTGAGGCTGGCAGTCAAATTACATCTGAAGTTGATAGAACAGTCGATGTGCTGTTTATAGCTGGAGATTAGAATGCCAGAATTGAAAATATTAAGAAGGGAAATATGGTCAGATTGTATGGCCGAGGAAACAAATGAAAGAGAACAATTTAACCAGTTTTTTTTTAATCGAATGGTTTTCATTATTGTCTTCAAACAACAAAGCAATGCCTACATATCTAAATATCACCAGATGGAGCACACAAGCATAGAATTAACTATATTATTGTGCAAAGAAGTGGAAGAGCTCAGTTATAATGGTAAAGAAGTGTCCAGGAGCTGATTGTGGAACAGATAATGAACAACTGAGGTCATGTTACAAATTAAGCTAAAGGAGAAGAATGAAAATCGTGTTTCCATGTTACAATCATGAACATATATGGTAATCTTTGATTTATTATCACAGTTAAGACTAGCGATAGATAGATAGATAGATAGATAGATAGATAGATAGATAGGCCACCCATCTTATCACGATAATTCTGGCCAGTTTACAATATTAAAAGGGTAAAATTATACAGAACCTATACACAATATGAACAAAATACTATACAAATATAAATACTCAACCCTAACTAAAAGATAGGGAGTGAGTAGGATGAACAGGGGGGAGGTGATGTGAAGCCTCTCCCATTAGAGTCCCAAGCCAACTGGCAGAGCCAGGTCTTTAAACTCTTGCAAAAGATCAGGAGGGTGGGAGCTGACCTCACTCTGGGAGGGTCAAGATATTCCAAAGGGAAGGAGCAATGGCAGAGAAGGCTCTTCTCCTGGACCCCGCCTACCAGAATACCCTGGCAATAGGACTTGCAGCATGCCTCTTTGGCTGGCATGGGTGGGGCAGCCAGTCCATTGAAAAATCATTTAGTAAAGTGTTTAGTAAGATGTCATGTGACTGCCTACATGATTGCTTCACTCAACAACCAAAATCACAATCCCAGCACACCTGGTGGTGGTTATTAAGCGAATGTATGGGTCATTAAGTGGATAGAGTTACAAATAAGGGAGACCATGGGAAGTTATGTTTAGGACTCAATGAATTTCCACGGAAGCCAGCAGAGAAGATTGTGAATGGCGATCACATGATAGGGAAGGCTTGGCAAGCAGTAATAATTGTGAACAGATTGCCAAGCACCCAGATCACATGACCACTGGCTTAGTGGCACAATGTTTTGTGAAAACTGGAAGTTTTATGTACAAAAACTTAAAGCTCCATGTATATATTTTGGAATGACATAGAATTGTACATCATACCTTAAAATCATATAGAGAAATTGAAAATGAGAATCAGTGCTTGGGTGAATCTTTTTCAAAAGCTTGCCGGTGTTTTTTTGGAGGCTCATGTAGAAACTATTAGAAGCAATGCGTAATGAACTAAATGATGGAAAACAACAAATGGAAAATGTGAAGCAACAATTACATAAAGTACTTTTTTTTTCTTTTGTCTTTCCAGTGCTGAAAGATTAGTGTTTTAGGAACAAGAAGGGCAGGGAGTAATAGTTATGTAGCTCAGTGGAAGCTCAATGGAATATGAGCATTCAAAAATATTAAACTGCCTCAGTGAAATTAATATATGTAATTATTTCTTCCCAGAACCCACAATCACTTTGATAATGCAAAAATATATGTTTTTATGAGGCAGAGAGAAATTTAAATTCCTAAATTCTAATGCAAATTAAAATAACTAGTTGTGAAACATACTGCCTCTCTAGTTGCAAAAATAATATCATTTTGGCACAAAAGTGATGGATACTGGTACTTCAATTTATGTGTTTTGGGATCTATAACTGCAGTGGAAAATGCATAGACTGTATTGAAGTTGAACCTCTGGCTTTTGAAAAGATATACATGCCGTATCTTTCACATTTCTCTTTTTATATGGACATTTGGTTTTTTAAAAAAAATTAAGCAAAATGGTTTGTTTAAATTTGTTTCTTTAATGAACTTGAATAGTTTTCTGCAATTGAATCACTAAAAAAAAGTTTCCGGGCAGCTAGCTATTACTCGTTTCTTAGTGTAAGATGCTGAAATAGACAGCAGATGGTGATGGTGTACTGTAGAACACATTAAAAGACTTCTTTGTGCTCTCAGAGAGTTTTCTGAGGGTACATTGATATCCATTCCCTTTCTAGCTGGAATGATTTGTTGAAAAAAAATACTGATTTATAGACAGTAAAAAGACTGTTCTAATCAATCCAAGATATGTTTCACCTCAGAAGTTGATTGTTTTGGCACACTAGAATTATAACCTATCTTTTATTGCTCTTCTTTTTATTGTGTTTGTGCCTATTCCACATGTGATCACATCTCTCTGCAGGATTGATAGCTGAGATTGAAGGAAATATAGCAGTCTGTAATCAAGAGGGCTACTCTTTTTTTTTTTTGATTTTGCTATGTCACTTATTGTTCTTTTTAGAATTATGTACCTATAATTCTCCCCTAATAATTTCTTGACAGCAATGGAAATGTATAGATGGCTACTCCTAGTAATATGGAAAATCAGAACAATAGTACAAAAGCTAGAAGGGTTCCACCCTGAATGATTGCTACCCTAATACCAGTATAACTGAATTTTAGATTATTGAAAAGAAATCTAATTGCATCTCTCTTTCCCATGCATCGCAGTCAAATTATGGCATCCTGTGTATGGTTGCTCATGAAGTATATAGCAGTATTTTCTTTATTATGACTTCTCATTGGTGAACTCTTTCATTATCTGTTATAAAAATTGAATATTTTTCCTTATAAGATCTTTAAATACCCTTTTCTTTAAAAAAAAGACATTTGGTCTGTATATGCACTTTTGGAGAGGTACAACTTTCATATTATTAAATTGTTACTACTCTCTTTTACTGTTGTCTTGATATCTGTATAGAAAGTAAAAAGTAGGCTGTGAATTTCTAGCATAAATTGATTCCATGTTAAAATTCTCCCCAAAAAAGTTATTTTGAGTTTAGAATAAATGTGAATGTGAATAAATGTGAGCAGTGGTTATTAACAAACACAATATTACATCGTAAACTCCATCCTTTGTGGCAGGGGTGTCTGGCATGGTGGCTGGTTCAGGTAATTTGGGAGTTGAAGTCCACAGGTCATAAAGTTGCTCATGATTGCCCACCCCTGGGCATACTTATGATGTGCACTGAACTTAAAAGGGGGCGGGGGGGGGGGGACTTGCATGACAATACTGCAATATAATGCATCAGTCTGATGCCCCTTGCCTTTGTCCTGTTGATAAATTAAAGTTGTGCATGCTTTAAAATGTATGTTTGATACTCATATGAGGTCATTTTCAAGGTGTGCATAGCTGTAGCAATGTATGTTGGATGTAACTGGAGATTTCTTTCCCTCTTTATGCTGCATTCTTTCTGTGTTATAGTGACTAGATGCCAGAAATACAACATAGGCTGAAGGGTAGTACTTGGTCTTTTCATACACAAAATAGTATGAAAAACTATTTTGTATTTAGCTTTTAAAGAATTCTTAAGCTCTTGTGGTCTATTGGGTTATAATGTAGCTACTTTCTGAAGTTTAGTAAGCCTGGATTTGGTTAAGAGCTAGGTGGGAGACCACTTGAGAATCTCATGTACATTTACCAGCACTATTTTTAATTACTTTTGCTGCTATACAATGCCAAGAAAATGTTGTGACTTAAGAAGGAAAATGCTGTGTTTGCACCTCTAGCTGCTCCAAAATATCTTTTTGTCTTTAAATACAAAGCATTTGATTACTCTAATATCTATGCCAACTGAGCTCCTGAAAAATAGTAGATAACAGTATGAGAAGTAGTAAATATATACGAGCTAAAGAAAAATGACTTGTAAATAAACTTAGTTCAACATTACCTAATATTGAAAAATAACTCTTGGCATCTTTGAACTTGTGTACACTGGACTACTTCACAATAATTTATGATGATGATCTATAACTGAAATTTTGATTGCTCTCTTAGGACTCCACTCTAAACAGCTTCCAAATTAAGAGGCCAGTTGCTGAAATAAGATGTTAAATAGTCCTTTTAGGATTATTTTGTTATTTTTGTATATACTAAAATATGATGGAAACATAGATCTCTTGCTTACAAAAATATCAAGTTTTATATGTATGCATATCCTATAATTTAGTTTTTAATATTTAAATAAATTTAATTTACCATGTAGGAAAAATGGGAAATGGCGTATTGAAATGCTTGTGAAATGCTTGTTCCGGTTTAAATAAGGTAGCTCAGTGATAGCGAACCTATATAAGCGAACCTATATAACGTGTATAAAAGGTGACATGCCACATTTTGGGTGATACATCAGTGTTCACCAACACTTGATGACAACTATTCCCAAAAGCAGACCTCGCTCTTGTGTGATTTTCAGAGGCTACAGAGACAGCACAAGAATGGGGCATGGCCTGTTTTCTACATGGTCACCAGAATCTTCAAAAATCATGAAAGAACAGAGAGTGCTTTCGCACAGTTTTTGGAGGCTGTAGGGGCTGTGGAAGAGCATTCTCTGACATTGCTTCAAGAATAAAGGCACCATCTGATCTGGCACAGCCTCATAGGCCAGAGTGGCCGGTAAACAGGAAGAGAACATTGCCTGAAGGTAAGCATCATGCAGCAGATCCTGGGAGGTGCTGGCCCCTGGGGACAGAGGCAGCCTTTTTGAGTGGCAGGGGAGGCCCTAGGTCTGCGGTAGAGGCCTTAGGTCCTTCATCAAATACACATACACATACCCTGTTTCCCTGAAAATAAGACATCTCCTGATAATAAGCCCAATCAGGCTTTTGAGCGCATGTGCTAAAATAAGCCTCCCCCCGAAAATAAGCCCTCCCTGAAAATATTTAAACGCAGACCTGGAAATCAGGTAAGACGGCAAGAGGAGCCCCATCTTGCTCCATGTCCCCCAAAATAATAAGACCTCCCCGAAAATAAGGCCAAGCGCTAATTTCAGGGTTCAAAAAAATATAAGACAGGGTCTTATTTTCAAAGTAACATGGTATACATACGTGTATATATCCAAACTAACTTTAAAGAGCTGTGATTGTAGGGAGAAGTATTAGAAGCAAGTTCACCACCTTAAATTATTTATAAAACTAATAAAGGTGGTATAAAAAATAAAATCTAATTTTTTTTTTGGTGGCTTTGAGTTAGTAGTTGGCTCCTGGCAATTTCCTTTTTTTCTAGAATGAAAAAGATTGTAATGATATGTGGAAATGATTTTAGGAGACCAGGTGAAGAGATGCTGCCTAGAGCAGGGGTGTCAAACTCGATTTCATTGAGGGCTGCATCAGGATTCTGTTTGACCTAGGTGTGGGTGTGGCCAAGGTGGACATGGGCAGCTTAATGTCACTCGTGTTGGGGGCACCTCTGGTGGCCTGAGCGCTCTGCCAGCAAAAAGAGGCTCCTGAGCTCCGTTTTCAGTGGGGATGACCTCCTGCAACTCTCCGCCAGCCAAAATGAAGCTCGACCTCTGCTTTCGCTGGCAAAGGCCCTGCGGACTGGTCCTTTGCTATTTCCAGCGCGGCCCTGCGGACCAGATCTAAGCACCCTGCAGACCGAATCCGGCCCACAGTCTTGAGTTTGACAGATTCCCTGGCCTAGGGAATGATCAGATATACATAGTAGATGGAACAAGTAACTTAGGTTGTAATGGTGACTGCGGAAGAATTGTACTTTCAGATTTGTAAGATTCTGTTAATATAGCTTTACAATAATATTGAATTAGCTTATCTGGTTGTGTTTATGTCTGGTCTTTTTGCTAAGGCTAACATAGATTGAAAATGTTTTCACTGAAATTAATGCTTCAAATTTGGAACAGTAAATACATAGCTTTGACAAAAGATGCTTCTTTAATTCCTTAATAATTACTGTTTGGATAAAATAATTTTTTGGGAAAATACAACCTTTATAGAATACAAGATTTGTATAGTAACGAGACCTCTTAATAAAGAACAGATAGGTGATATAAATTGATATCTTTTTTGGGTAATAGAAATACTGGTATTAGAACTTCAGCAATATGGCCTTATACCAATTTTAAAAATTAATATTTCACTATTTAGAATAATCAAAAGGAACAATCTTAAAAATGTACAGGATATTAGTGCAATAAGAAACACAAGATCCACCATATGGCTTAAAGGAAGCTTGGGATACTGATTTTAGTAATTCTGTATAGGAAGTAAGTTGACAGAAATTATGGAAACCAGATTGATGTAGCTCAGCTTTAATGCAAAAGTGTATTGGAATTTTTTACAATGCTGGCACTTGACTTCTGTTAGACACACACACACACACACACACACACGTATATATATGTTTATATAAATTATTCTTCCAAATGTTGGAAATGTTTTTTAAAAAGGTCGTTTTTCCTTTGTGGTGGTCACATGAAACAGCTATCCCCATTTGGTATAACATTTTTGGGGAGATAAGTAACATCAGTAAACAAAGAACTGAATGTAGTAAGCAGAGTTAGGCTTTCTACATGTGTTTACAGGATTGAACTTCAAGCTTAAAATAAAGAACATATCTATTTAATTTTATTAGTCAAAATAATAAATTCCGTATTGGAAAACTCTACATAACAGATCTCATAACTGAGATGTGCATTTTCAAGGTCTCTTTAATTGTCACTTTAGAAAAAAACTGGAGAGTTAAAATAATTAAAAAATATATTAAATGTCTAAATCACCATGTAGCAAAATTGTAGCAATTGTATAATCAGCTCAATAGAAAGAAACTAACTGGAAGCATAATTGAATACTGTAGATAAAGAGCTACAGATTTTTCTTGCTTTATGCCAATTTATTTATGCATTTGATCATTTTCACCTAAAAATTCACTTTATGAAAAAAGTCATTATTATGTGATTTGTGTCAACACAGTCCATTTGTATCAAAATTTTGGAAATATGTCAAGTTTTCTTGTCAAAAATGCTTGAACATTTTCTCAGCAAACTCCCCTTTTGCCTTTGTTCAGGCATTTACTATCATGTTGTGCATTTCTAATTATATTTACCACTCTTTCCCTGTACTAATATTATGGAGTTAAAGTGGTTATCAACATTTTATCCAACTCCCTTACTGAAAAGGAAAAAGACCTCATTGATGTTAGAAACAAAGTTGGAGATATAATATTGCACCTACAACAGATAAGAAGTCCTCCGTCATAGAATGAGCTTTTAATGTATTATAAATAGTCCTTGCTTAATAACCCTAATTAGGATCCGCAACTCCCACTAAGCACTAAGTCAGAGATCACATGACCACAATTGTGTTTTCCAGTTAGAAAAAGACAATACTAGACAGTTTCATACCTTCAGCGTTAGTTTCATAAATGCTCAACTGTCCACTTATTTTCTTGTGCATTTTAAAAACAATGCAGTCACACTGCAGCCTAAAACTGGGAGCAGTAGGCATGCTAAAAAAACAGGTTACTCTCTTGAAATCCCTTTGTCTTATGGGAGGGGAGATTGGAAAAAAAACCAAGTGATTTCTGATCTTTCCTTTGCTTGAGCCTTTCTCGTTGCTGGCATGATCACATTGCTTTCAATGTGTGGAAGGCTGAACGACTTATTCTCTAAAAATCTTTGCAAGGGGGAAGGGTCAGGAAAAGAAGAGATTACCTTCTGAAATCACTTGCTTTTTTTCTTCACCTTCCTCAGATGAGTGGCGGGATTAGAGTGAAAGAGATTTCAAGAGAGTACTGTAAGCTGTTTGCATAGTATGTCCACAGTTCCTGATCTTGGGTTGGCATCTTGATCATATTGTTTTTGATATGTTGAAGAGCAAATACCTTACTTTTGCAATTCCTCTCTGCAATCTCTCTGCTCTGCAATGGGAGAAAGAAAAAAGATATCTCAGGTCAGGCACAAGACAATGCATGTTGACTGTAATGGCATTCATCTAATTGAGGGATTCTTCAAAGATCATAAATAATTGTAAATGGCCTATAAAAGTTATTTTTTAAGCGCGGTGGCCGTTTGGGGGACTGAGGGTGGCTGCTTTCAGGGTAGCATGGGGTGGAACCATACCGATGATTGGAGGGCCATTTATTGAAACATTTACTAGAGCAATAAAAGACTCTAGAGGCCTGCGTTGTCTTAACCACCTGGGTCATAACAGGTATAGGGTCTCCTGCTTGAGCAGGAAATTGGATTAGATGACCTCCAAAGTCTCTTCCAAATTTGTCATTCTCCTCATTGGAAGGAAATGGCAGTCAGGCATGGGATTGGACTCCTCTGTGCAGCATAGGACCGAGTCTGCAGATTTGAATAGCTCCGCCCTCTGCTGGTGTTTCCCAGTGTTTCGACTCGGTCTATGCTAGACAATCGTGTCTTCCTAGACCTGGTTATTTTTCTCTCCCTTTCACTTTATTGTGCTCATATTGCTTGGTTTGTATGGTTACGACATCTGGACTGCTTTTTTGGACTTGATTATTTGGATTCCGGCGTGAAGGGTTCTTACTTGATACCACCAAAGGCCGTGGAGCAGCATGGAACTGCTGGCTGGCAGGTCCCTCAGAGGGGCAGCGTGGTGGTCAGCTCGGCTCCCCTCAGCCTCCCCTTGTCATCAGATGAGTTCCCCTCGCTGCATTTTAAAGGCATTTGCCCAGCAGTTCTCTCAGTGCCCGACAGAAAAGAGACAGCTGCATCGAGGGCGTTTTCTTTGCTGCTATTACTGCCTATGGCTAGCGGCTTTACCGCAATGCGTAAGGAGGTGTTTCCTCTCCTTGTTGCTCGGCGTCCTCACCCCAACTGATTTGGGACCTCCTGCTGTGTGGGATTCGGCCTGCTTTTAGATAAGTTCTCCTGGTGGACTATCTTTCTCCTATTTCAGCCCCTAACAGTCCCTTGGGAGTTGGGCAGCATAGAAATATGATTAATTAAATTAAAGTAAATTAAAAATGGCGGATGCCACGAGGCAGCACCGCTCAGGGCTGGCTGCCAGGGGTGGGCGCCGCAGGCATACCAGCGATCCTGGTGAGTATCCTGGGTCCTGGTGAGGGCCCTTCTGGAATGCCTCCTCCCTCTAAAAGGGTCCAATGAAGGCCCCAAC
Source organism: Masticophis lateralis (assembly GCA_030761175.1). Lineage (NCBI taxonomy): Eukaryota > Metazoa > Chordata > Lepidosauria > Squamata > Colubridae > Masticophis > Masticophis lateralis. Next base: position 132,235,459 of record JAUDYJ010000002.1, on the reverse strand, counting down.
TTCTAGTGCCCCAAAGACTTCCAAGGAGGAGCTCAGACGGCATAAGGCTCTGGAAAATTCTGTTCTTAAGGCCCAACAACAGCCGTCAGTCATTTTGGGTGATTCTTCAGCCTCTTATTCCCCTCAGGCCTCAGGCCCTCAACCCAGGAGGGATCTCTCACCGGATCACTTGGCACCATGTGGACCCCCCCCCCCCAGCCACAGAGCCATTTTTCCAAACCCTGCCGGATCCCTCCGGGGGGATACTCAAAGACCTGCCCGGTTCACACCGGCTCCACAGCACGCTCCTCTTATGGCGGATCCACAGAGCATTGCTCCACAGGCCTCCTTGGAGGCAATCATAGCCAAGGCAATCCAACAGGGCCTCGTTCAAGGATTGCAGCAAGGGTTCCTCCAGCCCATGCCTCAGTATGCTCCTGCTCAGGCTTGCCTTCTCCAATCATCCCAGGAGGATATTTCTGAGGAACACTATTCTCCTGAACAGTCTGAGCAAGGTTCTGTGTTTGAGGAGGAAGAGTCCAGGGATCTGGCTCTTTCTGATGACGAAGGCTTGGGCCCAGACCAGCCCACCTTCATAGGGCTTTTCAGGTCTTTACAAGGCCCTCGTGGTTACACATCTTGGCAGTTCAACATCTCCTAGTGGGAGCTCATCTTGGGATTCGGACCCGGCTACATCCTTGTTTGTTGAACCCGCGGTTGAGCCTGAGCTGGAACCTGCTCCAAAATTTTTCACCAATGTCATTTTTGATCATTCTCCTGGCCCCACGCTGGCCCCGGAGACATTGGTACGTGGACTTGGTGTCCTTATCTGTCTCAAGGCCTTGGAGCATTCCCAACGACCGAATTGTCCTTACCCAGGGTGCTCTGCAACACCCGGATCCGACATGGTACCACTTGACCGCTTGGAGATTGATCAGTGCCTGCTGAGGGATGCCAACATTCCCACTCAAGTCATTTCCACCATCCAAGCGTCATGTAGAGTGTCCACCAATCACATCTATAGCTCTACCTGGTCTTCATTCGTTTCCTGGTGTCAACGGTCAGAAATTCCACCCCTCTCGGCATCGATTGTTGACGTTTTGCATTTCCTCCAGGAGGGGTTTGATGCGGGTTTAGCTCCCAATACTCTTCATCACCAAGTGGCTGCCATCTCCTCAGTCTTGACCTGCAGTTCTTCAATCGTGTCCCGTCATCTCGTTATCCGTCATTTCTTGTATGGCGCCTTCAAGCTGCGCCCTCCTACGGTCCATCGTTTTTCCACATGGGACCTCAACAAGGTCCTTTCTGCTCTGATGATGTCTCCCTTCGAGCCCCTTTGTATCGTGTCTCTTCATTTCCTTTCATTTAAGGTGGCCTTTTTAGTCGCCATCACATCGGCTCGCCGCATTTTGGAACTAGCCGCCCTGTCCACTCAGCGTGACCTATGCGTCTTCCACTAAGACATGGTTTTCCTCTGCTTGGACCCCACCTTCGTCCCAAAGGTTAACTCCCTCTTTCACCAGACGCAGGAGTTGGTTCTTCCCAACTTCTGTCCCACTCCGGTCCACCGTTTAGGACGCTCATGGCATACCCTCGACGTCCGCCGTGCTCTCAAGATCTACATCTCCCGTACTTCTTCCCTTCGGAAGACTGAAGCCTTATTTGTTTCATACCAACCAACTTCTATTGGGGCCAAGGCCACAGCTCCTATCTGGGATGGTGGATTCGAGTTACTTTCTCCACGGCTTACCAATGACAATCCTTACCGGTGCCACTAAACATCACAGCGCATTCGACCAGGAGCGCTGCCACTTCTGTGGCATGGGCAACCCAAGCCTTGTTGGAGGAAGTTTGCCGGGATGCGACCTGGACGAACATCTCACCGTTTATCGGACACTAAAAGGTGGACACCTTCACATCGGCGGAGGCGGCCTTTGGCCGTCAAATCCTCCAGGCCGTGCATGCAGTCTGATGCAACAGGGCCTTGTCTCTTCCCTCCTGACGGACATGCAGCTTTGGTATGTTCCATGCCTAACTGCTGTTTCCTTCCGATGAGGAGAATGGACGTTGGTCTTACCTGATACATCCGTTCTCTATGAGGAGGAAACGGCCGTCAGCCCCACCCTCTCTGGAAGGCCCTGTAGATTGGTGGGTGGGTGGGTTTTTAATTCTCTCTCATTCCAGGAAGACACGCCAGTCTGCGTCAGCGCCCTTGCCGAAACACTGGGGAATATCAGCAGAGGGCAGAGCTATTCAAATCTGCAGACTCGGTCCTATGCTGCACAGAGGAGTCCAATCCCATGCCTGACTGCTGTTTCCTCCTCATAGAGAATGGACGTTTCAGGTAAGACCAACGTCCATTCTGTTATTCTGAGAGCTTAAGTATAAGGCTCTGAAAATTTCTGAACACATTTGTCAGTGCATTAGGGTTACACAATTTAACACCATGCCCTTCAAGCCCTTTTTTCCTCTGGTACTGTATATAACTCTATCATAAAGTAAGGGAAACTTGTAGTTGTAGTAGTTAGAACTGTTTGTAATAGTGTGCTACGAAAATGAAATGTACTATACATACTTGTAACTAATATGCTTAAGAATTAGAAAAATAGAATGTTTAATAATTTAAGAATGGTTAATTTTTAAGCAGATTTCATGTTGTTTTCATCTATTATTCAACTATATGGAAGGTTTGCTTATAGTCTTCCTTTCTTATAAAATGTTGAGTTTTTTTTTAATAGAAAGCTGAATACTATTAAAATACAGTAGTTCTAAAAACTAAAACTTTTAATAGTTCTATTTTCCTTGATTATGAAAACCAGATTTGTTATTTTGAAACTGGTATAACTTAGCTGATATTAAGATAGGGTAATGTTCTTAATTATGAAACTGTTAAAAATGGTAGCTATATTTTTCTAAAATAATAAATTTGGTAGGTAGAAAATTGATGAAAAAGAAAGAAAGGACAATGTTGATTTTTGGTAGACTGAAAAGAAAGATAGAAAAATGATACGTTAATTTACCTTATGATTCAAAATTCATTACTACACCACATCTTTGTTAGATTAACTCAAAGATCTATCAAAAAAAGAATGTACTGGCTTCTATGGACATTCCTGAAGTCAACAAGGTAAACAAAATATATTTTTCACCGTAGGTTTTACTGTAATTAAAATGGAAAAAGTCTCCCTTGTTGGGTCTGGTGAAGTATGATTTAACATTCTAGAAACCCTAATAAATATTTATATTTTCTTCCTTCTACTTTTTTTGAATATTGTATTCTCCATTTTATGCGTAAAATTTGTAATTTGTTAACTGTTGCTAAAATTGCGTTGCAGGGAATCCTTAATTTACCACGATAATGGAGTCTGGAATTTCCATCATAAGTCATGATGGTCATAAATTGAAGTACCAACATGACTGTACCTGATATTACGAATTTTTTGCAGTGGTTGTTAAGTGAACACAATAGTTGTTAAGCAAATCCATGTATTTATATGGGCCTTTTTTGTTGAAAACCAGCTGAAAATGTCAAAAACTAGTGAACAAGTTGTAAATCATGGTTATGTGATCCTGGACCACTAAAACCAGTCATAAAGGTGGCGCGGTGGTGCAGTGGTTAGAGTGTAGTACTGCAGGCTACTTCTGCTGATCACTGGCTGCCAGCAGTTTGGCAGATTGAATCTCACCAGGCTCAAGGTTGACTGAGCCTTCCATCCTTCCAAGGTCGATAAAATGAGGACCCAGATTGTTGGGGGCAATATGCTGACTCTGTAAACTATTTAGAGAGGGCGGTAAAACACTGTGAATTGGTATATAAGTCTAAGTGCTATTGCTATAAAGGTGATTTGGTTGCCAAGCATCCAAAATGTGGTCATGTGACCCAGCTATGTGTGAAACCAAAGGAACTCCAGAACATGGTCTTAAGAATCATTTGTGTTGCTAATGTGAGGACCACTTGTATAATTTTTAGGAAGCAAATATAAATTATATAAACAAACTGCTTTTCAAAAGGGTTAGGAGATCAAAGCTTACTGATACAATTTTTAGTTCTATATTGCCTCACTTTCTTGTTGGAATATTATGATGATTGCTTTAATTGTTCTATTTCTGTGCCCTTTGAAAATGCATATATTAGTATTGAAGTAGAAAGGCAAGATAGAAATATAAAGAAACTGATATTAAGGAATTGTTGAGAAGACAAATGTTTCAGTATGTTCTGTTTATTGCTATTTATTACAGGGAACAATTTACCTGTAATGGAAAACTAGCCTTAAGGTCACATTCTACGAGTCCTCCTCATTTTTCAGAAGATGAGACCCTTCCATCAAATGCAAGGGTAAGGTTTTTCCATATTTGCAGTAACCAGTTTTCTTTAAGTTTCAAAATGCAAAAATAAATGTAACAACCGATAAGTTAAAACAGAAAAAAGGCAGAACAGATATAAAAAATGTATGCATCTGTATGTATAGTATATTGCAATGTGTCTTAAACTACAATAGTTTTTTGCAAAAGTTGGACCCAATAAAGAATATAGAAAACAGGTATCATATATTTTTCAACACTAAAGTCAACTCCAAAGTATTTAAGCTTTTTTGCCCTTTTCTTAACAATAGTCATTTGAAGATGTCTGTTTTGAATATGGTAATTTATCTTGCACCAATTATCGTAGCTTAATAAATAAAATGGTATTAAAAGACCAAAAACTCTGAAAATTACATAGCTTTCTTCAGCTTAATTGACTAAATTCCCAGACTTTTCTCCCATTTCCTTCAGAGCCTTTATTTCCTGATGCAAAGGTTCCCAAAGAGGCAAGAGGCCTTCATATGCTAAATTAATTCTCCCCTGCCATTACTACTATTTATGTGGAAATAATTGCTGATTTATATTAAGAAATTGCATAGCCATATGTATATAGTACACATGTTTTCGTGTTTTTCCATATTTGCACTAAAACATTTTACCTAAAAATTGAATATTTCAGGGAGATTATTATAGAAGAAAAACTTCTTTTGATGACAGTGACTTTGAAGCTCGTCTTAACAGTTGGAATCTTGGGGTAAATTCTGTTTTTTTCTTAATTTCTTTTTTTATTTTAAAATGTTAATCATTGTAATCCCTGTATTCAGCATGTGTGGCATGACTTTGCATATATTCTAAAATGAATTGGAAAGAAATCAAAATAAATCTTGGTGTTTTTAAAGATATTTAAGAATATCTTTCTTAAATATCTTTAAAAATATCCAAAACTATTTTTCACGGTGTCCAACTAAGTGTTTCTAGGAAATCCATCAGCAAGATGTACAGCAACAGATTTATTTCTGTATTTCACCATCTGGTATTCAAGATACACTGTGATTTATTTTGGAAGTTGTATATAGCCGTCACGACTAGTAGCTATTTGTACATCAAATATATCTAATCTCTTTCAAAACCCATGTAAGAAAAGTATTTGTTAGATGATGGGAACAGGAAATTAAAAGGTCAGTGGAACTGCAGAGAGTTGTGGATAATATCATATAAGATTGGAAAGATATGGGATGATGGATTTTTGTTGCTTTCATGTGTTTCATACGATGGGAGGCTATGTTTGTATGTGGGGAGGGTTTTGTCCCTCAGAAAATCACTATTTTTGCTCCTGTCAAATAGTTATGTCATTTCAGGAATTGGCACAACTATTTAAGAAGTTTCAGAAAGGTACTACATTTGTAGCCCTGTGAACTCTAAAGCATCTCTTTGCTTTCAAACTTGAAGTGCTACATAGCTTAATGCCAAATAAATGATTTGGTAGATGGCATTGTCTCTACCTCTGCAGTTAGTTTGTTGATCAAATTACTTGGATTTTTCTACTGATGGACAGCTTAACGAATCTTAAAAATATCAAACAATAGTGCATCAATAAGAAATATACATGGGAAAACCAGATAGCAACGAACATACAAACACTCTTCAAAAGGGTATGTACCCATTCTAGCCAAAAGCTGGGTAAAGAGCCAGGTCTTCAAGGTCCTGTGAATTTCCAATAGGATAGAAGTTAACCTAAATCTTTGAGGGAATCTCATTTCAGAAGGCAAGTGCTGTGAGAGAGGATCTTAGGATCTCAGTATATGGTATTGTTTAATCAAAGGAACCCAGAACTTTCAATGTTTGTTGGACTGCAGTGGTGGGGCAGATACTAGGGGAGATAGTCCCTTGGGTAGTTGGGTCCTCTGCCATGAGTAATAACAAGCAACTTGAACCACACTTGGAAACAAGCTGCCAACCAATTCACTCATGGAGCAAAAGGGTTACATGTGCATGCTGCACATTCTGGACCAGTTGAAGCTTTTGGGTGGTTTTCAACAACAGTCCCTTGTAGAAAGCATATATCAAGGGCACAATTGGTGTATTAGGTCAAAATTGTTCAATGGCTTTCCTGCTCATCAAGTAGTACGAGTCACAGAAGACCTGCAAATTGTGCCCTATTCTTGAATGGGGAAGTGTCCCATCCAAGTTTAAACATGCAACATCCTCAGGGCTAGGTAGCATAGAAAAGTTACAACTCCTGCTTTAGGCTTACAGCTTGAATGTGATGATCTATTTGAACATGGTTCAGTTATAAATGGAGTTTATGAATGGAGTAATTCATTGTATTTTCTAAAATGAGGAGTGCTTGCTGGCATTGATGATGTTACCTACTTTGAGTAATAATACATCTTGCAAGAAAACAACCATATATATATATATGTTTTCGTAGATTTTCATGGGTAGAGGTATGCAAGTTTTGGTGTATTCAGGTCTTTTCCCATGTAAGATTGAGAGTATCTTGGCGACGTTTCAACGAGATCTCACTCGTCATCTTCAGGCTGGTGTCTTCAGCTTCATGCTTGTGCGAGGACAGCGTGATCGGAGCTGCCGTCTCTCTATAAATACTGGTGGGGAGGTGTGAGGTGCTGGCTTTGTTGCTGTGACACGATGATACCTCCCGCCTACCGGACATCTGGAAACTAGCCCTAGTCAACAGAAGAGTCTGGGGGGCTAAAAAGCAGGTATATACAAAAGTATGAAGGCTATTGCTTAATGCATTGTAAGCCTCCCTGAGTCTCCGGAGAAGATATAATAATATAAATCAAATCAATCAGTCAATCAATCAAACAATAACATATGACACCACCACCAATCATCCTCACCAGATTCAAATCCAAACCCATCCCATAGACCATCCAGAAGCCAGACCACGGTGGCATCACCAGCTGCTGCACTCCCCTCCAATCCCCACACAAAGCAAACTGACACACGCCATGAACAAATGGCAAGACCTCAAATTCGGAGCCAAACCAAAGCCCGGGATGTGGCATCACAGCCATCTGCTCAGGACATTACATCAATAATCTCAGGATATCACAACACTAGAACTCAGGATGTTAACACACAGCCCATTACCCAGGTCGTTAAAACACAAAAGACTAATGGGCACACATCAAGGACCCCACCCACACAGGATGTTACAAAGCAGCTGACTAATCTGCAAACATTAACTCCATCAACTAATCAAGATGTAACAACACAGGCAACCAACCCGCTCAAAGCAACAAAGCCAGCACCCACACCTCTCCACCAGTATTTATAGAGAGACGGCAGCTCCGATCACGCTTTTGTCGCATAAGCACGAAGCCGAAGGCACCAGACTGAAAATGCCCCCCTTACAAACAATACATGATTATGGTAATTTACGTGAGGAAGTATATTTTAGCAAAGTTTTGCTAAAAGAAACAAGTTTCCCTCTTTTTTTTGGTTAAAGATTCTTCAGTATTGGTGGGTGCTGTTTGTGTAGAAGACATCAGATATTGGTTGTGGTGTTGGCCCTATGCAGGGTCTGGATGGTGCTCCTCCTAATAGGTTCATGACTTATATGTTCTACTGGATTCACAAGTTCTTCTTGAATAGAAAATAGAAATTTCTATTTTGGCGAGACTTTGTCCAAATGCTGTGCCAATTACACTCTCTTTGGAATGGGATGTTCTTGCAAGAATCATGGTTATGTTGAGATTGGATTGTTGAAATGTATTCAGCTTGGGGCTACCTATGAAGACTACCTAGAAGCTTAAGCTTATGGAGAATGTGGCAGTCACCATGCTGGCAGGTGACAACCATTTTGGCAAGGTTACGTCTATATTATGGGCTTTGCACTTGTTGGTTTGCTTATGTGTACAGTTCAAACTGATTGACCTCTAATATAATCTTACATGACTAGGAACTATATTATTAGGGAACCTTCTCTTCCAAAAACAGTCTACCTGTCCTATGTGTTTAGTCTAGGAAGTGAAGAATTGGAACGTTTAAGAGTCAGAAGTGCTGAATCAGTGTTCGTTTGTTTACAATATCTCTCTCATTCTGTAGTATTCTAATTCCCCAAGGGAGGATTATCTATTCACTTTTAAAATTCAGAAAGGTGGTAAAAATTCTTTACTTCTGGTGCCTAAGGTACTCTAGTCAGTTTTTTCTAATTTCTAATTATGTTTTAATTATATTTGTTGTTTTAAATTGACTGTTTTAGGATATTTATAATGTTTTATATTAGTTTCCTGGAGTATTTAAAATTGAGCAGAATATAAATTATGTAAATAATAAATAAAACATAAAATCTGCCCATAGGGTAAAAATAAATGCAATTTTTAAATCAAGATTATGCATGTTTTTAAAAATAATTCCAAGGAAAAATTTAATGAAGCTTTACATTATCCATCATATTTTTCCTGAAAGTCAATGGCTTCTTGCTTTTATAATTATTTTCTGAACTTTTTAATTTATTCCTTAATTGCTTTTAAAATAATAACAAAGAAATGAAAAGAAGTCCTACTAAGAGAAGAATGCGTTCATTCTTTAAAAATATAGAAAGTGTAATTTTAAAAAAGTGAATAAACACAATGAGAAAAATAGTATTCTATATCATTTTATCTGTAAATGGTTACAATTCTGTTGACATGCTCCTCTAGGAGCCATATTGGAGCTTCAATGTTGCCATCTGTATATACCATGCTTTCCCGAAAATAAGACCGTCTTATATTTTTTTTGAACCCTGAAATAAGCACTTGGCCTTATTGCCATGTGCTTCAAAAGCCCGATTGGGCTTATTATCAGGGGATGTCTTATTTTGGGGGGAACAGGGTAGATCTGCACCCATCATCTTGGCCAGCCAAAAGGACCTGAAATCCTGGCTCTGTTGATTGGGATGTGTGATACTGGAGGGTAGCTAATGGATTAAAATACTCTACTTCCACCCAGTGTAACTTGCTCCTTTTCTAAACATCTTTGTCAATTTTAAAATTAATTTTAATGGTAAAAATTGTTATTGTAATATTTTAATGTTTTATTTTGTTCCTTTTATTTATTTTTAAGCTGCCTAGAGGGTAGCTTGATGAAATGAGTAGCATATAAATTTCATAGTAAATAAAAATAAATAAGTAAGTAGCTATCTAATGCAATTATTATTCAAATATTTATATATATTTCTAATACATTTATATAACTTATCACATTTTAAACCAGCTGTGTTTTTTATAAACGAGTCCCATGCTTCATTATAAGTGTCCTAACCAAGTCTACGTCTATAGGCAATTTACTTATAGGTGACAACTACAGTCAGGTTAATTGATTTCTGTAACATGACATGTCAGCGCTTAAAATGGTTCTCAAATATTGACAAAAAGCTGACAATTGAAATTAGTGAATGAAAATGTTTGTGATGCAACTAGATTAATATGTTTGGGATGTCTAGTTGCTGACGTTGCTATATCGAAAAACAAAACCAAAAGCTAAAAAGTACTGTGAAAGCAAGTAACATAAGGAGCATGAACATGAAAAGCCTTGATATAATGAAACATGAAATGAATCAACTACACATTGACCTCTCAGGCAATAGCAATTTGAAATGGTCTTGTTTTTGTCTGTATATAACGTTCGTTTGTATATATTGGAAATCATCCAGAATTGCTAATTAACTTTTTAAAAATAACAAATAAGTAAACATTTTGTAGATGCTAAAGGTGTTAGTTGCATTAGTGTGTATTTGCATAATTGCACTGTTTCAACAAATGAAACAGTGCGCTTGGTGTTTAAATAAAATTATTAGGCTGTTTAACAAAGATGTAAAAAGAATAGTTCTATGAGCTCTCAGTTTTATTGCTATGAACTATTCATAGTCTTTCAGTTTGTATCACAGAGATGTTGTCTGGTTAACAGAGTGAGTTGAAGGATAAGAAAAGTCAGAGAAAAATTAGATAAATACATAAAAGTTAAAATGTTGTTTCACAAAATATTCTTTAGGATATCATAACCTGCTTCAAGAGAAGAGTGTTTCCCATATTGTGATTCTCTCTCTCTCTCCCCCTCTCTCTCCCTCCTTCTCTCTTAAATATAAGCTTTTTCATTCCATTTATATCTCACTTTTCCTCTTTACTTCACAGTAACTTTGTGAAGATTTGCTTGAGGGACTTTGACTCTTAAAGCTAAGCTATTGGTCTCATGAATTTAGTATGAGATTTTTTAAAAGATGTTTCTATCATAAACTAAGCACAAACCTTTTAAACATCTTTATCTAGACTATCAGTTCAGAAAGTCTTCATATTAAACCTCTTTTAATGTATCTTTTTCAGCTTGAAAATCCTAGATATTTACGTGAGAAACCTATGTCCCTCTCATTGGTATGTAGTGTTCTCCTGATTTTGGTTTTCTTGTTATAATACTTTTTCTCTGTGTTAACACTGGTGTTAAATACAAAATATTATTTTTTATAATAGATGTCACCCAAGTTAGGTTTGGGGAAAAACAGTTCTTCTCGAGATGAACAAGCATTGCTCCGAATACATGAAAAGGAGGTAACACATTTTGCTTTTATAATTGTCTGTTAATTGTCTGTTTTAAGGCAAATAAAATAGATAAGGTTCTGAATTAAACATAATTTCTGAGACTTATTTTGGCAGCAGATATGGTATTAGATGTGGAGTAAGACACACAGTTCCCTATGATAACTGGCACTTTAAGAAAATGATATGCTATTTTTAAAAAAAAGATTTAAAATAAAAAAAAACTTTCTCTTTTTTTAAAAATAGCATATCATTTTCTTAAAGTGCCAGGCTACATAAAGCCATTGAATGAGATAATTTAATGGCCCGAGATGAAATATCAGTGCTGGTGATATCTTGCTTTACATCTTTGCCCTGGACTGATCAAGTGATGCTATGGGGGCTGGATTAGAAAGAAATGGGCTCAGCTCAATCCTAGCAAAACTGACTGACTGTGAGTTTTAATTCCTCTTAGATCTAACGTTGTTTTATTTTCAGTTCTGGATGAAGTTATACTACTCCAGACAGCAGTGGTGTGCAATTTGGAGGTTCTCCTGGACTCATGGCTCACCTGAAGGCAGGACAAGAAGCAATGGATGGAAACTAATAAAAGAGAACCAACCTAGAACTAAGGAGAATTTTTCTCACAGTTAGAACAATTAATCAGTGGAATGACTTTCCTCCAGAAGTTGGTGCTCCAACAGTGGAGGTTTTAAGAAGAGATTGGACAACCATTTGTCTGAAATAGATAGGATCTCCTGCTTGAGCAGGGGGTTGGACTAGAAGACCTCCAAGGTCCCATCCAACTCTGTTATTCTGTTTAAAGAACAAGTGGCTTCTGTGACCAGGAGGGCTTTTGCACAACATGTTGTATTCCAGTTATAGCATTTACTGCATCAGAAAGCACTGTTTAGGATCACTCTTGTCTTAAAAAATCTTCTAACTTCATTATCACAATGTGTTCTTCCAAAGAACATTTAGAAGTTGCAGCTAGCTCAGAGCACAGTGGTGAAGGAAGTTAAGGTGCGCCTTAGTACATAAATGTTATGCCACTGCTTCATGATTTGCAGTAGCTTCCATTAAGCTTATGAATATTTGTGGAACTGCAGCTCTCATGTTATTTCTGTTGATTCCACAAGGTCTGACAAAATGGCGGACGCTACTATATCGGGAGTTTCCCGCTCCTCAGGCCTCAAAGGCAAGAGGCCCAACCCCTTAGATCCGCAGGAGGGATCTTCCTCCAGGGCCCAGGCTAAGAAACCTAGATCCCAGGCCTCAGTTAAAGAAAAAGGGAAGCCTTCCTCCGGGCTTACTAAGTCGTCCAAAGACGAAGAAAGGCGTCACAAAGCAATGGAGAAGGCCTTTCACAAGGCAGCTTCCTCCACGGTGCGACCTAACGATCCATCTGTCACTCTGTCAGATCCCCCTAGGTCTGCTTCTCCACAAGGGGCACCGGAGATTTCTCTCTCTCCAGATGTCTCTGTGCAGGATGGCTTAATTCCAGACCTGGCCTCTGTTTTTCCATCAGTCAGGCCAGAATCCTCTCCGCCTCAGGTCTCTCAACCAAGTATTACTCAGGCCCAAGTTAATTCAGGGCAGGGGTCTTCTGCTCCTGTTACGGGCCAAGATTTGGGCATTTCTCCAGCCTTAGCCCACATGATCTCTGAGTCAATTAAACAGGGCATTGCCCAGGGATTACAACAAAAAGCAGCCTCGCAGGTCTCTGAATATTTGAGTCAACAAGCACCATCTGTTTGCTCACAAACTCCGCATAATTCTCCTCAGCGCTTGACCAGAGCCATTTCTCCTTCTAAAGACAGTCAGGGGTCTATATCAGGAGACGAGGAGCAAGCTATTATAGATCTAGATTTATCCGAAGATGAGGGTCTGGAGCCTGATCTGCCCTCCTTCGTAGGTTTGTTCCGACCACAGATGTTTCGGTCGCTATTGTTCAAGGCGCAGACCATTACAGGCTTGGGGCTGCCAGCACCTAATTCTCAGACCAACCAGCCTCTGCCTAACCCTAACTCGGCCTTGTTTGAGGAACCCACTGTTCAGACAGAGGTGGTACCTGTACCGAGGTTATTCTCGGATGTCCTTCAAAGGCAGTGGAAGTTTCCCAGTAAAGGTCCGGTGCCTAATGGTCTGGACAAGCGCTTTTATAATGTGGCGGCGGAATATGCTAACCTCTTACAGATCCCGCCCGTTGATGCGCCTATAGTGGCTCTAGCCTCCCCTTCACCCTCGTCGGCCCCCCCGGAGGAGCTCTTGCACCCAGATGACAGAAAGGCTGAGCGAACCCTTGTTAAGGGTCATCTGGCCTCAGCTTGGTCAGTACAGGCTTCCTCAGCAGCCTCCTTTTTTAATAGAGCTACTATTCTTTGGCTGAGGCAATTGCAGGGGCATCTGCCGACCTCAGATGTACGCTCCCACCAAGACTTAAATAAAATCTTAGCCGCGGTGGAGTTTTCCGCAGACGCAATGCTCAACGCCGCCCGCTTCTCAGCCAAAGCCATTGGGTCTGCTGTTACATCGCGGAGGTTGCTGTGGCTCAAACATTGGCAGGCCGACGTCCGCCATAAGTAGCGCCTGGCTTTGGCCCCGTATGTGGGGGATAAGCTGTTCGGAGAGTGCCTCGAACTCCTTCTCGTTGAGACTAGGGACCACCGTAAAGTTCTGCCTCCTGTCTCTCGCCGATCGGAAAGCAGGTCTGCAGGATCCTTTCATTCCCAGTCCTTTCGGCCCTCGGATTCCGGATACTATCATCAACGATTTCAGAGATCCTATCAACCCAGGGCATCATTCCAACACGATTCTCAGGTCAGACAACCTTCTCGTTCCCCCCCCCTCCCCAGATGGGCCCCCAAGCGTGGTCGCTCCCGGCCCTTTCGTAGAACCCGTTGATGGGCCCCCTTCCCCCCCAGTAGGAGGTCGTTTAGCTTATTTTGCCTCTAGGTGGGACACTTCAGTTTCAGATATTTGGGTTCGTAGTACCATTAGATATGGCCTTCCTTTAGAATTTCTTTCTTCCCCTCCTCAGTTATTCTTACGTTGTCCTTTGTCCCTTGATAGAGCCAAGAGGGCTAGAGTTTCCACTGCAATCCAACACCTCTTAAAGATCAGGGCAGTGGAACTGGTTCCCCAAGACGAATTTGGCCAGGGTTTTTACTCCCGCCTTTTTTTGGTCCAAAAGCCTTCGGGTGATTGGCGCCCTATTCTGGATTTAAAAGCATTGAACCGGCACATTGTTTACCGCCAGTTCAAGATGCATTCCCTTCAATCGATTTTACTTTCAGTTAGGGAGGGGGACCTAATGGCTTCAGTGGATCTCACTGAACCTTATCTGCATATCTTGATTTTGCCCGAACACCGTAAATTCCTACGTTTCTTTTATGACGGCAAACATTATCAATACCGGGCTCTTCCCTTTGGGTTGTCCTCGGCCCCTAGAGCCTTCACTAAAGTTATGGCGGCCCTAATGGGCCATGTTACCTCCCTGCCAGTCAGGGTGTCATTTTATCTAGATGATATCCTGATTTTATCCCAACCGATAGAAAGGGCCCATAGGGATGTACAGACCATGCTCCAGGTCCTCCAGGACCATGGTTGGTCCGTAAACTGGTCCAAAAGTCATTTGACTCCCTCTACCCTTTCTTGAAGCCTGGAGAGGGCAAAAACAGCTTCTACACCTCCCGGAGGCCCTCCAGAGGCCAGAGACAGCCCGTTTCCCTACTTCTGGTGGGCCCAGAAGGCCCGAAAATCAGCTGGCTGGCACACATATGCCTGCCGGAGCTGAGCTCACATGCCCACCGATATGGCTCCGTGTGCCACCTGTGGCACCATGCCATAGGTTCACTTTCACGGGTATAGTCATTAGCTTCCAATATACAGTCAAAAAGAATTAGATAAGAATCCCATGTCTGTGTTTCAGGATCAAATGGAACAAACTGTGGTGAGTTAGCCATTCTCTTTCCAAAACAAAAGTCTCTACTCACGGGTGCCTCTTTTATTTCTATGTTGGCTCAGGGCCCAGCAATCCCACCTTTGTCGCCAATGGAATGTATGGAAGTAGGAATACAGATGGGAAGCCAAACTTCCAGCAGCAATGTTTATTGCAGAAAATGACTCAATAAAAACCAACATGCAACTTCCGGCTGATAGCCCCTTTTAAAGGAAAACTATCAGCCTTTTACCAATAACATTAAAATATGTCCTGCACGTGCATGGCAGAAGAAAAGTCTCTGCTCACGCATGTGCGGACATAATAATTTGTAAATTACGGTTTTTATCTCTGTGCAATGTGCTTGTGCGACTTATGTAACAAACCATAGCTTTAGATCTGGAATGTGGAATAGAATGAGACAGAATTGGGGATACAAATGAACTGTAAAATAAAGCCAAAGCCACATATCATTCTGAAACGTGGACCTGCCCAATTCTGATACAGATGGCTCTGTTGCAGCTTTGTGATTTTACAAGAATCTTATTTCTTAATTGAAATGTTCAGCATGAATGGAAGCACTTTTTATAATTATATCATAGGGTGTTAGTAGTAGTTGTTTGTGGTATATGACTAGACGCCTTTAATTAATGTACATAGGTATTAGACCTCGATACAGATGAAAGAGCTCATTTAGCAATTCAGGACAATGTATTTAACCAGTGCAGGATTCAGATAATTGCAGGCAGACGATCAATCTCTTTCCTTTATTCTGTATCAAGTTTTCTTTTAAGACAATTTTTAGATCTTCTTTATGTTGATGTGGATCTAAGAGTTACGTCTTTTAAAAAACCCTGTCAATTCCATACATAGTAAAATAGTGTTAAAATAATTATGCACAAGCAGTCTGGCTTTTGCGGATACTTTGATAGTATAAATAATTACAGAATTAGATTGTCAAGCCATAACTGAGTATATTAAGTTTAATTTTTGAGAAGTGGCAATCCTAAAACATTGACATAAAACATCTTAGTAAAATAACCATCTTTTAACATAAAAATCATGATTTAAAAAAGCCATGGAATAATCATGTACGTGCTAAGTAAGTGTTTTAATGCCTTCCTGAATGCCAGAAGTGAAATTGTTAAGATATCTGGAGGCAGTGTATTCCAAAATATTGAGGCAATTACAGAAAATGTATATCTACAGTCCTCACAGTTCTTGTGTAGGGTTCTTAAGTAGGCTGTCTTCCAAAGAATGCAACAATGAAAATCCTATAGAGCAAGACAGTCTGTAATATAACCCAGTGTCATGTTGTATAGGGCCTTATAAGTAATGACCAGCACTTCATCTAGAAGCTTATTGGCAGCTATTGGTGCAATTATAAAATAAGGTTTTATTCTGGAATGGTGACTTTTACACCAGAATGCAGGCTGCTGGTGTTCTATACCCACAGCATACTGTTGATACTGAACTCCAAACTGGCAGATGACGTCACTCATGGTTTCATGTAGTTAATGAAAAGGAGGTGGGAGAGAGAGAATAGAACTGTACAGTACTCCACCCAGAAATGTATCATAGACTTTAGATTAAATGAACATCTATTGACAAGATTGAGGTTTCCATTTTGAGTTTTCATACTTTTGAGAACATTTTGATGTTGATGAGATCAACATCTTAGCATTAATTGCTTCCAGAAAGTGTTACTGTCTGTAAAAAAATAGTTTCTTCCTGATTCTAAACGATTAGACTTTTGGCTTCTGCAAGATGTTCTTCAAAATATGTTGTTATTTTTTAGTTATATACTAAGTAGTCATGTAGAATATGTCCTAAATAACTTAAATTAATTGAAACAGTTTTATTTTCTGTGCTGTATTTTTTAAAAACTTCAGATACATCAAACATAATCTAAATTAATATGTTTTGTTATCATACTTTCTTCCAGTGAAAGTGATATTTGGTTGTTTTTATTTTACAACAATATTCATGTAGCTGAA
The DNA here is from genome assembly GCA_030761175.1 of Masticophis lateralis. Taxonomy (NCBI): domain Eukaryota; kingdom Metazoa; phylum Chordata; class Lepidosauria; order Squamata; family Colubridae; genus Masticophis; species Masticophis lateralis. The sequence continues at coordinate 132,218,723 of JAUDYJ010000002.1, read as the reverse complement.
ATAGCATTAATGAATGTAACTTTTAATACTTGGTAGCATTATAAATTTAGTGCTCATTTCCACATTATCCTTGCTCCAGCTCTAAGGTTGCCTATTTATTTATTAAATTTATATGCTGCTCATCTCAAAGCCACTTTTAAACAAAGTTTAAAGTTTTACATAGAATATTTTATTTGTTTGTTTGTTTGATTTTTATTTCCTTAGTTATTTATTCAAACCTATATACTCATAGCAAAGGTCCCATCTCACAGCGAACCTATTGCTGAGCTAAAATGGAATCAAGATGATCCAGCAGGAAAGTGGTATTTTCCATGAAACCAAAGAAACTCCCATTCAAACATTTTCTGGTCCATAATAGAGATTGAATTGGAAACATTATATGTTGTATAGAAGAAAAATGTTCAGAAAGCCAGGAAGTTGCAGGGCCGTTGCAGGACCAACACGTTCAAACATGGGACTTTGTGCTCCCTGGCGATTTCTGCTTTGGCTAGATATAGAAACCTTTTATAGCCAGCAACTTTTCTCTTTTTTATATTCAAGGGAATATTGACTTGTAAAACATCTTCCATAGACAACACTAATTTTCATCAATAATTTCTGCTCATGTTCCTACCTCAAAGTAGAATGGTGTTCAGATCTACAATTTAAGATATGCTGATATACAGTTCTGCTTGCCAGTAAGCATGAAGACCTTCAGCTCCTCATCAACAGAGTCTCAGAAATATCTGAAAAATATGGCTTGAAGCTTAACACCTCAGAAACCAAGATCATGGTTGTCAGGAAACAACCCATTAATTTACCACTGATAAATTTGGAAGGAATACCATTAGAAAAAGTTGAAAGGATCATGTACCTTGGTTTTAATTTACATGAAAGCTGGGACATGATCAGTGAAGTAAAGACAAGGATAAAGAAAGCTCCGACAGCATTCTTCAGAATGAAAAAGATTTTCTGCAGTCACGACATAAGCCTAAAACTGAAATTCAGGCTTGTCAGATGTTACATCTTTTCTATCCTGCTCTATGGAATAGAGAGTTGGTCTCTGAAGAAAACCACTTGAAGAAACTAGAAGGATTTGAAATGTGGATTTACAGATGACTGTTATGTATAAACTGGGTTAACAAAATCACAAATGAGAAGGTGATAAGCTGCCTGGGAAAGCAAAGAGAAATAATCAAAGCCATTAAAAAGCGAAAGTTAGAATATTTTGGACATGTGATGCAACACCCAGAAAAATACAGCATCCTTCACTTAATCCTTCAGGGAAAGATTGAAGGCAAATGAGATCCAGGCAGAAGAAGAACATCATGGCTTCAAAACCTAAGGGATTGGTTTGGACAAAACTCAGCAGCACTTTTTCATATGGCTGTTGACAAAAATAGGATTGCCAACATGATCGCCAACATCCGATGACGTATATGGCACAAGAAGAAGTAGTTCCTACCTCCTTCGTTCTCTCTTAAGTACCCAGGCCAAGCTGCTGCTGCTTTTGAGAGGATCAGGGTTAGATCCTCTAGGGTTAGAACTTTTTCATTTAGTTCTAATGTTAGTTTATTCATTTCGGCACAATCAAATATTTTTTGAATAATGGATTCCTCTGGTGGTATATTGTTTCCTTTCCAATGTTGTGCATATGTTATTCTCGCTACTGTGACTATATGTATAATTAAATATCCTGTTTTTTTGTCATATTTAGTCTTTAGTACTCCCAGGAGAAAAGTTTCTGGGATCAATTTGATTTTATTATTAATTAATTCTTGTAGCCAATTTTGTACTTTACTCCAATACCTCTTCGCTTCGGGACATGACCACCACGTATGGAAGAAGGTACTTTGGTGATGCCCACACTTCCAACATTTAGGACTTACATTCGGATATATTTTTGCCAGTCTTGCAGGTGCTAAGTGCTATTGGTATAACATTTTATATTGATTTTCTTTGTATGATGCCGCTTTTGTTAATTTGTAGTTTTTATTCCAAATCATTTCCCATTCATCCAGATTTATATTATGTCCAATATTTTTGGCCCACGCTATCATTGGTTCTTTTACCACCTCTTCTGCCCTGTCATATTCTAATAAGTAGTTATATAGTCTGGATAATACTTTTTTTTCTGGACCCACCAATAATTTTTCTAATTGATTTGCTTTCATCTCAACACTAAATTCTTCTATGTCTTTTTTGTACCTGGATTGTATCTGCAAATATGGCCACCAGTATATTGACTGTTTTTTAATACGATTTGATTGCTTATTTGTACCCTATGACTATCATTAAGTGTTGTACTTTATGATTCTTGACGAATGTATCTTTTCTTTTATGTATACTGAGAGTGTATGCACCAAGAAAATTCCTTGTGTGTCCAATCACACTTGGCCAATAAATAATTCTATTCTAGTTTATTCTAAATAATATTTCTTTTCTTGAATGTAAGAAAAAAATTAAAAATAAAGATATTAGCTAAATAAAAGAAGTAGTACTGGGTTTTTAATTATAAAAACAAAATAAGGTCTTTGATGAGATACTTCAGGAGTATTCAGCTTCCAGAGGTTCTTTGGCCAGTTAGATGCACAGTGATGCAATTGCCAGCCAGAAGTTGGTTCTGACTGACAGAAAACTATTGCAGAAGAAGGAAAAATTGGGGGAATGGTCCATTTGTGCTCTGAAAGAACTGCTCCTTACCAAAATAAATAAATAAAATATAGTAGTTTACTTTTCTTGAAGTTGATGATGAGTCAAGTATATTAGGAATCAAGTATTTATTCTAAATTGTTGTGAAGCCTTTTAATGGATATTTGACTTTAAAAACCTCACCTTCTTAATAAGTTCATGATTTGTTCTACACCTAAGAGACATATTCTGAACATCAATGATGTTTAAAGCAGCGGCCCCCAACCTTTTGGGTACCAGGGACCAGTTCTGTGGAGAGAGGTTTTTCCATGGAGTGGGGGTGTGTGGTTTCGTGTGCTGCCCTGCATGGGGCTTTGCTTGTTTGTGCGGCCTGGTTTCTGGAATGCCATGGGGATCCCTAGTTTAAAGAATCTAGATGAGTGTCTTCTTTTTGAAATTAAGAAGAGAAAAATCCCTATGTTAAAGGATTATAATTTAGAGGCAAGATTGTGATGTTAGAAAGCTTCAAATGGAAAAGAAGGACAGTGATTTTTTTTAAAAAAATGTTTTTTTTCTTTGATGAAAATATCTTTGAAAATTTAAATAGACTTAACAGACCAGACCTCTGTGGGAAGGTGTCTGTTTATATAAAAGGACAGTAATAATTGGTGGATTTTAGAAAACAAGAAGATAAGAGTAATATGAGCTAGACTGTTTGAATGACTACGGAAAGCTAATTGGGAGGATAGTGAAAAGAAAAGCAGAATAAAAAAAGAATCCTAACTTTTTTCTCACCATAGTAACTGACATACTTTCACTTTCTCACCATGGCAACCAGAAGAAAAGCTGCCAAACTGGGAGAAGGACACACAGGTTCACTAGAACAACTTACTGATAAGGGTATTGTATCAGGTTTATTGAAGAAACTATTTGAAGAATTTGGTAAAAAAATGTCTGCAACAGTTAAAAAGTAAATGGATTTGTAGCGATGAAAAAAAGATCTGAAAGAAGTTAAGAAAATTGAATCTGAAGACAACTGGCTGAAGATTTGAAACAAGTTACTGACAAAGTAGAAGTTTTGGAAACTTAAGATGGAAGTTATAAATAGAGATATGGAGAAGGACAGTCTGGCATTACTGGAATTTAGTAAAAAATAATTTTGTTTAAGAATTAGAGAAGTTCGAGAAGAACATGGAGAGGACATTAGAGAAAAGGACCTAGATCTCTGGATTGGGAGGAAGACAGTATTGATAGAGAGATTGATTAGGCTCAGTACATGTTTTGCAAAATTAAAAACAAAATGGTCCAAGGGATGTCCCTGTACACTTTGTCAGGAAGAAAACAAAAGATCTACAGCTGCATTTTAATACTAGGATGAATATTGATAAATACAAATGTAGTTGTACGTTTTCTGACAAACAGAAGAAAATTCCATTTAGGTGGTGTAAGCTGCAGTGGGTGATTTTTACTTTCAAACAATAGAATTTTGTTTTGAACTCTATGCAAAAAGCAAGAGATTTTTTTTTGAAAGAAATTAAAGAAGAATTGGATGAGACACAAAGGGAAATGACAGTGACAGATGAGACTAAACAAATGCCACAACAGATGCAAGACTTTGAAGAAGATGCCACATTAGGCAGTACAACTATTCACTTTTCTAAAATCTTGGATTAATTATGGATTACAAATGCTTAACATAAAGTATAAGTGAAACAAATGCCCCTCAAAAAAAGAAAAAAAATTGCTATTTGCAAAAGATAAAAGAAGATGTGTGGAGAAAGGGAAGTGGTTGGCATATAAATTATGAAAAGAAAAAGAGAAGTGATATTAAAGTTATAAGAAGGGCATCATAACAAATAATATGAATACGTAAAAAGTGTTTATCAGTACCCTACTATTTTATATAAGTTTCTTCAGAAAAAGTGGACAATATTTTTATAAACAGAATTTAACCAGGATTGCAGTCAAATTTTGAATGGACTTATAATAATAAAGAAGCTATATAAAGCTGTCCAAAAGATTAAAATGGGAAAGGTACTTGGTCCAAATGAATGTTTTGCCAAGAATAGCGTTTTTGTTTCAGGCAATGCCTGTTTTCACAACAGATATACTATTTAAGAATGGCAAAAATATATATCTAAATTTATATTTCAAGGGAAAAAACCAAGGGTTACATAAAGTGTTACAAGACTCAAAGGAAAGAGGAGGATTGGGTTTACTGGATTTAAAATTGTATTTTACTGTTTGTTGTTTGGTCTATATGAAAAAAATAAGTGCTGCTGACAAATAAGAGAATTTTACATTCGGAAGATAAGGTTTGGGAGGCATCTATATTTATGGTATGTTAAACATAAAATTAATGTGGACTTTAAAAAATATTAGATGTGCCATATTGAGAATATGGAATAGATATCAGCCCAGGTTTTGCTTGAAAACACTTTTATGGATCTCAGCTCAAAAATCACATTAGAAGAGAAAGGGCACATAAAGATGTACTGGGATTTATTGGAAATTTAAAATTAGTTCAAGAGAATAATTAGTAGCAAAAGAATATAGTTGACAATGCTTCTCCCATTTACAGTTATATGAAAGATTTAAAGTGAATACAAATACTTATGTTATGGAAGAAAGTAAGTAATAATATGAAATACAATTGTGAACTGATACTGAATGTATAATTGCTAAAATATACTAAGAATTTTGATTATTATAGATAGATCAATGATCTATAGATCAAATGTGTTTAAAAGAATTGAAATTTTTATTGTCTTATGATCCCAAAGATATTTTTTATAAAATGATGTATCTTTGCTACACGATACCATCTAAATGTCTAGAATATATAAGGGCACTTCAAATGTATGTTGGAAATGTAAACATGAATTGATAGTTTATCATGCTTTGCTAAAAAAATTACAGGTAGTTCTCAACATACGATTGGCCACTTAACAACTGTTAAAAGTTATAACAGAGCCCCCCCCCCCCCAGCTACATATGATCTGGTTTCAAAGTTACGTTCGCTGCAGCATCACTGTGGTCATTTGCACTTATGACTGACCATAGGGATGCTGCAGTGCCCACCACCACTCTGCCTCCCAGGATCCCATAGGCTATATGCTTGGTTCCAATCCCCAACTCCCCACCTATTACCGATTGTGCCCCTCCATCCTTTGGTGTCCCTGAACTGCTTGGCTTCATTCCAGAAGTGGGTACCATTTCCCAAGTGGCCACAATGAAATAGGAATCTAATTGCCCTTGCTGGTGGCTTCCCTCCTACTGTTTCCCTCCCACTGGTGTCTTTCCCTATTGCAGCAACTCGCCCCAGCCTTTGCCTGTCTCCCCACCTCCCCCCCAAGAATTGGGATACCCCCCTGCCTGCATCACTCAGGACTCAGGTCCTACCTGTCTGCAGTTGCCAGGGACTTCACCCCACTGTCCAAGATGTTACCAGTTCAAAAGAAAGAAATCCACTGGAGTCTACATGGAGGAGAAGGGCTTTAAAGAAGGAGAGGGGTAAGACTTCCATTGGAAGCACACATACATACGTCTCAAGCACTCCTCCTTGCAATGTCTACAGGAAGGTGTGTGAGTGTGTGCTCCCCCGTCCCCAGCCCCCAAGCCTCATTCCTGTCCATCCAGTGTTTTAAAGTAAGGGAGAAGGGAATTTGGAAGTTCCCTTCCAAAGGGAAGATCCAAATGTCCTGTAGACTCCAAGGAGGTGAAGCAGCTACCTCCCACCCAACCAACACCTGGGAAGCTTTAGTTAAGCAGCAGACCCTGCCCTGCCTTGCCCTGCCCTGCCTCAACTAATCTTCACTATTTTCTTCCTCCCAGCCTGGTGCTTTAGGAAGAGGAAGGAGAAGAAAAATGTTAAAGCCAGCCGTCAGCTGCAGCATCTGAAAATGCCCCTTTTCTCATCCTCCTGGGCAGCTGAAGAACTGGAGCTGGCTTTGTAGAGGGAAAAAAGAAAAGGAGAGCTGCCCTCACTTTTCCAGAGCTCTGCAAAGGGTGTATAGCTTCCTAAGGCTATGCAGAGCAGCCCTAAATAAAAAAAAAAAAGCAAAATTATAGCATTTTTCTTCTTCTTTGCAAACCCTTCTTGGGATGTAGCTCTTTATTTATAGTGCATTTCTAACTGATATCTATGGAGATTCTCAGTCATCCAGGTCATGTTGTCCCAAAGGTGCTTTTTCAAGAGGCAACTGGACTTTCTGGTTTTTCTCTGATGACGTTTCACTTCTCATCCAAGAAGCTTCTTCAGCTCTGACTGGATGGTGGGGAATGGGAAGATTTCATTCATGGAAGAAATCCTTCCATTCTCTACTATCCAATCAGAACTGAAGAAGCTTCTTGGATGAGAAGTGAAATGTTTTCAAAGAGAAACCAGAAAGTCCAGTTGCCTGTTGGAAAAGCATATTTGGGACTTTCCTAAATGATATAATTAGTAAAAAAAAAAGGAAGATCTTAAAAGAAAATCTATTCTGGTTCAAGATATTTAGCTCTGATTTTCAGTTGAAAATGAGCCATTCTGATTTGTCTATTATTATTTTGACTCTTCTTCTTCCTGTATAAGTTGTTGGGAAGAGCTGACGCAGTATGTCAAGTACTAAAGGACAGAGATGAGAATCCAAACCAAACTAGTAGTTGTGTGGGATGAGGCCAATATATTAATATCTGGGAATTAAAAAAAAAACAGTGAACAGTCAGGACAAAAAAGGTATTATTGTTAGTTGGCTAATGTTAGCCAAAATAAGCAATGTTTAGTTTTGTTGATATGAATTCACAAGGTTTCCTTAAATACATTTTAAAAGAAATATTAACCAATTTGTCAAAAACCATTCTTTCATGACCAAGGAATGACCTTGTAGAGGCTTGACTGAATCAAAACTGTTTCTCTATCCCAAGGAAATTAATTACCTGTAAGATTGGTGACTCTTTAGTTCATCATCAGAGAAAGATCAACCCATTTGAGTTCTATCCACAGCAGGCTAGATAAATTGCCAGTGGGTCTTTGTTATTTGTTATTTTTAGATTTAAAGTTTCTTGAAGCTGTTTTGATTTATAAGGAAGGGTTAAGTGTCATCTCTGAAACTGATCAGTATGCGCAACATCCAATTTACAGCTGGAGATGAAATCAAAATTGATGGAAGCTAGACTTCATGAAGAAAAACTTAAATTACAGCAGAAGCACGATGCAGATGTTCAAAAGGTACAGTATATTGATCAAAATGATATGGTGAGTTTTTTTGTGTAATACTTGTAATACAAAGAAATATCTAATATAAAATTCCTATGTAACATCTGAATGTTGGCATTAGTATTCCATTGGCTGCACTTAAACATTTATAGTAATAGATTGTTATAAATTGAAATAATGAATCTTGATGATGCATTAATGAATATAAGGAAAATATCACATCACTTGCCATCATTATTGTATTTCCTGTCATTTCAGAACAATTATTTTATGATGGGTACTTAACCTGATGTATAGAATAACATTTGTCACTGAATCCCTTTTTTTTGCATCCTGGTACAGTATACTATCTATCTAAAAATGCCGAGATTTGGCAATGCAATTTTGTGACATTTTCTACTGAAAAGTTAAAATAGTTTAAAAACAAAGGAGAAAAGAAATACCCAAAGCTTGCAGAGATTGAGAGAGAAAATTTGTCATTCGCTTATCATTCTGTGTTAATGAAATAAGTACTACTTTCATCTACCAAAAAATAAGTCCCCTGACCATCAATAGCTGCTCATCTGTTTTAGGACTGCAAAGTGCTTCATTTTGCTAAACCAGTTGATATACACAGATACATCAAGGATATTGGTATGCAAGACCAGGTTAGGGACAGATCATAATGGAGAAAATCTATCTATGCTAAGAGTTGACAATGTCTTGATAGCACATAATCAGCATTTGAGCTTGCCACATTTTTATTTTCACTCTCACATACACCAACCAATACAAATATAGTGATATTCAGAATCCACATATAATAATCCCACTTTAAGGGAGGTGGTGCTTCAGAAATGTGAAAAACAAACCAACAAATAGTACTCAATTAAAATTCACATATAATAAAATCATAAAGATCAGGTTCACAATTTACAATTAAAAATATAGAGTCTTGAAGAGTGTTGCAAGATACTTCATATCTTTCTTCTGAAAAGCCAGGCATCCTAACTTCTGAGACATGCTGTTCCATGCTGTCACTGAGAAGTCCTATTTCCACATTCTCTCTTCTCTCATATAACTAGCACATGTACCTGGAAACCATGGAAGTCAATGCAGTCTTACTGTAGCAGTTCTTAACCACTCTTAAGTAGGTTGTTACATTCTGAACTCACTGCAGTTTCTGAGTGGACTTCAAACACAATCCCAAATTGTGCAATAATCTTTACAATAATCCAATATTGAAGTGATGAGGGCTTGAGTTAGATGTTATGGAAGGATTCAGTAGTTAATACATCTGTTGAGATGTCCATCAAGAGTTGGCGGGTTCAACTTCCTCCAGGCCCAAGCAAAAGATAATCTGGTGGAGTAACCATTGCAATTTCTGTCCCATGACTGGGTCTGGAAGCTGGCTAATCTGTTTATTTCAGGATTATCCAGTCATCCATTTTAAAAGAAAGAAGATTAAAGAGGCCCTGCATGGGTGAATGAAATAAATCTTCTCAGGAGAGAATGTACCACTGCCTTTTTTCAGTGCTTCCTCCTTCCAAGATGCATTAGATTTAGCCAGCACTCTTTCCTTGGCTGCCTGGAAAAACCAGGAGGGCCAGGAATCTATTTCACAGGTTCCAGAGCGCATATTGTAGGAGCTCTACAGGCTCAAATGAATCTCAAATCATTTCTGTAGAAAATACCCATCAGATATATTCTAAATGGTATCCAATACTGGGCAGATGTAGTTATTTTATTGATGAAAATATTAACATTTTTGAATGTTCAATATTTCTGCATAAATATAACAAAATGAGATCTGTTTTCTATACAAGTCCTAAGATTGAGCAAAGAGAACTCAATTAAACAAAAGTGTCAAAAACATTATCCCAGTTCATTTGTTTATTAAGGAAAATGTTCCTTGTCAGTGGAAATATTTATTGGTTAACTTCTGCCAGTTTATGATTGAGCTGTGAGTAAGTATCTTGAATACATAAGATGAGTAAAAAAATATAATTATTTGATATGAGAAGTAGTATAAAAATGAAATGATTTTATCTACTATTAGTTCTACCGTGTAATCTTATCTGGCATCCAGACTTTCCCTGAAAATAGGAAAACTGGAAGGTATGTTGGAAGACATTCCCAACCGTGTGCATGTGTCTATGTGTGGGGGTGGGTGAGTGGGATATGGATGTGGATGTGTAATTCTAGTAAAAGAAGATTGGATAATTGGAAATATACCCCTCAAAAAGGAGGTTTACTGCCTTGAGTGCAATGTAATAGAATATTGAAAGAATAATCAGGGCTCCAATTCTGGGGATTATTCTCTTTCAGCCAGTATTTCTGCTACATTTATGATTTTTCTGTTATTTTACATATAACTTCTGGATTTATCAGCATTAAGGAAAATACTGCCTTGCTTTAATTTTACTTATTGCTGAAAGGGAATAAGGCAGTTCACAAAATGAGTGCCAGCCACTGAGGCAAAATACGTTTTCATTTTTTTGAGGGACGTAAAATTGCTTCATAACTATGCAAGGTGTAATGATAATTTGCATATAATTTACATTGTTGCAGGTACCGCAAACAGTGAATTGTAAATGATATAGTACACATAATATTTAATATGTAAAGGTAGAGAAGAAAATATTTATTCACAGTCCTGGTTTGCATAGAAATATGAGTAGAGAGAGAAAAAAGAATTTATTAAAAATGAAGCTGTTACCAGAAAATATGATACGGAGAATAATGCTTATTTGAGTACATAAAAAGCCTAAACTGATTATCAAACATATGTCATAACTTGGGATTTTAAGAAGAGGGTTTATAATAAAATACTGCCATTTATTTCCTTTTGGAGAATTATTTTGACTGATAGTAGAGTTTCTAGATGAAATGTTCTATGGCAGGCCTGCATAACTTATAGAGCAGAAAGGGCCATGTTGATAAATTAAGTAGAATTGTGGGCTAAAAAGGAATTCCTGGCACACCAACCAGCTGTTTGGTGGCTAGCGACATGCACTTAGCAATACAGCAGGTGTGTTAGTGAAGCTTGTACACACTTGGCAGCATGTCTTTTGTGGTAGCAGTGGATCCTTTCTTGTAATGGCAACTGTGTCAGTGGTTATTTATCGAGTTTATAAAAATCACTGTCAAATCACAAGACTGCAGACTCTGCAGGTCCAATGGAATTTTAAAGTAAAGATAAATCCCTTTTTTTGTGCTTGTTTGTTTGCAAACTGAACACCAATTTTGCAAAGAGAATATGTCATTTTAAATGTTTCCTTTGCTTTGAAGGTTTTTTTCTTGTTGAAATCTCAAATGCAGAACATTTAGAATAATACTCTAACTTGTATTTTAGAGATGGCCTTTAGAATGTGTTAACCTTCAAAATTCTTTATAAGATTGTAAAAGGATATGGATGCCTTGAAGAAAAAAATCTCCATCAGTTTTCTGTATAACATTTTCCTTGCTTTTCAGGTGCTCTTTTGCTAGAGATATTGATACCAAAGCTAAATAAATCTTTAACAATAAGATTCTCAGGTTAACTGGTTTAAAAGAGAGAGAGAGAGAGAGAGAGAGAGAGAGAGAGAGAGAGATTACCTCATGGAAAATGGACATTTTTCAATTTTGCTCTGTTTATATTTTTGTCATAGATTTTGGATAGAAAAAACAATGAAATTGAGGTACTGAAGAGCTTGTATAGAACAAAACAGAATGAAGCTGAAGAGACTATTCAGAAACTTGAAAAGAAAGGTGTTCAATTTTCCCATTTTGTATTGATCTTGAAAACTGCATGATTGATGTTTGCGTCTTGTCTGTTTGTTTATACGTCTCCTAATTTTCTCTTAACAAGCAGAATTCAAAGGAAACACATTCTTGATTAGGAATGGAAAACTTCTGAGACAAAGTATTGCATGCTTTTGAGGAAATTGGCTTCTGTTTTTTTTTAAACTGAAGAGTAAGAAAAGGACATGTTAGGAAAGAATGCCTTTTCATTAATCTAAACTTTCTTGAGATATGTGGACTTTGATTCCCTGCATTCTGAAAATTCAGAATTTGAATTTGAATACATCCGGGGGGAGGGGTGTTGTGGTTGGAAAAAATTGTTTTAGATTTTACTCATGCCCTAAGTGATGCTACCTATGGCTTTATTTGATCCTTGTTTTTCCTACCAGGTACCCATGGTATACTAAAATGGCATCTCCTGGGTGTTAATGTATTTTGGTAGAGAACTGGTGATGATAGCTAGATCTCAGAAGGCAGTTTGAGAGAATATATTATTCTCTATCTCTTTTCTAAACAATTGACAGATTGAAAGCAGATAACCAGATTTTGGTAATTACATTCTGCTTAACTAGAATAGAGGTGTCAGTATATCAAGTTAGACACATAATCCCTCATCAGAGACTCACTATAATTCTCACACCTGTATATAAATAAATTTCATTTGTTAAAATTTTAGTAAATTACATATAATTTAATGCATGTATATATTGTATGAATTTGATACCACAAGCATAATGGTATCATTATGAAGGCAACTAACCTGAAGAGTTAACAAATTCATAAGGGATAAGATTTAATCTGAACTGCTATATGTTATCTTAGAAAAAACATTATTTTTGGTACAAGTTAATGAAGCACAAAAAGGGGCTGATTGGAAACATTTTCACTGTGGGAACAGAATTCTGGACTAAACATGACATTAGTTTTATCCAGTTTGGCTCTTCTTGTATCATCCAAAATTTGAAGTGGCAATTTGAATGTTGTGTTTTCTTTCTTGTGCTTTGATCAGGCTGTGTCTAGCTTGAGTTGCATTGACATTTCCAATTTCCAAAAGATTGTGTTGTCAGTTTACTACTACAGTTTATATAGTTTATATTTTTGCTTGCTTGATGTTTAAATAGAAATTATTAATTAGGGTAGTAGGATGTGTATAAAGTATTCAACTTCATGCGTTCCTAGATTGGAAGAGCTGTTCTAAGTTGCTATTTCTAGTGTTTCACTATAGGGGTCAGTGGGAACTCACAGCAAAATTATGTTGCTTCACTTTTTATCTCGGAGCTGATTTAGTCTTCTTGAATATAGTTAAATTGTGTTATATTGCCTGTAAAATTAGATTGGATTATCCACCAATGAACCCATCATCAATTGTAAAATGTTATCGTGGCTTTTTTAAAACTTTATTTTTAGACTGTTTCTGTTTTCAATACTAGTCAGTGACTGTAATAAAAATTCTCTTATATTCTGTAATTATAAATGTAGAGATAATCTATAGACTGGTAGTTGTCATGCAGTCTATCCAAGCAGTGGCCTGTGGATTAATGTTTGATTTTTAAAAAATATATTTAAAATTCAGTAAGACACAATAGAATAAACAGTTAATTTTTTAAAATAAAATTCAGAATATTATTCCAAACATGATGAATTTATTTATGGTTGTTTTATACTACTTTCAGTTATTTTGATTTAAAAATAATTGAGGACAATTTTCATTTATAGTTCTTTAACATACAGTTAGATTAGATTAGATTAGATTTATTGGATTTATATACCGCCCTACTCCCGAAGGACTCAGGGCGGTGTACAGCCAACAATAAAAATACATGTATACAAAATTTAAAACCCAACTAAAATCAAATTAAATAAATTTGGCCTGGACAGAATTAAAACACCCCACATAGTTTAAAACAGATTAAAATTTAGCACTAAAAAAGAAGAGAGGTTAGGCCAGGCCCGCCTGGTGAAACAAAAAGGTCTTAAGAGCACGGCGGAAGGTGTGCAGATCTGGGATCCTCCGTATCTCCGAGGGAAGCTCGTTCCAGATAGTAGGTGCCCCCACAGAGAAAGCTCTCTCCCTGGGGGCCGCCAGTCGACACTGTTTTGCTGACGGCACCCGGAAGAGTCCCTCTCTATGAGAGCGTACTGGCCGGTGGGAGGCTATTGGTGGTAGTAGGCGGTCCTGCAAGTACCCAGGTCCTAAGCCATGGAGTGCTTTGAAGGTGGTAACCAAAACCTTGAAGTGCACCCGGAAGACCACCGGGAGCCAGTGCAGCTCGCGCAGGAGAGGTGTCACATGGGAACGCCATGTTGCTCCCATCACCACCCGCGTGGCCGCACTCTGCGCCAGTTGGAGCCTCTGGGTGCTCCTCAAGGGGAGCCCCATGTAGAGAGCGTTACAGTAGTCTAGACGGGAAGTGACAAGGGCGTGAGTGACCGTGAGTAAAGAGTCCCGATCCAGAAAGGGGCGTAACTGGTGGATCAGGCGAACCTGATAGAAAATCCTCCCGGCCACGGCCGTCAGGTGCCCTTCTAAGGACAGCCGTGAGTCCAGGAGGACACCCAAGTTCCGAACCCTCTCTGTGGGGGCCAGTGATTCGCCCCCAATAGTCAGTGATGGCGCCAACTGACTATATCGGGACGTCGGAAACCACAGCCACTCGGTCTTGGATGGGTTGAGCCTGAGCCTGTTCCTCCCCATCCAGATCCGCACGGCCTCCAGGCACCGGGACATCACTTCAAGGGCATCGTTGGGGTGGTCTGGGCTGGAGATGTACAGCTGGGTGTCATCAGCGTACTGGTGGTACTTCACCCTGAAACCACGGATGATCTCACCCAGCGGCTTCACATAAATGTTGAACAGGAGGGGCGAGAGGACCGATCCTTGTGGCACCCCACATATAAGGGGCCTTGGGGTCGACCTCTGCCCCCCTGCCAACACAGACTGCGACCGGTCGGAGAGATAGGAGGAGAACCACCGCAACACCGTGCCTCCCACCCCCATCTCTACCAGCCGGTGCAGCATGATACCATGGTTGATGGTATCAAAAGCCGTTGAGAGGTCTAACAGTTAAAGAACAATGCTTGAAAATTATTGAAATCAGCAATAACATACATCTCTCTTGCTAGGGAGAATAGCCTGAATATAATCTCATTTATTTTATTTTGTTGCTTTTATTTTCTGACAGTTCAGACACTTGTTCGTGAGTCACAAGTCATTAGAGAAGCTCAAGAGAAACAAATTCTGGAGTTAAAAAAGTTATGTGAGCACAGTACAGATTCCTTGAACAATGAATGGGAGAAAAAGGTAATTTTTTAAAATTAGTGTAATGAAAATGAAAAAAAAGAGAGCAAAAGCTCTTGCCTAATTGGGAACATGAAATTTTAAATAAGTTGTTAATGAAAACTTTAAAATTAATTTTGTATAAAATTTCCATAAAATGTTTCTTACATGAATTTTATAATTCTCATTAAGTGAAATCTTAAGTATGAAGAATGGTTTTGTATACTAAACACATAAAAGTATGCTAGCATGAGCAATTCTGAAAATGTTGTGATGAAACCAGAGGGAAGATTAATAGAAGTATGATTCAATATTGGAGTGATTATTTGTAGCTATGAGGATTACCTATGAAAACTCAACAAATCCAAATTCCTAAAGCTTTAAAAATTCTTCAAAGTAATGAAAATTGTCACAGCATATCTCAGGAATATTGTATTGGAAAATGCTGTTATTAATTGATTATGTGCTGCTTTTGACTCCTAGTGATCAAATAGATAGATTTTTTATTCCCAACCTGTTCTTTCAAGTCTCCTAATGGTATACTGATTGTCATGTAACTGAATCCATCCACCTTGCTGCTGCTTGTCCACTTTTCTTATCTTTTACTTTTCCCAGCATTAAAGCCTTTTTTAGAAAGTTGGGTCTTTACATAATGTGTCCAAAATAGGATAATTTGAGCTTGGTCACTTGTGCCTTGAGTGAGGACTCTGGGTTGATTTGTTTAATTATCTATAGCAAGAGTGTCAAACCTGATTTCATTGAGGGCCACATCAGGGTTGTGTTTGATCTTGTGGGGCTAGGGTGGGCGTTGCCAGGGTAGGCATTGCCAGCTTGACGTCACTCGTGTTGAGGTGCCTGTGGTGGCCCAAGCACTCTGCCAGTGAAAAAAATCCATTTTCGGCTGTGGCGGCCTCCTGCAACCCTCTGCCAGCAAAAACAGAGTTTGGAAGGGCTGCTCCATTTTCTCTGGCAGTGGCACTGCGGGCCGGTCCTTTGCTGTTTCCAGAGTGGCTCCACCAGGCAGTGATAAGCACCCCATGGGCCTTGAGTTTGACACCCCTGATCTATAGGATTGTTTTCCTGACTTTCCACACTATTCTGAGGAATCTTCTCCCAACACCAAAGTTCAAATTCAAATTCTTCCTATCCTGCTTCTTTAAAGTCCAACTTTCACTTCCATAGAGTGTCATGGGGAATATCATGGCTTGCACTATTCTGAATTTTATTGGAATAGACCAGGGGTAAAATCCACTTACCTTTGCTACCTGGTTTGCAAATATGAGTGCGCGCCCCTCCTCCACGCATGCATAGAGAGTCAAAAACGGGATGTGATGACGTCCAGGTGGGTGGGCGGAGCCTCCTTCCACCGGCACTACCGGTTCGCCCGAGCCAGTTAGGACCGGCTGCATTTCACCACTGAAATCACAACATACGACTGTTTTCCATGGCCCTTAGTGTTTGTCTGCAGCACATTTCCGGATTGCTTGTTTGTTTACTGTTGATCCTAGAAGGCAGAAGCTATCCACCACTTTTCATACCTTCATTTCAGTTCTAAGGTTGGTTGATCTACCTGTTCTCATTAGATTGATCTTTTTAATTTTAATCCCATTTTTTCATGGTGTTTTTTTGACTTTTAGTACTGGGACTTGCAGATCCTTTTCATTTTCGGCTATCATGATAGTGTCGCCAGCATAGCACAGGTTATTGAGGTTCCTTCCTCGAATTTTAAAACCACATTCATTTTTCATCCAGCTTTCCTTAATACTTATTCAGTGTAAAGTTTGAACAAATAAGGGAAGAATATGTAGCCTTATCATACTCCTTTGTTGACTGTGAGCCATAGTCTGTCTGTACTGTGATTTCCTGGCCTGTAAATAAATTGCTCATGAGGACAGTGAGGATGCTGTTATAAAATAGTACTTTCAACGGGCCTGAAAGTGGGATGTGTGATAAAAAAAATAGCACTTCCCTTCAGCCCTACTTTAGTTATTGGGTATGTAGAATTTCTTGCTGCTACCATCCATCTTCCAGGAGCAAGGTAATGTCTTTCCTTGGCTCCTAATCTTTCACAGCAGTTTGATAGACAGATTAGCTTCTCATAGCCTTATTATTCCCATAAAGTAGGAATAGTAATAAAATGATAAAGATCATGACAGTAATAGAAAATAAACTCTGTAGCCTCAGTTCTTTGCCCTTGTAAAAGTTGAAAGAAAAACATCAATTGTATGATTTAAAAATTAATTTATTAAATATATGAAAAAGAAAAGGAGCAGGAAATCTTTCTTTTAGCTTCATGTTATAAAATGCCCAGAGAATTATGGATGAAATAAGACATTTTGTGCTGATAGTCACATCCCTTCAAACATAAATTTTCCATAAGATACTGTCAGGGGAATAGGGTGGAAATCCAAATGGGCAGGATCTGAGACTAAAATAGTTTAGAAGGAACAAAACATATATGAATGGAGTTTGCATGTAACCAGTGCATTTCTGATATAAAAATTGGCCACAGATTCCTTGAAACAATTATTAGATAGATCCAGGTTCTCAGGGTCCATAGGGGAGATGAGTGTATCTGAAACCAAAAGGCATTCCTTCCTTGTAACTTTTACTTTACCTCAGAGAAAAGGGATTTCCCGCAGCTCACTTCTCCAGCTCACTGATCCTGACTAATCCTTGACTTTCATAGATTATAAACCTCAATCAACGTTTTAGGAACACTTCCTCTTAGCTCCTGTTTTCTCCTTAGAGATTTATGGATTACGGTTAGACTCCTGATCTCATTTTCAGCCCATATAGACAATCAGCTCTGGCTTTACTATAGGACCCAGCCAGTTTGTCTGTTCACTTGGAATCTCTGCTTCCTCCCTGCTTGAGCAAGTCTTGTTTTCTGCTCCCGAAGGATTTTCAATCATGTCACTCCCAGAGAAGATTAGCTTTCTACTTACCATGGTTTTCTTCTGCTCAAATATTGCTTACCTCTTTCTTCTTCCTGGATACTGGCTCACTGAAACCAAGTGGCTGCTTCCAGTCTCCATCTTGCCTGATCTTTAAGCAATGTCTCTCTCTCTTTTTTTCTCTTCTCTTCCAGGCATTTTGTCCATTTTCCCCTCCCTTCCAGGTAAACCGTTCCCAGCTGCTGCCTTTTCATTTATAATAGAATAGAATAACAGAGTTGGAAGGGACCTTGGAGGTCTTCTAGTCCAACTCTCTGCTTAGGCAGGAAACCCTATACCATTTCAGATAAATTGTTATCCAATTTCTTCTAAAAACATCCAGTGTTGGAGCATTTACAACTTCTGAAGGCAAGTTGTTCCACTGATTAATTGTTCTAACTGTCAGGAATTTTTTCCTTAATTCTAGGTTGCTTCTTTCCTTGATTAGTTTCCACCCATTGCTTCTTGTCCTGCTCTCAGGTGCTTTGCAGAACAGCTTCTCCTCAAGAAAATATTTTTTTAAGAAAAGAAAGAGGAAGGGAAAATGTCCTTTTCCTCAGGGAAAAGTTGTTATCCCCACCTCTTGGACTGAAATTCAGCATATCAAAAATACCAAAGGTTTTTCTATAGCCAAAATGAAAACGTTGTGGGTCATTTTAAGTGTACATATACATTTAAAGTTGTTATGGATTTTTCTGTCTGTTTGTTGAGGCATTTGGGGTATGTGCATTGGCAGTCTCTTCGCAATCTTGCCTGTCAGTCGACATGTAGCTACATTGTTGGGGGTCTGCCATGTGCTGCTTGAGTGATGGGAGGTTACCCATTCACTGCATATAGCTACTCTGTGCTTCTGATAAAATGAGCTGCAGCTCACAAAAGCTGATACCTTTTAATCACATTTGTTAATTGGAAAAGATGCTACTAAATTCCTCCTGACATTTTGTTGCTATAGACTAACTTCTTCTCTTGCAAGAAATACATAGATTGCTTCTGTTATTGATTCCCATCAGGAAGAAACCACAGTAGATTTTCAGCAAGATTCTGGTGTTAAATAGCTAAGCTGTTTCAATAGTCTAGGTGGGTCGTGGGATTAATTAATTCTATTAAACCCAAAATAAAGGTTAGCAATATGGGTAATCTTAGATAAGGCATTAGCCTGACTTTTTAATTTACCTTTGTGGCAAATATTGTCTAACTTTTTGTTCACAAATGAACTGATTGCCTGGATTTGTTTAAGGTGTTCAAATATGGAAGAAGACATTCTTAATACTGATTAAATAAAGTTAACCTCCTTCATTTAAGCCTTACATTTATTTGTTTGTTTGTTTGTTTGTTTGTTTGTTTATTTATTGTTTTATGACCCTGTAATCCCTGAATTCGGGGGACAGTTGGGGCGGCTGAATGGAGCTGAGTGTTTACTGGCCTGGTGCCGTTTCAGGCACCTACATAGAGTTTGCAGTAGATATGTTTTCTTTGTTCCCTGAGAGAAAAATATCATACACTATCTAAGATTGAACTCTCAACCTTCCAAATGGGAGGCGAGTGTCTTCATCCTAGGCCACCACACCGCAATTATTATTATGAGGCAGTTATTAATTTAGATAAATGTCTATTGAGTGATACAATTAGCTTAAAATTTAGGAAATATCATAGATAGAATATGTTTACAGAAATATATTTTTAAAATTTGAATGATATATGCCTTCCTCAGTTCCTGATTGAGAAGTTGTGATATAAATCAAAGAAAGCGCAAAAGCTTTAATAGTATTGAATTGTCCCTTAATTTTTCTGTGTTAGTGAACTGTATTTGTCTTTGTAGCTCCATAATGCAGTAGCTGAGATGGAAAAAGACAAGTTTAATCTTCAGAAAAAACATACAGAAAATATCCAAGAATTGCTGGAGGATACAAATGCACGTTTAAGTAAAATGGAAGCAGAATATTTGGCAGAGACCAAAACCACTGTAAGTGTTATGTTAATACCACAAATACTATTTTTTTCCATACTCCACCTGGCAGCCTTCTTGAAAGGGGACTGCCAGCGTTCCAAAATAATTCTTCATCCATATACAAGGTCTCTTCATCAGTTCCTTTTTCAAATGACATTGAAGAGAGTGTACTAACTTGAATGCAGAAGTCTATCTCTGTTCTTCACCCAGGCAGCTGAGTTTGAGGTGTTACGTATCGTTGTTCTCCTTTTGATGCAGCATATGGTAAAGTGTATATGTGAATTTCATAAAGAAAATGTTTGTGTGTTTCAAATCGAGTCTGTTTAAACATTTTTTATCAGTGTTACATATTTATAGAAAAACAGTTTGATGTTGCCTTTAAAGCTTATTCAAACATTTCTTGTTAATGAAGATTGTGTTGGAAAAAAATTAGTACTCAAAGCTTCTTATATGTAATAATATATATGGCAAGAAATGGATACAGTCTGTCAGCAGGATTGAATTTAAGAACCATCAAAAGCAGACAGATCTTGCACAGCAGCTCCTGATTTTAATAATTAAACAAGGTAGAGTTCAAGGCATGGCTTAAGATGAAAGACTATACTGTCACTGAAAATTAGTTTCTCTTTTCTGACTATTTCAGACTCCCCTCCCCCCCCTATCTGTTTTTCATGAAATGTCGTTTGTTGAGCACTAACAACTTCTGCTGAGTGATGAGACTTATAAATTACATATTTGGAACAAGGATTTTTCCATTATATACTATTTGGGGTTGATATTAAAAATATTTATACCTTGAAATAATTAAGGCTATGTAGTAATGTATTGCTGGTTACTGATTTTGTAAATAACTTTAAAAAATAGTCATGTTTGGCATTTTTGGTTTTTTTTTTTTAAATTTACTACTTCCTAATTTGGTAATGAGCATTATTTGGCAAGTAAATCTAAATAATCTAATAGTTTGTTTTAAGTGTCAGTCTACATTTTGTCATCCAGTCATAATAAAAAGAAACAAATATTTTCTAAGTTTATAATACAATATCCCAGAAAAAAGGGAGGAAAAATTAACAATAAGTATAATGGAGGGAAAGGGGAAGTGTTATATAAAATAGACTTCTGGACAGATTAGATGTTATTCTCTGGTTTTCTGCTCACGCCTTCCTCTCTTCATGCTTCTTCTGAATAGAAGATAAAATCTAATATAGCTAACTTTCTTATGATAGGAAACAAGTTTCTGCAACAGGGAGAAATGTATTTTGCCTGATTGTATGTTGGCTTCTATCAAAGAGAGTGAATTGGGTGCAAACTTATAAATAGCAAATAAATCTCCACACAATTTGTATTTTAAAACTTTAAAATACAGGTAGTCCTCGAGTTACAATCACAATTGAGCCTAAAATTTATGTTGCTAAGTGAAACAATTGTTAAATGAATTTGCCCTATTTTACAATTTTTCTTGCCACGGTTGTTAAGTAAATCATTGCATTTGTTAAGTTAGTAACACGATTGTTAAGTGAATCAGGCTTCCCCATTGACTTTGCTTGTCAGAAGGCCACAAAAGTTGATTACTTTTTGTTGCCAGGACACTGCAACTGTCATAAGTATGAACCACTTGCCAAGCAATTGAATTTTGTGACCATGGGGATGCTGTAATGGTCATAAGTGTGAAAAACAGTCATAAATCCCTTCTTTCAATGCTGTTGTAACTTTGAACGGTCATTAAATGAACTATTGTAAGTTGAGGTCTACCTGTATAGGTTATTAAAACCTTTAATATGGACAGTTTTATATTCAGCAGTTTAAATTATTTCTTACTCAGTTTTGGGGAACTGAGGGAATTCAAAATTTTAGATGGTTATTGACCTAAAATTATTTATTTTATACTAGAACTTGGAATATAATGGCATAGCAGGTAACAATCTTCAAATACTGCATTGTTTTATCCTTCAAAATACTGATGAAAAGCAGTCTAATCATGTTATAGCATCATGATAGGCAGATAGTTCTTAATAATTAACTTAGAAAAATGCAATACTGATATGATATTATATATTAATATAATATTACAGTAATATTCAATAAAAGAAAATACATGTAGCTCATGGTTGAATTTTGGTAATCTCTGATCTTGGGTGTTTTCTTGCAGATTGTTCATTACATGCCTAGGTAACTGTTCAGTGCTACTGAAGAGCACTGAAGCACAGCACAGAAAATGTTAGCTAATCATAGTAATAATAAAATGTCTGCAAGCAACACCCAAGCTTAATAGAGTGCCAAGGATTCTAAAGTGATATTATTTAAGTCAAATCTGCTTAAAAAATAAATTTAGTAATGGTTCTGTTTGAATAGGTGATGTGCTGATAATAGTTGATCCATCTTAACTATTACATACTGTTTAATTTTAAACCACACATTTTAATTTTTAAGCTGCGATCATATGGGTACACTTAAATAAGATTAAATTTATAAAACCTACAGAGCTTTTGTTTAACAGTTTTCTTCAAAACAGAATTATTTTTTTAATTAGAATTCAAAGTATAGCATAAATTTTTTCTATTGTTTACTGTGAGAATCTGAAAAGGAAGCCATAGAAAAAATGAGAGATATATAAACTTCTGATTTATTTTTCTTTGTGGTCTCTGCATGTTTCATAAAGGTTATCTATGCTTGGGAAGAGTTCCCATTTAGAATATTCTACAATTAACCTACCTTCATAATTCATTTCATCTTCAGTTTTTTTAAAGGTATGATAATGTACAAATCTCTTTGGAATGTACCCTTTGATGTCAGTGAATCTTTCCTTTATGTATTTCACTTAGATAGTCTGAGTTGTTCATTCTCATTTGACAGTTTTAGTATTATTCAGGCATGCTGAGAGATCCCCACCCCCATCCTCAAAGTATCTTCCAAAGTATTTGCAGTGTGATGCTAAATTTCCAGTTATGTTTTATCATTCTTTGTGACTTCCTTGTTTGAAGAAAAGATTTATGTACACTTACTTTGGCTAGCATCCAGAAGAGAAGACTCTGAAGAGAAATACAGTAAAATAGTTAAGGGATGAATAGACTGGGTTAAAAAAAAGAACAAAAGTCAGTAGAATCTCTATATCATTTCTCACAATTTGTTGCATGAGTATTTTCAGATGAGATTAAAAAGATGATCATCAATGAATAAAAATAAATTTGAATGCCCCATTTGTCACCATATTTGCTTAACGCAGCGTATTTATTTTAAATATATTGACTGTAGCCTACCTATATAATTTATGTCAAATAACTTTGCTTTAAAATATATTTTACTTTAATAATTGCAGTTTTTCTGGTTATGACAATGAGCAAGTAGTAATGTTATCTTCACCTAAACCTTCTGGCTCCTAATATTTCAGTAGGAATTGCTCATGCATTTTCAAGTGAAGTATGACAACTATAAGTAGCTTATGTTAGTAGCTTACTGTTAAAATGAAGTAGTTCCTCAAGAAACCAAATTCAGTTTGCAATCCATTATTAAGTTCTTTCCTGTTTCAGAATATATTTTATTATATTAAATATTAAAATATTTAATATTTTAAAATCCTGGCATAGGTTGAATCCTTCTTGGTATTAACTTGTGATTACAGATGTATTCATTACTAGTAATTTTCCTAATGTTACAATTTTTGAAAAGAAATCTTCTAATGGAGATAAAAGTGAATAGTTTTCAGAAAGGAACAAGGTAAAATTTGTAAGACTGTATTACTGTGCCAACATAAGACAGTTTGTGGCATATGGTTTTCAATGACCTAGCAGGCTGTAGTTGTACTGGTGCAAGTCAGCAAATGGAGTTAGAAAGGGGGAGAAGAAATTCAGCTATGGTCTTGGAGGTCAGCTATGACATTATGAATGATGATGAACTGTCCTGACTGCTAACTAAGGTTCTTATGGGAAGATGTAGTGACAGCATGCGGTCCAGCCTGGAATATAGGTGTTGCGGACTAAAGCCTTGGGAGGCACTTGCCTCCCGAGTTGCTATGGGACATGTTTCCAATTTGATCCAAAGTTGGAGAGCAGGAGAAGGAGAGGAAACAAAAAGACTGCAAATGAAATGGTTGGGGAGTGAAGTTACATGAGTGTGCACATCAGGTATTGGTTCCTGGTTGGGAAAGGAAAAAAAAGTTCCAGGGGTGACTTCTCTGGAAGAAGGGAAGTGAAGACTCAAAGGGACAAAAGGTTCACCTGAGATCCAAGATGGGAAACAGTGGTTTGTCATTCATTGGTCTCTGGGAAAGGATTGGACAGAAGACTCTGAGAGATGTTCTTTGCCTAAATAGGAGAAGAAGAATTTTTTACACATTACAGTAAATCCAGCCCATTCTTTCTTTTCACTTTTACTCTTAATAAGCCCCAAAATGGGGGAGAGAGACTAATTGAAAGGGGAAGGAAACAGAAGAGCTAGAGGGGGATAATCTCTCTGAAGAAGACTTAGGAGGCAACTTGACACCAGGTGAACACCAGAATTGTGCTGTACATTCCTGTTGTAAATACTGGTTGCAAATCACTTCACTGTATGTAGTAAAAAAGCATAAAAGTCTCTACTGTCTTGTTTTTCTGTGCCAATTGCCGCACTTGCAAAATACACCTCCAGTTCAAAAACTACCCTGTCACACTATGACACTGTTAAACGCTTACTAAACTCTTAAGTATATAAATATTGTCAAGAGAAGAACTGTAAATGTGGATTAGCCATTTAGTTGGAGCTTAGTTGTATCTGTTTTTACTCAAGAAAGGTAAAAAAAAATTCATATCTATAGAACAGTTGCTTATCTGACAGTAAAAATTAGATATTGCAGAGCCTACTAATATTGTGTCAAATATTTCAGTAACATTCTCCTCTGGAATTTATTTAATATGCATTCCATGATTATAATTCTATTTTATTACTTATTTTTCTTCAACTATTGTAAAAAGAATTGCTACTTTAGTGTGGTTAAAATAACTTTACTAGGAAGCAAAATAGTATTATCTTGCAATTCCTATTACATTCTTTGCTCTTATTCTTTCCTTTGTATCAAGGAGTACTCATAAATTAAACATGATTATCTTTTCTTCTTTCACTTCCAGATATAGATATTTTATCATATTTGAAAGCTATATGTAATTTTCCTCCATATAATCCCTATGTGTTCTGTATAATGAGGAATTAAATTTTACAAAGGCTTGTAATTTTTTAGACGAACCCTAAAACAATTTGTATGGCTACATTCCAAATTGTAGTTGTTCTTGTTTTTTGCTTGGATGTATATTTTCTTTTCACAAATTGGCATCTAATTATGTTTCTTATTAAGATTCTATATAGCCTTTCTTTTAAGAGAATTTTTAAAAGTTATTTTTACTTGCATTTACATAATTCTTCTTTAGCTTTTATTGTTTTTCCCATCTAATTGCCTTTTCATTCTTTTGGCGGTCCCATTCTAAATACATGCAGAAATATTAATAAAAGAATAATACTAAGTATCTCAAAAACCATCATACATTTCTTGACTGCATATGTGCTTATACAGACTTTTGATCGTCCTGCCTATTAAGAAAGATGAGAGTTAATGAAATAACTTGAGCCAATCTCACTAGTGCTTCATCTTCACCACTGGGATCTTTTTATTTATTCAATTTATATGCTGCCCATCTTGCCTGGATGTGACTAGCGGGTTATGGTCATTTAAAAAGCAATAAATGCATTAAAACCATAAATAGTAACATTGAAATAATTTAAATGTAATTTTGAAAATATGAAGAGTACTCTTCCATTCTTGTGCTTGTGGATTGGGCGTAACCTCTGTTGGCATAAGGTTAGAGACTGACACTCTCTTTCTTACAGGCACATAAAGTAACAGAGTGATTTTAATCTCAGATTGCCAGAAGGAGGAAAAAAGATTTTTTTTCTGACTGAAGGAATCTCATTTTTCCTACCTTTTTGTTAGAGGGTGCTACCAGTGTTTAGATTCTTCCCCTCAAAATCAGGACAGCTTCTCCCTCACATTTTCCCCATCCCCCTTTTTTTGGAATGATGGCAGGAAGCATAGATGGAGGAAGACTGGGGCGGGGGGGAGGGGCGATGACTAGATAGGCATTGGGGCAGGTAGTAGTGAGGAAGGTAGTGAGTCCTGGCAAGCTGGGATATTGGACCGCACACATTTACCACATTTCTTACATTCCTGAGTGAGTGATTACTCCCAGTATCAACCCTTCTCCAGTTCATCATTTTGAATATTTCCTTGGAATAAAGTAACTTAGAGTTGAAGAGAAATTAAAAGAAAAAAAAAACCACCTGTTATTGATTTCTTTTTTTTTTTTTTTTATTGAAAAAGTTTTACAACAAAAAAATTTTTCCCCCTTTTTTCACCCCTGCCCCCACCCCCCCCCATCCCCTCCAACCTCCCCCCAACCCCAACCCCTCCCTCCCCATCCCACCCCTGACTTCCGCTGCATATTTCTTAAAAAGAAAAACAACAACGAAAATTTTTAACAGCCAGAAAAACAAATACTATTATATACTCAATTCTATTCTGATCTAAGTTGAGAGGAAGAGAAAAGAGAGAAAGAAAAGAATTAAAAAAAAAAAAAAGATGAAAGAAAAAAATAAAATAAAATGAAATAATACAAAGAGAAACCTATAAACATGAATATCTGTCTAAAATTAACAATATTATAATAAAAGAAGGCACCAAAAAAGAATAGCCATTATAATATTTAAGCCAATTTAGAAACAAAAAGAAGAAAAAAATAAAATAAAATAAGAAAAACATTACTAACATTACTAATCCTATACCATACTCGATCACTCCAAAATTCTATACCTTACTTATTCATATTAGATAATGCCAGCTAGTTTAATCCGAACTACTCCCCCTAATTCAAAAACACTAAGATCCCCCCTTCAGGGAAAAAACATGCAATATAATATAATCATACATATATTATTATAATTTTCCATAACTCGAATTACAGTCTTCTCTTCTTCCTGATTGAAGTTAATTCTTCTTTCTTCACCTATATCCAATTGCGATACTCTTCATCTTCTGTCTGCCCCCATCAGTAAAACAAAACATTCCATATAAACCCCCCGTGTGACTTTATATGAATAACATCCAACCAAGAAGATGTTCACTCCTGTAGGTAGAATCATTCAGGCTAACGTATTCTATTTCAGCAAAAAAGAAAAACCCCAATGCAGCTCCACCAAGCCTTAACAAAAGAATAAGAAAAAAAGGGAAATAGAAATCCTTGAGACTGCGTCCAAATGTTCTTGTAAAAACTGTTTCAAATCCTGCCACCCTTTGTTATCCACTCTTGGTTGTAAGACGTTTTCATTTCCATTCTTTCCTCTTAGATAATAATTTCCAAAAAAAACCATGATAGGGTAATCACAAGACACCTGTTATTGATTTCTGTCTATCACTACCACTTTGGCATTTTGCAGCTGAAGAAATTAAGACTCCACAACCCGTCACCAAGTTCACAAAATTGTTGACCCCCCGATAAATAACAAGTAACATTCAAATGTATCAGTACGTTGTTAGAAAAAGCACAACCTGCATAGGCTTTAAGTTATATCATCAGCCAACTTCTTCACCTTAAGGTTATTTGAGCTAGATTTGCTCTTAGTAATTTTTTCTATTGCTAATGCTCTTTTTTTTCTTCCATAGATGCTCATCATACATATTTTCTTAAATTAACATATCTGCCTGGAGTTTTTCTTAAATTAATAGGGGAGATGGGCAGGATAATAATGTAATATACAAACCAATAAATGAAATACCAATATAACCCTTGTTAAACAAAATAAATAAATAAATAAAGGAAGTATCAATAGTATCTTCTTGACCTTCATCATATGTGCTATGGCATTCTAATATGTTTTCTCTATGCAGTGTATTTCTTTAATAACTTGGGAGAGAAATCCAGCATCTGGGTTTTTGTGGAAGATCAAATTAAAGCTCTTGTTTGCCTGCCCTGGCAAACTACTGTAACAAGGGAAAAGGAATCCCCAAACTCTAAACATATGTATTTGTCCCAAAATATGTAGGTTGTTTGCTGCCAATAAGTATGGCTTTAATTAAAACCCACATCTTCGGTAACTTATTTTATTAAAAATCGGTTGAATATTTGGCATGTTTGTCAACAGCCAAATATATGGTTTCACCATTTCTCATCTGTTCAATCCTTGTTAGCTACAGTTACTGCAGAACTATATATTTAATCTGATCATTGTCATTCAGTTCACTCTGACCTTTTATGATCTGATGGATAACATCTAATCAGAATTGTCTATCAGTAGATGCCTCTTTGAGTTTTTGTAAGGTCATGCTTATATCAGTAGTGATGATGAACAGCCATCGTGTGCTGTCTGTTGCTTCTTTTCCAATTGCCTTATCTTTGATTTTTGAAGGATCAAGGTTTTTTTCGCTGACTGTTTTTTTACATTATGTTTCCAAAATATTTATGCTTTAGATTTGTCATTAATACTTCCAATCTGGTTTTACTCCATCTGATATTAAATGATTTATTTTTCTTGGGGTCCAAGGTATTCACAACAACTTTCTCAAGCACCACAATTCAAAGACATCACTTTTCTTTGTTCAGCTTTTCTGGTAGTCCCGTTTTCACAGCTGTAAGTTATAATTGGGAAATCTATAACCTTGACAATATGTAATTTTGTTATGATGTGTCTTCACTTAATATCTTGTTTAGATGTGCCATAGTCTTTCTCCTAAGCATAAGGTATTTACTTAATTCATGGCTTTAGTCATCTTTGTGAGTTTTGAGCTGGTTTGCATTGGATTGACATTGTCTATTGATATTTTTTTGTTGCCAGTTTTCTAAATTTCTATCTCTTAGTTTTTTAAAAAAATATTAAGCAGAAGATTGGGTTTTCACTCTCTTTTTTCATTGTCATTGTCAAATCTTCCTGACTACAGCTATCAAAGTGATATAATCAGCATATCTGATTACTATTTCATTATCATTATTAATATCATTATAATGGTAATGAAATTATCATTATAAATAATATCATTATAAAAGATATTTTCTCTTAGTAATTTTAATTTTGATTTTTATTTATTTTCTATAGTCCAGTGTTTTTCATGGTACAATCTGTAAATAAGTTAAATAAAACGAGTGATACAAATTCCTCTTCCAGTTTTGAACCATATAATTTTTATATTGTCTATAGACAGATGAGGTTTCCTGGTATATCTGTATACCTATCCCAATTGGTTGAGGGCTATACCTTTAAAGGCATTTACATAATTAGTAAGGTAAAAAACAGACATCTGACTTTTAGTTCTACCCTTTCCCCCTTTCCAGTAAGCATGACCATACTGGAAGCTCAAGTGTTCCATTTTCATCATTCACTGGAATTCTTGAATCCTCCCATCAAAAGTCAAAGTGGTATCTTCCCGGGTGGATGTGAATGCTTTATTGGCCAAGTACCTTCTGTCTGCACAGCTTAGGGTTTTTTTGCTTCTTACCTCAAGCCATTAAACTTCAAGCAATAACTTGGGGGACAATCAGCTAGAGCAGCCCCTGGTCCATGGACCAGCACCGGTCTGCGGTATACCAGCAGCATACCAGCAACTAGTCCATGAAAACAAGCAAAGTCTCATCCAAGGGATGCAGGCAGCATGCAAAATCATGCCCCGCCGGTCCGCAGAAAAACCTTTCTCTACAGAACCAATTCCTGCTGCCCAAAAGGTTGGGGGCTGCTGAGCTAGAGAACATGCCTTCTAAAGGTAGATTTAGGAATGGTTGCTTATAATCTTGGCTATTCTGTCATTAATGCCGTGCTGGAACTAGCAAGCAGAAATGTAATGTGCTTTGGTTCTAAAGTCAAATATATTTCAAAACGCGTGCGGGGCAGTATGCTGTGCTTGCTAGGACATTCTTAAAGAAATTACATCTTTTCGTAATTTTGCATGATAGCCATGTGATCCCTCCCGAAGGTGTATTTGAATTCAAATGGCACTAATATCACAACCAGACCCACAGTAAAGCATCTTATACACACTTTAATTTAGTTTATCAGCATTATTTTTATAGCCTTTTCATTTTCATGATTTTATATTTTTATTATTGCTTTTATGTATTTGTTATTTGTACTGATTCTTGTACATTACCCAGAGTTGCTTCTGTTAGGTGGTTCGTCATATAAGTATGATAAATAAATAAATCTTGAACTGATGTTGTACAGCTGCTGTGATAGTCCAGGAAGAACCAGCTTCTTTAAAGTGCTACTGACAGGCACCAAATGGATACTCATTCCAAAATAGTTTGTACATTCATATCCAAAGCTCAGCAGGCCCTATTAGCCAACCATCCCTACTGGGTATGGTAGATGTAGTACAAGACTGATTTTCTTTATATCTTATTTTCTACATTATTTTACTTTGAAAAAAATACAGAGCATTAAGGAGAAAAACTGTGTTTAAATGGAAGAATATTCATTATTTTGAAGTCTGTCATCCCTTTTGAAATGTATAAGGCTAACGCAATAATTGCCAAATGGCTTTATTTTAAGTATGTATTAAAAGTTATTTGGAATTTATACAGACTTGGAATATGATTCATCCTTAATGAAGTGCAGCATCTGGAATATGAGGTGCCTTCTTGATTTTGCGTATGTTTGAACATAGATGTTACTTGGCTTGATAATGAAATAGGAACTGTATACTTGCTCATCATGTTTCTTAAATAATAAAAACTGCTTTTATGTTTTGAGAGCCTTCAGTATTTTCTGAGTTATCTGAGTCATCTATTGATAATGTATTGAATAGAATCTGACAGGTGCATAAACGTACGTCTTAATATACCTTTTCACGTTATTTAGAACCAGATGGTCAAAGAGCTGGAGGCACGAGTCCATCAGTTGACAGTGGAAGCTGAAACAAGTCATTTGCAGCATCAGAAATTATCTCAAGAGAAAAATAATCTGGAACAGTCTTACCAGTCTGCGTCTTTAGAACTTGAAGAAATTAAGGCAAGGTAGTTAATGAACTTTTTCTTTAAATTATGCTAGTATAATCTTTATTGCAATTTGTTAAGTATTGGTATTGAGTAAATGTGGAATTATAGTAGAATTAACAATTCTATACCATGTGAAAAGTGATAACATCTGCATTTTTTTTACTTTTGTGAAGGTCGGGCTTTCTTTACTTCACTCTACAGTTCATTACTGTGAAATAATCAACTCATTTGTTGTTTACACTTTAATAAGATGAATCAGTGTGAATTAAACATTCTAAGTTTGGACAAAAATCAGGTCTTCTGATTCCAATATTTTTTAAATATTGAAATTAGAGGTGATGATGGAAAAGCTACTACTTGTAGAAGGTTTCCTGTGATGTTCTATTGAGGAAAAAATGAAAAGGCTTGTAACATCAGAAGTAATCAATTATTGGGAAAGTTTTATTTCAGAAATAAATGAAATGAACCTGAACTAAATATGCCATGATACTCTAGTTTAAACTACCTATTTTTGATATAGACAAAATAAATCTTTCTGTAGTGGTTCTATAGTGTCATCTAGATCATGGTTTCCTAAATAAAATTTGAACTAAATGTAATGCTGTGTGAGTGTGTGTGTGTGTGTGTGTGTGTCTGTCTGTCTGTCTGTCTGTCTGTCTGTCTGTCTGTCTGTCTGTCTGTCTACCTACCTACCTATATGTTTTTCCTTTAAGCCAGGTTTTTCCTACATAATCAAGATTTTTCTGGAACCCTAATTGAATGAAATAGACATTGTACCTTTACAGGGAGGAACACGAGATGTGGGTGTGGCTTACTGAGGACGGCTAATGAGCCAGAAATAGCTATATAAGTCTCTCACTATGCAGCACAAAATTTGCTGGCTGCTAGAATGAAAAGAAGGAGAAAAAAACACAGAAAGTAGTGAATGTGATTTTCTTACTTTTCGTAGGTTTTATGTGTATTTTTCCTTTAAGCCAGGTTTTTCCTATGTAACCAATATTTTTCTGGAACCCTAATTGGGTTCACTACTTTCTGGGTTTTTTTCTCCTTCTTTTCATTCTGGCAGCCAGCAAATTTTGTGCTGCATAGTGAGAGACTTATATAGCTATTTCTGGCTCATTAGCCGTCCTCAGTAAGCCACACCCACATCTCGTGTTCCTCCCTGTAAAGGTACAATGTCTATTTTCTTATATAATTTTCTTATATATAATTTTATTTTTGTAGGTCTTTATGTGCATCATTCTTTAGGCCAGGCTTTTCCTACGTAAATCAAGATGTTTCACAGCCATAGTTCAGTGAAATCTCATTCACTAGTTTCTAGGCTTTTTCAGACATCAAAGCAGCATTTTGCTGTCTGTTTGAAGACTTAGGAGAGACTAAGATAGATCTATTTCTGGCTTGTTTGCCTTCATCGGTTAGCCACACCCCCTTTCTCATGACTCCTCCCTTTAACGGTCAAAGCCAGAAATAGATCTATCTTAGTCTCTCCTAAGTCTCCAAACAGACAGCAAAATGCTGCTTTGATGTCTGAGAAAGCCTAGAAACTAGCGAATGAGATTTCACTGAACTATGGCTGTGAAACATCTTGATTTATGTAGGAAAAGCCTGGCCTAAAGAATGATGTATGTATGTATGTATGTATGTATGTATGTATGTATGTATGCATGTATGTATGCATGTATGTATGTATAAAAATATGCAAAAGTATATCTTGTATACTTTTATTATGGTATTGATTTACTTCTGTAATAGAATTTGTCAGCAATAAGTGTCTTGATTAATCTATAATTTTGATCATACAGAATGAGCCATAAGCAGTTATTGATAATGGAATATAGTAGCCTTCACAGCTACATTTTTATAAATTCAATTCAAATGTTGTTAAGATTATTATATTAAGCATGAAAACATAAGGATAAACGTTAGTTTGATCAAAATGGTCTTCTTTGGTCTGCTGTGTCTTCTGTGACATGCCTGTACTTTGTAATCAAATGTTTTTAGGCATAATTCACTTCAGAAAGAAAGAGGCCGCATGATGGAAGAACATAAACAGAACATTAAACAGTTACAAAGCAAGTATGAAGCGGATCTAAATTTGATGAAGAAGGAACATGCTCTTTCTGCAATGAAGGTAGATGTGGATGGATCGTTTTACTTAATACTGAATGGATCAATCAAAAAATTCTTAGTTAATTTTTGAAATTTAAATTCTGCATATCTTTCATAAATATAACTACCTTTATTCGTCTGAAAGCTACTAAGAGGTCAAGAAGAGCAAGGATGGTTGAACTCAGGGGTGGGTTCTACTTAACTTTATTACTGGTTTGTAATGGGGCCACACACGCACAAATGTGCAGAAGCTTCTGCGCATGCGCAGAAGCATTCTGATGATGTCGGAGTCAGTGGGCGGACCCTCCCTCTGGTTTTATTGGTGTTTCTATAGAACTGGTCCGAACCGGGGGAGAACCCACCATTGGTTGAACTACCTCCATCCTGCTCCCACCAGAGATTATTTACAAGTAGGACCAATGCTGTATGTCCCATAACCAGGCCTGAAACCTGACTGGAAGTGGTCTGGATAATACATTTCATGCGGGACCCTCTGGAGCTGCAGTGCAGCCACTTTTTCCACTATCTTCCCTAAAAGTGGAGGTGGGAGACTGGAAAGCAGGTGAGATCCAGTGAAGGTTTCTTAGGAAAAAACAGACCAAGCCTTCCTTCAATGGTTCTGGGAACATCCTCTCCTTCAGCAATGTATTAATTATTGCCTGGGACTAACTTATTTATTTAATTAATTTATTTTTTATTTAATATAACTTATATGCTGCTCTATCTACACAGGACTCAGGGCGGCTCACAACAATTAAAACAAACCAATAAAAACATGAAATACATACATAAACCAAATATTAAAACCTGTTAAATTAATCGAAAACCCCCTCAGTCTAGGCTGGGCGCCGCGAACAGCCATGTTTTTAGTTCGCGGTGGAAGGTGCGGAGGTCAGGGGCCAGCCAGAGTCCCAGGGGGAGTTGATTCCAATGGGTTGGCGTGCCCACAGACAAAGCTCTACCTCTGGGAGCCGCCAGCCGACATTGTCTAGCTGACGGTACCCGGAGCAGACCCTCCCTGTGGGAACGCACCGGGTGATGGGAAGCTGTTGCTGGTTGCAGATGGTCCGCCAAGTATCCTGCGCCTAAGCCATGTAGAGCTTTATAGGTCATTACTAGCACCTTGAATCTCACCCAGAGGGCAACTGGCAACCAATGCAAGCTGCGCAGGAGAGGTGTTACATATTGTATTGGGATTCTCCCACCACAACCCGCGCGGCTGCATTCTGTACCAGCTGAAGCCTCTGAGTGGTCTTCAAGGGCAGCCCCTTGTAGTGAGCATGACAGTAGTTAATACAGGAGGTGACTAGCACATGAATAACTGTGTGTAGGGCATCTCGTTCCAAATAGGGGTGCAACTGCGCACCAGACGAATCTGGGCATATGCCCCCCGGTCACAGTTGTTATATGATCTTCTAGACTCAACCGCGAATCCAGGAGGACACCCAAATTGCATGCCCTGTCTACGGGGAGGTAAGACTTCACCCCCTACAGCCAACGATGGAACTTCTCCTTAGGACTGAGATGCCGGTATCCACAGCCACACAGTCTTGGCAGGATTGAGCCGAAGTCTGTTCCTCCCGTCCCTAATTTCAATTCATCCTCCAGGAAACTTTTACTAAATAGGAGAGTCTAGGATCTAATAAACAAAATAGTTGCACTAACAACCTCAAGGTTCCTGTCCATTGTCTCAGGTACAACAGAGTCAAAGTGTTCTCAGATAATTGGGTAAATCTATTTCTTGGGCATCTATAATGGACCCCACTCCATACTTGGTCTGCAACTAAGAACAAACTTGAGTGATTTTATTCATCACATGCTGGACAAATTCCTCCTCCTGGCCCTGTAAATGATCATTTGAGCCCTTCTTTCCCAGGAGGAACTGAGTGACTTTAAACAGGGCCAATGGGCCACACTGTGTTTGCAATAAGAATGGAGAAATAGTGGTGTTTCACTGTTCTTAGCTGCCATGAAATAGGCCTTCAATGCCAACCCTGAGATGGCCTCCAGCAGCTCAGACAGGGAGGTTGTTGTGTAGCAGGCAGGTGGGTAGAGTAGCAACAATCCCAATTGATCCCACGAGCTTCAAGAACAGTGTCTCATATCCAGAAACTTGGGAAGCATGACCCCTGATGGTCAAAAGAGATTCCTGTATGACAACTGCTACACCTTCTTCCCTGCCTGGGGCCAAACTCTAAATCCAGCTGGACATGTCTCTGAGAGGGGAACAACCCCCTCTTCACTGCCAGCCCTGAGATGGCCTCTGGCAGCTCAGAATGGAGGTTGCTATTCAGCAGGAGGAATACTCCTGTGGCACTTTGGCTGTAGCTCTCAGTGCTGCTGGGAACCCTCAATCTTCCAACATCCATACTCAATGTAGCCTCCACAAGTTGGTCTCTCCCATTGGTCAACTTGGGAAGGGACCGCTTTCATAACCTCACCCTGCTTGTCTCTCATACAGACAAGAGGGTAGCAAACATGCAATAGGTAAGCAATCGGGTGATTCCTATGATCTCACCCTAGAGGTTAACCTACAATCACCTTGGGTCTTGGACTCTTGTGTTCCCCCAACCCTGATCAGTTTCTCTCGATCATTCCTAGAAGAAGCCTGTGTTGCCAGTGTTCTTAGTCAAAGGTTCTGGCCTCACCATTCAAGTCATTTCTTCCTTCTGGCCTCCATATTGGTCTCAAACCCCGGCCTCCAGCATTATTGGGGGTTCTGCCACCATAAACCTGGCCCGCCTTTAACAATCAACAAACCCATCTCTGGTCTTTAGGCCTTGCAGTCCTCTCCCTAGTCTCTAGACTTTTATCTGTGCTGCTTATTTTCTCTACCAAGGTCCTTGTTGATACCTTGTTGAGCTTTGGGCCAGTTCTTGCTTCCCGTTTGCACTTGTTGCCCTTCTGGGCTGGCTCCAGATATGACTCCAGGCTGATTCCTGTGGCTGTGTCTCCTCTGGCGTTCCTCTCTCAGCACACACACATCCCGTTGTGGCCTGCAGCCCCTTCTGACAGACACTAGGTTAGTCTCTGGGCCTGCTTTCCATCTCCAATTGGTTTCTTGTCCTGGTCATGTCCCTCAATGCTGCAGATGACAGTTCTGGCTTGGCTCTGCTTCCTCTGCCCACAATCTACGGCCAGGGATTTGTGCTGGCTGGCAGGGTAGAAACAAGCTCTGTGTGGCTCCCAACTCTGGCTTGATTCTCTGTGCCAACTTCAACCTCTGCCAGTTTCCCATCTCTGCCACACCTTCACTCCTGTCACTACAGTCATTTCATCTTGGTCACTCCAACCTCTGGAGTGAGCAAGCAGCACTAGGCAGGAAGAAGGTAAGGTTGAGGCAGAAATTGAGGAATTTTGTTTGATGCCCTGAATAGTGAGGGAACACCCCCCCCCCCAATAGTCCCATCCTCTGTCTTTATAGCAGGGGACCATGTTGCAAAGATATTGAATATTTGTCTGAAGTCAACTCATAGTCTCAAAGCACTAGAGTCCTATTAGATACAGGTCCCTGGGAACCAGCAAACTTCTCTAGAACACTCTCATTTCATCTTTAATTGAGGAAAGTATGAAATGCCATTGGCACTTCTACAAGAATATTCAAAACAACATTATAATTCTTTTTTTTTTTACTGCAAGTGCTGGAGACAACACATGATCACTAGACTTACTTCCTCTCAGACTTTTATATATCCTTAAATTATGATTATAGAAAACCATTACAAAGCACCATCAATTATGCTTTTTTGTTGTTTGTTTACTTGTTATTTACATTTCTGAAATTTAATTTGTTATTGTAAAATCCCCAGTCACTTAGGTGAGATTGGTGAGATTGGTCATATAAAAATGTGATAAATAAATAATAAAACCATACTAAAATTATTCCAGGTAGAACTTTATTGTTTTACTGTACACCTTTTGCATTTTATCACCACCTTTTAATTATATCAGTGTTTTAATATATTGGTATTATATTACTCTGCTAAATTGTTACATAATAGGAACGTGGTGATTCAGTGGGTAAGATGCTGAGCTTGCCGATCAAAAGGTCGGAATTTCAGTGATTTGAATCCCTAATGCTGCATAACGCGGTGAGCTCCTGTTACTTGTCCCAGCTTCTGCCAACCTAGAAGTTTGAAAGCATGTAAAAAATGCAAGAAGAAAAATAGGGACCACCTTTGGTGGGAAGGTAACAGTGTTCCATGCGCCTTTGGCATTTAGTCATGCTGGCCACATGGCCATTGAGACGTCTTCGGACAGCACTGGCTCTTTGATTTTGAAACAGAGATTAGCACCGCCCCCTAGAGGAATGACTAGCACATATGTGCAAGGGGAACCTTTACCTTTAAACTGTTACATAGTAGTATAGCTCTGTTCATGCTTGACAGTTAAACATTTCTCAGATTTTCTGCCGCCTGACACACTTAAATATGGTCTGCCATTCTAGTCCTTATCTGCTGGTTTTACTTTTTCTCTCCTTTTCCTTGTGTTTTGTGAAAATTGTTTGGCTATTTTATCACACTCCTTTTTTCCCCTGAAATAATGTTACCGAATTGTATTTGGATCTGGTAATTGATTTTGATAAAGTGTTTGATTTGATTTGAAACTTAAAATATCCATTATATTAGAGAGCTGCCTGTGAGAAAAATATTTGTGATTGAAATTGTTCGATCATTGACTGCTTTGTATCCACAATGTATTGTCTTTCCTGTATCCTTCCTATTATGAAAACAGTGTCCTTATTTTTTTGTTCGTGTCATGAGTAGTAAACAGTTTAATATTCTCACTGAGAGTGTCCAATTCCAGTCTGTTTCAATTCATTGATGCCATATAAGATATCAGTTTATTTTATATTTCACTATGTTGAACTTCCTTGCAATCATACTTTCTACCTTCCATGCTCCCACTGCAGTGCTGTCTTTGTAGCTTTGGGTTTTCTTTCCCTGCATGGCAACATCAACTAAATGTCTGAAAAGCTTTAATCTAGCTACATCAAAAGCATCACTAGTGTACTGAAAGATCCTCAGACATTCTTCAACAGCATATTAAGTTGCATTGGACCCAAGGGGCCCATCGTCTGACACTCAGTCACTTTATCTTGTCTCTCTGTTTGGTTTTCATAGTAAAATACGGAAGTGGCTTAACATTGCCTTCTACTGTGCAGTATGGAATGATATCCTCGCCACTCTCACTAAGTTGATCAACCATTTCCACCCACCTTTCAGAGTTAAAGCAGACCAGGAATATAGTGGGCCAAGAATATATACTCCTAATAGGTCACCCAAAGAGTATCGCTAAAGCACATATCTATGAGTGTGTAGGTAGTTCTTGATTTACAATCATTTGTTTAGTGACCATATTTATACCAGCACTAAAAAAAGTGGCTTATGAGTGTTTTTTCACACAACTGTGCAGCATCCCCCTGGTCGTGTGATCAAAATTAGCAACTGCCATGTATTTATGATGTTTGCAGTCTCATGGAGTCATGTGATCACCTTTTGTAAACTTCTGACAAGCAAGGTCATTGGGGAAGTCAGATTCATTTAACAACTGTGTTACTAATTTAGCAATTGTGGTGAGTCACTTAATAACGGTGGCAACAAAGGTTGTAAAATGGGGCAAAACTCACTTAACTGTCTTGCTTAGCTTAGCACTGGCAATTTGGGCTCAGTTGTGGTCATAAATTGAGGACTACCTACATCTGGCATCCACTCCTGGTGTGCTTTAACTCATCCTTTTTGGAAGCATCTTTCTTGCCATATCTGCATCTAATAGGTTAGCATAGAAGGACTTCAGGTAGTTTTAATAGATAGCATCTCTAAATTATATATCCAGTCAGTGGCTTTATCAGATTACAAGATTTGCATTTAAAAGCTTTTATGCCTTTTATTTAAGTATTTGATATATTTGTTAACTAATCCAACAACTCCGCAGGCAGCATATAGTACAGTAACAAAGCAAAACCAACGTGCCCCCTCCCTCAGTTATATAAATGCTTAGGTATAGAAAACCATAAATTCATAGATAAGCAACCTTCGCCTTAAATAAACAAAAAAAAAAATCTTTTACAGTTAGTCCTCACGTTATGACAACAACTGGGATCAGGAACTTTGTTTACATGGTTGTAAAACACGATGTCTCATGACTGTCGCTTAGTGATGGCAATTCCAGCAGTTTCAGTACCTGTAATTCAGGGGTGTCACTCATGTCATCACGGCAGCATCACGGGATGTATCGGGACTTCCCCCCCTTCGCTAAACTGGGCGTGGCCAGCACATGACGCATCCAACCCATGGGCTGGGAGTTTGACAGTCCTGCTGTAAATTAAACAAGGGCCACATAATTTATCAAATGAGGATCTCACATAATCATGACTTAAAACTTCCTATGGGCTTCCCTATTTACTTGTAGAAGCTGACAGGGAATATTGGAAATCATGATCATGTGATTGTGGCCTGTTTTTTTTTTTTTTTAAATTTGATTTATATGCCGCCCTTCTCCAGAGACTCAGGGCGGCTTACAATGCATTAAGCAATAGTCTTCATACTTTTGTATATTTATACAAAGTCAGCTTATTGCCCCCACAATCTGGGTCCTCAATTTACCTACCTTAGAAAAGATGGAAGGCTGAATCAACCTTGAGCCTGGTGAGATTCGAACTTACAGTAATTGCAGACAGCTGGAGCTAATCACAATGCTTTAGTCTGCTGAGCCACCAGCCCCTGTTGTGACTTTGTAATCACAAGCCAGACTCGGAGCACCTGGATCGCAATCACATGATTGTGGGGACATTATGATGGCTGGAACTCTGAAGATCTGTTATAATTCCCCCGCGTTCAGGGCCATTGTAATTTTGAACTGTTGCTGACCCAGTGATCATAATCCAAGGTGTCAGCACTCCAAGCCGCATTCACTTTAGTGCTGACATAAGAAGGAGAAGAAGGGCATCTGGAAAGGGACGTTTTGACTTTTCACCTACTTATTTTCCCTGGAGATAATATCCCCTAGGAGATGGGATGGGAGGGGGGAAATTCCTTTGAGCTGGAGCAGTAGATTAGGGAAAGAGTGACTTGGAAG
This sequence comes from Masticophis lateralis, assembly GCA_030761175.1. Classification (NCBI taxonomy): domain Eukaryota; kingdom Metazoa; phylum Chordata; class Lepidosauria; order Squamata; family Colubridae; genus Masticophis; species Masticophis lateralis. Next base: position 132,178,810 of record JAUDYJ010000002.1, on the reverse strand, counting down.
ATGGCCAATGAGACCAGAGGAGTGGAGACAGGAAGGGAGGGGTTGGCGCCGGGAAGTCAGTGTTGGCTACGATGAGTCGGAGTTAGAATGTCGTGCTTAATAAATGAGAGTTTTTTTCATCAAAGACTTCATTTGAAATGCAATTTATTTGAGACGACCTCGAAACCTGACATATGGACTGTCTGTGGCAGTTTTGTGAAATAATAAGACACTGTTCCATAATACACTGGCTGGTACAGAGGAAGTGCAGTGCTGGTACCTGCTGTCCAGTCCAAATTGCATAAATGTCCTAGAAAGGAGGGATTTTCAGCATGCCTTTTGGGGATGATTGGACAAACAGAGTATTTCATTCCTTTTACCTTTTAAAGCATAACTTTGAAAAGTATAGCTATTTCTGCCCAAATGAATTGAAGATCAACATTCCCATTTTCATTAAATCTTTATAGACATCAGATGTGACAGAGGACTTAAAGCAGTGTGTGTCTGAATTAAAACAACAGTTACTAGAATTGGACCAGCAAAGACAGGAACAACTGCAGGTGAGCCCTGATCTTTTACTCAGCAGAATAATGAGCACTTTGGGGTTTTTTTGAAAGAAAGAAAGAAAGAGAGAGGGGGGGGGGGGGAGAGTCAGTTGTTGGAAGCCTTGACAATATTGTGAGGAAAAATAGTGGAATACTTTCTTATTTCAGGCTAAAGCCTTTAAAGTTTTTTTTTTAAACTTGTGGAATGATTTGAAAAGTGTGCTTATCAGTGGAATAAAAAAAGCATTCAGTGAAGTTAAAAATTATCATCCTGTCTATCTTAACATTTGTATAAATTAGTGCATTAGCATAAATTTGTTGCCTTGGTGCTACATTGTAAGCATTCTTGGCTTTTGTTCTTATTTTTTATAGCAGGGATCTTTTCAATTTTTTGCCCTACATCTTTCAGCATTCTTCAGTCTGACTGTATTGGATGGCATATAGAATTCTATTTAGGCGTTGAGACCTAGCCCAGAACTTTCCAATTACCACTTCCACTGCAGGTCAGCTGAAGCAGACCTGCACTGGATAGATATCACATTTTGCATATCTTGGATATATAGATATCACATTTTGCATATCTTGCATGTATGTATGTATGTATGTATGTATGTATGTATGTATGTATGTATGTTTGTATATATGCTAGCATGCCTGCATATAGCAGGGGAGGGGTGGAACCATTTAAAGAAAGGACCTGATTACCTCAGGAGGGGGAGACATTGGCAATAGAGGCTCAAGAAATGATGTGGTGGTAGAAACTGCCTCAGGAACGAAAGAGATGAGGAAAAATGGAAAAGAAGAACTTTCCAATAAGCTTAAGGGGAAAGGCAAAAAGCCAAGAGTGATTTTGCATGCTTTCAACAAAAGGTTATACATAGTTTTTATATGAGACTAGAACTGAGGAGATTCTCAACTCAATTCCCCATCCCTTTCTTTGGCAAATCTCTTATCCTTTTCTAACTGATTATCTGCTCTTAGTTACTGATCTTCCCACTGTACAAGTACAAGATTTATTATTTCTTGGATTATATTTTAGTTTATGATGAAAAAAATAACTGGTAATTTTATTGACTCAACTACTTTCAGGAACAAGAGCAAATGTTTTTACAAGAAAAAGCTGATTTAGAAAGAATTCATGACAAAAAGGTAATTAAGAAACATACTGTTTTTGTGTACAGATATCGTGTCAAGGCCATAAAAGTTTACTTGTATTGGGCACAGAGGGGAATATAAAATTGGTGAATGTAGAAACTGTAAAAATAAATGTCGAGCAAGAATGCACCTACTGATATTTTCAGAACATTTATATTTTGCCTGAGAAATATATTAGTACTTGGCTATGTTTCAGTAAAGTTTAGATAAAAATGAATTTTATATCATAGCTTTAAAAAAATCATGTTCAGCAATATTTATGATCTTTGATCACCAGATATTACTGACAAGGTTACTGACAATGAGCATCACTGACTGTGCTTTATCTTGGTCTCAGTCAGATCTTTGTGGCTATTCTTTTCATTTATACTAACTTCATTGTATTCCATGGTGTTTCTTTGTTCAGTAGGTGCCCGCCAAAGTGCTGTTTTTGTATTCCCCCCTGCCCTGTACGCCCTTTCCCTTGATTGCTTCATCTGACAGTCCGAATCAGGATTTCATCCTGTCCTACATCCTTTAAAGACTGCATCTATTCCAGTGGTACCAATGGCTTTTTTTCCTGAGATGAATGAGAATGTGTGATTCTCCCTATTGTGAAGCCTTTTAGATACATTAGATAGTTGCCTGCTCATCAGTAAAGACTGAATAGGGATAAAACTGAGATTCTGGTGCCTTAGCTGAACTCTCTTGCCTATCTCCTTCAGGTCTGTGAGATGGTTCTGGTGTCAGTGGTTAGGAACCATGAAATGATACCCTCTTCATTTGGTGGTGGCTGATTGCTTATAGTGGAAGCTGTGATCTTGGCCCAGAATGCCTTGTTTTAGATCTGCCTCATTTACCTATGTTTCCTTTTATACAGGGTATTAAAGCAGATTCTACTAAGGGCAGGGCCCAATTTCAGTTCTTGGTGCTAGGGTTTAAGGCTCTATTCCTCACTACCTGTTCCAGCTCCTCTCTTGCCGTGATTCTGTTTATATGTCATAGTCAACAGGATAGCAATTTTTTTCTACAGTTTGTCCTTGACTTATGACCATAATTGACCCCAAAATCTATGTTGTTAAGCAAAATAGTTGTTATGTGAATCACTGCAGTAAGTTGTTAGGTGAATCTGGCTTCTCCATTGACTTTACTTGTCAGAAGGTCACAAAAGGTGATCACATGACCCTAGGACACTGCAACAGTCATAAGTTGCCAAGCATTCGAATTTTGATCATGTGATCATGGGATTGCTGCAATGGTCATAAGTGTGAAAAATGGTTATGTCACTTTTTCCATGCCGTTGTAACTTTAAACAATCATTTAATGAATGGGTGTAAATCGAGGACTATCTATACTTCCCTTTCTCCTAATATTCAAACCTGTTTGCCTGTATTTCAAGACTTGCATCATATATAGAGTTCTCTGCCATCCTCCGTGTCTGTCTGTCTGTCTGTCTGTCTGTCTGTCTGTCTGTCTGTCTGTCTGTCTGTCTGTCTGTCTGTCTATCTATCTATCTATCTATCTATCTATCTATCTATCTATCTATCTATCTATCTATCTATCATCTATCTATCTATCTATCTATCTATCTATCTATCTTAGTCTATTTTGTATCATTTTAACTTAGTTTTTAGTTTGTTGTTTTGATTTGTTAGATTACCCTGGTTGGGTATGGTATGCATTAGAAATAAACTGTTTACTTATTTCTTTGACTTTATTTTCTTTGGAATTGGGGAGAGATAGGAAGTCACACTAAATCACACTATTAGAACCTCCAATATCATTGTAAATAGGTTTTCCTTGATATTTAGAATTCAGATGTTTATTTTTTTTAACATAAACATTGACAAATACTAATTTTGTTTTTTAAAAACTGAACTACATAAAGTATCATCTACCTCTGGCCTCTGAAAGCTGAAGTTGGTAAGGTGACAAGAATTTAGTAGGGCTGCAACTTTGAGGACTCTTAAATCGCTGCCAGTCAGATTAGACAAACCTAGGTAAGATGGAATAGTCACAGTTTATTAAGTCATTTTCCTATGTGACAAACATTTAGCTTTCTTTTGTGATTATTATAATTCAACATTGATTGTAGAGGTAATGTGAACACTATTCGGAAAACAGCTATGGTTTGTTAGATCCTCAGTCCATATTTCAACAATCACAATTCAAAGATGTGACATAACCACATAAACATAATAATTACATTTTTTAATAATAGTAGTTTTGTGTAGTGAAAAGGCAACCATTCAGTTGCAAATGTGGTTTGTCAGTATGGAAAACAGCTGTTGCAAAAAGAGAAAGAGAGCTTTCAAGTCCATAATATTTGCAATGCAAGCATATTACATTTTAAGATTTTAGATACTGCAATGTAGTCATGCAATATTATTAGCTTGACTTCAGTAGCAGTTCAAAACAGTTCTTTAGATATGTCATTTATTTTCTGTGTAACTAAAAAGTCTTAACAAAAGTCAATGTAACAAAATTTAAAAATAATTCAAACAGAATATTAAAACATCGCAATAATAAAACCTTGCAACATTGAATAAGAGGTAGAACATAGAATTGTAGTAGGAAGGGGCTTTAGAGGCTATATAGTCCAGACCCTTGCTCAGCATAGAATGTACTATAGTATTTCTGACAGATAATTACAATATGCGATTGTATTGATATTTGTTTGTTAATGCTTAGTCTGTAGCCTTCTTCATTAGCTGAAGTTTCCAAAATCTGAAGTCAAGCCCTGCAGAGATTGTAGTTATAGAGCTAATCTCAGTAGTCCCAAATCTGAACAATAGTGGATATGTCAGTTGTCACATGGTTTCTAGAATTAACTCTACCTTTTTTTCTTAATTAGATTTATGAAATTCAGAGTGATTTCGATAAAGAGAGAATAGAATCACATAAGAAGATACGGAAGTTGGAAGATCTTCTGAGGTAAAAAGAATATTTGATTATGAAATCCTTTCTTGAGATGGTTTTAAGAAAGATTATACAGGTAGTCCTTGACTTACAATCATTTATTTACTGACCATTCAGTGTTACAGTGCACTGAGAAAAAATGACTTATGACCGTTTTTCCCACTTACCACCATTGTGGTCCCATGGTCAAAATTCAAACGGTTGATAACTGGCATGTATTTATGACGGATTAAGTGTTCTGGAGTCATGTTCACCTTTTGCAGTCTTTTGACAAGCAAAGTCAATGGGGAAATCAGATTCATTTAACAATGTGAATTGATGGCGAGATTCTTTTTGTAGTTTTATATTGAATTTTCTGTTTGTTGCTAGATCTTGTCTGTAAATCTAGGATAAATTGGTACAACGTTTGAACATCCTAATAATTATATGTGAAGATTTTATAGAATAAGAAGACAAATATTCATGTAGATTATATTATTTAATACTTGCTATGTGAATAGACTTAAGTAGCTGAGTCATAAAAAAGTTCACAATGTTAGTTCAAAGAAAAAAAATCTTGTAAATTTAATAAATTAGGCATAGGAGTGGGTGCCTAGGCCCCAAGGAATCACTATAGATTTCATAGATGATATATTTAAGATAAAGGGGATATGTTAAGAAAAAATGGAAATTTTTAATGCTCTATAAAAATATGGCTGTGATAAACAAGAATAAAGAGCCGGGATAGCTCAACAGACTAAAAAGCCTGTTATTAACATTCAGCTGTCTGCAATTATTGCAAGTTCGAATCTCACCAGGCTCAAGGTTGACTCAGCCTTCCATCCTTTCTAAGGTAGGTAAATCGAGAACCCAGTTTGTGGGGCCAATAAGCTGACTTTGTATAAAATATAGCAAAGTATGAAGGCTATTGCTTAACACATTGTAAGCTGCCGTGAGTCTCCAGAGAAGGGCGGCATATAAATCTAATTTTTTAAAAAAAGCATCTAACTACTGTATTTTGAATTTTAAAAAATAGACCATAAGTGGGGACACAAGTTTCTTTTAATTGTATTATCTTGCCTTCATTTTATTTACACAGCTGAGGATATTAAGGAGAAAATGCTGGGAGACTCATGTACTTTCTTCATAATTTCAAAAATGTGTTGTTTAGTGTCCTTTATATGAAGCACAAGCTAATTAAAATTAAAGTCCATTCCTACTTCTATTTCCAGTCATGTATTGCTGAAAATGAATGGCATGTTCCCTCAGGAAAAAAAACACTCACACACATGGAAGAAATATCTTTGCCATAGTTATTCTGTTCTTCTGTTACAATGGTTTCAGAAAGATTCATGCATGCATATTCAACGATATGCTGCAATAAACTAAAAGATCTCAGTCTTTTCAATATAAAGGCTAGTTTTTAGGGAAAGAAAAGGAAACAAAAGACAACTTTCCATTTTTGAACTTTTAAACATTCCTCCTATCTACCTTGAATGCTGAAGTTTATGTTTAAGAGTGAAAATTATATTTTAATGCAACAAAAAATTTATTTTTTCCTTATTATCCTTAACTTCCTGAACCTCACCCATTTTCTCCTTCTGCAGGGCCGTTGTGCTGGTCTGCCCATCAGTCTGGCCACCAGCTTCCCTTCCCTACTTTCTTTGTAGCCATTCTTTGTCTACTTCTCTACAAGACCTGTACACCAACCCAGTTGGCCATTTTTCCAACAGCTTTCTTGACCTCTTCCATTCCCATTTCATCCATTTCTTCCTACTTTCCCATGTGGCCTTTGCTACCTTGGCCTATCATTACTGCAGAAACAGGTCTGCGCAGAGCTGTTATTTTCTTGTTCTGAACATAGATCACCCCAAATAATTTGTGCATAGAATGTATATACTTGCAGAGGGGAAGTACAGGTTTACTCATTTGTCTCAAGTTACTCCCCCTTTACTTGTGTAAGCCAGCAAACATGTGCAGGAAAAAGAACAAGTTTAAATGGCTACATTGTGCATTCTTTGATTTTGCCTATGCCAGCCTACTAATTTTCACTTTTTTTTCCCAGTTTAATATGATAAGTCTTTTTCATCTAAATATTTATGAGTTTAAAGATGTGGACTTAACATTCTTTTTTTTTTTTGAAATATTTTTTTTATTTTTTCCAAATATAAACATAAAAAATATCTTTCAGGAACGAAGTTTTGATCTGGTCATTGATAGATCCACTAATTTTAGAAATAAAAACAAATATTTTTAACATAAATTCTAACATCTTAAGGCTTTCTATTAAATCACCATAAATCTTAATTCCCAAATAGATGTAACTCATTATGTTCAATTATACATCAAAATTCAATACAGCTATTTCTAAAAAATTTTTTTCCATTGCTCCTTTTCAACAATAAAAAACAATTTTTTTAAAGAAAAGAATAATCTAATCTTTTATTCAATATATTTACCTTGCTATTTTATCACCACAAATCTTAATTTCCAAATGTATACAACTCAGTTTTTATATCAATTTATTAATCAAAATTCTTTCTGTTCTTCTTAGACTCTAGACCATTTCATTCAACCCTTAAATCTTAAACTTTTACACAGACATCTCAAAGTTTTTTATTTCATTTCAACTGTTGTCTAACATTTTCTTTTTCACCCCATATTAATAACTATTCTCCAATGTGTTCTCCTCTATGCCTCCAATTATTATTGGGCTGGTTCCCAGCATAGTTTATTTTAGCTGATTTTCAGCATTTTTTCCTCCATAATTTCTCCTATTGCATGGCTGATTTCCAGCATAACTTATTTTGGCTGCATTTCAGCATATTCTCCTCCATAACTCCAACTGTTGTTTGGCTGATTTCCAGCATTTTCCAGTGTTTTGGCTGATTTCCAGCATTCTTTGTTTTGGCTGATATCCAGCATATACTCCTCCATTCTCCCCACAATTGTTTGGGTGATTTCCAGCATCTTTTATTTTGGCTGATTTCCAGCATAATTTCCTCCATATATCCACCTTTTGTTTAGCTGATAACCAGCTTATCTTATTTTAAGTATTTCCTTTTCAATGTATTTGTCTATTTATTCATTATTTCCAAGTATACTCTTCCAGGGTGTTTCTCCATCTGTTTCTTAATATTAATCATTTCCAACATATGTTACATTCAATCTCAGTTGTTACTTCAATCTGTGTAATTTATTAAACCATCAATAACCATTAACAATCATTATTGTCCTTCTCAACTTTGTTAATAATTTAAAATTAAAACGTGTTACATCAAATTCTACTTTTATAAAAATACCACTTTTAACTTCAAACTTCTATTTTAGTTATCTTCTTTTATTTTCTATCTTTGTTACCCCATAGACACCTCCTGTTTTTATTTAAAGCTCATTTAAACATTTAAGCATTTTAACATTTAAAACATTTAAACATTGCCTTTTAATTTTATCTATTTTATTTCTTCATTTACCTACCTGTCTATAAGTATTTCAGTTCTTAATCAGTACTTCCATGCTTAAATCTCTGTATATCATTTTAATTCTATTGTAAAATCTGTTTCCTGTAAAATCCATCAGTCACTTTTGTTCCTGTGCCAGTTCTTTTGTTGCTACATCAGTTAGTTTAAATTTTATTAGCTCCATTATATTTCCTCCTCCTCCTCCTCCTCCTCCTCCTCCTCCTTTGTAAATCCATCTGTAGACAGAATAGGAATCTCCAAAATCTAAAAGTTCATAATTGTTTTCAAAGTAATCCAAAATAAATAGCAAGTCAAAATGGTTCTTTTTCATGCGGAGGGCAAATTTCTACAATCCACACTTTTGCTTAGTCACTAATTCAATCACCATTTTGAAGCAATAATGTAGCTATCTGTTTGATCTCTTTATCTGACTTTTAAAGATGCCAAATCCTTAATTATTGCTTTTCTCTTTTTCCAAAAGTCAGGTCTGTTTCAGTTTTAAAAAAGAAATTCAAATATCCAACTTTAATTTGTTAATAGTCAGTTCATTCTAATCAATCAGTACTGAAGTAGATTTCTTAAAGGGTCTTTAACTCCTTTCGTTACTTTGAAAAATCTTCAAGCCCCATAGGTCTTCAGCTGCTGTTTAAGGCTGCGGGTCTTACTAGTAAACATCAGTGCTCTATCGTTATTTCTCGCCTGGGTTGGTGTCACTTACCTGGCTTCAAAACATGTCGCTCTTTCTTCCTTCCTCCTGACCATTTCTTGTCCCAGTTTGTCCCAGCTTCATGGCAGCCTCCATAGCTGCGTACCCCCCGCCGCCGACTCAGAAGATTTCCTTCGGCCTCCGAGGAACTTGCCTTTTCCTCTCGGCCACCCAAGGTGTCCCTCTTGTCCCCCTGTCCCTACAGGACAGGTTCGGTCTGCAGACCTGTCGGCGGCAGTTCGTCAGTCACGATTTTCACAGGGCTCATCAGAGCCCGCTATTTCCCCGACTGCATCGCCGTGATGCCAAACCGAAAGTGACTTAACATTTTTCTGATGATCCAGAAAAGAGGAGATCAGCATGGCTTAATAGTAATTGGTTGTATTGGCCCTCCCTATTCCACTTTGCCTTTTCCAACAACAGGAAGTATAGCTGACTTTATTTTTATTTACTGTTACAAAGAACATAGTTTGCCTTTAATGTTAAAAAAGTGCCCAAGAAATTATGCTTGAATGTCTTTGGCAAAGTACGGTAAGTCTAACAGTTCAGAAATAATAGCTCTGCTGGTAAATATAAAAATGCAGTGACAGTCTTGTTAACAATTTGTATTACAGAACTGCCCCTGAAAAAAAACCAGAGCTTGCTAAATTTGTCTTAAGAAAGAAAGGAGTGAAAAGGATAGGATGTCACTAGCTTTATGAACAGGAATATATAAAAGAGAATATACAGGTAGTTCTCAATATATTATCACAATGTAGCCCAAAATTTATATTGGTAAGTGAGACAGGTTAAGCAAGTTTTGCCCCATTTTATTATCCTTCTTGCCACAGTTGTTAAGTGAAACATTGCAGTGGTTAACTTAGTAACGCAGTTGTTAAGTGAATCTGGCTTCCCCATTAGTTTTATTTGTCAGGAGATTGCAAAAGGTGATCACATGACCTCAAGACCCTGCAACCATCATAAATACATGCCAGTGGCCAAGTGTCACTATTTTGATGACGTGACTGTGGAGATGCTGCAACAGTTATAAATGTGAAAAATGGTCGTAAATCACTTTCTTCAGTGCTGTTGTAACTTTGGTCGCTAAATGAATGGTCAAAGATTAACTGCAGTAAGTCAAGGACTACCTGCAGGTAGCTCAGGGTTGAACTGCGGAGTCTTTGTGATGTTACCTAGTTAGGTAATGAACATCTGCAAGCAAATAACCAAACTCGGTGAGCAGCAAGGACTCCATAGGAATCGATGTACCATAATTTTTTCTGCTTTCAAAAAGGGAGATAATTGAAAGCCTCACAATTTTCTCCTGGAATGAGTAGGTAGGATAAAGATCTAATTTTAACCCTCCCAAAGGAAAGAGTTTTCTCAATTTTCAAACCAGGTTTGTTACCAAGTAGAGAAGTCAGATTGGATGGAGAACTTTAGTATCTTACTCTTAAAATATTCTTATTAATTGATTGGGTCCTTTTATTTTTATCATTTAGCTTCTACTTTTCATAGCCTACTATCTGTACTTACTATACTTTGTAAAATACACCTGTTGATTCCTTAGAAATGTTTGAGACTTGAAAGCATTTTTATTTATCCCTCCAGATAATATTTATGCTTTCTTTTCTATGTCATGGCTCCCCGTGTTTTGTTCCTTTGTTCTTTTATTCTTTTTATGAAGTCAGTGGTTTATTTCGGTGGTTAGTGACCATAATAAAGATTATGATTATTACGTTTGGTATCTTCCTCTGAAAGATTTAGCAAAGTGGTGTGAATGATTTGGCTTATAAGCTTGCACAGTTATAAATTCAAATCCCTACGTATCAAATTTAATTCCACAGCAGAACTTTTGAATTTTCTTATGGTTTCTTCTTTGACTGCTGCCACTATAATTTTGCCACTTCTATCTGTTATTTTCATGAATGACAGGATGGGCATACAAATCAGTGTGATAAATTGGAAGAGATGAGGATATATAAGAGATCAGTACTTTGACAGTTCTCCTTGCCAGACTCATCACAAAATTCATTTTGGGTAAATTGAAGATTTTTTCCCCCTTACAGTTTCTTTTGCCAATTAACTGTTGAACATTTTTCAGCTCTAAATAAGAGTTCAAGATTTCAGCCTCAGGCTAACTATACTGCTGCTTGAAAATTTGGATGCAAACACAAGATTTTAGGCCAGTTAAGTTTTATTTCTTTGTTTTAATGCAATATCTCAGTTCTCAAAGCTAATTCTCTAAAATTAAATATGAATTAATGAAAAAGAAAAAGGTACCTTTTTGAGTACAATTCCATATTCAAAGAATAAGGTGGGACATTTTCTATTATCAAAATTTCTATACTTTATTGACATCCATTAATTTTGAATGGCTGAGCTAGGATGCTTCCAAGGGACTTTTTGTTCTTGTTTTCAGAAATGTAGATAATTCTCAATTTAACAACCATAATGAAGCCTAATGAAGTCATTAAACAAATAAGTGGTTGGTAAAATTGGTTGGTTAAGCAACATATCCAATGGGCACTTCGTTGCAAATCACAGTCTTATGATGGGACCCTGAAACTGGTGGTAAGCCAATTGCCGAGCACCGAAAATGCAATCATATCTCTGTGGTAGGAGACGCGGCAATTATAACTTAAGAGCAATTGTAACTCTGTCATAGTGTTAAATGGTTGTTAAACAATCGGTTGGAAGTGGAGGACTACCTATAGGAAAGTTTTGGGTTTTTGGATACTTTCATATTCCTTTCAATATGTTTCTGTATTCTGCTAGTTCCCTATATTCCCCAAGTCCATGATTTTAGCTTTGATTTGACTTTGATTCTCATATTGCCATCAGAGTTTGGTAGCATTAAAAAGTCCAGGTGATCAAGAAGCAGCAGTAGTATCTTCTGCGTAGTAGAAGGATACAAAAGCTGTAATTTATAAAAGTTACAACATTCTTATAAGTATTTAAAAGGACATGGACACGAAGGCATTGCTCTATAATGGCTCCCAGAACAACCTGGTGCTAGAAGTATGCCTGTGCCCTTTGTTTATTAGCTCTTCAGGAGGCATTTAAGTCTGTCTTGGAGCAGACATTTGGGTATTGATATTTTGGGATTGTTTGAATTAGGTAGTGGCAATATATATACTGGATTTTGTTGTTATTTTAATTTTAACCTTTGAAATCTCCAATTCATTTAAACTGCTTCAAAGGTCAATAAATAACAGATAAGAGTTTCACTCCCTCTTCTCTGCACTTTAAAACATATTTGAAATCCCTTAAGTCTCTTCTTCAGATACATATTTCTTCATTTAGATAAATATTTTTGCATCCATTCTATTAATAGGCTGAATGATACAAATACTTGGATATGAAATGTGTTGCTTGCCACTAGTAGGACCCTTCTCCAGATATCCATTTGGGATATTTTGTATTTTAAAAAAATGAAAAAAATTGTAAATTTTATTATAACACATATATGACATTCACATAACATACAACACATAAATATCTCATCATTTTAAAGCATAGTTTCATCATGGTCTTCCTTCTGTTATTTTGTCTTTTTCCCCCTATGTCTTCATTTCATTCCATTCTTCCCCCCATCCCCATTGTCCTTTTTTCCCCCTTCCCCCCTGTAAAGATCTATACATTTTACTTATATCTTTAATATTATACATTCCTACATTCTTGTTATATACATTTTTATTACACTTCATACACTTGTTATATATATATATATATTTATTATAGTCATACTCTTCTCTCCTAATAATCTTTATTCTTTATTTCGAGTCTTAAGCCATTTATACCATTTATTATATATCCTAAAATAGTCTGTCTCTTCTTTTTCTTTAATTTCTTTTGTTAATCTGTCCATTTCAGCACATTCTAAAATCTTATCTATCAATTCTTCCTCATTTGGAGTTTTTTCCTGTTTCCAATTTTTTGCATATACTATTCGTGCTGCTGTTAAGATGTGTAGCATCAAGTATTTTATTTCTTTGGAATATGGTCTTGTGAAGATTCCTAACAAAAATGTTTCTGGTTTCTTTTCTATTTGTTGGTCTGTTATTTGTTCTATCCATTTCTTGATGTTCGCCTAATTTTTTTTTGCTGCCGGTCACGTCCACCATAGATGGTAATATGTTCTTTGAGATTTCTTACATTTCCAACATGTTTGCGCTATTGTTCGGAAGTATCTTTGCAAGTCTTGCCATCTATAAAACATCTTCAGCTGATTTTCCTTGTATGCTGCCAATAGTGTTAATTTTGCATTTACTTGCCACATTGTTTCCCACATCTCCAGATCTATTGTATAATTAAAATTTTGCGCCCATTTACTCATACTATTCTTCACTATCTCTTCCTCCATTTTATATCGTAGTAAAAATTTATAAATTTTGCTAATTGGCTTTTCTTCTGGTCCTAATATAATTTTGTCAAATTCATGTTTCTCTCTTTGAAATTCGTATGTTTTTGTATCTTCCTTATATTTAGATTGGATTTGTGTGTAGGTCCACCAGTCAATTTTTCTATGTAAGTCCAATTCCAACTCTTGTTTTGGTTTCAATTTTCCTTGTTGTTTTATTAGATCTTTATATCATATTACTTTATTTAATTCTGTTAAATTTTGATGTCTCACTGCTTCTAATTGTGAAAGCCAAATTGATACTTTTATGTAGTGCTGCTTTTTAATTTTCAACCAGGTTTGTAGTAGCACATTCCTTATTATATGTCTTTTGAAATAGCTGTGTCTTTTGTGTTTTCCGTCCCAAAGGAATGAATGCCGACCCACTTGTATTTCATGCCCTTCAATTGTTAATATTCTGTTATTTTTTTAGTTCCATCCATTCTTTTAACTAGGATAAGACAGCCGCTTGGTAGTACATTTCCTATTCTGGGAGTGCTGTTCCTCCTTTGTCTTTTGTGTCCTGTAATAGTTTAAGTTTAATTTGTGGGCACTTACCCTGCCATATAAATTTGGATGGTATATTGTACTTTAATGAGAAAAGAGAGAAGTAATTTTTGGTTTGGTTTGGTTTTTGATCTTCTCTCTGGATTCTTGGATATAAATACTAAAGTATTTCAGAGGGCATTACTTGCTCAAATCAGAAACTTTCTGGGAAGAAATAAACCATTTTCATCTGTGACAGGCAGATTCTTATTCATTTGTTTTTCAATATTATCTATAGAACTACGCACACAAACATTTTGAGAGGTGCAAAATGTGAAAAAAGCTAGTAGATGTATCCATTTAATTTTTCTATTGTTACATCAACATTTCTTCCACCTGCCTCAAATGCTCTTCTAAGCCTGAGAGGTTCAGACTGTTCAAAATTGGTGGAGATGGCTGATCACTGTATAACAATTGGATGGAAATCAGTGTTTTTTCTGATTATGACCAAGTATATTTCGCTCCAGTCTGTAGAACTTCCCATTTCCCCAACAGATGAAGAAGTGTGTGCTGTAGCAACTAATGGAAGGTTTGCCATAATATATTACTCTCTTCAGTTGAACTCTTAACAATATTCCTCCACAAAAAGGCATTTTCCTTTATGACTGAATTCATTGAAAACCTGAAGACAGATTACTGTACGATTAAAACTCAAAAAGTATTGCCATGCAGTAGGTTTGGAATAGCTTACATTCACAAATAAAATTTGTGTGAGCATTTCAGGTGATCTATAGGCATTATTTTACAATGAAAGAACATTGAGCTTGTAATTGTTGTGACCCGCCAGTGGCCTGCGTGGATTGTGGCTGATCCCGATGACGAGGAGGCTGGCGTGGTGTCACGCCAGCAGCCTGCGCAGCCAGCACTTGTGTCGGACAGCGAGGAGGCCGAAGAAGAGAAAGCAAAGTGGAGGAGCCTCTCCTCAATGCTCGAGCACGCAGGGCTGCCAAAAGGCAGGAGTAGCTACTTAGGAGGAAGAGGTCTACTTGAGAGTAGGGCTTGAGGATTATTGGCCACTCCTTTAGCCTATTTAAGTCACATGCAGCTAGTGCTTTCTTGCTAGAAACAACGTCTCATTACTACAGAGCATCTTGGAGAGCGAGCAACTTCTCATATCTGGTTTTCTGGGCTAATTGCCAACCTTTGTCGGACTTCGTTCTTAATAACTTTGATAAGGACCCTTTGCACGGGAAGCCTGCATTCTTGTAAGGGGTTTGTTTGGAATTAAACAGTGTTTGCGAAGTTTGGTGTGTGTCACATTCTCTGGGAATCCGAAGCTGGGGCAGAGCAGTAATGAAATGTAGTGATATGATATTCCATCGTAGATACAATTACATGCAATGTTTTTCCCAAGACTTTTGAGGTCGTATTATCAAGAGATACTTGCATAAGACTTTATGCTCTT
Organism: Masticophis lateralis; assembly: GCA_030761175.1. Taxonomy (NCBI): domain Eukaryota; kingdom Metazoa; phylum Chordata; class Lepidosauria; order Squamata; family Colubridae; genus Masticophis; species Masticophis lateralis. The sequence continues at coordinate 132,163,755 of JAUDYJ010000002.1, read as the reverse complement.
TCATTTTTGTGTAATTTTTCTATCTTTCTAAATTAAGCTGCTTGATGGAAAAATTGAAGTAAAATTCCACAGAATCCACAAATACGATCAGCACACATGTAATATAATATACACGTGTGTAAACTATACAAACGTGTATAGTTCATAATATAAATACATATGGAATAAGACTTGGTGACATTAGTATATTCTTTCTTCATTATCAGGAAAGCATTTTCAGAACTGTGTAGAATTTTATTTTAATTATAGTTCTTGGATTTACTAAGTAAAATAATAATAAAGTAATAAAGTAATTGACTTGTCAATTTCCCTAAAGAAAAAAAAAGGCTCATATGATACATTAATTAGATGAAAATGTGCCAGGCATCTAGTTTGATTTTATAATTCTATTTCATTTCTTATATTAGGAAGAATAGAACTGCAGGATAACATTGTCTTGCAAAATATATAGTTAGGATACTATTGAGACTTACAACATAAGAGCTGATATATTACTGGTACCTACTGAGAAAAGTACAATCGTTTCTATGATCAGATAAATTGTCCTCTACCTGTAAGAGGCAGGGATGATGTGATTCTGACTGGTAGAAGCAGTTGTAAATTTGGTTTTCCACAATCAACTGTTAATTGCAAGTCTTCAGATTACGAAGAATTAGCAAGGATTAGCAAGGATTGTAAAGCCATATTTCATGACTAAGCCAGGGACTTCAGTCATCTCCCTGTAAATTAAGATTTAAGCTATCAAGGAAAGTATTAGGTGAAGCATCAGGCATGTTATTTCTTTTCAGAATCACTTTACTTGGTATAGTTTTTACAGATATTTTCTATTCAAGTTTTTTGTTTGTTGATTAATGTTACTGGCACTTTGATATAGATCTTAGTTCCCTCATAACTTGGTTTAACTATCTTACTCCTCAAGTATTCATTTTGTTATAGTTATTGAAATAAAAATGGATCCTTTATTGGTACTCTAATGCTCGATTTATATTAGCATCTCATTAGCATCCAAAACTGCTTGGAATAGAGCATCATGGTTAAACAGGAAACCTGGATTCATTATTTATTTATTTATTTATTTGTATTCTGCCTTATTATGTTTACATATAACTCAAGACAGTGAACATATCCAACACACTGCTGCAGGAAGTGCCTTTCACCTGGGACAGCAGGCAGACAATTTTTCCCCAGTCTTGCCATTATAGCCAAACTGTTCTGGATCAGGTGAAGCTGACGACACATCAGACACAAACCCAGAGCTTCCTGTGCCTCCCACCAAAATAGGTGTAATTAATACCATGATCATTGTTAACTTTTTAAGATATCAATTTTATATTAATTATAAATAAAGTTTAAGGAAACTCAGAACAAATAGAGAAGAAAACATGAAAAAGAAAATGAAAAAGAAAGTCTATCTAAATACTTTTTTCCCCTTTTTTAAAAATAGTTCATTGAATATTGAATTCCAGAACTAAGTTGTTGAGACTTTTGTTGAAAGCCATGGTGAGCTAAGTGTTGCTTTCTTGGTAACACGGTGTTATGATGTAATCCAGGGGTGTCAAACTCATGGCCCAGAGGCTGGATCTGGCTTGCAGGATGCTTAGATCTGGCCTGTGGGGCTGCCCTGGAGACGGTGAACGACTGGCCCATGGGCCCTATGCCAGAACTCCGTTTTCACTGGCAGAGGGTTGCAGGAGGCCTTTGCAGCCAGAAACAGAGCTCAGGAGCCCGTTTTCACTGGCAGAGCATTCAGACCTCCACAGCTCCCCCCCCCCCCCCGACACAAGTGACATTGAGCTGGCCATACCCACCCTGGCCCCTCGAGATCAAACACAATCCTGATGCGGTCCTCAAGGAAATCACGTTTGACACCCGTGATGTAGTTGGTACCTGGATACAAGATCCAAGCCACCTATCTCTTTCTAGAATAAGGGGAGATCTTAAGATAGCCTACATGACATCACCCAGCTGCTGCTCATGAATTAACCACAGTAATTGTCACTTTGTGGTGCTTATGGGCCCAGTGGCTGGGGGTTGAGAGAAGACAACACAACACAGTCTTTTTAAAGAACATTGAGCTTGACCAAATCATAATCATTTTGGATTTGCATTTTTTTTCTGTTGCTTTGGAAGGATTAAATTTCTTTGGAAGAGCAAGCAATATTACATTCACTTGGTGAGCTCCTTCTCTTTAGATATAAATTTTAAATACAATTTTAAAAGGATTTGAAAAATATTATTAAACGAGATAATAGGGCTTTAAAGGTTGGAAACTAGAGGGAGCTAGAGGATAGCAACAGAATGCAAGGAAATATTCTAATAGTGAACTTATTGATGGAAAATTATGAGATGTTTTGAAATTTTATGACAAAGAAAATGATTGGAAATGAGGGATAGATGGAGTGTCAAGGATGCAATGAAAGAAGAACAAAATACTCTGGATAAATTTGAAATTAATCTGAAAGTGGATATAAATGTGGCAAGTAATGAGAGGAAAGCAGAAAAGGATTTGCTGGACTTTCAAATGAAACAGGATGATGCTTCAGTATCTAAAGGACATATGCAACTCTCAAACCAGAAAGGAGAGGTAGATATTTTTGTTTTACTTGATGTACAAAAGAGAACTGTCAGAATTTTGAAGGATTTTTTGAGAAGTGTCTCCCCCCCAAAAATGGAATTCCTCTTACTGAATATACAAAAGAGACTTGCTAAAGTTTTGAAAGACTTTGGGGAGAAGAATAAAACAAAGATGACAAGAAATCAACTACAGTAGTCTATTTGAATGGGTTAAAAGTTAAGATCTGTTAAATGTATAGGGAAGTAATACAAAGCTGTCTTATTTGATCGAGGTTAAGATGACAATATAGTTATATCTGACAACCCTTACTGGATTTTTGCTAATAAGGAATGAATGAAAAGTTTTGGGATTTTGTTTTCAGTTAAGAGATGAAACAGAGGGAAGAGCAATAATGGTGAGATGAGGCTGCCACAAATGTCTCTATAGTACGGGCATTGGATAAGCAACAATCCCTCATAGTTAATTGGAGAAAGAAAGATTGTCTAAACCAATAGTTGGGTATGGTCACCCCCACTTTAGGCTTCACTTCATGAAGCCTCTCTCTAGTCTCAGGGAGGCTTTAGAAGCATATTTTGGGATTTAAAGGCCTGATCTTAGAAATTTGGATTGAATAAGTTTGAATGTTGTCAAGTTGGAGAAGGGGCACAATTGGGCATCAAAAAGAAGTTGTGCTATTGACTTGGTTTCGAGTAATTTGAATGCTGCAGGTATATTTATTTATCAATTTTTTTTTTTTTTGTTAAATTCTGTAAATTGATTTCTAACTGTTTTTTCTTGCAATACTGAGTTAACGTTCTCAGTGTTCTTTTAAGGGCAATATGTGTTCTTGAACATATTGCTGCATTGTCTGCATAGAGTAGAGTAGAACAGAGATGGGTCTTCCATGAAGTTTTGTAGAGTGAAAGTTTGTGTTAAGGAGATGGCCCACCACTGAGTTCATATGGAAGTTGAATAAGAATGGGACCAGTATGCATCCTTGCTTGACATCCTTCTCAGTTCTAATGGTACTTGTGAGATGGCCCTGGGGTTTTGTGTTACCTTGGGTGAGTTCTGTTTGTGAAACAAATGTATTAGATTGACTAATAGTTGGTTAAATAAGGAGGCTTCCATTTTTCCAATATTTATCTATTAAATATTAATTAAAACATTATTGTAGAAACTGGTTTACTCCTGACAAAGTGCACAGATATACCTTGGTACATTTCTAAGCTTTGCATATCATGTATTAACTTTGTATACTTTGTCTATTTCTGCATCTATCTGTTCTTCATCCCACCCCAAAAATGTTGTTAAAAATTCATATTAAAGAAGCCCCCTCTCTAACATATTCACCAGATTTCTCTGAAACAGATCTTAGTCTTAAAAGAGGAAGTAGATATTAGAGAGGGGGCTTCTTTAATATGAGTTTTTAACAACACACAAGCTCACCGCACCAGCTTAATTGAAGCAGCAAAGGTAGTGCTGTGGCATAGGCTGAGCCAGGAGCACCATGTGACAGGAGTTCCCTCTCATCTGAGCTGCAGCAAGTGCCAAGGGACCTTGCTGTTGCAATTAAGCTGAGGCAGCAACCCTATGCTTTTTCCCCAGACAGCAGGCCTTGCATTGGTAGCTGACCTGCTTCAGACCTTAGAGCCTCAAGTGCATGGCGGAGCATCTCTCTTCAAAATAGGTTGCATTAATTCCTTTCCTTTTCTCCTTTCAAGGTTGAATTCATTTCTCTCCACCCTCCAAAGGAAGTTTAATTTTCTTTCCACCCCCCACCCCCACCCCCAAAAACCTCTTCAAAATCAATGCAAGGTTCTGAATGGCAAGTCAAAACCGTTATTTTTTTCCATGGAAGGAAATGACACTTGTTACTTTTTTATTGAATGAATGATTGCATAGACACTTTTGATTTTGGGTTTTCTTTAACTTTATATACTGGCTGAATGAAGACAAAATATTAATATACCCACATATGTTAAAAAAGGGTGGGAAACTAAAGGAGGTATATAGCTGTACACTAGCTACAGAATTTTGGAGAGATTGTGGATGGGAATTGCTCTTTGAAGTATTTTTTTAAAATCATAATATATTAAAATATCTGAATTAAATATTTTAAGATGATTGTATAAAGTTATATAAGGAAGGGTGAAATTCCGTGTGACTCAAAACTGGAGTGTTTCTACAACTTTTTTGTTTTACTGGAGATTTTTAAATGGATAATTATTTTAAGAACCTAATCCTTTGTTTTAGGATTGATTTCCTATATACTCTCCCATTGATTTCAGATCAGTGGGAGAGTAAAAATAACTGATTGTTTTCTCCTTCAAAATATTAGTAATGAAAGACAAGATAAGCAATGACAGAAGATTAAAAAGTGTACATTGTTTTAAGTGAATCTGACGAAAGCGATTTCTTTTATGCAAGGCCATGCTTTTTTAATTTGATATTTTAACAATGAAAATCTTTTCTGCCTTCTAGAGAGAGGGAGGAGCATCTGACTCAGGTGATGGAAGCACAGAGACTACAAGCCCAGCAGGCTGATGCTGCCTTGGAGGAGTTTAAGCGGCAGGTAGAGCTGAACTCAGCAAAAGTATATGCAGAAATGAAAGAACAGGTGAGAAGGTCACAGGGCCAGCCTTTCTGGAACTCTCTGTCACAGTGGGAGAGCACCTTCTTGCTTTATTTATTTATTTATTTATTTATTTATTAATCGAATTTCTATACCGCCCTTCTCCTACCGGACTCAGGGCGGTGAACAGCCAGTTTAAAACCAATAACAATATAGTAAGTTAAAATGTTCTAAAAGTCCATATAAATTTAGGCTGAAAATACATCAATAAAACACTAAAACTCTAAAAATTTCAATAATTTAAAATAATTTAAAATTTAAAATATTTAAAAATAGGAGGGATCAGGCAAGTCCGGCAAGTTGGAAGAAATGAGTCTTCAACGCCCGACGAAAGGTCCGGAGGTCAGCAATAGTTCTCAGATCTGGAGGGAGATCGTTCCAGAGGGTGGGGGCTACCACAGAGAATGCTCTCCCCCTGGGGGTCGCCAGCCGGCACTGTCTGGCTGACGGCACCCTGAGGAGGCCCTCTCTGTGGGAGCGAACCGGCCGGTGGGAGGCAATAGGTGGCAGAAGGCGGTCCCGTAAGTACCCTGGTCCTAAGCCATGGAGCGCTTTAAAGGTGATTACCAACACCTTGAAACGCACCCGGAAATCAACCGGCAACCAATGCAGCTCACGCAGGAGAGGTGTCACGTGGGAGCGCCCTGTCGCTCCCATAATCCCCAGCGCGAAACATATTTCACTTGATTCTGGAACATCAAACTCTTAGCCTATGTAGTAGCTTTGCCTGGGAATCAGAAGAAAAGATGTTGGCAGCTGATTAATCTTTTAAAACAGAATTTTCCAAAACTCTCCCTGGTTTTATTACTGAATAGGACTTTTCCAAATAAATAAATCATTAACTTGCATCCTATTTGGGGGTTGGGTTTTATAGCTCATTATTTTAGTCATTCATTTTCTAAAACCCAGCTCTGTTATTCCCTCCAGCTATTTTTCTGAAAAATATTACCTTAATTTCTAAACTCAGTGTTGCTAGGATATATGTGTGGTAGTGGAATAATGTCAAACACATTCCCTTTTTTAATTAATAAAACCCTTCGTATTTCATTGTAATCTTGCAATTACAATACCTAGATAGGTAGGTAGAAAACAGCATTTCTTTTAAGAGATCATCCTTTTTGGCATAACTCTCTGAGGGTAAATAGAAGAGTCAAAGCAAAATGAATAAATGTTTCTTAAAATATTCTATATTTACAGTAAATGAGGTATTTTAATGATTATAAGAGTGGACACATGTTCAAAAGTATTGGTACTCCTCCAACTTTTTCCCAAAGACTCCCAATTGGTTATCGTTTTCAATTGTTTTATTGTTTATAAGATAGCCAGTTTGGTACAGTGGTTAACTCATTAGACTAGAAGCCATTACTGGACTATATCATGACTTCCAGGTTTGCCTTACGGACAAAGCAAACTGGGTGACTTTGGACCAGTCAAGTCCAAAGCCTTAAAAAGGTAGTGGCAAATCATTTCTGAAATCTTGCCAAGAAAACTGCAAAACTGCCTAGGCAGCCACCAGGATTCAAGATTGACTTGAAGGCATCAAAAAAGAAAAAAAATGCAAGAATATATTTAGTTATTCATCAAAAGCAAAAGCATTTATTTTTGTCAGGTTCAATTTATTTCACAGCAGATTGAGATTTTGGGGTGGGTGGGTATAAGTGGAAGGGTACCAGGACTTTTAATCACATCTGTATTTGAAGTCCCAATTGCCCATTATTTTCCAGGAGTTACTGGTGATTGCTATAGACAGCCTTGCCAATATACAAAATGTGAAAAGTGTTGTGTTAGAGATTGAGTTAGTGGCATGATTGTGGTTCACCTTTCTGTACACATATCCATCTTCGGATTCTCAGTGCACTGAAGAAGCAGTTATATAGAAAATAAATATCAATTGTGTTTAGCTGATAAAGTAGAATTATGAAAGTTGTCACATTTCTAAAGGATGCTTGTCCTGTATTTGTAATTTGATCAATTACAACATATGTGACCCATGCATTCTATTTCTAAAGCTTGATATGAAATATGTTTTTGTCCATGATTTGTTCACTTACATCACAAATAAACAAATGAACTTGCACGAACAAATTTCTGATAACCAAAATCAGCAGTTAGAATATTTATTTTAAAAAATTATACTGCCGACTATTCGCACATGGTGACTCAAGGCAGCTTACAAGGACATAAAAACACAATGTAAAAGAAAGAAAAATAATAATAAAAAGAAAAATAATAAAACAATAACTCCCCCCCCGCCCCCGGCGACAACACATACACTTATACCATCCATTTAATGGACTCAATCCGGCTCTAGGTTTCCCAGGTCCACTGGCAGAACCATATCTTCAGGGCCTTCAAAAAGAGTCAGAGTGAGGGCCAGTCTAATCTCTTTTAAATCTCTTTTCTAAATTTTGTGAAAATTTCATCATTTTTAAAAAAAGTATAACATTATTTTAGGGCTTATGCTACACCCTATATTATAACATATATCTGTCCCACATTTCAGAGTTGCAGGACACTGACACCAGATTTCAGGAATCATGGCCAAAGGGGAGTCCAGACAGGCATTTAGATTTCTGAAGTGGGCTTTCTTTTTTCCATCTGACAGAAAAGATTAAGATAATAGCAATAGTATTTAGACTTACATATCGCTTCACGGTGCATTACAGCCCTCTCTAAGCTGTTTATAGAGTCAGCACACAACCCCAAACAATCTGGGTCCTCACTTTACCAATCTTGGAAAGATGGAAGGAGTCAACCTTGGATCTGGTGAGATTTGAATTGCCAAATTGCAGGCAGTACTGCAGTACTGCATTCTAACCACTGTGCCACTGGCTAATATAATGGTACATTGATTCTGAAGCTTTTCTGATGAGTGCTATTAAACTTGGCACACCTGTGGTAGATTTGTTTGTGATGAAAGAAGACAGCCAGTTGTCTGTCTTACAATTAAGATACCCATGTGTAGAAATTCTGGGAACATGATTGTTGCGCTATTCAACCTGGAGAAATGGTGGTTGCGATGAGTGATGATGGGATAAGAGAGAACAGTCTGATGGCTATTCCTGTATGTGTGGTGCAGAGCTTGATTTTCCCATCCCCATCCCCACTGAACATTTGCATGAAGACTCAAGGAGATATAATTTGAAAGTCTGAAGTTTAATGTCAATACCATGATGATATTCAGTGTTACCCCATTAATCCAGACTGGTGATGTAATTGAGATCATATCTCAGTGCTGGAGGCTGTGAGAATTGACATAAACTGAACTGTAGCAAGATGTTGTTATTATTTTTCTGTTGAGGTTCTCTGTCTTCTCCAGTAGTTTCTTTGGATTGCAGAGTAGCACCCCGATAGAGCAAGTACATAACTTGGGGTTTTTTTCTGGAGTCACAATTCCTGCTAGAAGAAATCTTCATACAATGACTTCTGCTCCACAATCAGTTTAAACTACTGCAATCTGCTATACAAGGAGCTTTCTTTAAAGATCACTTGGGAGCTGCAGTTGGTTCAAAGTGCAATGGCTCTGCGACTTACCGTATTTTTTGGAGTATAAGACGAATCTTTTTTCCCCAAAAAAGAGGGTGAAAATCTGGGTGTGTCTTATACTCTGAATGTAGCCCCGCCCAGCTTTGCAAATGGAGATTTCGGAGGCTGAAAGAAGCCTCTGAAAGAAGCTTCAGAAAAAAAGCCTCAGAAACGAAGCTTCAGAAAAAAAGCCTCTGAAAGGCTTTTATCTAAAATAATATGGCAAGCAACAAAAGAAGAATCAGTAAAGGTTGTAACCAAACTATGTTAACAAATCTGGAGAATGACACAATAACCAACAGAAAGGAGATTGAACAGAGTACAGATAGTCCTTCAGAATAAAAACTTCTGAAAGAAGCTTCAGAAAAAAAGCCTTTTTTTTTTTGAAGCTCTGTTTCTGAGGCTTTCAGAGGCAGAAGAAAAAAGTTTTTCCTGAAACAGAGTTTCAGAAGTTTCAGAGGCAGAAAAAAAAGCAAGGCACAGAGCTCACAGCCAACAAAACTGTTGCTAAAATTCACCTCTGGAAATAGCTGATTGGAGATATTCCGGGAGGCTGATCCACCTACCAATCAGCTTTTTTGTCATTTTTCTCCCCAAAAACTAAGGTGCATCTTATACTCCGGTGCATCTTATACTTCCAAAAATATGGTACTTCATTTACAGTGAGAATACATTACACCACTACATTGAGCCTTGTACTAGTTGCTAACAGGCATTGAGATACAATTTAAAATGGTACTAACTTTTAAGGCTATACAGAGTTTGGGTGCCTTGTTATTTGTATGACCACATTTTCCCATTGGAATTAGTCTGGCCAGTTTGACCTAGATGAAATTACTAGCCCTGTCTCATCTTAGAAAAATGAAGGGGCCGAGATTTAGGAGCCCTGCTTATTGGTGGTAGTCCAGTCCTTTGAAAAGCCTCCCCCTTTAACATCTGGCTGGCTCCCAATCTGATTGCCTTCTAGAAACTGCTTAGAACATAGTTTTTCCAAAGGGAATTGGGGTCCTGATTCCATTTTGGTTTATTCATCTTTTAATTGTTGTTTAATTTTATTTTGTGTTTTCATTATTTGCAGACCATTCTTTTATATATTGCAGATTGTTTCTTCTCTTCTAAACAGTTAGAATGCTTCTGGATTTGGTGGCCTATAAACAGGATGAATAAATAACTACAACCCTCCTAGTATCTTGTTTCAACCTGTCTGGTTGCCACTTACAGTCAACGAATGTTTAAAAGATGGAAACCAAATAATTTGATAACAAAAAAGTTCTTGAAGAACAGCTAATTATATGCTAAATGTGAGGGAGCAATATGAAGTGAAAGAAAATAGGAAGGTGGGTAATAGTTGAATAATGGGGCAAATCCTAAATAGTAAAATTTGATAGTGATATCAATTATTCAGAAAAAGTAGGGTCTAAATCTAATAAATAACAAATATTTAGAAATAATCTAATCAAGCTTAATATAAAAACTGGACCTATAATTTCCACCATCCTTTCGACTGTGTCCTGAGACCAAAACCAGGAAGAATATGATAGGGTGCTAAATCCATTAGAAGTGAATGACAAGATTACAAAATTTACTGAATCACTGGCAGTGCTGCTTAACTTTTTACAGGACATATTGCTATTAGCACAACAGTGGGAAAATAATTTGGCTGTACAAATGGGAAGAAAATTTAGTTTTCAAAAAAGTTAAACACTTCAATAAACCTCTGAAAAAGATGTCAGAAACAAAGATGAAAATCAAGTCTTTCTCCACAGCTGAGAAGGAAATCTCTAGAATAGGATTTGCTGGTATTTTTCTTCCTTTGAAAGAGTCAGAATTTCTAGATTTTCTTTTAGTGGTTCTCTTTACATATATTATGTTGTTTTTTATTTTAAGTAGATGCATATGTAATGAAACCTCAACATACATTTAATAAATAGAATGATACAAAATAAAACATGATTTCCAAGATAAATACCTTTGAAAGAACACAAATGGAATGCAATAAAATCTTCAGCACTTTAAGCCCCACTGGTTTTGTTTCAATAAATAGCACTTGAGGCTTTTAGATTTTATCAGGTGTAAAATTAGATTGTTCTTCAATGATACAAGATTTTCATAGAAAGCTGATAAAATTTTAAATGATTAAATTTATGGTTATTTTTTTAAATGATTTATCTGCTTGTTACTTTACTGATAAAACACGCTTGACTCTCATTTTTAACTGTTAATGGATAATAGTTTTAAAGATTTTGATGATGTGAAAACAATTACATTATCTGCCATGTCTGTTATGAAATTATGTATTCTTGCTTACTTTGTAGATGGAAAAGGTAGAAGCAGATCTTAGCAAATCAAAATCTTTCCGTGAGAAGCAGTCAAAAGAGTTCTCCTGGCAGTTGGAGGAGCTGAAGCAAAAACATGAACAACAGGTTAGTTAATTTTAAGAAAATGTTTCTTCATATTTTGCATGTTGGCGCTAATTACTTTATACTGTCTTAGCTGTTTCCTTTTTATCAGTGATCTCGGAAACCATTGATCTGCTTTCAAAGTGGTTCATTAAGTTACAATTATAACTTTCTTCTTCTTTTTTGTACTTGACCATATAGTTTTAATGTATCTCCAAAGTTTTTAAACTTTCTGGTTATACAGAAAAGTATAATCTATAACTGAAATTCTTATAATGGAAGTGAAATTACTTCCTCTATATGCTCATCTGATTTTGTTGAATAAATGAATGAAAATTACCTTTTTGGTAAAAAAAAAAATATATTGCATTTATGCATAAGGTAAGATATTTGAGAAATAGGGAGAATAAGAGGAATGGGGAGAATAAGAAGAATAACAAAACATTTTAAAGTCAATTTAGTCCAGTTCAACAAATAATATAGATAGTTTAACCTGGTGCTGCATTGAGATACCATATATATTGCAATTATAGAGATGAGTAGCTTAATTTTAGGACCTTCTTTTTCTTCTACAAATGTGACAAAACAAAAAAATCCTCAACAATGGTAGAAAATGGATTTGAGTCTGTTTAATATTTATTATTGATATGTAGGCAATTAGCTCATTATTGTAAGATAAAAATCCTTTATTTGTATAAGCATTTATAACAAAAAAAGCTTTTCATAATATCTGTGACAAAGTATATCAAAAATTCAAACTTTCCTATTGAAATCTTCTACAATAATATTTTTCCTTGTCTTTGTTCCAAAAACAGAATTTATTTTTTGAAATTTCAAATTAGGGATACAGCCATGTTGCTCATGGGCAGATGTTCTAGAACAGTGATGGCTAACCTTTTTGCCATCGCGTGCCAAAAGTGTGGGGGGGGAGCATGGTGGTGTCACGCATACACGTGCCCACCTCCTCTATGCGCCCCGCTCCCCCATTCTCCCCCCACTTTTGACATGTGATGGCACGGTGGGCTCGGTATGCCTGTGTTTCACTCTCCCCAGGCTCCAGAGCCTTTCTAGGAGCCTGGGGAGAGTGAAAACGGCCTCCCCCCCCCCCCAGAGCCCCTCCGGAGGCCAGAAACAGTGTGTTTCCTAACTTCTGGTGGGCCCAGAAGGCCCAAAAATCAGCTGGCCAGCGCACGCATGCGTGCTGAAGCTGGGCTCACGTGCCCACCAATATGGCTCCACGTGCCACCTGTGGCACCCATGCCATAGGTTCTCTATCACAGTTCTAGGAATGTAGGTTACATTGGATTACTTGTCTTGAGCAGAGTGACATATCTGACTTCATTGATGAAATCCCATCTTCCACTGCTGAACTTTCCCTATCCTTGCAATAAATTGCTATTTTAAAGATAGAATTATAGGGGAATATTCAAAAATAGACAATGGTTCCTAATTCTATAGATCTCTAGATGTAAATAAAATAGTACTGAACTGTGTATGGATAATCTCCTTTTTGCTGCATGTGAGGGAAGGAAATGTGTTGAAAAGAAAAAGACAGGGGCAGAAGAACAATCCAAAAATCACACACACACCTCTTTCTGAGTGTTTTTGGTAGGACCCTGGATTTTGTTGGAGCTTTCTACATTGGAGATGGGATTGTAACAGTTCAGTCTCTTCTTTCATTTACATTATCTTTTTTTGGGGCGGGGGGGTGGGCAGGAAGTTATTAGACAACTTTATTGCAAACCATTTTTATACATAGGATTTTTCATCCTCTCTCTAATCCTGCTTCTGCTTTCTACATTTCTTTTTTTATTGGTGTCAAAATTCATGTGTGTTACTTAGATTCTAAGTATCTTTATTTGTTTGTTTGTTTGTTTGTTTCGATTTATAAACCGCCCTTCTCCAACCGGACTCAGGGTGGTGAACAGCCAAGGTAAAACATGATATATAAAAATTAAAACAATTTTAAAAAATATTAAATGATTTCGGCCGACAAATTAAAACAGTCCAATTTAAAATCAATTACAATTAAAAACAGAGGATAGGATCAAGCCAGCCCAGCTAGGTGAAATAGGCGGGTTTTAAGGGCCCGATGAAAAGTCCGGAGGTCCTGTATCCGGCGTATCTCCGGGGGTAGGTCATTCCAGAGGGCAGGTGCCGCCACAGAGAAGGCTCTCCCCCTGGGGGTCGGCAGCCAACATTGTCTGGCCGACGGCACCCTAAGGAGGCCCTCTCTGTGCAAGCGTACTGGCCGGTGGGAGGCTATAGGTGGCAGAAGGCAGTCTCGCAAATACCCAGGCCCTAAGCCTGGGTATTTATATTTTGAAACTTGTCATGCTTTATATTGTATGCATTCCAAATGCTGATTGAAATAGTCAGTTACATATGAAACACGAAGACACAAGAGCTTGTTTCTTGCTCTGCTCTATGTTGAGGATTGAATGAAAGGTAATGCCTCCTTGTTTATAACTTTGAAAGGAACTATATGTCCCTAAGAAAGATTGTGATTACTGTCTAGTAAAATATAAAAGTAATCATAGTCTTTCTTGCCATTTTTCTGCTTATGATGAACAAGTTTCTTGATGCTATCAGTATGCCATGAGTTGTTTGCAACCAGGCCATGGAAACGGGCGAGCATGTGCGCGAGCATATGCATGCCTGCTTTATTTGCACGAGCGACGGATGCATGTGCACGCCACTGGCGCAAATGGAATTGCATGCACACTTGTCACCTGCTCACATGAACTATCTGATGAGTATTCATTGCAAGCTTCTGTTTCATGAAAAATAGCAATACAACTCAACTTTTTCTCACAACTTCTTATCTACTGAAATGAAAAAATAAATGTGATAAAGAACATGTCAGAACTTCTAGTGTTGTCAATACTGTAATCTGTTAGCAATTTACAGCATTGGAAATTATTTTTCTTTCAACCTTCAAATAAAACTTTACAAGTTCTATAAATATATAGGCTTGGAAATGTTATAGAACTTGAAATATATAACCTGAACATTTCAGTATTACAAACATTTTGTGTTGCATTAATTTGAATTCAGTTGATAGGGTGATTGTAAAACTTGACAGAAAATTCTTAAAATTGATCATTAAGTTATAATTTCGATTCAAGTATAGATATAAAATGCATTTGCCTTAAAGCTTCACATTAAAAAACTTATTCTGAATGAGGCCTCATACAATCTTACGGGTATCTTTTTCTTTCAACAATTATCGCAAATATTCCTTGTAGATAAAATTATCATAAGTGCCCCATATATAAAAATTCTAATTTTGCATTTGAATTTTCTTCATGCTTATGGGTTCAATTTTTCCTCCAAGCCACTGGCTATCTATGCATAAATGCTAATGTAATAAATTGGAGCAAATCAATATTTAATTGTTTATTTAAAAAATGTTTAACCTGCCCAATTTCTCTGAGCAATATATAGTACAACATATAACATTGTTTATTTAGCCATGATCCACTTAATTCAACTTTCTGTTCAAGAGCTCCCCTGCTCCAAGTTCCAGCATTCAACAGACTGTAAAAGTCAAAACAGCTGACTGTCAGCCATTCAGGATGGGTTAAAGATAGCATTTAGAAAAGCAATTTCTCCCAATAATCACTTTTCACAATGTTCTTCAACTTTTTCCAGGCTTTCTATGGTTTTAAAAATCCTTTAAATATTTCTTTTGTGTCTGAGTCTTTAAGCTGTAGTTTTTCTCTTTAATTTTTAGTCTTTAATCCTTCTCCATAAATCCAATCGCTGCTTTCTTACTATTTGGAGATTGTTTTTTATAATTTTTAACTTGGGTTAAATCTTTGGGGTAAAAATAGGAAGTTATCTCACCTAGTTTCACTGCTCTGTCCATGCATTGCTCCAGCACAAAATTTTAGTGTCCCGATTGTCTCAGCTTGTGACAGACCAAAATGGCCGTTGTCCCTCCTGCCATTCAGTAGCGCTTTCTTCGGGGTGATTAATGAAGCGCATCTCCTTTCTTCACCACCCCTCCAGGGCAGCTAAACCCCGTAGAGTTTCCCAGCAAGCAGTTGCCAGCTGCATTTCATGGATCCCGCAGAGCACCACTATTTTCCAGCCGTTCCTGCCACGACTTCAACCGGAAGTCCTAGTGGTTCCTATTTTTTTATATTTTGATTTCTACAAATCAATTATTTATCATTTATGTCATTAACAGTTGGTAGTACTAGATTAAATTATCATTTTATAAAATATAAAATGTAAATCTTGTTTTGCTCAATTTCTAGTGACATGCCCATGTCACTCTGGTGATACACCCAGGTAGTTTTGGCAGAAGTATGGGAGCAATTTGCTATTGCTTTCTTCTGGATTCCCCAACCCCTCCAATCTAGTCTATAATCATGGTATACCTTGGTGAAATCACATTCTAGAAGTAACTAGGTATGAGCCTCCTTATCGTCTAACACCATCACAGGATTGCCAGATGCTGACTATCATCTTAGTATATTTCAGTTAATTCTGGACAGAGTGTGATTCAAACAGAACAACATTGGTACACAATTAAATGCATACTTCCTCTATATCTGCAGTTGTTTAAAGATTCAAACTAAGAAAATTATGAATATGGCAGTTGCAGTTTTCACATTTTGCTAGTTCATTCAGTATTGTAACTGTGTTAAACCCCCCTCCCAGTGATTGATTCATTAGATTTATTATATGTTGGCAGTTCAATTCACAAACAGATACTTTGATCTTCTAACCTATCTACTTTTAACATCATGAGTTCCTCTAGGCAACCCTCTAGGCATATTTGAAAGTAAAGATAATTCACTCTTAAAAGGATGGGAAAGCTATTAAATCTGTTCAACACTTTCAGCTAGAAATTTCCACTGTGCTAACCTTGTTAATTGAGGTTACATGGAACCATTGAAAGCAAAGGAAGATCAGAAAGACCCAAGAAAAATCTCTACTAGTAGTACCTCAAAACTGGTCAAATCTGGAGAGTGGAAATCACACATTACTGCTGAAAAAATTAGCTAATACTTGAATAGCTGTATATAGTTCTACAATTTGATGCTGTTTATAGAAAAATGATCTGCATGAGAGAGTTCTCATTAAAAATAACAACAACCCTTTTCTGGTCAAATCACAAAACATTTGTTTACATCTATAAAGAAAACCTTGATAGACCTAAAAAAAATTGAACTGTTTATCTTTAGCAGAGTGGTGACTATTATATTTTAGAATTGTGTGGCAGCTACCGGTAGAGAAAATATTGTGTATATTGTATATAATATATATACACAGTATATATATATTTATGTACAGTATATATATATATAGTATATAATGTCCCACAGACAATGAAGAATTTGAAGCTGGGAAGAAGTTAGATAATTCAGCAAGACTGAGTCCTAAAACATACCTACAATCAAGTTTGAAGTAGTTAAAGGAAAGAAAGATAAAATGTTAATTCTGATCTTCACAATCCCCAGATTTTCATATTATAGAACATCTGTGCAGAGATCTTAGGCAACTGCAAATACATAGTAAGTATGCATTTAACATTTGCAGAGAGATGTGATGTTTAAGTTTGTATCAAGTAGAGGTAATATCAGTTAATGTTCACTTAGGAATTCACTGAAACATATTGTTTGACTGGAAATGTTTAAACTTTAACACCCAACTGTGCAGAGTTAAGATTGGAGAAGGAAATAGAGAATTACTTCTAAGAAATGATGTTGACCACTCTCGGTGGCCTAATAGATTAGCATTGATAATGCTAGTGTCATTTATTTATTGATTGATTGATTGATTGATTTTCTACCAAGGAAGTCATTACTGTCATGTAAGCTTAAACATTGACATTACTGTCATTACTGTCATGTAAGCTTAAAGCTCAGGTACATCTTCCTACACTTTTTCTTGGTTATATATAACCTCTTTCATAATTTTAATATTTTGCTGACTACAAAAATGAAAAGTGCATGATAAAGTGAAGGCTGACATATAACTTTTTATGTTTCTTTCAGATATTTTTCTTATTTTAATAATACTTCATATTTTTAGTAATAAATTTAGTTGGTTTTAGGGAATTGGAAAGTAAAAGTTAACTGGACAATCACAGAATTAATTGGAAAAGTTTGCAGTTTTGATCAGGACTTTTTTTTTTCAAATTAAAAAGTATAAATTTAATTATGGTTGGTCTGTTTAGAAAAAGGGTAGTAATTTTCCTTATTTTAATTTATCTTTTCACAGCAGTGGACATTCAGTTGTAATCAAGGAAAACTATTTTCTGTTAAAAAAGAATGTATAATACTCAGGCCTACAGCTATTTGACAAAAATGTTTAAAATAATCTGATTTTAATTGTATCACAAACCTTAGTAAAGCATTAACAATCAATAAATAATGTATCTTTATTCAAAAAGCTGCAGTTTCAACAATTTCCTTTATATGGTATTAGGCCAAATATATATTACCCAAATATTTCCAGTGGAGAATAATTTGATTCCATAAGATTTTTATGAGATTTAGATATTCAGAATATACATGGAAAATATATATACCCACACCAAGGTGACAGTTATGGAGAATGCTTTTGCAAAAATGAATGCTATCTCTTTAAGATAAGATGCCTCCATGCTTTGCTCACAAAAACAAGATCAATTATGTGCAGATTCCTACTGCTGCTTTATTTTATTTTTTTGAAGAGGAGAGATTCTCACGCTAAATATAACCATCGTATTCCTGATAACAGCCTTTTCTTCTTATCCTGAAATCCACCAAAACTGAAGAAAAATTCAACTGACTGTTCCTAGCAGCTGTGTGGCCCGGAGTTCACGAGGAAAGCTGGCTTCCTGCAGTTCCCTATTCACCACCTGCTTCAAAGGCAGCCTAGCTAGCTATAGTTTGCCGGCCAGGTAGGGTGCCATTGTGCACAGTCTGGGAGGATTAGTATTAAAGCTGCAGCCACCAGGCCCTTGGTCTCCAGCTGCCATTCAGTCTAACATGGAGAGGCTAA
The DNA here is from genome assembly GCA_030761175.1 of Masticophis lateralis. Taxonomy (NCBI): domain Eukaryota; kingdom Metazoa; phylum Chordata; class Lepidosauria; order Squamata; family Colubridae; genus Masticophis; species Masticophis lateralis. The sequence continues at coordinate 132,145,640 of JAUDYJ010000002.1, read as the reverse complement.
GCCTGGCCAGGGTCATCGTATCCAGCGTGCTTTGAACAGGCAAAGGAGCTTCCTGAGAATAGAATTTTCTTGGCAATCATGGTGCAAGCTTGCAGCACAGCAGGTGCCTCCTAAAACACGTACATTTGTTTGTGCTGGGGTGCTACAGTTTTTTCATTTTCATAGAGCCGTTTCATTTTAAAAATAGTGGAATGTTGATAAAAAGTTTTTATAGACAGATATAGATATAGACACAAATACATACACACATATACACATTCCTTCCTTCCCTCATTAATATTGGATGGACTTTTATTTTGGAGACGTTTGTGCACCCATGAAGAGCGGAAGAGACAATTAACCATTTTTAATCTGTATCACTGCTGGATTTCGGGAACGTACATCCAATGTGACAGGGATTTTTTTTTTTCATCCCCCTGGTGTTCTGACATTCAGTATTCAAGATTTGTTGAATTTGTCTCATTTTTATGAATAGCACCTAAAACTTAGATTTTTCCCCCCTACTTTTTTTTTTTTTTTTTTTTTTTGCAGGTGAGGTAACGATGACGTAAAAATAATGGTAAAAACCTACGATGAAATTGTGGGGGTGAAAAAAAAATTAAGCAGTAAGATGAGTTGTCATGACGACAGGGATGTTCTGTTGATGAACTGTACTCCTCATTGTCCAATCAGATAGTAGAGCTGAAGCTGGAGCACGAACAGGAAAAGACGCACCTATTCCAAGAACATAACACAGAAAAGGATTGCCTGGTCCGAGACCATGAACGGGAAATTGAGAAACTAGAAAAACAGCTTCGGGCTGCCATGACAGACTACGACAATAAAACCCAGGAATATAGGAAACGAGATGCTCAGGTAATAATAGCATTTCAAAAATAATGGGATTGCCTTTTTTAAAAAAATATCCCCTATTTTCCAGTGTTCTTTTTACTGCACGCTTTAATCATTTAAAAAACTGGCACCTAAACACAATTTTCTTTTTCTATTGTATTTTCATTACCGCCCCATGTCCGTGCCACTACTAAAAAAGGCTTTCAAAAAAGAAAAAAAAGGGGGGGCACAGGTAGCCAGATTAAGAATCACATGATGTGCAATAATTTGGCCTATTATTTATAATTTTGTCTCATTTGTTGTCATGATATATTTAAGAAAAACCGTTATTTATTTCCTGCCTATGTATCTGTAGTAAACCCCTCCCCTTTTGACTTACTCATTGATTTTTAAAATAAATAACTCTGCAATCAGCCTATATATTTCCTGTACTTAAGTTTTTATTAATTTTTTAATGATGTTTGGGGATTATTAATATTTTATTTTTGCACGTGATTTGCTAAGGATTTATTTTAATGAAGATAAATATAAGGGAAATTATGAATTGTTGATTGCTTGCCTTTAGATAAGATGTTTAAATGTGTTCGTGTGTGGGTGTGTAAAATTTTTGTATCTATATATATTCATACATAAATGCATTAAACTATATAAGCACACATACATTAGGTTATGTGTACACATATGTACACATAACAAACATATATCTCTTCCATTTTTATGATGACTGTTAGAAGCCATTTACCAGAGTAATTCCCAGCTATGGTGTGTTTAATTGCTCAAATGTACAGGTTAAATCTGCATTGTTGATATGGAAAATTTTCTTAATTGTTCCAACTAAAAATATATAACCTATGCCAGTTATTTTGAACATAATTCTTTATCCAGAATAAATATACTTTAAAAGGCCTAAAGCGAAGACACTTAAAAATTGAAAGTAATAGAATAGGAAGACAATGACTGCTTTAGCAGTTCTCAATAGAATAGTTTGAATAATTTGGTATAAAATGTGGATAATTATTATCATAGTTTAATATATATATTATACATAAACACACGTAGGCATATATACACACATATATACGCACTTTGGAACCTTTTCTCCATACTTGAAGGAAAAAATATCTCATGTTATTTTCTTCACTGCAAATTCATGAGTTATCGAAAAAAGTTAATCATTTATTTCATTTGCACCATGTCAATAATACAATCCAGAAACTCAGTATTTATGGTTGGTTTAAAAAGAACAAGGAATAGAAGGGAAGAAGGGGCTGTGCTCAGTTTGTATGTTTATTAGCCAAAGAATATGTTACGTTCATGTTTAATAACAAATGTATACTTCTTAAAAGATAAATAACTTCTTCATCATCATCAGTCTTATTATATTTCCGTATTTATAATTTATATACATTTGTGATCTAGGTGCCATTTACCTTTTTAATGCAGTACAGTTTGTTAATATATATGCATCCTTACTATTTCATGTTGAATGAACCTCATGCTACATGAAGAACATCTTTCTAAAATATGGGAACTTTATGTTACAACCAAGGGATTCCAAAGATTTATCTACTGTATAGTTGGATTAAAATCACTGGGCTATTTCATCATTAAATTATTTGCATTACTTTTTTAATCACAGAGATGATAAGTTATGAGAAACAGTTGCAGGATCATATCATGTAGGCGTGTGATTTGGGACCTACCAATCCACAATATTTTCTAATTTTTCCTGTCCTTGTTAAATCATCTACCTCTTGGTTTCAATTTATAACAGGCTGATGTTTATTGTTTCTTATACTATTAATTATTTAGTGTATTCAGTAGCATAGTAGAGTATTTTTGAGGGCTGTGCAATATTATAAATATTTAATATGTAGTAGGAAATAAAAAATTGCAAATTGTTGCTTAAAATTAATTTATTAGTATTGAATATCTTATAAAAATAATCAATTTTATCCTGATAGTGACATTACAGAAATAACAGTGTGAAGTGATTTGATTGGTTTTTGATGTAATTCGCAAGTATTGATGTGTTTTGCTACCATCTTCTATTTTAGTATGGATAGGAATGGAATTTATATTGAGCACATATCAGTACATAACAATAAAAATCATATGTTATTTGCATGTACTGAATTTGCACACTTCGCTTGTTCTTCACAATTTTTAATAGATTTTTGGAAGTAATTTTGTTTACTTTATATAAATAACATGAGTAAACAAATGACTATTACTCTACCAATGAGAAATTTAGCAGTCTCATATTTTTTTCTTACTCTGAAAGACCAAGCTGATCCACAGGTTTAGATTTTGAGACATAGTTATGCAGCTGTGTGATGATTATCTTTTACTTTAAAAGTTTAATAAATTATCATTATGAAAGGGTGCTAGAAAGTTTTGGTTATGATTTTATTCCTTAAAATGTTTGTACTCTTTTTTTAACCATTAGAAGCAATTCAGTAATGTTTATTAAAAACTTAAATACAGATACTACTGAGAGATATTTGGGTATATGCAGTTACTCTAAAGTAGCATGCAGAATATTTAGATGATCTGTTCTAAAATTAAAATTGTAACAAAATAGCATCACTTTTTTCGTAGTTTTTTTTTAACGAAACGCCTTGCTTTATAAGTATTTTTATTACCTTCTAGCAGATGTATCATTTCACCGTCACATAATTTCTTTTGTCTAGTAAATGACACCTTTTCTCTAGCATATTACCCATTTTTTTGCCACTTGAGTGAACCAATAATTTTGGACTTCCTATCTGTCTGTCTATCTGCCTATTATTCTCTGATTACAATTATTTCAAGTCTGTCAGCACAACTGTATAAACATAAAAATTGAATAATAATGGTTACAGTGCAACACTCACATAATAATGAACCCAATACTCTTTGAAATAACCAGGTTCTCACAAGCTTACCTTTAGATACAGAAGGAAGGAAACGTGTTTCACAAAATCTTAGTACTTTGTGTTGATTATAAAATGGGCATAATAGAAACCAAGTCTTTCCCCTCATTTTCTGTTGCCTTTATATTTTCTTCCATTCACAAATGTTTCTATATTAATTGAGTAATGGAATTAGACTTCCTGACCAATGATACAGAAAGGAGACATCAAAAGCTTTGATGTAATATCCACTTGATCCTAAACACTTGTCATCCATTAAGGGAATGTATGTTCAAATAGTCATGTGATTGGACAAATAAAAGCTACTATGGATACTTTCATCTAGGGAAACAAACTCCTAGATAAGATACAGCATAATTTCTCCTGGCTTTCCTCCTTCACTTTGCCTCAGCAACTGCTTTTGCCTGTTTGCTTTCTTGTTATTCTTTTTCTGTTTTGTATTTTGCCTCGCTTAAGCTTTACTTTCTTTCTTTCTTTCATTAAATTATATTTCTATTCTGCCTGTAAAACTCAACTCCTCTGTTTTTTAAAAATATTTGACAAATAATCAGAATTCTAATCTCTTTCTTCCTCTAGTTTCTCGTTCTTTTCTCCAGTTGAGTCAAATGAACATTAATAATTTTACTTAGAAAATGAGAGAAATTTTGAATTTGAAAGCTAGGCTGAGAAAGATCCACACAAATTGGATCTTTTTGAAATGCTGGAATGGGATGTGAACTGATATATTTTATAACCTACACCCGCTATTAAAATGGTACCTGGTACAACAATTAAATCCTTCCAGCTGGTAGAGTCTAAGAGCATATATTAACATATCGTTCTTAGTTAATTCAGGCAAAGGAGCAATATGCATCAAGGATATCAGTCATGTAACCTGCTCGTAAAGCTGTTAAAACAATCTTTCCTCTTTGTTTGAGAGTAATAAGCCAGTATCATCATTGGGCTTTACATTAAGGGAAAGAAGGAACAGCCTAGTGCAAGAAAATTCATTACCCTCTCATTAGTCTCTCTGTTTAAAAAAAAAAAAATCAGTGTTCTGTAAGACACACCCTCTCCTTCCCTCCACTTTTCCCCATCTTAGAAAGAGAGACATATTCTTACAGACACAACGCATGTCCTTCTGCACTTCCAGTATCTTGGATCTATTTCAGAGGGTCAAAAGAATCAAATTCATGTTGTTTCTCAATTCTTTTTGTATTGAAAGAAAAACATGAAGGAAAGCCTTAAGAAAAGTAATTGTAAATATTGTTATGAAATATTTCTATCCAAAATATACTTATATAAACAAAAATAATACTGTGTTAATATGGCTTAAAAAATGGAAACAAATTTTGCATAAGACAATTCTTAAATTAAGTTTCTTTGAAGATTCTGTCATAACCTGACAGCCCGGGTTATTTCCCATACCATTAAATCTCAGTTCACTATGGATATATACTATGTGTGTATTACTGTGTGTAATTTCATTATTCTACTTGAACCACAGGCTAATAATTTCAAATATTAAACTTTTGAGTCTAAATTGATACTATATTTCCAATGAAAAAACTTTCTGCCAATGAAACTTGCCCAATAGTTTCCACTTGAGTTTCATCCACATCAATTATTGGTAACCCCTGAAATTTATAAGTATAGTTTTTGTTAATGAATGTCATCATATTTACTATCCGTAATTATAGTCTACAGTTGTTTTTCTTTTTTCACAATAAAGCTACATTATCGATATTTATAAATTAACAGTGCCTACAACCTTAAGCATCAAAATGCTCCTGAAACCCTGTAGTCAATATTGTTCCTCCAATAATTCCAAAAATTGTTATCAGATTATAATTTGTAATGGGTGGCTGTAATTAAATACACAACTGGTGAGGTTCCCTCATTACACTGTATTTAATTTTTAGTAAGCCTAAATATAAATGTAATCTAATATAATTTATCTCCATATTATTTAAAGGCCAAGTGAAACTTTCACTCTAGAAAAAGCTACGTACCCCTGAAGTGATTTCTTCTTCTTTTAATACCTTGAAGTGATGGTTTAGAGTAGATAGATAATTGCATTTGCTCAGCCATTTGCTTTTTAAATCCAAGCCCTTCCTGGGTTGTTAAAATGGTCCAGAGGGTGTGAGTTGTTCCTTTATGCTTTACCTCTGAAAGAGGCCTTGGTTTGTCCCCCTTCAAGAAGCCAATACTGGATTCCCATCAAATTGGACAATTTTTATCCCATATCTAACATCCATTTTTGGGGAAGGTGGTTGAGCAAAAGCTTCTGGGAAACCTTGGAGGAAGTGGATTATCTGTTGATCCTTTTCAGTCAGGATTCAGAACTGGGCATGGCATGGAACTGGCATTGGTCACGCTTTTGGATGATCTCTTGAAAGGATGGAATGGGGGTTATGCATCCTTCTTTGTCCTACTTGACCTCTTGGTGGCTTTCCCATCAACCTTGTTATCCTTCCTGTCAGCTCAGAGCACTGAGGGTGGGTAGCATGTGGATGGTTGTGCTCGTTCCCCTCTTTTCTCCAGGGTCGAATCCAGTGGTTCCAGTGTTGATTGGGGAGGAACAGTCAACCCTCTGCCTCTACTATGTGAGTTGCCACAGGATTTGGTGCTCTCTACTCTTCTATTTAATATCTACATGAGAACACTTGGTGAGCTCATCCATTGCCATGGGGTATGATATTAAATGATACTGTGAATATGTTATCCCAGTGCTGAAGTTTGTGTAGGTTTGGATGGGGAACGAGAATCTTTAGGTAATCCTTGGCAAGACTGAATAGCTTTGGGTTTGGAGACTTAGTGGTTCTAGGACGATCCTATCTTTGATAGAGCTGAATGAGGTGATACTGCCCCAGGTGGACCTGGTGTGCAATCTGGGAGTTCTCCTAGTTTTTTTTTTTTTTGGCTTGAAGAATAGGTGCTAGATGGGGCTAAAGGGGCCTTTGCACTGCTTTGTGTTGTGTGCCAATTACGCCTGTTTCTAGATCACTTATGCTGAGTTACCTAGTCAACCGATTGGACTACTACATGAGGCTGCCTTAAAGAGTATACGGAAACTTCAACTGATGTAAAATGCAGCTCCACAGGCAGTTATGGGGGCTCCCAGGTGACATCTCTGCACCAGGAGTGCATTGACTGTCAGTTTGCTTCTAGGTTCAATTCAAGATATTGGCCTTTATCTTTAAAGCCCCTCATGGCATGGGACTGGGTTAGTTGAGGGATTGCCTCTTCCCAATTATATCAGCCAGTCCCATTAGATCTGCAGAGAAGGCATGCTGCAGGTCCCTCTGCTAGAAATTAAATTAAATTAGTTCCAGTAGATGAGCCTTCTCTGCTGTGGTGCTCACCTTGTGGAACATTCTCCTTGTAGCTAGCTGAATTATTGAATGCCAAATGGTGGTTTCTAACACTGGCAACCTTCTTTACATCATTGTAAATCATATGGTATCATTCTTAAAACCTGAAAAAATATTATTATACTGTATTTTTAAAGGGGGGAAATAAACCTTTTCAGTTATTGACCATTTTGGAAGCTTGGCAGTTGGCTCGCATTTGCGAATGATTGCAGCATCCCGCAATCACATAACTGGATTTGTGACTTTTTTGTCATTTTCTGGGAGAAAACATTATTGTAAGTTCAGCAAATCAATTTATATGCTGACCCCCTTAACGAACACAACTGATGACCAAAATTCCAGACTCTATTGTGATTGTACATTGAGGATTACCTATAGTGCTTATTTATTTGTTTGTTTATTTGTTATTTGTTTATTTAGCATATGTTCTAATTTTGCAACATCTTATTGAAGTATATATTGGTTTACTATCTGGGACTTTATATTCATCATTCATTGATTTTCATTTGGTTTTTAGTGTTTTGAATATCAGAAAAAATTACAATGAGAATTGGAGCAACTTTTCCTGGCTAGGCATCTCTTATTGCTCGTTCAACAGATGTATACTAATATATAGTCAGATGATTAGGAGTAATCTCCAGAGCCAACTGTACAAAACAATTCTAACATAGTATAAGGCAAATATGAGGTATGCATTGTACATTTATTGCTATTTTATTTATTTATTTATTTATTTTTAAATTTGTACACCACCCTTCTCCCTAAAGACTCAGGGCAGTGAACAGCCAAGTAAAAACATAAACTACAACATTAAAATACAATTAAAAAGATATATATAAATTTGGCCCCTTGATTAAAAATAATAACAAACAATTAAAAACATTTTAAAAAGTGTTAGGCCAGCCCAGCTTGCTGGAAAAAGAAGGTTTTAAGGGCACAAAGGAAGGCACCAAGGTCTTGGATTCTCCTTAACTCTGGGGGCAGTTGATTCCAGAGGGTAGGTGCCCCCACAGAGAAGGCCCTCCCCCTGGGGGTCATCAGCCTGCATTGTTTGATGGATGGCACCCCGAGGAGGCCTTCTCTATGGGAGTGCCCAGGTCGATGGGAGGCCGTTGGTAGCAGCAGGTGGTCTCGAAGATAACTAGGTCCTATGCCATGGAGCGCATGATGAATGTATGTATTAATGTATTAATCAAGAAATGTTGATTAAGCCAATGATCCCTGCTCCCCCAAATTTGCCAATGAATCAGTCCCAACCCTACTATATGCTAATAATATAGCCCTCTTTCCTGAGATTCTGTTTATCCGAGAAGAGCTCTCTTTGCACTTCTGAATAAAATCTGGATAGTTGCTGATAAACGGTCAAAAATCCAAAGGTCTGACTCTGTTGATTTGCCTACTGATCAACTAAGGCAAAACTGATGGAATTAAGCCAGTCATTCAAGCAACTAGATTACCGACTTACAGATAAATCAGTAGACAGACTGATTTCCAGGGAGAATCTATTAAAACATAGAACACAAGGGAGAAGACCAGTTGGGGGAGGAGACCAGTTGCTGTCACGGCAGGAATGGCTGGAAAATAGCGGAGCTCTGCCAAGCTCCATGAAAACCAGCTGGTATCTGCTTGCCAGGAGACCCTATGGGGTCAAAGCCGCCCTGGAGGGATGGTGAAGGATGGAGATGTGCTTCATTGATCATGAGGAAACCACAGTTTCCTCGTTGATCGAAAGAAAGCTCTTCTGAATGGCACCAGGGACGACAACCATTTTGGCAAATCACAAGCTGTGACAACTGGGACAATAAGATTTGTGCTGGAGCAGTTCATGAACAGAGCATTGAAACTGGGTGAGATGGAACTTTTATTCTAGAGATCTAAGCCAAGTAAAAAATTCCAAAAATAATCTCCAGACATTAAGTGGCAATTGGATACATTGAGAAAGATTGGATACATTGAGAAAGATTAAAGATTAACAACTTGAAAAGTGATTATTGGGAGAAACAACTTCTCTTATTTTTATTTTTAACACCCCCTGATCTGTTGACAATCAGCTGTTTGATTTTTGCACACTCTTTGATGTTGGAATTTGGCGCAGGGGAGCCATCTACTGGAGGAAGAAGATCACTACAGTGTGGGAAACTCAAGTGAAAATGTTAATTGTTTAATATAAATAAAGGAAAGGAGGGAAAGTAAACAACACCTGGAAAGCCATAGACCTTGATTCTATTTCAATAGGCGATCTGAATGTTTGGAAATATTTAGTGAACTTTTTGAAGCTCCTTAAGACAAACTGAATTGCAAGTAACTGATATTCTATTGAAATTGTTCATTGGATGGTGAATTTGAAAAACATGAGGAAATTTGGTGGGCCAATTTGGATTTGGATTTGGATTATTAATGTTGCCTGACAGAACATCCTATGAGGCAAAAGAAGAAAGGGGATAGAAGAAAAAAGAAAGGAAGAAAAACTAAATAAGACTTTAAAATTTGGATAATTGGGAAGGTGTAAACTGGAAATTATAAAGACTAAATTATTAAATAGCTTTTAAATACACAAAAAAATTAGGGGATTTGGAGGTATAATTCTGGGACTGATTTTATTAATTGGCTTTTTTGGAGTTTTTAGATATTGGGACATTGGAACCTTGGGTATATTGAGTAATTCTTAATATATTAAACTATAGCAAAATGTCTCAATAGGGGCCAATAGAGGTGTATGAAGAAATGTTATTGATGCTTAAAAGTATTTACGAAAATTGATAAAGAATCATAAGGAGATAATGGGATTGTTCAAAGATAAAGATATGAGTGTAGAAGATGGGGGATAATATTCACAAAACAGATGAGAAACCAAAAGGAGTGGTGGAGGATACAAATCAAAACAAGCTGCAAGAAGATAAAGACATGGAAGAGATAGGAACAGTAAATATGAACCAAACAGATAATCTTTTTAAGAGTTTACAATAGAACAGAGAAAGAAAAGTAAAATCTCCCAAAAATAATGAAATAATTATGGATGGAGGCTCAAATGATGCCGCAGAAGGAGACAAGAGCTAAGCCAGAGGGAATATTTAGTTGGTATAAAAATGTTAGAAAGAGATATAAGATTCCAAGAGAGAAACATAAAAGAGTAACCAAAAAGTCAATAAACAATGAAATTTTAAAAAGGGCAAAAGATGATGGATAGAGATAAAATACCTTTCATTATATTGTATAATTGTATTAAAAACTAAAAGAAAAAAATAGAAAGTACAAATTAGGAAAATAGTAGTATACATATCAATAGATAATAGATTTTACCATAATCATAAGCATATTAAGGTTAGAGGGTAGAAGTCTATGATTAGGTAACCTAATTGTATTATTATTACTAACTGTGTATAAAAAATATATTGAAATTTATAACTTTTAAGGACTAGAAATTTAGGGGACTTGGAGATATAATCCCGGGACTGATCAAACCTTGTTAATAATTGGCCTTATTGGTGTTTCTAGATAATTGGATTATTAGAATTATGGTGGAATATTGAGTAATTTTAAAAATATTAAAATATTAGTGACTCAGCAGGGAACAACAAATATACTGTACGAAGAAATGTTATCAGTATTTAAATGTAACTATGAAGAAAATGACAAAGAATTATAAAGAGAGAATGTTATTGTTTAAAAACAAAGATGTGAATGTAGAAGAACCCAACAAGTGGGGGGGAAAAGATGAGTACAAATTGGGAAAATAGTATTATATACACTGAATTATAAAAGAATCTATTATAATTATAATGTGCATGTTAAGGTTAGAAGTTGGAAGACTAGGATTATATATAATTAATTGTATCATTACTGTTAGCATTGTGTAAAAAGTATATTGATCCAGTCAATATACCGTCCACAAAATATGTATGGCTGTTTAGATAGATAGAAAGATAGATAGATAGATAGATAGATAGATAGATAGATAGATAGATAGATAGATAGATAGATAGATAGATAATACAGAGACAGACACAGACACACACACACACACACACACACACAGAGAGAGAGAGAGAGAGAGAGAGAGAGAGTATATCAGTATATCACAGAAGTGAGCATACCCCTAAGTGATAATGTCCAAAAGGGGCCCAAGTTGCCTTTTTCCCTCCCTGGTGTAATGTGACATGTTAGTGGTACAAGGTTTCAGGTGGGTTTAATTAGGTGTTACCGTTCTCACTCATACTGGTCACTGGAAGTTTAACATGGCATCTCATGGCAATGAACTCTTTGAGGATCTGAAAAAATGAATTGTTGCTCTATATAAAGGTGGCCTAGGCTATAAGAAGATTGCCAAGACCCTTGAACTGAGCTGCAGCACAGTGGCCAAGACCATACAGTGGTTTAACAGGACAGGTTCCACTCGAAGAGGCCTCGCCATGGTCGACCAAAGAGGTTGAGTGCCTGTGCTCAGCGTAATATCCAGAGGTTGGCTTTGGGAAATAGATGTATGAGTACTGCCAGCATTACTGTGGAGGTTAAAGGGGTGGGGGAGGTCAGCCTGTCAGTGCTCAGACCATACGCCACATGCTGCATCAAATTGGTCTGTCATCCCAGAAGGAAGCCTTTTCTAAAGATGATGCACAAGAAAGCCCGCAAATGGTTTGCTGTAGACAAGCAGACTAAGGACATGGATTCCAATGACACCAACTTATAAACTTACTTGGTTCAGATGGTGTCAAGTGTGTGTGGTGGCAATTAGGTGAGGAGTACAAAGACAAGTGTGTCTTGCCTTCAGTCAAGCGTGGTGGGAATGTCATGATCTGGGGCTGCATGAATGCTGCCGGCAATGGAAAGCTACAGTTCATTAAGGGAAGCATGAATGCCAACATGTACTGTGACATACTGAAGCAGAGCATGATCCCCTCCCTTCGGAGACTGGGCCACAGGGCAGTATTCCAACATGATAATGACCCCAAACACACCTCTAAAATGACCATTGCCTTGCTAAAGAAGCTAAGGATAAAGGAGATGGACTGACCAAGCATGTCTTCAGACCTAAACCTTATTGAGCATCTGTGGGGCATCCTGAAACGGAAGGTGGAGGTGCACAAGGTCTCTAACATCCACCAGCTCCGTGACGATGTAAGGCAGTGCTGGAAAATAATGGTGGCCACACAAAATATTGACACTTTGGGCCCCATTTGGACATTATCACTTAGGGGTGTACTTACTTTTGTTGCCACCAGCTTAGACAATATGGGCCGTGTGTTGCATTATTTTGTGGAGACAGCACATTTACACTGTTATACAAGCTGTATACTCATTACTTCACATCGTAGTCAAGTATCATTTCTTCAGTGTTGTCACATTAAAAGATATACTGAAAGAGTGTACTCACTTTTTTTTTTAATTAGATTTATATGCCGCCCTTCTCCAGAGACTCAGGGCGGCTTACAATGCGTTAAGCAATAGCCTTCATACTTTTGTATATTTATACAAAGTCAGCTTATTGCCCCCACAAACTGGGTCTTCAATTTACCTACCTTAGAAAGGATGGAAGGCTGAGTCAACCTTGAGCCTCGAACTCGCATAATTGCAGACAGCTGGGTTTTAATAACAGGCTATCTAGCCCGTCGAGCTATCTGAGGCTCTTTTTCTGTGACATACTGTATATCAGTGGCGCTATTCAGCTGGTTATATCCGGTTCGGGCAAACCGTTAGCTGCGGCTGCGAGAGGCTCTGCCCACCCGCCTGGACATCATCACGTCCTGTTTTTGATGCTCTGCGTATGCACGGAAGGCTCTGCGCATGCGTGGAAGCGGTGCGTGCGCTCATATTTGTGAACCAGTAGTGAAGGTAAGTGACCACCACCCATGCTGTATATATATAAAAAAACGTAGAACACAAAATCCATATTGGACAATGACATTGAACTTTGTCAGGCACTGGGTGGCAGCCCTATACTTGTATATAGATAATCACCCAATCTGAAGCAGTTTTAGAAGCAATAAGAAACAGCAGAACAATGATTTAATACAGGAACAAGGCCTTGCAACAAATCCAGGGAAATTCTATCTTAACACCTACAACATTGCAGGTCCAAACAATTTCCCTAACAAAATTTAGAGGCACCTTTACGTGTTCCTTCTTTAATGTGATATATGCCATCAACTGCCAACAATACATCTCTGGATTTTACTTAGGACAAACAGACTGTGCTTTGTGTGGAAGAATTAATGGACACATTTGAGATCACATTTGAATAAGAGATTGCTGATTTCACTTTCAGCCAAACGTATCAAACAATGACAGGCATTCTCAATAAACATGATAGGTTTTTAATACATCACATTTGTTAATTGGCAAGATACTTTTAATCTATTTTACTTACAACCTTCATCATGTCCTTGTCTTTCCCTCCCTTTTCCCTGTTTTGGAAGTTCTTTAAAATTATGGGAATCTTGTAGACATAACAAATTTTGATTTCAGCAAAGCATGTGGCATGGTTTTGATAAAAAGGTAGTTAAATGTGAACTATATAACATGATAGTTCAGTATGTTTTTGGAGCTAAAGTGGGGTCTTAACCAGTAGTGGGTTTCAATTTTGTTTGCTTCCGGTTTGCTTGTGGGTGTGTGTGCATGTGCAATGCGTCTGTGCATCCGCAGAAGCTTCTTTGCATGCGCAGAGACGTCTGGGTGGGTGGGCGGAGCCTCCCGCTGCCACTGCTACTGGTTCACCCGATCCGGAGCAAATCGGTAGCAACACACCACTGGTCTTAACTTATTAGATGTCTTCAAGCGATATTGTCAGGCTTTTTTCCTAATTTCTAACAAATTTCTGACTTTTACCTTCCATGAGTCTTGGCTACATGCATGTTTGCATACTCCAGAAAGTATACTGACAAATTCCTCACAAAATACTTGATTTTATCATTTCAAAAGAGAATGGGAAAGTTAAATCCCAGTTCCCAAATGATTCTTTGCAGTCAGAAGAAACATTTGCACTTGATTGGCATTTATCGAGAGGCATGGGTATTAACTAATTTTCCTCAGATGAGCTGTGAAACGTCACAGATTAAGGACAATTGGTCTAGTTGCTGGATTCAACCTTTAGACACCTTTGGCCTGGATGTTTGAGTCTTTATAGACATAGATGCCTGGATGTTTCTTTTTATTGTTATTTGTGTTTTATTGTGATATTTAGTGTTAATTTTTACTGAAGAATTTTTTTACAGAGTAAAAATAATACAAATATAAAGAAAAAAAATCAAGAAAAGTAATAAATAAGATAAATAAAATAGAAGAGAAAAGAGAGAAAAGAAAAATGATATAAAGAAGTAACTTCCACTTTACAGCTTTTATAAATTCTCTCTCCCTATGGCTATATCATGGGTCCTTTTCATAGTCTACTCGTCAAACCCATAAATTGTGAATTCATTTTCTTTTTCTGGCTCAGAAAAAAGTCCATAAACTACACTGAAAAATGTAGTTGCTGCTTTTCCCTAATCAAGCAAGTCAATTTTGCCAAGTCTTTAAATTCTATCATCTTTATCAACCATTACTCTGTTATGGATAATTTGGAATCCTTCCATCTTTGCGTATAAAATAATTTCACTGCAATTACCATGTTCTCTGTGTTTTATTGTAAGATGCCCAGAGTTTAGAGTCAGGTGCCCACTAAACATTCCCAATCAATTAGTGTCCTGAAACTATACAAGATAGCACTTCTTTGATTTAGTAGCAAAGTTCCAGACATAGAGTGAGATATATGAGGATATTTATGGCAGACAAGAATGATGCTATGTTGTTCTATGTACACAAAGTGCCATTTAGGATCTGAGATCTGCTGGTTCCTAATTTGATGCCCACGCAACTCTTTCTCCTTCTCCATGAGTCTGAAAGTGTCAGATACATGTTCCCTTTCCATCTTCATATCTTTGTCAGAAATTCTCCTTCATGCCATATCAAATCTCTTCACTCATTTTCTGACAGAACATATATTTATTTCCCTTTCTACTATTTTTAAGGAATTTCACCCATTTGAGAATTCTCTCTGTGTTTCAGATGAGGCAGCATTTGTATTTCTTTAATTATGCCATTGTCTCATCCTTCCCATTTAATCCCTCCCCCTGAACCCCTTAGAGACAGAACTTTCGCTTGACCAGCCAAGTGGATTTTGTTTCTGAGAGTGTTGCAAAGGTTCATGATCATCATATCTTGCCTCCCAAGAATATTCTATGTCTGAGTAGTTAGTGAATCGAATAAGTCTGTCCTTCCTGCTTTGACAGTTCAAAATATGCTCTCTCTTCAATTCTCCACCTCCAAGATGAAATGTGAGAGGTTAGAAGTATAGAGGGGGCATGGAAAGTGCTTCATTACTAGGAAGGAATCGTAAAAAAGGGAGTATATTTTCAATGTGGTTGGAAGCTGCAGATGAATGATTATAATAAGTTTGATTTCTGCTATCACATTGGTCCAATAAATGTGGCAGTCAGCATTTGTGTTGTCTTGTGTGTGTGTGTTGGGGGAGGGGCATTTGATATAGACAGTCTATAATCTCCAGTAGTAATGAAGGGGACATCTCTGATTATGATGATCATCAGAGCTTTTGTAGGAGGTCTTAGCATGCTCTAATTGATCTTTAAGGAAGTACCTCCTGGTCTCAACGTTTCTGGGGCACTTGCGAGGCATTTGGTAGTAGTCATGGATGGTAGACCTATGTGGCCTGGAATGAGGAAAACTGAATTGTGGAAGGAATTGTGTTATAAATAAACTCAGCCCTCAGTTTGACTAGTAATTCATAATCTGTGAAGATGACATTTGTTCAGTTATTTTTCCAATCAGATAGTGAATAATGAGCCAAGGAATTTCCCATCCAATAGATGAAATAAAGTTACTCTTCACCTGGGACTATAATTGGGACTGGCAGTTTTGTGGCTAGGCATCATTAAACAGAAAACCATTTGACCATTATGGATTTATGACATCACCTCCCATTTGGTCATTAAGCGAAACATCAAGTGAGTGTGACTTGTGATTTTACTTCTGCATTCTGCATTAATTCTACTTGACTCAAGCCTGTTGAGATGCACACAAATGGCGATTATGGGATGCTGCAGTGGTCATAACTGCAAGAATTGGAAGAAAAGCTGAGGGGCAGATTATATTGTTGTAACTTCAGTTAATCACTAAACAAGGCAGTAAGAGAGGGCTACCTGCAAAACTGTCTGAAAATGTTTTGCTAATTGTAGGTCTTATTGGGTAAGCTATGGTTACTGAAAACATCTCCAAATCAATTGCAAGCAGGTATTAAAACAAGAGGATAGGAAAAAGAAATCCAGGATTTAAATGTTGGGCTATCTTTCTCTCTCTTACCTTCAAAAAGGTCACTCGTCATTGTAGCTAAACTTGCTTATATCTGCAATAAGGATTTTTTATTTATTCAAGCTGGGTTCTTGATTTTATTTAAGAGTACAGGATATCTAGACATGTTCAGGAGGCATCCTCTGGGTTATATATCAGAGAAGCAGGGGCAGAATTTTCAGAGTGAAAAAAAAGTTACCAGGCATTTGTAAGATATGAAAAATCCTGGCTTGCGCAATTAAGTACTGGTATCTGCCTGCTTAGCCTGCAAGCTTGACATGTGAGAGATTTAAAAGCTAACATGAGGGGAAAATGTGCTCAACTGACATGGTGTAATTTTATGAGAAACCATTGTACCAAAACCTTTTGATCTGTTTGAACTTACATGGGGTCTTGTTACCTTGAAGTAGACTGGGCCAATACCGAAAAGGCTTCTTTGAAGACCAAAAGTTCCTCATTAAAAAAGTATGGTTTGGCCTGTAGCAGCCTTGAGGGGATAATGCGCAGGGGAGGAAATTGCCTAAGAAGGAAACTCTGGACTGGATTGTACAAGCACCATCCTCAAGTTGGTTAGAAGCATCTGCCTTGATAAGAAAGAGGTAGGCAAGAACATCTGAATGATCAATAATAGGCTGAGAAGTCCAAGACCAAAAAGAATGGTGGCACATTCTTTTGGTCATGAAAGGAGGACTACTCAATCTTGACTGGAAAATATAATTAATAAAATTTTGAAAGACTTAATGTGCTATGTCTTAATTTGAGTAACACTGCAATATATTCAAGCTGTCCATAACTAACCAAAGGGAATGAAAATCATTTTATTGTTGGTTATTAATATAGTAATATGTTAATTTTAAATACAGGTTTACCATCATACCTGCTGCTTCTATTGTTGTGTGAGCATGTATGTGTTCGTGTATTTTTTGTTATTGAATTATTCATTGATTAATTGATTGGTTATATGCCATTGAGTCGGTATCAACCTTTAGCGATTACATAAATAGATTTTCTCCATGATGATTTGTCCTCAACCTGGTCCTTCAGATTTTCCAGTGGTGCACACATTCAATCCATCTTGATTCTGATTTGCCCTCTTGTATTCCTTCAACCCTTCCCAGCATTAAAATCTTCTTCAAGGAACCAGGTCTTTGCATAATGGCTCCAAAGGAGGATAATTTGAGCCTGGTCACTTGCTCCTTGAGTGAGAACTTTGGTTAAAGATGGCATACAAATGTTAAAATAGAGAGGTTTTTTGGTTCTTCATGACATATTTGGGTTGAGTTTGAATTGAAGAAATGAAGGCTGAAATATTTGAAAAAGGAAGAAGGTAATCCTCTGTGTCTCCTTTCTGCCTTTCTTTGCAAAGTAGGGACTATGGGAAGTATGATTGATTATATTGATCACTTTGTCCTTTTGAGTTGGCTCAGAAAGAGAGGATTCTGTATAAATAAGCCTTCCTCTTAAAGGTTATTTGGCTAATTTTTATTAATTAGCATGTAAGTGTGGAGAGGAGAAGTGACCTGGTAATAAAGGCTTGTCAGTAAACAAATTGTGGAAATATGAGTGTTTTGGAGTTAACGTTTATTTCTTATGTATCTTAGAAATTATAGTTTTGATGTCCCAAAGGTGCTTTTTCAAGAGGCAACTGGACTTTCTGGTTTTTCTTTGAAGACATTTTGTTTCTCATCCAAGAAGCTCCTTAGATGAGAAGCAAAAGGTCTTCAAAGAAAAACCAGAAAGTCCAGTTGCCTCTTGAAAAAGCACCTTTGGGACAACCATGACCTGGATGACTGAGAATCTCCATAGACATACAGTTTTGATGGTTTTATTGCTTTTCCAGATGTGGGCTCTCTTCACCTGCCTCCTCCTACCCCACTCTGCTTAATAAAGAATTGTTTGGACATATTCATCATCAACTATCAATCAGCTTCTTTAATGAGCATTCAGAAAGCTGTAAAAATGTCTGACCTTTAATAAACATAGGCAAATTGTGTTTAGCTAGTCGTAACATTTAAAGAAACAACAAAAAGTATATGTGTGTGTGTGTGTGTGTGTGTGTGTACACGTGTGTACATGTGTGTGTACATATAGTAAATAAAACAGCCATTGTCAATCCCATTATACTGAATAAGATTATACAAGGAATCTAAATAGTGTGGGCTCTCTGGTAAGTTTCCTTATACTTATCTAGCTGTGTAAAAGTATAAAATAACTTGTACATTAACCGGCTATAAAAATATGTTTGCTATGCAGTCATATGTCATTGTTCAGGAAACACAGAGAAAGTCTGACAAATTAAAAACAGAAGGATGTGTCTGGAAGGGCTTTTTCAGTCATTAAAAAGCTTCACCTCTCCGGCAAACTATTTAATGGCAACTTCTTGCTCATTGTACTGACATCTTCAAAGACTTTGACATCTGTCAGCCTTTCAACTACCATTAAAAATATTATCCCATTTCCATTCTTTTATGCCAATTTTTTTAATTATACCCCTTCTTTTAAGTTGAGAATATGGTTGGGTTTAAATGATGCTGTCCTTTCGTTTTCAGCCACCCAGCTGTGGTTTGAATAAATTGATGTTGAATCAAAGGCGGGACTTTAAAGGGAAAAGGTTTGATGGACTTGGACTCCAAATCAGATGAGGCTTTATGATGAAAAGGTTTAATCCCAGCACAGGCATTGCTTCTATCAGTTGAGCAGTACAAAGCTATTCATGTATCTCTCTCTCTGTATGTCTCTCTCTCTGTGTGTGCGTGTATTTTTCAGAAGAAGTGATACAGGTTTTTTTTTTAAAAAAAAGCACAGATCTCCTTAGGACTTGCAAATGTGGCATTAACTAATATACAGAGTGCTGATTTTCTTTTATCTACTAGAAGCTTATGATTATAGTACAGTTCTTGAATTGGAAATGAGAACTACAACACACATTTAAAACTGTGCTGTCTGATTTGTATTCAGTATACATGTCATTGCGGGATGAGTTAGTCTAAGCCAAGCTGCTCCAGTAAATGTACAAACAATTTCACAACCTGAAATTCAGAGGACATGAGGAAGTGGGGAGACTGGAATAATCAATTAATACCTGCACTATCTGATTCTTGTGGCTATAGCATTCTTTTCTAAACTGCTCTAGATTACATTTTAGTGTTTTCATTTTGATAAATATTTTTTTTAACATATACATAACAAAACAATGCATAATAGTAAATGTCACTTGTATTTCTGGCAAATCTGATGAATTTTATTTTTTTTATCAAATTTAGTTCAGAAAATGACTTTCCATAGTAGCTGCCTTTGTATGAGCTTTAATTTCATACATTAAAAGGCTATCTGAAGCGTTCTTTTTAAAAATGTAGTTTGCTACTTTACAATATATTATAGGGTTGCCTCGAGCCCTGAGATGGGCGGCAATAAATTTAACAAATATAAATAAATAAATAAACATTTTCCTTACTCTGTTATTACATACTTCAGCTTGTTATGTGGCAGTAGGTTCAGTCCTTGCACCATCAATGAGTAGATATATTTAGACTTCATACAAATGCATCCAAAGCTATATAAGAATGTATGTATGTATGTATGTATGTGGGGTGAAATTCAAAATTTTTTCCTACCGGTTCTGTGGGCGTGGCTTGATGGGCATGACAGGGGAAGGATACTGTAAAATCTCCATTCCCACCCCACTCTGGGGCCAGCCAGAGGTGGTATTTGCCAGTTCTCTGGACTACTCAAAATTTCCACTACCGGTTCTCCAGAACCTGTTGAATTTCACTCCTGGTATGTATGTATGTATGTATGTATGTATGTATGTATGTATGTATGTATGTAATTAATTAATTAATTAATTAATTAATTAATTTATATCCCACCCACGTTGCCTGGCAGTGACTCTCTTTCTCTTTCTCTCTGTGTATGTGTGAAATCTCTGTATTTGCATCCATCCATCCATCCTCCAAGATTTCTGCTTTTCATTACTCTTTTCTTTAGCCAGTATGAGATCAAACTGATTTCGCATCTGATTTTAAAGTGTGTCCTATACATTAGAGGTTTTGAGGACAATATTTTAGAACATCTGAGGAGTGACTAGGTAACAAGCTCAGAGATAAAACTCTGTTGGTTACCCACAATTTTGCAATCTCCCTGTGAAGGGATTTAATAAAAGATTTTTTAAAAAATGAATAGCTTCAAAGACAACCACAAAACACTTAGCATACATTTCATAATAATGTTATAATTACTTAAACTCTAAGGGGCCTTGAGAATTAAAAGGTCTTCATTTAGCATATAAATGGTATTAAAGGCAACAGATAAATTAATTTTGGAAGAGGATTACATCACTGGGATACCATACCAGTGGGAATCTATGTCCTAGTAATTAGCTGACTCTTCTCAGACTTCCAGAATACTTTTATTCTGATTTAACACTCAGACAAGGGCCTTTTTGGGTAATTCGAACCTAAATCATTAAGAGTTGCCTGGAGTCATCTTGGTGAGATAGGTGGCATAGAAGTCAAACAAGCAAACAAACAAACAGACATATCAACACTCTAAACAATTTATTGATTGCAGTTCATCAAATAAAATCTATAAATGTAATGATATACATACATGTATTTTTACTATATGCATGCACTTCTTTTGATCTTGCTATGTCCATCAAGGTAAGCAACATGTAAAGGGGTCTGTGCTTGCATACTTAACACTTGCATACTTTCATTTATTATTTCAACAGAAATTTGTTAATTTTTTCTTCCTGATAGTATAAACAATATGGAATCAGCATCTCTGATAAGAAGCACTATTGGTTGAGATTAAAAACCACTTCCTGTATCCCATAATCTCGTTCAGAATCACTGCACATTTTCAAGTCCATCTTTCTCTGTCAGTAACTCTAAGCAAATTTGCTCATGGAAAAAAAGTGTAAATGTAGTGACATATTCCACTAACAACTGCTTCTATTCTTATCTCATTGATATTCTTGGCTAATAATGGTTAATATGTGAATTTGGAAGTGAATAATAGGTGAATTTGGAGCTCCGGTGTTTTAAAACAAACTAGGCTAGAGACGTATTAACTATACAGTTTAATACAAATGTATTCAGTAGATTTGTATGGCTATCCATCTCATGTACACGACTCTAAGTGACTAACAATATTAAAAATAACGAAAAGTATATACAAAAAATATAAAACCCACAACAGCTAGGGGAGAGGGTGGGGAATAAATCCACAATCAAACATTCAGCACAACCAAGAAATGGACTCCACCCCATGCCCATTTTGCCCAGCTTCAAGCAAACAGCCATGTCTTCAGAGTCTTATGGAGGGGCCAATATGAAGGGGGCCAATCTAATCTCTGGAAGAATAATATTCCAAAGGGCAGGTGCCACAACAAGAAAGACTGCTGCCCAGAATCACTTTGGTGATGAGTGATGGGCAGCATAAAAGTTTGTACCATATTCTTGGAACTGAACTACTTGTTCTTTACAGAAATCAGCCTAGTTCTACAAATCAGCATTTGTCCAGAAACTCAGTGTTGTCTTTATAAGGTTTGCATAGCATCTTTGTTATTTTAGTTCTTATACAGCTCTCTTGTCCTTTGAGTTTCCTTCACAGACTTATACTGCCTGAGGCCTTCAACACATAGCATTTCTCTCTAAAATGTTTCTGTAAACATTTCCTTAGCTCTGTAAACACAATGTAGAAAGCCAAATACTAAGTTCATGAAATTGTAATTGAACATGGGAAAGATCATATAATACCAATACCATGCAGAATATTTAGGGCTTAATCAGTCATCATTGTTCCGCTGAAATAAGTGGGCCTTAAAATTGTTCAGATTTGATTGAATCTCTAAGAGGGTAGTTGTTCTTAATTAAAGAAAATTTGTATACATATATATATACATATATATATATATATATATACATACATACATACATACATACATATATATATATATATATATATATATATATATATATATATATATACACATACACACACACATGCACACAAATATATACACATGCACACATAACATTTTAAAATACTGACATGAAATCTTTAATAAAAAAAATGTTTACAAAATGAATCACAAAAAATAGAAGAATAAAAAAATCTGCCCTTTAAAAAACCAAACTATTATCAAAATATTTATATAAAGAAATTTTTGAGTCTAAAAGTTAATATTGGCAACAAACTGACTGACTACAGAAATTATTCCATTAACTAAGCATTATAATCAGGAAAACTTTCCCTAACTGATGTGTTTCTCTCCTAAAACTGCAAAGGCATTTAGAGGTTGATATCAAAAAAAATTGCTTAAAGAATTGTTAATTTGATAGAGGAGAATATTTGTAGCTAAGGGTTGAATTGAGGGGTCCTTGGTGCTCTCTAAGCTTGGTTGTTTTCTTGCAGACTTTTCATTATCCAAATTAGATAACATCATTGCAGAATCAAAATTGATTGAACATATTTAAGCTTTGAAAGGTTAAAAATAAGAAAAGAATGTAGAGCTCTAGAACTAATTGTGAATCTGTTCACATTCATAATTAATTTCTAAAGCCAAGTATTTTATCTAACTTATACTTTGCCGGTTCTGGTGTGTAGTTGGAGTCGAATAAAAGGGTAATAAAATGGAAGATTTTTTACATATGTAAATAAATTTCCCACAGATTCATATTCATGTGTAGCATACAGTACAACACAGTGTATCTTATAAAAACAGTGATCTTACACCTTGAGGATACACTTCGAAGAAGTTTTACAGTAATTAGCTAAGTAGACACCTTAATTTGTTTTTTTATTTATTTTTATTGGGTTTTAACAAATAATTCTTACTCAACTCTTTTGCATGACTGTGACCATTTACATATCATCACACTAATGTTCTCTATATAATTTTACAAAATCTACTATCAGTTATTTCCCTTTTTTTCTATCTTCAATCCAATTATAGCATTTCTCCCATATTACATAAAAGTCCAAATCCATCAGTCCTTTCAGTTCCAATGTCATTTTATCCATTTCGGCACAATGTAATATCTTTCTAATTATTAAATCTTCGGAGGGTATGTTTGAACTTCTCCAACATTGTGCAAATGCCAGTCATGCCGCCATTATCATATGTAGAATAATATATGTTATTTTTTCATATTTCTTTTTCATTATTCCTAGAAGAAACAATTCTGGTGTATATTCTATCTGGAAGCCTGTATCCAACTATGTATTTTCATCCAATATTTTTTTGTTTCGGAGAATAACCACCATGTGTGAAAGAAGGTACCTTGCTTTTGTCCACATTTCCAACAACTGGGGTTTAAATTTGGATATATTTTTGCCAGTCTAGAGGGTGCCAAGTACCAACGGTAAAACATTTTATATTGATTTTCTTTATATTTTGCCAATCTGGTTAATTTATAATTTTTGTTCCAAATTTTTTCCCAATCCTCTAGTTCAATATTATGTCCAATATTCCTAGCCCAGGCCATCATAACTCCTTTTACTATGTCTTCAGCTCTGTCAAATTCTTAGACACCTGAATTTGTCAGATAATTTGTATTTTACAATCTTGAAATTTTAAACTCACCAAATGTTAAATTATTAAGAGTATTGGTCAGCAACATAAAATCTTTTATAATAGATACTTCTAAAATACTTTCAAAAGTTGAAAGATGTATAAATGAAAGTTTCAACACAATCTTTTTATTAATTGTATTTGTAAGCTGTATTTTAAAAGCAAATGTTTATAATTACATTTTGTATCTTTCTACCTCTGAAAAGCATGTTCAAAGATATGATGGAACTGAGTCACATTTCCTGATTTCAAAAGATACAGCAGCAACCACATTATGCTAAATCCAGTTTTCTTTTATCTCTGTTCTGTATCATACATATTTTACTCTGAAAACATTTTCTTGAAACTCTATGTAATTGTTGAGACACTATATAATCCTCTGCCTGCCATGTTTCATTTTTTAAAAAAAAATGAAAACAAACTAGTCTACGATTCAGTAAAAGTAATTCTGGAGTGAAATGCTGTGTAGAGGAAAATATTTATCTTGAAATATGTAGTAGATATGGCTGATATTAATTCCCAAATGTATGGTGGAGTGTAGCATCCCTTACTACTTGCATTATTTGCTTACAGATAAAAATAGATCATTGATTAATTTGCTTAACAATACATGTGTGCTTATATGCTTGTGTTAGATACAGTATTTTATGTCTTCCCTATTTTACAAATATATAAATCCCAATCTTCAGTTTTATATTAAAACGGTAGTGCAAAAGTTGATCTCTTTTTTTTCTGACAAAGTGTCTGGAACATTTCTTATTGTCACAAATCTTGCATTTATTCTATACGTTTTTCTATTTCTACCTCATATCATCCCCTCCTCCCAAAGTGCTAAAGTTTTCTCTAATATCTTCGCTACAATCTTCTGAAATTGCTGTAAATCTCAAAAACAAAATTATTTCGCTCTCAAGTCAAATAGAGCCAGATAGTTCTTTTTCCAACTCTCTGTCTATACATTTGTTGTACTTTTGAAAGTTTCCACTTTTCGTTAGTTTACATCTCCAGGATTGTTTTAGGGAGCTTTCCATCTTCTTATCATCTTTCATCTTTACAAATCTTTTACCCATTATCTTTTTTAAAAAAGCTGTCAATTTAATATCAGTAATACAACTAACTTACTGCCCAGGGTCTCAACATGTTCTGGTATAATTCCCCTCTCTGCAGATTACTCTAGCAATCCTCTCCTCCATTCTACTATTTTGCTGCTTTTCTGGTGGTTGTCATTATATTATAATCCAAAAATTAAAGTGTGTCAAACAAGAGAAAGAGGGCTTCTGGTTGACGTCACGGCGAGATGGGACGCGAGGAGCTGATCTCCATGCTCCTGTGCCGAGTTCTCCCCATTGGTGGGTTCCAAAAGGAGCCAAAACCACCCTATAGGGGTGGTGAAGCAAAGAGGGGTGCCCTGTGAGGTCACAGAGAGTCGCAACTGTCCTGTCTGACCCTGGATTCTTTTTCTCTCTCAGCCATGGCAAGAAGAGGCAGCCGAAAGATGGCTACCACGAAGCTGGGATAACTGAGGAATAATTAAGACTGGTGTCAACTTTGGAAGCCATATTAGGCCGGAAGCTTCAATGTTGCCACCTTCTCATGTGTGGGAAAATAGGAGGGGGGATTAAGGAGAGGGGTTGTGAGTAAACATAATAGCATTCTTCCTGTTGGTCAAGGTCAGGGCAATCCAGCATCTGGAGAAGGAGTGGTCAGGAGGCTGTTGGACGTTGATTGGAGCATGTGATTGACGGGGGGGAAAGGGGATGGTTTTGGGAGCTTTGACTTACTGAAGGAAAATCCAGGCTTTTCAGATTCAGGTTTTTCCAGATGTACCAGTTTGCCTATTCTAGTAAAGAGAACTTTGGAAAAATGTTTGCTTCCGCGTCTTTACTTGGAGTTGGTGTTTTTCTGGAATGCTGACAACTGGTGCTGGAGCGAAGTAGGTGAACAGTGACTGGAACTGAGGGAGAGGATTCCTTTTTACTTTAAACCTAACCCCAAGGAACAATTTAGAACTATTTGCTCAGAGTTGTTTGTTAAAGCGGCGATTAAGCATTCTGAGAAAAATACCAGTCTGGAAGAAAAAGACCTAAAGAGAGAAAAATAATAAATTTCTAAAAGTAGAGAAGATTGGACTCTTAAACTGGGAAGACATGGTATTGGGAAGGCATTTTAAAATGCTGGAATTATTAACTTAAAAAACAACCTGCTTCTATAAGTGAATTACAATTAAAGTTATGATCAAAATAACTAAAATTAGACTGACTAGTAGCAACACTGAAATTCAAGTTGAGAGTGCCACCTGCTGATGAAAGGAAAATATACAAGTCTGGGAATACTTAGATGAAGGATTATGAAAATACTTACTGGGATATATCCAACTACCACACAACTACTGGAGTCTCAAATATGAGAACATGGAAGTTATTTAATTAAAGTGACCCCTGAATCTTGTGCTTGAAGATTGAATCTGTAAAGGGGACGTAAAGAGGCTTTTGATAACTTCTGGGACTATTTAAATAGAACTGATTGATTTCTTACAAAGAACTGTACTTCTTGAAGGGCAATTTTAGGTCTGAATAAATGGTTCTTGGACTATTTGACAAAAGTAGAATTAAAAAAAACAAAACAAAATAAGATGCTTCATAAGGAAGAAATGAGTGGAATTTTGAAGGAGATGGCATTGATTTTCCAAAGCACAAAGGACATCATGGAGGAAGGATTTAAGGAAACTATGGAAAAAATGGAAAATACTATATGAGAGATGATGAGTAAAGATCCAGCTAACAGAAGAAAAGATAGAACCGAAGAACCAGCGAACAAAAGAAGACAAGGAGGAGATAATAATAAAAATAACAGTGATTGATGAATTAAACCAGTGGGAAAATATTTTAAGAGAGTTGAAAAGAGAATTGGGGATACAGGGAGATACTTTTGAATGGGAGACAGGGATTTGGACAGATACTTTGGAAGCTAGGCAGTGGAAGAGGGTAGAGATGGGAGAAATACTCAGATTGAATAGCCAAGAAGTAGATTTAGGCAGAGATAAAGATCCAAGAGGAATATGGGAGGCAAGTCAAAAAAAAAAAAAAAGCATGGCAACTAAAGTACTGAAGCAGGCAAGAGATGATGGATAGAAAGGAAAGGGTTTCTCTCCTTTTTTTATGTCTTGATTTGGTTTTTTCTTTCTTTCCCTCCTTTCTTAGAATGGTGGCATGATTAGAAGTTAGGTAGAAATAAGAGAAGGGAGAAACATTTGTATTTACATATCTTTATATAATGGAATAAAAGTAACAATAAAATGGGAAAATTAGTGATTGAATGATGGTATTATTAAGTACTTTTTAATATTATTATGATTGGCATCGGAATTATATATTGAAGCATTGAGCAATTAATGAAAAAACATACTTTAATATAAACATGTATTACTATCAGAATTATATAGATTTGATTATTGTAAAGAATATGATTAGAATAATTTTGTATGTCTAAATAATATTGGGATTGGGATTAGAATTGTATATTGAAACATTGAATAATGAAATAATGATTGTATCTTAATACAAATAGATGTAAAGAGTGAAATACTTGAGGTAAATTAAAAATGAACAGGATTCAAAGCACCAAAGTGGGTGAGAGATATTGGATAGAAAGAAAATGTCTTTTAATAAAAGGGTGACATGATTAAAAGTTAGAATAGAGATAGAAAAAAGAGAAAGGGGGAATATTAATGTATACATTTTTACATAATATAAAAGCAATAACAAGAGGGAAGCTTAGAAATTGAATGGAGGTATTATTATGTATGATCAAATATTATGGTGAGTGGCATTAGAGCAATATATTAAAACATGGAATAATTAAATAATGATAAGCTACAACTTAATATAAATGTGTATTAAAAATATATAAATTGGTTGAATGTAATAACTGATTAATTTTGTTAGTCTTATTTGTATTAGAATGTATGACACCCAGGTGCCACACTGTTCACTCATTGCTATGTATATGTAAAATAAAATAAAAAACTTGAAACAAAACAACAACAAAAACAAGAGAAAGAGAAAAGGCAAACTTCCCCCTTTATTTTATTTATTTTTAAATTTATTTTATTTTATTTGTTGAACAAAAATTACAAATTCAAACAAAGAAAATAAGAAAATCAAAACGTGACAGGGACAGTAGGCACACCAGTGCACTTACATACATCCCCTTAGGGACCTCTTAAATATGGACTGTTAGAATTAAAACTGTGAAAGTTAATGGCTGAGACAACTGAATCAAGTTATTCCAGACTTTGACAATTCTGTTATAAAGATCAATTTTTAAATAATCAAGTTTAGAGCAGTTTACATTAAGTTTAAAGTGGTTGTTTGTATCCATTACATTACAATTAATGTTAAAAAAAAGTTATTTACAGTATAGCATTATTATGTACAATTTTGTATGCAATACCTAAGTCTGACTGCAAATGTCACAGTTCTAAACTATCCAAACCAAGAATTTCAAACCTAGTAGCATAATTTTAAGCCTTCTGTGCATATTCTATTATGCACAGAAGAATGCAAGACTTTTCATATAAATTACTTCTGAACTCACTTGATTGTATTAATGTCCGGTGTATGGAAAGGATTCCAGACAGCTGAAAAGTATTCTAGGATTGGCAAAATGTATGTTTTGTAAGCTCAATGAGCAGTATAATATTTCCCGGGGAAAAAACCGTCATAGAATTAAATTCACGACTTTCAGTGCTTTTTTTTAACAGTGATGTTACAATGATCATCATCAGAGATGAGTACACCTTGGTCCTTAACAAAATAAGGGTCATTACTTTTCTACTTTGTCTTTCTGTGCCCTTAATATTTTTGTCTCAAATGGCATTCCATTGTTAATTAACATCCCAGTCAGTATCTCCATGGTTACAGACAGCATTACAGTTTGGTTCATGTTACATTGAGAAAACCTCTATCTGTAAATTTGTGATAACTGAAAATGTTTAAGAAATGAGGCTTGTTTCAACCTTTTGTCCATATAAGTTGCATTTATGACAGTGAACATGATTGAAACCCCTCAACTTCAACTGCTCAACTCATGAGCCAACGCAAAAAACTCAGTTTCTGCTGTCCCGGTAACAAGTGGGCAATCTCACAATCTCTGCTTTTTCCAGAGAAGCTGCACTGGCTAGAATTCACCGTCTGAATTCATCCCTGCTTCTTCGGGGATATCTACTTCACCATGAATTCTTAATGGAGACTTACTTATAAGGCTCACTATAATGTGTAAATAGTTTGAGAAAGCATTTTCCTACTTTTAATATGGCAATATTTGATATTTTCTGTTCTAACTGATACAAACTTTGTGTGTGTGTGTGTGTGTGTGTGTGTGTGTGTGTGTGTGTGTAAAAATTAAGTATTTGTTTTGTTGATTGGTGGTATTGTTATTTTAAAGATCATCTGTGACATGGAAGCCCAGATCCACACTCTGAGGGAAGAGCTGATTCAGGTGAATACTCAAAGAAAACAGCAATTGGTAGAACTTAGTCTTCTTCGGGAAGAAGAAAAGCAAAGAGCTGCTCGAGATCATGAGGCTGCCATGAACAAAAAGAAAGCTGAGTCAGAAAAAATGATTTTAGACCTGAAAAAGACTAATGCTGCAGAAAAGGAGATGGCACTGGAAAAGGTAAGAATAAAAATATCTGATTAAGATATTGCAATTTGGGGATATTAAAATTAATGTGGAACTAACAAAGTGTTGAAGTAAGTCTGGAAGTGTGAACAGCATGTTACTATCTTCATTCTGCACAATGCACATAAACCAACCCTGTATAGATTTTAGAAGGGGTTCTTTATTGAAGCCTCTAGCAAAACATGCTTTCAAATCAAAACTATAACACAAAGAGCTACTCTGCTTTAGAACAACAGAGTAGCCATGTCACTTCACTTCTCTGGATAATGGGATATCTGCGCATGTGTGAAGGAAAGTACTTGTTTGAGATGGCCCGGTTTTCATTGGCATTGAGGCAGAGTAGGGCAACGTGTGGGGGTTTTGGGAGGCCAAAACCGAGCCCATTTTTTGCAAAAACGGATGTTTTGCTCTCTCCAGCCCCCAGGAGCACTCTGCAGACCTCTCAAACCCTCTGTGCATCCCGTTTTGGTGAAAAATAGGCCCATTTTTTTGAAAACCGGGATGCACAGAGGGTTTGGGAGGCCTGCAGAGTGCTTCTGAGAGCCGGGGAGGGCAAAAACTTTTTTTTCTTGTTTACCTCTTCAAAATCTTGGTGCATTTTATACTCTTGTGCATTTTATAATAAAAAAAAGGTATTTCAAGGTAATAAAGAGGGAAGTTTAAGATAGTCTATAAGAATTTGTGGTACTGAGTTGTGAATGCACTCTGCAGGTTTTCTCATTATGTTTGTCATTGTTTTTATATCTCTATTTTTACTCTATTTTAAGCTACTGGAGTCATTTTGGGTAGTGAGAGGGAGACGATATGCATTTATTAAAATAAATAAATAAGCACAGGGACTTAGCAACTAGGTATATTATTATTAACAAGGTACCAGAGATCCTATCAATTCAGTGCATTCCTATTTGTCCTGATTTTTACGCCCTCTGCCCAGCATTTTCTTTTGTCATAATTGCAGTCAATTGAACTTGCTTGTTCAAATGAAAAACCAGAGAGTCTGGGCCAGAATCAGGTATTATGAAATTGTGTTCTTGTGAACTTGAATATTCAAGTTTAGTCTTGATATACCTTAAAAGGGAAATACTTTCTTGTCTATGTTTTATTTACTATCTTTGTTTTTCTTTGTTTGATATAATTACACTTTTTAAATCAGGAACTTGAATATATGTCCTATTAATGTAGTAACAAACATAGAGTATTAAATGATATTACTGGTTTTCTGAAATGGTATAGCATATAAATGAAGCAAAATACTGCTCCTGATGAAATAAACCTTCATTTTACATCTAGGGCTTTGGTTTGGCTTGTTTTGCCATTGCTTTGGCAAAATTCCTTTTTGATGGTGCTTAAATACTTGATGTTAGACTACAAAGGAACTTCTCAAAATACTTATCTACATTAGTTGACATCCAGGTGTTTAAATGCTTTAGCATATATTAAAGTACCATCTATAATTTATTGCAAGATGAAATACGGCAACCAAATGGAACAATTAGCATATAGAATTGGAACAGCATTTGGGAAACTGACATTTCATTTGCGGGTATCATATTCTTCGTCTCTAATTTTAAACAGCTTATGTTGGAAATCTGCCAGCTTGAAACTATTACATAACTATGATCAACAGTTCAGAATCTTTTCGGAATTTAAAGAAATCCGCACTTAGCATAATTATTTAAAGCCAAGGTCAGAGAAAGTATTTAAATCTGAAATTCTTAATTAAAGGATTAATATTAACTCATGATGACACTGTCATTTTTGCTTAAAAGCTGAATTTGAATCACATTTCCGTTTTTCCCCCCTTAGATCTTTTTAAATTTGAAACACATTAATGGGAAAAGTTAAGTTTTCCAAATTAAAGTTATGCTGTTTTATTATGGTATATTTTGTTTTTAAAAGTAACTGATCTTTTTTTGGTTAAAGGAAGCAAAACTATAATAATAACTAATGCCAACTGAACAGTTTAAATGTTTGCCTATATCTCCAGAAACAGAATCAGATTTTCCAGGAACTTTATATGGCGGGTAGACCAGTTGTAGTCTACAGCAGTACATGTAATTTGAAGAAACATAACATGAAATCTGTATGATACTTATTGGATATAGAAAACATTTTCCATCTTAAGAAGTTTGGTAGATGATTCTGTTGGGCTAAAGTTTGCTTTATTTGGGCTGTTGGGCTAAAGTCTGCTTTATTTGAGATATGTAATGTTTGAAATGTCAGAGGCTGCTGCTCAGCTTTCCAATCTTCTGAAGGCCACACAAGACTATTTTATGATGCTGTGATATTACCAGAAGGGACATGAGTGATGTCTTTAAAAAAATTTTTTTCTTTGCTTCTATTTTTAACTAGAATGATGGGATTTAAGAATAGGAAATGGAAAAAGGAAGCCTCCCAGATACAAACCACTTCTATTCCTCTGCTTAAAACTATCTGAAAAAAACTAGCCAAAGTCATTAACAATTAGGCAGGGGTGAAATGCTACCAGTTTGCACCGGTTCAGGGGAACCAGTAGTAAAAAAAAAGCTACTGGTTTGAGCGAATCGGTAGTTTAAAAAAAGCTACCGATTCATCTGAACCGGTTAATGCTCAGCTATGCCACGCTGTTTATATTCGCTAGAAAGCAGGAAATCCTGCTTTCTAGCGAAGTTAAATCACGCGACACAGCTGGTTCCCCCCTTTGCTGTTCTACTTACCTTCCCAAGCCTCCTCCTTCCATGCAAAGTGTGCTTTTGGTGCACACTGTGCATGCGCACACAGCAAACAAGTGGCACTCCACGGAGGATTTCACCGCTGCAATTAGGGATGCAGTATTGCTGTGCTTAGGGTTATGGATTCTGTGCATGGAATATCTAATCATTAGTATTTATGTTGATTTTGTAGAATGGGATTGTGGGTATCCAGGGCAAAAATAATGCTACAAAGAGTAAGAATAAAAGAGGCAATGATATAGGTTACCATAAAAATCTAGTGCTTTACACAAGCAACCATTGTCAATAGGATTATTTGGGGGGAGGGATTTCTCAAGAGAGAAAGGGCCAGTCAGTTTCAGATGTTGCTTGAAGAAACTTCTAGAGTGAGACCAGCAGCCTTTTCATGATGCCAGCAGTGTTTGACTTTTTTTTTTCTTTAAAGGTGGCAGGAAGCCTGAAAGTGATACTACAAGATAAGACTCATTGTCTGGTGAGGTAAATTGTGGTGTGTGTGTTTTTTTTAAAAGATAAGAAAATACTGCAAAAATAAATTGATTTGCAGATTTTGATTATATGACTAGGCAGTGATGGTGAACCTTTTTGGCACCATGTGCCAAAAAGGGAGCATGCACATGTCTGAGCCGCAACCCAGAAAAGGAGCTGCCTAGGGTGCATGTGTGCGCCCAAAAATGAACTTCTAGTTTCAGCTACTGAACCTCCGGGTTCAGCCAGCTATTATTTCAGGTTACTGGTGTGCATGCGCATGTGATGATAGCTGGCCAGTGCACATACTCACGCAGGAAAACAGAAGACCAGCTCTTCCAGTTTCCGGCACTGCCGTATGCAAAAAGGCCAGCTGATCATCACACGTGCATGCATGCCAGAAACCCAGAAGAGGAATGGGCAATGCCGCGCGTGCCAGGTGACATGGTTCCGTGTGCCACTTTGGGCACGCGTGTTATAGGTTCGCCCTAATGGCCTTAGGGGTTTGGGGTACTACAGGGATGGAGTTAAGGGCTATCTTCAATTCATTTGATGAATGAGATCAAATTTGAATATAGAGATCTTTAACATCTTTCCTTTGCTATTGTCTCAATTACATAAGGTAGACTGAATGAAGAAACAAATATCATTTGCCTCCAAAAATTACTGTTACTAGAACAGATATTATAACAGTATCTTGCAAATATGAATGTGCTTCTCCTTTATCTTTGTGTGAATTATGAAGGGGCCTTTTTTAAAAAGTTTTTTTCTTGGAATGGGCTCAAGGCAGACTTGTCTCATCATTGCCTTGGTAATGATTCCCTCTGCTGTCCTTCAGTGCCATTTTCTATACCCTCTGCAACTGTTGTGAGATCCTTTCCTTTTCAAGTTGCAGTTTCACAACATCTATGAACATTTGCAAGCATTCTTGGTTGCCTTATGGATCCAGATGTTTCCAGAGAGGGAATGCTCTGACAGTTTGATGGGTAATTCATTGTGAAGAAAATTAACAAATGGCATCTGGTCAGCTACAGAAGAATGGAATATCTGGATCCTTTCCAGTCAGGATTCAGAGCTGGTTATGGGGCAAAAACATCATTTGTTTTTTGTTCTAGTCCAGGGGTCTGCAACCTTAAACACTCAAAGAGCCATTTGGACCCGTTTCCCACAGAAAAGAAAACACCGGGAGCCACAGAAACCTTCCTGTGCCTGACTATTTCTTGAGCGGCCACAAAACTAACATATGTAGTTGAATTAAATGTTCTGTTTTCTTCTGAAACTTTTCTTTTCTTAGATTTATCCATGGTTGGCCTACTGGGAGTTGATAAGCTCAATAAATCGCATGCTGGTTGGTGTCACACACTGGTGGTTGTGACACATATTTTGAATGACAGGGAGCCACAGCAGAGGGGTGAAAGAGTCACATGCGGCTCCAGAGCCACAGGTTGCTGACCCCTATTCTAGTCAATTACTTTGATTGAAACTTTGATGATGGAACTGCATCCCTTGATCTAATATCTAATATTGACCCTAATATCCTTCTGAATCACTTGCAGGGGTTGGAACTACCAGTTTTGTATATTAAAGTCTCCACTTAGTGATGATGGAGAATGTTCTTCCCCATGTTATTTGACATCCACATGAAACTGCTGGGAGAGATTTTTCACTGTTCAGAGTAGGGTGTCATCAATATGCTAATGACATCTAGTTCTATGTTGCTACTTGGGCTGAATTGGAGATTCTGTTGAAGTTCTGAACCAGTGTCTAGTGGTTATAAGCTCAGGTTAAATACTACCAAGACTAGATCTCCTATCATTAGGGTGATCTTGTAACATCTGTTCTACTAATCATTCTAGACAGCGTCATGCTGTTTCCAAACAGCATGTTCATACCTTGGGGGTTCTTCTGAACTTGTGGGTCCTAATTAAAAAAATGAAAGCCATGGCCAGAAGAACATTCATCCACCTTCAGCTGGTGCACCAGTTATGACCAAGATATTCTATTGGCAATTCATAACTTGATCACCATCTGGCTGGATTGCTGCAATGTGCTACCTTTGAAAATGACCCAGAAGCTACAGCTGAAAATTCTTGTCACATTATCCCTGTAAACCAAGAATTGCAACTATTATAAATTTAGCACACCGATTGCCAATAGCTTCCTGGTTTATCATTCCACTTGCTGTTTAACACTTGTAAACCCCTTTACATCACAGCACTTGGGATATATTGAGCAATATCTTATAGATTGAACCCAATCCATGCATGTTTCCTGTTTCATTAAAAAAAAAAAAAGTAAGGCGCAGCAGAAAGCACCAGAAGAGATATCTGTAGGTTCCACATTGAAAATTTCAATTCTGACTCATAACCTTAAGTAGCTTTGGAATAACTCTGTTCAACTTCTACTAACGTATGGCCTATGATCATTCCTAGAGCAATGATTTGATGATAATAATATATTTTGATAACTTTCTATCTGTGCTATTGCATGTGCTCTGTATTGAACTTTCATTGCAGTGATATAGAAGAGGCCCCAAATAGAAATTGAGAGCATAATTCAAAATCATATAAAGTCCATTTTAAAGGAGTTGCATTGGTTGCCCAAGGGCTTCTGTTATACACAACAGCTTATTGCGGCTATTAAAAGTTCCCCTGTTCTTGTATAGTCCTTTGAAATATTAAAAACTGTTATAAGAGTTCTTTTTTCTACTTCCTGGGTATAATATAACATGAAGAAGACATAATATAGTATTTCCAGGGGAGATTCTTCTCAGTTCTGGCTAAGTCATTATCTCAGTCTCCTTTCCAGAAGCCAAGCTTGTGCAGTATTGATTTCTATTTGGTGATAACTGAAAATGTAGCTATTCAATCAAGCTGTTGGCTGTGGTTTACCATACATGACCATAACTTTCTGTTTATACTTTATTGATAACATTTCTGCTTTGAATTGGCTGATTGGTTATTGCTTTACTCCTTTGTAAAATTTATTTTTAGCTGTTCTTGGTCCAATGATTAATTGATCGATTGATTGATTGAATGCATGCATGCATGAATAAATGAAGGAAGGAAGGAAGGATTTTAGAAATAGAAAAACAGAGTTGGAAGGGACCTTGGAGGACTTCTAGTCCAATCCCCTGCTTAGGCAGGAAACCCTACACCACTTCAGACAAAAGGTTATCCAACATCTTCTTAAAAACTTTCAGTGTTGAAGCATTCACAAGTTCTGGAGGCAAGTTGTTCCACTGATTAATTGTTCTAACTGTCAGGAAATTTCTCCTTAGTTTTAACTTGCTTCTCTCCTTGATTAGCCATTACCCATTGCATCTTGTCCTACCCTCAGGTCAACAGTGAAATCCACTTACCTTCACTACCAGTTCTGGAATGAAGGAGCACGCTCTATACACGATGCACCTCTTCTGCGCATGTGTAGAACCTTCTGCACATGCACAGATGGTTAAAAAATGGAATGTAATGACATCCCTGTGGGTGGTTGGAGCCTCCCACCACCGGCACTACTGGTTCGGTGAACCGGTTAGAACTGAGGGGATTTCACCACTGCCTCAGGTGTTTTGGAGAATAGCTTGACTCCCTTTTCTTTGTGATAACCCCTGAGATATTGGAACACTGCTATTATGTCATCCCTGATCCTTCTTTTCATTAAACTAGACATACTCAGTTCCTGCAACTGTTCTTCATATGTTTTAGCCTCCAGTCCCCTAATCTTCTTTGTTGGTCTTCTCTGCACTCTTTCTAGAGTCTCCACATCTTTTTTACATCATGGCGACCAAAACTGAATGCAGTATTCCAAGTGTGGCCTTACTAAGGCATTATAAAGTGGTATTAACACTTCATGTGATCTTGATTCTATCCCTCTGTTTGTGCAGCCTAGAACTGTGTTGGCTTTTTTGGCAGCTGCTGCATTTTGTTCCACATGATGGTGACTCTTTTTGTAGAAGCTAAACTTTGGCTGATAATTATTGTTAAGATAATGGTAGGATAAGAAAGATGTCCATTAAATTACAACAACATAAAATATAGTCCTGACCAATTCTTCCCTTGCAAATGATCTCAGGCATTTGCAGTTGATTGTAAAGTTTCAGAGCAAAATTAACAGACAGTGATAAGACAATTGTTTTTTCTCTTCTGATGCAAATTATCCCATCCTAATGGTAGATCTTGAAAAATGTTTTAGAGAGTGCAACCACATCCTTCTGTGGGGACATGTGAGAGATGCTTTGGAAGGCAATCCTTTGCATCCGGTGTGGTGGGGTGGTGGTGAGAAATGCAGATGCTTTAAAGTTAGAAAGGAGCTATATTTATGCTTCCATGTGCTCTGGAGCATTTTTTGGAGTTGAATCTAAAATGCTACATTAGTTTAGTTTACCTTATTGTTATTGCACCTCGTACAATGAAATTAAATGCCATATTCAGTGTATATCATACATAAGAAAACTATAAAAATAAAACAAAAACACACATCCTTCACATTCTGTACAATTGAATTGAAAACCGCTGATACTGCATTAATATTACACTATACAATAGAATTCAGTATAGTTACTGCTCTGGGATAGAAGCTGTTTTTCAGCCTATTTGTCCTTGTTTTTATTGTCCTGTATCATCTGCCAGATGGTAAGAGTTTAAAAAAAGGATGTCCAGGATGAGATGGATCTTTAAGAATGTTTTGAACTTTCTTAAGGCAGCGGGAGCTATAAAACTCTTCCGAAGAGGGGAGAGGGCAATCAATGATCCTTTGGGCAATGATGTTAACCCTCTGGAGCACTGCCCTATCTGTCACTGTGCAATTGGCAAACCATACACAATTGCAATAAGTTAAAATGCTCTCTTGTGCAAGGGTAGAAGGTCATCAGCCTAACCCTACTATGTACATCTGTAGTTGTGTCTTTCTGCCTGACCATTGTTATAGGATGCATCAGCACAGTCTATGTGATTAACCTTAGTCAGGTGTAACAGAATGAATAAACCTTGTATATAGCTTAATAAGTTTTCAAAAAAACTTCTCTCTCTCTCTTGAGAGAGAGAAAAGAATCAACTATAGGTTTATTTGAATAAAAATGTGATTTAGGCTTAATCTATTACTAACATTCATCTGAGGAAATTTTTTTGGGGAGGCATGGAAATTAAGCATTCAGAACAAATTCTGAATAAAAGATCAGTTGACATATTAGCAGCACTCTAAAAAAGCAGTTTTCAAAGATTTAATCATAACTGCATAAAACAGCTATATCTAAATAATACGCTCTGCCTTTAATATATTTTATTCTACAGTTATTTATATAGATATTTACATAATGCATGCACACTGGAAAGGTTTCCACAATACGTTCACGTCTGTGGGGAGGTTTACTTTTCTCCATTAAAGGATGAAAAAATTAAATTTGCTACTGTCCACCATCAATTCAGCAAGAATAATATATGCAACAAGTTCATATCATTTTATTGCATAGAAATATCTGTGGTTAAGAAGTCTTGTAATTGAAGTCATATACATATTGTTGAACAATTGGCAGCTGTAAACTCCTTGCTTCATTTGCTCTTATCCCGATATATATCTCACTGCCACTATTCCTGTAGATAAGGATCATTCACTTGCTTTCATGTATATCTTTATATATGCTAGAATATATAAAATAGCTAAGCAGTATAAATGTCATAAGTAATGTGTCAGAAAGTCTGTACTGTATTTGGCTGTGGAAAGTGATAATAACTTTGTTTATCAGATTGCCCGTATTCCCCTACCTATATCAGACTTATCTGTTGTGCTTATACAGAAAAATCTGACTCTTTTCCTTTTTCTATTAGGCATCAAAGGAAGTAAATAAACAATCATAAAAAACCAAGAACAGGTAAAACAGAAGATTACAGATGACTAAGCAAGGGATTTTGAAATAAGGAGGTTATCATTTTCAAGTATATAATTAGTTATAAATAACTGAATATATTATATTGCTTTAATGGATTACAGTGACTACTAAGCTCTAAAGTAAGAGTGAATATTAAGAACCATGATAAAGACAGTATAAATCACCAAGTACAATTATAAAATATAATTCAATCCATACTGGTGAGACTCCATTGTGATTTGGTATCCTGTAAAGTTGAGATATAGGTTCTATACATAAGCTAAATGTTGGATGTAGCACAAATGCATATTAGTCCAGGAATGGCTTTCAGGTTGTGTTGAATTGTACAACAGATGTACTTCTATGAAATGAAGTTATTCTAGAAATCAAAGCATACTCCTACAACTTTGTTAATCATTCTTCCATAAATGGGATCAAACAACATTCCAGTAAACGGCTTATAATATCCTTACAGCAGTGATCATATACAAAGCTAATTCTGTGTACTTTTAAGGGCTATGTTTAGTAAAGTTTAATAAGAATATTATAGAATAAAATTGAAATTCAACTTTTAAATTTCAGTATACCGGTAAATCCTTTACTAGAATTGCTGAACTTTAAAAAAAATCCAACCTGTTCATTATGTTTCCAGCAATTTTTATAGAATATTGTCCATTTTAGCAATCAAAGTGGGAGTACTACACCAGTGATAAAATAATATTGTATAAGTTTTCTCGAAGAATATTAAATTAATACTCTTCCATTGAAATTCCCATTGTGCATCTCTATTACTGCATTCAAATTCTGCATGAATTTAATTAAGCCAAATTTGACTTCAAATTCTGAGTCATTCTTTAGCAACTGCTTATAAATTTTTATATATATATATATATATATATATATATATATATATATATATATATATATGTATGTATGTATGTGTATGTGTATGTATGTATGTATGTATGTATGTATGTATAAAATTATAAATTTATAACTAATTATATACTTAAAAAGCCCATCAGATGTTCCATGTTTTATGATTTTCAAATTTCGCCAAGTCTCTCAGTATTCCCCCTTGTTTCTTCATGTCTTTAAATCTGAATACGTTACTCAGATATTTGCCATGTTTTTGGATCATACGTTTGTTTACTATATAATTTAGAGTTATAATTGACCAAATTGCAGCACCATCTCTTTCATTGTAGAAACATGTTTGGTTCCATCCTAAATAGAGGTAATAGTTGCTTTATCCTGTTTCATATGCAATTGAGGCCAACAATTTACCTGATTGTTTCAAATTATTTATGCTTAGTAAAATTCATCTATTTGTAAGTCTTGTTTACATCAAGTAAATCTGGTTGGTTCTGTATTGCTTTTATCTTTTCTAATTCTGGTACAAGTATTCCTTGACCTATGACTACAATTGAGCCCAGAATTTATGCTGCTAAGTGATAAATTTGTTAAATGAGTTTTGTTCCATTTTACAACTTTTTGTGCCACATTTGTTAAGTGAATCACTGCAGATATTAAAATAGGAGCACCATTGTTAAGTGAATCTGGCTTTCCCATTGGCTTTGCTTGTCAGAAGGTCACAAAATGCAACCATATGACCCCTGGACACTACAACCATCATTAATATATGACGGTTATATTGCTTAATGCATTGTAAGCCGCCCTGAGTCTCCGGAGAAGGACAGCATATATAAATCGAATTAATAAATAAATAATAAATTAATATGAACAATTGTCAAGCATCCAAATGTAAATCACATGACCATGGGGATGCTGCATCGGTCATAAGTGTGAAAAATGGTCATAAGTCACTTTTTTCAGTGCCACTGTAACTTTGAACAGTTACCAAATGAACTGTTGTAAGTCAAGGACTATTTGTATTAGGTTGAGTTTGTGCCTTGATTCTTATAGTTTCAGATA
Organism: Masticophis lateralis; assembly: GCA_030761175.1. Taxonomy (NCBI): domain Eukaryota; kingdom Metazoa; phylum Chordata; class Lepidosauria; order Squamata; family Colubridae; genus Masticophis; species Masticophis lateralis. The sequence goes on along the minus strand of JAUDYJ010000002.1, from coordinate 132,104,973 downwards.
ATTTAGTAATGTATCCTTCTGTGTTTTGCATGGCTTTCTCTCTGTTTGATACAAAAGAGATAAATCACTCATGAAATGTCTTACTAAGGTGTCCCACAGGCTTCAGAGGCTAAGACGATTTGGAAAAAGGTCTATAGTTCATGGTTGAATATATTTTTGCAATAAATCTTTGCCTTTTTGATCTGGAAGTTCCTCCAGATTTACTGTTATTGGATAATGACCTGCATAAAAAGGAATTGCCATCTCCCCTTCTCAAAGATTGGTTAAAAGAGCATTAGAAACGAATACATGTCTACCCTTGAATAAGTTTTATGAACTGAAAAGTAATAAATATAGGCTTTCTGAAAGCTATTTATATACCTAGGTATCCAAGAGATATAACATTGACATGTAGGCTGAGACATTTTGAGGGACTTTGTCAGTATTTCTTTAAATAAAATTGTTTTATCATATAAGGGAGAAAGACTCCATTCACATCTTAAAGAATAAGAATCTGTCACTTTGCTATTTCACGAAGTGATTGAAAAATATTTTTATAAAAGGTTGCTTTGTTATCATTCAGAGAAAAAAATTGAAGCAGCTGTTGTTTTTCCAAATTCAATCTGAAATACAATATTATCAGTCTACTTTCTTTCCTCATCTTGAATTTGTTTTTCTAATGTCCATAATTTTTTCCACATATATTGCTACTTTATTTTTTTTTGTCTGAAGCCTTGTATTCTGTACCAAAATGTCTATATTCTAACAAAGTTATATTATCTTTTTAAATCTGTATCTCTTGAAGGCACATAGCTACTTATTCCTTAATTTAAAGATATTGTTTTTCCTTTTCAATGAACTCAATCCTATTTATATATACTATCTTTTACAGCAATTTAATGAAAATATTTCCAAGGACAGCTAATTAAAATTAATGAAATATATGTAATGCATATAAAATTAATGATTTTAAAATGTCTACTAAATAACCTCTCAAAATAATATTTAAAAAAAGGAAAAAAAAGAGTTGCCAATGCCAAGATAAAACTTTATTGGTAAAAACAATACTCCAGTTAAGAAGTGAGCAGAGGAGTTCCTTAATAGCAGAAATTTCCAGTTCATTTTTTAACATAGCATATTATAAAATATTATGTTTTCCTGATGATGCTTCTATACCTTGCAATATATGACGAACTAGTTGAACAGGCAAAAAACATTTAGAGCCAAAAGTGGTTTTTGATAATTTAGTATACCAACTATTGTAAACCTGCTGCTCAAGGTGTTGATCATTACCTATAAAACTCTACATGGCATATGGCTTGGTGTTTTTTTTTTTTTTTTTTAAGGAACTGCCTGACATAGTATCTGCTTGGCCAATTCGACTTTGTGCACTCTGGGTTCCTTCAATTAAATGATGTCATCTATCAGGATGCTGGAAGTGTTCATTCTCTTGAGCAGTGCCTGCCCTCTGAAACGAGGTTGCGCCCCCCCCCCCAACTGCTATTCAGAACAGCTGTGAAGACTTGACTCCTCACACAGGTCTTTGGTGAAGGAAGTGAGGCTCCTTGGTGTTTTTGGTCTCCTAGGTAAAGACAAGAAATATAACAAAATGAAATAATTCCACTTTATTGTAAGGCCACATTAACAGAATCTTGCAAGTATGAAAGTACAAACTTTCTGCTACCTTTTTTAACCACTTGATTCATTAAAGTGGGTCCTTCCTCTTTCTCTGCCTGTTAAGTCATTGAGGGCTCCTGCCTCTCTTATTGGATTGTTTCCTAGGCAACGTCTCTTCCCCTCATTCCCCAAGGCCATCCACACATTCCACTACACACTTCATTCTATCTGGTTTGTTGCACTTGCCATTCTTTTTTATCTTTTATTGATTTATTGTAATTTCTCAGTTCATTGTGAGCCACCCAGAATCATTGGGAATTGGGCAGCATACAAATTTAAGCATGATAATAATAGCTGTTATTGTTGTTGATTGGAATAAAGTGGTCCAATCTTAAATACATACTTGATACTGCTGTTGGGCAACAATACACAAATTGTATTTCTTATTTAGTATAGAAAATAATAAAAAGTTATCATTTTCACCTTATAATTGATCTGAAATAAAAACGTCACCATCCATTCAAATTTCTCAAATAATAGAGGGTTTCTTCAAATGGAATTTTAAGATCTGGATTACCAGTTTAATGAGAAAAGAAGGATGAAAGTGCAATTTTCCAGAAATATTTTTCAGATGTATATATTAGAATTTCAGGCAAAATCTAAAAAATGAATTAATTTATACTGTGTTTACTCTATCCTGGAGAATAAGGCTTAAAGACTCATATGAATCAATATACAAAGAAACCTCCTTGCACATTCATATTTAATGTATTAATAAACAATGCCTATTAATGTTAATTCTAAATTAGACCAGTGTGAAGGATCCTTGGTGCTCTCTGAGCTTGATAGCTTTCTTACAGGCATTTCATTACCCAAATTTCGGTACCATCATCGGAAGCTCAGAGAGCACCAAGGACCCCTCATTTCAACCCTGAGCTACAGATTAGACTAGTGTACCTGCATTGTCTTGTGCTAAGTGGTATCCCATGAATTGTTTTAGAGTACACTATAGAGGAAAGTGTATTTTATGAGTACCATGTAGTGCTCTGAGAAAGGTATTTCAAAGTGCGTGGAAATGAACCAAGTATCTGTCTACAAATTTCTTAAACTAAACTTTGGACGATTGTGTGATATGTGGCAACCATCTTTTCCAAAAGACACAATTTCTATAAGGATTTGCAGATATATTCCTCTATAGCATCTTTATACATTTCAAAGGATCATTTTGCTTATGAATCCAAAGCTCTAAAGATATCTGTTACATGCCGGAGCTCTTTAAAAAGAAGCTATGTCTTTTATTGAAACTGTATAGATATTTTCACATGGCCTAGAATGTGCTGCTCCTTAGAAGGAACTTTAGATAGTTTTTGTGCTAAGATTCTTCTAAGATATATATCTTAACTCCTTTTTGTGTTCCTTTTTCCTTTATATGTTTCCAGCATCTTTTTCTAGTATTACTTTTTTGCCGCTAAATAAAGCATAGTAAACTGGCATATAGCATATAGATATAAATTTTCTGCAGTTTAGCATATTTTATACTTCTTACTAAAAGGTTTCTTAGAAGTTTTAAATAGGCATAACAAACACATCTCTCAGAACTGATGTATAAAACTTCAGGCCAAATAAGTCATTTAGATTGTTGGGAGATCCTCATAATTGGTTAGTCCTAACATAGTTTTTGCCCAATTATGGCTTTTAGATTTTCCCCCGATATCTGGCTATATGTATTTCATAAATAACTATAACATTCAGACTGTTTGTAGTAGCAAATACATTTTTGGGAAATATTGGTGTGCCTTCTTGTCAAGAAGCTATCACTCAAGCAGCTCTTTGAAGAATTTCCATTTATAGTCCAACCTTTCTCTTTGGGAGAATGTTGTTAAGAAGGTAATGAGCCTGGATAAAATAATATAACTGGACCCTTTTTGGTGTGGTTTCATATATGGAACCAAGACAACATTGATTGAATTTGGGAATGAACGATGGCAGGACTGAGATAGGAGAATAATCTTCCTAGCCATTCTTCACCTCCCAGCTGCCTCTGATACAACTGATCATGGCATTTTTCTGAACTACTTTTTGGATTGCAAACAATAGGATTTGATCAGCAGTTGTTCCGCTTCCTCCATATGTAGTTCTAGTCAATAAGAAGGGGAGGGAGTTGGCCTCTAGGCTTCCATGGTGGTGCTATAGGGCTTAACCTTACTACCTTTGTATATAATATCTACATGAAACCTCCAGTATGCGGTCATCATCCAGTATGAGGTCACAGAGCATTATTACACCAATGAATAGAACTCAACCTTGGACCAATCAGAAATATACTTGAAGTATTGTCCTAGTGCTTACAGTCTGAATGGGATCTGGATAAGGAAGGACAGACTCTGGCTAAATCCCAGAAAAAGATGATTCAACTGAAGCTAGTGATCTTTTGTTCTGGGTGGGATCACATAAATGCTGCCTTAATTATTTATAATCAGGGGCTTTAAAGCCCTACATAACTCAGGCCAGATTATCTTTGTGATAACTAGATAGTTTGTTCCTATCTGATTAGATGTGAAAAAAGGAGCTCCTTTACTTACGTACTTCGATGGAGTGTCATCAGTAGAGGGTGGAACTTCTCTGTAAGTTACTCTCTTATTTTGGGAATATCTGAGGTAAGATTGGTATGTTTTAGAATTCAAGACTTGAGTATTCCTGAAGGCCTTTGGGTTTTGATATGATTGAATTCTTTCCTGCAATGTTGGTTTGCTTTGGCTTGGCTTTGTTGTTCTTTGATATATAACAGAACATTACAGGTAAGTCCTTGATTCATGACCACTTGTCCAGCAACTATTTGAAGTTATAATAACGCTGAACAAGTGGTACTTAACGATCAGTCCGCAAAGTTCAGCCATCCTAAAGACTCCATGGTCACGTGTTCACAATTTGGGAGCTGTGCAACCAATGTCACAGCAGCTTCCTATAGCCAATAGCACATCTGCTGCATCTTACAGCAGCCACCTGTGTGACATTCACTTAACCATTCACAATTGTTGCTGAAGAACGACAATGGACAGGATTGCTGTCGCTAAGTGATGCAGTTATGTGATGTAGTGCTTTATGACCACATTGTTTAGAAAGGGAAATTACAATCCCAGTTAGCATCATTAAGTGAGAACTACCTGTACCATTATTCGTTTCTGTTTAACTTGTTACTGTAATTTGGAGCAATGCTGCTTAGAATTGATCATGGTTGAAACAGTTTATCTTCCTAAGGATGTCTATAAATAAATTTAGCTTTCTCTTCATTATTAAGCCGTTCTGATAAACATTTTTATTTCAGCAACTTAATTTGAATGGACTACGGCAGGAATCCCCAAGCCCCAGGCCGTGCACTGGCACTGGTCCATGGCCCCCAAGAACTGGGCCACCAGTGAGCAAAGTCCCATCCATGCACATGCTGAATCCCGGCAGTGTGAAAACACACGCCGCCAGTTCTTCTGCAGAACCAATCCCTAGCAACCAAAAGATTGGGAGCAGCTGAGTACAAGATTTCTAAGTACAAGATCATACGTGGCTGATAAAGCCAATCTTTATTTAAAACATGGTCGTTCGAAATTGTACTTAAATTTACTTGAGAAATGTAAAAAAATTGAAGGTGGAAGCAATGGTTGAAAAACCAGGAGGAGGCCATTGGATGCTTTTAATCATTTGTAGTCTTTTTTTTTTTTTTTTTTTTTGAAAAAAGTGGGGGACTCAAAGTATTCTGAAATGACTTGCAGCTGCAGCTGGAGAATGTGTTCGAGAATAAAAACCTCTTTTGGTAAATGGGTGAGAAAGAATTATAATTGTTTTGAACTCTTTGTGATCAGTCTGCATATATTTCATTGTAATACGACACTAAAGCACCTCAATTATGATCTGTATATTTTCATGCCAGAATATTTTTTTTCTTCCTACATTAAATTATTCAGTTCTGTCAACTGTTCGGCTGCTATATACAGATACAGTAAATCATGTTATATTTTGTCATGGATTACATAAAAAAATATATTGAACATTCAGATCAAAGTAGTTTCACAATCACATTTGAGCACAGCAAGAATGTTTAATTTGTAGAAAATCTGATTAGAGGCAAACTGTTGCCATTTTGTGAATTTGGAGTGCTTAGTTTTCAAGATAGCACTGGCAAATTGTATTTGCACCTGTGAACACATTTGGTGATCTACATACATATAAATAAAGCATAGAAATCTACCAAAGTATCCTGAGGCTTTCAGAGAAGGTAATCATGATTGTAACATACATTTGTACATTAGTTGTTGTTCAGTTGCCAAATCATGCCTGACTCTTCGTGACCCATGGACCATAGCACGTTACGCCCCCTTGCCCTCCCCTATCTCCCGGAGCCTGCCCATAGCCTTGTACATTGTGTTGATGACACTATCTAATCATCTCATCCTCTGCTGTCCCTTTCTTTGTCTCCAACCCTTCCCAACATCAGGGTCTTTTCTAATGAACATATGCCAATTTTTTGCTTTGCTGGGATTTTGCTGAACTTGTATACTGGTTGTCATTGTTCTGTAGTCCTTTTTGATACTGAGTGATGTTTTAAGCTTTTGTTTTATTAAAGCTATTTAATCAACCATCAAATTAGTAATGAACAATTATTTCATAAGAGAGCATTTATTAAAGTACTACATAAAACTCTTTTGTTAACTTTGATTGTTTCATGTGCTTATACAAAATACAGCACGATTTTGCATTATTCATACATAACCTTAACCATTGATAACTTTACAATTTGCTTTTCAGCTGATCCACAGTTTCACTGTAAAACTGATTTTATCTTACAGTATTTTTATCCTATAGTAACACTTTGTCACTTTACATTTATTAGCTAGTTTGTGTTTGAATTTATGTCATAATTTAATAGTTTATGACATAAGTTCTGCTGTATTGCATGTATTACACACGAATCTAACTTTTTTCTTTAATGTAACAGTAATTTGGGTTATGGTATATTTCATACATCACAATAGCTCTCTGTCTCACTGCTGCCAGAATACCTGAAACTAATGTCAGAATTTAGTAAAATTGTAGCTATTTGAAAATGATGGTATATAAACTATTAGTGTAGAATAGAATAGAATAGAATAGAATAGAATAGAATAGAATAGAATAGAATAGAATAGAATAGAGCTGGAAGGGACCTTAGAGGTCTTCTAGTCCAGCCCCTGCTCAAGCAGGAGAACCTATACCATTTCAGACAAGTGACTCCAGTCTCTTAAAAACCTTCAGTGACGGAGCACCCACGATTTCTGAAGGCAAGCTGCTCCACTGGTTAATTGTCCTCACTGTTACAAAGTTTCTCCTTAATTCCAGGCTGCTTCTCTCCTTGATTAGTTTCTAATCATTGTTTCTTGTCTTGCCCTCTGGTGCTTTGATCATCTTAGTTGCTGTTCTCTGAACCTTTTCCAAAGTCTCAACATCTTTTTTGTAGTATGGTGACCAAAATTGGTTGCAGTATTCCAGGGGCGGTCTTCCTAGGGTTTTATAAAGTGGCACTAATACTTCACGTGATCTTTATTCTATACCTCTGTTTATACAACTCAGGACTGTATTAGCTTTTTTGGCTGCTGCTGCACACTGCTGGCTCATATTCAAGTGATCATCCACTAGGACTCCAAAGTCCGTCTCACAGTTACTGTTTATGAGCCAGGTCTCACCTAATCTATATTTATACCTTTGATTTTTCCTGCCTAAATGTAAAACTTTGCTTTTCTCCACATTAAAATTCATTTTCTTGGATAGGGCCCATTGTTCAAGTTTGTCAAGACCTTTTTGGATCCTTTTTGTCATCTGGGGTGTTGGCTAAGTCCTGCTAGTTTAGTGTCATCTGCAAATTTGATGAGTTCCCCTTCTATTCCCACATCTAAGTTATTTATGAAGATATTGAAGAGTACTGGGCCTAAGATGGAGCCTTGCAATACCCCACTGCTTATTTCCCTCCATGTGGATGTAGTACCATTAAGGACTATTCATTGAATACAGTTTGTCAGCTTGCTACAAATCCAACTCCCTGATTCACACGTCTAATACACCCTCACACACTGCCTTGACCCATTCCACACCTTTTGCATCCTTGTATACCGCCTTACATCTTCATGCACTGTCCCTGACATGTGCTGCACCTCTCGCATACTCTCATGCACCCTCCTTGGTCACTCCGTGCCTTTCACAAACCCTTTCACATACCTGCGCACCCTTGTCCCACCCTCACACCATCGTGTTCTTTTTCTGACCCTTGCCTTCCTTAAGAATTGTTGGATTCAATTAACAACGGTAACTGTGACTACAAGGATTCCCATTGCCAAGTGATGTGGTAGCTCTTCACAAATGCATTGCTTAGCAACAGGTCCCAATCCTCCTGTCAAGGATTATCTGTATTATAAATATTGAGAGCAAATAATGCCTGAATTTTTATTTTATTATTTTTATAAATAGCTAGTGAAAATTTAAGAAGTTTAGAATGGGGTTCTTCATTTTGTTCCCTTTTTTCAATAGCTGTTTCACAAAAAATGAAATAAAATTGCACATAACTTAACTAAAGAAAAAAATATTTTAGGAGGGTTTAGAATTTCATGATACAATAGATAGAATGCCATTTTTTTTTCTAATAACATTTTATCTGTGATTATTGTTTGTATTTGACAAGCTGAAATATTCCAGAAGTATCTAACCTTTTGGTAAATCATATATTTTAATCCATTCTGTTATAGTTTGCCTTTAAATATAACACACCTGACCTATCCATGCTATATTTATTCAGTAGACCTTACTCTCAGGTAAATATATGAAGCTTGTTTCCCAAGTAATACCATCAGAAAAAAAGTAAATTTGATATCATTGATCTTGGTGTTGGCTATCCCTCTATTGCCTAATTTTTAGTGTCATTTCAGAAGTTTTGTTTTGGAAATTAGAAATCTTGGAGGCCATTTTCATTCTGACCTAACCATCTCTAAATTTTAATTACAAGATTGCATTTTTTTTTCCAAGGTAGTTTGGCAAATATAGTATATAGAGCAATTTCTTGACACCAGTGAAATTATTCAGTGCTGGTTTTTTATTTTTTTAAAATAAGAGACTATTGTAAGAAAGAGGTTTTTAATTATTATTTTAGAGTGGGGACTCATTTACATAAGCTCTTTGATGTGAAATTCTTTGCTGTACTTCAGAGAACTGTTGCTTCTTCCCTGGAGCAAGTTGTCTTTCTGTAGTTCCCTCCCAGTCTTTCTAAAGCTTGCTTATATTTTTACTCAGCTAATTAGGGAACATTAACATGTGATACTGCTTTACTATTGTGGTTTTTAAAATATAGCTAGATTTTATTTCATTACCTACCTAGCTTAAGCCTTGGCTTTGAAAAATGCACCAAAGAAAATAATACTCAAATATTTATTAAAAGTCATGCTTATTATTCACATCTAATATCCCATGGAGGAATGATTTAGCTCATTTTAAGAATTATATCTAAGCCTTTTGGGTGCATGTAATTTGCATCTATAGATACTTTTGTTATTTTGTTTCTTGTCTTATTTAAGAATTGTTATAAGGTTTGTAAGAATTTACATACAGAAATTAATTTTTTTCCTGATATTATATTACGTTTGTATTTTTTGTATTAAGATCAAGAGGTTCAGATAAGAATGCCATGAAGCATGAGAGTAGATGGTGCACAAGTACCATCTGTGCTTGTCCCTCCATCCCAGCTTCACATTTATAAGGCCTGATATCTAGCCACCCTGCTGAATATAGCATCTAGTAAGTTCCGGGTCTCCCAGATAATTATTAGTGTCCTTTCTTGTTGGCCTTGGAGTTGCAGTTGCACTTGTAACACATGAAACCCAGGAGACCAGATCTTGGATGTGGACATCTCTTCATCCTTTTCATCCAGTAATACATGCCAGGTCTGATCTTTCCCTGCAGGACTAAGTCATGAATAAGGATAGATTTATTAGAGATTTAGCAGAAGGCTGAGGCCAAGGCTATTAGCAGTTTGGTAATGTGGGCTCAGAAATGAAGTAGAAGTTCTAGGAGAAAGGAATAGCTTTAAATTTCCAATTATCCCTTTTCCTGTAATAGCCAGCATAGAGCCTCCCATATATTTCCCTTTGCCTATCTCTACTATAATTTTACCATCCTCCTTCATCCCCCCTTAAGATTATCTCTCCTTACCATAGGCATCCTCCTCTTAGGAATCAGAATACCAGTACTAATAGCAGCCCTTCCACCACACATATGAACCCTTCAATAACCATACAACTTTACTATTGGGCCCACAAACTAAAACCATTTAGCAATGTCCCGGTGTCTGGAGGCCGTACGGATCTGGATGGGGAGGAACAGACTCCCGGTATAGTCAGCTGGCGCCATCTCTGACTATTGGGGGCGAGTCATCGGCCCCCATGGATGGGGTTCGCAACTTGGGCGTCCTCCTGGACTCACGGCTGTCTTTAGAAGGGCATATGACGGCCGTGGCCAGGAGGAGTTTTTATCAGGTTCACCTGATCCGCCAGTTGCGTCCCTTTCTGGATCGGGATTCGTTACCCACGGTCACTCATGCCCTCGTCACCTCACGCCTGGACTACTGTAATGCTCTCTACATTGGGCTCCCCTTGAGGAGCACCTGGAGGCTCCAACTGGTCCAGAATGCAGCCGCGCGGGTGGTGATGGGAGCGATGTGGCGCTCCCATGTGACTCCCCTCCTGCATGAGCTGCATTGGCTCCTGGTGGTCTTCCGGGTGCGCGTCAAGTTTTTGGTTACCATCTTCCAAGCCCTCCATGGTTTAGGATCAGGGTATCTTTGGGACCGCCTTCTGCCACCAATAGCCTCTGACCGACCAGTCCGCTCCCCTAGAGAGGGGCTCCTCAGGGTGCCGTCAGTCAAACAGTGTCGACTGGTGGCCCCCAGGGGGAGAGCCTTCTTTGTGGGGGCACCTGCCATCTGGAACGAGCTCCCCCCTGAGATAAGGAGGTTACAGGACCTACATACCTTCTGCCGCGCCTTAAAAACATTCTAATTCCAACAGGCTGGTCTGGCTTGAACCTCCTCTGTATACTGGGTTTTAAAAACATTTTACACAGTTGGATTTTTAAATTGTTTTCTAGCCTAATTATTTAATTTATTTTAAACAATTTTTAACTTTTATATGCTACTGTATTTTATCTTGGCTGTTCACTGCCCTGAGTCCTGTCTGGGAGTAGGGCGGTATACAAATTCGATTAAGAAATAAATAAATAAATAGATTAATAAATACGTCTGAATAACATACGTTAAATTTTAAAGCAGGTGAACAACTCCTCCTCCTTCTTCCTTATCACTATAGTATACAACAACATAAAATCACAACTCTTTAGCTTGTGTCAGATTTGGTGGTTTCTAGTCACTATATTTTTAGCCACCTCCTTTCCTTTTACCGTTGACCAACCATAATTGCCTCTTTGAGTGCATGACATGGCTGAAATAAGTAAGGTGGAATTTTGTGATTTTGCCTTCCAGTGACATGTCTGGTTTTTTTTTAATACAGTCTAGTTTGTTTGTTTGCCATCTTTGCTGTCCAGCAAGAAACCTTCTCCAACACCATAGCTCAAAAGTTGATTTTCTTCCTGTCTAGTTTTCTTCCTGTTCAACTTTCACAACTGTAGGTCACTGTGTGAAACACGATAGTGTTGACTAATCTGCTTTTAGTTGCCAGGATGATGTCCTTGCTTTTTCCTACTCTATTCATGCTCATTTTTACTGTGTGATCCAGTGCGATTCAAAGTTTTATTTCTGGGCTGCATTCACTGCTTTGATCAATCTGCAATCCTAGGAAACTGAATTCTTGCACACATTTGATCACATCACCATCAATTGTTATTTTGAAATTTGCATTCCTCGCAGTGGTCACGAGCTTTAGTCTTTTTGATGTTCAGGAAAAAACCCAATTTCTCTTTTTCTTCTCTAATCCTTTTGATCTGATGATTCAGGCCGCCTTTGGTTTCTGAGAGGAAAGTTTTGTCGTCAGCTTATTGAAGGTTATGGATGCTGCTTCCTCCAATCTTTACTCTGATTTTTTGAGTCTTCAAGTTCCAGCTTCTGCATGATCATCTCAACATACAGTTGAATAAGAACTGTGAAAAAGCTCATCTGAGAGCTACACTTTTTCTCTGGGGTTCTTGTATGGTATGTGTTCAACTGCTGTTTCAATAATGGTCAATTAAATTTCCTGCTACAGTTCTTTGGCCATCTTTTCAGAGCAGTTCAAATCTATTTTTCACCTCACTTGCATGCATGGCAGAGATTTGGGCGATGCCAAACTTGTTTGGTGATGTTTTCTTTTTGATATTGTGTAATTTGACTTTGTTAGCCACCAACAATTCATGATCTAAACTGCAATTGGCATCTGAATATATCTTGACAGCACGGATTGGACCATCAATGGTTGCATAAGACATAGTGGATATAATTGTGGTACAGTTGATTGAGGTCCAGATGTACAGTATAAGTGCCATTTGTGCTATTTGAATCAGATATTCATGATTGAAAGTTGAAGTCTGCCTATTTTTGCACTGAAATCATCTACTATGCAGACTAGATTTTTTTGGTACACTTGCTTCAGAGTTCTTCAATGCTGGCATTGAAACTTTATTTCAGACTCCATTGCATCAGTTGTAGGGACATGATTCTGAAGTCCTTTGCACAGATTTGGATGGTAATAATGCAATCATTAATTGTTGAAAAGCTTTCAACTGCTTGAGCAAATTTCTTGCTTGTGATAAATGCCACACCATTTGCTTTCCTGGCATCATGTCCTGAGAAACAGTGAATTTCTCAAACTGGAAATAGCCATTATGTGTCCAGTGTAGTTTATTGGGAGATGTCATGGCTTCTGTTAAAAAAAAAAAAAAACAGCAGCAGCTAGAGGTATAATTGTAAGGGGTACCTTTGCCATGCTTTGGTGATAAGTCGGTTGTGAGTTTTCTTAGAGCAGGAAACCTTAGCAATAGTCAAATAAACAAACAAACAATAAAATAAAATAGCCTTTATTTCTTTAAATCAGGATTATTGCAATTTGAGGCTGTCATTGAAAACTACTGTATTTTCCATGTATAAAACGACTGGGCGAATAAGACAACCCCCGACTCTTCCTGTTAAAATATAGGGTTTGGGCTATACTCACTGTATAAAACTACCCCTCTTCCAACGCACACCAAATAAAAATTAAAAAACATCAGCTGGCTCACCCACAATGTAAAAACAGCTGTGCTAGACCCAAAATGGCCTCTGCAAAAAATAGGAACCTCACACAGCCACAAAAAGCCCAAAAAAACCAACTTTCACACTTTACACACACACAACACAACACAACTGGCTCACCCACAATGTAAAAGCAGCTGTGCTAGACCCAAAATGGCCCCTGCAACAAGCAGGAACCTCACACAGCCACAAAAATCCCAAAAACCCAACTTTCACTTTACACACACAAAATTCCACATACAGCTTTGTGAGATTTTGTGTGTTTGTGTATGTAGTTAGAGTGAAACACTACAGAAACACACTAAATCTCAGAAAGCTGCGCAAATATTATTTTATTTTATTTTTATTTTTATATGAAAGCTAAATTTAAAACTTCCTAAACTTTAAATGGGTAGGTCTAAAAAAGAACAACTAAAAAAAAGCTCCCAAAGGGGGAAAAAACTTACCCAATAGAACAGGGTTCTCCATGCTTGGCAACTTTAAGACTTGTAGACTTCAACTCCCAGAATTCCTCAGCCAGCTTTGCTTTCTGGCTGAGGAATTCTGGGAGTTGAAGTCCACAACTCCCTGTCTGCTTGATTGCAGGCAGGGAGATTCAGTTGCTTGCTGATGCAATGGATTGCAGGCAAGCGAAGCAAGGCAAGCATTGTGACTAGCAGCTAAGGTAAGCAAGCTGGGGGGAGGGATTTTTGCTACAGATTAGCAAAGAAAAAAAAACTTTTTTCCTTTTACATGGCTCTGGCGATCCCAGCTGAGTTGCCTGATTACACCTGGAGTATAAGATGACCCCCTACAAGATTTTCATGTGTTAAAAAGTCGTCTTATATGCCGGAAAATACGGTACTTGAAAACTTAAACTCATACAAAATACAGCAGCCCATATGCTGGCAGCTGAGAACTAATTCGGACGTTTTTCACCTATGCCACAGGCACTGCCTTGGTTACCAGGTTTATTCCAGATACAAATCAAAGATAGTGGTCTTTACCTATAAAGTCTACATGGTTTACATCTTTTTGGGACTTGTCTCCTCCAGAAGGCATTTACCCACACTGTTGGAGCAATACATGGACAGATACTTTGGGTCCCTCCCTCCTTAATAAGAGATCAAGGGTAAATGGACTCAGAAACACTTCTTTAATAATTACCATGTCCTTGAGGAACATATTGTCCTCTGAAATCTGTATAGCCTCCATATTTCTATTGTTCCAGAGAATAACTATCTCTTTAAGAGAACATTGAAGATTGGCTCTAACATTATATTCCTTTCTATTCTCTTATGTCCCTTTTATATTTTAGTGGTGGCAATGTTAATCATGATGAATCAGTTGGAGTCGGGTAGGTTCCTATATCAAAATAATTCAATTCAGTTAAAATGTTGATGGTAATACACATTTTAATTGGACATTAGCCAATTCAAGTTTGTGGAGATTGCCAGGCTATAAAAGTTAAATAAATAAATTTAATTTTCTCCCAGAATTTTTGTTCCTCTCTTAAAGCAAGCAAGCAAAAAGGAAAAAGGAAAGATATAATCTTTATTTTCCATTGCTCCCGAATTTAGAAAAAACATTAATTTGTGTTGTTGAATTTCCCAGCATTTAATAAACCCATGAGCTCAACTTCTAATATTATAATATTGGCGGTTGGGTGTTTGTGTGTGTTTGTTTTTGAAATGAAAAAAAAAAGTCTAGTAAAACCCAATGGGATAAAATTAGTAGTCATTCTGCTGCCCTTTGTACCACTGTATGTATGAGTCACACTGAAATCTTTGTGATACTTACAGTTTGATGTTGATAAATGAAGACAGGTTGAAATTTGCACTTGTTACAAAAATCATTGCCATTGATTTGCTCTCTGAAGCTTAGAGAGGTAGTTCTTTTTAAACTTCCTGGAGCACTTGCAAAAAGTGCATGAGTAGCTTGCATGCCATGCATTCTGCAATAGCTGCCAATGTAGGGTGAACTAAGGACAGAATAATAAAGACCAAGATTTTTATGCCTATGGAGACTTCAGATCTATATTTTAGAAACAGCTGCTCTCGCAAACTATGAACCATTATGTTTTTGCCAAAACCAAACCCATTTGTCATTTCCGTTCTCCTCGTGGCTACTCATCAAGGTATTTAGGAATGAAAACTTTCTCTTAAATAGCAGCCAGCTGCAGAGCTCATTCACTCAGGGAAACCACAACTCAGTATTTATGGTGTCAGAACTGATCACTGTACAAGTGTTTGTAGTGTCACAAGCATGGCCCACAGCTCAGCTGAGTGAGTCAGACAAGAGGAAAGGAATGCTTCAAAAGTTCCTTTTACAAGACAACAAGTATCTTGTTAATCATCACTTCTGATCTGACTGGATCTTTTTAAGGAAGTATAACAAGCTTTTACCAGCAATAGTATGTAGGGTTTTTTTAAAGGAACAAATACCATAGAACTGGAAATGAATTGCATCTGTTGTATTATTTGGGGTGGGGGTGGGGGGTGAGGGAGATAATTAGTACAATTTTGAGACTTTACCTATTTTTAGCCTTTTATCTATTCCACTAAACTATTATCATCAAAGCTTTGGCTGAATATGATCAGCCTACAATATGGATATAATCCTTGTAGAAGGTCAGCATATAATCCTGCTATTATACCTGTTGCAGCTTTTCATCTAATAGAATACAAATGTAGAAATCTTGCCACAACTTTTAACAGCCTTAAAAGTCTTGTTTATTAGCCTGGTTGAAATTAGCTTTTTTTTTTAGCAAGCACATAGTGTCTGAATCATACTTTTACTATTCAAGTAGAAAATTTTTAAAATTCAAGGTTTTTTTTTTAAAAAAATAATGAAATGAATTATTTAAAAACAAAAATAATTCATTTTCTTTTCAAGTGTTTCCCCTGCCGCTCAAAATATAAAAGAATAATTTTATAATAATAGTAGTGTTGTCATATTGTTTTAATTTTGTTGTAGGTGGGGAGGTTATATAAGATACATTTTATAGCTAATCCTTATTTCTTTTTTTAAATAAATATTCTTATTTTTATCCTTTTATTCAAGGAAATACATAGATTCTGATTTCCAAGCAGGAGCATCCCTTTTATTTTTCAATCAGTAAAGTACATTTACCTGTTGGAGAAAAGATGGATTTAAATGTCTACACTGTCAGATTTTTCACTATTTATTTTACATTTGGTTATTGATTGGATGAAGGAAGTTCAGAATTCAATTAGTTGGTTTCAGCTTGAAAATTACTATCTGGCCCCACTGAAATCCTGACAAGTGTTAATTGCTTGTTCATCTGCGGATTACTTGCAGTTAATGATTCAAATTATTGGTTCTTAATAAAAAAACATTGTAAGACATTTCCAATTTAAAAATACCTCGTTTTTATAAACTTTACAAAGATATAGTGTCTTTTGCAACACAATCACTTTATATAAAATTACTTCTGATGTAACTGTTCTAAAAATTTTGGTAGAACCTAAACAGGTCTACTTTGCCTTTAGCGGTTCTTGACAATTTATTCAACTTGAACATATTATTTTTTCTTTTGGAAACTGATGCTATTGTGGCCATTCACAATTATTAGAAACTTTCAATTAGATGGTTGAGATGCCTAAGCTTGAGGATGTTGTGCTGGCTACTTTCCCAACACTTGGAATTTATCTAGACATCAAGAACTGTAGATTTTATATGTACCAGGTCTGGCCAAAAGAATAAATCTTAGAAGGACAGGTCTTTACTGATGTGCAGCAATGAATTTCTGATTTATGGCTTGTTTGCATTTCAATTGGTTAGTTTTTGTTAAAGAGGGAAGAGAATATTTGAGCAATCTGAACTGATACCCAGGGGAAATTTTATGTGGTTTTTTTAATGTTACTTTACAATGTTTTAATTTTAAGGAGGTAGAGTAATTAGTTCTCTTACTTAAAATATTTTTAAGAAAAAATAATATTCATCTCATTCTATGCAGTTCATTATTTACACTTCAGTTAATTTACTTAATTTTAAAAGAGAAAAAAGACATGAATCACAGCCTAATGCAAAGAAACTGAATGTTAAAATAGTCCTCCTTTCAGATTTTATGACAATTAAATATTTGTACAAATAAGATAAAGTTCAAAGCACTGCATAATTGACAAAAATTCATATATATTTCCATCCTTACAATGTTAATTATGACTTCTTCCAGGCATAAGTGTAAACAATATTCATTTCTTTTGTTGTTTTGTTAGATCTTTTAAAACAAAATTAATTCATGAGGCAATTCCTAGTGAAGTCTTGCCTGATAACTTGGCTCCACCACCGCCAAGGCAAGGCAGTCCAGGTCATACTCAGCAGTCCTATAGTGCAAACCTGAAAGTCGAAAGTTGTTGAATTCAAAATATGCTTTACACAATAATAGCCAGACTAACACTGTTTTTAGATGCTAATTCAAAATGTGCAACCCCTGGGAGCTAATGAAAGAGGACAAGGAACCAGATCATCTATAATGATCCCATAGATCAAATCTTTAGACACCAATTTCCATAGAAAATATGATACAAAGTGTATGGACTAAAAGTAGAAGGCTCTAAAAGGAGCTAAAGCCACTCTGTAGGGGTGGTGAAGAAGAGAGGGGTGCCCTGTAGGTCATGGAGAGCTGCAACTCTTCTGCTCAACTCAGGGCTTTTCCCCTCTTATCCATGATGACGAGAAGATGCAGCCATCATGGCTGCTGTGAAGCTGGGACAGGCAAGGCAACAAAGAAAGTGCAGGAGTAGTGTAGATGTCCAGTGACTGGAGCTGGGTGAGAAGATTTCTTTTTTATTTAGATCCTAACTTTTAAAAAGAAAAAAGAAAAAAAGAGGAAATCCAGTAAAAGAGATTCTTTGAACTGTTTGTTAAAGCAGCGATCAATAATACAGAGAAAAACTCTAGACACGAAAGAAAGGAACTAAGGGGAGAAAAACTAAAGCCTTTTTAAAACAGAAAATTGGACTTTCAAACTGGGTAGGCATTGTTTTGGAAAGGCATTTTAAAATGCTGGAACTATCTACTTGAATAACTGGCTTTGCTTCTATAAATTGAATTAAAATTGGATTAAATAACTTGTTATATTTGAAACAACACTGAAACCTAAGCTGAGGGCACCACCTACTGATGATTAGAAAATATACCGTACCCCTACAAGCCTGGGAAAGTTTGTGATAAGAGAAATAAACAAGACCCATCTGAAGGACTGTGGTGATATATACTGTTCTATAATTATTTATTTTATGATTACTGGAAACACAACTGTGGGAATAAGGAAGACTCTTAAGTAAAATAAAATGACTTTTGATGTTTGGAAAGCTTCCTGGACTATTTAAATGGAACTGATTGAATCAGCTTGGGATATAAAGAATTATGAGTATTGTACTTCCTGAGGAGCAACATTAGGCTTGAATATATTGCATTTGGACTATTGAGTAAAAGCAGGACTTACCAAAATAAGACAAGATGCTCTATCAGGAGGAAATAAGTGAAATCTCGAAAGAAATGGGGTTGATGTTCCAAAGCATTAAGGATACTATGGCAAAGAATTATAGGGAGATCAAGAACCTATTGCATGGCATAAATGGGAAAATAGAAAATACCCTGCAACTAATAATGGACCAAAAATTCCAGGAAAGAGAGGAGTCAAAAGAAAAAATGGAGGAAAAGACAGAACAGAAAAACCAGCAAATAAAACAAGAAGATGAGAAGGAGAAGATAATAAAGATAATAATGATTGAAGAAATAAACCGAGGGGAGAGTACTTTGAGAGATTTAAAAATAAAATTAGATAAGCAGGAAGATGCTTTTGAAACGGAGATAGGGGCCTGGGTGAATACTCTGGAGGCCGGGTAGCATAGGAGGATAGAGATGAGTGAAATGTTTAGACTGAATAGTGAAAACACAGATGTAGATAGGGATAAGGATCCAAGAGAGGAGTATGGGCGGGGGGAGTCAAAAAGCGAATAAAAATGGAAGTATTAAAACGGGCAAGAGATTATGGATAGAAAGGAATTTTTTTTCATTCTTTTTTATAGTGTAATGATGGCCTGATTAAAAACTAGAATAGAGATAGAAATAAGAATACACACTCTTATATAAAGTACTCTTATGTAAAGTACTCTTATATAAAGTAAGGTAACAGCTAGATGGAAAGATTAGAGGTCAAAAGATGATATTATTAAGTATGTTTAAATAATATGGTGATTGGCACTAGAATGGTGCATTGAAACATTGAGTAATTAAAGAATAAAGGACTATATCTTAACATAAACACATGTATAAACATTAGGATCAGCAATGATGGCCTGACTAGAAGCCAGAATAGATAGACATAGGAGGAATATTAGCACACATTTTTTTTTATATACTATTGAATAAAAGCAATAACTAGAGGGAAAGATTAGAGGTTGAAAGATGGCATTACTATGTAACCTGAAATAATATTGTGATTGGCATTAAAATGGAACATTGAAATATTGAATAACTACTTTAAAACAAACATGTATATTAATACTAGGATTTCATAAGTTTGATTAATGTAACAAATATTATTAATATCATTATTGCCACTTGTCCGAAAATGAATGATACTAGATGCTGCACTATTCATGTATTGATGTTGATGTATATTAACATGTTGATGTAAAACTTTAAAAAAAGAAGAAGAAGAAATTGTAACTGGTAGCATTAAAATCTATGAAGAAATTAACTAGGATGATCTTGTCCAGCTTTTGACAGTGGTTGTCCATCAGAGCGACCAAATCAATTTCTGTTAATAATTAAGATGGGAAAATATGCTGAAAGGCCAGTAATTCTTCCTTTTCTTCCACAATAATGTCGCTGCATCACTTGGCACACTTCCTACATCCCTCAAAAATATTTAAAAAATGCTAATCAATCAGAAAAAGTTGCCAATTCAGGAAGCATGCTTAAACAATCTATGCTTGTTTCATAGGTGAATTTAAATAGTTTTTCTTACACATGCTAATGTAAGTTGTATGTATCATTGTTAAAGTTTATTCAAAATTAGAAATCACCTGCTATCTTTTTATTTTAACTGATGCCCAAGGAGGACCCTACGGTAATTGAAAGCAAAGATTCACATACTTTTTGCCACCCACAGATTTCTTTATTCCATTTATATGTATTGGATTTTTTTCCTCAATAAATCAATGAACAGATATAATACTTTTGACTCATTTGTTCAATTGGTTTCTCTTTATCTGGTCTCAAGACTTGAGTGAAGAACAGATAATGTTTTAGGTCACATTTATGCATAAATATTGAAAATTCAAAAGGCTTCACAAACTTTGAAGTACTACTGAGACTTTTGGGGGAGGTATGTCAAACTGAAGGTATCTCCAGGAAAGCAGAGCTGATAATCATTGGAAAGACTAAGGAACTGGTGACCAGACTGTTTCCTTGGAAACTCTCTGGATAAAGAGGATGGGAGATTGCCCACATATGCTCCCGTTGGTTGCCCCCTACAAGGGAACATCAGGACAATGATTTTTGGCAAGTTTGAGCTCTTGGAGATAACAAGATTGCTCACAGACATGGTGGAGACTTTTAAAGGACACTAAGTTTGCAAGCCTCACTTTGTAATCACTTTTGAAAATCGTTCATTAACTACTAAGTTATTAGAAACTTTCAAAATGACGAATTTGAAAATGCTGGGTGAGTCTGCCTTTAATCCTGAATGAAAGAAAACTTTTATTATAAGCTTAAGAACTTTAAAAATCTGAAATAAACAGCAAAAAGCTAAATAAGATTTTGATCTTAGAAAGTGGTAAACAAATTAAAAAGCCAAGATAAAATTGGAATATTGAAACTTTTATGATACATTTTAGGAATAAATTATAAAGTATGAACAGGTTCACATGGGAAATCGATCCTCTTTTGGTTTTTATAAGGCATAGATAAATAATGCAGAACTCGTTTGATCTAGTAGTTAAGCCACTAAACTAGAAGCCAAGAGATTCTCAATTCTAGGCCCACCTTAGATATGAAAGCTGGCTGAATGACTTTGGATGAGTCACTCTCTCTGCCCACCTCACTTTACAGGGTGGTTGTTGTAGTGAAAGTAGGAGGAGGAAGGAGTATTGTATGTATCTACCACATTGATAAAAATAAAGGCAGGAGTTACTGTAAATAAATTCATGATTTCAAAATGTGGACACTAAAGGGTTGTTTTTAGATAGAGGAAATATATACAAGCCTGCAAGATGTCTGGTTATGACAATAAATATGCTGAAGGAAACTTTTGAGAAATGGAATCAGAAAATAGTAATCACAATTTCAACAGTATCAATAATGATGTCTGCTTCTTATGATAGATTGTGTCCAAAAGAAACATTAAATGTGAAACGAATTTTATCTGACAAGGTAGAAATGGTATTGAAAGTAGATTTACAACTGACAGCCCAAGAAACTGCAGTGGTCCAGAATATAATAGCATACGCAAGTTTTGAATACCCCATGGTTCAGTTGAGTTACAGTGTTGCTGTATGTGCTACACCAGGGCCGTCAAACTCCCGGCCCATGGACCAGATGCATAATGCGCCATTCACACCCACCCCCGGTTTATCGAAGGGGGGAAAAGTCTCAATATGTCACGTGACGCCACCGTGACAATATGAGTTTGACGCCCTGTACTACACTGTCTCCCAGTTGCTTTCTGGGTGCAATAATAAGCTTTAATTATTCTATACTTGTTTTAATTGCCTCCTTTTATTGACACTATAATATTTTTATATTATTTTTATGTTTTTCATTGAATACTGTCCAGAATCGCTCAGTGAGATGGGTGGTCTGTAAATTTAATGTATTAATCAATTAATTACATTCATTCATAACCTTGAAAGCTTTACATAGCAGCTGGCCAGGTTATCTGCAAGACCATGAGAGTATCTGCCTGTCCTATTAGATTAGATAGGGTGGACAAATTCCAGATCTGCTCCTTTAAATGCCACCTGATGTGCAAGACTTCTCAGTGGCCACCCCAGCCCTTTAAAATAGCCTCCAACCTAAAATCCAATGGACCTATATCCTTTAACCCTACAGAAGGCAGTGAAGACCTGGCTCTTTCCCCAAGCATTGAACTAGGATGGGGGTTGAGCTGAGAAACTGGTCTTCCAACTGGGGGGAAGGCTATTTTTTTTATCTTGGTTTTTAGGTCAGTTTGGTGTAGTGGTTAAGCAACAGGTTAGAAATCAGGAGGCAGTGAGTTCTAGTCCTGCCTTAGAGTTTTTGTTGTGGGGAAAACAAGAGGACAAAAGAATATTAGGTATGTTCACTGCCTTGAGTTATTTACAAAAGTAATAAAGATTGGATATTAAACAAACAGACAGACAAATACGGTTTTATGCTACCTAGAACCATTATGAAATAGGCAGCCATATAATTCTGCAAATGAAATAAAATAACCTGAGTTGAACTAATCCACATTAACAATGTTAATTAGCTAACATGCCCCAATGTATGTGTTCTTAACTGTGTTTTATGAATGGTCACTATTATCATTTCATTTTTAATTTTCATTGCAAGTATCACAGACTGCATTTCTTACTTTTCATTCCTTCTGAAGTCATTGTTAATTGTATTCTGTCAACTGAAGCTAACATTCCATGTATCTGATGAAGCAGTATTTACTCCATAAAAATTGATGCCATAGTAAGCATATCAATTTTTATTGTGCCTTAATGCTTCTTATGTTTTGCTGCAATCAGCTGTGGTGGTGACCTCTTCAAGGAATATAGTGTGTAAAATGCTTATATGGCCATAGAGTATAGGTGACCCATTTTTTTTCTTATGTCAAATGTGGAAATGACATTGATACCCTTCTGCAGTCTTTGGTCACTAGCTGATACAAGTAATCCTCAATTTACAACCGTTTGTTTAGTGACCGTTTGGAGTTACAACAACACTGAAAAAAAGTGATTTATGACCATTTTTCACACTTACAACCATTGCAGCATCCCCATGGTCATGTGAACAAAATTTGGACACTTGGCAACTAGCTCATATTTATGATCGTGGCAGTGTCCCGGGATCATGTGATCAACCTTGTGATCTTTTGACAAGGAAAGTTAATGGGGAAGCAAGATTCACTTAACAACCGTGCTACTAATTTCATACCTGCAGTGATTCACTTAACAACTGTGGTAAGAAAGGTTGTAAAGTGGGCCAACACTCATGTAACAACTGCCCTGTCTAGCAATGGGAATTTTGGACTCAATTGTGGTCATAAGTCAAGGACTATCTTTGGTCTGCTATACCCACACTTTCGCATTTTTATATTGATGTAATTGGCAAATATTTTTGTAGTAAGCTAGAAGACCTAATTCCAATTTAAAGCAACAGAATCTAATTTGAAAATGGGACCACTGGTTTAGCTACAAAGTCATTAGCTTGACTGACTAGTTTTGCCTTACACTTTTCTTAATAAATGGGTGTTGTCCAAAGTTGCTTGTTTCCTCTTACAAAGAAAAATATCGCACAAGGGTGCAGTCATTGTCCATTCCTGGTGTGCGACATATTTCCCTGCTCAATAAAAGAACAGGGAAGCGTCATCAGTCACATTTCCAATGTGCCAAATTACCTGTATGTATTTTTAGAAAATAGTACTTTGCGCCTTCTGTCTAGAAACATGTGAACAGAGCACATTCATTGGTTCATAATTAAGAAGAACAGTTATCCATTAAAAGGTTGGAACAGATTCTTAAATGTTTTAAGTCAATAGAGAAATCTAGGTAAATATATTTCTTCGGAAGTTTTGGGGGGGTGGTTTTGAGATAGTTTTAGAAATCCTGCTCTTGGAGCTGTATGTGGTATCAAATCAACAAAGAACCCCTATTTCCAGATTGCTTTTCTTCTTCTCTTTGAGGTGCAAAAGAGAAGCTAAAAAGGGAGAAGAAGAGGTCAAAATAAGCTCAAATGATTCCATAGTGTAGTGGAATTTGAGTTAATGGAAGCCAATTTTTAGT
Organism: Masticophis lateralis; assembly: GCA_030761175.1. Lineage (NCBI taxonomy): Eukaryota > Metazoa > Chordata > Lepidosauria > Squamata > Colubridae > Masticophis > Masticophis lateralis. Next base: position 132,081,105 of record JAUDYJ010000002.1, on the reverse strand, counting down.
CAAGAAGGTATGTGGGAATATTTAAAAGGAACTAGCAGGCATCAGTTGGCACACAATATCATAGAGTATCTGTCACGTTATATCCTCCCAGCCCCCAGTGGAGCTGGTGACTCTTTTCCCCTTCCCTTCCCTTTTTTCTTTTTACTGAGATGAGGTCATCCAGATAAACTCCCTCTCCCTTCCCCCCCCAACTTAAAAAAAAAAAGTCCACAGAGGCCTTTATGTTTTTCTAATAATTGGCAGCAGCAGTACTATTCTCCTCCCTTTCCCCCCTCCCTCTCTTTCAAGTGATGAATAGCTGGCCCTAGATCAAAGGCAAGCCCTAGGGTTTTTTTGGCTGCCACAAAAGGGCGTTGGAATTGGCAAAGCTCCCAGCTGCTTAGTGATAGGCATGCAGACGAGGTGCCAGGCAACAGAGGTCAGTGGCAAAATGTCTGTACACGTTCTTCATCTAAGATAATCTGGCTTCCCTTTTTGTTTGTGTCTTTCAGGCCAACGGCAAGTTGAAGCAGATTGAAAAGGAATATAGTCAGAAGCTCGCCAAATCTTCACAGGTAGGAAACAAAAATAAAGCATAACGGGGATATTTCTTTAGGAAGGGGTTTTTTTTTTTGTCTTTTCAGTTAAAGATGAAAACAGAAATAAACCACATTGGTATCTACACTTATAATACCAGGATTTATTCTAACACACATTTCCTTTCCATATAGTTAAATTCTGCTGTTGGCAGATGTTACTTTGTTTTTTACAGTTTATTCTCACATGTTATTCTCTCCCACCACCCCCCATATTAATTTAAATAATGAATTTGCCAACCTGTGGAATTAAAATGAAATTCTCCAAATACATGACATCTGGTTCTCACAATAGTGTTAATTTAGCTACAAGGAGAAGATAACATCTCACACAAACTCCAAAATTGGGTCATTGGATCCAGCCAGCTACTCATAAGAGGTTATCTCTGTACAAAATCCATAAGTGTTTTAGTTTTTATCTTCACTCTAGAAAAAGAAAAGAAATTGGCAGGTTGTACACAATCTCCTGACTTTGCAGTACTGCCAACCCAGTCATGCCATTGTAGATGGAAATGGAAAGAGAAATGAAAGGTCCTAATGTCCTCTATCATGTTTGGGATTGAGGCCTAAAAAAGATGGCCAGTTCATACATGCTCATGACATCCTGCATTGTATGCTACTTGAACATGGAGATATTTGTCCTATTTGGATGGGGTGAACAATTTTTACAACTTATTGTGAGTATATTACCCCATAAGGCACTAGTATTTGGGGATTATATTGCCTTTTAATTTTTAATCCCTGTGCAGATATAGTCTTTATGATAGCTTTGTCTTTGAATGTAGAAGCACTGATGGCATTTGGGGGGGGGGGTAATTTTAAGTAGATTGCTCCTATCTAGCACTTCAGATAAAATTCTTTCAAGAAGAGCAGTTGTACTCTTAATCAGTCCACCAGTAAAAACAACTATGTTGATCTGTCCAGAGGTCCCCCAATTGTCAACATATTTCTTCACTTGCTTACTTCGGTAATTCTATAAACTGAGTTACTTGCTTCTATCAAAATTGGAAAGGGCATTTGTTCTATTTCCCCCCCTTCTCATTTGGAAAGGAAGAGTCAGATTTCTACAATACAGTTCAATGGATGATTGTGCTGTTATTAGTGTAGGTTAAAAGGCAAGCCTGACCAAATTACATTTACTCAATACTTATCTCCACTGTCCTAATTATGAACAAGAATACTAATGTGTTACATCAGTACAGCCTGGTGGAACCCCATTTTGCATCATTAGGAAAGTAGTAGGAAGCCATAAATATGGTATCAGTGGAGAGATAACATGGAAAGGAAAGGAAGACTAAATAATTATTTTAAGGCTTGCACCGACTCCTCCCTGAGCATTAGATCTGCTGGGATTTGATTACTTTATTGCACAAGCAGAATGAAAATAGTTGTTTGAAATATATCTTCTGAACATTATGCATTCTGGCCTAGATGTTATTGCACCATAATTAAACTTGGAAAAACTAAACAATCAATTTTCATTAGAAGGTGGATGTCAGGTTTCCAGGAAATCCCAGTGCATAGGCTACACTGGGGAAAAACATAGGCTGTGGTAACCAGTTCCATATAGTTGCCAAGAAATCTATTTGGACATGTCCATGAAATCCTCATGGTAAAGTTCAGCTACAAGTAGACATAGCATTTATATAACATTGGAAGTTATTCTTCCCAATTAAAATATAAAAACCTGAAATGCTGACTCCACTGAGGGCGTGAATATATTCTGGGAAACAAATGAACACACGTCTAATCAGTGTGTGTGAGTATTTGCTTGTATTTACAGAAGTCTAATAGGATGGTGGTGTATAAAATGTGTTTTCAACGTCGGGGCTACCATTTAAACGCAGTTTTGTAATGTTAACAATAGGTCATTTATAAATTTTGTATGGTCTCTAACTTTCTATGGCCTCTTGGATCATTTTCAAAAGAAAGTGTACTTCAAGAACTTGTTTCTAAATGTGGTCACAATAAATAATATTTCTCTCCCCCCCCACCCCACCCCAATATTAGTGCCTAACCATTGGTTTGCTTACTGCTTTTAGAAGTTATGTGAGCATCATTTGATGTGAATTGAAGCAGAAAACTGGATTGTTTTAAAAGGAATGGATTCAGTCTAGGGATGGGCAAAATGTTTCATACACTTAGTCTAACCTGCATGGAACAGCTGATTTTGTAGGTCCCTGTTCAAAACAAAGCTTGCTTTGTTTTGGAGTTTGCAGCAATTTGTGGACCAAAATGTTCCAAACTGAAGTGGGGTGTGTGTGAAGGTAAAAGTAGGAGAAGCTAAGACTGACAACTATCAGTAGTCAGAGGTGGAATTCAGCCGGTTCGGACTGGTTTGGGTGATCAGTTGGCCCCGCCAACCCGACCCTGCTCTATCCTGTCCTTTATTTCCTGCTTTGTAGTTCATCTCAATCGTGTGGCACAGCTGATTCCCCTCCCCCCCCTTGCTGTTCAACTTACCGTTGCTGACTTGGAAGGTAAGCAGCTGAGCTTCTAAATGCTCCACTTTCAGCGCTGCGCACAAGTGCCTTAAGCACACGCTCACTGAACTGGTTGTTAAACCGGCACCATTCCACCACTTTCCGTAGTGATGGTACATGTAAACATTTGCAGCAATTGCTGTTGAGAGGAGACAGAGTGAAGACCCTGGCAAGATTGGGGCTGGTGCAGGATGCCCTCCTCGATCATCACTGGTGAATATGTCACACTGGAGCATTAGCAACAATAATGGCAACTGATGTGAGAGAGGGAAAAAAACATTCTGGAAGAATTGGGACATCACCAGCGGAGGAGAGATAGGGTAGAAGATGCTAAGAAAGTTAGGATGGGTGACTCAATAGACAGACAACATGGAGTAGAAAATGCAACAGATTTGACCCATATAATCACTCTGGGATCCCTTTGGATTTTGCTGTGGGCAGAATCCAGAACAGCTAAAGCATTCTGAGTTTTGCTTCTGCTCAACTATTTCAGATTTAGCTGTGATTCGGTAGAAACAAAGTCTACCCCTGTTGGGATATTCTTTCCTGGTCTTTGATCCCTTCCCTCCTTCTCTCACCTGCTTCCCCTTTGCCAGTGATGTTCCAATACAGACATTGGTTTGAATAATTGTGCTGATTTGGCAGCACTTCCAGAATGCAATACTTTCAGCTTTGAAACAAAACATATTTCATTTTGCATGCCCCTGTTACTCTATAGCATTATGTAAGGGACATTTGCTTCCTTTGAATTATTTTTCTGGCTACAAAATCAAATGAAATATTCAAATTAAAAAACTGCAAAATAGCTCATAGATTGTTTTGCTTTACTGGAATTCAGTTTAATATTGCAGGGTATTTTTATATGGACAAATGCTTCAGTATCCTTAGTGTGTGATCCCCTCTGCATTATTACAAACTCAGTCGAATAGTATTCAGCACTGTTTAGACCAAGTTATCATTTTTCAATCTGGTCCGCTCCAGATTTGCTGTTGTAATTCCAAACTGCCTTGCCAACATAGCCAATGGCTGAATTGCAATCCAAAAACTTTTGGAAAGTGCAAGGCAGGGAAGGTTGTTGTAAGCAAGTGTATTAGGTATTCCAACTTTTGAAGTAATTAAATGATATAAAATTTAAAACATGTACCCAAAGACAATTCACTTTTACAGTTGTGTAATTCAGTGTTTGTTCATTATAGTCCCAAGGCATAGATTTCAGTATTAAATTGTTATATGACATCAATCAAAGTCTGTTCTATTCACTTGCAGAGTCTTTCCATATTCCATATTGTAACCCATAAATATTCTGAAAAAGACAAAGTGGCTGACTTGTAACTACGGTTCTTTAATCTAGGGACATACATATGAATTATGCAGTTTCAGAGAAGCATTGTCTAGAGCTGGCATGTGCACCCAGCTCTGGACTTTCTAGTAATACGATCCCACAAAATTGTAAACTGTTATCATTGATGTGTGATTTTTAGTGATATTTACATACATTAACTAACTATATATTTAATATGGGGCGGAAGACAATTCCCCTTCACTCAATGCAGCCCAGGCAAGCTAAAAGGTTGGACAACCATGGTCTATAGTTATTTTGATTTTTTAAATTTAATTTATATGCCACCCTTCTCTGGAGACTCAGGGCAGCTTACAATGTGTTAAGCAATAGCGTTCATACTTTTGTATATACCTGCTTAGTAGGGCTTTCGCTCCCCCCCCCCCAAAGTGGTGTTCTTTTTTATACAAAGTCACCTTATTGCCCCCACAATCTGGGTCCTCAAGTTATATTGTGTCTTCCCGGCCACACGGAAGTGAAAAATGGTAGGTAATTGTAGGTGTGAGTAATAGCACTGACCCTGATCACTCCACACTTTTTTTCCCTATAGGATAAGGGGGCGGGGGGCGAGGGGGAGAGACCTAAGAAGTGGAAAGTGCCAATTTCCTTTTGCAGCAGCTGAGAGTTAAAAATTCACTGACAGGTTACAATTTGACATATCTAGGAATCTGCACTGCTGTAACATGGATATATGTCAGCTGGCCAGAAGAATTGATAATTTAATTAGCCATGCCATGCTGTAGCAGCTGAGAAGGGCTGGGTTGCCTGCCTAAGTTCCCCCAAGTCCTCTGGTACTGCCTGTTCTTTTGCCCTACCTTCCTATTATGGAGCAGCTGTTAGGCTGTATTTCTGCTGCTGCCATCTATTTTGGGGGAATACTTTGACCTGGCTTCCTCCTCCTCTGATCACAACAGAGTGTGAGATAAATAGGGAATCTCATACTCTGAAGACCATTACTTGCCAGGGAATACATTTTTAGTTGAAATGAAATGAAATAGCAGTGTCATTGTCATAAACCAGCATAAGTATTTTCATTTATACGGCCTTCAGTCTAAAAAGACTTTAAGCAGCATTTATGAAAAAGCTTTATTGGAATTAGACTTTGGATATATATGTGTAAGATTAGTCAAAAAGTCAGTGCTTTTAAGTCCTGCTGAATTCAATAACAGTAATTATAACAAAATAATGAAAAAGGAACATGAACTCTATACTGCCACCTCCTGGTCATTGTAATTTTAGGCGTGTGACCAGAGAAAATAATTCTCCCTCTCTGTCCGGAACAAAAGCACAATTTATATTTTAAAAATTAACTATTAAAAATAAAACTGTAAAACTTCCTTTTAGCTTTAGGAAGTCACATACAAAGCCAATTACAGATGGAAAAAAGAAAGAACATAATGCCAACAAGATAGCAAACAATGTCTTAAAATCAGTGTCCCACAAAATGCTACCAGGGCAATTGGGTACAGACCCACATTGGGGGAGATCTGTGGCTCAGAGAGCCTAAGAAGGAACAAAAATACAGGAAGCAAGTTAGCTTTACAAACTTCAAACACAAAAGTTACCAAGAGCAATTTCCAAAAAAAAAAAACAAAACAAAAAACAATCAAGCAGACACACCCACAAAAATAAAGCACAAATGCCTGACAGTGTATTTTATTTTGCTGTTCCTGTTTCTCAGTAATTCGGTGATTTATCTGGATAAGCCTTGCTCCCTACAGATTTCCAGATGTTGATCAGAGGCTTTTGAATGATGACCTTTCCTCCTTTGACTTGGTATGAGTCCTGATCTAGAACTTCTTCTTAACCTCCATTCTCCAGGGAAATCAGTTTGGCACATTACCACGTACAATTCACTTTTTCAGAAACCTGGAGTGTTGCCCTTTGTTTTTCTCAAGTTTTGTCTTTTTCCAAGAAACCAACTCTCCCCTGGCTTTCACCAGTTCTTATTCCAAGCCTTCATTATCTGAGGATGTGTTCATTCCCTTAATGCATCTTGTATCTAACCACAATCTTGCTCATTGTCCCTTGAGAAAACGACTCTTTACCAGAAAGGGTGAGGCCTAAAGGAATTTTTTTAAAAAATCTGTTCAGGCAAGCCTTTCCTTTCCCCTTTCCCCCTGCCCCTCTTGAGGATTACAAAATGACTGAACTGTTTTGCTCTCTAGCCAAAAAGGATGGGCTTTGGATAATCTTCGTATGTCCTATCAAATATTCTTTACCAGCAATGGAGAGCTGGGGAAAATCTCTTTCTGCTTACCTTTGAAATATTGGTGTATTATCCATATGGGTGAAAATCTGTGAGTGAGAACCTCTCTTTACTTATCTGAAAAACATGTTCTTGTAAATGGGGGTTTGCCTTTTGACTACATGTGCAAACACAACCTCTGAAAAAGAGTAAATGAATAGAAAGTTTAGCTGCAGGCTCAAGAATCATTGAAAATTTCTTCTACGGTGGTTGCCTTAGCTACCAGCTAGTTCTGAAGATGCAAGGAGTTTATATGCCAGGTCCTCTATAGAAGCCTTGCGATAAGAAGGAATTATGGCAATGGGTTTCATCAGCACATAGAGGAATGCATCACTTAGAAAACCCTTGCAACAGCTGGATCTTTTGCAAAAATCAGAGACAAGATTTCACAATAATGAAAGAGGCCAGCAATGAAGTCTGCATACAGTCTCCATTTGTAAAAAATATCTTGGGTACGGTTGAAATTGTAAAATTATATTGGCTCATTCAGATAAATGACTAAAGTCAGCTCAATCTCCCATGCCTTGGTCATCATTCATTTGGACTATAGGTGGTCCTCGATTTACAACCATTCGTTTAGTGACAGTTCAAAGTTACAATGGTACTAAAAAAAGTGACTTGTGGCCATTGTTCACATTTACGACCGTTGCATGCATCCCCCATGGTCATGTGAACACAAATTTGGATACTTGACAACTGGCATGTGTTTATGACAGCTGCAGTGTCCTGGGGCCGTGTGATCACTTTTTGGAAACTTCTGACGAGCAAAGTCAGTGGGGAAGTAAGATTATCTTAACTGTATTACTAACTTAAGAACTGCAGTGATTCTCTTAACAACTGTGGCAAGGAAGGTTGTAAAATAAAGCAAAACTCACTTAACAACTATCTGTCTTGACAACAGAAATTCTGGGCTCAATGTGGTTGTGAGTGAAGGCCTACCTGCAATACGCTCTACATGGGACTAGCCTTAAAAATATTCAGAAACTATAATCCATGCAAAAAAACAGCATGGACAGGTCTAGATACTTGTAAGGTGGCACATGTTAATGTCTTTGCTACATGAGTTGCACTGGTTGCCAGTTTTTTCAGGTCCAATTCAAGGTGTTGGTTATCAAGCCCTTCTTGACATGGGACCAGATTATCTGAGGAACTATATTGCTTCAGTGGGAGTGTTTGTCCCACTCACTGTATCAGAAGGGTCTTGCTACAGATCCCATTGGTCAAGAAATTCTAGCTGGTGGTGTCCAGGAGAAGAGCCATTTCTGCCAGAACCCCTGCCCTTTGGAACATCTTTCCACCAGAAGTGAGATCTGCTTCCACCCTCTTGGCCTTCCAAAAGGCCCTGAAGACATGGCGCTGCTGGATGGCTTGGGCCCCCGATAGGAATGCTTTATGCTGAAGGTGGTTGATGGAGTAATAGAGGAGATCCCGCCTCCCTACTGCTTTGTGCACTCGGTTCTTAGTTTTATCTAATTCTTCTTAATTGTAATGTTTTTATATTTGCTTTTATTGTATTGTATTGTAAGCTGCCCAGAGCTACTTTGAATAGTGAGAAGGGTGGCATATAAATGTAATAAATAAATATAAATAAATAAATAAAAATTAAGTAAATGAAAAAGTTTCATGAACCAGAATTCCCATGAAAAGCTGTAAAGTTAGATGAATATGTCAAACTAAGAATATCACCCCACCATGTTTATTGACACAAAGACCATTGCAGGATAGTTGATTGCAGTGTAATATTTTGAGGCCCAAAAAATCTGCACAACTCGCAGTAATAACTGTAGTCATGATACATCATATAACCACCTTGAATAGTATACTTCTTAACCAAGCTTCAAAGTACCTGGCATCAGAGTAATAGAAGAGGCAGGAAAAAAAGGAGCTTGAAAGGAAATCTGGAAGGTTTCTTCATGAAAAAACGATTGAAGGACTGAGTTAAGGAGGTAAAGATAAAGATGCTTCATGTGCAGATGAAGATAGCAATAGCACTTAGATTTATATACTGCTTCAGAGTGCTTTATGGCCCTCTCTAAGGGGGTTTACAGAGCCAGCATATTGTCCCCAACAATGTGGGTCCTCATTTTACCCACCTCAGAAGGATGGAAGGCTGAGTCAACCTTGAGCCTGGTGACATTCGAACTGCCAAATTGCAGGCAGCTGTAGTCAGCAGAATTGGCCTGCAGTACTGCATTCTAATCACTGCACAACGGAAACCAAGTTGTAGTATTTCTTAGGCATGAAAACTGACTGGATAACTTTGGTCCATTTACTCTCAGCCAATTCCACTTTACATGGTAGTTGTTATAGTGAAAATGGGAAGTAAAAGTATTAGGTATGTTTGGTTCCTAACTCTGGTTCCCATCCTCAAAACGTGTGATCTTCCTAAATGTGATTAAGGTGCTAGGCTAAAACACAGGACACTCTGAGTTCTAATGCTGCCTTAGGTAAAATCCAGCTGAGTGACTTCGGGCCAGTCCCTCTCTCCCAGTCCAACCCACTTTTCAGGTTGCTATTGTGAAAAAATAGGCTAAGGAAGGAATATTGTATTGTGTGTGTTTGCTGCCGTGAGTTATTTATAAAAATAATAAAGATGGGAAATAAATAAATCGGTACCTTCCAACTTCTTACTTGTCTTCATCACAATTCTGAATTTTTAATTAGCTTTTACTTTGGCCAGAATTGATGCATTGCATTATATTTTGCTATTTTGCTAGGGTGTTACAAAAATGCCCCTTCAAACCAACACGTATGTCCACATAAGGATAACTCAGTCCATAAATCATATGTTCCATTTTTGCTTTATCAACAACAGTGTTTTTTCAAACTTGGCAAATTTAAGATGTATGAAACTTTAGCTCCCAGAATTCCCCAGCCATGGATTTTCTTATCCTGCTTCTCAGAAAATCTCTCTTTAGTTCTAAACTGATTATACCTGAAAGTGTTTAAGAAAGTGACCCTTTTGTAAATGTTGTGTCCATTTGGCTGCGTTATGGTTGTAAGCTTGGTGGGGAATTATGGGAATTAAAACCTTTAAAATGTTTCCAAGTTCGAAAAACACTGATCTACATATGGCCTTTTCTACCCAATCCTGGAAAAAAAATATATTTATAGAGAGTATAGCTTGTATTTGCTGCTACTTTTATCCAAGGAGAATTGATATGTACCCTTGAGTTGCTTAGTTTTTCCATATAAATGAAGAACTATATATTTTTCCTTTTATCTGTTTCTATTTATAAATGTGTATATATGCTCATGTACATAATAAACATTGATTTAGTTTAATCCCCACTACAACAGCAAACTACCCTGTTAACAGTGAACAGATTTCCACCCTTGCTAGTTCTAAGAAAGGCTGCCTCCAGTCTAGCATATACTGAGATATATTACTTGCAAATGGAAACTCTTTTTATCTCAATAAATCTGGCTAGGTTTACTGTCAAATAATGTTTTAATCACTCACAATCAATTGATTATGTACAGAATACAATCCCCTTCGCTGATCTTTCCAGATAAAACAGAAAGAAGATAACATAAGAAAAGTCTCAGTTTATCACTTGGGGATGGTGGCAGCAATATTTTAAAGAATATTCATTAATGTAGAGTAAGATTATTCACTTCTGATCAAATAAACTAGGTTTCACTATTTCCACAAAAAGAAAATCTCAGCTATAGAAAGTTCCTAGCGATGGTTTGGCAAGGAAAGAACCCCCACCAAAGTTGTAATGCAGAGACTGAACCAAATGCTGCTTTAGCACAGTGCTAAATGTACACTATGTAGTTCAGAGCAGGTAGAAGAGATTATTGGAGAAAATTTGCTTGTAAATGGCTAAACGAATGTATTGGTAACTATTCCGTCTCATGCAAAAAAGGCAGACTGACTATACTATACATTAGTATAATGTATGATGATATAATAAATTTTCCTTCTTTGGTAATTAACTCAATATTCTCTTTGCTGCATTTCCCAGTATATATGCAGAAGCGTTTCAGACTATCAGTTTTCAAACCATTACAGTAAAGTGGAAAATTGGAATCCTATATTTGATGTTTTTTACATAACAAGTGTGCTTTGTTCTGGTATTTAGATTATTGAGGGACTTTTGTAGTGGAAACTTTTCTCCTAAATGTTTTTGTTAGCAGTTTATACTATTCTAAACTCAATGTTTCTTTTCTCTGTAGAATTTTCTGCTTGCTGGCATGTAACATTAATTTAAGCTATTTAGTTTTCACAGTTGAGTTTGCCAGCTCAACTTCTTGTGTCAATGATAAATACATTGCAAAATGTATAACTTCTTACTGTTGCAATAGTTTTAGCATGCTGTTTTCTTTTTAGATCATAGCTGAACTTAAGACAACAATTTCCTCTCTGACAGAGGAAAGCAACCAGCGGCAACTTGCTGGAGAAAGGCGTCTGCAAGATGTTTTACAAAAGTTTGAAGATGAGAAGCAGCAGCTGATTAGAGATAATGACACAGCAATCAAGGTAATCTGGGGCTTTGAGTCAATTATGCTGCCAGCTGTTTGAGTATAATTAAAAGTTTTGAAAATATTGACTGTGGCCTTAAAAATGCATGTTGAAGTCACACTTTTATAGAAGTCAGCATTTTTTTCTCTAGAAATTTCATATAAAATGCTTGCTATTTCTGTTGCCTTTTAGATGATTTGTGAATGCTAAAAATACCAGTGAATGAAAATTTCTAAACACATTACATAGTTAATTGGAAAATATCTACCACTTATCTCTTTTGTGTGATTTAACAAAATTCATTCACATTTTCCTGAAACACATGCTTGAATATATGGTTCATTTCTAGTTTGAAATATTTAGCATGTTAAAAGTTATGTTTTTGTGCTTCCTTACCAAACTTCATAGATATGAATAGAAAGAGCTAGAATAAATGGGGGGTTTCAGCCTTGAATCAGAGTTGGACTCTGACTAGGTCTTCTTGAAGTATCTGGGACAAGGTTTGGCGTGTTAATGTAGAAATTTGATCTAATGATCTTAGAAAAAATGAATAGATTCTAAGAGCTCTTAACTGTGTCCACCTGTGCTAATTAGTTCCATGTCCCTGGCATGTAGTTCTGTCCAAGATGGTGACTTCATTCTTGATTGAGGATCTTTGATTAATTTGGATTTTGTACTTAGTTTGGGATTAATAATTATATCCATCCATGATTGTTCCATGTGTCAGGAATTTTCTGTGCCACCATATCTACCCTAACTGAAGTGGGGCCTATTCAGTTGGCAATTGGCAGCAGGCAATGGGTGGACCCAATTGGATTTCAGAAGCAGCTTGGATTTTACTCCAAAGCCCTGATGCATGGATTGGTGGAGATCTTGGTTTTTGCTTGTAATGAACAAGTGATAGGCACCTGGATTGGGTCATACCTTTTTTTTTAAATAGATCATATAGAACAGGGGTGTCAAACTCGCATCATCACGTGACGTATCACAACTTTTTCCCCCTTTGCTAAACTGGGCGTGGTCAGCGTGTGCTGGACCCACAGGCTGCAAGTTTGTCACCCCGGATATAGAACTTCTTGATTTACTAAGGAACTGAGGAGATAAAGTGACATAAAGATGCCTAGAAAGTTGCTAGTGAAAGATGAAAAGTAAAGCCAACCAAGCACAGGTAAAAGCTTTTATTAGGATGTTCCTTTTGGCAATAAGGGCAGCAAAGCAAATGTACTTCTCTGCTCTTATGTACTTATCACATTGCAGTCAACCAGCAGTCTTGTTTTGTTTGCCGTGTCCTTCCTTGGGAAGGAGAGCCATGAAAATTCTTGCAGAGCAATTGTGGAGAATATACTATACTCAACACCTGTCAGAATGTTTACTTCACTTGTTGATGGTGCTGACTGGACAGATCCAGTGACCTCTGGGAGGAGTTTGAGCCAAATCAGTCTGGTCAGTTATTTTCTGGACCTATTCCCCCACTCCACCCCCCAGTTGGTCAAGGACTCCTGAGTGTCCAAACAGTTATTAATGCCTCTTTGCAGGAGTGAATGGTTCCGCTAGCATCAAAAGAGTTGGTGATGGACTCCCAACTCAAGAGGGCCCTGGATAAAATGAATTACCTGGATCCTTTTCAGTCTGGATTCAGTTTGGGTTGTAATACAAAGATGGCATTGGTCACACAAGTGGATGACCTATCATCAGGTCTCCAAGGTAGACCTAACCTTGAAACCAAAGATACACAAGCTAATTCTATTTTTATTATAAGATTATAATAACAGAATCTTGCATGGTATTTCATCTGACTCATTGCCTGGAAACTCTGGGAGTCTGGATGGGGTGGGGAGACCCAGCTCCAGCTCAACCCTGGCAAGATGGAGTTGTTTTGAGTCTTGGGTCTTTCTTTGTTATCTCTGACATTCAGTGATGTAACATTTCCACAGACAGTGTCTGTGGGACATGGCAGCTCCTGCTTGGAAAGCAGGTGGAAGCTATAGCTAGGAGGCCTTTGCACAAGATATGCCTTATACACCAGTTGCACCCTTTTCTAGATAGGAGGCACTGCTCACTATCACTCATGCCTTGGTCCAGGGGTGAAATGCTCCCGGTTTGGGCAAGTAGGTAGCGATGGGCGGTGTGCAGTTCGGAGAACTGGTAGCAAAAATCCCATGCCTAGCTGAGCCGCATGATCAGCAAAGCCTTTTTTTCCCTTTTAAATGGCTCTGACGAGCCAAGCTCTGACGATCCAAGCTCTGATGATCTCAGCTGAGTTGACTGCTGATCAGGCAACTCAGCTTGGATCATCAGAGCCATTTAAAAGAAAAAAAACTTTTTTTCTTTTAAATGGTATTGGCAGTCCAAGCTCTGACGATCCCAGCTAGGGATCCTCAGCTGGGATCGTCAGAGCCTTTTGAAAGCATTTTTTACATGGTTTTACATGTAAAAATGGTTTTAAAAGTAAAAGTAAAAAAATAAAATTGGCCACGCCCACCCAGTCACATTACCCCCCCCCCCAAAAGTTACACGCACAGAACCGGTAGTAACAAATTTTAGATTTCACCCCTGCCTTGGTCATTTCTTGGTAGACTATTGCATGTATCATTTTATTATTGGCCATTCAGTGAGCTCTCTACTGAATATTTCTCTTGCTTGATGCATGGTATCTTATCCTATATAGAATTCAAAATGTTCAAATGTCATAAAGACAAAAATGAAAAGTATACTAACATGAATTAATGATCTCTGTCCAGTGTTAGGAGAGGCCTTCAAACTATAATGAATATTCCCTCTCTTCTGTCCTAAATTTCCAGTTTGTTCTCCCATTGGTCCAGGTTTCTCCAAACTCTCAATATTTTAAATTTGTTATCTTGATGTGAAATTCCTACCCCGTTTCCCCAAAAATAAAACATCACCTGATAAATAAGCCCAATAGGGTTTTAGAGCACATACGCTAAAATAAGCCTCCCCCTAAAAATAAGCCCTCCCTGAAAATATTTAAATGCAGAGCTGAAAATCAGGTAAGATGGCAAGAGGAGCCCCATCTTGCTCCACGTGCCTCAAAATAGTAAGACCTCCCTGAAAATAAGGCCAAGCACTTATTTCGGCGTTCAAAAAAATATAAGACAGGGTCTTATTTTTGGGGAAACACAATAACTTGTTGAAGGACCTCAGTTTTGTATATGAAAACAGAAGTTTCATAATCAAAGCGAGATATTTATGACATTCTATACTTGAAACATTTCAAAATTAATTATTACATCATGCTTTATAATTAAACTTCTTAATGGTTTGCTGAATAGCTATTGTTGTTGCCAGGGCTATGGAGTCGGGAGAATTGGGACGTTTAAACTTGCTTTTTTTAAAATTCCAATCTAAATTTAGTAGGAGTCGGAGTCGGTGCATTGTTTGCCGACTCTGACTCCGACTCCAGGTACCCAAAATTTCCTCCGGCTCCGACTCCACAGCCCTGTTGCAGTTAGGCTTAAAGGTTCAGCAAAAGATTGTAAATTGCATACTATCAGAAATTTTGCGATTGCTTTATTTTTCATTGTTACATTGCATTCGGCTTCTAATAACAAATCCTGAAACATTCCAGCACTTGTGAGACAAGATCAAAACTTTGATCAATTTCACTGGGTTCAGGCTGGTGTCAAAAATCAGCCAAGAACACACAAAGCTGAGTTGTAGGCGAAAGCATGATCAAGGTCCAGTACAGAAGTCAAGCAAAGGATTCATTATTGGCTGCCAAATTCAGAGCATTAAGCAGAACAATGTTGTCAGATCCAGACACATGTCAGGGGTTCCAGGATGTCAGGTGAAGCTTAGAGTTGAAGAAGAGCTGTCCAGAATACGCTTCAATGTTGGATTGTTTTCAGACAAGAAAGTAAGGGCTCCTGGCCCAATTGGTAACATCCTAAAGCTGGTTGCAGAAATTGGACTACTCAAAAGTAATAATCTATCCCCAAATTAACCATTATTTTTGAAGTGCTCTTCCAAACAATTTGACAGCTTGAAGTTTAGTATTGATGCTCTTGCTTTCATACATTTGGGATAGTTGCATGGAGAATTCCATCAGCTCTTTACTTATCTTCTGCTCCTCCAACCCTCAGAAGAGAACTAATCTGAGAAAGCTATAACCTGTTTTATTTTTATCCATTTATAAAATAAGAACATTTCATTTGCAAGGCTACTGTTACATTATTATTTAAAGCTAATTTATCTTTTAGGAAATCTTTGTCTCTTCTACATACTTACTAATAGTTGGCTTTTCAAATGTCTATTTGGGAATACCACTTGCTTTGAAAATGTTATAGTGCTCTAAATACCGCTTAATTTACATCTGACAAGTTTGTTCTTTTTTTAAAAAATCCAGTATAAAGCTTTTTAATTGATTTAGTGGTTGTAATGTATTTAATGCATGAAAGTGTCTATGTTGGCTATCACAATGTGTGCCACAAGCAAACCTTTGTTACTCTTTTAAAAAGCATGTTGAAAAAATCTTGCATGGTTTTGAACTCTTTATAACACATGCCTCCAATTGTGTTATGATTACTTTGTTTGTTTGCTTGTGGCTTGTATATCTCAATTCAGAAAGGGGGCACCATTGCACTAAAAGTGAAAGGGGACAAATTTTAATATTTGAACTATTGCTTACATGACTTGTGTATAATTTGTGAATAGTTTTAGTATGATCATTTACTTGATCTTAAGTCAAAGGATGAACAAAGTCTTTAAACATCTAAGAATTTAAGAATATTGTTTGTGAACATACTTTGCCAGACACATGTCAGAATGATGTAGCTTGCAAGGTTCAAGTTTATGACATTAACCAAGATTATGACACAATCTGTGGTCCAACTGAGCCCTTGGTCTAACAACTTATTGTTTCTACTTCAACTGAGCCATTCAGAGAATCTTTTCAGCCTTTGAAGTTAAAATAGCACAGCAAATATGCACATAGAGTCATTGGTTTCTCTATAATGGCATCTGGAAGTCAACATTTCTAATAAAAGAATTTTCATTTCAGAGTGAGTTCCTTATAAGACCTAGCTGACAGTATAAACAATCATTTAATGCCCTCCATTAAAGTATACTAGTTTAATATTGTTGATCCCACAACAATATTAAGTGAAATTTAATGGTGGGTATAGTTCAACTATCAACAGTAAAGGAACAATAAATTTTAATGGTGAATATGGATTAACCATCAGCAGTAAAGGAACAAGCAGTCAAGAAATATGCCACAAACTATCATCTCAAAATTATACTGCCAGAATTTGAAAGCGCGGTGTCAGTTTTTAGTGGTACATTTTAAAAATAACAATCAAGGGCACAAGCAACTAACCGGTAACAATTATCATATTTTTTGGTGTATAAGATGCACTTCTCCCCTCCCCCCCAAAAGTGGGTGGAAGTATCTGTGCATGTTATACAGTGAATGTTGCCGAAGTCCCGCCCATCCGCTGGCCCACACCCTTTGGTTTCTGCCTCCCAGTTATTTGCCTCCTTGCAGCAAACAACAAACAGCCTGGTCAGCTTCAGCACAGCCTGATTTAGCATGAGCAGCTAATTGGTGGTTGGATCTGTCTCCCAGAATACCACCAATCAGCTGTTCCAGGCTGTGGGGCTCACCACCGCCCATTGCCTCCGTCACTACCCATCACCGCTGCCGCCTCTGTGCGACTCATTTTCGGCTTCCCCACGTCCCATCTTTGGTTTCTGTGGGCCCCATTTTCGGCTTGTTCCAGGCAGTTGGGATCACCGCCTATCCTCGCTGCTTGGAATGGGCCAAAAATGGGACACACGGGAGACTAAAAATGGGGTGTGCGGAGGTGGCAGTGGTGATGGGCAGTGGTGATCCCCGCAGCCTGGAACAGCTGGTAGGTGGTATTCCAGGAGGCAGATCCAACCACCAATCAGCTGCTCATGCTAAATAAGGCTGTGCTGAAGCTGATCAGGCTTTTGCTGTTTGCTGCTTGCTGCAAGGAGGCAAATTGCTGGGAGGCAGAGGCAGATTTTTTTTCTTGTTTTCCTCCCCAAAAGCTACATGCATCTTATAGTCCAGGGCGTCTTATAGTCCAAAAAATACGATTAAGTGTTAAGCTTTTTTTTAGATGTAGTACATGTACTTTATATGAAAATATCTGAAGAAGTAAACTAAAACAATGAGCCTCCCTCTTTCCAGAAACAACATGTCATCCTCAAACTTCTTGAAGTCCTCCAAGACTTTTTGAAAAAGAGCTCCCAGCAACAAAATGTTTTCAACCTCAGTTCTTTCAGTGGATTTCAGATGACATTGACTTTCTAGGATTTGAGGTAGGAAAAGGCCAGAGCTAGAAGATGGGGTTTTTAATGTAGAAATGAGATGATGCTTAAAAAGACGTCTATACTGATACCTCAAATTGTCAGCTGACTCTTCAGGGAATAGAGTTGGTTTTCAAACATCCCCCATACGTCTACATATTATCAATGCCACGCTGATTCATTATTCAACCAATTGCATTGTTTCATGATTATTTTATTTTTTGAAAACTTGTGCCTAAAAAGGACCAACTGTGAAATAGTAGGCATTTCTTTTTCATTTAATGTCAGAGATTGAGGCTTTGTCAAACAAGGCTTTTTTATGTCTTCCATAAGGGTGATAATGCCTAGCTCCTTTTTTCATACTCTCCAGGCAAACTTCTTCTACACATCACAAAATGTTTTTCATTTTCTCCTGGGCTATTTTTACTCTTGAGCAGAAGACACACATTGAGTGCTTATTCTATGCAAGGTGTTCTGCCCAGATTGTTCTGGAATATTATGACTTTCATTAAACCATCTCTGGGAAGGCATGTGTCAAACCCCCACTATCTCCAGATGCCTGACAAATGTGTATTAGCCTTTCAATTGTTAGGCATGTTGCATATCATATAATCACTGCCTCTGTGTTACTGAGACTTGATGGCTTTGCAGTAATGGAGATGAGGTTACTCCTTGGAGGATGCAGAGAACACATTGGTGTAGGTATCCATGTAGTGTTTATAAATATACCATAAATATCCATCTCTGGCTAAAAGGAGCATTTGGCAAGAGAGTGAGACAAGCAGTGCTGCCAACTTGGACTGTGGGTGCATTTATACAACCTAGCTGTGACAATTGCTTTCCTGCACTTCAGGAAAAAAAAGGTGGGGAGGATTGTAAATGCTTATTCTTAGAAGGGCAAGGATAAGCAGTAATGGCATTCTATTTTTGGTAAATCATAAAAATTCAGAAATCTGGAACTCACTGAAATGCCCTACTTGCAGTCATTTCCTCCCTTTTCCTCTGAGTATTTTTTAAGGAAATGTATTTTAGATATAAGTGATGGGTTGCCTTAGGTTGCCAAGCAGAGGCTAGGTAGTTAAGCATCTACTGGTAGCCTAGCAACTTGACTTTAAGGATCCTTTTTCTCCCCTGCATATCATATAATCTCTGAGTTTCTGGAAAAAAACACTTCTTTTTATTTATTTATTTATTTGTATTGTAAAACTGAACAATATGATATTCTTTTAATTTTTTTATTTTCTATAATTTTGTATAATAAGCAACCATGGAATTGTATCAAATTTTAGGTAATTTTAGGTCAGTTAAAACAATTTAAATTTTTAAATTTAATATTCTATTTCCAATATACAATTGTTTAAACAAAGCCATCAATTTAACTTAGATGTTCATGAAAACTTAATTAAGCTGACCTTTCTGAAATGTTAAGATATAAATTTATTAGTTCAGGCTTCTATCAATAAATTTCTGTAAACATAACTTCCTCTAATAGAAAAGGAGAGTATATTTCATTGAGTTGCTACTTTCACTTGCTTTAATAGGCAGGGCCAAACTTATGTACAATGTAGCTATGGGAAAAAGGGTAACTTCTAATTCTAGTCCTGTCCAGTTTTAATATGAAAGCTATAAATAGATACTCCTCTACTTTTTATAGTCTTGTATCCTTATGTGATAGGTGTAAGAAAAGATAGAGTCTTTCTTGACATGATAGCAGTATTCCAGTATTTGAAGGGCTGCCACAAAGAAGAGGGGGTCAAATTATTCTCCAAAGCACCAGAGGGCAGGACAAGAAACAAAGGTTGGAAACTAATCAAAGAGAGAAACAATTTGGAATTAAGGAGAAACTTCCTAACAGTGAAGACAATTAACCAGTAGAACAGCTTGCCTTCAGAAATTCTGGGTGCTTCATTACTAGAGGTTTTTAAGAAGAGTTTAAACAATCACTTATCTGAAATGGTATAGGTTCTCCTGCTTGAGCAGGAGGCTGGACTAGAAGACCTCCAAGCTCCCTTCCAGCTGTGTTCTTTCTAGGATCCAAAAGGTCCATTGCAGATACATACCTGGTCAGATACATACAGCAAGCTAAATAATATGACTTAATGGAAATGGTAAAACAAGATTTTGTTTTGTCCATCAAAGAAGCAGCCATTTGTTTAATAGTTATCCTTGGTTATCCTCCACTGTGATAGTTCCTTATAAAATAGCAACATGAGTCTCAAAGGATGGGGGCCAATTGTGTCTGCAGGATTGCTCAGGGAATCTAGGCTATGTAGTCTATGGTAGCACTGTTGTAGTAGTATGTGAGAAAGAACCTGGGATATGGGGTGAAGAAATGCCTAAGGAGCAGTCAGATAAGAGAGAGCTTAGCCCACAGCTGCATGATAGATGCAGAAAGAAGGTTTAGAAGGGATCGTCCCTAACTTCTCAGGTTGTAAAGGAGACAGTGGGAGATTTGTACTTCCAGACTTGCAAGATTCTGTTAATGTAGCCTTACAGTAAAATAGTTCATCTGGTTGTGTTTCATGTTTGGACTACTGGGAAGGCTGACATCTGTCCGGATGGTTTTCTGGTCTTCGTTAGGTTTGAACCTATTATATATCATTCCCAAATCCTGGACAATCAGACTCTGTACATGCAACTGGTCAATTAGGAGAATCTAAATCCTATTCACTTGTGAGGAACTATCTTTTGCTGAAAGTTTTCATTGTATAGTTACTTCTATCTCTGCAGTTCACATTTGAGATTTTCACATCATGGCAGTTGGATTCAGTTGTTAGAATCTAGAGCTGGAAGAAAGGAATCTTCCCCCAAACATTTTTGCCCAAATATATGGAGATCACTAGAGAATCAGTTTGCAATTCTGGTCAATTTTGAGATCAGTCCTTCTTTTCGCAGTTTACCAATTTAAGGACAGTAGGGTGTACCGTGTAAACCTCTGAATTCTATTGATAATCGCAGTCATGCATAGAGAATGCAACAACAGGTGATTCCATTTTGGTATTTCTGGTCCCAGAGATCTTAATGTTAAAACTTAGTAAATTTGTCAGCAAGTAGTTCTCTTCTATTTCTGTCTCAGAATCTTTTGTTCCAAGGCTGGCTAATAGTTTGTATGGTATCATATATATCATCGTCATGATTATATCATTTATATATCATCTAGACTTTCTAAGGTTATTTACAGACAAATCAAAATCGAACAGATAAAAACTGTCCAGTTCAAAAACTAAGGAAGCCCTTCCTCCTCAGCATTGAAAGATCCTTGGTGCCTCGAAGAGCCTTAGTGGCACAGTGGTTAGAGTCAGTGGTGGGATTCAGCCAGTTCGCACCACTTCAGGAGAACCGGTTGTTAACTTTCTGAGCAGTTTGGCAAACTGGTTGTTGGAAGAAATCATTAGGGCAGGGAACCGGTTGTTAAATTTCTTGAATCCCACCACTGGTTAGAGTGCAGTACTACAGGCTACTTATGCTGCCTGCCGGCTGCCTGCAATTTGGCAGTTCAAATCCCATCAGGCTCAAGGTTGACTAGCCTTCCATCCTTCCGAGGTGGGTAAAATGAAGACCCAAATTGTTGGGGGCAATATGCTGACTCTGTAAAACTGCTTAGAGAGGGCTGTAAAACAGTATATAAGTTTAAGTGCTATTGCTATTGCTGTTGCTATCCTGTGGAAAATAAGTCCTCAGTGACTTCTTGAAATCCAAGTACTTGAGTTATTCTGCATCTTTGAAGGCAAGATATTCCAGCGTGTGAGGACAGTCACTAAGAAGCTTGTGGAAAAGCTCCCACCGCTCTTCCTTCAGACAGTAAAGACAAGTGGAGCATCAGTGAAACTGAAAAGGCTCCCCTGGCTATGGCCTCCACCTGCTGTTATAGCAAGACCTTCTCTAGTCTCCTCTAAGGTGATTATGACCCTATCCAGATTCAACATTGGAAATTGAATTGAGTTAGATTGATCATCAATGAATAGTAGCTCCATCTTACATGGAATTATTCTGACCTTGTTTTGATCCATGCCCTCCCAGATTGCAGGGACAGAGACAGGAGTTTACAATGTCCTTGGTCCATGGAAAGGTAGCTATAGCTGGCTATTGTCAGCATATTGATTATAACTCATATAATCTTTGAAGATGAACAGTGAATCTGGTGGAAGGAGAACATACCATTAAAAGAAACCAAACTACTTCCAGATTGATTTGGTTGAGAACTTCATTTTATTTTAACATTCTTCGCTTTCTAAAATTATTATTTAACTTTTTCAGCTGAAAATAGTATTTGAAAATACAGCATTTTATGAAATAGTCCACGCTAAAAAAAACAACTTCAAATGTTTGGCCAGTTGGGCAACTATGAAAAGATTGAGTCTAAGCACTTTATAATACTTATAATATTTTTATGAAACAAAGAACTCATTTTCCCATAACTGGCTTTGCTCACTGCTGTTTCTCTTGGCTTTTCATACCTCAGCACACTAAAAAAACCATACATGACAAACATCAAAATTGTACATTAGAAGTCTTACACCTGGCAGGTTTTTGTGCTTATCTAGCCAGTTTGATATAGTGGCTAAGGCATCATACTAGAAATCAGGAGAGAGTGAGTTCTAGTCTGGCCTTGGGCACAAAGGCAGTTGGGTGACCTTGAGCCAGTCACTTTCTCGCAGCCCTAGGAAGGAGGCAATGGCAAACCGTGCCAGGAAAACTACAGGAACTTGTCCAAGCAGTTTCTGAGAATCAGATATGATTGAACATAAGAAATAAAAGATTGTTATTTGATTGTGGTTTTACTTGTATCTTTGTATTTTAAAATGGTGTTTTTACTTTCAATTAATTTGTACTTTATCTTGTGCAGCAGTATTTACCCAAGTCAAATGAGCTAAAAATAATTTGGAGAGGGAGGCAAAGTTTAATGAGTATGGAACAATTTTAAAAGCTCTTTTGGAGATTTTGTTGGTTTCAGAATACAGTCTAAAAATGAGATCCCAGGAATCCATTTCATAAGGCTGGGTTACTCCATAGAAGATTCCACATTCAAAAGTTTGGGGCTTCACAGAAAGGGCTTTGAAAAATCCATCTCTGCCTTTTCCAATTCCAAGTATTGCAGAAGTAATGCAGGCTTTCCAGTTGTCAGCCTTTGTTCTGCTTCCAGAGACTCTTTGGAATTATGCCTGTCTTCCTTTTCTGTTATGGAACAGTGTTGACTTGGAGGTTTTTCCAGCACCGTAGGAGGAAACACAATATTAGCAAATTTCATTCAACTGTAAAAATTTATGGGAGCTTTATGGCATTTTCAGAAGAGCAGAAGAACCTCTTTGTAGCAAAATTAATAATATCTAGTTTTCACAGCTTGCTGCAGTAATGCAAATGTTACATTTGAGACATTAGCACAGATTTTAAAGTCAAACGAATGATCATTTTTCAATGATGATAATAAGTTAGGATATGAATCCAATAAATTAAAAAAATAAACCACAATTCTGCTAGAATCCCAAAATATTAAACTTGTGAAAAACTAGGGGACAGTTTGAAGGTACAATAAAAAGTGACACTACTAAGGAACTGGTGTCTGAAACCAATTTTAAAATTACCAGTTATCCCATTTGCTTCTGATAAGATTGGAAATAAGTTTTAAAGTACTGTGACCAGCAAATATGTCCATGCCAAAGAGCATTTTACCATTTACCAAGGTTAATGGTAAATTAACCTTATATCCATGGCATTCATGAAGAGGATAAATATTGTTATATTGCTTCTCTTCGTATTTATAGAACTCGGCCTTCAAAAAGCTTCAGGCATGTATTAACGAATATTGGCCTCAGTATTTCTTTCATTATGTTTTAGAAAACAGAAAAACAAATTAGACATAAATCAATCAATATGTTGCCAAATACCAGAATACATCGTTTCAGTCCAGAGTCGTTCTATATTCCAGAGTAGCTTTTTTTTAATGCCAAAATAACAAATTCATTTTCTCTAGCTGTAGTAAAAATGTGGATTTGCCCTTATAGAACTATACTTAGATTTGTTTTGTTTGTCTTTCTAAAATTAATATAATTTATGTTATTTCAATTCCTCTGAGTAAAAACAACAATTATTGGAGCCAATGTAATAATTTTAACAGTATCAGCAGGTTCTAATTGTCTGCATACCTAGTGACATTCTTCACCACTAGTCTCTACCAAGCCTGAATGTTTAGCTCACATCTGATATTATGTGCTTCTACTATAATCCTGGATAGTAATTGACCACATTTGGTGAAAAGATTGGAAGCCAGAAAAAAACACAGGGAAATAAAGGTGATTAATGTTTTGACATTATACTATAGTTTGAGTTACTAATGCACTATTTTTGGTATTGCCTTCCATGTCTTCATGCCTCCTTTCTTTGCCCTTCTGTTTCCTGCCTAGTACTCATAAACAATTTAGGATAATATTAATTTGCAGCTGAAGTTTGTAATGATGCAAGCTTGGTGATACCAGGTCATTTTTATTAGAGACCCCAAACCATCACTTTGTGTTGCTACATTTTTATCTTCTGCTTCTTAAATTATTTTTTTTTCAAAATGGAGTTCAATTTAAAAAGTTTGTTGAATTGGAGCAATTAATTATAGGGCAGAATGTAGTCTTTACTCTCCAATTCTGCTGAATGAAGTGCCATGTGTTTTTGAAGTCAGATTTTGAAATACAAGTGCTCCTAAACTATATCACACCATTCCATTTTTTCTTTCATTGCCACTAGTATCTCTATAAAAAGGCACATTTTTTTTCTTTTCCCCCCTTTTCTGGAAGGGGAAGTTATGTAATAGTTTGAAAGGACTGACATTCTCTGCTTTTTCTGTGCAATTCTAATGAGTAGGATGGTATGTAGCTGCACAAATGAAAAACTTGTGGTGCTTTAGAAGTTGATCTGTTTTCTATTGCTTTTAATGCTTTTGCATTTATAAGGATTCAGCTACAGCTCAAAAAAACTGAAATTATATAAAAAGTGAAGAAAAATTAAAGGAACCTGTTTTACAGAAGTGAGCCAAGCAAAGCGTGGTAATGACTCACTATAAAATGATCAAACACTATTCCAGTGCTTTGACATTTGAATATTTTCTACCTGTATAAGGAATCTTTTAGTTATAGAAAGATGGTGTGAAAAAGCCACTAGTTCCACAAATTTTAATTGTTTGTTTTAGAATTTGACAAATTAATTGATAACTTGTATGTGCTTTATGTTTGTGGAGCAATTACAGTAGTTAGGAATAATTATATAGTAAATACCAATTTTCTAGCTGAAGGCCATAATGAATTGAGTAAAGACAGTGGCGACCATTTTAAATAATGTTATTAACAAAGAATATGGTGATTAAACATGTTACCTAATTTGTTAATTAAGTGTTTGCAAGAAAACAACCAATCTCAGAGAACACCAAGAACCCAAACCTGAGTTACAAATATTATCTTCCATTGTATCAGTTGGTTATTTTAACAAAAGTCTTATGTTTTTGGCTTAATGATATCTGACAATTCCTGCTTTCAGTGTTAATTCCACTGTCTCTTTCTAATTCAAAGTTTAGCCCTAAGTATGCTTACTAGCAAGGATAAAATTCAATGTGGACTTGGCTTGGGATCTTTGTTCAGTTAACGGAAAATAAATGTTTGGAAATGATTTTCTATGTTAGTTTGTAATTTTTAAAATTGCCTCACCTTGAAGAGGTTCTAGGCAGTGCCCAAATTGGAATACTCCTCTGTAAATTATTATTTTTTGTAACCTTTCTTCTAAACAAGATAATAAATTGTGCTTGTTATTTGATTGACCACATAATTTGTTGTCTGTGTTTGCTGGATTAATAGGGACTATGGAGATGGATAATGGTGGCTTCATATTATTTACCAAAGTTAACATTCCTGTGAGTTGTTCATTTAAAAAAACCTGAAAGTGGTACTTTCCAGAATAGTTAATATTAGAATGATTTTTAAATGAACAAAAATAATTAAACCTAGCAAAAATTAACATAGCAGAGGAAGCAAAGCATAGGAGCAAATCTGCATTTTGAAATGATATGCAGTTGATTTTTAAAAGAGCAAATTGAAATTTCTGAGAAAACTTCAAATCCATCCGCACATATAACTATAATAATAAAAATGTGAAGTCTGTGTGTAATGGAACTCTTCGATTTTATGCCCACATAATACATCCTGTGGCTGTCCAGAGTATGCAGAACATAATACAGAATGATTACCTGAGTGTGGGGAAAATCTAACTCTTCTTAATAAAATATTATGAAATGAATTTTGTGTTTCAAGTTATGATACACTGTTTGAAACATACATTTCTACCACCACTACAGTATAAATGGCTAAATTGAAAAGCTAAAAGGAGATCATAAAAAAGTTAACAGAATAATAGAATTAGAAGGGACTTTGGAAGTCTTCTACTCCAACCCCCTGCTGAAGCAGGAAACCCTATACCATTTCAGACAAATGCTTGTCTAATCTTTTTTTTAAAACCTTCAATATTGGAGCATTCACAACTTCTGGAGGCAAGTAATTCCACTGATTGATTGTTCTAACTGTCAGTTGTTCCAATTCTCTCATAGTGGAAATTTGATCTGTGTTCTTGATGAAAACAAATCCTATGAAACCTAGTGTAACGTAGCTTCCAAGATCTATAAGATTGCATTCAGAGATTTGGTCTGGTTCACCTGAACCGGTAGTAAAAAATGCTACTGGTTCACCGAACCGGTAGTAAAAAATGTTTTTTAAAAAATTCCAACGATCAGCTGGGTGACCCACAATCATTGGAACTTTTTTAAAAAAAACTTTTTTAGCATTTTTTTTTACTACTGGTTCTCCAGAACCGGTAGTTAAAAATGATTTTAAAAATAAAAAAATCTAAGTTCCGACAGATTGCGGGTCACTCAGCTGATCGTTGTTTTTTTTAACTTTTTAGGCATTTTTTTTACTACCGGCTTGGATGAATAGGTAGTAAAAAATGCTTTAAAAAAGTAAAGAAAAGGCTCTGACAATCACAACTGTGGCGCACGATTGTCGGAACCTCTTTTTTTGGGGGGTGGGGTGAGGGGGTCCAGAAAGAAGGAAAGGAAAGAGAAGGAGGGAGGGAGGGAGGGAGGGAAAAAGGAGAGGAAGGAAGAACTACAAACCTGGCACTAGACGCAGCTTCAGAGGATAATCCGGGGCTGGAAGGGGCTGGAGGTTATCTAGTCAAACCCTGCTCCAGCAGGACATTGTTAGTGAGTTTTTTGATCCCCCAGTCAGATGGTTACATATCCACGCCCACCCAGCCACATGACCCCGCCCAGCCACACTCACCAAGCCATACCCACAGAACCGGTAGGAAAGAAATTTAGATTTCACCACTAATTGCATTCTCTGTACATTTTCTTGAAAAAGCCATATTTGTATTCATGAATACATTTTGAAATGTATTCATTTTATTCTACTATTTCATTGTTAAATGAATTAGAGAGGAGATAATTCATTGAAATGTATAAACAATTTACAATAATAATTTTAATTATTATTAATTATAAATAATAATTATTAATTATAAATAAAACCATGAAAACAACATAAGTAAGGCCATAAGCAAACTAGCCTCACAACCATGGGAGACCCTGAAAGGTTAAAGCATTGAATAGTTGCTGCAAATCCAACTATACCAAGAAGTTAAAATCTGATAAGGTGAATCTTTTGAAAATAACTACTCAGCTACTTATGCATTTCTTCACATTTTTCACAAGAGCTTTCAAACATAGCCATGAATCTGTAAAATAGAGGTAGAAATGTTTAGATACAATGTTAAAAGTGTTTTAAAATACAGAATATTATATGAGAAGTTGATATACTTTCTCTTTAAATTTTTGTTGTTATATCTTGATGTAAATCAGATTTGGACTTCAGGGAACAAGTATTCTTTTGACGCTGTCAACATATTCAAGTTATGCAGTTATCTTGTGAACTGTTTTGGAAGTGGTTTGCCATTGTCTTCTTCTGTGAATCATCCAGTTGGCTTTCAGAGAAAAGGCAGGACTAGAACTTGTGGTTTCTGAACTACTTATCTTTAACTCCTACCTCAAACTGACTCCCTGCAGTGTAAGAAAGCCATAAAATCATGATGAACCGGAACTGCCCAGGCTAAAGGCACTGTGAAATAAAGTTTGTAATACATGATATAACACCCAGATTAATAGAATTAAAGTTCTAATAACTTTTTGGCATTGCTTCTTTTTTACATAATTGATCTTTATTTCAGTTAGAAGTATAAACTTTACTTCTTGGTTCATTGCCTTTATTGACAGCTGCTATTTTGGTGATTGGAGTATCTTCTTCTGAAAGCTTTGGTTAAAAGAGTTTTGTGTGATTTGGCTATCCTATATTGCCACCGACCAAATAATTTTCCTTAAGGTATTTTTTCATCATATAGCATATATTGAATCTTCAGGTCATGTTGATTCATGTAAAGTCTTGTCCACTTCAAAAAGCAGTATGTTTAGTGCCTTGTTACGTGAAGATTTGATTTAAAGGATTTCATTCTGCAAAGGAATCTCTTCAATCAACTTTTTATGACTTTATATAAATTTTTATAAAATTTCTCTTATAGAAGAAAGGAATAAGATCATGATAGTAACATAATAGCATTATTGCTTCTGCTGTGGAAGAATTGACTTTTTAGTACAAATAATCAATATAAAGGAATATTACATAGTCTGATTTAATGTTACCAGAGAACAAAATGATTATTTGTTTAAGCTGAACATGTAATAGGAAACATAAAACAAACATTGCATTTCCATTCTTAGGAACTATATTTCTTGCATGATCCTTTAATTAATTAATGTCATATAATATTATAATATAAATTATACATACACATATGTGTGTATGTGTTTGTGCGTGTGTGTGTGTATGTACAATGACTTTTTTAAAAGGGTTGATATAAAAATTGGCTGAAAATTCTAATGGTGAAAGATACTTGAGAACTTGCTGGAGAAAACTGGTTATCATTTAAAGATCTCATAAGAGTTTGGAAAAAGGCGTATATACATTTTTAAAAAGCATATATTTGAAAATACATCTGTTTTATTTTACATTTATTTCAATTGCTATTATTTTATATTGCTATTTATTTTATATTGGGGCTTTTCTTCAGTCCTTCCTTTTTTAGTGATAAAATCTTACATCTAAAAAGTTTTTGCCTGACATATAAATTCCCACAGGCAGATTCATTTATTTGTATCCCACCTCTACTTTTTTTTACAAATAACTCAAGGCAACAAATACACCACACCTTCCTCTTCCTATTTTCCCCAGAACAACAACCCTATGAGGTGGCTTGGGCTGAGAGAGAATGACTGGCCCAAGGTCACACAGCTGGCTTTCATGGCTAAGGCAAGACTGTTTGCTATCACTGCTGTTAAAATCTTTGTATCACCATTAATCAATGAGATTGGACAATAATTGGCACACTGAGGGTGATATCAACTGCTTTTGGCATAACTGTAATATAAGCCTAATTAAAAGCCGGTAATAAAATTCCCTTATCTTTATATATATGACAATATTTGGCACCAAAAGTCCTATAAATGTTTTATAACTGGTGTTTTGCCCCTTGCCGTTTTTAAAATGATCTGTTTAATCTATACCTCAGATAGTGGAGAAAACTCAGTGAACTTTTATTAATCAACAGTTGGGTCACATGATCATTGCACAAATATATCATATAGAATATATTCGAAGATGTGATTATAGAACTCACTGGCAGGCAGAGAAAAAAAAGGAGCCATCTTTTTCATTGGTTTCAGTGCACCTTCCATAACTAGTGTTTTTCACTTAATTGGTTTCTAGGTTTTGCACGAGTCTTACTGAGTGTCATAGATTTTCAAGCATATCTGTCAAAAAGAAGCTAAAAACAAGATTCCAGGTTTAGCATTCATATTTATTTATATAACAGTATAAAATCATTTCATTTTAATTATTTTTTAATTAACAGATCTTTTCGTAATATGTGTTTTTTAATGTTTTCATTACAACTGTAAAATTAGCATTAGCTTATTATTTTTCATTATTTTTACTGATATTATAACATAGGTGCTTCCCCTTCAGCTAAGCCAATTGGATAAGCTTGAACAGTCATTCTCTAGTTCATTAAGCTATTATAAGGAATAAAGTGAATAAGAAATAGTTATGTCAGTAACCTTGCACAAAACATCAGTATTTAAGCATCAATGTTATATTTCGTTTCACTGTTGTTGTTATCTTTGTTTTTTCTCAAGGGCTACACTCGAGAGCTGAAATCAATTTATATTACAAATTATTATTTGCCTTTAAATCACGGGTGTCAAACTCATGGAATCACATTGCTGTCATGTTACATATTGTGATATTTTTCTTCACTGAGCTGGGGTGGGCGTGTCCTGCACTCGATGTATCCAGCCCGCCAGTTTGACACCACTGCTTTAAATGATCCGAGTATTCAAACCAACCAGCAAGCTGATTTATCCACATACTATTTTGGGTCATAAACCACTACTCAGTGAATCAGATCATAATTACTAAGGCTCTGAAGCACTTTGGGTAGAATTCCAAAAAAACCCCCAAAGCTATTTTAGATCATGAATGTCATACCTGCAGCTCTTTAAAGCAGTTGAACATTTTTTCCAGGATCATGCAGCTGCCTTTTATAGCCACTATGTGATCTTAGAAAAAGGAGTGGCTTCTTTAAAGAACTGCAGACCAATACAGAGTTTGCACACTTCAAAAGTGACCTATGCATTAATCCAAAACACCTTTCTGGAATCTAATCCAAAATGCTGCACAACTGTAATACTCAGATGTCAGAGAAGTGGGACAGTTCTTCCTTTTATGTTAGGAGACCTCAGTCCAATATAATTCTGATAGTTTAACTGCTAGAGTTGTATTTTGAGGCCTGAAACATTAACTGTTATGGTTGAAGTTCTGTTACTATTACCATATTTTGTGTAAAATTCATAGGATTGCCAACATTCCTTGAGAATTATTGCCAACATGCCTCAACAAGAATGCAAGGGTTCTTCGAAACAAATTCTCTAGCTTGTGGAATCTGTCAGCATGCCAAAATTATGAATACGTTCTTTGTAGAGTATTGTAGAGAAAATTACAATATTGGAAAGAAAAAAACTATACCTGGTTGCCACAGTGAATTATTCATATGTATTTTCTATCAACAATTAGATTGGTTAATTCTTGGAAAAGAGAAATAGGGTGGGATTTGTAATTCATTAGGACACTGTATTATTGTCTGGAATTATATATCAGCATGAGACTTTTAAAAACTACATATTACATAATATGCTTATTATGCTTTTAATTTAGATCATAGAGAACCATATTGAGCCCAATAGACTGGGTTTTCATGTTATCTCTTGTACCATATAGGGCCATTGGAAAATTAGCACAATTGAGGGTGATAATTATGGTGATGATTCAAGACTTCATCATCAGTTTTAGCATAGGACAAGTTCAGTAATTTTTAAACCTATTATGTGTCTGGGAAAAGAGTTAATTTATTAAAATCTTATCTGAATTCTCCTACTTGAGTGCTCCCCTCTACTTTATAGTTGTAAAATCACACCAAAGATCTGGCAACAATTAAATGGGTTTAAAAAAAAGAACCTTAGCATGTCTGCTTTGAGACTGATAACAAACTGTATAGTTTTTAAATTTTTTTTAAAAAATCCTGCCTTTATTACATTTATAAATAACTCAAAATGGAGAACATGCCTAAAACAACTCCTACCATGTTTTCCCGAAAATAAGACTTGGTCTTGTTTTCTTTTGGGCTCCAAAATAAGCACCAGGTCTTATTTTCAGGGGATGTCTTACCAGCTTACCTTAGGACCACTGGAGCCAGGCTCCCATGCCCTGAACTTTGGTGTGATTTTACAACTATAAAGTGGGAGGAGCACTCAAGTAGAAGTTGGGCAGTGGTGTGACAGGTGTCGGGGCGTGGCTGCGGTGGTCCTAAGGTAAGCGGGTGCGGGGCATGTGGGGCAGCTCCACCCACCACCCCTGCCCTAGCTTTATTTTTTACGCATACACCTCGCCCCCAACTCATGCAACCAGAGGGTGGGATGGAGTGGGCAGAGCCTTAACTAGGGCTTATATTGGAGGTAGGGCTTATATTAAGCACAAACGTAAAAATCAAGCTAGGACTTATTTTCAGGATAGGTCTTCTTTTTAGGGAAACATAGCAGTTCAAGCTTTAATACCTAGAGATTAGTGGAAAACTTCAAAACATTCAGCAATACATGTTTCTGACAATGTAACAGCAATTCTATACAAAAGAATATTTGTAAAACTTCTCATATTTAAATTAGAATTTTTGAACTTTTTCCTCATAAGTAGCAATAGCATTTAGACTTATATAATGCTTCACTGTGCTTTATAGCCCACTCTAAGCAGTTTACACAGTCAGCATATTGCTCTCAACAATCTGGGTCCTCATTTTACTGACCTCAGAAGGATGGAAGGTTGAGTCAATCTTGAGTCAATGTTACTCAAACTGCTTGCAGTCAGCAGAAATAGCCTGCAATACTGCATTCTAACCACTGCATCACCACAGCTCTTGTACTGTACTTGCTAAAGTTGTACTAGAGAAAGTCTAATCCAGCTATGTGATTAAGAGTTGACACTGATTTGATGGCATCTAATCAACGTTGTTCTAATATTTTTTGAGTATATAAAATGCATTTATTGGAAAAACATGCAATGTTTATTGTTACTATAAACCCACTGCATAGTATGAGGAAGGGCTAACAATTATGCTACTCATGTCCCACTAATGTCCTAATATTTCTGATACTTAAACCATTAGTGCTTGATGGTAATCCAGTTGCTTGACAGTCATCAGTTTTATTTATGAAGGTTTTCAAAAAATACACTATACTGACCACTGATTAGCTTTACAGTTTATTCTGACTGTCTACATTTTGACAAGCATAATAGGTTCTGAATAAGATTATTATTTTCACATAGTAATAGCTTTTTAACTTCTTTTAGAGACATAATAGTACTACAGATTTATTATACATTATTATAACCATTTCTCCATCTTTGTATAAAACTTTGTATAAAACCAAATTTTCTAATGCTACACAATTGTAGTTGCTTTACAAATATGTCTCTTGAATGCATAAATGAGATACGATCTCAGGTCACAATTTATTCAAAAAAATAAAATTGGGCAATCTCACAGGAATGTTAAAGGGTTAAAGGATTATAGAGCTCAGATATGGCCTTGGTAACTTAAAGAGAGATCTGCATTGTGAAGATTGTATCTTCACAAAAAAAAAATAATTAAATTTTAAATGAACTCAGATGACATTGATTGAAGTTTGATGCTACTGCTAAAATGAGAGTAATAAGAAGAAAGCTTCAAAGTTAGTCATGATCCAGAAACTTCAGTTGGTATAAAATATGGCAGGTAGGTAGGTGTTATGATCCTATTATATCATTTTCATGGGTCTATGGTTCATTTTCAAGCCCAATTCAGAACATAGTTATTAACATTAATTTCTCTCCTTGCTGAGGTTCACAATGTATCCAGAGGGAGATTTCTGCTCAAGTGTATAGATGAACAGCAGCAGGTGGCCACTTATGCATAGATTTTCTTAGTAGTAACACCCCAGTTTTTAAATGTCATCATAAGGAAAATATACCTACCTTATTCTATTTTCTGTTCCACCCATTGGGTTTTTAATTTAAAATAAATCATGTATCAGAACTGCTGTTTTACTGAGAAGCTGTGAATTGATTGTTGGAAGTCATTATTTTACCAAGTTTTATGTCTATTGTTAGCATTTTCAGATGCATCATTTGAGAGCTACTGCAGTAAGGTGACTAATACAGTTTAGAAAAAAAGAAAAAAAAAGACTGTCCATAATTTACAGCAATACTGTCTCTACTGCACACAATCCCCAGTCACATGAATGTATTGGGAAAATGTTGAATGTAACCTAGAAGCATTTATGAATTCTTTCTATAGTAAGATGAAGAAAAAAGCACGAAGAAACACTCCCAAGGAAGTTGCTGCACTAGATTCTGTATATCACTTATTCATGTGCAAGCTGCTTTACTTTCCAGTTTGGATTTATAATTTGGTCAGCACTGTGAGGAAAATTATATTATTAAATGATGTCAAAGAAACCAATTACACCAGAAATCAAAGTGCTATATTCTTTATGCGAGGATGAGAAATTTAAATTTTCATTGGGGTTTTGCAGATACTTGAAGATACTACTGTACATATAATAAACATAAAACATCTTTAATATATTTCAGTTCTGGGACAGTATAAACTTCAGATTCCTATCCATGTAGATATGGTAATGGATGCCAGAGTATTTATTCCTATTTCAGGATAATGAAAAAGTTAGAAGAGCAGCAATCTTATTGGTCAGCCGCTCTAATAATTCAATTATCCAAGACAACTTTTTGTATTTGCTTGACTGCAGTAATTGCAGAATATATATTTTTTCATGCACATACAGAAAACATGAATTAGGCACAGATTTTTTCCTCTTATTTTCTTTCTGCACAAACAAAAAAGTGGAACTTAGTAATTACAATATTTTGTATTATTTTTGGAATTTTATTAGTTGTAAGCTGCCTAGAGTCACCTTTTAGCAAAATGGGAAGCATACAAATTTAATAAATAAACCAAGGTTAAGTTCTCTAGTAATCAGCTGAAATAAAGCATTCATTTTGAGATATATGGGATATATAGTTTTTTTAAAAGATGTCTGCCACAGCATTTTATTTTCTTGCCAGTCCATCAACAGGATCATATTTAAATCTGAGATATTAAGCAATCATAGGAGGTGACATAGGAGGTGAAATTTTAAAGGAAATCAGGCAGAAAAATATTTGGCGTACATTTAATATCTCACTGCATTTTTAAAACATAAAAAGGATCTGTAATGAATAGATTAACTAAATGAGCCCACCCCAGCATAAAGATATCATAGTTTGCATAGTCTTCAGAATCAATTCTTGCTAAATGGGACTCAATCTAGAAAAATTAGGGACTTAGTTGTTATTGTTTCACTACAAGGCACTGCGCGTACATTGCCATGGCAATGTTGCCATGTTTGTTCCTGAATCTCAAATCCAGAGTGGGAGATAAAAGTTTTATCTTTTATCAAAGTACCGTTTGAAAGTAGTACTGTTTCCCTTATTTTATTCTTACCAGTTGCATTTCTTTTCTCTTTATAGTCTACTTATTTTTAACTTCTCCTCTGGAAAGCCTAGGTAGGCCAGATTCGTTTTTTTTTTTCCAGCCATGCTGTTGCTCCTCTAATCTCATTACGTTTCTCCCTTCAAAATGTGGGATATTACTGGCATGATTAGAGATTTTTCCCACTTGGCCCAGCATTATCCTGTCACTGCCATGGCATGTCAGATGCGAGCCACAAAGAGGCAGGAAATGTCAGCAACTAGCTGACATTTAGAAGTTCCCCAAGGTGGCTCCAAACACCCAGAGTGGGGACTGAAATCAGTTTTGTTCTAAAAAGTCAAATTGATTATCCAGTTGAAATCATCCTTTCTTTAAAAGTGAAAATATGGAACTTCTGAAGCAGTTCTGAATTCTTGCTTGTGTTGTTGTTTTTTTACAAATATAGAGAGCTAATTATTTCTGTTTACCAAGCTCATTATATTGGACAGAATTCCTCACTTAATCAGTTCTCCCTGAAACTTGTTTGCTTTGTCATTTTAATAATTCTATGAAATACATGTCACGGACTCTTAGTGAAATGTTAACAAGTATGTATGCTCAGTCTCTTGGGTAAATACAAATAATTTTAGACCGGGGGAAAGAAAAAACACTAACAACTTTGTGAAGAAAGATGGAAGATATTTCTAGTCAAGATGTGGTGTATATAGTTTTGATTATTCTGATTTTTCCAGAATTAATTTTTATCCACATAGTTACTTTGCTAAAGCCATTGTGAGACAAAGGGATTTTTCTGTGAATTAAGCTGCAAACATTTTACAAGCACCATCATGTCAAACCAATTCATGTTATTGTAAAATATCTCCTCTCCTTTTAAGCAGTAATTCTAATAATTCCCAAGCATAGTCAACATTTCCTTAGGGTTTTTCCAATGCAGTAAGAGTATATTTTTGTGAATCCTAATCTAAGCCTTAGTAAGTGATGTTATAGCTCTGCTTTCATTCTTTGGTGGTGATTTTGTTTTTATTCCAGACAAATCAAATCTGCACGAAAGAGATGGCCCATTGCAGATTTATACAATGAGGGGGTCTCAATTGTACAATCAAAGAAGAGAAAGCTCTTGCTGGAGTATGTTTCTCTAGAGAAGTTAGGTTATCTGATGCCTATGTCTATAATGGGGACACATTAGTTTAGTGGTTAAAACACAGGGTTTGTCAATCGGAAGGTTGGCAGTTGAGACCCAAGTACCATGTGATGAATAACCCGTTCTTGCCACAGCTCCTGCCAAGCTACCAGTTTAAAAGTATGCAACTGCAAATAGATAAATAGATATCACTTTGGTGGAAATGTAACAATGTTGCATGTGCCTTTATTTATTTATTTATTTATTTATTTATTTATTTATTTATTTATTTATTTATTTATTTTTGCCAAGCATATATAAGATTACAGATAAAAGTATAAACATGATTATGAATACATGAAATGTATAAACATGATTATGAATACATGAAATGGATACAAATAAAAAGAGATATTAGGACAGGGTCGGTAGGCACGTTGGTGCGCTTATGCATGCCCCTTACAGACCTCTTAGGAATGGGGTGAGGTCAACAATAGTCAGCCTAAGGTTAAAGTTTTGGGGGTTTGGGGAAGAAATCACAGAGTTAGGTAGTGCATTCCGAGGCATTGACCACTCTGTTGCTGAAGTCATATTTTCTGCAATCGAGTTTGGAGCAGCTTACCTTAAGTTTGTATCTATTGTGTGCTCGTGTATTGTTGTGGTTGAAGCTAAAATAGTCATTTAGAGATAGGACATTGTAGCAGATAATTTTATATACTACACTTAGATCAGACCGAAGGTAGTGTAGTTCTAAGTTGTCTAAGCCCAAAATTTCAAGTCTGGTATCATAAGGTATTCTATTGTGAGTAGAGAAATGGAGGACTCTTCTCGTGAAATATCTCTGGACTCTCTCAATTATATTAATGTCAGATATGCTTTTACCTTTATGTCTATAAGAGTTGTTATCCAAAACAAGTGAGGAATTACCATGATATAGTCAACAGGGATAGACAATGATTTCTAAATTTGTACTATGTAGGATACACAATGTATTGCTGGTGATTGCATTCCTTTTTTTAAAATCATCAATTACACTGGGATGATTCTCATTAGGGCAGCAGTGCAGAAAAAGGGAGCTTTTCCTCCCCTGCTTTCATGTCAAGAAGCTGCCCTCCCCAACCAACACTCTCCTTAGCTTTGTAAATGAAACTCCAACTTGGTGGGATCAGTTTTCATCATAATTGGAATAGGAAAGCAAACAGCTAAAATGTGACTTCCAACAAAAATCATACACACCACAGCAAATTGATGTTCACTTTAACCCATGGGATAATATCATATCTCGTTGGGTCATTTTTGCATGGCTCTTGAAAAATAACTAATGATATCTCCTTATAAAGATCATTCATTTGTAAGTTGATTTGTAATGTTAGTCCACATCCTGTCAAACTAATGATCCACATTAATGGTCCACATACCGCAACAGGAATGGTACCTACAGTCTTAAATTTCTAGGGAGGGAAGGAAAATTCAGAATTTTAATTGATATGAAGTTGCCAAGACAGACTTGAGTCTGTCTTTTTCTTGGAGCTTTGCGTCCCTTGTAGAACTATAAGAATATGGTGCTGCTCTAAGCATCTCATAAGAAAATTGGGATACGAATACAAGATTCAACTATTACAATATTCTTTGCAGAGTGCTTAGTAAAGTTGTTTTTCCCTTCAAGTTACTTGTTCCATTTTTGCAGGCTTGTGAAATTGCTTTATAACAAAGTCCTATAAGATAAATCGATTGTTAACAAGAATTTGTTTTTCAAATTTCTTTCACAAATAGGTGGCTTTGTAACTGAATATGCAGTATGAGTGGATGCTCTAACAATTCTATATCAAAACTCTTTATTCATTTTTCCTGTTCCCTTAATTTTATTTATAACAATGCATATAAAAATCTTATGCACACATTCATCAAAACAGCACTTTATGAATAAAAGTATAGTTCCTAACCATTTGATAAATGAGCTCCAAATAGCCATAAGAATGATGCTCCATTTTAACTGCACACAAAGGTAAACATGTTCATAAGGCCTTAAGGTGCAGGTCAGTCAGGTTGCTATTACAAGACTTCTTTTCCTAGCAGAACGAGAATTTTTCTTGAATCGTCTAGTGGTGTATACTCTACTATTTTAGTGTATTCTAGTGTATTCTAATGTATACTTCATACTACTTTTGGAAAACTGTCCCATTATATTTTTTTCTGTGGTAAACATCTGGTAAAGTCATTTTGAAAAATTCAATATGGATTCAAATTATCTACATAAGCCATGCTGAGGCTTTTGAGTCATGTACTCCTAGAGACTTTATGCCAGAAGGAAGCAACACGGATTCTAAGTCGCCTCTATTGTAGGCCCCAGAAATCCTGTTCCCAAATTTTATAGACAGACACCAAGAAACAAAGATATACCTTTCTATTATTTTAGGATAACAAAAATCTTGAGTTCTCTCCCCCCCCCCCCCCACAATTCCTAGGCCTACCCACTTAAATAATGTCACCATAAGATTTCTTCATGTAAAAGTAACCAAATGGAAGCATGTGTTGATAAAATATGAATAAATAAAATCAGCTCTGATATAGTTTATGCTTACAAAATTTTAGTAAAAATTACTGCTGGGTACATACCCTGAAAACTTTGCCTGCCTTATTTAATCATGATCTTTTTTTTTAAATCCTTGATAATTGTAGGTTAAGGGATCAGCCATAAGACATGTTCTTCTAAATAGAGAAAAAAATTAGAAAGCTTTGTCAGGTGACCTTGGTGACAAGATTATAAGATTTTTTTTTCATTCCGCTTTAGGTTAAAGTAACACATTTCTAAAGTACATTATGTATCTTTTTCCCTTGTATCAATAAATCAAATAAATTGTCTTTTCCAAAATGCACTCACATTGTTATAGTAGACCTTATGAGAGGGATGAGATGGGACATGGGGCATCTGAATAAGAAAACAAAACATAATACTTCTTTGTTCAAAGGTCAGCTATGATATAACTTTTCACAGCAAACCTCTTCATAAGTCACTTGAAAAATAACTGAAATAGCAAACTTTCATTGCATCCCAAAACTTTAATTATTTAATAGTATTTTTTAAAGTACAGAATTTAGATAGTTAGGAAAATCAAATTTGGAAAGCACTGTTTTGAAGAAAGGTGACTTTAGCAGGTGAAGACAACTTTCTCTTGGACAGAATAAATATGGATTCCAAATGAACTCCCGTAAGGTGTCTATTATTGTTGCTGTTGCCTGACAATATTTACTATTAAATATACCTCTTTTATATCTAGAAGAAAAGGCATCAATGGTTCAAACTCATGTAACATTTCATTTGGTAAGAAAAGGCTCAGATGCCATTTATTTATAAATTTTCATTTTATCACCTAGTTACAATGTAGCAAATGTGTAGGAACTTTCTAAGTGACAACAGAAATTAGTCACTCATACAAAGCAGCTGGCATTGTGTGAAAAAAACACCACTCTTAGTATTTTGCTATGTGAATTACTCTCAGATTGATAGTTTCATTCATACTGAGGGTCTTCACATAGGTTGATTCCAACACATGTGCCCAAGTAACTTTTAAGAATGGAAGAAGAAAAAAACATCGTACAATTTTAAATATTCTCATCATTAATTTCCAGTTTAGATCTGGTACTTCGTGGTTGATTTTAGAGGCTACTTTGACTCGGAAGAATGTTTGCAATGAAAATTTGGCATCAGTATAGGCTTGTTGGTAAAAACATATTTTTATATTTTCCTACCGGATTCTCTCTCAAAAATTCGAAGTATCCATACTGTTTTCTGATTGGCTAGCGACAATCATGTGATGAAGACATGGTACTAGTATTGGGGAGTGGAGACACTCGAGGTCTTGTCCACCCTTGGTGCAGAATCTCATTGGATGATTATGGACCATTCAGTTTTAAAGAACCTCAAAGGTTCGTAGCAAGAGAAAATAAGAATAGGGAGCCCTCTGCATGCCCAAATAAAAAGCAAGATTCAAATTAATAAATATAAGAAAGGATCCTATGCAGAAGTTATAAGATCCAGCATTACTGAATTGGTAATTCATGAGTGGGATCACATTTAGAAACTAATCATTTGAACATCATGTGAACTTGTTATTTTATTATAGCTCTGACTGGAAAGTTTGGTTAGTTGGCAGATTGGTGTGGGAAAGGGAGAGGCCTTTGATGTTCACAGCTTTCTTCCTTTTTTTCCCTTCATAATGTTTATCTTTCATTTGTGTAAAGAGAAGTGGTGAAAGAAACATATATAATAATCTAAACGTTGCAAACTGATTTACTGTCAATACAGAACACTGACGTTCTACTCACTTTACAATAACACAGGCAGTTTTGTCTTCAGCTGAGTATTTTAACAGCTTGCACAACAGTGTTTCTATTAACTTTTAAAACCAGAAATGTTCCAAAATTCTTGAGTTATTTTTAGGGTACATATTTATTATCATCTATTAAGAGCAAGATGGTATGAGTATGTTTGACTGATCTCACTAATACTGCAAATTAAAATAATAAATTGTAATATATTATTTGTGCAATTAAAACCCATATTTTCTGCCATTGCTTTCTACAATTTCTACTTTTGAACATCTATTGTCAGTTTTCTCGTCTAGCTTCACAAAAGAGATGTAATCATCCAATCTAATAATTCTGATGATAAATCTTGATTCAGAGCAAGACCATCCTCACTAACTCTAACGATCGCCCCAATCCACATCATAGAAGAACAAATGGTACATTACACCAGTATTGCACAATTGGAAATGACATTTCAGTTTGATTTGTAGCATACTGGAATTACTCTCCTTAAATAGAAGTAGTCATTATACAGTGGTCCTTGTCTTTCTGTTCTTATCAGTGAGCTAGATAAATATAGGTTTCACTAGATTTTTAAATAGCAGTAGGCTTAGGCACAAGCCTGAAAAAGAGTTCAGAATACACCCATCATTTTGTGATGAGATTTAGAGGAGAGGGGAGAGGGTTGCTGCTTTGAAATTAATGCAAATAGAGGGAGTCCTCAACTTACCACACAATTGAGCCCAATATTTCTGTTGCTAAGCAAAACAGTTGTTAAGTGAGTTGTGCCCCATTTTATGATCTTTTTTGCCACACTTGTTAAGTGAATCGCTGCAGTTATTAAGTTACGACACAATTAAGTGAACCTGGTTTCCCCACTGAGTTTATTTGTCAGAAAGTTACAAAAGGTGATTACATGACCCTGGGACACTGCAACCGTCATAAATATGAGACAGTTGCCAAGCATCTGATTGATCACGTGACCATGATGCAGTGGTCATAAGAGTGAAAAAAGTTTCATAAGTTACTTTTTTAGTGATGTAACTTTGAATGATCACTAAATGAACCATTGTAATTGAAGACCATCAGTACAAGCTTTTTAAAATGTTGGTTTCAGTGTCCCTTGATATTAAGGATCAGAATGTCAACCCTCATTCCTTATTCATTTGCTTCCTGTGTTTGAAATGGTAATGGCCCCAGTGTATAGTTTGAAGACCCATGATAGGTTAACTTTGTTGAATGTTGTCCGTTTTGTCCAGAAGGAAAGAGAAAAAAATTACAGCAGACTATAACCAGTGAGTGCCAGCCTCCAAAGCAAAAGATCTAGATAATGAAATCATTTTGATTTAGTAAGATTCAGTGAGACCAGATAAACCTAGTAACCCTTTTTTATTTATTCCATTAATTTCAAAAATGTAAGTATAGCTAATTTAATTAGATTGTGTTTGAAAACGTGCAAATTGTTGCAATTAATTTTATACGTGTTCTTTTCTCCATAATGCAAACTATTTAGAAAGCATTACTTATCTTAGAAGTACCTGCCAGAAGGAGCCAAAAGCTCATTTTAAAAAGTTGGATTTGACATATAGTCCAATGTACAAAATAGAAATCTATTGCATGTGATTCTTGACAGTTTTTCCCATTGGTGGGAGCATTTGGAATTTTGAATAACGTGAAAGACATGGTAGGCAGTAGGCATTGATTTCTAAATGTGCTGTTTTGCCATTTCTGTTCACCAAGTCACAAACATCTACATTTTTTTAAAAAATGCAAAAAGATAAGTAAAAATAAATAAATTAGTTTTTAGAACATGAGTAGAGTAGAAGTGGGATCTGAACCTCGCCACAAACATCTGAATTAATTTTTCATTATGACAATATATGATTTCATCAAAACCCAAATAGAGCAAATGCTTTCTCTCCATTCTCTCCTAGTTCCATTTGTTTCCCTGCCTTGCTGTCATCTCTAAATCTTGCTCCTTTTTAAGGCACCCTCGATGCTAAGAGTCTTTTCCTTCCCTCTGCCTCCCAGCTGGCCAGGAGAACTTAAAAGCAAGAGAGCGCCTCCAGCCACTCCTAGCCTTTATTTCTGAAGAATTTCTCTGAGTCTCATGGGAGCCAGAGGCATTCTGTGGAATAAAGATGGCAGACAGCATGGAGGGTTAGCTCATTACTTTGAAGTCTTCCCTCACATAAAATAAATTGCGGATAATACCAAAGTACTTTGTAGACAGAACAGAAGGTGCCTGTGGATATCATGTTGCTTTATCCCCTCACAGGCATAAGCCTGCTCACATAATACAAAATTTACATTCAAGAGTGTCCCCTCCCCCCCCTCTTTTTTTTTTTTTGTATAATATAGTGAAAAACAATTTCAAGATGAAGGGACAAGAAAAGACACAGCAAATCTTTCTCTTAGCAATCAGTTTAGGCTGTTATGTTGCAATGCATTTTTGATGGACTTCCATTATACATGCTTTGTTATTTGTACAGTGCATAATAATACAGAATGGAGGAGATCTGAAGCTCTCTTGTGCTATTGACTAAACGTTTTGGCATCAGAAGAAGTTGAAGCTGTACAGCTTCGTTAATAGTTTTAAGTTAACTCTTGGCATTACTTTAAAACAATTGTGCAAGATCTATCACAAGTACCCCTCTTATCTTATCTGAATTGCCATTCATCCTGTAAATGATTTAAACATACACTATTCCATTATTGTTTAAGAGAGATAGAAGAGGATTCTGTTAAATATTTGTACTGTGAGTTATTTCAGTTGCTTTGAGCCAGTTTAGAAGTTTTGCACTTTACAGGTTTTGCTTTAATGTGTCTTAAGTTCCCAAATGAATCACATTCTGTATTTGCTGACTAGTCTGTTCAGCATAGTTGAATGGAAAATGGATAATAGATCCACAGTATTCACAGGTTTAAATCATATTGCTAAATAAATGCAGTTCATTGGGAACAACAATTAATCTTGGGATCTCTTGTTATAGATGCATTTCAGTTTGGCACCTAAGTTATAAAACATAGGAAGCTGTTTTATATTTGCAATAAATTAGTCCCACTGGCCTAATGTTCTGTCCTTACAGAAGAAGCAATAAACATGAGCTTGCAGGAGTTTTTATATTATTTTTTCTCTGTCAGCAAAGTAATACTCTATGTCTTATTCTAGCTAATACAATTATTGGCCTGCCAGGGCGGCTGTAGAAAGGAACTGGCTGCTTTGTGAGAAGAAGGGGGAGACTTATTACATGGGTAACTGTCACGAAGGAACTTAAGAAATCCATGAATGGTGCAAGCACAGTTTCTTTTATTTTGTTTGCTTGTAATTCTGGAAAAACACATTGCATTTTTTTTTTAATATTGTTTCAGGGTTTACAAGATGAGATTGAAAGTTACCAAAATCAGGTGCACTCTGCAGAAGAAAAGCTGCAACAGAAAGATCTGGAAGCACAGGAACAGGTATAATTCTTTTGCTGAGAGATTTCTGCTTTTTAGAGAAAGGACAATGAAAAGCACACATGCATGAATTTATATATGAAAATAATCTCTTACTTCAGGGGTGTCAAACTGGCGGCCCGTGGGCCAGATGTGTCACGTGCAGGCCACGCCCACCCTGCCAGCTCTGCGAATGGGGAAAACGTCACAAAAGTCATGAGACATGGCGAGTTTGATATCATGTCTTACTTGATAATACAATAGATGTTTTGCTGATTTTTGTAGGATTTATATTTTATTTTTATTCATAAGAAAGATCTCCGTATCCTGAGCGAATGCCCCCTTTTTGGGGTTACCTTTTTAGCTATTGACAAGGCACTTTATTGTAGATGAGAATACTATTTTTGTATTTATAAAGATAGTATAAATTTATTTATTTATTTATTTATTTAAGCTATTACTTTATCAATCTTTTCTGAATAGAATTTATAAAAAGGGGATTGATTTAGAAATGGTGTATACAATACTTGGTTTCATATGTCCTGAGTCTCATGTTATACATTTATTTTTAAAATAAAAATTGTGGGAACATATATTAAACTCTGGGGGTCAGCATTACAAACATAAGCAGATATAAGCCATAGATTCACTTGCTGTCCTTTATTTCTTGCCTGACAAATTCTAGTTGGGATATCTGGGGTTGCTCAAACCATGATTAGTTCACAAATTAAAATTTTAAAATGTTGTTTAAAAGAATGAAATGATGGCCTTCTGATTGATATCTAGTGTTGTCTATCTGCCAGCAGAATTGACAGTATGATG
This sequence comes from Masticophis lateralis, assembly GCA_030761175.1. Classification (NCBI taxonomy): domain Eukaryota; kingdom Metazoa; phylum Chordata; class Lepidosauria; order Squamata; family Colubridae; genus Masticophis; species Masticophis lateralis. The sequence continues at coordinate 132,036,796 of JAUDYJ010000002.1, read as the reverse complement.
GGACATTCTTTTGTGCATTTCTCTGACAGTTCTAAAATCAAAGGGTTTCCTGGCCTCCTGGATTAGATTTGCATGGTGTACATACAATGCATGAAGGAAAGAAATGATTTGCTCTGTTGTAGAAGCAGCTGTCTATTTGTATATCTTTAGATGTTGATGTAAAGTAGAAATAGAAGCTTTAAACTTCTAGTATGCTCATATAGTAGCTTATATTTTCATTGATCTCTCTCTCCCTCTCTCTCTCTCTCTCTCTCTCTCTCTCTCTCTCTCTTTTTCTTTTAGTCATGTTCCTGATCTTTGCTTTAGGGCAGGGTTTCCCAACCTTGGGAATTTCCAGGAATGTGGACTTCCTGGAACCCCCAGAATTCCACAGCCAGTACAGCTAACGTGACCATTAGTGAGAATTCTGGGAGTGTAAATCCACATCCTAGAAATTCCCAAGGTTGGGAAACACTGCCTTGTGGGATTATTTAAAATTCTAATTCCTTTTATTCTTAATTATCTGTAATAATAGTTATCTCCTTTTTATAAGAAGGAATTTGTGGTAAGAGTTTATACACAGCAAACAAACACAGGTAGTTCTCATTTAAGAATGGAATTAGGGACAAGAACGTCCATCGCTAAGTAATGTGGTCGTAAAGTGCAACATGACACGATGTACTGCTTAGCAACAACACTTCCACTTGCTGTTGTTAAGCAAATTGTTGTGGGTCATTTGCAAGGACTTCACATCATTGCCATTTGAGACTTCCTAACAGCTTCCTCATTGGCTTTGTTTGTAAGAAGAGAGATTTCATGATATTCATGCATATAAAAAAAAAAGTGCTGCATAAACATCAGTGAATTTCTTTCTTACCAAACACTTAATTTTGTTGCTTGTTAAGAATAGTGTTGAAATATTTTAAGCTTTTTCTAGAAAGGAAAAAAAGTTAGCATCACTAATATGTTTGAACTTTATTTATTAAGTTTGTTATGCCCCAAACCCAGGGTTGAAATCTACTTACCTTCCTTACCAGTTCAGAAGTGCACGTCCTGCGTATGCACACGAGCAAAGCGAGCATGCATCACATGCGCACGCAGACTCTCTGCACATGCGCAAAACCTTCTGCACATACACAGAGGGTAAAAAACACATTACTTCCTGGTTAAAACTAGGAAGTAACAAAATCCGGGTGGGTGGGCAGAGCCTCGCACAGCCATCACTACCAGTTCTCCAAACCACCTATGACAATCGCTACCAGATTGCCCGATCCAGTCCAAACTGGGAGCATTTCACCCCTGCCCAAATCATTTTCTCCATGCTTGTTGTAGAAGAAAATAAAGATATAGGCAGGGCTGTGGAGTTGGGAGAATTGGGACATTTAAACTTGCTTTTTTAAAAATTCCAATCTAAATTTAGTAGGAGTCGGAGTCGGTGCATTGTTTGCCGACTCTGACTCCGACTCCGACTCCAGGTACCCAAAATTTCCTCCGACTCCGGCTCCTCGACTCCGACTCCGACTCCACAGCCCTGGATATAGGTCAACAAGTCAGAGAAGTTCCTTCTGAGATAGAGTGGCTATTACCTCATATCCACATTTATATGCACTCTGAAGGGGAAAAAAAGTATATAAATATTTTAAATTCTACATTTTCTTCTATGATTTATTTTACTGTACAAATTTAGTCTAAAATAGTACTATATATGTTTGTTTATTTAAGATAATAGATTAGTACTTCAAATCCAATGTTTCAGTTTCAAGTCATATATTCAGTGTATTCAAAATGGAAGAGGAACAATAAAATATGGAAAAGAAACTGCTTGAATATCTGGTAATCTCTGATGCCTCACTTGAATTTCACATTCATGAACACGCATATTACTAGGGGAATTATTTAATGTAATTTTAATTCACTTCACAGCTAATATCTGGATTATATATGTAGCAGCATGATGTGAACATGAAATGGTAGAATCCTAGGAAGGATTACATTTTTAATATTTCCATGGTTTTTTTTTTTAATAATAAATTAAAACTTTCTTCACTTCTATATAACGAAGTGATTGGGAAAAAATTAAAAACCCAATGAAGGATAACTAATCGATACTCATTTAGTGTCAGCTAATTAATATTTATATTTTAAAAGTAGTATTCATAGCAAGGCTAAAAGGTACAGTATCAGTCCAAGGCCATCTAGGCAGAGCTGTTTTGGGGTTTTTTGTGTTTAATTTGAATGAATGAAAAATGTATTTTAGAACTAATATTTCGGACGAGAAAATATTTGTATAACAAATTATTAACGATTAGAGAATGAATAAGTAAAATCATGCTATCCTTCTTTATGAAATTTTATGTCTATCAACTTGAAGTGCATACCTGCTCCCCACAGTTAAAGCTTTGGATCCAAAAGTTGCATTCATATATTCAGACATGCCGTCATATAGAAGACATTATCTCTATAATTCTGGATCTAGTCAGAACTTCAGTCTTAACAGGATCAGCTGATTTATTGATCCTTGCGCAACCCATCACTACAAGTAGACAACTGTCTAGCATTCCTGATTCAGATTGAATAGAGATACAGTACATTCGTGTTACCATGTCCCAAACTTGTAGATAGCAGTACCCAAAATATATTAAGTAGGACAACGGAAGGAACAGAATTCAGTGAAATAAATAAGTTGAACAAGAATTTACCGTAGCTATTTTTTGTAGCAAGCCTGCAGCTAGAAACAGAGTTATTGCAATGCAGTGTTGCCTTTTTACTGCCAGAGAGCTGTCCTGTCAAGATTTTGTGCTTAAGGAACCAGGTGCTGCGGAAAAATCCAGGAAAAACAACAACTGTGACCAAATCTGTTTCAGGTTTGTATCCAAACCTGAAATCATATACAAATTGGTCAACACAAGCAGCTTCCTTCAAATGCATCTGTAGCTAACTAGCCATTTTCCAAGGAAGAGATGTCTGTAATTGGTAGTTGTTTTGTTTTGTAAAATCCTTCAGGGACAGCTTCTTCATGAAAAGTTGAATTATACCATTTATTCCATAATGAGAAATCAATTGCTATCTGGAAAATTCACCTCTACTCCACTATATGTTTGCCATCTATGAAGTAGAATGCTGTAGCTTTTTTTTTTTTAAAGACTACCTTATAGAAAAAAATAGACTTAGTAATGCACTTACCCAAATATTCTAATACAAGTAGTCCTTGACTTATGACCACAATTGGGACCAGAATTTTGGTTGTAAGTTGTTGCAGTTGTAGGTTGAGGCACAATGTGACCAGGCAGAGTTTTATGATGTTTATTAAATGAATTACTGTGGTCATTCAGTAAACCATGTGGTCATAAGTATGAAAGCATTTTATCCAATGTGAATTTTATGCTGGAAAACTGCAAGCAGGGTTGCACAACGTGATCACATGACCACAGGTTGGAAATGTGCACAAGTTGCCAAAATGCAATTACATGACTGCGGGAATGGTGTGCCAGTCATAATTTTGAGGACTAGTCATAAGTAACTTTTTTCACATCCATCCTGACTTTGAACAGTCATTAAGAGATTGGTGGTAAATTGAGGATTACCTGTAATCTTCTCGGCATTTCTTTTTTCCAAGTCTGATTAGGAGAATTAAAAGAATGTTTTGCATGCTTTTATCTGAAGCAATTAATTATTTAGTGTTAACTATTCCACAAAGGAAAAATTGAATGGACCACCTCAAAATGATAGCTCCCTTTCATTGTTGATCCTTATCCATGCTAGCTACAAACACATCTGCAGAAACAAGTAATGGTAATTTTTAAAAAAAAACTATTTGGGACTCTTCTCTACTTCTATAAGATACTATTGTCTTGAGACCACATTTTAGAAAGGTTCAAAAATTGTTTTGGCATAGTTACAAAAGGCAGTTTCATGGGCTTTTACAAGTCTGCATCAAGTAAAAAAAAGCTTATTTAAATGCTTGCTGTTTTTCATTAAAAGGAAAGTCTTGTGTTTTGATTCTATAACAACAACAAACAAATGAATGAGACATGAAAAAAACTGTGGTTTTAATTAAAAGCACAAGACTGTTTCTTATTATTTCTTATTGGGTGGTATCTTAGTTCTCCATGTTTGCCTTGTTTTTAGATGAGAACTGCCTCTAAGTTTATGCTCATATCTAACAAATTCACTAGAGAGCAAGCTACATGCTACATTGCAGCCATGTCCAATGAAGTCCTGATGTGTGCATTCTTGATAGCAGTGGTGCAGCTACAGTGTTAGTGTAGGAGGAAAGAGTTGATTCAGGTTCAGTCTAGTTCAGATTGATTATCTAGAGACTGAACAGGGTTTTTAAGATAAGAATCTAGCTTAGCCATACTGAATAACATTTTATACTGCAGCATGGATTTTCTATATATAACCTGCATCCTTGGTCATACTTGAATTATAGCTTTTCACCACAACTTTTTAAACCTGAACCTGCAGATCATCCTAATTTTTAATTTGTAAGGAGTCAGTAATTGTAACCAAAAGCTGAGTCCATGTCAAGTTATCATTTTTTCAAACTCAGTCTTAGCTTGGAGTGATTTCATGGCTAAGATCTCAAGAATTATTTGATTTCGCATTACTCTTGATAATATACAGACTCCCATGGAATCAAAGAACAGTGAACCTCTCTGTAGTAAAGATGGAATAGTTCATTTCTATCCCAGTCTTGCTTGATTGGAGATAAATAATAGAGTGAATCATGGAGCATTAAACTCTACTGATTTACCAGCTACATGGAAGTCACCAGTGAAGTCTCTGTAGAAAAAATAAAATCTCTTCTAACGTGATCATTCTGGTGAAAAAAAGAACGATTTAGTTTCAGGATGAAGCCATTTGAATTGAACATTAACCTCAGCTGAAATTAAAACAAACTGTATCTAGAAATTAGAAGTACTGGTTCGAGGCAAGCTCCACAGAGATTAGCTTGGGACAGGTTTTAGTGAAAAAAGATCCAGCTTGAATATATGTACATCCTTTTTACAGCTCCTCCCTCAGTTGTCTCAGGACATTTCATTGAGAACAGTAAGCCAAGTTTTCTTATTATTAAGAAAAGGAGAACTAAATCCATCAGAGAATAACTCATCATTTGGGAATGTTACTGAGAAAGGAGGGATACATTTCAGTAACATTTTCTAATGTTTAATACTATTTTAATACTACTTTTAATACTACTTTTGAAGAAAATAATCTAAAAAGCAAGAAAAGTCCACATTTCTGAGATTATTTAGAAATAAAAGTCATTAAATTAAACTACTAATTCATTAAATTAAGATTCACCTATGATGTTACCTGGTTCAGTGATCAAACCTCTGCAAGTAAATCAACCAAGCTTAGAGAACCCCAAAGTCTCAACAACATTCATTAAAAATCTGACATTCCTATTTCATTCCAAAGTGCAAAATGAAACCAGAAATCTTAATTGCAAGAGAACAATGATTCAATCACACGTTTAGTTTGCCAGTTGAGTGTTTATTATTACAGTTTACTCAAGTTGATTTTTTTAATAAATATTGGATGTTTATAACATTCAGCTTAACTTTTTTGTTTTTATGCCAGTTAAATAAATTTGTTTTAAGATAGCTATGATGCATCATTTGAAAATTTTGCTTGCTAAACAACTTACATTACAATGTCTTAAACTCAGAGAAAATATAATTATCTGCAGTTTATGGACAGAAACAAACTCTTTAGGACTAATATAAAATATACCATTGATGTCTAATCTTGGGAATTTAAATACTAGATACCAAATGCCATGATAATATCTTCGCTTTATTCATAGACATATCTTGCTGATAATCAGCATTCTTAAAAATTCTTAGTTGTATCAAAATCATTTCCCTGTCCTGCTATAACATCTCACAACATTCCAGCTGTTCCCAATGATCTTCAGGAACAACCATGTTTATGTGTGGATGGTTGGGGGTGGTAGTGGTAGGAAAAGGAAAGTGGAAATTTAATAGGGGAAGCGTGATTATTCTCTGTGTTGGCCATACTATTTTAGATTTTTAGATTGTTATTGAATCATTCTCATAGGTACCTTTATAATGATTAGCTACACTTTAGTTGCTGATATTTTTTAATTGGAGCCTTACAGTTTGCAGAGGTAGACAAATTGTGTAAGATTATTTTGATGAATGGATATAATTAATTTCTAAATAGATAGCATTGTTTAAACAAATTCTTTAAATTTATATAAGGTAACATAACAGTTTGTTTAAAATAAACCCTCATATTTGTGAAAAGGTTCTTATAAAATATCAATTGATCCAGTAGTCCCAAAATATAACAATAGGCATTCATATTTAGCATAGGATCCACATCTGAAGGCTCAGTTATTATTTTTAAAATCCAGTATCTAGTCTTCAGGAGGAAATGTAGACTTGAAATGTGTCCATGTTAAAGGTCAACCAAATACTAACAACCAAAATTGAGAACTAATTTTAGTTCCTTGAAAAAGTCAATCCCAATCTAGTGCTAGCTACAAGATTTCAGGATTTTTCTTGTTGGAAAAACAAGAATCTTGCGCCACAACAGCTTCCATTATCTCTAGCTAATATGAGTTTACCAAAAATCCTAACTTAAAATGCAAAAGATAGAATCTTAAACTATGACTCAGGAAGTAGGCTTTGAAAGTACAGTATTTTCTTGCCAATTGCCCTTGGCAATCTTTGCTTCCTAGGTACTCAGAAATATTCAGAATCACATATTTTGAGATTTGAAATAATGATCTAGTGTCATTCAATCAAAATACTTATGTAATTATGTTTTTGTTACACTAGCAATACCGTTAACATCTTCAATCATCTAAACCGAAGAATTAAATCATTAATCTCCAAGTTTGCTGTATATTAAAAAAAAATTGCCATCACACAATAATCATACTATTGCACTCAGTTGCTACTGTACTGAATTGCTAGGAGGAGCTATGTTTCTATTTGTCTTGAACTGTAACAATATACAGCTTTAAATATATCTACTTGCCTGAAAGCCTCAATCATCTTTGCATCTTCACGCGTACAACATCAGATTTTGCAAGGGTCACTTTAGTCAATTTGTTTATATCATGAATCATAATTCAACCAAAAATATGTAGATTAATTTAAAAATATTTGCCTTCCTTGTACCCTTTTCCTGAATTGTTTCTTTTATACTAGAGATGTTAAGTTCTGAATAGAGATTTTTTTCATGGCATTTAGACAGTCATACAGTAGGTGAGACTATTGTAGCTTCCGTAACTTTATTAAATCATTTAAAAAGCTACAAATGCTCCTAGTATTCTTTTCAGCTAGACTACTCTCATACAGAGAGAGGCAAAGCTCTTCTTCTAGTTAACTGGCTGTTAAACCACTACCAGAAAGTTTCATTAGGCTAGGAAGGTTCTCTGTAATGTTTAACATACAAACTATAGCCTATTCTCATCTGGACAAAAGGAGATTTGTTTTAGATGTAGTTCATAGTTATTACTCCAGATTATAACTATGAAAAAACATTTGATCAAGGGCAAGACAGAATGTATTTTATTATTAACTTTAAGTTCCCATCCTGTTTTAGCTGGACAGTTTCTTTATATAGAAACGTGGGATTATGCTTCAGCTTCATAAAAGTGCAATGTAATGTTATGTATTGCAATAAATAACATTTGCACCAGACCTTTGCACCTTAATAATCAAATTAACTGGTACTAAAACTAGTGTTTTTACAGGATCAAGTGATGACACCATTTCATATATGTTCTCTCAGTAATTCTTAAAACAACCTTATAAGGTCAATAGGAAGTGAGTTTTTAAAAAAATAGAGGTTCACTTAGCCGGTCTGGAGCAGAGATTGTTATTTGCCAACACAGCTTTAAATATTGTATGTGAACATAATAGAATCTTGAAATATGAGAAATTAGTGAAGACTGTGAATTTTGCTAGAGCTTTTTTTCTGTTCTTTTATTGGGAACAGAAGAATGACTATTATTAGGAAAAGACATCAAGGTTATGAACAAAAAGAAGAGCCAAGTGAGGAAGGTCTTGGGTTCAAAGAAGTTGACATTGAAGCATTACTTGATAATCATGCTCTGTCTTAGAAATGTACAAAGGTGAACACATAGCTGCAATGGCAAAGAAAGAATGCTGAAATCATATGAGCAGCTAGAAACAGGAAATGGAAAGGAGGATAAGAGAGATAGAAACGGCACGTAAACAAAGTTGAAAGGCACCAAAATAACCTTGGTTAAAAGGAAGAGAGTGAATATTTGATAAGAACATTAAATGATTATGCCAATGTTCCAACAGTTATGAAATGTTCTGCAATTTTAGTTATTTATATTATCCCCATAATGGAATGACACACTGAAAATGAACTTTTCTTTTTACAGCTCTCAATAAATCATCTCTGAGTGTCTGATAGCATAAAACAATTGAAGGATTTGGCTCCTTTCAGATGACAGAAATGCTTCTAACAGTTTAGGGTTGGGGCTGCCAGATTCGGAGCTATTCAGCAAGGCTAATATTAGATAAGTACAACATAAAAATGCAAAAAAAAAAATAGTACTGTTAGATGAAATGGCTTAAAGCCATCTCTTTCCTGATAGCTCTTTATCCACATAGTACTTTAGTTATCCATTCAGCTAATGCTGACTTTCTTAATCCTTGGCACAAATACCCAAAGTCTTGTGAATATACTTACAGAGCAAGTAAAACTTTTTTGCTACTATTATTGCAAATGTGTATATGATTTGCATAGTGTCTACCTGGGTTTTAAGTTCAATTCGTTAGCAAAATATATCTAGAATAACTGAATACTGAGTAGATAATCAGAAAAAATAGGAACTTTTTCCATACATCACTGAAATAAACCCTGCAATGTATATTGCAAATAGCATGCTAGTCCCTGGTTAGCCATTTCATAAACAGACAAGATGCCACTATTGTGGCTATTTGCAGACTAACATCTTTATTGAACCATGAAGCAGAGTCAGAAAAGGGGCAAGAAGGAAAAAAAGGGGTTTCTGTCTTTCTAGAATGTATAACAAACAGTTCAAAATAAATTTAGGAAACTGGAGGCTAAAACATATGAAGAACAGTTAAAGGAATTGGGTATATTTAGTCTAATGAAAAGACGGACTAGGAGTGACATGATAGCAGTCTTCCTTTCTTGACGAACGTATCTTTTCTTTTATGTACACTGAGAGCATATGCACCAAGACAAATTCCTTGTGTGTCCAATCACACTTGGCCAATAAAGAATTCAGCTCTGTTCTAGCAGCCTTCCAATATTTGAGGGACTGCTGCAAAGAAGAAGGGGGTCAACCTTCAAAGCAGGACACAGGGCAATGCATGGAAATTAGTCAAGGAGAGGACCAACCTAGAACTAAGGAAACATTTTCTGATAGCAAGAACAATTAACCAGTGGAAGGGCTTGTGGGTGCTGCGTCACTGAAGGTTTTTCAGAAGAGATTGGATAGCAGCTTGTCTGAAATGGTAGGTCTCCTGCTTGAACAGGGGGTTGGACTATATGATCTGCAAGGTCCCTTCCAACTCTGTTATTCTCCATACTTACAGCAACATAGTTACAGACTCCATTAGTCAATAATCCACTGAACAGCTTTTCCTCACTTAATCATGTATTACTTGGGATCAGGTGTTGCTTATTTTGTCTTTGGAAAGATCAGTAGTGTACTTTCTGATACATTTACTGTATATTAACAACTAAGATACCACATTATAATCAAACAAAGGTAGTGAATGGTCAGAAGCTTACAAAATATCCCCTGTCTCTGCTGCTATTAGGTTAGCCTGGTTGAAGCAGCATGGGGCTGAAGTCGTTGGTCGAAAGCAGTAGTTAAGCATATGGCATATGTCTGAAGCAGCACTGTAGCTTCTGTATATCTGAGCCTGTTACTGCTTTTCTGTTTGCCTTATATGCCCGTAGATATATTTTATTCTTAAAAAAAGCTTTGCTATTAATAATTTATAGCTTAAGTGGAATGGTGGTATGTTATTGTAGTTTCGTTTGTGGTGGTAATACATGCTGTCACCTATTATAGAAACATTGACCAAGGAAATTACTTTTAACTTTAAGAAAATGTTTAAAATACCTATTTCTTATGGTTGTTCTTAAACTTTTTAAAACAAAATAAAATAATCACTGTAGATATTATTTTCCTGTAGTTTGGGTAGTTTATAGAACTTATGTTTGAATCCTACTATTCAAAAAAGGAAAGCAGCTACAAGGGCATTGGTTTCTTTAATGTTTGTTCCAACAGGGTGCAGTGAACGTGAGGAAACATTGTGATACGACATGTAACGGCAATTGGACACCACGAGCTTGATGCCCATTTTCTAAGGAGAAAAGAGCTGCATTGAGAGTAATCCATTTTGGGAGCTCAATTAATAGATATAGAACTAATGGGAACTTTATCTTCATTTTCTTCAAACTAGTGTATACCCTTGCTTTCAGTTTGTAATCATGGGAAGGACCCTTGTTTTTGTACCTGACTTTCCTGAAAATTGTTTTATATTGTTGCTGCAGCATGTATAAGAAGAGAAAGAATCATTTGATGCTTTGTGGACTAATACTCAGTTCTGAGTAATAGTATCTTTGGTTAGTTCGGTTTTCTCTTTGGGTCAGCGGCTGGTCAAATGATCTGGAAAACTTACAGTAGAGAAAAGCAGTAACATTCCTTCCGTTCTGATTTATCTTTGTCATTTGCTTTTCAACAATATATAGCCTCTAAAATATGAATTGCCATGGAAGTAGTTTGAGTTGGGCATATAAGAACAACTGCAGATACATAGTACTGAAAGAAAATCTAATAATTAAACAGGATAAAAGGAGACTGAGAATAGCCATGCTTCTGCACTAGCTGCCATAATTGTAGGAGGGTAGAAGCTGAGTCCAAAGGCAGGGTTAAATGCATTATCAGTCCTCATGAATTGCATTGACTAATGGGCATTATGATTTCTCTTAAGTTTGCCAAGTCTATAGGTTACTCAGAGCATTCCTGAAATATTTTAGCATCAGCAGCAAAGATTGTGTTGTGTCCAGTATTCAATAACAAATAAAGCAAAACTTTGGATTCTTGGTCCCTTCTGAATGTTGTGGTTTTCTTGCAGATGTTTAGTTATTATACTAGGTAACATCATCAGCCCTAATAATTTACCTAATTTGGTAACAAAATATCTGCAAGAAAACCACTAAGCTCAGAGAGCATGAAGGACCCCACAGTTGAACCATGAGCTACAAATACTTTCTTCTGTCGATAAAACAGAAGTTCAAAATCTATGATGTTCCTGAAATTATCATATATTGAAATAATCAGATGTATTGCATTAAAAGTCTAGGCACTGTTGAGAGTTGGAATATCTTCTTTTTAGTGAGTTGGAAAAAAACCAAGATTCTACAGTTCTTGCAGCTGTTTAGAACATAATTTATTCTCTTCAAAAAATTATGCTTTGATCTTAAAGCATTTTGCTGGGCTTTATTACAACCTTATTATAATTGAGCCAAAAAGTAGCATAGGATTTCTGTTGGTGCAGTTATATCACTATTTTGTCCTCAAGCTTATTGTTGGTCAGTTCTAGAGTGAATCCCAAGTTTGCTATTCTAATACAACATGACCAACCAACAGTTTTTCATAGATTGAAAGTTTACAAAAGTTATGCCACAGCTTGACCTTGAAAAAATGATAACATTTACCTTACTTTTACATAAAGCAAAAGAGATAAAAATAGTAAGAACTAAGATAGAATTTGTAGTATGTGATTATTTTTTAAAAAAAATAAAATTAATAAATGCTGTTTTTGATACTGCATTCCTGTTTTAATAAGAGCAGAGTATAGCTAATTCATCCCTGAATATATAGTAGAATACATATGAAAAAAAACTAACAAAGAAACATGTATCTATTATTTTTAACCTCTATAATCAAGAGACTCTTGTCTTGACAATATCATAATGTTAGGTTCAAATGTAGAGTTCACACTAGCTACTTTATTGCTGTAAACCTATTTCACAGGAATCTCACCAGACTGGCAGCTTTCAGTATTCAGAAACTACCTCCTACTACCATGATATTATTTGTAACAAGAATAAAAAAATGAGCTATTACAAATTTGATCCTACCTACCTTCTTTTTTTCCACAAAAAATAGGCCCCATCCAGTCAAGAAACATAACAAGAATTATACACACTTCAGAAAGGTATCTTTAATACTAGTCTTGTGGTAAATATGCAGTTTTAGAAACTCAGGAGGAATTTCCAATCCTCATTTATACTGATTTCATTTAAGTGTATTCTCTTTGAATTATTTGCTGCTGATACAGTTCTTCAGAGTCTGTCATCTGTACCACTATAACTGCCTGGTTTGGTTCTGCAACCCAACAAAACAGAGGCAAGTTTCAGAGGATAATTAGAACTGCAGAAAAAACAATCACTACCAACCTGCCTTCCATTGAGGACCTGTATACTCCACAGACCCCTCACATCCTGGACATAAATTATTTCAACTCCTACCCTCAAAACAACACTATAGAGCACTGCATACCAAAACAACTATTTATTTATTTATTTTATTATATAACTAGACATAAGAATAATTTTTTACTGAATGCCATCACTCTGCTAAACAAATAATTCCCTCAACACTGTCAAACTATTCACTAAGGCTGCATTACTGTTACTATTAGTCATCTCATCATTCCTATCACCCATCTCCTCCCACTTATGACTGATTGATATTGATCGTTTCCTAGTATGGTTTGATTGCTTATTTGTACCCTATGACTATCATTAAGTGTTGTACCTTATGATTCTTGATGAATGTATCTTGTCTTTTTATGTACACTGAGAGCATATGCACCAAAGACAAATTCCTTGTGTGTTAAATCACACTTGGCCAATAAAGAATTCTATTCTATTCTATTCTATTCTATTCTAGTCTAGTCTAGTCTAGTCTAGTCTAGTCTAGTCTAGTCTAGTCTAGTCTAGTCTAGTCTAGTCTATTCTGATTATTTCTTCCCAGGTTTCTTGCCTCCTTGGTTGAATTGCCACTATCAACAGGCCCCTTTTCTTTCTTTCTTTCTTTTTATTATTTATATCTAAACTACTTTGCATTACTTTCCCAGTCTCCCAGTTATCTCTCAATAGTATTCTCTATAGAGGTAAAGGAGATGCAAAATAATTTATCTAGTGTTTTTATTAAGAAGATGTTGTTTATATGACCAGTTAATTTGTGTCATTGGTTTATTTATATTGTTTTAAAGTAAACAATTCAATAACCAGTTACTCAATCCCATTTTTTGGTTTCTGATAATCTGCCATTGTAAGGAAAGCTAAGAGCAGCATGGGTAAATTTATGATTATACAATTCATTGAAATAAATTTAATATTTTGCCTACAGTTCCACTTCCATGGAAATGTCTTAAAATTTGGTTTTGCTTTTTTCTGAGTTTCTGTTAAATATTGGGGGATAACTATTCTCAGGAAAATATCTTCCAATAGATGGTTGAATATGCATATGAGATTGAGGAAGACTAACTATTATGAAAATGACTATTATCTCATTAATAATATCTATTTTAAGAGAGGTATATGTGTTAATTTCATACTTTTAACAAATTGATAATTTGATGGTTGTACTTTTATGGAACTTTCAATTTCCAAAGTTTTCCCTTTCATAGAGAAGATTTTCATATGAAAATAGGGTTACTAATTTTTCTTATGTTCGGTTATAACATTGGGCCTATTTGATAACCTCTGACAGGAATGAAAGTGATATTGTAGGCCATGTTGGAGAGCTACAACTAGGCATATTTAAAATCTTATCAAGTGCTTGAATATTGAAGGAATTCTATACTGTTTCCAGCAGTGAAGGCAAGTCATACTTAGTCGATGCTGAAATTAAACTTTAATTCCTGCTTCTTAAGAAAACATACCTTAACCTTAACCTTAACCTTAACCTTAACCTTAACCTTAACCTTAACCTTAACCTTAACCTAACTTAACTTAACTTAACTTAACTTAACTTAACTTAACTTAACTTAACTTAACTTAACTTAACTTAACTTAACTTAACTTAACTTAACTTAAGCCAGCAATTGCTGCAAAGAATGAACAGCCAGTGAGAATTGCTTGTTGACTACTTTTCAGCTATTTTCAGGAACTTTTGGATCAACAAGTTGTACAGCACTGGGTTATTTTTCCTCTTATGAAAGAAGTTTTAAATAAAGGACTTGAAAAGATTTCTTTTGGAATAAACAGCAAAAGGATGATTAGAACTTTGATTTTGAAAAGTAACAAATGGATTAAAGGTCCAGATGGATTTAAAACAAGATTCTGGAATTAATTATAGGAATCCTTCCCGTGGGAAAATGCTTTTGTTTTGAATTCTCTTTTAAAAAAATGGTAGGATGAGACTTTGAAGGTTGGATATTAGAAGATACAAAATATTACAATTAAAGGAGAAGAATATTTAAATTTGACTTTCTAATACAGAATGAAGGAAAATATTTTAATATTGGACAAATTGAAGGGTATTGTTGAATAATAGACCCAGAAATTAACTTAGTTTTAAGAGTATGTGCCACTAGAAATAGATCGTGTTTTAACTCTGTTACAAGAGGAGCAAGCTTTATCTGACAAGATTGTGACTGATCTGAAAGTGGATTTTAAAAAGGCAGACTACAAGGATGATATGGAAAAAATGTTAGACTTGTCATACAAAAGAAACCTGTTGATGTTTTAATAATTAAAAGAGACATACAAATAACAAAGCAAGAGAGTGATCTGAATAAAGTTTCTAGACTTGTTAACTCTTTGAAGAATTCTATGAGAAGGGACAAAGTTCTAGGATGTTATTTGATGGGACTAAAGATCAAGATTGTTAAAAATAAAAGGAAGGAACAGAAAGTTTGTTTATTTGACCAAGGTTTAAAATAGATATGTTCTTATCTCTAACAGTTAATAGACTTTTGCTGATCAAGACTGAAACAGCAAGGCTTTAAAGATTTCTTCATAGATAAGAGATGGGATAAGGAAAGAAAGATCATTTGTTGAATTTGAAAAAAATATGTTATTAAATTGTTTATACTCCTAATGAAGGAGAAGGGTTTTTTTACATACATCTTTTTCTTTACTATATTTTTCTAATTTCAACCTGAAATTAGAAATTTTCAGGTTTCTAATTATAACTTTTAATAAAATTACTTTTTTTAAAAAAGCTGGCAGATCTAAGGCAGTGATGCACACTTTTCTCCACAGAAGGCCCACTTCTGGTTAATGAAGCAGTATGTGAGAGGCCGCCGTTCCCAAAAGTGGATATAGCAAGAGAAAGCCTAAATTTGCTTGATTTCATTTATACTCAGAATTAATTAAAAAGCAATACAGCATTTAAAAGGCATCCCCCCCCCCCCCGTTGGAACCCTAATATTGAAACTGGATTATGATCCATATATCTATCTCAATAATTGGTGTAAAAATCTTCAAAACCAACACATGTCAGCTCTTGAATACAAGAAATAATAATCTTGCTATAAAACGGTATTGTCTCTTAGTCCTGGATTTTTTTATTCTCCAAGCATTGTCAAAGTCAATGTATGCATATACTGAAAACCAAATTCTTGAGTTTTCCTCCTTTTTTTCCTTGAGATGATCTGTTTAAAATCAAATCTAGCAGCCTATTCATGACTCCCAATAATGTCCATTACCCATTACTCTATTTCTAGTAATGTTTGGAAAACCTTTCATAAAATTTATTCTTATTTGAAGGTCACTTGGATTGCCAAAGTTGAATTTTGCATCTTTTCTTAATTTCAGAATTAAAGTTCTTCCTCCTTTATCTTTTCATTATTCCAATACCTCACAAGGTGATTGATTTAAAATAAATTGCTATTCCAATTTTCTTTGTCTTTTCTGTTGCAAAATATTTGTGTTCTTTTTTTCAGTTTTAGCAAGTTACCATGGTCTTATTTTATATGCATTTCTTGTAAACAAAATTGGCTTTATTGTTTAAGTTTTTAATATCTTTTTTAAAAAAACTGGGAATTTAATCTATTTTCATTAAAAGAAGTTAATGTTGTTTTGCCCATTTCAATTCTGATTTAATGCTGCTGCCCTAGCTAATTTCCCTCTTCTTCATCCCAAGTGTATTTTCCTGTGCCAGAAAGTTCTTTGTCTGCAGAATCCTGAGCAGTTACTCTTTCATGTAGGCAGGAAGCCTCTGTAGTTGTCTTTATGATTATTCATTTTGTTTCCTGTAAGAAATGTGAATTCTTTCCTTTTTCTTAGCATTCTGGGGAAGAGGTCTTGAAATATTTGAATACGTTTTCCTTCTATAATCAAAGGTTTCTCAGTCTGCAGCTTTAAAATAGCATTTCTTGTTCTCATTTGTAAGAATCTGACAAGCATATCTGGAGGCACTTTTTTCTTTTGTGCAAATGTGGAGTTTATGTTTAAAAATATGTGGAAAGCCTCCATCTATTTTTAAATAGTCTTGGGTAGCCATTTTGAAACGGATTTCAAGTTCTGCCTTTCCAGAATCTTCAGGTACCTCTGAATTTTAGATTGTGTAATTAACCTGAACATTCGTAATCTCTGTTTTTAAGTCTGCTTTCATTTCTTCCATCATGTGCAGAACCTACTCCTGTGTACCTTGGAGCTTTTCATTCAGCTCTTTTATTTGTGCTGTTAGTTTTTAATCAAACCGATTTATTATATCTGAATCAGATTATTCTTCCTTCCATCTTCCTTGCCTCTTCTCCCTCTGCCTCAACATTGTTTTTTGTCTTTCTTTCCTTCTTTATAAGTACCGGTAGTAAAAATGATTCTATACAGTGTGTTAATTGTAATTCTACAGCCAGTTTCTTGTATTACTGCTTGATTGTTCTATTTTACAAGTTCCATTGTGCAAAAGCATTTCCCACACCTCTCTTCCTTCTTCCCTTTTACCACCAATTCCTATATGAAATGTTAGTTATAAATTGTTTACCACAACATTAACTCAACGCAGATGAACTGCATTTCCAAAATCACATGTCTAGATCAAGCAGGTTACATTTCAAAGAGGAAGATTAATGACAACATCAGGTTTATAATAACTGCATTAGAATACATTAATAACAAGAAAAGGGAGGTGACAGTAATATCCTTAGATGCAGAGAAAGCCTTTGACAATTTGGATTGGATTTTTACTAGACGTCCTTGACAAAATGAACCCAGGAGAAGAATTCAAAACTTGAGCGGAGAGCATACATCAACAGCAAACAGCAAAGATCAAGTGAAGGAAGGCAGATGACAAGGAAGTCTCCTGTATTGCATAAAATTTTTCTAGAAGTTCTGGCAGACAAGATCTGAAAGGACAAATAACTTGGATCAAAATTCAAGGAGAGGAATACAAAATGAAATGGTGTGCAGATTATGTAGTACTAACAATTATGCAATCACTAAGCTCTGCAAGGCAGTTGATGACAAGAATTTTTAAAAATTGGCCACTTTTCTCGATACAGAGTCAATGAAAAGGAAGCAAAGATAATAACTTCTAAAGAAGAAAGCTTGGTGAAGGAACAGGCTAGCTGTGAGATAATAAAAGACCCAGTGAATTTGACAGGATATAATAAAAATATCTTTCAAAAACAATTATAAAAAAATATGGAAAGAAATAAAACAGGATCCTGAAAGAGAGAAAACGTTAATACTTTTTTAGCTGGGACTTTTTGCAACAATAAAATTAATATATTATCTAAATTGAACTTTTTATTTCAAATGGCACCAATTCTTATTTCAAAACATGCAAGATTGGGAAACAACAATTAAGAGATTTATATGGAGCAGGAAAAACCTGAGAATAAGATTGAAAACTTTACAAGATTTTTTTTAAAAAGTAGACTTGTTTTTACTAAATTATGAAACAAGTATGTCATGGATAACAGAATGGATTGATTCTCCAAACAGTAAAATATCAATATTAGAAGTAACTGGTTTAACCAATGGATTTCATAGATATTTATAGAACACTCGTTATCTGGAAGTTGCTTACAGGCCAAACAAGATTGCTTCCCATACTGTAGCCCACTCAATTAGCATAAAATATTCTTGTTAGTATACAGTATAAATCAAAACACCTATGAAGACCAGCATTTTTTAACAGTTTGGGGGGGTGGCGGGGAGGTTCCCTTTATGTGTTGAGTATTGTCATAATCTGTTATGATATGGTGAAAGAGTTCAGGGTGTCAATCCATACTTGAGCAGCACATTAGTTAACATTTAATTCTTTCAGAAAGGATATTTCCACAAAATCTTTTCTGGAAATGTAATTAAAATACTTTTCCCACCCACTTTTTTTGTTATTTCCTTATGAAGTAAATTATATGTCTCTGTGGCATACTCTATCCATATTTAGATAACTTTCAAATTTGCATAAGCTGTGAGAAAAATACATTGTGCTTTGTATTTACATTATGCTTACTTCATTCTTTATAATGTAGAATGCAAAATTGTGATGTTATTGATTCTGTTCTTTTGTACAGTGTGCAATATCAACTCCCCAAATGGACATTTCATGTTTTCTTTAATCTTTCCATTGGCCCAGGCTTCTCTATCCTATGCTACTCTCCCCTAAGTTGTTTAAAAAAAATATTTTTATTTTGTAACCCTCTATTGGACAAAACAGTGCATCATAAAGCAACAATTTTAGAATCAAGGAACCTCAAATGGGTTAAATTCTAGAATGTGTCCAAAATCTAGGACCCATGACTCTGTGGAATTCAAATTTGGCAAAATTGTGGTCTTTCAGTACCTCCTATCTACACTTTTCAGAAACCTATAGGTTGCATGGCAGATGGGAAGATTGGAAGAGCGTATCCCCACCCTCTTTCCAGCCTTCCTATATACACTGGGCCCAGTTGTCTGGTGGCAAGACTTGATGCCCATACAGTCATTGGGTGCATTGGAACTAAGGCCAATATTTGAAATATCTTAACAATGGTAGCTAGTGAGAGAAGAATAAGGTAGCAACTCAGATGCCTACGGGCAAGGAAGATCCAGCTGGGGGGTGCTGATGATGGGTAAGCTCTTTTCCTCCCTGGAGGGAGGAGCTCATGGGGATATACTGGAATGGGGACCTGAGGTGAAGTTTTCCTTGTGGTTGACTACTCCCTTCCCCGCCCCGCCCCGCTCTCCCCAGCAAAATGGTAGGCAATTCCATGCATCAGTCAAGGAGGAGGCTTCACAAGGATGTCCTGAGGGTTGCCAGGAGAAGGGAAACAGCACAAGCCTATATTATATGTGGAAAGAAGGATGAACTGACAGTCATGGGCTGTCTAGTTTAAGATTCAAACATTTCAGGTCCTGATTTTACAACACTGTATAATAGAGGATTTCCTGAGTTCAAGGATACCACATGCCAGCTACCAATTGATAGGTCATGAAAGTGATTTAGCCATGAAGATTGTGGAACTTCTGCTTCTTCTTTTTTTAGCAATATAAATGATGTGAGGAAAGAACATGTTGTACTTAATCATCTCTGTGTTTTCAAGAAAAGAAAAAAATTATTTTTTTCTCTGCAGAATCGTGTTTTGTCAGCATATCTTTCCAGTATATCAATTCCTAAGCACATCAAAGCCATTTTCACTCCCTGAATTTCAAACATGAGTTTCACAATTTGTGTGCTCTTTTAATCTTCAAAATCTGATCGTAGGAACAAAAGTCACATTTATTTTGTTGTCATTTTCATTATTTATATAAAAACCATCTTTTCTTTTCTGTCCAACCAACATGGCAGCTGCTGCCCCAGCTTGCAACATTTAGTGTATTATTAAGGAAATAAAGATGCAATTAGTACCAAATCTCATATCAGTTGCTGATTTATTTCAGGTTTGCTGCCATTTTAAAAGTTGTATAATAGATCTGTTCTTGATAATCTGCTTCAATGCTAAAATGCTTTCGTTTAGCAGGAGGACTTTTAGTTCATAAGCAGAAACTTCATACCTAGGGTAAACCTTTAGGCTGGCAACCTCATCCAGCAGCAAGTATTTTCTGACCACAGTTTTGCCATGTTGTTGAGTAAAGACTTTTATTTCTGTCCAACTCACGTAATCCCATGAAGTCTGCTGTATGCAGTCTGTAATTTCCTAAGCTTTGCTTTGCTGCTTCTCTTTGGCAGTCATGATTTTATATAAAACTCTAAGTGTTTAACCATAAACAAGGGGTTTTCCAGGTGGGTGATCCATGTTTAGAATGAAAACATTAGACACTGAAATAATTTTTTCTAGAGACAATAGACATATTCAGAAAAATTACATGGAATATGATGTGACCATGCCCCTTCAGAAAACAGCCAATGAGTTGCTATGCATCAAATGCAAATGTTCTCTAAAACAGTCCTAAGTTAGACAACCCGGGTTTTTAGAAATAGAAGATAGATAGATGATAGATAGATAGATAGATAGATAGATAGATAGATAGATAGATAGATAGATAGATAGATAGATAGATAGAGATTTAGTGTCCATTGGTCCTTTTTTGTAGTTGACTATTTGAGTACTTTGTTGGCCTCAAGCTTTCTTGCTTTCTGTAAATAAGGCTCCCAGAGGAACCTCCTTGGCCGAGCTTATACAACTCTTTGAGTAGATGGTCTTGGACTCATCTTGGTGCCAAACCATATAGTGTTTAATCAGTGAAATTTAGTACTTTGTGCATGCATAAACCTATTGATAATTAATTTAAGATAGGTGTAATATGGTGATAGTAACTAGTGCTAGTCAACAAGCAAGCAATTGCATTGTCCACCAACTGTATTTTATGAATTTTCTTCAAAGATAGCTGCACGTAGAGGTAAAAGTAAAGATTTCCCCTGTCCAGTTGTGCCCAATTCTAGGGCACGGAGCTCATCTCTGTTTCTTAGCTGATGGAGCCAGCATTGTCAGAAGACATTTCTGTGGTATGGCCAGCATGACCATACCCCAAGCACATGGAACATTAAATCCTTCTCATCAAAGTGGTACCAATTTATTATATCTACTTATATTTGCATTCTTTCAAGCTGCTAGATGGGCAGGAGGTGATAGCAATTGCTCACTCCATTGCACAGTATTTGGGTCTTGAACCTGGGCTGTCAACTTTCCAGCTGAACAGTTCAGTGTCTTTAACTGCTAAGCCATCACACCCATGCACCTCTATCATGTAGAGGTAGTCCTCTCTTAGCAACCCTAATTGGGAGCAGCAACTCCATTGCTAAGGGAAGTAGTCATTAAGTGAAACATCATGACCACCCTGCTTAGCGATGGCAGTCCCGCTTGCAGTAGTGAAGTAAGGCATCGTATGACTGTGACTTGTGACCTCTTACCAACCTCCCTATTGATTTTGCTTGTTGCAGGTATTGCTGAGTAAAAGGAAGGTATTCAGACAGCATGGTTTAGATTTTCATGACGGCTGTGACTCATTGATCTTCAGTGCGTATTCCCCCATTTCTAATCTAATGACTGGTATTTAGGGCAGCTTTTTGCAAGCAAAGCAGCTTTTTGTATTTTTGTACAGGTTGTACAGGTTGTTGTAATCTTTGATTTACAACAATTCATTAAGTGACCATTCAAAGTTACAAGGGCACTGAAAAAAGTGACTTATGACCGTTTTTCACACTTGCAACCGTTGCAGCATCCCCACGGTCATGAGTGGGCGGGCAAGGACGTAAGTGACATTGAGTTGGCTATGCCCACCTAGCCAGTCATTAGGGCAGAGAACCAGTTGTTAAAAAATTTGCAGCCCACCACTGTGTGCTCTCTATATATTCAGTATATATCACAGAAATAAGAGGCCTCTATTCAAGATCATTGTTTTTATTAAACATCATAATTCAAAGGAAAAATAATGAGATCAATGCAGTTGTTCTAAGACTAACAATTGGTGGCTTGCTATAAATCTGTTTACTGCAATGAATTAATTAGGCAGTTTTTGATGAGAACTCCACCTTGTGTTTCCAAGTTGCAAACATCATCGTCATAATCACCATCATAATATATTTTACAGAGGAGTCCTAAATTCATAAGACAGAGGTTTCCAAACTTGGCAACTTTTAAGACTTGTGGACTTCAGCTCCCAGAATTCCCTAGCCAGCATGGAATTTTGGTGGACTTAGAAATGTAGGGTAGATAATGGTGGCCATATGGTACAATTTAATGTTTCAGAGAACATTATGCAAGAAACATTTCCTGAGTTCTTATAGGTGCTTATAAGTTCATTCTTCATAGCATTAGGCATTCCTGCTAAAACTACAATATAATTCTATGCACGTTTATTCTGAAAGAAGCTCCAGAGTAGAGCTTGATCTCAGGTTACTGTGCTTAAAGTTGCATTTTTTAATCTGTCCTATTATAATCCTTATTTCTTTTAATAGGGAAGTTGCACAAGACAAACTACAGTTTTCTGCGCATCAGAGTGAGAATGTAAATTATTTAATACTCCCAGAATAAATGGTCAGAGGAAAAATGACTGTATATTTCATCTTAAGCTTTCTTTTATTTCTTTGTATGTGAATAGTGCCTGCTATAATATAATTGCCATTTTCTTTTAACTCGCACACCAAGATTTATATACTTCATTATTGTTTTAACAGAATTGCCTGTCTTATTCCTGCTCTGTATTTATAATTTTATTGCGCTATGCAAAATGCTACATTTGGCATGACTTTTTCTCCTATTTGAGGAGGTTAATTGGTATCTCAAATAGATCTACATTTCTATAACAGAAATTATGTGGATTTTACAGTGAAGTTATAAATCACAACCTTATTTTGCTTTCAAGTAAAATGAATTTTTAGTCTCTTGGTTTGCAATCCATGGGGTAAAAATATACTAGGATATAGAAATGCTTTACCTAATCTTTTTATCAAATAGCTATCAATAAACACTTTATTTGAAAAAGAAATAACAGTTTTATTGGTTTAAGGGGTTAAAGAAGCATACAGTTTATAAACTATAGAAGTCAGCAAGTGTCTTACTGTTTTAATTCTCTGAAGGGGTGTATTTGTTTTAAGCCTGAAATATTTGAAATTTTATGCTTACATTGCCACCTGGCTGTTTACTAATCTCACAATAAGGTCTTTACATGTTAATATATAATATTGCCTATTATTTGTCCCATAATCCTTCAAACCTTCTGAAAAACATGGCTCTATCTTTTTCCAAACAAGAGGACAATTACCAGTGTATTGTACCATAATTTCACAATGTGTTTAGCTGTAGAAAGACACTCCATGGAGGAAATAGTAAATTATGCCTTCCAAAAATATTTTTAGCTTTGATGGGAAATTTTCTTATGGGGAACAATTAGTGCAAACCTCTCTCTTTACACAGCAGCTTAGCCTTGTACCACAATTTTTTCTACAAAAGTTTGATTTGGATGTAGTATAACCATTTGGATAGAGATTCCTTTATTTCTGTATAGTACCTGACTTTATTTGGAAATTTTAGGAAATATAAAGAGAACCCTGTGCTAGGTAGTTTTCTAAATGACATTCACAAATTTGATAATAGTTCCTTATGAACAGGATATATCTCCTGTTAATGAAAGGAATAAAAGCAAAAAACACTTAATAATTCAGACTCACTTAATAACTATCGGCCTGTCTCCAACCTTTGCCTTATAGCGAAGATTGTTGAGACCGTGGTGGCACAGCAGCTCCCACAGTTCCTGGAGGAAACGGAATACCTGGACCCGTACCAATTGAGTTTCCGGAGCGGGCTACTCTTTAACATCTACATAAAGCCGCTGGGTGAGATTATTCATGGTTTTGGGGTGAGGTATCATCAGTATGCCGATGATACTCAGTTATACATCTCTACCCCAGGCCACCCCGGGGATCCCCTTTCCGTGATGTCCCGGTGCCTGGAGGCAGTGCAGGCCTGGATGGATAGGAACAGACTCAGACTCAACCCCTCCAAGACTGAGTGGCTGTGGATGTCGGCACCTCGTGTTCTAGAGATCCCATCACTTTTGATGGGGGCAGAGGTACTTGCCCCCGTTAAAAGGGCTCGCAACTTGGGTGTCCTCCTGGATTCCCGGCTGTTTTTAGAAGACCATTTGACAGCCGTGACCAGGGGGGCTTTCGTACAGGTTCGCCTGGTGCGCCAGCTGCGTCCTTTCCTGGACCGAGATGCCCTTCGCACGGTCACTCATGCCCTGGTTACTTCCCACTTGGATTACTGCAATTCCCTCTACATGGGGCTGCCCTTGAGGTGCACCAGGAGGCTCCAGCTGGTCCAGAATGCAGCCGTGTGGATTGTTACGGGAGCTCCTTGTTACTCCCGTGTAACACCTCTCCTGCGTGAGCTGCACTGGTTACTGGTAGTCTTCCAGATCAGCTTCAAGGTGCTGGTACTTACCTACAAAGCCCTACATGGCTTAGGTCCAGGGTACCTGCAGGACCATCTCCTGCCTGCCTCCCACTGTCCTGTCCACGCTCACAGGGCAGTTCTCCTCAGGGTACCGTTGGCCAGACAATGTCGTCTGGCGATGTCCAGGGGTAGGACGTTCTCTGTGGGCGCCCCTACCCTCTGGAACAAGGTACCCAACATGCTCCAGACTATGCCTGATCTCCGTTCCTTCCGTCGAGGCCTGAAGACTTGGCTATTTCAACAAATGGGCTGATTCATATTCTTGGGTTTTATTATTGATTATTATTTGATTTTAATTGGTTTTAATACGGACTTTTATTTTTATATTTTTGCTTGGGTTCGCCGCCCTGAGTCCTTTGGGAGAAGGGCGGCATATAAATACGTGCAAATATTTTTTTTTTTTTAAAGAAGCTTTTGCTTAAAAGGGGGTTTGTTTTGCCTTGTCTACCTCAAACAAGCTACTAAACAAACTCCCTAAGTTTCATTTTCTCTTTGAAGTGAACTGCCAAATTACTGTTCAATGCAGAATATAGTGTGTCTTCATTTAGCTGGCAAAAGAACTGTGTGCAGCTGCTGCAACTGAACTCATTCAGTTGAACACTGTGACTCAAGTCATCCTATTTATTTAATATCAGCAGACGTGGAAGGAAGGGAAATACAGTATGGCTATTTCAAGGCCGCTCTTAAACACATTAAAAAAAACAACACTTCAGCATGAGGATCGTCTAACTTTAAAAAAGAACACCAGATTTAATATAAGTTTTTTTTTTTTAAGTGTAAGATCGGTACTTTACATTTTGTTCCTACTTTGGGTTTTTCCCCCCAGATTATTCATTTTTTTTTTTTTTGTATTCATTTGTTAATCAAATGTAAATAGCCATGCATCTTACTAGAAGCAATTTTGGCAATACACAACAATAGCAATATATTCCATTCTTTACACTGTGAGTTTTTATGCTATGGGTTTATAGTCAGTGTCATTTAAATGAATGGTTTGTATGAATAACACTGTTAAGGCTTGGCGAAGTACCTGCTCCAAGCTACTAATACAGTGCCTCATTCTGTGAAAAAGGCTAATTGTAGTTTGTGTGAAATTACTGTTACAATTTATATCTACAATCAAAATAATTTCACTGAACGCATCTATATTGCTATACCTGAGAGTAGAAAGAATAATTATCAGATCAAACAGTTTTCTCCCTTTTTAAGTGTGCAACATTCATGTATACTTAATTATGCAGCTCCAGTTCATAACATGGTAATACTCTATTTTATTTCACCTTCAGTTGTATGGATTCCCAGCTCTTCAAATCAGTATGTTTTCTCAATCTGATAAAAGGTGGTTTTACTTGTCAGTAAATGGAGATTGAATGTTGTTGTTTTCATATGAAGAATGCATTTGTTATCATATCAGTGGCTTTTCTTTTCTATGGCAGGTTTAGGTGGCGTCCTTTTTAATAGATCAGCTAAATAAATAAATAACTTACGGAAAAGGGGACATACTTTCTGGAAGATTTTAGCATATGTTTCTTTTGATTTTTCTAAAAAATAGGGATAGTTCTTCAAAATACAGAATGCAAGCATAGCACAGTAATTAAGGAATATTTGCTCATCCCCATTTCAGAGGAGCTTCATTTTGCCTTGACTCAGTAGATGGCAGCACCTGGATGGCTTTTTCTGGACTAGGAAGCTGAATAGAGCTAGTCCTAGTAAGTCCTTAGATGAGAAATTTCCAGGCATGTAGGGATGTCACTTAGACCATGAAGATGGGGGAATCTCTGGAAAGACAACAGCAAGTAATCTCTGCACTGCTATCAAGAAAATTACATGGATATTTCTATGAAGGCAAGGCTGAATTAAATAAAGATGACCGAAGGCTCCTGGACCATCCTGGCCAAAGGAAAGAGAAGGCTAAATGCAAAGTGTACAGGCTTCCTTCACCCAGCCAAAGAATAATTCAAATAAAGACAATGTTTAGGAACAGTTTTCTCCATGTCATGCATAGGAATCATTAATCAAAAGGCAAATTTGTTTTCATTTCATCTTGGTCCGAAAGGAGGGAAATGTATTTGGAAAATACAGATCCACAGGCATGTGTTCTCCGATTCCTTGTCAGTGGTCCTGACAGTAGGAATTAATGGTGGTTGGTCCAAAGTATCAGGAAATCACTGTATTGCAGAAGGGATCTACCTTGCTTGAGGGTAAATTCCCATTTTCCAACACAAAGGATGCAGTAGGACAATTACCCTTTCTGCACCCTCACAAAAGGACTGTTTGGCTTTAAAATGTAAATTAAATGAATATCTTCCCTTTTTGTACAACAAATTATCTGTTGAATTTAAGGGATCATGCTTTTGTCCCTGTGTCCTATTTTTGTACTTCATATGGATTCAGGATGGCTACTGTAAGAAACAGGATGCTTAATTTCCTAAATCTAAAACCAGAAATACTCTTCTTTGGTTCTTAATCTAACTAGCAATGAGATGTGCATTCAGACCACATTCTTTCAAATACAAGAATTTCACAGATGGCTATTAATTAGAGGTCTGATATGAAAGCTGTAGTTCGAGTTTATAATTTTGTAACACATAATTAAGACAGCTCATTTTTGATTATATAAATTGGAAAGATATTGTAGCTAAGAGAATAGAGCTATGTGAATCACTACAATCTACATTAATTTAAAAATCCTTTTCTGAAAAAGTAATAAAAGAAAGATAAAAGTTTGGCTGTTATTAAATTTGGTGAGGGGGAAGTATTGAAAAGACTATTCCAAAGATGATTGTAAGAATGATAAAACTTTAGCTACATCTATCCTGAAATATGAATTCATTATTAACAAAAATATATTAGTAATTTTTTCTTATATCAAACCAAGTAGGTTTTTATTATTATGATGGTCGAACACTCAACCAGATGCATTTTTATCCACCTATCAAGATCTTCCCAAGGACTTGGGCTAGGTAGATCTTGCTATTTAATGATAATAAAGATATTGTAATTATGGACTTAGATTCACAGTTTCAGACTGGTGGAAACTTAACAATTCAAATAACTGAAGACCTAAGAATTATTACCTCTTGGTTATTAATTTTTAAGGTAGCATCTAAAAATATAAAAGTTTCTAAAAGGGGTGTATTTTTTATAAAATCAGGGTGTTCAAGTTGGATAAATTCAACACTAAGGAAGTCCTTTAGGTATTTTTCTAGAGCTCCAATCACAATTGTATTTTTGTTCAGGAACTTAGGCCTCTGAAAGTACAGGAAAGATAGGAAAATAAATATCAGTCTTTAACATATGGAAGTTGAATGATAAAATAGAGAAGGCATGTGCTGCAGGACCAACTATTCTATACAACTTTTGGAAATCTAAAATTTGTTACTACCGGTTCTGTGGGCGTGGCTTGGTGGTGGTGGGGGTAATGTGACTGGGTGGGCATGGCCAACTTTTTTTTTTTTTTTTTTACTTTTAAAAGCATTTTTTCTACAACCTTAAGAGGTTGCAGAAAAAAATGCTTTTAGAAGCCTCTGATGATCCCAGCTGAGCCACACGATCATCAAAGGCTTTTTCTTTTACTTTTAAAAGCATTTTTTTGGCTAAAGAGGTTGTAGAAAAAACACTTTTAAAAGTAAAAAAAAATAGCCTCTGATGATCACGCGGCTCAGCTGGGCATGTGGGGGGTGGGCATGGATTTTTGCTACTGGTTCTCCAAACCACCCGCCGCCATCACTACCAGATCAGGCAATCCGGTCCAAACTGGAAGCATTTTACCCCTGGGTAAGATGTTTTTGTCAGCTTACATGGACATAGGAAGTACGTGGGTTTAGTTGGGTTCTGAAGAATACAGTGCTTTTAAACGTAATTGCAGGTAGTCCTCGACTTACAACCACAATTGAGCCCAAAAGTTATGTTGCTAAGTGAGAAATTTGTTAAGTGAGTTTTGCCCCATTTTACTTTCTTGCCACAATTGTTAAGTGAATCACTGCCATTGTTAAGTTAATAATACGGTTGTTCAGTGAATCTGGTTTCCCCCTTGACTTTGCTTGCTAGAAGCTTGAAAAAGGGAATCACATGACCCTGGGACACTGCAGCTGTCATAAATTTGAGTCAGTTGTCAAGCATCTGAATGTAAATCATGTGACATGGGGATGCTGCAACAGTCATAAGTGTGAAAAATGGTCATAAGTCACTTTTTTCATTGCCGTTGTAACTTCAAATGTTCACTAAGTCAACTGTTGTAAATTGAGGACTACCTGTATATGGGAAGTAGTTATAGTTTATATTAAAAATTGGTAGGTTTTTATGGTAAAATTCTTTAGCTTTTATAATGCTTGCTTCCATTTTTACTAAATTGATATCATATGAACCATACCTTTCTTTTGTCTTCTATAGGAACAGGTATTCTTGAAGTTCAGGTTTTGCTTACCCACAATGCATAATCGGTCAAGAGAAGCCAGCCATAGTGGGATGGGGAGGGTAAGGAGGAATGTAGCTGTCCGTTGCTTTTTCCAATAAAAAATATTATTTGTTTAGTATTCTCTTCACTCTTACCTCTGTGCAAGGAAGCTCCCAGGCTTTCTTTTGCAAATGAAATTCAGTTTCATTCATAAATATACACACTTAACAAAAGTTGAAGTTCTGTGCATGCCATTTGATGTGAAAGTACAAAGCATCCTCAAAAAAGTAGTTGGTTTGGTATACTTCAGAATATAATTGGGTCAGTGAATGGGAAAACAAAACCAGAACCTGTGCTGCCATTCATGTGTTGGGAAAATAACGCTTCAAGAGAAGCAGCCAGAAGTGTGAAAGAAATTTGGGGAATTTTGAAAAAAAAAATTATGTTGGTTATGTTTGGCTCATTAGCTATTTTATCTTAATTCTTCAGCTTCAAGATGGAAATACTGTAGCATTAGAAATGAATCACACCATATCCAAGATGTAAATCTAGAAGCAAAACATTTTAAACGTGTAGCATATTTAAGGAAACTTGCTTTATCTTTATCGTTCTTCTGACATTCTTTGCATTGTATGTGGGAGGTAGGTGCAAAAAAGAACTGATCCAGTTCTGAATTAACAGGCAAGAATGAGTAGGAGCAGGAAGTGGCTGAAGATAGGTTGAGTAAAACTATTCCTGCAATGATCTGTTCAGTTTGGATGTTGCAATTGGGGGAGGATTCATTAGAACACTTATAAATATCTACAGGCAGCATCTGTGATAGAATCCCAATGGCCATTATTTAATTGTTTAAAAACAAGCCGATACTATCATTGTTTACATAATAAAAGTTGAGGATTTGATAGCCTTATAACCGGAAGAAAATGCCAAGGAATTACTGTTTGGTTCAATACAGCACAGTTGTTCTTGCATGTCAACATTTCTCTTCATATAGATATTACCTCAAACATGTAGGTAGTGATTGCCCCTAAATAACTTTAACTGGCTCACCTAATCTTCGCTATGGAAATGCTTGCTTTCTATGGTTTCAGGTGACTTCTATACGGCAAGAATATGAAACCAAACTGAAAGGTCTAATGCCATCATCTTTGCGACAAGAACTTGAAGACACAATTCTCTCATTAAAATCTCAGGTAAAGATTTTATGTTCCATTTGTCAGAATAGTACAGTAGCATGTAATCTAGGATTTGCTAGTTCAAACAGCTGACAAAAATATCCATAGCATGCTGGTATAAGCAATGGAGTTTGACAATTAATAGCTCATCATCTCTGCTTCTGTTTTTTTTTCCTCCCTCAGCTAGTTCCAACCTTCACTCACAAGAGTTAGTTCTGGGTTTTTTTTTCTCTGCACCAATATAAAGAGAGAGGTTTAGAATTTTTGATCTCTTAAGTGATGAGGGTTCTAGCATTTGATATTTAAATATGAACATAATTTTTAAATTTGATAGTTTTTGCATAAACATCTTTTGTTTTTCAACATGCATGGTTTCTGTAAAAAGACATTGGTGCATTGGGGAGAATAATTTGTCATTGCTTACTATTGTCCATGCATGTAGCAATGGAGTGATACAGACCTGAGAAAGAGTGGGATCCCAAATTGGGATTTGTGAAGTTACATTTTTCGGTCTGTTGTTGAACAAGCAAACATTCCAATACCATGATGAACTAAGTCCTCTTCAAGCAAGAACCTTTAGGAGCCACTTGTTACTTGGAATAATTTTCCTACCCTGACATTCCTTTAATACCAAAGGTTTTTAGAACAAGAACAAGTGGATGAATGGGTATTTGTATTTCACACTTCATAGGGGAATCATCAATAAAAGTTTTCTTTTGCAGTATTGCAGTATAAGAATATTTAGTAAAATAATAGCATGACAGAAAATTATATGAACTGGTCATCTGTAACTTCCTATAATTACTAAGACATTGATAGGAACCCAACTAAAATCAAAGACCAGAAAACCTCCAGTAGTTACATTTTTCCAATTCATATGGTCTCAAATAGGGTTGTTGTTATTTCATTTTTCATCTGGAAATGGTGCACTTGGATTTGTCACCTTGTAATACTATTTCTAAAGGAATTGCCCTGGCAAATGAGTACCATGTTCCCTCTTGATAATGGCAGGTGCTTTATGGGTGTTGGTGATACTACCACTGATTTTGAGAAGGAATTCCTGCTGGTGCTCAGGTTCATCCGGTGTTGCCATTACAAATAACAAAAGGGAAGAATGGATTATCTAGGAAATTAGTTAATAATATGTGTGACTTATGACTGGCATGCAAACTTACCATTATTAACAACTGAAAAATTGCCAGCTTCCAGTGAAGTGAATTTGAGGTTGAAATTTGATTTCAGTCTTCAAAGCTTCTGCTAGCATACATAACATTTCAAAGGAGTAAAAGTAACTCCAGACTTTTAAAAATGAGTGCTCATATACAAAGCATAGCTCGCAGCTGCCTGTGCAGTGAACTACAATATCCAGCTACAGGCTGTTCTCTTAACAGCTTCTGAAGCACAGGTGTCTTCTTTGAAAATTGTTGAAATTCCTGTTTCAAAAACATCAGCCAGAAAGAACAGTGGAATCCTTGCACCTGTCAGGGCTGTGAATTGTTCCAGAGGAATGAGAGGGCTTGGTTAGGTAAAAACACCAACAGAGCAGCAGTAACAACGAACAAATAGGAAACATTCACTTCTCAAACAAAGCTTTGCTTATATTTAAAATATGCTGGCTGTCTCCAGCTCCTCAATTTTGAGGCTTTTCACTGTGTTCTTTGTCTTCTATCCTAGCACTTTGCTAATGAACTTTTATAGCATGCTTATAACTTTACTTTCCCAACAAAGAGTTTTTGATCACCCTTCAAAAGTAGAAACTTATGTTTGTGTCCCACAAAGACATGTGTAATCCATTAATGTTGATGCTTAAATTGCAGAATTCAGTATTCTTACGCCAGTGTTCAGTTTTGAAATTTCTTGTAAACAAAATTTAGGCATTTCATTTTTTCCCCAAAATGTGTAATACCACATGAACATAGAACATGGACTGTATTCTCAGAAGATTAAATGCACTTGATCCCTATTTAGGCTGTTTGACATTGGGACACCAATCCCTAGATTATCAGACCATAAACAGGGCTTAAGCAATATATCTGAGGAACTGCAAGCAGATATATTCATAAGTCTGTTATATACTAGAAGCTCTTCAGTCACGACAGCTGTATTTTCTAGGTAAATTTTTTACGAAAAAGAGCATCAATTCTACAAGATGAACTGAGCACATATCGCGCCAGAAGGTAAGCTAGTATCTTCTACTCTGATTGTTAGCTTGCTTTTAGTAAACACAGCCGCTTCAAAAAGTTGTGCATCTATAATTTTGCAGTTTAGTAGGTCTCGAACAAGTCTGATCTGTGCCTTGCTTTAACACACCTGAGACACTGGCTCAATTTATGGTTACAGGGCTATGAAGTGTCGCCATCTTTTGAGATAAAAGTACAATGATACAATTTATAATCTTCAAGATTGTATCTTTAAAGCCCAAGATCTTTACCCTCCTTGGCTTTTTTTAGATTGTTCTCTTGTTATGCAAAAATATGCACAAATGTTGCAATAATAGCTCAAAGGTGCTTTGTACTCTTTGAAAAGAATGACTCACAAGAGTGGTTATGTCACTTCAAAATGATGTCACTGCTTTCTTTTCCTTTTCTTTTTTGCAAATTAAGAAGAGTCTTGACTTCTGCAACATTTTTGTAGGGATATAAGATATGTAAATACCACTTAATTAAACTGATAGAAGGCATGACTCTAATTTAAAGCTAGATCGCTTCTACTGAGTAGGCCTTTCCAGAGACTTTTGTCACACTTCAGTTGCGTTGCAAGATCTGTGCATAAAACTCTGGTCCAGTTTAAACTTGAATATTTAAAACATTGTAGTTTATAGCCATGGGATTTCCTGTTAGTCTCTCATCTAAGTACTACTGGTAAGGGTTTTGATCAGGATCAGTCGAGGTCACATAAGCGCTGCCACCTGCTCTGATGAAACTTCAGATCTTAATTCCATAATCTGCTTTCTGGTCTTCAGTTGTTCTCTTCCTGGTAACCATAGTTTCCCAATTGAAACCATAATTGAAAATTATTCTGAATTAATCCAAGAAGTCTTTCATTTTAGTACTTATTATCTGTGTAGTGGGGCATTGTTTCCAGAAAGTGAAAAAGAATCTAAAAGATGTTAGAATTGTCTGTTGTACAAAATAAATGGATAATTGATGAGAATATTTTATTCTTTAGGTAATTACTGAAGGTGATGGTTTGATTCAAGTATCGAATGGATTTCTTTCAGCAGGTTTGAAGATTTGGATCTTTTGAATTAATCTGGGAGATCAGTGATTGTTCTTTAAAATTAGATTGTGTAATTAAGGAATAAAAGTACACCCCTTATTCATTACAGTATTTTAAGTTACTACACATTTGAATCATTTTACCATAAAAAAGATTCTATGTTTTTGATATATTCACTACGTATACCTTATTAATTTACATATGAAAAACATAATTTTGTTTGCTTACATTGCTTTTGTCCCTTGTTTCATAATGCAGTTTTTTTTAAATACATGCTAAAATCAAGTCCTTATTATATTCTATTGTCCAAAACATGTTAAAACCTATATGGTATTGCTTCATGTTCATATGTTACATTATTAAAATATTTTTGTACATTTTTGTTTCAATATTATTTCTGTTTTCAACATCTTATTTATTGCAAAGGGCATCTGCAGCAAAATATAAACATTTTCAAAATTATTTTGTTGCAGTTTGTATGGCAGGATACACCTTTTACGTCTGTTGATTGTGCATATTGTTTTGGCTGCTCAGTTTGACTATGAGTACTAAGAATATATTTTATTCTGGAATGGGTCACTTCGCAATAATGTGGTATAGCATGACAGCTAAGACTGTTTCACAGAGTGGACAGTGAATTCTCCTGATCTCCCGCTTTAGTATATAATTATATGGTTTGTTTCCTTGTGTCATTCCCATTTAGTGTACTTTTGCTATTTCCAATGTCATGCATAGTCATTAATTACCTGATGTGATTAGGAAATAACAAGCCCCAAAAGAACTATTAATATTTCCATTACAAGAGACTAATTGCATGATTGCATATTTCCACGAGGCCCCCGCATCTTCTGAAATCATTAAGTGAGAAAAGGCCACATTTACTCGATTTTAAAATTAATGCTTAGGTGAGTGATAAAAGAAAATATATTAAATAACAGCCTGCTTCTGAGTACATGATATTGATTCTAAGGAGGAATTTATATAGCCCTCCAACATATATAGATGTGGTAATTAGACCCTTTTGTCTCTCACAACTGGAGTAACTCTGTGTCCAAATATTAAAATACCGAACTTTTGATTACCAAGTATTTTGACAAGAAGATTTGAAGGATAGTTCTTCTGAAAAACAGTAATTATAATATTTTAGTGCATTTGGCATTCTTTCATGTTCAGAGTACTTCAGGTGCCTTGTCTAGTTGTCTTTCCTACAATCCTATAAAGTGAATGACAATTATTATCTCCTGTTTTGCAGAAGAGGGATAAAAGAAAGCTTGCCTAAGATCACGTCATTTGTGAGTGAAGAGAGTTTCTTCACTCTCCTGAGAAGAGAGTTTCACATCAGGAACTCCCTGATTTTTGAATTACAGTTATAGGATTATTAATATTTTCACTTACTAAGACTACCTATGCCATGTGCTAATTTCAGAAAGTGCAGTGGAAGTTAAAGACTGCTTTGCATATTAATTCTTCAATAGTAGTTCTATTGGTGACTTCCTTATCTTCTGCAACTGAGTTTCCCTTGTTATTTCCAGCTATACTCACTGCAGAATCGAATGAGCATACAGATAGTCTTCAACTTACGCACAACTGAGCCCAAAATTTCAGTTGTTAAGTGAGCTTTGCCCCATTTTACGATCTTCCTTGCCACAGTTGTTAAGTGAATCTCTGCAGTTGTTAAGTTAGTAATATGGTTATTAAGTGAATCCGGCTTCCTCATTGGCTTTGTTTGTCAGAAAGTTGCAAAAGATGATCACATGACCCCAGGACAATTTAACTACAGTTGCCAAGCATCTATATTTTGAACACATGACCACAGGGAAGCTGTAACGGTTATTAGTGTGAAAAACAGTCATAAGTTGCTTTTTCAGTGCTGTTGTAACTTTGAATAGTCACTAAACAAACTGTTGTAAGATGAGGACTACCTGTACCTATAATGTAGGATCAAGGATTCACATTTCAGGCACTCCCAAACACCAAGGAAAGCCCTACTAAGAACATGACCCCAGAATAAGAATTCTAGGACTTCCGGTTTGGCGTCGCGGCAAGACAGGGAATTAGTGCGCTCTGATGAGCTCCGTGAAAACCCAGACTGACAAACCGCTGCCGATGGGTCTACGGACCATAACTGTCCTGTAGGGACGGGGAAGAAGGAGAGGCACCTCAGAAGACCAAGAGGAACAGGTAAGTTCCTTGAAGGTCAGAGGAAACTCTCTATGACTCAGTGGCGGGGGATGGCAGTCATTGCAGCTGCCATGAAGCTGGGGCAACCGGATTAAGCATTGAGCAGGAGTGCTGAATGGAATGGAGTTTTTGGAAGGTGGGTGAGTGACAGCCAATCCATGGTTTGAAATAACAATAAGGAAAACATCTTTGTAACTTTAAGACCCCTAGTGATAAAACAGTGGCTAATGAGGAGGGTGGGTGGGCTGGGGAGAGAAAAGAAGATTCTGAAGCGTAATTTTAAAGGGATAATAATCCAATGGAGAATTGACTTTGAAATAAAACTATTTGGAAATTTTAAATAACTAGAGAAATTGCCCCAAGAGTGGTTAAAGAATCGGAAAGAAATAAATAGATCCTTTTTCCTTTCTTTTTCGAATTTCAAGAAAAACAAAGAGAATGGATAATAAGCTTTAAAATAGAAGTGTTGTATAAATGAAAGAAAAAAGGAAAAAAGAAGTGAAAGCTATGTAAATTTGGACTGGATTACAAAACTGATTTGATATTTTTAAAAGCTAAAAAGAAAAAGAGAAGCTAAATAAGATTGTTGATGCAGATTGAAACAATATGGATAGTTGTTGACAATTGGTAATTGTGGATTGCATAGAGACACCTTCAGGAGTAAAAAGGAATAATTGCAACTTGGTCTTTGTTTTGGGAAATTGTGAACTTTACAGATAAAATGCCATGAGAACTTTCGGGGGAGGATTTCTTTGTCTGCAAGCGGCTCAACTTTGGAGGGAAAAAAAATAATTCTAAACACTATGAACAAGCAAGCAAGGACTATTAAATTAAAGGTTTAAATGCAATTTAGGCATCAATAGCAATAAATCAGGGATCTAGCTAGCCCTGGATAGCTAGTAATGTGACCCCACAATATCGTAAACTTTTAACATCATTATTTGATTTTATATTATAAAACTATATTATATATATTTATATGTGGCCCAAAATAATTCTTCATTCGGTGTGGCCCAAGGAAGCCAAAAAGTTGGGCACCCATGCAATAAATAATAATGATTTATTCTATACTGTTTCATAGAAAACATGTGTTCCTTTGATTAACTATAGTATAGCCTGCCTTTTAATATTTCTAACTTTGAATTAAGAGTGAACCTACCTCAGTTGCAAGATGCAAGATGACATTTTGTACGATACAGTTTAGAGTTTATCATTTAGATATTTTTGAAGAAGTCCTTCTTTCTCCAGCTTTAGGAAGCTTGTGGGTTAAAGATATAAACTGAAGCTGCAGCATAGACATTTTGAAGACCAAGGGCATGTGATGCAAGAGATGGCCAGGCTGAGCCCGAGGGTGGGTTCAAACACATCATCAGTTTGGAGTCTCTACACCCCCATAAAAGACCTAAGTTCAGCCCCCCCTGAAGTCCATTGACCTTTATCTAGCATCCATTTGCCTTGTAGTTCAGATTCTTGTGTGTTGGTAGCATGAAATAAATTTGTGGAACTTTGGTACTCTATCCTGACTTCTGAAATCAGCAGAGATTAAAAATCTAAGGATGAATTGAGCAAACCAAAACTCAATATTTAAATGAGAAGCTAGGGCAGTTGTTGAGGATTGTTAAGGACTTAAGTAAGAGGAAAGGCAGGGACATTCACAAGGCCATCAAATGTGATAAAAATGCCTCAAACAACAGTCAAAACCATATAAACTTGTAGCCTGTGGATTAGTTCATCTAATTTATGCTAACCTCAATCTGCCACAATCAAGTATGCCTACCTCTGCCTTAAGGTACCTCTTATTATTATTATTAATGAACACATATGCACACTTTTATAATTAGGTATCATAAATTTAATCCCATTATCTTCACACCCCTAATAATAGGTCAGATCCTCCATTACATTCTGACTGTTGAAGTGTTTCAAGAATAGATTATTTAGTTCTGAATAATTTTTCTTTCCGGGAAAAGTAATTGCTATAGTGAATGTTATCTATACTTTTAGTGAGTTTCCATATTATTTTCCTGTTCATGTTTATATATATTGGTTGAAATACCAACTTCTTTTTTGGATATGTAATGTATATTGATGGCTTAATTATAAAATGGGGGTGTGGGTTTATTATTTTGCCTCCTGCAGCAGAACTGATGGGCTGTTTTTATTAGTTGTCCAGCTCTCTTAAAAAAACAACTTTATTAGTTCATGCTGTGTTCAGACTTGCCCTTGGTAAATAAGGTTCTAACACTGACAGAAAGAAAATACTTGTGATTGCTTTAATAACTAGGAAAGGTTACACTAAAAATATAGGGCACCCTTGATGCTAAGTAGTTCTAACACATCATACAGAAAGAGTATGGATTCTTTTTTTAAATACTGCTCTGCCTTTTGAAATCTCAATATGCCAAAGGCACCAGCATCAGATCTGGTCTTGAAAGGGGGGAAAAAAGGCACTAAGAACACCAAGCAGTAGGTGAAAAGATTTTGGAACACAAGGTCATTTTAATTCATACTTTTCTCTTTTAAAAAGTCTCAGCTTTGATATTTTTGCTGAGAAAAAATAATTCCTGCTTAAATTGTGTCATTAAAGACAAGTTGCCTCTTTCAAAGCACATTATCAAAGAATGCTGAAATTGCAAGATACTGAAACAAAAATGTATCATTGGTTTTAAGTATGGTAACCAAACACTTTCTTAAAATCCTTTGTGCTGGTGTTTTTTTTTTTCCCTATTTACTCTTTTTAACTACAGCATTTTAAAAACAAGCCGTGTCCTATTTACATCTCATAGCTCAAAAGCCATTTAAATTGCAAGGTGGTTTTATTTCCAGCATTGTTCAATTAATCTTGTAAGAGAGAGGGTCTTTTGATTCTATTTTTTAAGCATAATCTTTACAACAAAGATTTCTACACTTTACAAACATGACAAAAACAGAATTGGTTAATTTGTCCAAGTGCTATTTCTAGCAGATCTCTTTAATGACCTTTGGCAATAATTACTTATGAAATTTAATTGGACATCCAACATCCTCTTTTAGACATTTATCAATGTTTTATAATCTTTTCGTTCTTTTCTCTGAATGTGAATAATCAGTGTAACCAGAAAAACTCAGAATAGAAGCATAAGTTATTTAAAGATGTATGTCTTCTACAGCGCTTTGATCTTGCATACTTTTCTTATTTTGTCATGCCATCTTTTGTGATATCTATTCAGTTCTCTAAGCACATTACTTATTGTAAATATAGATAAATTTTTTGCACATTTCCTTAACTTTTTCATTTTTTTTCCATTCAGAGTAGAGGTTATAGAGGCTATGTACAGTGATGGGATGTTTTTCCAGCAAAGTGGAATTTCTTTATGTGTCTACGGAGATTCTCAATCATCCAGAGATGTCCCAGAGATGCATTTTCCAAAAGGCAACTGAACTTTCTTGGGGTTTTTCTTTGAAAACATTTTGCTCCTCATCCAAGAAATTTCTTCTGAAAAAACTTCTTGGATGAGAAGCGAAATGTTTTTAAATTGGAAAAAGTACTTTCCTTTGTGTGTTTCTTTCTTTCTTTTTTTATTGCTTTTACCACAACAACACAATACAACACAACATACAAAACACATATGTGTTTCTTTTTACATATCAGTTTCGTTCCTCTTACTTTCTACTATATACATTCCCCATTTTTCCCATCCTTTATTATCATTATCTTTATTGTCCCTTTATTTTTAGTTTTCTTCATTTACAATATTTTGCACATTTGTCACCTACTTCTCTCCATTCCTTTGAGTGCTTCAGTGATGACATTGATCTGAAAAGGATTAAAGTAATGTGAAGTAATGTTATAGTAAAAAATGTCCAAACCGATGTTCCTCTAGGACAATTCCACATTAAGGATGTGCAGGTGTATGAAACCTCTGATTAGAGGGGGTGGAATGTTTGGGGAAGGATAGGAGAAAGGAAAATAGGCTGAGATGGGCAAGGGCCCAGAGTTGCTTTTCAGAGTGAGATGGACGGTATATAAATTTAATAAATCAGTAAGGACATATTGTGTATGTAGGTGCCTGTAGTTGTCCCTCATCCTAATTCGCTCCTATCATGTCCCACTCACTGATTTGTATCATATGTATAATGTTATTTTGTAATAAAATTCTTTATAAGACTATATTTGTGAGTGCTATCTTGTAATGTTGCTGGCAATAGAAAATGGAAAATCAAGAAATGATAGAAAGTGAAAGAAGATTCATGTACAAAACATTTACGGAATTAGGGGGGAAATATTTTTCAATCAGCAATATTGTCCTAAGTTACAAATTGTGTGTGTTCAAGTGATAAGGTTTGTAATTTTTTAATTTATGCAATCGGTATTCAAGATTTTATAAGGGAATTAAATGTAAGCTTGACCCTGATTTTCAACCAACTAATCTTGAAATTAAAACTAAAAGGAATAAATGATAAAGACTGCGAGTGAAAAGAAAACAAAATAGTATGCCTGTATGCCTATAAAACTAAGAGAAAGGGGAAGGGTATAATAGATCTGATAAGAACATGCACTGAAATAAGATATAAGTTTAATTATGAATGAAAAAGCTAAAATGGCATTCAAAAAGTACAAATCAGAATTATTGTGGATGCCTAAGGAAGTGGATGTCTATAAGCCTCTGATAGTTGGAAGTTTATACTCCAGTTAATGGTGATAATGGAAGAACCGAAGATTTTGGTGGAAAATTGTGAATACAATCCGGGGCAAAAATGTTCTGTTAGTGCCATATTCACTATTTTTTTATTTTGAGTTTATAAAAAAAAACAATTGTACCCAGAAAGAAAGAAATTTGATTGTAGTTTACAGAAAAGTAACATTTAATTTCATATCATGCAGAAGTTGTGTCAGTTTCTGTTTACTTAGAGATTCATTGACACATAAAAAATAGGGTGCCTAAATACTTGCAAAAGATGCAAAAATGACTGCTTATAAGAATATATTCCCACCCTCTTTATTATACAAAGAGAAAAGAGGGCATGTCAAGAAAAGAAAGATGTTGAATGTAGTTGGAATGAAAGAAGTATGGTGTAGGAAAGCAAGAACAAGTTAAGAACAAATGGTGCTAAAATGCAGGCTGAATACCAAAATGAGTGACCGGTATGAAAGAATAAGTTGAGGTGTTTTAGACATATAAAGAGGATAAATGAGGTCATATACAGAGGATAAATAAGGATCAGATTACACATTGAAGCATCTCCATGGTCACATGATCAAAATTTGGACACTTGGCAACTGGCCTGTATTTATGATGGTTGCAGTGTCCTGGGGACGTGATCTCCTTCTGCGGCCTTCTGACAAGCAAAGTCAGTGGGGAAGCCAGATTAACAACTATGTAACTAATTTAGCAATTGCAGAGATTTACTGAACAATTGTGGCAAGAACAACTGTCTTGTTTAGCAGTGGAAATAAGATATAACTTTTATTATAATTTTTTTCTGTAAACACATTGGCATACATTAAAAATGAAATTCTGATGTGAAGATCTAACAATCTTGAGAGTTAACAAGGTTAATTCTATATGGTACAAAGTTATTAATACTATATGGTACAAAGAAAATTTGTAAGTCAAGGGCAACCAGTAAAGAATAAGTCAAGAAAAATGGTTGAGATAGTGAGATCTTTAAAAAGAAGATTAGAATTTTAGAGAATAAAATTGATGAAGAATAGATTGAGAAATATGGTATTGATATAAACTAAATTTAACTATATTGTTTTTGTCCTTCTCCCATGTCTTAATTTCTTAGGCTTACTATTTCTTATTCTGCATAACATTGCTTACCATGTTACAGCATGATTAGTGCACATAAATTTATATTCAGCCTTCCCTCTCATAATAGTGTTCTTGATCAATATATAGCTGTCCCATGAGGACAATGAAATCTTCTTGGATTCCCAGTTTTCTACACACATTCCATAGTGTGACACAATCAACACAATGGAAGGTCGTTCTGTAATCAATAAAGCAGATCTTGGTTCATTTTTGATATTCATGAGCTTTCTCAATTATCCAGTATTCATCAGCAGTAACGTGTTGTATCCCTCAGCCTTTCTTAAAGCCATTTGAACATCTGGCCTTTCCATACCAGACTCTAATATGCATTGGATGATCCTAAGTATTGTTTTGCTGACATGTACATTAAGAATATTGTGTGATGGTTACACACAATAGGTACTGGCACATGGATTGACTTCTTTCAATCTGTTAGCCAATATACCATTCTCTGTCTGTTGACATAGCTTTATTAGAGCCTTTACTGATTTGTCTATTGCTTGTCATATTTCTGTAGATATGCCACAAATTCCTGTAGCTTTTTAACGTGGTAATGACTAGAGTGCCAATTTAACTTCATTTTCTAGCACTAGAGAGTCTTGCAAATAGGGAATACTTTCTAAAGTATCTTGGATGTTGACATCTTACAATACAGAATTTCAGTATATTCTTTCCGTCTTTCTTTGATCTTCTTTGAATCAGTCACTGTCTGGTCCATTGGTATTTTTGAGCATACTAATTTGATGATGGAACCTCTATTTCAACTATAGCTTTATTATTAACTTTTTCATGAACATCCTGGTTTTACTTCATGTAATATTGAATTATTTGTTCTTGACGTTCAAGGTCTTCTTAACAACTTTCCCTCCAGCACAGTTTAAAAGGATTCTCCCCCACCCCATCCCTTCATTCAGCTATATGTGTTTAACAGGGAAAACTATTAATCTGACAATATGTCCCTTTATTGTCATTGCAGGATCTCTGCACTTTTCATTTTTTGTCTAGTTCTATCATGCTGTTTCTCCTAAGTAGCAGATCTCTCTATTTTATGGTTGCAGTCATCATCTGTAGAAGATAAAGTCTGCCATTACTTAGACTTTCTCTTAATACATTTGCATTGGATTGGCCATGCTTGCTGACATAATGATGGAGTCACCTACCTGTGAGTTGGGCAGTTATGTAAATGTGTTTTATAAATAATTAAATAGCTGGTGGGGATGTTTTGTTTTGCTTTGCTTTGCTTTTTAGAATACTAAGCAGCAGACTACCTTTCAAACTCTCTTTCACCTTCAGCAAGAAACTTTGTACTTTATTTCTTCCTTGCTTTCAGCCATCAAAGTGATAACATCAGCATATCAAAGCTTGTTGATGTTCCTCCCATCAATTTTAATTCTAATTTCTATTTTGTTGAGTCTTAGCATTTCTCACAATATATTCTATATATAAGGAAAATAAGTAAACAACTTTGTACATTTCTTTTGCAATTTGGAATTATCAGTTGCTCTATAGTCTGCTCAAACTGTTTTGCTGGTCATTGTACAAATTCTTCAATATATAGACAGGCTGGGAATTATAATACCCAATGGATCTGCTTCCAGATTGCTTATTCTCACACGAAACATCTTTTTTGGTAGAAATTGGGAACTCCTCTGTGCATAAAAGTTACATTTGCTTACCTCCCAGAGTGTCATGTCATGAAAAGGGGTACAGGATACAACTATCCATTTTACCATCTCTCTTACTGGACTTGATTTAGCCCAATTATTTGTAGTCACATTATGCATATTTAATTTGGCACAGCAGCAGTAGCTTTGAATATTTTGTTTCTGATGGTGGAATTCTAACGCTAGTTTCTGATCTCACAACTCCTGAAGTATGAATTACATTATTTACCATGTTTGATAGAAATATTTCCCTCCCTCTAAGTGTAGAAAATAAATCTTTATAAATATATATTGAGTTGATTCATGAAGTCAATCAATCAAAATATTTAGTGATAGACATATGGAGGCTTAATCACATTTCTCAAATGTCAGCTTAACTAAACGAGAACCATAACACATTCTCTCTCTCTCTTTCTCTCTTTTTCTCTTTTAAGAACAGAAAATTCATACGGTGTTTGGATTATATTCACTGACATGACATCAAAATACATGAAATTACAAAATGAATTTCAATCATCTCCTAGGAAATAGTCCCGTGCCCCTTCAGAATTTGTGGAAGAAGGGGAGATTTTGAGGGTGTCATGATTCACATAATTCAAAAGACTGGATATATTCAAAATATATTCAAGATAAGACTGCAACAAGTTATGTATTCTGAACAGACTTGTTGTGGTTAATATTTATGCTTTATAATAATCAGGGATGGATCATCATGCAACACTTGAAAAAGAAGTTCTACTTCTGTCTGTAATGATTGCCACCCTCGGTGTAGATGGCTTCCAGGAGATGCAGGCTTGCTTGCGTTCCCCGAGGCTTATTCAAGGTGAGCATCCAGAGGTTAGCAGGTGAGGTGTTGAGGAGCTATTAATATGCAAAGACTGCTTGTTTATTCATGTTCCTGCTCCCAAAGAGTTCACACCACTGAAGGCTGGATATTAAAATTAATTATTGTATGCCATCTTAGAGTAACTTCGTGAGATGGGCAGCTATATAATTTTGATTAATAAATAAATAAAAGCCAACATCCTACTTCCTTGCATTATTGTTGTGCTTTAGAAAGAAGTCAAGACCTTTCTCTTTAGGCAGGCTTTTCAGTTTTAATTTATCAATGGTAACTTTTAATTGCTAACTCTTATTGAACTTTCAAACTGCCTGGGTGAAAACGAAGGGTGTCAATCAAATAAATTCTCAGTGCCAATTGCCGTCAGCCCAAGGTGTTCATTGTTCTGAGAGTGAACTCAGAACAGGGGATTAAGGGTTATTTATTTTATGTGCTACTCCTTCTGAAGACCATTAGGAAACCAGCTGCTGCTTACATCTTGATCAACGTTACCTTCCTATCAGTCAGAACAGGTACGATTCTTGGCATCATTCAAGGAGCTAGTTGTTTAAAAAATGCTTTTTGTTGCACAAGTGACTACATTGTGAGGCTTTTTTTGTGTAGACCAACGTCTTCTGAGACTTAGAATACATAAAAAGCCTTTTTCTGCAGATGCAGCAAAATGGAAATAGTGTAGAAATCATTGCCTCTCTCTTTGCAAATATTCAGCTTAAAAATGCTTGTTCCAGGGATTTTTTTTCCTCCTGATTGTTCAGTTAGTTTACATTTCTGTCGGTCCTT
This sequence comes from Masticophis lateralis, assembly GCA_030761175.1. NCBI lineage: Eukaryota > Metazoa > Chordata > Lepidosauria > Squamata > Colubridae > Masticophis > Masticophis lateralis. The sequence goes on along the minus strand of JAUDYJ010000002.1, from coordinate 131,992,359 downwards.
AATATGACGGGGTTTTTTTAATCTGTTACATTTGTACTGTTTGGGTTGGATTGATTCTGTTCTTCTTCTTTTGTTAATGATGATTATTGATAGTGTCCATCCAAAACAACATTATATAGATGGGACAAACAAAATAGAACATTTAAGTATAAATAAAATTATTTGGATTTGAATGAGGTCTTTGAATTTAACCAGTGAACTTTGTCCAGCTTTATAAATGTACTGAGAAACGTTCTAACAAATATGGAGTTGGCAGAGGATAAGTAACATTAATTAAGATTCATATTCATCACTATAGTGGATTATTTTTTTATACACTTATTTTATTAAAAGTAGAATTGCAACAGTAAAAACTAATACAAACTAAAAAAAATAAAATGCAGAAAAGGAGAAAAATAGAAAACGTAAAAAATAATAAAGAAAAACAGAAATATATATTTATCCAATTTCACTTGTATTTAAAACTTCATTCATTAAGGATTGAAGGAAGCTCACCAGTGGTTTCAGATTTTTCAGCCCAAATGTTTCTAATAACTAAAAAGTAGTTAACAAGCTTTTCTGAAAGTGATAGAACATGAAGTATACAAATCCAGTATTCTTTCAAAGGCACCAATTGTGGCTTTAGCAACATGGCTGTTCACTTGTCTTCCAAAACTCTAGATCTGTGAGAAACTGCTGTCTTGTGGTCTTTTTGGAAAGAGCAGCTGTCTGGAGTACTTGTAGGTAATCTCAGGTACTCTTTATCTAGAAAGGAATAATGAAGAGCCAGTCTACTTGCCAGTTCTTCATTATGCCACAGCTTTGACTCCTTTTTTTTTTAAACCAGAGCTGTCTTTAATTTTCTGTTTCTTCCCCATAAGTCCTTCAAGAAGAAATATTTTCAATAGCCTTCCCCCAATGCTACAATAGTAAAGGACACCAGTGTAGTGCAATAAAATAATTTGTGCCCAGTATTAGCTATACTTTACCAAAGTTTTATTTATAATATAAGAGTATGATTGGGTTCATGAACTTTTTGAGATAGTCACTAGTTATACATTTTCACCATTTCCACAGTTCTATTTACAGCAGTTAATATGGTAATAGCCCCACATTCATTGATCGATTGATTGAATTTATATCCATCTTCCAGGAGGACAGGGTAGCCTCTATAACATTCCATCTTCCAATGTTTCCCCACAATCATCATCTTGTGTGATAGATTTGAGTGGGAAATGATTGGTCCAGAGTCATTCAGTGAACTTCCATGACTGATGGTATACTTGAACTTGAGTTCCCCAATATTAATTCATTTAAGGTACTCATTAAGTGTACTACATTCTTGTGTGTTTTATTTATGTATTTATTTGCAATATACTTGGATACAAATTGTCCTGCACACTCTTAATTTTGAAGAAACTATTTAAAATAGAATGAGTTTCAGTTCTGAAGGCTAATCAAGATGAGATCTTTAGTTGAAGGGGCAGAAAGCCGAAGCTTCAAGTTTATGAAGTTGCCTGGAGAATCTCTCCAACAGTGCACAAGGATGATAATGCTTTGAGCTGAAGTACTTTCTAAGAACTTCCAATTATTTTTAATAGGGTGTCTTTTTAATTTGTTGTTTTAACACTATCCTCAAATGAGAATTGTCCCAGATATCTGGTAAAGTCAGACAAGATGTACAAATGCTGAAATGATAATACCCTTCAGAGAATTTAACATACCACAACATTCTTGTTATTTTTACTAAAGAAGATTAACATGGCTACTCATTTAGAAATTGTTCCAGATAATGTGGAAGAAAGTTACTTTGGGAAAAAGCTTGTAATCCTATGGATCAGAATCCATGCTGCTTTGAAATAGGAGTGCACTCTCACCCACCACTCACCCACAAAAATTGTATTGTTTCATAGAAGGAGCTTGTAGCATCCTTTCAGACTGACTATTTTTCAGGCTACAAAGATGAGATTATAAATTAATTAAACCTCTCAAACCTTTTAAAAACCATACTCTTCAATTCAAACTGAGTTCTTTTAGCCTTTTCATGCTCAACTAAACCTCATCTGCAGTGTAAATAGATGTGCAAATCCAACAGGTGGAAATAATGTACTTTTTAAAAAAATAGAAATGACCAGATGATACATTCTGTGAGCTTGGTTGCTAAGCCTATGGCTAGTTCCACTTTTCAGCCTCCTAGTTCATGCCTATTGGACTGTCAACAACTGTAAGACTCTTGAAACACCCACCCACATTCCTTTTTTCATATTAATGTAAATTCTCAAAAGCTGCAATGTTGACATATGTCATTAAGGTTGAACCTCGTTAAATGCAGAGTAACTGGTAATGAAGTATCTTGGAACCCCATACTGACATACATAAGGGTGACATACATCATTGGACTTGCCCCACCCAACTAGAGTAGCTCAGAATGATATAACAATGATTGGCTTCAGCTAGTATTAGCCACCACCTTCTCTTCCTTCCTTAAACCAGGTGTTTAAAGCAAGGCCAAAAGAAAGAAAATGCCTTTTCCTTTCTGTTCAGTGAAAAACACAAGGACAACATAACCTGTAAGCCAGTTATCAATCTTTAGAATGCATTACCAGATTACAAAATAAAGTAGCATTAAAGCTGTCTCTTTAAAATGGCATTTGGCGTTTATTAATTCACAATAAGCAATAAGAGAAACATGAATAGGTTTTAGACTTAAGGATAACTTTCAGATTCAAAGAGGAACTCTAAACAAAAGAACAAAGTACTGATCCTTTCAAAATGGAGATTGAACATCAGAAGAAAATAGTTTTGAGATTAATTGGGGAAAGTTTTGTCCAAAATAAAATTAAAACAGTAAGTTTCTGGATATTCATTGCAGGGGAATCTACCTAGCTTCACTTCCTTCTTGCATTATGGGAGATATTACTTCCAGCTTGGGGTGTGCTTGACATTCATTTCCTTCCCTCAGAGCAAACTACTACTCCCTGGAAAGATTCAAGAAACAAAAACATCTCTTGGACTCTACCCTTGCTATCTGACCTTAGAGAGTGACACTCACCATACTAGAGAGAGGGGAGACTAAGCTCTTTGCGTGCAACTGCCAAAACTGAAGTCTCCAAAACCTACACAGCTGGAGAGGTATCTGATTTCAAGGCCATCCTGATTTCCTTAGCACTGTCAGAATCAGACAAGAGACGTGAATCTAACAACACCTCACAACATCAAAGGGTTCCTTGTAATTAAAATTTTGCTTTCATCATTCCACCCTAAAATTCCTTGAGAAATATATCCAGCTAGGCCAGTGGTATCTTCATTTCCACCAGTGAGTTTCCAGGACCAATTCAATCTTCTGGCAATCATTATTTTTAAGACTTTCAACATAACCGTAAAGGACATATTTTGCTGTATGAGTTTCAATGCTGGTTGTAATTCTCTATTGGGCCCTACCTAGTTGATCATCTCGAAACAGGCCAGTAGAAACCAGATGTTAAAATGACACACTGTTCTGGGGATAGTTCATCTGACGCAACTGGAAGACTCAATCTAAATATTTTGGGAGAGGCTGCAGTTCTCCATTCTGTGGCAGGTAAAATGTTATTGCTTAATATTTTATCATGCTTTGTGAACTCGCTCACCTACCCAATATATTCATGATGTTCATAATACCAGCCATCCTGTTAAGTCCTGAGTGTGTTCCAGTTGTGTATTGGGGATTGTTGTAAAGGAATTATATATACCTATGGATTATTTTCTTACTTAAGACCCTCCCCCCCCCCCCCCGAATCTTGAAACTTACATTGTTATTTTCTTTCTTTTTTTAATAGTTTTGTTGGGAATGCATAGACCTCTCTACATAGACTAAACAACTGCCACTTAATATAGTCTTAAGATGCTATATTGTTACATTGCAATGCTCATTGTCTAGGCTGAGCTGGCTGAGGAATTCTGGGAGTCGAAGTCCACAAATCTTAAAGTTGCCAAGCTTGGAAACCCCTCTTCTAATGGCTTTGTTCCTTAGGAATGTGCCTCCCTGAATGTTCAGCTTTTCAACAGAGAGGAAAAACCCATTGATACATTTTATTCATCAAGAAAATTTTAAAAACCCATACAAATAAGCTGGTGACAGAATTTAACTGTTGTTGGTTGATCTCCTAAGAGCTAAGCAAGATTGGGCCTGATTCATACATGGATGAGAGACCACCAGGAAATCCGAGGATTGTAGGCCAGAAAAGAAATTTGGTCAGAAATCAGAAGGCAAACATTTCTTTCTTATGGCCTGAACAGTCGCCAGGAACCAAGTTTTTCAAGTCAGTCTTTATTGTTAAATTTTCCTTTATCTAAAAGCTCATTTCACATACTTCTGATCGGCTTTCTCCACCTCTTACCTTTCAGACAGCCTGGTTCCAAGCTCCCAGAATTCTGAATGAGAAACATAGGACTGTCAAACCTATCTGAAAGTTAGCAGGTTGTGATGCCAGGTTAGTCTCCTTGTCCTACTGGCTACTCTTACCCAAAAGCAGGGGTGTTCAATTTTTGATAACTCTTAAGACATGTGGACTTCAACTCCCAGAATTGCTGGGGAATTCTGAAAGTTGAAGTCCACAAGTCTTAATGTTGCCAAGGTTACACACCCTTGCCCTAAAGCAGGGGTCTCCAACTTTGGCAACTTTATGACTTGTGGACTTCAACTCCCAGAATTCCTCAGCCAGCATGCGCTGGCTGAGGAATTCTGGGAGTTGAAGTCCACAAGTCATAAAGTTGCCAAAGTTGGAAACCCCTGCCCTAAAGACTGGAAAGCAGGGCCATCCTGGCAGGTGGAAAGGAGCACTTTTCTCCCTATCAGGGGCATTTAGCGATCTGCTTGCCAGTCTCTTGGTTCTCTGGTGATCTTCCAGATTTCCCTCAAGTATAATGTTTTTCAGGATACATATAATTTATATATGCTAGTAAGATAAGAGATGACTTACAAAGGGTTAGCTCCCCACCCTCCTATATTTAATTCCAAAGGCCGCTGAACGCACATTGGTGCTTCCCAGACAGAATTTAGAGGCCTCATGCTTTTCCTTCAGATATGAGTTGCTTCATTTGTCTCCATAGCCACTGCCTCCTGGTTAGGGACTATTTTGTCCAGGGCCTTTTCAATTCCCCCAAACTGCGGTAAACGTGTGCTGTGTTTTTGAAAGCCTCTGCCTCCCTCTTTCCCTCCCAAGCCTTTGTTAGCAAGCCGATTGGAGACTGGCCTGATTCAAGGTCCAGGTGCCAACCAAGTTAAAGTCCCACCAGGAGGCAATTATTGCCTCTCACTCTCTCCCTTTGTTCTCCTGGGGCCATGAATTCAGATTGAATTAAACACCCACCTGCCAATAGTTCCTGCTCATTTACAGCAGAAATCTCCACCCAGAAAGAGTACCAGGAACGGTTCCTGCTTTCTTCTGAACAGAAGGGGAAGCTCTTCAAAATCCCGCACTGGGTTTAGCTGTGCTGCATCAATTGTCCTAAGATGTTCCTCATGCTATTGACGTTCTCCCTATTTACACCCAGGGATGGGACAGGCTTGCAGGCGTTCTCCCTGCCAAGGAACAGTGCTGGCATTAAAAAAAAAATGTAATTGTCCACTCCCACAAGATATATGAGAGTGGGAGGCGGGTAAGGAGGGAGAATTGAATCATCCTGCTGAATTAAAGTGGTCAAATTTCTTAATCACTTTTTTAAAAAAATTATAAAGGAAATTTATGTTTTATTTTCTAGGAAGGGAATCTGTGTGGTCTTGCACTATTCGATTCTCTGGCTCAAGCCCCAGACGACTGCAAACATATTCATTGAGCTTGCTCCAGACAATGCTGGCAACGGGCCTCTGTCACAGCCTTCAGGGGCATTAGCAGCAATGCCGCTAAATTGATGTTTGGAAACTTGCAAGCTGGCTTGAAATTATTCAGGGGATGGGCACCCTGTTGCTCTTAAACTGAGCAATCTATAAGCCCCTGCAATGCAGGTGCAGCCTGCTAAACCCACTTGGTTGCCCACAATTAAGAATCTGAGTCTGGGGATTGTCTGAAGCTGCTGGGCTGGGAAAACTGCTCAGACAGCCTTGGTCTGGGCTGTCTCACACCCAAGAGGAACAGCAGCCCAGGAGGGAGGCAGCCGTTCATCAAGGGGCAACTTAGTCACGGCAGGCAGGGAACCAGCCACCTCCACCCACCCAATTGGAGGCCTTTTTTCAAAAATGTACAATCAGGCTGGATCATTCAAGCATGTTGCATTTTCCTAGACATCATCATCAAGAACTAACTCATATTAACTGATATTAAAACACCACACTCTGGCAAACCAAACAGCATTTTTGCATCTCATCCTATCCAACATAGAAAAACTAGCTCATATCAAGTACTGTAATTACAGGCCCCATTAATAAGGAAGCCCTTTAGCTGGTTCAGCCTTTGCCACATATTCTTCAGTTGGCCGTAGGCAAAGCACAGATAGGTATTCTAGGCCTATGTCCCTCTTTTAACTACTGTACAATATGAGCAATATTAAAGGCATTGGAAGTAAGTTCCGAATAACTCAGTAAAATCTTGTTGATTTCAGTAGGTTTACTCTTACAGCAACAGTTGAGTCCAGAACTAAATTTCACAAAGTGATGACAAGTAAGATTATGTAGCCATCCAGACTCTTGTGGCCATCTCCAATCAATCAATCAATCAATCAATCAATCTTGCCTAGAAAGACATCCCAGTTGATTAAAAAAAAATAGATTGGGATCCAGTCAGTCTTAATTTTTATAACCTAATAATCAATTTGTCCATGAGTTACATTAAATGGCAATCTTTACATCTGTGTTTACAAAACTAATTATACAAACACACATTCTTTTTTAAAATTATTTACAGCAGCAACTTTGTCAGGTTGTCTACTATGTGAAAAAATGCAAATGTGATTATTTGGAAAGGATTTCTTTTTAAAAATTCAATACCCTTATAAATACCTGTAGCAAATAATCCCATTAGAAATATATACACTATACCTAAAAAGACTATCACAGAGTTAGAACATCAGATCATCGCAATTGTAAAGAAAGTGGAGCAGTGCACTTGTGTGAAAAGGTCTTAAGGTTGAGATATTAACTCAAGAAAAAAGAGGAAATGCAGTTATATGGTAAAGGATATAAAATTATTTATAGTGTGATTAGGGGAGTGTTTTATTTCTCTGTCATAATATTAGAACCAGGTCATGCAATGACGCTGAATTATGGGAGATTCAGGACAGATTAGAAAAACTATTTCTACATGCAATGCATAATTAAAGCCATATAATATCATGATGGCCCTCAATTTAGACAAATTCAAGATGATAAGCAGCTATATATTGTACAGCGCTTATATATTGTTTCCTTTATCAGAATAATATATACCCTCCATTTATCATCTATGTGGGGAATGTGTGAGAATGATGTGGCACTGAATGCTTTTAGAAATCATTCTATGAGAATGATTTCTCATAGAGACTCGGCTGATCATTGTGCAAGAGAACATTAGGCTTCAGTCAAATATCGCAGGCCTCTTCCTCTCTAGTTCCCTCTGAAAGCATATTCAACTTTCAGCCTTCTCATGCAAGTTTGCATCTACAGCAAGAATGTTGAAACATCAACAATCTACTGCTAACACATCATACTTAGGATGGATACCTAGCCTGGTGTAAGAACATATGCTTTGTCTACAGTAGTTCAAACCCTGGTGACATCTCCCCAAATTCACCAAATTGCCAATGTTATAAAAGATGGGGACAAGACGATGTGAATCGCTAATCAGAATCAGCCATACTGAACAAATGGACAGGTCAAATATATTCATATAGCTTTATGTTCTTCTGCAAGATGCTGATTGCATTCTGCTCGTCTCTGAGGACATTTATGGACCTTACATTCAAGGATAAATAAACCAGCTACCCCATGCTTAAGTATAGAGCACCAAACTTGCAACCTGGGTTGCACATTCATCTCAATGATGGCTGAACCCTGGACTAGAGGGACTCATTTCTCCCTATCAATCAGCTTACTGACCAAATGTGATGGAGAGATTCCACTGAGAAAAATAATCCTTTTGTGCCTGCTGCTGAGACCAGGAATGCCCAACAGCCCAGTCCAACCATACCCCCCCCCCCCGTGCTCCCTGCTCTTGAAAGGGAACTGGGAATTCCTTGCTACCTTGGAGTCTGCGGTCACAAGGACACTGCAGACAGGATTAGAGTGGATTTTTTTTTCTCAAGCAGGCCAAGCCTGGATGTTTGTCTGCATTTCTCTCTTGTCATCCCATCTCCAAGGAAGCTCCCTCCAGCCCCTCCACCCCCAAACCTTCACTTTTTAAGAAGGATGCGACCCACTGAGCTATTCAAACCAGTTAAATGAGAAAAGAGGGTTGATAAAGCACATGCTAGAAGAAAAGAGAGAGAGAGAAAGAAAGGAGAGAAAGAAAGAAAGAAAGAAAAAAGAAAGAAAGAGAAAGAAAGAAAGAAGAAAGAAAGAAAGAGAAAGAAAGAAAGAAAGAAAGAAAAAGAATTAGAGTAGAATGGTTGATGTTTTGGCTCTGAAGCTGCTTTTGGGTTATGAAAGAAAAAAAAAAGTATTTCTTCCTCTGCTGCCCATATGGATTTAGGCACCCTTTCCTCTGATCCAAAGAATTTCACAGCTGCAATCCCACAGCTAATCCAATTTTCCCAAACAAGTATTTTACCTACTCTTCCCCCACCCCCCACTTTCTCTGCCACCGCTGCCTTCAGATACCTCTTCAACAATCCAGTGTATTTTTCCAATCTCAGTTACAAGAAGGTAACATTTCCTCAACTTGCAGTCTTTGGTTTTCCTTTCCTGAATGGCCAAAGGCAAAGGATACGGGGAACTGGCTTTGCCCAGAAGAGTACTCAAAGGAGAGGTAGAGACTCCCATAACTGACAGACAGGAACTTTGCCAATATAACTTGGCCCTCAATGGTGGTAACTAGCTGTAGTCAGAGCATGGGAAATACATAACCAATCGAGCAATGGGCACATTTAGAAACAGTTAATTTCATTGGAAGAAATGGAATCCAATGGAATTTCAAGTTTGTCTTTTTTGGAAGCAGTAATTGAGGCAATTGTATGAATAACTTAAAAGCAAGCTAGCATTGGATGCCTGATTAAGACCAGATTCCTGGTAGGGAAGTAGGGGAGCACTGACCTTCTGCTCTCTTCCCCCCCCCTCCATAAATCCTGATTTAGGCTTGGGACTGATGTTGATAGGTGGAATATGGCCTTTGAGCTTAGCCCATGTGTGAACCACTTCCTGGTTCCAAGGAGACCTGCTCTTTTTCATCCATGGATTTTTTATGGGAGGACTGATCACATTCAAGCAAGTGGGCCCTGTGATGGTAGAGTAGGAACTATTCTAATATACTTCCATCAAACAAGCAATCTTTTCTTTGGCAAAAGGTTTTGTCCAGCTTCCAGACTACAAAAACATTTTAAAAAACAAACCATCACTCTTGCTTATTAGATCGCTACGTGCAGATTGTTCTATTGGCAACAATACAGAAGTAGTTGGCCCCTGCCCTTTTCTGCCATTGTTTGCTTTTCCTTGAGGTTCCTGCTATTAAAGGAAGCCTAGACAACTGATACAATATCATATTCCCCCACTTTATTTCTTATTTTAACTGCTAATTTCCATGCAGCACTCTAAATTGCAAATGTTGGGTTTTGGAAGTAGATATCTGGAACTGGTGGTCAGTGGGTGTGTTTTAATAAAGCAAACAAAATTTAAAATATAGCAGTTGCACATTTATTTGTTTGCTTGTTTATAAAATTTATAGACTGTCCATTATACCTCGCGCTAACTCTGGGCAGCTATCTTTTTGGCCTGTCTTGGTGTGTCCTTCAAATACTAATCCCAGATTGATGATATAGTTTTCACAGGAGTATTACACTACAACTGATAGCAACTGTTTTATTGTTGATATGTGCTAACTTTCTAAATCAGAGTAAGTAAAGGCAGCTTAATATCAGTCTTACTACTGTCCACAACTGGTTTTGTAGTTGAGACCTGATAATTATGATTAAAAGAGCTTATTTTCTTTTTCTGTTTGGAACTGAATTCAGCATCGGAATGTAATATCAGCTGTGATTTGAAAATTAAAATAAATAAAACAAGTTGCTAGACTTTAAGCTTGGGGCTGTGAAGCAATATTCAGAAACATCTTGAAAACATAGGAAGTGAAGGATTTGAGGTAGGGGAAAAACATGATTTCCTATCTAGGTAAGAACAAAAATAAAACAAATTATGTATATGTGTGTCTATAAAACAGAAGCTTGCTTATAATATCTTCCTTCAAGAGAACAAGTAAAATTAATATTTTTTATTATGAATGATAATTCATAACAATATTGGGGTGAAGAGGTAATAAGATCTCTACTGTATGAGATCCAGCCACCGTGATGGCACTTCAAGAGTAACCTGGTAATTGCTATAAAGGTTACCCTCCAAGTAAAGAAGGAAGATGCTATCCATTATGACACTTAAGATTCCACACCTTTACTTAATCATCATCTAATCTGAAGCAGGAAAAATTAGCAACACAGTTTAATGTGGAAGCTATTCTACCTAGTACTGTTGTAGTCGATAATGAAAGTGGAAATGGTCTTTTGACTATAATTTTGATTGAGTATAGTCTATGTTCTTCAGGGATTTTTGACAATAGACAGCTACTGTACTTTCATTTTTGTATTTTGGTCTTTTCTATTGCTTTAGGAATGGAGAACCTCTTCTGCTATAGCTCTCAGCCATATTCTCCCCTAGTTTGTTGTGTGTGGCTGGACCATGTAATTAGTTTACACTTCAGCATATTGGTATAAACCCAGCTTCCCTCATTGAATAAACCATGGTTCAGCTGACATTTCCATGGCCCATAATGTATGCCCAGGCATATGGAGTTTTGAGTTCTCAATGTCCTGACAACCAACATGTAGGTGTCAAGCAAGTAGAACCCACCTCTCAGGGTTGTTGTGGGGAAAATAGGAGGAAGGACTAGATATATATCTTTGCCACTTTAATTTATAAAAGTTATAAAGGCAGAATTAAAATCTAATATAAACAAATACATATGCATTCCCAGCCAGTTAATGCAAAGGAAAATGCTAAAAATAATTGAATGATAGATGAATGTAGGATGATTCTATCTTAGTATAGTTTCTTCTTTCTTACTTATAAAAAAGGAATAGGAAACTCATGTTTAGCGGAAAAGGCGTGTCAGAAATTACTTTTTGTCTGGCTAAGCTGGGAAGGTTAAAAAAAAAAAGGCCCAGCAGAAGGTATGGACAAACCACATCTACAATCCTGCACAGAGAAAAGTTTGACTTGAGGGTGTCTGTATTTGATCTACCCTCAAAGAATAGATCATTCAGGTGGAACCTAGAGAAAACAGAGATTCTCCACTGGCTTTTGAAATAGGAGCTATTTGGTAGTGACCTTCACAGAGGTGTTAAAAGTGTACGGGGAGAGGGGATGAAGAAGAGAAAGAGGGAGAAAATGTGGTCCTTATATCACAGTGAACTGCTAATCTCAGGCTCTTAAAGGAAAGGACTGATGTGGCTCCTGCTCCCTTATTTACATCATCCCAGATAATCCCTTTGGTCTTGAGCAAGATTCCTTGCCCCAAACCTAGACAGATAGACTGGACTTTCACTGAGAAGCTGAATGCTAAAGTTATTCAGAGGGAAGGAAAGTTTAAATTAGGAAAGACATGGAAGAGGAGGGAGACGAAGTCCAAACTGGAGCTGAGAAGCAATAGCTAGCATGACTACTAACTCTTGGACTAACATCTGGGTACTTAGGAATTTAACTCTGGTGGTTGGATCTATTAGCAAAGGAGGAGAAAGAAATCCACAGCTGCTGTTGCACAAATAGGGAAAAGACAATGAATGGATGGGGGGGGGGAACTCACACCAATAAGCCATTTGTGGATCATCAACACATGGCCAAGATATGGGGAGCAACCAGGCAAGAGGGAAAATAAAACAAAGTTATGTTTACATTATTGAACAAGTAAAAATTGAAATGTAACCCAGTAAAGAACACATGGCACAATTATATGCAAAAACACATTTTAAGATCAGTCTAGTAACTTCTCAGGTGTTAGACTTATTGCTTCTCCTTGTTCTTCAGCCTGAGCTTCAGAAAATGAGACAGTTGTCCAGGTATAACTTTGCAGAACCCATCAGCCTCAGATCTTCCTACTGATTGTACCAAACCAGTAGTCCTCGCTGGATCCATTCCTGGAGTACCAGAATAAGGGTGAAAATAGCACAGCCTTCTACCTCTGAGGTGTTTTGGACTTCATCTCCCATAATCTCCAGATGTCCAGGCTGACTAGGGCTTGCTTGTTTGATCTATTTATGCAATTGTTCGGCCGTTTGAAATCTAGCAGACTCTGGGTTTTTTGGGAATTGATGTCCAACATTTCTCCATGGCAAGATTGAGGAAATGTTGAAACTTGAATTCGAAATCTTCATTTTTTCACACCTAACAGGACTGAATGTTGCTTTCACCTCAGAATTGTACTGCAGACTTGCCTTTACAGATACAAAGAGATGATAATTTGGCTTCCTAATGAATCCCCCCTGAGACATAGAATTGAAAATGGCATATGGATGATTACATCCCTAAAATTATATAACGGAAGGACCTGACACCCAAGGTCCCAGAGGTGGTTGGTTGGGGTGAAGGATTTACAAAATAGACAGTTGTCTTAGTCTAACTCACAGGTGTCAAACTCGATTACGTCACATGATGTATCTTGATGTATCGTGACATTTTTTGCCTTTGTGGAGCCAGGGTGGGCGTGGCCTGCACATGACACATCTGGCCTGTGGGCCGCCAGTTTGACACCCCTGGTTAACTTATTCCAACACTTTATCATAGTGACCTTGCACCTGATCACTTGTTCAGAGTGTGGTAGCTTGTTTTGTGAGTATCTGATTAAGCTTTCCTGAAAAGAAAGCAAGAACTCCAAGGCTTTGTCAAGAAAATAATCAGTCATTCTAGGAGAAAAACCGATCTTGTAGTGGCATTCCAATTCCATCAAAACCAATGAACTTGGGCGGGGGGGGGGGGGGGGGACTCTGGCTTGCTCTGGTCTTTTTTCTTGTGAACCAGCCTTGATTTCTCCCGTGGCAGCCTGCCTTTGTGGCTCAAGGTTTAAAGAGAGATCTCCTGTGCCTTTTGCCCTCCACACCCAAAAGACAGGTCTCTTAGGGAAGGTCATTGAGAAACGAGGCTTGATCGAGACTGCACAAGTCGGTGTATGCTATCCTGAGTGTTTAATTTCAGTCCAGAGTCCATGTAGAAGAAGATTTGCTGAAAAATCTTCAGTTTAACATTTTTTTTAAAAAGTTTTTTATTAATCATTCAAAATTAAAAACATCGAACATAGATATGACATCACTGGTTCTAAATATCTTCCAACATTTTAAACTAATACAAATTATGTTAACGTTATTATAATATAATTCTTTAGCCTTATACGTTATTTATACATAACATCATACTAACAATCTATATCATATTTCTACACAATTATACATACTTGTCTATTAATCTATACCTGTATCAATTTATGCAATTTACATACATATTTATCCGTCATAACGTATATGCAGTATTTCTCATCCAACACTACACCCTTGTCTCGGCTATCCTCCTTTTGTCTAGCCATTCGTAAAATTTTTTCCAGATTCCAGTTTAACATTTTTATTGAGTTATAAGATAACAGAAAATAAAAAATACGGAAGTAAAGAGGAAAACAGTGGGGAGAAAGGGGGGAAGAAAAGTGAGGAAGGATTAGGAAAAAAAAAGTAGTATTGACTTCTGACTCTCTTTGTTGCAGTAAAACACGGGTGTCAAACTTGCGATGTCACGTTGTCGTCACGTGACGTATCTTTTTTCCCTTTCGCTACCCCTGCAGTAAAATAAGGCATTAACATCAGTCATCACTTTTTGTTTTTTTCATAATAATATAAACTAGCCATTTCTATAAGGGTCTTCTGTTTCTATGTGGAAACAAAAGTACTTCTATTCTTTTCTTTAATCAAAATAGTCAATTTCTGTCATTTCAGCCGACTCCGTCAGCTTCTGCTACCATTCATCCATGGTAGGAATCAAAGTGTCATTCCATTTTTGGGTGTACAATAGTCTTGCAGCTGTCAACATATACTGTATTGTAACAAAGTTCCAAATTTTTTCTCCAAGTCTTTTTCCATTAGGCCCAAAAGGAAAGTGCTGAAAACCTTTTCAATTGCATGTCCCTGCCATTTTAAAGAGCCTACTTGCAAGTAGAAAATGAAAGAAGATATATTTTAAGTTAGGTTTTATTTTCTCACCAAAGAGAAAATATTTTTACAAGGCTGTGTTGTGTTAGATTTCAGTAGTTTGAACAACAACCCTAGGCCATTGTGGATGAGCTACATTCAACTCTGAAAATTTCCTGACCACCCAGAATTTGATTTTAAGGCTACATAAACATTTTAAATAAATAAATAAATCATCCCAAACCAACATCCTAAACCAACATGAATTTGAATTCTATCTGTCGGACTCGGCTCATGTGATTAGTCACAGTTTTGTGGCTCGCGCCACATGCTAATGAATTAACAAGGTTAATAAGTAACAATGGCTGTGTGCTCCACAAAGACCTTAAATGAAAACCAAACAAGTCATATTAGAGTAGGATTCACACTTAGCGCGAAGGATTGAACTGACCCAGTTGTGGCTTATCCAGCAAAGAATTGTTTTTAAAAAAACACCCTATGATTTTGTATGATGGATGAAACTAAACGCAAACCAGACAAACCACATTATGGCTTAAGAGCATTGAGCCATTGTGGTCTGAAAACCATGATTTATGACATGTGCAAACCAGCCAATTGTGATTTATTTAGTAAACTATGATTACACAAACTTAAGCTCTATGTGAGGTGTAAACCAAGCAAATATCTAGTACCCTGTTAACTAAAATAAATGTTAACTAGAACTTAGCATTCTTTCAATTCAAAAAGGCATAAATTGGCTTCCTCTCCTCTCCTCTCCTTGTCCCTCCTCCTCCTCCTCCTCTCCTCCCCTCCCCTCCCCTCCCCTCTCCTCACTGTGGATATAAATTAACTTGACATGTGAATACTACTATTTAAAATTATTTCATTGGTGAGAGCTATAGATTGTATTTTTCAACCAAGTTGTCCAGCTTGGATACATTCATGACATACATGAATTTCTTTCAACCTGTCTTTCTGGAACAGTATCTGGGGGCTATCCTCAGATATCTCAATTCAGGTCAGGACTGAGCCCCAACTGAGATCATCCTACAGAAGGTAGCTAGTTAGCAACTGAACCCCACTTCAAAACTGGGATTGGGTCAGCATCCATCACTATCTCTGAGGACAGCAGGCTAGGTGAGGGATGGAGGGCAGACCATATGGCACACAACTCTGTAATTCAACAATGAGTTGCTGCTCCTTATGGCCCAGCAACTCAGCATATCAGAGGCAGATGTTTCATTCTGTCTGAAGGCAGGGCTGGCCTAAGGTCATGAAAGATTACAAATAGTCCAAAGTATAACACTTGCATTAGAGAGACTAGATCTAAGCCACAACAGAATGGAGGCCCACTTGATGTCACTAGAAATCCAGAACATTTTTTTTGTCCATCTGGTCCACCCCCCTGAATGATTTTGCAGAATGTTGCAGTCCAGATGTGGTAGCCCTGCGTGAATAGTCTTCTCCATTTTCTCCTTTGATATCTCATCATCATCAGATACCGGCTATGAACTGTTGAAGAATAAAAGTGAAGAAGGGGGTAGCCTTTCTAGATTAATTAGTTTTGGGAATCAAGGCTGTATACAGAGGCTGATGGTTTCAACCTTACCCTTGGGGTGTAAAAGAAAAAAAAAACACATTTCTCTGTAGAAACCTGAAAGAGTTGCAATCTGTTGTTGCATCAGCCTCTTTTTCCTAGATGAGAGAGGTGAATTTACCTCGCTTTCTCCTCTTAACAGTGTTATGGACCATGTCAGACATCAAAGCTCTGATTAAGGCAATTCTTTAATTGTATCTTTGTGCTTCATTACTTTTTTCATCTCCCTTTGATGAAGAACTTACTCCTTTGTTGTCCTTCACCCAAATTATCACCCCTCAGCATTAGCTTTTAATGCTGATTTGAAAATTCCTGCCCCCACCTTTTTTTTTTTTTTTGAAAAAAAGAGATAATATGCTGGAGAACACCCTTCCTTCCTTCCTTCCTTCCTTCCTTCCTTCCTTCCTTCCTTCCTTCCTTCCTTCCTTCCTTCCTTCCTCAAAGAAGCCAGCCAGCTGGTGGTTAAAGGGAAGTTCACACCTATTTTCTGTTGCTTTGCCTCTCCTATTCTTATAAAGCCTCCATTGATTATTGCCCTTAAATTCCTCAGTCTGGTCATAGATAAAAGGATAACCACTTCAAAGGGAAGTGTTAAGAGTTTAACCCCCAGCTAAAAAGAGTGGACAACAAGGTAATTGAAGGTAATAACTGATCAGAGGCCAGCTTTCAAAGGCACATGTGAATCCAACATTCAGATGGCTCTAATTTTATTAACATTTGTAGCGGCTTCTCGATGCTTTTCAAACATGAAAGACTTCAAAGCCCCAGGAAGGTAAAACTCTGCAACAGACAGCCCGACACCCGGATGTGTGTATGTTTCTGTTTGGTAACTGCTCAAATCCCATCGCTGGTAGCATTTTATGGTAAAATAATCTTAGCAGATATTTTAAGAGATACTTCTAGGACTTCTTCCCTGGGCTGCAAAATTTTTCTGGGCTGATTTGGACCCATCAGATTCATAGGTTGGTTTCTCACAGAGGGCTGAACCCCAAACTGGCCAACCCTATTTTATCTAATATATTTATTACACAGACCCATCCTGTGGACTTGGTTCATTCAATATGTTATCTGTATTCAGAAAATAGGTTAACTTAATTCCATAAGGCATGGTTAAATTAAGCAGGAACAAATACAGCCATAGAAAACTGCAAACGGGCCTGGCTTGTTTTAGATCTGAATGGGACATTGAAAAAGAAAAAAGAAAAGAAAAAAGTATGCGGCAAACCACTTTTTGTTCTGCTGCAAGAAACTATATGGGTCTTAAAAGTTGCATTTGACCTAAAGGCGTCCTTATCTTGACCTTAGTTACATTTTTATGCACGGAGAATCTTTTCTCCAAAAAGAAGGACGAAGCATCCAGCCAATTCTGTCTGGAATCCTATCAGCAGGCATGCCACAATTCTTAGAGCCCCACTGAACATTGGGTACTCAGGCTCTTTCACTTCTATAGATGGTGCTCACTTCCACTTCACTGGTTGATAGGATAGGGCTCCTTGTTGTCACTCTCTCATCTGTAAAAGCAAAGGGTGGGGTGGCTCCAAGGCCTTGAGCCTCAACAGACACAAAGGACAGCTTCCTTTCTTGCCTTAAGCCATGTTTTCTACAATTGTGGCTTACTAAAAAATCACAGTCAGCTCAATTTGTACAAGGAACTAAGCCGTAAACAGTGGTTTAGAAACCATAGCAGCAGGGTAATGTGCCAAGCCAAAGCAAAGAGAAAGTCTTATGGCTCTAGGTGTGCAGGGGAAAGGTAAAGGCCACCAATCTGTAGATCCACTTATTTTGGTTCTTTGTGCCCAAGGTTTCCACTTGTGTGCAAGGTTCCATATTCGTGCTAGGTCACATTCATGGCACCCTTAACTACACAGCCACTGTGGGGATGAGTTCAAGAAATGGACTTGCTGTTGATGTGATCAACATTTGATGACATGATCATCAAATAAAGGGAAAAAAATCTGGACAGGAGTATCCAGAGACTACTAAAATAGGATATCAATCCACCTAAGGCTTACAGTTGGCTTCTACAACACTGCTTTACTGTTGCAGTATATCCAAATCCACAAGTCACTGAGAAATCACAGATATGGCCCCTGTGCTGCCTCGAAATGATGGCTATACCACAAATATTTGTGGCCGGCGGATGAAACAACCTGAAGACAGCTAACTTTTAAGCAAAGCTAGATGGTGGACATCTGGATCTGGAAGACTCAAGCTAGCCTCCAGATTTGGTATTTGTCAGCCTCCCTGCTCCATCTGATATTTTTGAACATTTCTTTTAATGGAAAAAACATGGGAGGTTGACTTGCGCTAAAGCAGTGTCAGCTTCCCATATTTCCCCAAATGACTGTGAGCCTCACATAGGCCACAGAAGCTTCCGTCTTCAAAGATTTAAAAGAAAAAAAAACAACAAAGGCCAATCCAATATTTGGAAGAGTGTCCACCTGCCCCCAAAGGAATACAGATGAGAGTCAGAGATTTTCTGGTGGAGAAAGCGAGTGAGCGAGCTAGAAGGATCCTTCTGCCTCGTTGCTTTACGTTACAAAGGACATTCTAATAAATCAGCATTTGGTAACTTTTGTTGTGTACCCTTACCTCAGCAGGGGTGTGTGCAAGATGGGCGTGGGTGCGTGGGGGAGGTCTAAAAAGCCAAGGTGGGGAATATAACCATGTGATCAAAGCTTCACCCTTCCATCACCTAGATATTTTAGATCAGGGATATTCAACCTTGGCAACTCTTAACACCTGTGAACTTCAACTCCCAAAATTCTGCTTGGAGTTGACTTTTGTGAGTTGAAGTCCACAAGTCTTAAAGTTGCCAAGGTTGGACACCCCTGTTTTAGACTTTGTTGCAGAGACTTGTCAGCCATGTGGTGGGAGCACCCATATAATCCCACTCCCCACATTCCAAATTGGAACCCACACAAAATATGGGACAAGGAGCCCTACTCTTGATTGCTGAAAGCTGACAAGTCTGCTTTCACTTTTTGGACATCTTCCATGGAGTTTCTGGGATTTCAGCAGCATCAGGAGGAGCCTTGCAAGTCCCCTTTCCTGCTGCAAAGCTTGTTTGCCTGGATTTTATGCTTGGTAACTCCAACCATGGTTTGGTTTCTCTGAAACTTAAGTCCCGGTCTGTGTTTATATCTCAGCCTTACATCCCGCATTCTTAGCCACAGGCTTTGAAGCAGAGGTGTTCAAAGCAAAGCAACAGGCCTTCCTAACAATGAATCCTGTTCTGATTTGCTTATCTTATCGCTTGGTATTTATGAGAACAAATGCAGGGCATTTCACAACTTTATCAGAAATGTACGTGTGCTCAAACATGACATTTCCTGGCATGACAAGTCAACACTTCCATCTCTGGTCCAAATGAACACCTCCAATTTCTGGTCCAAATGAACCAGCCTTGTCAGCTAGTCTGTAAGCCAGCAACTGAAAGGTTGTATTCTGCCTTCGAGGGTCCTGTGATCCACCCCACCCCACCCCCACCCCCGATCAAAATGCCCAGGCTTAGCGTGATGTGCAAATCCCCGCCAGGATGTGTACAGTATGTGTCTGTGTGAGGCATGGGTATTTGTTTTTTGCTTGACTAGCTTCCCTTCTGCCTGCTATTAATTAAAGCCCCATTTGGATGGCAAATCTCTCTATTGTTATGCAAATGTCTCGCATGTCCCTCTCTCTAAGCACTCACATAAATAGCTGCAGTTCTAGTTGTGGGAAGCTGAGGAGAAATGGAATGGACTGACCTTTGCAGAAACAAGAGAGGCTTCTGCGTTATTAGCCTGCAAAGATTATGGATGCCGGGGGGGGGGGGTGATATTTGGAAAGCACACAAGCCATTTCGTTTTCTGGACAGGGTCTGAAGATCTACCTGCATCCCTCCCTTTTTACTTTCTCCAGCCAGGGTTTCATGTTCCCAACCTGAATTCTCTGAGTTTCCTAGGAAGAGCAACAGCTGGCCGTCCGAGGTTTCCTTAGCAAATATCCAGGGCAGAAATGAAATTGCCCAATCTTGCCCGGCAGTTTTATATTGTCCAAATATTTCGTTTTGGGAGTCCTCCAGCCTCCAGCCCATAATGTGTTCTTTATTGCCTGGAATGTGCCTGTGGTCTGTCGAACTCCCATGTCATCTGCGTGCTTGGGTAATGAACAGACAATGGGACTTTATAAATCAGTGGAATTTCTGCTAATGTCTTAAACTGTGTTTAGAGTTATGAGCAATTACATTCACATTTTGGGGGTGTTTTTAATGAGGCTATTGTCAGCTACACAAAAGAGCTGGTTGGCAGTAAGATGACCTCAAGTCACAGCCTAGAATTTAGACCTGAAGTTTTCCTTCCTTCCTTCCTTCCTTCCTTCCTTCTTTCCTTCCTTCCTTCCTTCCTTCCATCCTTGCTTGCTTGCTTTTTTTCTTTCACTGTCTTCTTCTTCTTCTTCTTCTTCTTCTTCTTCTTCTTCTTCTTCTTCTTCTTCTTCTTCTTCTTCTTCTTCTTCTTCTTCTTCTTCTTCTTCTTCTTCTTCTCCCTCTTCCTCCTCCTCCTCCTCTTCCTCCCTCTCTCTCTCTCTCTCTTTCTTTCTTTCTTTCTTTTTCTTTCTTTCTTTCTCTTGAAATTGCAATGTCAAAACAGGGCTCCTGTGTAAGCATATGGGAATTCCAGTGTTCTAAATTCTTCTCCTGTGCTTGTCCTGCATGTGACATGTAACTTCCATATTGCACCATAGCTGGGCCATCCAATCTGTAACGAGCTATGGTCTGAATGACAGTGGCATAAGTATAGGGCCCTTGGTCTTCATTATTATTGGATACCAAGACATCTCTTATGCCATGGGCAGAATGCGGTATCATACTGGATTCAGGGTGTTTTCTTTTTACTGTGTAAGGAAAACACATGACTAGCTCTCCTTAATGTTAGGGTTAGTGGCACCCCCATGTATGCACTCATTTACCCCAGCCACAGATCTCTTTTTAACCTTTGGGTCACCTATCAAACTGCCTTGTACTTCTCCTTATTGTTATTATCTGTTACATCTGAGCATTTTAAAGATACATGAGAAGAAGGACAGTCGGGTTGATGTTTCCATGAATGAGTATGAGGAAGATATTTGGACTTATGTTGGTTCTCTTGTAAAAGTGGGAAGATTCACAGTTCCTTTTTTGGAGTCCCTTTTAAAAACACTGCTGCTCTCTTCTAATTCCAGTGTCTCAATCCCTGCAATCTGTGCAGGATACACTGAATCATAAACACGGGTTGAAGAAAATATGATAAAATATAGATTAGCTAGTGGTTTGGTATCTCATGTAAACCCAGCACAAGAATTTACAGTAGTGAATAACTTCTGGAGCAACTTTCTCAAGCTTGTTTGGTGATCCAGTTGTGGTGTACGAAGGTCAGTGTTGGATTTACATCATCCAGAGAAACTGCATTCAATCTTCCACCTTGTTGTGAAGATCATGGCAAACTTGACGATCCTATCATTTGTTTTCAGTGTAACAAACACTGTGCTTTGTTATTTTATTTTAAAGGATTTATATCTTGCTGTTCAGGCAAAAACCTTCTAGAGCAGCTGACAAAGCTGAAAGATCTGAAGTAAAGTCAGGAAATAAAATGCTAGCAGCAAGAAAAGCATAAACAATATTAAAAATAAGCTTAAAACTAAGACCCTAACTAGGATGCTAAGGACTTTGGTGGTACTGAAAAATAAGACTTCCAATGAAGAGTAATTGTACAATTAGTGTCAATATTGAAACAGTTATGTCCTGGCTCATTTACACTAAAGACCAATGATGATGAAAAAGTTATTTCAGAAGAATCTTAGGAGCTGGATAGAGGATAAAGCGTTTCTTAAAATATGACAGTCCCCAAATGATTTAAGCCTTTAAAGGTCAAAATCAGTAATTTGAACTAAAACCAGGAACAGACTGGAACAAAGTTCAGTGATTGTACACTCTGTGTACAATCACTGTAGACACACATCCATCCATCCATCCATCCATCCATCCATCCATCCATCCATCCATCCTAACTAATAGGCTAATAGCCATAGTTTATTATAATTGCAACTTCTGTCATTATAAAAGTCTGTAGAGATTCTTAGTCATCCAGGACATGGTTGTCCCAAAGGTGCTTTTTCAGGAGGCAACTGGACTTTCTTGATTTTTTTCTTTGAAAATGTTTCACTTCTCATCCAAGAAGTTTCTTCAGCTCTGACAGGATAGTGGGGAATGGAAGGATTTATATTCCTTGCAGACAGCTAGAAGGATGCAAATAACCAGCTGTCTGCAAGGAATATAAATCCTTCCATTCCCCACTATCCTGTCAGAGCTGAAAAAGCTTCTTGGATGAGAAGTGAAACGTCTTCAAAGAGAAAAACAAGGAAGTCCAGTTGCCTCTTGAAAAAGTTCTGCTATTATAATTGTAAGTGTAATACTATATGTCATCGAAAGCAGCCCACCCTATTCAGGATGTTATCAGTGCATGAAAATATTATCGCAAGGATAAAATAAAATTTCTAATTATAATGTAAATGGTTTAGGTTCATGCAAGTCTAGCTAAAGTTGATATCTTGAAGCAGATAAGGGATGGATGGATTTGAGGTTTCTACTAGAATCTAGTAATGCAGTGAATCAAAGATACTATTCCACTGACCCTTTGGAAGTCAGCTCTAAGTAAAGCCACCATATAATGTATTACATAAAAATGACTGTATTGTTTTGATGAGTCTTGCTAGGCCTTTAACCCATAACTGTGTTGGTGCTCAGGTTCTGCATAATTTTAAATGGACTTTTCCCTTTGTAAAACATTTTAGTGTGAAATGAGAAGCAGTACATTCCCCCCCACCCCCATCCATGTCAGCCACCATCTGCTCCCCTCTCCTCTCCTCTCACATTTTCTGGGAGAAGCAATCCAGAACACAAAGAGTTAACGCCTGCAAAGCCCTGGGTTTTTTTTTTTAATTTCCTGTTAATCACATTATTGCTGCATTTACAAAAGCAACAACAAAAACAACCTCCAAAAATGAAACATGTTTCTTTCATTTATTTAATTTTAAGTTCTGAGTACACTAGCTGGAAACTATGCTTAATATTAAACTCAAAACATTTGTATTTCCTCTCTCTCTCTCTCTCTCTCTCTCTTCCCCACTTCCCCTCTCTCCCTCCTCCCCTCTCTCCCTCCCTCTCCCTCTCCCTCCCTCCCTCCCTTTCTCTCTCTAATTTCCACCACCAGTTAGCTCATTTCATTCTTAGTCCAGGTTTTAAGACACATTATATTTTCATGTACACAAATGTGGAAAAGCTGGATTGCAAAGACAAAAAGGATCAACATGTACCTTAGAAACATCTCGACTATTCTGTTCCACCCATTTGATCCCCCTAATCATGCTCCTGTCCATGTACAAAGAAAGATTAATTCCAGAATCTCACTGTGATTTTTTTGATATCAAACCTTAAATCCGCCTTGAGGCTGGATACCAAAGCTTTTCCAGAAAAACAGGTCTCAACTAGCTCCAGCCAGTTAAAGTCTTCGCCTTTAACGGGCTTCGAAATCTTTCTTGTTGCATCCACAGGCTCTTGGCTACCAGAGGACAAGTTTTTTACTCCCTTTGACAGTGGTTTTCCTTTTTACTTGGCAGGGTGTTGTTTTTCCCCTTCACTTGGTGATGGCCATTAAAGAAAAAACAGGCTTAGAAGGGAGATGAGAAACCAGTGGGTGTTACAGTGCTGGACAAATACCACAAACAGTCCCAAAAACTGTTGTGGCCCGTCAGTGGCCTGTGCAGCTAGTAGCTGATTCCGACAGCGAGGAGACTGGTGTGGTGCTGCGCCAGCAGCCTGTGCAGCTGGCACTTGAGTTGGACAAAGAGGAGGCTGGAGGAGATGCGGTGCCAGTGGTGGGGATTCAGCCAGGGCCTTCAGAACCTCCAGAAGCTCTCATAAGTGAAGAGGAAGAAGAGGAGGAGCCTCTTCTCGATGCACGGGCGTGCAGAGCTGCCAAAAGGCAGAAGTGGCTTCTCAGGAGGAGGTTTCCTCGAGAGTAAGGTTTGGGGCTAATTGGCCACTCCCTTAGCCTATTTAAGGAAGGATGATGACTGAGGCAATTTGCAGGGAACAACTTCGTTCACTCTCCTTCACATCTTGATCTTAGTTCTCTGCAAATTGCTTCTGGGCTTTCTGCCAACCATAGTAAGATTACGATTATTTATTCTTTGGATTCTTGTAGGCTGTTAAGAACTACAAGACTGTACAAACTAAACTAAGGTTTGTACAGACTTTGTGTGTGCTGCATTCTTTGGGATCCATAGCTGGGGCAGAACAATAACCATCAGCCCACAATCCAACTGGGTGACTTGAAAAGTTGACAAAGTATCTTTTCCCACATCTACTGTCCTTGAATTGTAATTCTTAGCATCCATCATGCTTGGTCAGCCTAAGGGAGGGGGGCTGAGCTGTAATTCATCGGCATTTGGAACTTCACAAATTTCCTGCCACGGATGTACCAGGGTGGGGGGGGGGGTGGGGGGTTCTTCTGGTGCTTCCCCCAATTCAAAAGCAAGGGAGAGGAGGATCTTTCCCACCATGGCACTGTACAGCCTCTCTTTCAAGGGAAGCTCCCCTGATTCCTACTGGAGGCCCCAGCAAAGACCAACTTCTTTTCCTGCTGCACTACTTTTTAGAAATGCTTTACATGTTTGTATTTTATTATTATGGCCTGTTATTGTCAAACACTTTGGATTTAACAGGCTCAAACAAAGAAAACTTTGGCCTTGAGTGGAAAAGCCAAGAGCCCATAATGTCACAGCTCTTGCCAGATATATGCGGCTTGTCTTACATTGTTATTGTTGTTATGGTTGTTGCACAGTCAACCAAAATCTGTTTAGACCAGATTTGGCATTTTTATCCACCTGTCAAATCCTTCCCAAAGATTTGGGATAGATAGATGTTGTTGTTTGACAGTGTCAAATGCATTGTTG
The DNA here is from genome assembly GCA_030761175.1 of Masticophis lateralis. Taxonomy (NCBI): domain Eukaryota; kingdom Metazoa; phylum Chordata; class Lepidosauria; order Squamata; family Colubridae; genus Masticophis; species Masticophis lateralis. The sequence goes on along the minus strand of JAUDYJ010000002.1, from coordinate 131,967,494 downwards.
CAGGATGTAAGCTGTTCCAAGTAAAGCTGCCTTTTGCAATTGACCGGTGGTGGATTTTGTCAATGCCAATGGTGTTCATGTGATGCTCCAGATGTTTTGGGATTGATCCAAGGAACCTCTTACTTTTGCATCCTATCTTTGCATTCTTTTGCCAGAGTTGTTCTGCTTTTATTTGCAGATCTTTGTATTTGTGACTTTCTCCAGTTCTTTCTCTCGTCTTCTGCTGTTTCCAGGTAATGCAAAGTCCACGAACACACTTTTTTTGTCTTTCTTATCAACAGTTGTGAAATCTGGGATGTTGTGTGACAGATACTTGTCTGTTTGAATTCTAAAGCCCCAGAGCACTTTCACTTCCTCACTTTGGTTCTACCAGTTCTTGCTCGCAGGCAAATGGCATTCCTTGCTTATATTCACCTGCACCATTATTATGGTTGGTCACACAGTCAGTCAGATGTTCAGGTTGGATTTGGCATTTCCATCCACCTAGCAAGTCCTTCCCAAGGCCTACCTGGGATAGGCAGATGTGCATGTTTCATGGCATTAAAGGTATCTTCCAAGATGTAAGCTTTTGCAATTGACTATTATTATTCCAAATGTATTAATCATATGTCACAACTAAGGCTGGTCAGTTTTCATCTTCATGTTTTTTCAGCCCTACCCACAGGTTTGGGAATTGTAAAGATTGCATCTAATTAGATGAGCTGCCCAACTATGCTGTTGTTTCTTGTTGGCCTGATCTTTATTTGTCAATGGCACCAGTGCTGACTTTCTGCAATGTGTCTTTGCAAATCTCAGTGTTTTGTAATTTTTTCCCCAATTGCTTGTCTTCAACATTATTCTCTCTTAGAATGGCTTTATCAGTAAAGCAAATATGATTTTGTTCAATGACAGCAATACCTGTTATATTATTATTCAAGTATGTGCATCCGTCCAAATTTTGAAATCCCACCCATTTTTATTATGTTTTGTTGTTGTTGTTGTTGTTTTATCGTTTTTAATAACTTTACCTGCAATTTCACATTTTTAAAAATTCTTACTGGCTGCAAATATCTTTCCGACTTGATCGTCTCTTTTTTTTGTAACCAGTCTGCTGCATCCATTCTGCTGATTTGCCTGCATCCAGTTATCACTGTATAAGTTCAATTACTTTATCGTTATCACATCACAAATGACATTTATTACTCAAATTGGGTTTTTTCCCCCCGTTCTCAGCTTTGTGGCATTAGTGTGTATAGTGCTTGTTCTTCAGACTATTAAAAGTCATCAGTTTTCTGGTTTGTCAGTCAAGGTGATCAAAGTCCACCTGAATCTGGTCAACTGCTCCTGTACCATGCCAAGTCATTAGTATTGCCTGTGAGTTCATGGCTTTGATTGTATTTCCAGCATTTAGGCTAGACTTTCAGATTTTCCTTAATAGCTCTCAGTGTCCTATGTTTATTTTTCTCTTCGTTTAAAATAGCTGATGTTTCCAAATATGTTTCCAATATTTGTAATCTTGCAAAGAGGCTAGACCTTCGGTAGTTGTCGGATTTTTGTGCCAGATAGCTTTGTCTGAGTGATTTTTCTTTTCTTTATGTTATTTTATTGCACATTTAAAAAGTCTCGATTGCCCTTCAGTGTCACTACTAAACATCTGAATAGCATTTAGGTGTTTGGTTTTTGATAATTTGGTAAATAATTTTAGGTTATCCATGTAAATCTTTTATTTTATGTACACTCAGAGCATATGCTCCAAGACAAATTCCTTATGTGTCCAATCACACTTGGCTAATAAAAATTCTATTGTATTTTTATTCTTAAAAAAAAATAGATATCACCACCACTACCATCACCACCTCCGTCATCTAAAAGAGAACTAACATTTGTTCAAAAAATGGTTGATCCTCATCAAAGATATGTTAGTATTTCAGAAAATGCTCCTTGTAATTCAAGGGATATTGGTAGAGCTTGATTTAATATTTATGATACTTTGCAAAATGTTATAGTCCAGGTCTCAAATTGCTGGAGATCTATTTTTCTCCTACTTCCCAAAGGGAGGTTTAAAGAGAAGTGGGCAGAACAAACCAACTGCCTTCTATCCGAGAGACACCTATTCTCTCTTCTAACGCTCCGTCCCCCTTCCTGGCTTTTGGACAGAACCTTCTTTCTCCCCAAGCAACAAGTTTTAGAGAAGGGAAGGGATCAAGTTCCAAACTGATCTTTTGCAGGGATTGAGAAAGTCTTCTTGACATTTGAGGGAGATGTGTTCTCACTCCCTTCTTCCAAGGATTGTTTTTGGTTTCCCAGATGTGACTACAGCTTTGGGGCTTCCTGTTGGTTTTCCATCCAAATATGGATCCTGCTTTGCTTTTGGGGGTTCAGGCAAGATTAGTTAGATGCTGCCTTCTGCTGTGGACTTTGCTGAAGGGTGGCCTTGAAATTAAGCCAAGGGCTACATGCAAAGGTATGCAAAGATAGCAGGGCCATACTGCTAGTATGCTAGCAGTACGTACGTATAAGACAGCACCTTGGCCAGTACGTACGTACAAGATAGTACTTTGGCCGTACTGGTAGTATGCTGAGAACATTATGGGCTACCCAGTTATCTCCATATATCTATAGTGATGGTAGTGAATAAACTTGTTAAAGCATCTCACACAAATAGAGTGAGCGCAGATGTGCCTGCCTCCTGCCTGCTTTGTAGAAAATGGGTCAATTGTTCCATCAAACCATGATGGCTGGCTAATTTGTGGCTGCCTCTCGTGGTGGTGAGATTGCATTTTTTTTAATCATTAGTGTGAATACTTTTATTCAAAATTCCTGGTTCCACAGGAACACTTTGTAGTTATTGTTTTTAAACTGATTGTAGGGTTTCAATCCCAACTATAACTTCTGTCAACTCTGTAAAGAAATAAAATATAGAAGGGCAGAAGGTTTTACCCTTTCGCTAGTGTTCCTCAGCAGGCAAGATTCTTTTGAAACAAGATAACACAGGCCAATTATTATTTTTAGCTCCTTGTTTAAAAAAAACCCAGGCCTTAATCCTCCCTGCCCAACCTCCATCCTCCAATTTAGTGAGGACAGGCAAAACATTTTTGCCTCCTTTATCAAGGGATAGGATAGGAAACATTCAATATGGCTATGGAGCCCTTAATATAATCTCTGAGGAAAACTAGCCAAGAAACATAATAGGAAGGGATATGGAAATTTGTGAAGCAAAAGGGCATGGTGGAAGGCTGGTGGGGGAAGTGGGGGGGGGGAGGTGGGGCGATGGAGACATTTCAAAAGATAAAAGAGAATAAAACAAAATTCTTATCAAGTTCAACCCAGTAACATAAGTGCCTTGGCTTACAAGGTCAGCTTCAAATCCAATATTTCTCTCTCTCCTCTTCTAACTGTGCTCTGTTTCACAATCTTTTCTCCTCACTCTCTCTGTTATAAGTGTGAGTGTGTGTATGTGTGTCTGAATATGGATAATATTTGTAAAAGTTGTTTTCTTAAATACAGGCAGATTTTAAAATGTAAATGTAAAATAGTTTATCAGGTAACAAGACAAAGATGCTAACAAGTTCATGAAAGCTACATATAGACACAGGGTGAGCCCCTAGGCCCATTTCCGAGGGTGTAAACCCCATGGAATTGACAGGTATTTGTTTCCAGATAAACAATGGCTCAGTGGTTAAAGACTCTGAGCTTGTCAGCTGAAGAGCTGACAGCCCAGGTTCGAAACACAATGGGTTGAGCTCCTGCCAATCTAGCAGTTCAAAAGTATGCAAATGCAAATAGATTAATAGGTACCACTTCAGTGGGAAGGTAACAGTGTTCTGTGCACTTTTGGCATATAGCCATGCTGGCCACATGACCATGGAAAATGTGTTCGGACAATGCTGGCTCCTGACTCACTGCAGCTTTCATCTTTTACTTACTGCATTTATTCAGTTAATGGTTCATTTTTCCTCCAAGAGGTGAAGACTAAGATTGAGGAAGGCTAGCTTAAAATTATGCCATGTCCCCTGGCCAGTAGCTCTGATCTTCGACCAGTAGTAAAAAAAAAAGTGTTCTCTATAGCTGGTGCTCTGCACAGGAGGGAATAAATGCTTTTCCATTCCTAAGTGACAGCAAGAGAGATAATGAAATATGTCCCAGTGGACAACTTGGACCTTGAGAATGTGAAGGTAAGACACCGAACTGGCAGAAACCCTCAGCAAGGCAAGTGACAATAGAGGATTTTGGCATCCAGATGCCAGGCAAGGACATATGCAAAAATTTTAGCAGGTCTAGTTTGCATGCCTGAAATCCCTCCCACTGTGCAGTTGTTAAAAATGCAGGAACCTGGTCCTCTTTTACATCTGGCGGCTCTTCAGAAGATAAGGCAAAGAGGGAAAGACCAGCCTAGTCCAGACTGCCCCTTTCCCCTTTCCCGGGATGCTGGCCTTTCTGGCTACAGCTGCAGAGGAGCTAGCCAGACACACCTGCCTCCAGGAGATCCAGCAGATCGTGGACAGAGGTGGGTTCTACTTACCTTTACTACCGGTTTGCAATGGGACCACACGCACGCATGCGCAGAAGCTTCCTGGTGACATCCGGGTCAATCGGTGGAGCCTCCCGCCGGTTTTACTATCGGTTCTTGTACACCAATCCAAACCAGGGGCAATCTACCACTGATCATGGATCCAAGCTCTTGCTTGTCATCAGCCTCTTCAAGGCCCAACATGAGTTCTTTCAAGGCAGACCTTTCACTTAGCCAGGAAATGTTGAAACACCCACCTCTCATACATTTGACCAACCTGGCACGATGCCTGCAGGGTCCTTGTGCCAACAAAGACAAAACCAGTCAACATTTCCTGGCTAATTTGGAAGCTCCGCCTTGAGAGGACTGATGCTGGGCCTTGAAGAGGCTGGAGACATGCAAGAGCATGGCTCCATGGCTCCATACTGGAGGCTTCCTGGAGGCAGATGTATCTGGCTAGCTCCTCTGCATGTGAAGTGAAATGCTCCTTGATGCATGAAATGGCTGCAGCCATAAAGAATCTCAATTCCATCCTGCAATTGGTCCATAAACCTGACTTAAATAAGAAGGATAAGAAATGACAAAGAGGGAATTGTAGATCTATCTTTGAGAGCCCGTTTTATACTAGATCAATGCCCCCCCCCCCACATCCTTTTGGGCACCAGGGACTGGTTCCCTGGAAAGAGATTTTTCTGGGGGTAGGAGGGTGTGTGGTTTAGTGTGCTGCCTGCATCTTGTGTAAAGGGCTTTGCTTGTTTGCATGGCCCTGTTTCTGGCATGCCACAGCCTGGTGTTGGTCCACAGACCAGGAGTTGGGGATCCCTATACTAAATATTTGAGTGTATTTAAAAAAAAACCCGGATGTTTTCATAACAGTAATTCACATTTTTTTCATATGATCTTGTAAATTGTCAGCTTTTTCTGATGGTTGACAGACTCGACGGCCTAGATTTAATTAACAGTTTACATTCTTTAATTTCTTTCCTAATTCCAGCAATTTTGGTTCAATCCAGCTCCTCACTATAGCCCATAGGTTACAAGATTCATCTCATCTTCATCCAGTTCTATGGTGAAATTTGGAAAGTGCAGCATTGTCGATTCTATATTATCACTGGTGTTTGCTCCTGAAAATAAAGATTTGTTGGGAAAAACAAACATTGCAATTGAAAAACAATTTTTGGGGGATGCTGGAAAAAGTAATTTTATATATACGTAAGCCTAAGGCCAGTTCCTCAAAGTGAACAATATCAATAACGCCAAGGGTCGATGGGACTGTCCATTATTATTGTTATTATTATTCATAGTACTATTAGTTAAAGTATTACTGATAGTAATAGGGGGCACTCACCCTCTGGAACAAGTTACCCCCAGGAATACGACTTAGCCTGAATCTCTGTACTTTTCGTAAGGCCCTGAAGACCTTTTTATTCCAACAAGCCAGGCTGGCCTAAAGGGATTTTAACGGGATTAGTTTTAATTTTATAGGTAAGGGGTTTTAAATTGGGAAGCCAAAGGATTTAATTCTATTTTAAAGTATTTTAACGTTTACATTGTATGTATTTTAATCTTGGCTGTTCACCGCCCTGAGTTCTTCAGGAGAAGGGCGGTATATAAATTTAAATAAATAAATAAAATTATTTATTAAATTATTCTCACATAATACATGTTTGGCAATCGATGAACAATCTGAATGAAGGGTTCAATGAGTTGAAGACCATTTTTTTTTCATTGTGGTTTGCTGTTAATTTTTGCCACAGATGCCAAGAAAATTAAAGTCCTTTCCCTGCTGTTTGTCCTCCGTTCCAATTGTCTACATGCTTCTTTGCCTGTTCGGATATCTGGTAGCCTTATGTGGGCTTTTTCCAATAGAGCAATATCGGATTGCTCTAAATAAGGATCCTATTTCCAGAAATTTTTCTTTCTTAGCAGCCTTAGTAATTACTGTATTATAATGTTATCAGCAGAGGAGGAGGAATTCCTTTTCTGCCTTCCTTCCCCTTCCCTCCTTCTCTTCCTCTTCTTGTTTGAAAGCAAAGGAATTTCCAAGCTTTGCAGGCCTGTGTGATTGGACAGGATTACTGACTGACTGTTCCGGTCTTGTTTGGTATCAATACTGGTAGCCAGATCTGCTGAAATTAGCAGCTGAAGTGTTTTAGGGCAGCGGCCTCCAACCTTTTGGGCACCAGGGACCGGTTCCGTGGAGCAAGATATTTCCGTGGCTCGGAGGGGTGTGCTTTTGCATGCTGCATGCTGCATGCTGCCTGCGAATGGGCTTTACTTTTTTGCATGGACCGGTTTCTGGTATGCCACAGATCGGTGCCGGTCCAAGGACCAGGAGTTGGGGACCCCTATTTTAGGGAATGCAGAATAAACTTAATCAAATATTAACAAGGAAGTTTAACTGTTTGTTTACAGGCTGGTTTTATTTTCAACTGTACAGGTAGTCCTCAACTTACGACCACAATGGAACCCCCAAATTTCTGTGGCTAAGTGAGACAGATATTAAGTGAATTTTGTCCCATTTTACAACCTTTCTTGCCACTGTTGCTAAGAGAATCACTGCAGCAGTTAAGTTAGTGACATGATTATTAAGTGAATCTGGCATTTGATTTTGCTTGTCATCAAAAATGATCACATGATCCCAGGACATTGCAACGGTCAAGAGTGTGTAAAACGGTCACGAGTCACTTTTTTCCAGTGATGCTGTAACTTTAAACGATCGCTAAATGAACTGTTGTAGGTCGAGGACTGCCTGTACTGAAAAGCACGCTGTTGGTTTAAGGAGGGCATATAAGTGTTTCTCTGAATAGCTCTCTGTAGCTCAAGCTGCAAGTGAACACACATGAACTCAAATGTATAAATTGTTGCAGCCTTCTTAAAGGAGCTTGTTTAATCTGGTAATAACTCCCATAAATTCAGCAGCACTAGTTAGCTGGACAGAAATTTCCCAGTGTTCTCCAAGGAAAGGAAGGGAGTTGTTGTCAAAGGGGGAGGGGGGGAGACTGTGGCTGGGGGAGAGGGATGGGTAACATGAGTGGAGACCCAAGATATTATACTCTGTGCAGACTGGGGTTGAGTCCTGGCCCTCTTTCCCCCAACATCTGGGAGGAAGGTATCAAGTTGCGGGAGCTTGCTAGGACCACACCTGTCCAAAAGGACATTCCTTTCATCCTCTCTCTTTTGACTTCCTTTTTGACATCAGAAGCTGCTGACCTGCCTGGGAGCTGTAATTCGTTTTGCTTTTTTTGGCTGGGGAAAAAGGCTTGTCATGTGTTTTTTGACTTATTATACAATCCACTTATACAGATGAACAGTGCTGAGAGCAGCTTAATGCACCTATGAAGTAATTTACAATTAAAAAAAGGGTAACTTCAAAGGTATTAACCAACATGTGGGCTCCAAGCCACTCATATGCTCTATATACAGGCCCTTTCTTTCATTTTGATCAAACCTGTTCCATCACTTCAGCTGGAGTAGTGGTGAGCCTTTGATCTCGTTATCATCATGACCACTGGTGAGAATGCTACACCATCGCCTCGCATGTGTCTATGATGTCAGTGGCAATGCCTGAATAGCAGGTTTTAGGATTTGAGGTGAAATCTTGACTTCTGCCGGAGCCCAAAAAAAAAAAAAAAAAAAAAAAAAAGGTTTCTGCTGCCAGGGGGAACTTTCAGACAGCTTGTTTTCTCTAAGACAAAGGACGAGCTGGCATAGTGTTTCAAGGATGGCATGCATTGATTTGTGGCAAAATGATTTCTTTCTTCTTTTTCTTAACTGCACGCCTTTGTTCAAAGTGGCAACGCTACTGCCGCGTGTTAGTTGACTGCTGAAGATGTTAGCTGCCAAATGTGAATTTCCTGATAATATCCCAGATCAAGGCTGCATTAAATGGGTATCTTCAAGGCTGCATTAAATGGGTATCTTCTCCCCGCTGCCCCTTTCCCTACTGAATCTTTCCTAACTAGGGTCATCTTGAGGGGCTGTCAGCTGCTGAACTTCATGGAGACACAGAAAAGTAGAATCAAAAGTATTATTGGAGCCTGCTCTTACACCTGGGACATGTCCCTAGGATTCACCCTTGAAATCTGCACGGGTTTAATGAGAGGGGTGACTGTGAAACCCTCTCGACTTCTAAGGGGTGAAAACAGATGCAACGTTTTAGATAGCAGGGCCACTTTGGAAGTGCCCAGACTGCACTCTGTCCAAAGACACTTCTTTCTCATCAGGCAAGGATCTGACAGAAGGTGTGGGTGCTGCAACTTCAAAGCAGAAAGCAGTTGCATATGTTGCCTCCTTCCTGACTGCCCTCTTTCATCCTCCTTACTATTAGAGAGAGTCCCTCTATTAATCTGCAAAGGATTAAAAAAGAAGATAGGTGTGTGCGAGTGTCCATATGGTGCCCCGAAATTAAAAAAGAGAGACCACCCATGTCGCACATCAATCTTAACAACAGGAGGAAAACTCCAACTCACCGGTTGCCTGGCTGACTCCGTTCTTGGCAAAAGAGAAGAATTATTTCTATCTGCACAGAAGAGAAATCATTTTTAAATGGCTACTCCTCCAAGTCAGGGGGAAGGCAAGAGTGGGAGGGTAGTCTTGAAGGACGGGGCTGAAAGTTTCCCAAGGTTAGGGATTTTTTGATGCTTGATAGCATCTCTCTTGGGGATGGGTTGGCGAGGAAGAAGAGACCTTGAAGTTGTCTCCAATTTGTCTTCAACCTCAAACCCTCAAAGCAAAGTGTTACAGCCTAAACCAGTGGTTCCCAACCTTTTTTTGGCCATGCCCCTCCTGAGGCATCCCTCCCTCTTGGTGACATATAATTCTTACTATTCAAAAAGTGAACTCCTACTCATGCGGAAGAAACCTAAAAGGCCATTAACTTGGTTTAAACAAGGTTCCAAATTGCCCCCATTAAAAATCAAATTGCCCCCCCCCCCGTGGGGCGTAGTCCCCACATTGGGAACCACTATGGAAAAAGAAGATGAGAAAGATTTCACATTCAATTTCCAGATGTCAGTAGAGGATATTGGTAGCCAAACAGGAAGGTAACCCTATCTGCTCAATGTTGGACTCTGGCTGGGTAAAATCTATGGAACTGACCGAGGAACAATTTTGCTCAAGTATCCGGGAAGAGTTCTAACCAATTGGTCATGAAGAATTAGGCAGGATCCTTGGAGTTGTGAATGTGGTCACTTGTATATTAGACCCATGGCTGGTTAAGACCTCCTGGGAGGTGATATGTGATTGGATCCAAGCACATGGATGCTGTGGATGCTTCTTTGCAGAAGGAAGCTCTCTACCTGCTTTGAAAGCTTTCTGTCCCTTTCTCAAAAGGCTATTGTTTTGATCCAACAGTACTGGGCAATTTTCATCCAGTTTGCAAACCTTCCTCTCCTAGGGAAGGTTGTTGAGAGACTAGCCCTATGAAGCTAGAAAGGCTCAAAGAAAATATATCGTCTGGATCCTTTTTAGTCCGGTTTCAGGTTACAGCATCAAAACAGCAATGGTTATGCTGGTGGATACTCTTTGGAACAGGGGTCTCCAACCTTGGCAACTTTTAAGACTTGTGGACTTCAACTCCCAGAATTCTGGGAATTGAAGTCCACAAGTCTTAAAGTTGCCAAGGTTGGAGACCCCTGCTCTGGAAGCTTTGGGATAGGGTGGTACATCCACCCTGGCCTTCCTGGATATCTTGGTGGCCTTTGATACCACTGACCATGTCATCTTTTGAGTGAGTTTACTGGGTGGCCTTGGGAGGCACAGTTCTGAGGTGGTTCTCCACCTTCCTCTGAGGTCAGTTTCAGTCAGCAGACAGTATTGATGGAGGGGAAGAGATCTAATCCTGTTGCTGCCATGTGGAGTACTTTGGGGCTTAATTCTTTCCTTAATCCAATTTAATTTTTACATGAAGCTGCTGAACATGTTCATCTGTCAGCATTGTGCAAATAATGTTGCGGAAATGCTTAGCCAGTGCCTGGAGCCTATGAGGGTCTGGGTGGAGATCCACAGGTTGCAAACTCAGTCTCAGTGACACAGAATATTGTTATGTTTGGGGTCCTGGAGCTGTTCCAACAGTAACTGTGGATAGGGTTGCACTTCCCCAAAGAAAGTTAAGGCACAATCTGGGGGCTCTCCTCGGCTCACAACTGCTGCCCAATGAGTAAGTGGCAGTTGTTATTGGAGGCCTTTGTGCAGGTCCAATTGGGCATCAGTTGCACCTTTTTCTAGCTCCAGAGGTTCTGCTCAGTCACTCACGCCTTATTCACTCCCTGCCTGGATTACTGCAATGAGCTCCACATGGGACTGTCCCTGAAAAACATTTAAAAGTTCCAATTGGTTCATAAGGCAGCAGTATGTGCAGCATTGGTATTAGAGCTGGGTTAGCTACTGGAGCCCATCATTGGTTTAAATTTGTGACGGAAGATAATACGTAAGGTACTTCAGCCTTGGTTTTGATATGTGGTATTTTTATATTTATTTATATTGCGTGTGGTTTTTATTGTTTTGTATTGTGAACTGCCCAGAGATATTTGCTTAAGATGGATGACCGTAACAATTTCCTAAAAAATAAATGAAATAAGCATATTCTAGGAATTACTGTATGAATGGTTGAACAGAAAAGCATTATGAGAAAGGACTGGGAGAATGAAACATGAGTTGCAATCATGAAGAAAGGGTCCCAAAGACCGTAGTTCAGTTTTGAGGTTTCTTTGGTAAGACATAAATATGAAGACAAGGAATGAACTTTCAAACAGGGCTATGGCCGCAGAGAAACATTATTTTTCTATTTTTTAAAAATTAGCAGGGAAAGAACTCCAAAAGCGATTGAGGTTGAAAGGCAACTTTCAGAGCGTAGCAGTGGTGAAATCCGAATTTTTTTACTACTGGTTCTGTGGGCGTGGCTTGGTGGACATGGTGTGGCTTGGTAGGCGTGGCTTGGGAATGGCAAGGGAAGGATACTGCAAAATCCCCATTCCCACCCCACTCTGGGGCCAGTCAGAGGTGGTATTTGCTGGTTCTTCAAACTGCTCAAAATTTCCGCTACCGGTTCTCCAGAACCTGTCAGAACCTGCTGGATCACCCCTGGGGTATAGGCAAACTTTACTTTAGCAGAAGACTGTGGTAAATGATAAAATGAGAGCCTAAGAATCCTAAGCACTGAAGACAATCATGTGCAAAGAAAATATTAGAATGGCACAACTATAAAGATCAGTTTAGTCAGTCAATATATCTGTCTCTGCTCCTTCGTAAGTTGACAGAAAACTATGCTACCATGAAGTTTGCTGTCCTTATTGCTGATTCCAATCCTGCCTCTATAGGTAATCCTCGACTTATGAGCCCAGTTGAGCCCAAAATTTCCATTGCTAAGCAAGACAGTTGTGAAGTGAGTTTTTGCCCCATTTTGGGACCTTTTGTGCCACAGTTATTAAGTGAATTGCTGCAGCTGTCTAGTGAATCATGCAGTCATTAAACAAATCTGGCTTCCCCAATGACTTTACCTGTTGGAAGCCAACTGGGAAGTTACAAATGGTGTTCACATGACCCGGGGACACCGAAAACCATCGTAAATACACACCAGTTGCCAAGTCCCCAAATTTTGATCTCGTGACCATGGGGATGCTGCAATGGTGGCAGATGTAAAAAAACGGTTGTCAGTCACATTTTTACAGTGCTGTTGTAACTTGAGTCACTAAACAAATGGTTGAAGGTCGAGAACTACCTGTTCTGCCTTTTTTGACTCACTGTGGTCATCTAGTTTCCCTCCAAAGAAGTGGTGAAATGCTCCCAGTTCGGACTGGATTGCCCGATCCGGTAACGATGGCGGTGGAAGAATCGGTCGCAAAAATCCCTGCCCCCACCCCCATGCCCAGCTGAGCTGAGCTGCACAATCATCAGAGGCTTTTTTTTTAATTTTTAAAAGCATTTTTTTACAATCTCTTTGGCTGAAAAAATGCTTTTAAAAGTAAAAAAATAAAAGCCTCTGATGATCCCATGGCTCAGCTGGGATCGTCAGAGGCTTTTAAAAGTAAAAAAAAAAAAAAGTTGGCCATGCCTACCCAGTCACATTACCCCACACCACCAAGCCACGCCCACAGAACCAGTAGTAACAAATTTTACATTTCACCACTGCTCCAAAGTAATGGGTGACAAAGCATAAATGACATACCTTAAATCTGTCTTAAGACAGCCAGTTTGGTCTAGTGGTTAAAGCCCCAGGCTAGAAAGTGGAGAGGGTGACTTTTAGTTCCACTGAGGCATGAAGCTAGCTGGGTGATGTTGGAAGAGTCACTCTGAAGAGGAGGAGTAGTGGGGGAGAGGAGAGGGAGGGAGGGAGGAACACAGAGACAGAAATGCCTTTGGACAGTTTCAGAAATGGGGAGGGGCACCAGTTCAAGTGAAGATGACTTAAGACCGTCTCATTCAAAGGCTGGGGATAGAATGAAAGCCACATCATGGCCATCCAGCAGAAAAAGCAGCTTACCAGGATGTTTGTGTAAGTGGGAAAAAGTCCAATGAAAGGCAACCTATGCGTGAGTTGCCTAATCCCAAATTAAAACCTGATCTATAGAGGCAGAACCAACATTCAATGAGGTGACGTTTCAACAAGGCCACTCCGCTTCCCTCATATCCTGTCCCATCAATGCTGCAGCTGGGTTGGCTCTACCGTTGGGTAGAGATTTGAATATCAGCATCATTGTACAAAACTGCTTTTTCAGACATTCTGTGTTTTGCTGGAGTACAAAAGAGGACAGAGAATTCCACTGCTGTGAGAATTAAACTAGCAAGTTTATTGGGTATGTGCAAAGTATCACTAGGTTACTGTTTTTTTCTTAGAGGCGAGGTCCAACATTTACTTTTTTTTTTCTTTTTAAAGTGATTATTGCATTGCAAAATAAGCCATTCTCATTGTGCCAATTGCAGCTTTTCAGGGCAAGTTAGGTATGATGGTGGCAGGCCAGGCCTTGATGATGTGCAAAAATGGGTGTGTCTGTGGGAGGACATGGGTCCATGGATGAGAGGGGTTCTTTGATCACTGCTTGCTTTTCTGCAAATCCTCTTTTTTCCAGCTAAGCCACGTACTGTATGAAGGAAACTTCACTGTCCATTCTTCTACTTTGTTGCTCTAGTGTGATTTTTTATTCCACTCCCTCTTGTACAAAATATATTTCTTTTTTTAAAAAAAATCACATTGCATGCTTAGGAAGTAAATGTGGGGTTGATGGTTGAGATCTAAAATAAAGCCATTTTTATTCTGTTATTCCCTAGAAGAGTTATCTTAGACTCAGGGTTCATTATAGCCAGAAAAAGAAGTAGGTTAAGAGACCCCAGCTGCTTTGGTCTAGTGGTTGAGGCATCAGGCTAGAAAGCAAGAGACTGTGAGTTCAATTCCAGCCTTGGCCATTAAAGCCAGCTGGGTGACTTTGGGTCAGTCATTCTTTCTCAGACCAACCTACCTCAAGGGATTGTTGTTGTGGGAGAAGATGTGTTCACTGTCTTGAGTTATTTGTAAAAATAATAGATCTGGATGACTCCTACTTTGCAATTGTTTAAAACAGCTATGCTGCTTGAGGAATTCTGGGAGATGAAGTCCACAAATTTTAAAGTTTGGAGACTTTAGAAGCATTATGAAAACTTGCCTCTATCCACATCTTTCCTTCTTTTTCATCTGGCCTGTCATTCTTGCCATTTTTAATCTTCCTTTTAATTGGCTTTAGTGTTATTTCCTTGTTTTGATACTTATGGGCTGCTCAGAGTTGTTACTGGGATGCATACAAGTTGAATAAATAAATAAAAACAGTTAAGAGTAGATTTCAGTGTTGAAATCTAAAGCACTGTAGCCATTGTAAGCCCTCACTTGTCCAACTAGAACAGGGGTGTCAAACTGACGGCCCACAAGATGGAGGCGTCACACACAGGCCACTCCCACCCGACCTCCGTGAATGGGAAAAAGTCAAAAAACATCACATGATGGCAGCATGGCGCCACGAGTTTGATACCCGTGAGCTAGATCTTTGCCAAGTTTGATCTCAATACCCATGCCAACAAGTTCACACTGGAATCCACTGTGGTTAAGAGTACTTGTAACATTCCCCCACCCCCAATTTTAAAAATAGAATAAAGAAACTGAGCAGGTACGTACATTGGCTACTAAATGGCTATGTAACAGGAACAGAACAGAACAGAACAGAATACAGAATTGAAAGGGACCTTGGAGGTCTTGTAGTCCAAGCCTCTGCTCAGACAGGAATCCCTATACCAGTGATGGCTAACCTTTTACGTCACCGCGTGCTGGCCTGTGTGCCGGAAATGGCATGCAAAACTATCCTGCCTGGACCGTGTGGCCCCGCTGGCCTTCTCGCGCACGGGAGCGCTAATACCGGAAGAGCGATGGTCCATCGCATATGCGTGAGCCGGCACTTCAGTTTCTGGTACGGATGCATGCTCGATGAACAGCTGGCCATCGCGGATGGGCACAACATAAACCCAGAAGTTCGGACGCTGGCCTGCGTATGAGTGACAGAACACCACTCTTCCGGGTTTTGCCGCTCCTGCGCATGTGACGGCCAGCTGACTAGCGTGACTGTGTGCACAGGAATGCGAAAGAGGAGCCAGCAAGGCCACGCGTTCCTCACAGGATGGTTCTGCGTGCTACTTCCAGCACATGTTCCATAGGTTTGCCAACACGGCCCTATAGCATTTCAGACAAATGGTTGTCCAATCTCTTCTTAAAAACTTCCAGTGTTGGAGCATTCACAACTTCTGGAGGCCAGTTGTTCCACTCATCAGTGCAATACCAGGTGATAGTAGAATAAAAGACAAAGAATTGGAGAAGATCAATTGGAGAAGCATTATCAAAGCTGAAAGATTAGGCATAAACCAGCTATGGCGAT
Organism: Masticophis lateralis; assembly: GCA_030761175.1. Lineage (NCBI taxonomy): Eukaryota > Metazoa > Chordata > Lepidosauria > Squamata > Colubridae > Masticophis > Masticophis lateralis. The sequence goes on along the minus strand of JAUDYJ010000002.1, from coordinate 131,952,113 downwards.
CCCAGTGGTTATCAACAGACTGGGGACCATATCAAAAAATCTTGGATGTAGTTTAAGAAAATTCATGCATTGACAAAATATTCATACGCCAATTACAAAAGGCCACATTGCTTGGATCCCCAATTATACTATGCAGATACATTACGTCACCCTAGGTTCTTGGAAAGAAACTCAACGCCTATGAAGGCCAACACCAGCTAAAAGATTGGCAGTTATAATTTCACATTTTCTTTATAATAATTAATATCCCAATTCAGACACAGGCCATCTAGGGATATTTAAGAACATTCCAATTCAGGCTTAATAAACACGAGTTTATTAAGATCCCAAACGATCGAGCTGCCTTCTTCATTCCTGTTAATCTAACGTGCCCTCATTCAGGGGAACCGGCATAAATAAAAGGAAGAACTCGAATAGCCTAAATCGGACTTCCTGCTTCAAACCGAACTTGAATCAGCTGTCAAATCGGGATCATCAGGCCAAGCCACAGTCTCTCAAACCGCCTCCTCCCGCCCTTCTCCGGTCACCACGGCCAGTTGCTTTTCCCCGGCCTGCCGGCTGGCCAGCACACTAGAAATTCATTAAGAAAAAGCGAGCGGGTCGGCGGCCCTTCCCGCCGCGGCCTCTGCCAATGTATCAATCGCAGACGTGCGTTCTCTTCCCAACCTCCCCGGCCGACCGTCCAATCGGAGGAGCCAAGAGGGGGAGTAAATGCTGGCGGAAAGGCCAATGGGAAGGGCCGCGATGACGCCCACCAGCGCGGTTTGGGAGAGCGAGCACGGCGAGTTAAAACTGCTAAGGGTTTATTAGACTAGGCCGGCCGAAGCCGGAGGCCGGGGATCCCGCCTGTGGAGGGGGGAAGGCTCCTTGTGCCATTCATTCATTCATTCATTCATTCATTCATTCATTCATTCATTCCCCGGGGGGAGGGGGACAGACGGACTGTAGCTGCGCCCCCAAAGGCACTTAGTCGAGTTCAAGCGTGCTTTGCAACCCCTCCCCTTCCCAGCCAAGAAGTGGGCTTGGTTAGGGAAGGAAAGCTTAGCTTTCAGCATCCATGCTCTCCTTTAATAGGAGACCGTCCTTTCTCCAAATCCTGGTCAACCAACCATCCTGGACAGGTTGGAGAGGCTTCTTTGGATCTTGGAAAGAGGAGCTCACCTCCCTTCCCAGCGCAGTTTTCTCCAGGCGCCGAGTCGCGAACCTTCGCCTCTGCGCCTCCCACGTGGGGCCATCCTGATCCGTGACGTCAATGGGGAGACGGGTCTTCAAAGAGACTTTAGGCACCTTTTGATGCTTTGTAATTACAGAGTCCTCTCTTTTTTCTTTTTTTCCTGGTGGCTTCTGGTTCTCCCTAGGCCTTCGGTGATTCCCCCCCCCCCCCCAGGCCCGGGGCTTTGATAGGGGAGGGGATTGACGGCCCACGTCTTGGCTAGGCTTTTCTAAATTAGGCGTTTGTTTTCTTGCAATTTCCCGGCTCCGTGAATAGCTCGCAGAGATCAGGTCGCAGGTGAATTCAATGCATATGTGTTGTTGCAAAAGTTCGTCTGGAAGGCTAATTATAGGTTGTAGGGAGGCTTTGTATTTCAAAGAGGCTTAATATAAATTGCTTTCATGGGAAAAGGTGGCTGAAGCTGGTATTTTGGAAAGGGTGGTGTGGGGCTACATGGAGCTTTTTTTTTCTTTTGGAGTTGTTATTCCTTCTTGGTCCTGGAGCAGCACAACACTCTCCCTGGCAGACTGATTTCCTATGGTACTGCAGGTGCTTTTGAACTACAGCTCCCATCATCCCTTACTTTTTATCATGGTGACTGGGGCTGATAGAAACGAGGGTCCCAACATTAGTGAGAGTGCCTCAAAAAAGTTCCCAACCCTGCCTTAAACAACGTTGTTTTTGGGAGCAGAAGAGAGGGATTGACAAGCTGCTTTTCCATTCATTTGAGACAGGAACTAAAAGGAAGAATAGAATTGAGCTGTAATAACAAATGCTAAAAATATGTATTTTCATGAAGGCTGTGCATTTTACCCTGGAAAAATTTACCTGGAACTCTGGTTTCTTCACCCTTCTTATCCACAACTATGTATAAACCCCATTAACTGAATCGAATATAAGCAAATGACCCCACTTTTTCATATTTGGGGTGATATTTCAAGACCCATACCTAAATCTTAGATGGCTGGCCCTTGCACTCAAATATATCCCTGTAGCTTCCAGAAACTCCATAGACATTTTTCCACCATGGAAGCCTGAGCCAAGTCTATTTTACCTCCAGCCTTGGCAATGCTACCTTCTCTGTCCAATCCCTCAGGGGGTTTGGGAAGACATTAGCAGTGCTTATGGAAATCTTGTATACCTCTCAAGTGTTAATAGGGAGGCTAATGTACACACTTACAAGTACACACTCCTTGGACTGAAGTTGTGCTATTTACATACATAGATTAAAGGGACATTTTAAGCAAATGGTCTATTCTAAAAGTAAGAGGTTCTTCACCAGACCTAATTTTGGGCCACATTTCAATCTGTCTAAGCTTGGTTTAGAAATTATGACAAATAATGGCATGGATCATACTTGCAGAGACTGGCCTCATGCATCAGAACAAGCCAAGATTTCTCTAATCAGTATAATTCACGCTTTTGGGGGGCATTGAATAAAACACTTTTGGGGTTCTACAGTAGTCTCACTTATAAATCATAGTTTAAAACCCTTTAAATAGACTGGCTGAATTTGTTGGATAAGCCATAGTTGGCTGGGATGCCATAATTTAAATAGTAAATCATGGTTTATAAATCACAATAGCTAGTTTCCCCACATACTAGAGCAAGGCCAAGCCAACCATAGTATAAACTAATATGTGCAACAAATCAGTGTGTCTGAAGTGGTGGGGAGTATAGAGATAGTGACCACAACCATGGGACTGAAGACACCCCTTTTTTAATCTGCATTCTGTGGGATTTTGTGCAGTGTTTAACAAACACACCTACTGATTCCCTGTTTTGAATAAGATAATAGATTTGCGTATTTCCCCCCCCCCCTTCCGTTCAGTTGCATCTGATTCTCCGAGATACTCAGTATCTAATTAAAGTTTGCATTATTTTTCCTTCAAGCTGTTTGTTGGGTTATCAGGAAATTAAATCTGGATCTTAGTTTGAGAAAACAATTTCTGTAAAGTAAATAGTAAGGAAGGCTGCTTTGGGGTGAAAAAGTTGGAGAAAGCATAAAGAGGATCTGGCAAGGAACTCATAAAGATGCATGCAATTTCAATTTTGATCAACAACACTTGAACAAAGAAGAAATTACTGTACTGCTCTTTTAGTGCCCTGAAACAGTCATCTTTGCACCCATGGTATAATTCAATTTGCACTTGTGAGAGTAAACAGGCTAAAGCCGCATTCTTCGGAATATGCACATTAAAAGAAGAAAAAGAAAAGAAAAATGTAGTGTCATCTGTATTTGTCCAGTTTTTAGCACAATGAACAAGGTCTCTGTGCTGGGTGATAAAAATTAATTATAATGTGATTAAAGACAGTCTTCCTTACTGAGAAGAAGACATTTACTTCCCAATCTTATTCATGCTGATTATTATTTCTCAAATGCAGTTAAAAAGTGAAATTCCATGAATTTTCACATAATTTAAACCTCTCTCTCTCTCTCTCTCTCTCTGTGAATTCATAAAGGTATGAATTGTGAGACAAATAGATTGGAATCATGACTTGAAGCACACTGTGGCATTAGAACTTCACTTCAAGTTCAAAAGTTTTGGATTTCTATTTTCTGGGATGGCCCATAAAATAGTTAAAAATCCCTAAAAGATCTAGACTTTGTAAGGAGGTGGATTGGCCTGAAACGTGCACGCCAGATCCAGTCCCTAATTAGAACCTTTTGTCTAAAGCCCTTTCTAAAGCATTCCGTGTCTGTTTAATATTTAACATATGGGGGGGGGGGGTTAAACAGAGTTTTGTTGGTGTGCCAGTTCTATTACAATCAGAGATTGTTTAGTTGGGATGCAGAAGAAATAAAAGGAAAAGACTTATTTTCTTTCTAAATGAACCCAAGAAGAGGAAGAGGAGGAGGCAGCTGTGGGGTTTAGTTGTGATGCACAATAAAAAAAAAATAAAAGGAAAAGGGTTTACTTTCTTTCTAAAATGAAGCCAAGAGGAGGAGGAGGAAGAGAAGAAGGAGGGGCTGTGGAGGGGCTACATTGCAAAAATGATGGCAGCCTCCCTCTTTGAGAGTTGACCATCCCACCCCCCACCCACCCTCCTCTGCAAAAGAGCAATACAGCCATTGCTGGGCATTGTACGGTGAAAGAAAAGGAAGAGAGTTCAAACAGCAATTGATCTTTATCTCATGGGGGAAATGGGGGGGGGGGGGGGAGAAGGAGAGTTTGGAAAAGAAAGGGTTGAGTTGATTGGGCAATAAAAGGGTTAAAGGCAGGGAGTGGAGCTGGCAGAACCGGGAGGAGGGAATGCTGCCTGTCCCTTTAAGGTTCCTGCAGCACGAAGAGAATTGCAGGCATAATACGATTGGGGCGGCAGGATCACTTACTTCTGACGTTCCAAAGCCTGGGGGAGTTGGCTAGAGATTGTTTCCCTTTGATAAGGTCCTGGCAACTTAGTAACAACTCGAGAGGCAATAATAATAATAATCGGAGCCTCAAAGCTTCGGCACGAACGTACCCACCAAAACCTTATATCTTCACGGAGAAGCGGGGCGGGGGACGGACACCAAAACTCATTATTACCTCTTTAGTTCGGGTTTAACGCCCGAATCTTTAGGCCGGCGTTTTTGCCAGTACTGCCATCTGAAGAACTGTGACCTTTTATTTCGGCTTGTAATTCCCACCCACCCTTTCCCTCTTAAAAAAAAAAGAAGGTGGTGGTGGGGCGGGGGAGAGGAAGGTGTTGCAGAAAAGACGCTTATCTCCCTTACAGGACCGTTCTCTCGGTTGTTCACTTTGATGTGCACAGTTAAACCCACAGCTCAGTGTTTGTTGAAATAGCCCGGAGGACATTTGGTGCAAGGAATGACTGCTTGAAACAGGACCTGGGTTGAAAGAAGGGGGGCGGGTGGGGGGGTCAGGAGAAGTGGGGGAGGGGTCAGGTCTTTTGATTCTCAAACACCCCCCCCCCCCCGCGCGCTCTTTTGGGTTAAAAAAGAAGGAAGAAAGAGAATCTCTTCCCCCCCCCCAAACTCTCGCTCTCTTTCCGCTGATATATTTTGGGCAACGTCCTAGTCCCCCCTAGCCCTCCTCGCTCCCCCCCCTTTTTTTTTTTTACTCTCAGATGCTGTTGAGAAGCTTGTGAGGAGGTGGGTGATAGGAAAGAATCAGCGCAGCCTTGCGGATTACTTTTCGCCTTTCCCTATGAGGAGGGCTCAGGGAAGTAGATTTTGAGTCGGGGGGGGGAGAAGCCCCCCCTGCTGTTTGGAAGGAAGTGCCGGGCGCCCGATTTAACGGAGGGGGCGGGAGAAAGCGCCCCACCACCAACTACGGGATCAATGGTAAGTTGCGAAAGAATGTGTGTAATTCCTTCGCCCCTCCCCGGTTGCTTTGATGTTTTCTTGGCTGGAGCTTTGAAGTTGTTCGGAGAAGCTGTTTGCGCGTTCGTTTATGAGTAAGCAGACCTAGGAAAAAGAGAGAGCTGGGTTTCTACCAACCACAGCAGCCACTGAGCTCTGTGTGTGTGTGTGTGTGTGTGTGTGTGTGTGTGTGTGAAAGAGAGAGAGAGAGAGTTTAAGGGGGAGGCATCGGCTGGGGAAGGAATGGTCTTTTCACAGATCTACCCCCCCCCCCGTCTCATAAACATCCCGGTAAAGTAGGGAGGAGTTTTGCCTTTGTTTTCCCAGCAATGTTTGGTGACTTGGAAAGGAGGTAGAGACCCAAGGATGGCTTCGGTTGGTAGGTAGGCGAAGGATGTCTTGGCTGCCAGTCCCTCCTCCCGCACCTCTTCGCGTACACCCCTCCCACTTCTGTCAGCACCCTCAATGAACTCCAAAGAGGCGCAGCGTGCTGACTTTGGGGTCAGTTGTTACACAGGACTTGGAGAAGGCGGCCGGGGAAGGTTTTCCTGTTCTCTCGTTCCTTTCTCTCTCGCTAGCTCTCTCTCTCTTTCCTCTTCTCTCTCTGTCTTTCTCTTAACACCCCCCCTCCCCAGTTCCTGAGATATCTCAGCAGATCTGCTTACATCCCCCCCCCTCCCCACTTCCCATCAGTCGCCATTTCTGGGATATTTTTCTCTCTTTCTTTAATGTTTCCCTCCCTCTGCGGGATGATTTTCTGGGGGTATGGGCTGCACTGCCGCCGTCTCCTCCTCCTCCTCCTCAAAATCTATCTAATTTGTGTTTTAAACAATCGCCTTCGTGCCCAACGCCTCTTTGATGGAGTGCTTGTCTAAGTGAGGAAATGCTTGAGGATTCTAACAGCCTGGTCTGGAATGTCTGCTCTTCTTCAGGTATCTTCCAGGACATCCTCCTCCTTCTCTTCCCTCCTCCTCCTCCTCCTCCTCCTCCTCCCTTTGAAGCAGCTTTTGAACTTTCTTATGAAAAGTTGAGGCGAGCAGGAAACCATACAGGGAACTTTTTATGTGTTTATAGGCTCTAGGCTATGGGTGGAAGAGGTTGGTGGAAGCCTGGCATTGGGCTGCTCATTTACTGGAGTGGAGTTTGCAGCTCTTTGCGTGTCTGACGGAGTAGCAGCTTTTTTTCTCTCTCTTTTCTTTTCCCTGGATTGGATGGTGGAGTTATGGTGAGCTGGTAAAGAACTTTGGATGCCCATTCTTGGCTCTGCTGCCTGAGGAATAGAGAGCACAGCCCTCTCGCCATAGAGTTAAATTGTGTGTGTGTGTTTTTTTTTAAAAAAAATGGTGCTTTGTCGCATGAAAGGGGACCAATGCATGATAAAGGTAGGGATAGCAATGGGGGAGGGGGGGAGGAAATTACATGTCAACAGTATACTTGAACCGAGCATGGCTCTTTTCAAAGGCAATGCGCAACTGGTAAGAAAGTCTTCGTTTTCAGCGCGAGGCTGGTCAAATCTGGCTTTGTCTTTCCAGCTTCTTTTCAACCTTTTTTTTTCCTTTCCCCTCTCAGGGTACAGTTCAGAGGAGCATCCAGCATTGTGCTTGCTTAGGAGGGTTTCTGGTGATCCTAATCTAAACGTTTCAGGAGTTGAAAGGTTGGGTGGGGGGGGAAGAAGAGAGAGTGAAATGGAAACCAGATGCTGAGGAAAGCACGTTTTGTTCTTTTGCCGTGAGTTATCTAGCAAAGAGAGAGAAGGGAGGGAAGCAAAAGCTGAAGGAATGTTTTTTTGCTGCAAAATGGGTTGAACGGCATGGGGATCCGAGATTATTCCTGGGACTCCTCAGATGTTATCATAAGTAGGAAGAGGGGGGGGAGAAGGGAGGGAAATCCTTCCCGATGTTTTTCTTTGTGCATGTTGAGACTGTATAGAGGCAGTGCAATAAAGAGGGGGGGGGGTTGGAGTCCTTTTCTTGTTTTTGTTCCAAACCCCTCACCCCACCCGGCTCTCTGCCTAGGAGAGTTAAAAGTGTGCCCAGAGTTCAGTCTTCCTCTTTGAAAAGCGTATTTGATACTTTTGATTAGTGCTGCAGATAGCTGTGGTTGCCTCTTTATTTTAATGTGAAGAGTTGAAAAGCCTGTTTACTTTTTGTCTTTGATGTTGCTTGGATCTGGTTTTGATTAGATCAATACTTCTTCCCCCCCTCTTTTTTTTCCCTCTTCTTTAAGAGAGAAGACTCTGAAGATCCCCTGCTGACTTGAGAAAGAAAAGAGAGAGAGAGAGAGAGAGAGGCACACAGATTGCTGAGGAACTTAAAAAGGAAAAAAAAAAGAGAGAGAGAGAGCTGTACCAGAAGGAACTCCGGGAACCATGAGCAGCGCGGCATTGCTGACTCACCTCCCAGACCCCAGCAGCAGCTTCAGGGAAGATGCCCCACGCCCCCCTGTACCAGGGGAAGAAGGAGAGACACCATGCCATCTGGCTGCCAGTTTCTTTGCCCTAAAAAACCAAAGCTTCAAGGCCATGTCTGTTTCTTCCACACCCAGGAGGAATGAAGATGGTCTTGGGGAGCCAGAAGGCAGTGCATCTCCAGATTCTCCTCTAGCCCGATGGACCAAATCCTTGCATTCTTTACTAGGAGATCAAGATGGTGCTTATCTCTTTCGGACCTTCCTGGAAAGGGAGAAATGTGTGGATACTTTAGACTTTTGGTTTGCCTGCAATGGCTTCAGGCAGATGGACCTTAAGGATGCCAAAACTTTAAGAGTCGCCAAAGCTATCTACAAAAGGTACATTGAGAATAATAGCATTGTCTCCAAGCAACTCAAGCCTGCCACCAAGACCTACATACGGGATAATATCAAGAAGCAGCAGATCGATTCTGTAATGTTTGATCAGGCACAGACTGAGATTCAGACTGTGATGGAGGAAAATGCTTACCAGATGTTTTTGACTTCTGATATATACCTCGAATATGTAAGGAGTGGGGGAGAAAACCCTGCTTACATTAACAGCAATGGACTGGGCAGCTTGAAAGTGGATTGTGGCTATCTCCCTACCTTAAATGAAGAAGAGGAATGGAGCTGTGCTGACCTTAAAAACAAACTTTTGCCCTCCATACTTGGACTGTCCAGTAAGACCTTGAGGGCTACAGCCAGTGTCCGAGCTACAGAAACTGTGGAAAATGGGTTCAGGTAAGAGCAATAGAGTCCATGTATTATGGGAGGGTGTTAAGTGGTTACAGTGTGTTGCAAAAGGAGTGTGTAGATTAATGTTCTGTTCCTGGTTTAAGTCAAATCTGGCAAAGAGACTCTCTTATTTTTTGAAGCTTCCCAATTTTGGCATTTATTTCTTGCTGGAGGGGAGGGCTGCCTTTTCCCCTAATAAAAAAAAAGGAGTACGTTGTGGTTCTTAAGACCCACCAGTTCTAAACCTCTTTTAGACATCAAAAAGGAACTTCAAAGGGCTCTTGTTCTTTGAGACATGCATTAATTGTTACCACTTTAAACCACATTAAGAGGAACTGGGAAGAGCACCATCTAGGCATGTGAATGAGTAATGAAATACTAGTTTGCCAACTTCATCCCTAGCTGGTGTTGAAATATGTGGATTACATGTAGAAAATGGAGAGCAATTATATGATGATAGAACTAGAAAATCCATATTATTATTGAGATAACCTGTAAAACTGAACCAAGTTGACTTCAAGAAGATGATGACTCCACAGAGGTACTTCCATAAGGAATATCAGGTAGTAGTTTGATAAATGAATATTAGCCAGATAAATAGGATTTCTTAAGCCAAACAAAACAAGCTTAGCTAAAGGGATGGCTCCAGGTACAGGATATTAGTAAGGGCAAGAGTCAGAGATGATCGGTGTGCTCCAGGTTCAAAGGAAGCTGCTTGATACCAACTTAAAGTGCTGGTCCTTTGAGTTCACTACTTGTCTATTCCAACTAATAGTAGCTCTTGCAGAATTCAGATATAGTTTTCTACTTGGAAAGGGAGAAGTCAGGATTTCAACCTAGGGTTGTGGTTGTTTTTTCTGTTTGAAGGATTGTGCTTGTATTGTGGAGCTTTCCCCACATGAATGGCATGTAGTCTTCATTTGAAGGTTGTTTCCCACCCCCCTGCCCTGTTTGAACATTGTCTTTGGTAACCCCAAGAGAATGATGTGTGCTTTCCTTTGGTTGCATTGGCTGCTGAAAGTGGGGCAAGAATTCATCACCCCAAGTGGCAACATCATCATATTCTCTTTCTGTCATGCAGAGTAGCATGCTCTTCTATGCTTTTATTCTTCTTATTCCCCCTCCCCCCTCCCCTTTTGCCTTCATAAATCAGAATTGGTTGCATATGAAATGGTAGAGCAGAAGGACCTTCTCTCTCTCTCTCTCTCTCTCTCTCTGTTTCTCTCTCATGCGCACACACATTCTCTCTCTCTCTCTCTGTATTCTGTCTTGCTTTGGGAGTTTCTAAATCTGGTAAGTATTTGACATCTGGTTTACAGGAATTTTGTGAGTGTTTCTGTGATTCATGGACATCAAAGGACTTCAGGCATCTCCTCTTTTTTTCAGCTTGTACCGACCATGGCCTGCCTCTAAGAGGAGGGATCTTGAACTGCATCCCTTGTGGGTTTTTTTGCTTGACTTTTAGCAAAGGGACTACTTGGTCTTTCCTAGGGATAGGACTGGCAAGGCAGCTGATTCCAATCCAGCTTTCACTCACAGCAGTATAAATCTGGAGCAGCTCCAGATGTATAAGGAGCTGCTTACAATTGTTGGCTGGGTACATGGCATCCATGTATGACATATTTGTTTCATCTGTTTGATGGGAATGTGCGCTCTATTCTTCTGTCTGAAGACTCAATAAGTTTTTCTTATGGTGCCCAGCTTTGCAGTAGTTCATATCTGCTGTGACAGTGAACTTGAGCATGGAGATAATGATCACTTAGAGATATTTATTTTTCTTAGCTTAAGATAAAGACTATAAAGGGCATTTTCTGCCACTGGCACTCCAGAAATAATATATTTTAATATTCAATTGTTTAGTGGTTCTAGAGTAGGATTTCCCCACCACTACCATGGCTGATTACGTCTTATCATGAATATGTTGATGGTACTTTATAGGGAACTTCTTTCCAGCTTTTACATTAAACAAACTGCTTGATAATCTTCAAAGAGGCATGGAATAAGGCTTGGGGTCTGTCTTCTTTGCATAACTAAGTAGAGAGTAGGATTTGAACTTGAGTTCTAGTATTGTCACTACCCCAGGCTTAATGTGTGATCTTGGGCACACCAGCCCATCCATTCTCAGACTCAATTTTTCTGCTATGAAATTGAAATAGGACTTACTTATGACTGTGTACCTATGTCTCTGTAAGAATTGTTGAGTACTTTTGTTGGAAGTGTCAGATCCAGTAGCAGTTTCTAGACTGGGCTTTTACAGTTACACGATATTGCCCTAGAAAGCAAGCTCAAACGTCTTTTGGTCTAGAGATCATCAAATGCTATTGCTCTTCTGTTTTAACCAATGCTAAAAATCCTGGGTTTTATCCCCACTTGATAAAAGAACTGCTACTATACATATCTAATCTACCTTCTGCTAATGCATCCGTTTAACAGATAGTTATAGAGATTTGGTGTATATTCCCCCTCCACCCCTGCAACTAGCCTACAACCGTAACACATAATTAACACACAACACTCATGTTATTTGTATGTTAAGCATATCTATATATGCTGAATGACTTTTGAGGCAAGAAAGCTATTTCAAGGTTGGTCCAAATGACTATCACACATGCAAGATGCTGCTCTCTGCCATGTGAACTTGCAACAGTTACTTTGAGATTTGTTACTTTAAGCCCCATACAATGAAATGTCTATGTTGTAGTCTAAATGTATAATGTGCCAGTTCATGGGCCCAGATCTGCCTTCCTACAGTATAGACAATAAGACAAGTTCTGAGTGAAGCTAGCTTTACTGCTGAATAAGATGGATCTGGCAGATAGGTCTTCATTGATCAAAAGAGCTGCTGGTTGGCATTTATTGTATGAGGAATAATTATTAACTGAAGCTAATTTGTATCCACAGTTAAATGACACCACGACAAGGCCTTGCATGTGCAACCATGCCTTCTTCTCATCGGGTTTTGTTTTGTTTTGTTTTGGAAAAGAGGCAAGTTATATACCAGTTTCCTATAAACTTATAAATACTGCACTGCCAGCATTAAATAATCATACATGCCTCTCCCTAGAAGGACACACCAATTTTCACAGCCTGATTTAACAGTTTCTTGACAAAGCATGCCATAAGTTTGGGTTTTCAAGTTTGTCACATGAAAACTGTCATCAATTAGACGCCATTTTGCTTTCTCCACCCTCAAACTGTATATCGCTGTGAATTGAAAACTGGCTACAATTTCTCAGCACCCTCTTGCTTGGATTGAAAAGGAAGCTTTGAAGCTTTGTATAAAGCAGGAAGGCAAAATTGAAAGAAAAAAAAATGGAGAAGAAAAAGGAGTTTTTATTAAGGGTCACTGTAAACACTCTGAAAGGGATTCACCCCTTGAGTTTCCTCTGAGTTCACATCCTTTTGTAGCTTAGTACATGGAAGGTCATCTTAAGTAATAGTTTATGTTCCATGTTGTCTGCTCTATCTCTTTTATGCACTCTATCTAAAAAGAGTGCATAAAAGAGTAATAAAGATGATTAGGGGGCTGGAGGCTAAAACATATGAAGAATGGTGGCAGGAATTGGGTATGTCTAGTTTAATAAAAAGAAAGACTGGGGGGAAACACAACAGAAGTGTTCCAATATTTGAGGGGCTGCCACAAAGAAGGGAGAATCAACATACTCTCCAAAGCACCAGAAGGCAGGACAAGAAACAATGGATGGGAACCGATCAAGCAAAGAAGCAACCTAGAACTAAGGAGAAATTTCCTAATAGAACAATTACTCAGTGGAATGGCTTCCCTTCAGAAGGTGCTCCATCAGTGGAGGCTTTTAAGAAAAAACTGAATAACTACTTGTCTGGAAAGGTAGAGGGTTTTCTGCTTGAACATGAAGTTGGACTAGAAGACCTCCAAGGTCCCTTCCAATTTCATTATTCTGTTAATGTCCTCTTTGATGATGAAGAAAAGCTACTACTTTAAGTATTTCTCACCATTCAGTCTCAAAGTGATGGAGCTTCTGGCGGCCTTGAAGAAAGATGGGATGGACAGAGGACTTACAAGATAGCTTGATGAGATTTGGTTGCAGTTAAGGTGTTAGTGTGGTCAAAATCTTTTTTCCCCTATTTTTTAAAGTAACTAACTTTAATTGGTTTACTCACTGTATGTTAGGTTTTTAAGGGGCAAATCTTGGATTTCCCCTCCCCCCATTTTAATTTTATAATTCTGTGTGAAGACTTCTCCATCCCCTTCATTGAAATGCTGAAAAAAAAAGTTGTAAGCTAAGTGTCCCAGGGATTTATAAAACTCTTCAATGGTGCTTACCATTCCTGCTGAACTTCAAGGCAATAGTTTTGAAGCTCTTTCTTGTTGAAAATGATGAACTCTCCAAAGTGACTGCTTACACTACTGAAGAGGCTCTTCTTAACCCTCCCATAGGGATGCGTTGTAAACATAACTTCCAGTGGTTGCTGCGCTGGCATGTTTCACATTGCATGTGCTTGAAAAGAAAAGGCCTATAGGATCCCCCCCCCCCCCCAAAAGAGCCCGGCTGGTTCTGTACAGATGAATTTTGCATCTTGAAACCAGATACTTTACAACAACAAGCTCTGATGGGCCTGGGTTGTGTTAAAACAAGACATGAAACAGTTCCAAGAAGAGCAATAAAAGGTAAAAAGGCTTCAATTGCCCCCTTTCCCTAAAAAATAATAATAATAATAAAAATAAGACTATTAACGGTGTACTGAAAGGTGGAATTTCAGAAGCAGAGCTGTCTTATCAAGAGAATTGGTTTTGTTTTTAGGGTATAATTGCTATTTCTTCCCATTCTCCCAATAAAAAAATTCCTGTTAAGAAATAAACAAACAAACAAAAATCAGACTTTTCTCCATATGTCATGCTTAGTATCTTCCTTCCTTCCTTCCTCCCTCCCTCCCTCCCTCCCTCATCTTTTAGATATCTTGAGCTTCCCACTAAAAAAAAATATTGATGCATTTTGGGAATGAGTGCAGTCCCAGATGTGCAGGAATAGCTCCTTCTCTGGCAGTGCTGTCTCCTTGCAAAGGTCAGCTTGAGATAGAGAAAGTTCACCCCTACTCTTGGCCAATACTCCTTGAAGAGGTGGGCTGCCCCTCTGTCTGTTCCTCCCTAGCCGCCCCCACCCCCTTCTTTACAAAGGTTGGTGGACCCCAGTGAAATGGAGGAATGCAACAGACAGGAGAGAAGAGACATTCAGCTTGTGACAAAAGTGAGCAAAGGCTACCTAAGAAGGGTGAAAGTCTCTCTGGGCACGCACACCATTTCTGGCTGCTCTTCTGGTTTCTGGCACACACATCCCCCCCCCCCGGCCAGTTGTTTTTTGGGTTTATGGTGCTCTGGCTTGTGCCTGCGTGCGCTCCTGCAATGCGCACACATGTTCTGGTTTGGGCACTTGGTGCCCAAAAGGTTTGCCATCACTGGCCTAGAATATTAGAGGGTGAAATGATGTTTTCCATTAAAGATACCAGGCTGTTTATTTAAGTTCTGCCACTCTCTGCTAGTGGCTTGAGGGGTTGTTTTTTCATAAATAATTTAAAAAGGGCACCCTTCTTATGCTTTGGCCTTGCAGAAGTGAATTTCTTCTCCAGCCATCCTGCCTTCTGAGCTCCTTGAGAGCAACTCTTGATTAGGACAAGTGGTTCTGAACATGGAACAACGTGGGTTGCAACGAGCAATTCTCTCTCCAGTGAAAAAGAGTTACCAAGCTGAGTTTCTTCCGGATGAGGGATGTGGTCTGGCCCCTCTGAGATCTGTTCTGTGGAATGTTCTGGAAGTGGTGTACATTTGACAGCCGGGATGGGGTGTGGGGGGGTGCCCTTTCATTCATTTTTCAGTATTTTATGGAAACAGGCATCTGGAACAAGGGGTGACTGCTTCAAATAAGGAACATCTGGTAAACTTTAGCTTGGATTCCAGGCTTTTAAGAACTGAAGAGTTAAAGGTGTTGCTGTCAGTGAGGAAGAACTTCTGAGACCATCGGTCTCTAAGCGGTCCTGCCAATTCTGCACATTTTTGTACTTGGTGTTGCCATCTTGCTCTCTGCTTTAAAAGTCTTCTGTGTGAAGGGTGTTCATTTAATGCTGGTTACCCTGTATGTGAACATCTCTCCCCCACCTTCCAGTCTTGTTTTATTCATCTTTATGGTTGTCATGGGATTACCACGTTGGTCTCATGATGTTTATCTATTTCTATGGTTTTATTGTATCTCAGCCAGAATCACTTTGGGTGAGATGGGTGGTCATATGAATTCGACAAATAAATAAATTACTCAAACTACTAGTGTGACAACGCAGGTAAAATTCTTGATTTACAACCATTTGCTTAGAGATTGTTCAAAGTTACAACAACACTGAAAAACCTATGACCCTTTTTCACACTTACGACCATCACACACACACATGCACACACCATGGTCATGTGTTCAAAATTCAGACACCTGGCTACTGGCTCATATTTATGACAGTTGCAGTGCCCTGGGGTCATGTAATCACCTTCCGGCAAGCACAGTCAATGTGGAAGCTTGGCTCACTTAATAACCATGTTATTAACTTAACAACCACAGTAATTTGCTTAACTGTTTCAAGAAAAGTCATAAAATGGGGCAAAACTCAATTATCTTGCTTAGCAATGGAAATTTTGGGCTCAATTGTGGTCATAAGTCAAGGACAACCTGTATCCTGTTGCTATCCAAAATTGAGCTGGCAGGATGACCCAGAATTAAAAAAAGAAAAGAAACAAGAAATATCTTTTAGTGTGCTTACCACACACAAAGAAGAAACTTTTGTGCATTTCTCCTTAAGATTATAGATCGATGAGGAAAGATTGATTTGTTCTTCAAATCAGATTCCTGCTTTCCCATTAGACCTCCCTGCCTTTGGAGGCCCTTTGCTTTCTCCTCTGAAATCAGATGCTCACTGGATGATTTTGAAGCCATAGCCTTTCTATCAGGGCACAGACAATAACCCTAAAATATTGTGGGTGTGCTTACCACTAATTCCCAGTATTCATCAGATTTCCCAAGCACATTGCATTAGCCTGTCTAGAGTTCCTGTAATGTACTGTAGGTTTATAATGAATCCTATTATCAATTGGAGGCAGAAGGGAGTCCTGGGTGTTTAATGTCACGCTATGAGCTTGTGGCCCTGATAAAATTTCAGGAAAGTCAATTCATCTCTTTAATGGTGATGCTCATTTGCCCCATTTCAACCCTTTCTGCTCCCTTTTTCATGAAGAAGTAAGAATATGACCATTCAATGTTTTAGTGGGAAAGTAGAGTATATATTGAGCCAAGGTGGTGCAATGGTTAGAGTGCAGCTACTTCTGCTGACTGCTGGCTGACTGCAATTTGGCAGTTCAAATCTCACCAGGCTCAAAGTTGACTCAGCCTTCCATCCTTCTGAGGTGGGTAAAATGAGGACCCAAACTGTTTGGGGAGGGGAGATGCTGACTCTATAAACCACTTAGAGAGGGCTGTAAAGCAATGTGAAGCGGTATATAAGTCTAAGTGCTATTGCTATTTGGTGGGGTGCCAATGTTACATGGAAATGTTATATAAAGGTAGTCCTCGACTTACAAACATTCATTTAGGGATATTTAAAGTTACAATGACACTGAAAAAAAATGACTTATGGCTGTTTTTACACTTACCTTGCAGTATCCCCATGGTCACGTTATCTAAATCTGAACTCTTGGCAACTTCTTCATATTTATGACAGTTGCGATGTCTTGGGGTGATGTGATCAAGATTTTTGACGTGACAAGCAAAGTCAATGGGGGAAGCTAGGTTACTTAACACAACTGTGTTATTAACAACTGTAGTGATTCACTTAACAAGTATGGCAAGAAAAAGTTGTAAAATGGGCCAAAACTTACTTAACAACTTTCTTGCTTAACAACAGAAATTTTGGGCTCAATTGCTGTTGTAAGTTGAGGACTACCTGTAGTGAAGGGGGATTATTAAGAGATAGGCTGAGGGTAGATGTCTTGATAGTTTTTTGGACAATTTTGAACACTGGCTGGTCAGAGAATCAGTGCCATAAATGTCAGGGAGAGGTTCATAAGTATATTGTGTTGAGCAGGAGTGTCAAACTCAAGGCCCGGGGGATGGATCCAGTCCATGGGGTTGCCAAGTCTGGCCCACAGGGCCGACCTGGAAACAGCAAAGGACTGGCCAGCAAAAATGGAGTTTGGGCAGCCTCAGAGGGTTGCAGGAGACTGTCACAGCTGAAAACTGAGCTCACGAGGGCTGTGGGCGGCCCACCCGAGCTCCATTTTTACTGGCAGAGGATTGCCGGAGGCCATCACAGCTGAAAACGGAACTCGAGACCCCATTTTTGCTGGCAGAGCGCTCAGATCACCACAGGCACCCCCGACACAAGTGACGAGCTGGCCATGCCCACCCCAGCCCCCCAAAGTCAAACACAATGCCCTCAATGAAATTGAGTTTGACACTCCTGGTGTAGAATGTCAGTTTTGCAAAGTGCAATAGAGTTATAGCATTTTTACCTCTAAAACAAAATTGCAGAGCTGTTTATCATGTGGTAAATGTGAGAAATAAACAGAGATCTTGTTGTGCGCAGTTGGGCTTTGTCCTAGTTAAGTAGGCTTAGCATTCATGAATGCAGCCTCTGCCTGCTTAAATAGGACAAAGTCCAACTGTTCACAAGAAGATCTTATTTCAGGGTAGATAGAGATGGGGTTATGCTTAAAAAAAGGTGTTGACAGCTAGAGTGACTTTTATTGATGGCCCCCTTTTCCACTCTATCTAGACTTGAGGTGTTTCACCTTGGCATCTTTAAGACTTGTGGACTTCAACTCCCATAATTCCTCAGCCAACATAGCTGGCTGAGGAATTCTGGGAATTGAAGTCCACAGGTCTTAAAGTTGTCAAGTTTGGACACCCCTGTAGATCTCTATCATCTTGGAAATAGCAAGACCTAGAAGGAGGGCAACTGTGTAAATTGGTAAAACATAGTTTCTAAGACCAGGAAGACAAAGAGTTAACCAAGCTCAGTAATATGACTAACTTACCTCAGAGGTTTTATTGTGAGAATAAGTTAAGAGTAGAGATACTTGAAGATAGCTCCTTGGGAGAATGGACGAAAAGAATGCAAGTTGGATGACTCTTTTTCAAGCAGTTCAATAGTTGGTGCCTTGAAGTCATGGATACACAACCTGGTGCCCTTCAGAGGTCTGGGACTGAAGCTCCCACAATCCCATAATTAGTGGCTGGAGTTAAGGAGAGATGAAGTCCAAAAACGTTGTGAGAGCTCCAGATTCTCTATCCCTAATTTAAAATATCCTGTGAAGTCATTGAGACAGGCGACCTATGAAATTATGTGGGAAAGCTTAAAGCAGTGGGAAGAAAGCTTAAACTGTGGTCCTTCTTAAACACTTCTCATTTTCAAGAATTCCATGGAATCTGTGGTGGGTTTTTTCCCCCTCCAAGTGTTGGGAATGCTAGGTCTGTAGTTTGCCTTGAGTAACTGCTACCTTAGTCTTTGGTCTCCTAAAGTTTGCATTTCCTGAGTTCAAAGACTAACAGGGCTCTCTGTTTTTGCTCATTTCTAGGTCCTTCAAGAGGAATGATCCAATTAACCCTTATCATGTGAATTCTGGCTATGTCTTTGCTCCTGCTACTAGTGCAAACGACAGCGAAATTTCTAGCGACGCTCTGACTGACGATTCTATGTCAATGACCGACAGCAGTGTGTAAGTACTTCCATCATTGGAATTGGAAAGAAGTTTGTAAATTTTCTGGGCTGTCCTTTCTACTAAACTAAGCACATGATTGAAACAGAACAGTATATGCGGCAAAAGTAAGATTTGGTCTCCATCATTTTCATTGCTTGATAGGGATTATTCTTCCAAAGTCTCAGACAAATGGCCTTGTTCTCCTGGAAAACCTACAGTTTGTTTCTGCCCCATGGAGCATGTCTGTAAGTTGTCCCTTATTTGCTGTCTTGTTTCAGGTGTTTTTAGGGCTGCGTGTGCTCTCATTAAATAATGACTGTGTTAAAAAAAATAAATTGCTTCCTTTAGGAAGTGCTCTCAGGTTATTGCTATGCTTCCAAATACAATTGATCTGAAAGGCAAGTGACCTCTTGTGCCAATATTAGAACTAGAATTAGAGGAGGCTTGGCCTGTTTCCTTTTAGTTTCCCTCTGGAAGGGAAATGGTGTCCTCTGCAAAAATCTTGACTGAGAAAGAAAGAAAAGAAAGAAAGAAAGAAGGAGGAAAGAAGGAAAGAAAGAAGGAGGAAAGAAGGAAAGAAAGAGAAAGAAAGAAAGAGAGAAAGAATGAAAGAATGAAAGAAAGAAAAGAGAAAAAGAAAAGAAATGAAGAGAGAAATAAAGGGAGGAAGGAAGAGAAAAAGAGAGAAAAAGAAGGATGGAAGGAAGGAAGGAAGGAAGAGAAAGAAAGAAAGGAAGAGAAAGAAAGAAAGAAAGAAGGAAAGAGAAAGAAAAGAAAGAAAGAAAGAAAGAAAGAAAGAAAGAAAGAAAGAAAGAAAGAAAGAAAGAAAGAAAGAAAGAGACTCTTGGTCAGCCTTTATATAATCTCTGGTGGTTAAATTGCATTACCAGTTCTTTTCTCTCTGCCTTCCTCTTTTCTCAAATTGTAATCTCTATCCTGTTTCTGAATGAAGGCAGTGCTTTATTACTGAAATATTCCAGGATATTAGAAGGACATGGTACATTTTGCTGTTGGAAGAAGTTTTAAATACCTTGATTGGTTTTGCTGTAATTAAGGGGTTTCTCTACTTTCTTTCATGAATCAGCTGATGCCCAGGGAGTAAATCTAGAACCCACCCTGAAATGGACTGCAGAGTAAACATCCCTTGGGTGGCCCTTGTAGGCACTCAGGTAGTTTTGATGTTGTTCATGCTTCTTCATGGAAGCCAACCATTTAAAGGTAGCCCTCAATTTATGGTCCCAATTGAACCCAAAATTTCTGTTGCTAAGTGAAACATTTGTTAAGGGAATTTTGCTCCATTTTACAACCTTCCTTGCCACGGTTGTTAAGTGAATCATTGCATTTGTTAAGTTAGTAACATGGCTGTTAAGTGCTTCCCCGTCGACTTTGCTTGGCAGAAGTTCTCAAAAGGCGATCACGTGACCCGGGGACACTGCAACCGTCATAAATATGAATCGGGTGCCAGGCATCTGAATTTTGATCACGTGACCATGGGGATCCCACAACGGTTGTAACAAGTGTGAGAAATGGTTTTATATCCCTTTTTTCAGCGCCGTTGTAACTTTGAACGGGGGTCACTAAATGAACTGTTGTAAGTCGAGGACTATCTGTATATGGGGACTTTCTTTGGGCTTAAACGGTACAAATTAGCTCCATTTTTGTTGTCAAATCTCCCTGAAAGAATCGTGTAAACTGCTTCTCCCATCTCTTACGGGGCTACACAGTGCGGATAGCCTAATCCTAAAGAGGATCGCCAAGACTGGCTTGCCAGGATGGGGGTGGGCCCATCCTTGTGCCTCCATAGAGTTAGTCATTTCTGGACTAGCAATGGCTCCTTACGGCTGGGATCCTTATACCCTCTCTTCAGAGCCAGGCCAATTGTAGGGCCTTCTGCAGTTGAGAGGCCTGAGTGAGAAATAAAGTGCAAAGGGGGGGCAGGGAGTGGATGGATGAAAGGCTTAACTGAATCCCTTTCAGCCCATTGTTCATCTAGGGGAGCTTAGGAGAGGATAAGAGGTTAGCAGGCAGCTTTGAAATTGACTTGAACAAGTGAATAGGAGCTCCCCCTTAAAGCAAGGCATAAAAGAAGCTGCTCTGTTTGCTCCTGCCATAACAAGAGCTCCTTCAGGTCATGAGGAGCCAGGGAAGCTGGCTTGATTTATACCGCTGGGGAGGCATTGAACAGACAAAACATGGATTTCAGTTAGGATCCGGGATGGTTACCTAGCACGAAGGAGCCATTTTTCTTCACCTGCTCCTGCTCCTGCTGCCAACTCCAGCCCAGGTTTTTCTGCATTTGACTTGTTTCCCTTGCTCCCTGGGTGTACAAAGGAGAAACTTGAGCAAAAGCTCAAAGGGGAAAGGTATTCTCTGTCCAGGCTGGGGAAATGTATTGGTAAAGGAAAAAGAAAAAAAAATCCATTGCTTCTGTGGTAGATTGATGTCCTTTGATGCTGCGGCAAACGACGTCAGTGCCTTTTCCTATAGGTTTTGTTGACTTCCCAATTGTGCATTTAGGTTGCCTCTTGGGTGGGAGGCAAACGGAGGGAGAGAATGCAGAGATATATGAAGCCAGGTTGAGCTGGGCTGGAAGGTTTGGTGTGGCCTTCCTAGAAAGGGAGACAAACGCACTTTGTGTCTGAATTTGCAGTTAATCTCAAAAGCATCCTGGTGAGGTTTTTGGTTGCTCATGTGCTCTTTTGGTGCTGACCACAAAGCACCTCCAATTTCCATGTCTTGATTGGAGGGAAGGAAATAGAGAGAAGAAAGAGAGCTGAAAAGGGAGCGTCTTATTATTTGGTTATATCTTATTTATGGATTTACTTTGGACCCAGGGGAATACTGCTGAGTGAACTTCAAATATTACCTTATCTTACAAACCAGGCTTTTGATGTTGGCAAGATCAGAGGCTGTGCTCCACAGCCATTGCCAAATGAAGATGGGAGTGAATGCATATGCGCCAAAGCCTGAGATTTCAAAAGAAGCAGTAAAACTACATTCAAGTTAGGTCAGGCACATCTAAGTCAAAAGGCTAAGATAATTGGCTCAGCTTAAATGGCAGCTGACTGGAAAGGAGACTTCAAAACTAGTGTTTCCCCAGAAACAGATTGGCTTAGTCCCAGAGTGGTTAGCTAAAATGTTTATAATTAAACTGTGCTCCTCGCTGCCTAAAATTGTGCAGTTCTTTATTCTAGACTTAGATTTAAACACATACACACACACACACACACACACACACATAGGCAGGCAGGGGCAAGAAGGAGAAAACTAGTGGACTGACATGGTTGTCATCTTGTCGTCTTCCCAAAAACCCTGTCCCACTTTTGAGGCCATTGAGCTCTTGTATGTAAAAAGCTTTCGAATATTCGAGCATTGGGCAGGAACATTTGGTGTCCCCTCCTCTCAGATCTCATCTTACTTTCAAGTGGCCGAGCGAGCGTGGCATCTATAGGATTCTTCTAGCTGAGGATTATAACAGCCTTACAATAGATTTTAAGACGGATTTGAAATCAACCCCAACATATTTACCAAACCGTCTTCTTATCTTAAAGGCTTGCCTTTTCTGTCTTCCTTGCCTTTGTAGCTACCTTTATGGAGTCTACCTTGCTCCTATTTTTCAGATGAGAAACCTGTGGGGATGTTAGAAGTCCACCACCAAGGCTGTTTGGTGCATGTGTGGCTGAAAGAAAGCTTGAAACCAAAATAAATATCCCCGGGGCAAAATGAGTCCTCTCTCCTCTGTGCCTTAATTGGCTTCTTTGGCTACCCTAATTTTAAATTTGAGAAGCAGCTGTCTGTCTCGTTCGCACGAATGCATTATCAATTCTTGCCTTGTTCCAGTGCTCTTTTATTTTAAATATTCAAGAACCAAAAAAATGCTTAATCCTCATTAGGATACCCAGTTCTGTTTCTCAGGCTATTAAGGAATGCCCCCTCCTAACATGACACTCATTGAGCCTTTTATTTAAGTTCAATTAACAGCTTGCTCCAAGATAGAGGCTGTTCTTAAGTGAGCCAATTCAGAGGATCCCTCTCATTTCTCCAAATTGCTGTGTTGGGGAGTCTTCCAAACACTGGGGAGAATTGGAGGGGCTACCTGGATGGACAAGGAGCATTGAATTAGGACAAAGTGATACAGGGGGGCCAATAGCCTCATATCACTAAGGTTTCATTAGGGAGAAGGCCCCCTTTTCAACCACCAAGAAATTCCCAAATGAGATATAATGAAACCAAGTTTTGTTTGGTTTTTAAAAAACCCAAGTATTATGGATAAGGATTTGGGTTAGTTAATACATATATATAATAAAAATCAGAGCAATCTATCAGTACAAGATGAATCATTAAGCCCCCTCACCCCCAGCCTCTGTGGCTGAGTATCCTGCTGACTAACCAATAACAGGCGAAAAGAAGACGCAGTCTTATATTGAATAATCAGAGACCCCCATGGCTTCCCTATCCGGCATTTTCTTTCTAAACTGGAAGAGGTTTTTCATATTTTCATTCTGGGTTTTTTTTCCCAGGCCTTGTTGTGAAAGCATAAAGATTACCTCACGCGTACACACAGCAACTCATGTACACTTTAATGCAGTAGTGGGTTCAGGAGTGAAATCCAGAAAGTTCTAACAGGTTCTGGAGAACCGGTGGCGGAAATTTTGAGTAGTTTGGAGAACCAGCAAATACCACCTTTGGCTGGCCCCAGAGTGGGGTGGGAATGGAGATTTTGCAATATCCTTCCCCCAGGAGTTAGGAAGGAATGGAAATTTTGTAGTATCCTTCCCCCAGGAGTGGGGAGGGAATGGAGATTTTGCAATATTCTTCCCCCAGGAGTGGGGTGGGAATGGGGATTTTGCAATATCCTTCCCCTGCCTTCCCCACCAAGTCACGCCCACAGAACCGGTAGGGAGAAATTTTGGATTTCACCCCTGGGTGGGTTGCTACCGGTTCGCCCCAGATCGGGTGAACCAGTAGCGGCAGCAGCGGGAGGCTCCGCCCATCCACTTGGGCAGAAGTGTCGCACATGTGTGTGAGTGCGCCTGCCCGCAAGCAAACTGGTAGCGGCCGAATTTGAAACTCACTACTGCTTTAATGCTCTACACACTCTTGATTCCCAGGTGTTTCCTGTATGTGATCACTTAATACTTACTCATGATTTTTTCCCTCTCACCCCGTTATTAAAACACATCCAGTTCTCTGTCCTTAAATGTTCTCATTTGTATTATTTTAGCTTAGGTTCTTTGCTCAACTCTGTGTAGTTGAGATGTGTCTATCTTGTTTTAGGCTGAGATGCGTCTACCTTGTTTTTATGTATGTTGTAAAGGTCTGTTGGTCTGTAGGATAGTTTTTGACAAGTGGCATGGGGGATGCTTAACTGAGGCCCTGTTCTAAGTTGTATGATTTAAAATTGTAAAAATTTCATACCTTGGATTTGGTTAAAAAAAAGAGTTTCTTCTCTTCGTCCACCTCAATATTTTTGCCAGATTTAATAGGTTTGAGAGATTTGAGCTGCCTTCTCTTTCTCTAAAGAGACATTTGTTGAAGAGACATTTCAGGTGAAAAACTAATGCAGTGAAATTGTTGCTTTGAAAGAGGCAAATGTTGTGTGTTCTTCCAGAGGATATCTGGAAGTGGCATCTGGTCTGCCATAGATGGATGATGGCTTTTTAATGTCTTGATGTCTTGGAGCTTGAAGATTAAGAGGTGTTTGTGATGTTTCACAGTTGTGCAATAGCTTGTGTGGCAACACAAATACAAATATGGGAAAGGCTTTCCTTGGCTTGATGGTACTTCCTTTTACTTCTACCTCCAATGTAAATTCATTTGTGATGGGCTGCTTAATCTAACCCAAATTTCCACTGTTGCCTGGCTCTTAATTCTCGGTCTTTAAAAAGTTTTCATGGAGATAAGCCCGATGAAATTCACAATGTATGCAACTGGACATTCCCACATTTTCTAAGAGGGAATTCTTGATTTCCTTGAGTTTGTTTCAAGAATTGCTACTATATTAAGTGTGTACTTTATTAATTGGAGTATAGTGGTAAAGGTGTTGCATCAGGAGTAGGGAGAGCACAGTTTCAGTCCACTTTCTGCCACAAGAGCTTCTCTGGAGAGGTGGATCTAGTGGCTCACACTCAGCCCAATGAACCTCACAAGGTCGTGATGAGGAGCAGCACCATCCTGAGCTCCTCAATGAAAAGTAAGGTCTAAATCAGATCAATGAATGTCACAAAAGAATGTGCAACTTTTCAGGTTCTCCAGGATTTCTCATCACATAAAAAGCTACCAAAAACGGGGGTCAAGGAAGAAATAAATTGGCCCCCCAACTTAGGGCAGGTATTTTAGCCATGCATTCTGTTGTTCAAAGCAATTTTTGAAACAAGGGCTTCATTTAATCATTTGATTTATACCCACCTGTTCTTTAGAAGCTTAAAGTGGTTTACAGGTATTCCTCAATTTATGACCATTGTTTTGTTTTGTTTTGTTTTGTTTTGTTTTGTTTTGTTTTGTTTTGTTTTGTTTTGTTTTGTTTTGTTTTGTTTTGTTTTGTTTTGTTATTTTATTTGTTCCACTTGTATGCTGCCTTTCTCCAAAGACTCAAGGCGGCTTTATGATTTATGACCTTTCTTCAGATTTATGACCATTGCACCATCCCCAAGGCCACAGGATGAAAATTGACATGTATTTAAGATATCCTGGGCTCCAAATCCCAGACATGCAATAGAAAACATAAGTATAGAACAAAAGATGGAGGTGATCACATATAAAGAACTTTTATTTAAAGAAAGGGGTAAACTACAACTTAAATCCTTAGAGGTTTTGAAGAAGGAAGGGATACTTTATACTTGGTTTCAATATGGTCAACTTCAAGCAAGATGGAGGGAGGATCAAAAAACAGGTTTTATGGAAAATGAAGAAAATTTGGTAAAGCAAATCAGGGACCAGGGTATTATGCATATTAAAAGATTATACAATGTATTATTAGAGATAGACTCTGAATCAGAGCTGGTTAAAGACTGTATGATTAAATGGGCTAGAAATTTTCAGGAACCAATAATGATGGAGACATGGGAAAAGATTTGGGTTAGAAATGTTAAATTTACTCAAGCACAAAACCTTAGAGAGAACTTTTATAAGATGTTTTATAGATGGCACTTAGATCCAAAAAAGTTGTCCTGTATGTATTCTAATGTACAAGCCAAATGTTGGCGGTGTGATTGTGAAGATGCAACTTATTTTCATATTTGGTGGACCTGTAAGAAGGTTAAAGCATTTTGGATAAAGATTTGGTGGGTAATGCAAAATATTTTGAAAAAAAGGTTGGAATTTACACCGAAACTCTTTTTGTTGGGTATTATAAATGAATGTACATTATTGGAGACTAAGCTGATTTTAAATTTAATAACAGCAGCTAGACTGTTGGTTGCACAACACTGGAAAAAAGACTCTTTGCCTACAATAGAAGAATGGATTGTAAAAGTAATGAACTTAGCTGAGATGGCTAAAATCTCAGCATATTTGAAGGATCATACGCAAGAAAGATATATTCTGGAGTGGAGGAAATGGATTGACTATGTTCGGAACAAATACCATATAAGAAGACATCAAATTGCGTATGAATGAAGAGGAAGAGTTGTAATTTTTGTTTTTCTATTTTATTAGATTGGAGTTAAGATTTTGATAGTGTTTGTAAACTAGAAATTGGATAGGTTAATGGTTGGGTTAAAATTTTTGTTGAAAAAGAGAAACCCTGTATTTCACTCTGGGAAGTCCGGGGGGGGGGAGGGGGGTTGAAGGAGGGGAGGGGTGGGGGGGGGGAAGGGGGGAAGGGGGGGTTTATATGTTTGTATTTTTATAAAACTTTTAATAAAAAAAAAAAAAAGATATCCTGGGCTCATGTGAATACCATTTGCAGCCTTCCCAGCCAGCAAACTCAATGGGGGAGGAGCTGGATTTACTTAATAACCTCATGATTTACTTAATAACGGCAGTGATTTGCTTAGCTACTGTGTCAAGAATGGTCGCAAAATGGGGCAAAACTCATTTAACACCAAGTGCACCAAGTATGGTACATGCTAGGAATTATGGGAATTAAATCTTAATGTGCTCAAGAAGCCCAGAGAGCTCCTAGCCTACCCCAAGGATGCCACAGGGCTAACTGATGGCATTTTGGAAAAGGAGCCCACTCCTCCCTCCCCCCCCTTTCCCAGCACAGAAGGAGCCAACTAGATTGGTAATTGACTGTTATGCTAATGTTGCCCTTTCCCATGCAAAGAAAATTGGATGGCAGGCTTTTTCTGTCCTTTGCCACTTAAGGGTAGGCTAGCCTGAGGAAGGGAGCTGGCTTTTCCACAAGAGAGGACAGTAGACATCACTGTTGTAACATCACAACAGAAAGAGGCTGTATTCCAGCATAAGTCTGAGCGGTTGGAGGAATGTGAGGCTGTGGTTGGTGTTAGGTTTCTTCTCTGCAGCCAACTTGGCTAGAAGCATCTGAGCTCTTGAAACATAAATGGGATAATCTCCCACAGAGAAGCATGGGAGATGGGGCATTAAAACCTTGTGCCAAACTCCAGTTTCAGGACAAAATCTGGGCCTGTGTTAACAGCTGTATATTATCATGCCATACCTGAGTTCCCCCACCTTCTTTTCTCTCCTGCACAGAGTTTTTGGGTTTATTAACTGGCATTGCCTATTGCCTGTGGATAAATCATATTGTACATCACAGTTAACAAACCACAATATGTTTGTCTAAGCCAAAGCAAACCATAAATGGCTTTGAGTAATGGCCTGGTTCACAGACCATGCTAAAACAGAGTATGGTATGATGTTGGATTAGCAATTACAGATTATAGTTCACAGATGGCGATTTAGTATGTTGTACCCATACACCTGCTATTTGTTTAGTTATTTATTAAACAAATTTCTACAGTACCAGAATTTCTTTTAAAAATGTTGATGGCTTGCATGGAATAAATAATACAGGTAAAATATCAATGGCACCATCTAAAAATCAGAAATAAACAGGGAAGAATAATATGCATCTTCAGTTTTATATTTATGTTAGCAAAGTGGAATTATAAAACAGGGTCAGGTCCTCAAGTTAGTTGGTCAAGCCCATCAAGTTAGTTGTTATGTGCTGTGTGAACTCTGCCATATGTTTTCAACACTGTGCAAGCCTGCTACAAACCCAGAGCTAATCCATGGATATGTATTTTCAAAAAGTACCTTGTTTCTGAAGTGCTTGAAAACAGTAACTGCAGCATATGACATGGTAGAACATGAATAACTTAAATGATTACAAATCGAAGCAAATATATGCAGTTTGGGGTTGAACTCTGGAATCCTTCGTGCTCTCTGACCATGGTAGCCTTCTTGCAGATGTTTCATAACCCAGCTAGGTAATACCTTCACTGAAGACGTTATTTAGCCAGGTAATGAAATGTCTGTAATGATTACAATTTATTTGTAAAAGCATGGAAGGTTTTTTGAATTTGAACAATATAGAGAACTCACTCAGTTCACTACCAATATCTGCATCTGCTAGCATTCTCTTTCATTTACATTAAGAGTCTTAGCAAGTTAAGTCTAAATCATATAGGAAAAGAAACAGGGGAAAATAAGTGAAAACCTAAACAAATCACGAAATGGATTAGCACGATGAGTGAATTCTGTAAACTGTCGTGCGCTGCTATGACTGAATCTGCAATCTACTCCCAGGAATTTTATACTGTGGAGGAAAAAAAATGGAATTGCCACACTAAAGGCTAGGTGGAGAAAGAACTGGTTCAAAAGCATGATTGGCCACACAAAATAGGAAATTGTCCTCTGCTGGGGGTCTCCAAACAGAGGTTGTCTGGTCACCTTTCAGAGATGCTGCTGGGGATCTTGTACTGAGTCAAGCGTTGGACCAGACCATCTCTTAAGGTCCCTTCCAACTATGTGATTTGCATGTTGTACATTTAGAAGCTCTAGTTGCATTGCGTGTTCTTCCGAGGACTTAATGCCTTCTGTTTGAGATGATCTTTGAACTGTGCCACCTGCCTTCAGCTTGGTTTTACCTGTTTCTTGGAGGCAAGTGGAACAGCAAATGTATTAAAAATATTGCCCTATTCACAACCAACTCTAACCAATGCATCATATTTGGAGCAGAGGTATTCTGAGGGAGAGAGATCCACAAGTTTGAGGAAAGATCTTGCCTTTCTATATCCTCTGTGCTACCCAAACTAAGTTAACAGTTTGGACAATATTTGCATGAGATCACTAATTGCAATAAGCATCTTCCCCTATTCAGCCTGGTGATCCTGTGATTTCCTGTTGGTGATGACACCAGCCAGGATGGCTTTCTTTAGAATCATGGTGCATAAAAATTAAAAAAACTCAAGTCACATTTCTGAGAAGTTGCATGAAGACTGCAGGCTTGTTCAATAAGTATTTCCATATAATGATTTTACTCTGGAGGTTTCAGTTTTCTCTTTAGAGAAAAGAACAAACATTTTGTCTTTATCTCAGATAGAAAGTTGAGAGTTGCGAAGTCATTAACATGGACCACAAATCCCTCCATGAACTTTTATTGGGAAGCAGGAGAATGAGTTTGATTGTGGACTGTTTTTTCTTTCTGCCTGATCACCTAGCAAACTCCCAATTTTCTCATAACCTGACACATTATTAATTCATACCTCTCAGAATGGTAAATGCAGTTCACTTTCCCTTAAGCACTTTCCCTTTAAGCTGAGAGATACAGAGGTTACACAATATCTTGTCCTAGTTCATAGATTTACTCATATCTATGAACTTTTGAGGATCCCTCTTTTGAGGGATGGAGCAGGGTTTGAATATCTGAAAGTTTGGGTGTTGCATCATTATTAAGATAGGAATTCATTTAGAATGAAGTTCTGGGATCCAGTGGTTCTTTAGGCATGATCTGGGAACCACTCAAGATCCATAAGGAAAGCATAGGTGGTCCTTGGTGCAACAGAAAATAATTTTTAAAAAATGGATCAGGTTTTGGTCATTGATCTTGCTCAAAATCTGACAAGGTTGCACAATAAACCTTTAGTAGTAATTTTAAAGTTGGGCTCCTACAGAGCCAACTGAGAAGAGAGTTATGTTTGCTAAGTTTTGACTCCTTGTTTATGTGCCTCAGACGCTTTTGAACATGATCATGGTCTGTATGAAGGAAAAATCTGAGAATTATGGACCTGGTTAAAATATTCTAAACCAAGATCCCAAGCCTCTTTGCTCTCCAGTCTTGTTGAGATTTAGCGGTGCATCTCTTAGAAACTCAGCCAGGATGAGATATGTAGTCTTAACCCAAAGGCAAGGATGCCATTGAATGGTTGCCCAAATCAGTATAAGGTATGGGGTGGTACATAGTCTAAAAAAGTTGCCAGTGGCTCAACTTGGTTTAGAGAATTAATGGTCTTTCCCACCTCAAAATTCTGCAGATCTGGGCTCAGAAAATATTTTCCCAGACAAACCATTTTTTCTCCATCTGACTTGTTTTACCAACAGGCCCTTGCAACAATTAGTTTCCAAACATTTTCAAAATGGGTGGCTATGGCAGTGCAGACATGCATATTTATACTGAAGCAAATGCAATTGGATTTAATTGGATTTACATACCTTGCCTTTAAAAACCATCTGTTTATATTATCTGAGTTAAGGAATAAAAGGGTAGGAGGTTTCATAATAAGGATTTTCGCTTTTTTCCATTCTTCATATTGAAATAATCAACAGTGGAGTATTCACAATAGCATCCTGAATGACAGCATAAATTTTGACCTCCATGACTGGGGGTTTAAAAATCTGAATGGAGCCTTCAACCAAACACACACACACAGACATACATGCACACACACGTGTGTATGTAATCACTTCCTTCTTCTTTCAAGGATTTTTTAAAGTTGCATAAACTATTGATTTATCCTATCATTCATTCATTGTGCTTCCATACAGTATGCATATAATATAGAGCCAGGGTGATGGAATATTTAAAACAGGTAGCCCTCAATTTATAACTAAATGACCATTCAAAGTTGCAACAGCACTGAAAAAGTGACTTATGATCACTTACGACCATTGCAACATCACTGTCTCCCGGGGTCATGTGATCACCCTTTGCAATTTTCTAACAGGCAAAGTCAATGGGGGGGAAGCCAGATTCACTTAACAACCATGTTACCAACTTAAGCATTGCATTGATTCACTTAACAACCATGGCAAAAAGGTTATAAAATGTGGCAAAAGTCTCTTAAAAACTGTCTTGCTTAGCAATAGAAATTTTGGGGCTCCATCGTGGCTGTGAGTTGAAGATCACCCGTATGTTGGACTAGGACTAGGACTAGGACTAGAGAAACCCAAATTCAAGTCCACGGTCAACCATGGAAGCTGGTGGGTGACCTTGAACTGGTCATTGTCTCTCAACTCAATCACAACCTCGTAGGGTGATTATTAAAGAGGAAAAATGGAGGATGGAGAACTGCATCTATTGCCCTAGGACAGGGGTGTCATACTCACATCATGGCAGCGTAACGTGACATATAGGGACTTCCCCCCCCCTTTGCTAAACTGGGTGTGGGCGTGGCCAGCATGTGACGCATCCGGCCCATGGGCTGGGAGTTTGACAGCACTGCCCTAGGAGCTTCTAGAGAAAGTTATTTATATCTTACAAATAAATAGTTGATGTGTATGTAAAGTTTATAATTGTCTGTGTGCGTGTGTGTGTGTGTGTGCGCTCGCATACTCATATCTGCCTCTCAATCCATCAGTGTGCATGCATTCAAGCACTAAGTGTGAAAGCTACTTCGTAAGTTTAGGGAACTGTTTTCCTTCTCTCTGAAAATAATGAAAGTGAAGAGGTGAGCGGAGAGTAACTTGACTATTCTAAAAACATTCCATGTCTTCATTTGAAGATTCCTATTTTTAGAGCCCTGGATGCCTTTCTAAAAGGCTATAGATTACACTGGCTTTTCCTACAGGGACAATTTATGTTAAAGTACTTGGCGTTTCAGACTGCACCACTGGAAAGACCTGTAATATTGCATGTAGGAAGGGACAGAAGTGCCATCAATCAATCTCTGCTGCTGCTTTTTTCTATTTTAACGTGCCATTTAGCATTATGCCGGGATGCAAGCGAAAACAGGGATTTTCACCTTGAATTGTGACTTTTAAGAAACCACACGCATTTAAAGTCGAGGGGGAAAAAAAAATAATAAAGAAGGGAGAGAAAGCCTTAGCAACCAGGTTCCAGGGTCTAACAAACAGAGGTGTTCTTCTTTTACCTGGTTTTTCCCCCCCCAGTAGAAAAACATTTATAGCTCAGTTGAATTTAAATAGGGAAGAAGGGAAAAAATAGAGGTTGGATTGGAAGTCTGAAGGCTTGGCTTCTGCTTATAAATCTAGCTCTGGTCTCTGTGGGGCCTTCTCTAAAAGAAAACAAAATATTTCCCTCTCTCTAATCATCTATATAATGGAGGGCCTCTCAGTAAAAGAAAAACTCCAAAGCACTGGCTCTTGATGCAGTTGAACACTTACAAGCTCTAAACCTAATATTATAATTGTTTCTTTTCTCATGTGTAGTGATGGGATCCCTCCTTACAGAATCGGGAGCAAGAAGCAGCTCCAGAGGGAAATGCATCGTAGCGTCAAGGCCAACGGGCAAGTTTCTCTACCTCACTTTCCGGTAAGTACTTTTGGAGTTGACAAAGCATTTTAAGAAGCATGCATTCCTTTGACCCATAAATGAATGAATTCAAAGAATGCCTAGGATGTTGATGATGTTTTGAATGCAGGTAGTCCTTGACTTACAACCATTTGTTTAACGTTCATTCGAAAGTTACGCCGGCAATTTAAAAAGTGACTTAAGATCCTCATACTCATGACTATCACGGTCGTGTGATCAAAATCTGACCACTTGGAAACTGCCATGTATTTATTCCATGATTGAAGGGTCCCAGTGATTCCTATTTGTGACTTTCCCAGCCAGCTTCCAACAAGCAAAATCAATGGGGGATTCACTTCACAATTGCAGTGGTTCGCTACGCAACCGTGGCGACAGTGGTCAAGAAATCAGGCACAACTCACTTAACAGCCACAATGTTTGGCAATGGAAATTCAGGTCCCAATTGCGGTCATAAAACAAGGACTACCTGTAATACCATTTTTATCTGTTTGTATTCGGCTTTATGTGCTTGTCTTTGACCTGGCGTCCTATAAAATGGCGATGGCTATGGCTATGAATGGCTATGAATATTGTAAAATAAAGAATGACAAGAGATTGTGATTCCCTGTTGTAAGGATGACTGGAAAGATAATTTCCTAAAATGCTAAAATAGTATTCATTTCCTCTTCCCACCTGTTTTACTAAAGTTGCTTAGATATATCAGATTTGTTTTATCCGCCACAGAGAAGTTCAATTTGCTCTGGAGGATGTTGGCCCAAGTGCTACTCAAAGAATACGTGATCTAGGAATCTGCTTTGTGGTAGGCCAGCCTTTTGGGCACCAAGCTCTGGTGTGGGGGGATTGACAATTCCTTCCTGCACCCCTTTCTGAGGACTAATTCTCTTCCCTGCTGTTTGAGAGGGTGTGGTAAAGAGAAATAGGGTAGTGCCTAGAGAGAAAGAACTGACATACAGGTAGTCCTTCACTTATTGACCACAATTGAGGCTAAACTTTCCACTGCTAAGCAAGACAAGGGAGTTATGCCCTATTTTACAACCTTTCTTGCCACGGTTGTTAAGTGAATCACTACAGTTGTTATGTTAGTAACATGGTTGTTAAGTGAATCTGGCTTCCCCCATTGACTTTGCTTGTCAGAGGGCCACAAAGGGTGATCATATGACCCCTGGGACATTGCAATGATCATAAATACATGCCAGTTGTCAGGCGGCCAATTTTTGATCATGTGACTACAGGGATGCCCGTGAAAAACAGTCATGTCACTTTTTTCAGTGCCATTGTGACTTCAAACAGTCACAAAACGAATGGTTGTAAGTCAAGGACTACCTGTGTAAGTGGACTTCTATAGAATTCTTTTTTTAAAAAAGAGAGAGAGAGAGAGAGCTTTTTCCCTTCTCTCTTTTTTAGCACTATGGAGAACAACTGCAGGGGAGGTTTAGAATCTGCCCTAAAATGAGATCAATTAAAACATGACTTGGACTCCTGACCCAGCTTGGGAGTTTCTGGAAGCATCTGGCTAGCAGCTATTAGTGGGGAAATGTTGGGCTGAGATGATTCTTGGCTGAATCCGCCAGATGTCTTGGATGATAAGTTCCAAGATTCCTAGCCAAAGGCTGGCCTGGGTGATTCCTTTCTCGAAGGCTCTGGGTCTGACATGAGACTGCCTTGCATGTGTGGATAGATGATTGGTAGAACTGGGCTTATTTTATCCTGCTTGTTTGCTGCTGCAGGACCGTTCTAAAATGCCTGTTTCCTCCCTCGGTTAAACCATGTGATGGATCGGCTTGAGGGTAGTAAGAGAAAGAGGGGGAAAATCTCACTGTGAACTTCCACAGCTGCTTTATTTTATTTTAGGGTTTTTTTTTTAATGCTTTTCATTTGCTGTTCTGCTTCGGGATGTCAAAGAGTGAGAAACGCACCAGGAGGAATTATGTTCTCATTGAAGTCACTAGGCCTTCTGCTATTTGTTTAAGCAGAGCCAGGATTTCTCCCCCACTATTAGCAACTGTTAAGGCAGGAAATAGATTTCCCAGGTCCTTCAAAGGAAAAAGGATATTTGTACCAAAAAGTCTCCCCTCACCTCCCATTCCGCCCCCATCCTAGGACTTCTTGCTTGTTGGCTTCCTTGCAAACAGTTAATCTAATAACTGCTAAAAATTTGAGTTCTTTTTTCATCTAAAGTACAGAGGGTTTCAGGGTGATATGCTATGTAATTCTTGTGGTGCAGCTTACTTTAACATAGGGTCTCCTTAATATGTTGGCCATCATCAATCATCTCCAGTTTAGTAGGGCAAATTGACTTCAGCTCCCATCATCCCCAGTCAATGTAGTGAAACGGTGATGTGGGGCTGGGGGAGTCCATGTGCTTGGAGGACACAAATTTGAGAGTTTCAATTGGAAGTGAATAATTTTCACCTACTGTAGGTTGTTACATAGACAAGTTCAAGCTAGAGGCTTTTAAAAAGAGACTGGACAGCCGTTTGTCTGAAATGGTATAGGGTCTCTTGCTAGAGCAGGGAGTTGGACTAGAAGACTTCCAAGGTCCCTTCCAACTCTGATGAAGTTCTATGTGATAAATTTAGCAAATTCAACTTCCTGTTCTCTTAAGGGATGAGAAATTCCAGGTGAAATACTGCATGTTCTCTGATATAGAGGGGGATTGTCTAGGGCAATGATGGCTCTTTTTTGCTGTCGCATGCCAAAAGCGGGGGGAGAGGAAGGGAATCGTGCATGTGCGTGCCCACACCCATAATTCAATGCCCACCCGTGCCCTGCCCTCCCACGCATGTGCGCATGCTCCCCCGTGCTCTCCCCCGCTTTTGGCACGTGATGACACAGTGGGCCCGTTTTTCACTCTCCCCAGGCTCCAGAGGCTTTCTAGGAGCCTGGGGAGGGCAAAAACGGCCTTCCACAACCCCCCTAGAGGCCCTCTGGTGGACGGAAACAGCCCATTTCCTGACTTCCGGTGGGCCCAGAAGGTCCGAAAATCAGCTGGCCGGCAGGCACATGTGTGCTGGAGCTGAGCGGGGTAACATTTGTGTGCCTTCAGATATGGCTCCGTGTACCACCTGTGGCACCCGTGCCATAGGTTCGCCATCACAGGTCTAGGGCACGGGTGTCAAACTCGTGGCGGCACATTGCCGTTACGTGATGTTTCGTGACTCATCGTCCCTTTGCAGAGCTGGGGTGGGCGTGGCCTGCACATGACACATCCAGCCATCGGGCCCCCAGTTTGACACCCCTGGACACTCTAGGGTCTTTGGTGCTCTCTGAGCTTGGTTGTTTCCTGGGAGTTGTTTCATTAGTCAAACTAGGTAACCTCATCAATGCTTTGTCTATGGCACTAGCACTGATGCTGTTATCTAGCTGGGTATTGAAACGTCTGCAAGAAAACAGCCAAGCTCAGAGAACTCCAAGGACCTCCATTTCAACCCTGAACTACAAATATTTCCCTTTATTGGTATCTAGGATTTGCATGTCCCCATGTATTTATTTATGGGCATGTTTGTTTATAGTATTTTCTGCTGCTTCTGCCATTAAAAAAAAAGTTCTCTATAGCTTCTGCTTGTAAATTAGATTATTTTGTCCTGGGGCGTGCAAATCGACTTTCTCTGTAAGGCAGTGCTTTGATCAGGGAGCTGAATAGAGCCAGCTTGTGTAAGAGTGACAATTTCCTGCAGAGTCGCCTTTTTCTCCCCTCACATCATTTCTGAAGCTAAGTGGTTACCAGAGAGAGAGAGGCCCTACCTCACCTCATGGGCAGCCTGTGAAAGCCTTAGCAGTTCAGCTCCCCCACCCCTTAAAAAAACCCTTAAAAATGCCCCAAACAAAAAAAAAAAGTATTGTGTGTATGTTTATGTATCCAGAACTGGAGGGCAAAGAAGGCAAGAAATGGGAGTGCTTGTGGGAGAGATGAGAGGAGAATAGAGATGGGGCGGAAGGGGGCCTTCCCCCCCCTCCTGGCTTCTTTCGGCAGAGATTTTTGCTTGCCTTTTCATATTCCAGCCTTGATTTGGAGGTGCTGCGTTTTCCCTTGATAGATCTGCTGGAGGCAGCCAGGCTCAGCAGTGTAGCGCCGTTTGCCCGTAGCAGCTTCCTTCATTTTCTGTACAAAGAGATGGAGGGCAGGGAGGGGGGAGAAGAACAGAGGGAGAGAGAGGGAGAAAGATCCAGGACACTGTTGAGACAACACTACCTCAAAGGTGCCCAGTGTGTAGCCAGGAAATAAATTACCAGCCCTTCTCTGATCTGCCACCATTTGACTCTTTTTCTTTCCCTCCCTCCCTCCCTCCCTCCTCCGCTCCCTTCCCTTTTTCTCCCCCGTCTTATTTTTATTTTAATTTCCAACTCCTTTCTGTTTATACTCCACTTTTATTCCTTGAGTTAAAGTCTCTCTCTCTCTCCCCCTCCCGCCTCTGAGTTTTCCATTTGATGTTTGACAACAGTCTTTGAAGATTTTCTACTTCAGAGTAGCTACTGATGGGCTGGTTGTACTACAGAGAGAACAAGCAGGGTTCCTCGGAGTGCGACCAACTGCTCCTGCCGAAGGCAAACGCTATTGGGGAAGATGTCACTCCATGAGGCCACAGCACTTGCTCATAAAAATCCAAAGCAGACCATGCCTAGTTGCGGTCGTCTTTTCATCCAAACATGGAGACACAACAAGCTGAACGGAGCCAGCCAGCCTGTTCCTCGAACTGAGCTGCTTTTGCTCGCGCTGCCTGTTAAACTTGGCTTATTGTCTCTGTCCCCGCTCTGTGCAGAGAACCCACCGGCTCCCCAAGGAAATGACCCCCGTGGAACCTGCCACCTTCGCAGCCGAGCTCATCTCTCGGTTGGAAAAGCTCAAGCGAGAACAAGAGACCATGGATTGCTTGGAAGAGAGGCTGCAGCAAATCACAGAGGTAGGGACCTGACCACCTCCCCCGCTCCCTTTGCATGGGTTCCTGCTTAGTGGCTCCCCCTTTTGCTGAAGGGGAGGGTGGGCAAGAGGATGGGCAAGAAGAAGGAGGCATGAGAGAGAGAGAGAGAGAGAGGGAATGAATGAATGAATGAATGAATGAATGAATGAATGAATGAATGAATGAATGAATCTTGGCTCAGGTCATCCTTCTGTGAAGAAGGAGGGCCAGGTGTGGATTGGCACTGCAGTCACACAAACTAATGAAACCAGAGCAATACCGCTGTGCCTGTTCGCTGCCAGCTGAGGTCTCTTGGGGGTATCTGCACGGATGCCTCAAATTTTGTCAGCATCTATGTAACTAGGCACTGGCCCCAGATATCTGTCAAGGGGCAGGAAAGCATAATGTCTGAAGAGCTTTACGAGGACTCCTTGTTGAGCTCTGCTGATTGAGTCATTGTCCTTCACATTTTGTCCTGAAGGATGACGAAAAGGAGATCTCTGACACGCCTGTCGCTGCCCAGGGCAACCGAGAGCTTGTAGCCGTGCAACATCAGCAACACCCCCTCACGCTCCTTCCCACCGGCAGCTATGAAGATGATCCTCAGGCCATTCTGGATGACCACCTGTCCCGCGTGCTTAAGACTCCCGGATGTCAGTCTCCCGGCATGGGGCGGCATAGTCCTCGTGCTCGTTCCCCCGACCGACTCCCGGGGGGCAAGTTCCTGCTAGCCACCCCAGGCAAGAACGCCGTGCCTGCGGCTTGTGCTCTTCTCAGCAAAGGATTTGTCACCAAGCAGACCACCAAGCATGTTCACCATCACTACATCCACCATCACACCATCCCCAAAACGAAAGAGCAAATAGAAGCTGAGGCAGCCCAGCGGGTCCAATGCTTGTGTGCTGGGGGCACTGATTATTATTGCTATCCAAAATGTAGAGGACACGCGAAGGGGGCAGACCTTCCTGTCGCTCAGCTGGAGCCATTTGGGTGAGTTTCCTCTTGGGGAAGAGTTCTAAAGGCTTGGGGTGGCTGGGGTTGGTGAATTGTGCCTGTATGCCTAAAAGCTAAA
This sequence comes from Masticophis lateralis, assembly GCA_030761175.1. NCBI lineage: Eukaryota > Metazoa > Chordata > Lepidosauria > Squamata > Colubridae > Masticophis > Masticophis lateralis. The sequence goes on along the minus strand of JAUDYJ010000002.1, from coordinate 131,914,051 downwards.
GGGACTTCTGGGAGTTGGTGCGATGAGGGGAGAGTGGAGATGGGACCAGGGAGGAGAAGCCCATCCAACTGGGACATGAGGTTTTAGCAGAACTCTTGCTGTGTAATGACTAGCCACCAGAGACTAAGTGTTATTCTTCTCTCTCTGATGGAAGCCTCAGCAGAACTGGGACCCTTCCCAAAAGGAACTGTAAGCTCCAGGATGGCCTCGTCCTGCCAGGTGGAGAAGGAGGTGGTCCCCCTGTCCCACCAGGCATACCGCTACCCAGTGGGGAAGCTGATCGCTCCCAGAATGTCTGGCAGTGGATGTTGGAGAGTGAAAGACAATCTAAGCACAAACCCCATAGGTAAATATCAGCTGTCTGCAACACTCTTGCTCCTGGTAAATATTTATCTATTACACAGCTGTCTATTTTTACAATCACTAAAAACAAATGAAGCTCTTTTGCTCCTCTGGTTTAATATGAAAGCTGTTCCGCGGAACCAGAAAAACCACAAAAATGTCATGTTTTTGGCAAAAAAAAAAAATCCCTTTTCATGTTATGACAGACTTTTCTTTCTCTCTCTCTTTTTTCTTTCTTCTCATCCAGAGTGCACAGAACAGAAGCTGCTATGAAAGGCCCATATTTCAGCTTTTATAACCTTGCCCTTTTGGTCCCTTGTCTTTTTCCAGCACGCAAAGCACGAAGAAGGCCTACAATGCTGACTCCTCCAGAGGTGCATCAGGGGAGCGTCCAGCCCGTCACCACCAATGGGGCAACAGCAACCACCCACGTGCTGTGCAACCTGCCCACCCCTTTGTCCAGGATCCCGCCATGCCTCCATTGACTCCACCCAACACACTGGCCCAGCTGGAGGAAGCTTGCCGCAGGCTAGCCGAGGTGTCCAAGCCCCAGAAACAACGGTAACTTCCCACAGATTGGGGTGTCAAAGCAGAAGCCCCCCCTGCCCCCCCCACACCCCTGTGGCTGCTGGGTTGATGTCTGTTAAAAGCAATCCAGTCCCTGTTGAAGATAGGCCAGGCTGAATATTCTGGAATAGGCCTCTAAAAACCATAGATTGCCTAACAAAAGCATCTGCAAACAAAATATTTTCAAATTCTCTGTTGTGTTGCAGAATGTAGAGTCAGATTAAACGTGTAATGGTGATCAACTAGAACAATTGCAAATAGGAGGTCACATTCATAAAGCCTCTTTCTCCTCAGGAGAGATTTAAATTTGTTTATGGTTATTTGTGTATTGGTTACTGGGCTTTTAAGCCATTCCATTCAAACTGACTCTGAGTAACATACAATTCCCCAAATTTGTAACTTGATTAAAATAGAGAAGTAGGCTAATAAAACTTGGATTGAAAGATAAGGATCCATATTTGGCCCCACCAACCTAAAGCTTTTTCAACTTTACTTTTGAGATATTTTTGAAAGATGAAAGAAAAGAGCTGAAACTGGCTTCATTTTATGAGTTATTTTTTGGCTTGCTCAAGCTGGTGCACGGGCTTATTTATTTATGAAATTGAATTTTTTGCACATGTTGCTATCAAGCGACTCTTAGGTTTTGGAACAGTCAGTGTCTCAGTCTTACCATTCAGGATGCACCCTACAAATTGTAATCTCTCTAGTCAAAGCAATTCGAATCTTCCAATTTAACCTGGTTTGTTTGGTTTCCTTAATGAATGCTTCTGAAACAGAAACCAGTTAAGTGGTGGGATTAAATACTTTAGCCTGTTTTTGGATGATGCTGAGATACTTTAGGTTTTAGTATCTGTAATAATTCCTTGCTCATTTCAGCACATCGGTCTTGAGTGCATAAATGGGATTTGGAGAAGGTATTAATGGTTTTCCTGTATCTCTTCCCCTTCCTCTCCCATTTCCCAATCCTTCAGATGTTCAACTTCAAATCAGATTAGAGATCGAAACCACTTGGCTTCAGTACCGGGAGGGAACGGCCCTTTCTGCACGACAAACACGGCATCAGAAGAGTAAGTGCAATATAAACAGTAGAGAGCTGCTGGTTCCTTTTTTTTCAAACCTAATTTTATTGCTTTGGAAGTGGAGCATTTACAAAGGAGTTTGGATTCTTTTTTTTTAAAAAAAAGGCCTATAACGAACACCAAACATTTTCAAATCTTGGTTCTCTAATTCTCCCCTTCTTTTTGTTTGCATTCCAGTTAAATGGACAAAGATTGGTGGATTAGTCTAATTACAGGATAGTACTTCTTTGACAAGGAATCTGCTAGAATCTAAATAATTAAAGTTTTTTTTCTTAGATGCTGCATCTTAAGCAATGAGTAATGTTTGAAGTCCAAGCTTAGCCACATGACTATCCCTTTTCATTTTTAATTGGCTGACCTTAAGCCAGCTGTCTGTGCTAGTGCTTTTTTTTTTTTGCTTCCTGAAACCACTCTACAAAGACTTGGAACAAATTAGGAAGAGAAAATTATGGCAGAGTAGCCTTTGGTGACCTTTAGACGTGCCAAGTCTGGCTTGTCTCAGAGACGGCCTTGTCTTCATGCCACTGAAGACTCTTATTTCTGCAAGACAGGTTCTGTCTTCTTGAGGTTCCCAAGGTGGAACCAGAACTTGGCTTTCTTTTCCCTTTGACAGTGGTGTCAAAGTATCAAAACAGATGTGGCATGTCTCTGTTTCCCCCTCCCCCCCCCCAGGTCCAAGATACAAAAACAGTGGCAGCTTTTGATGTTGTTCCACACAAGTTAGCGCTTTCTAAATTTAGTTCAGCGTAAAGGAATGCATATATAGAATATATATGCCAATTCCTTGGCATTGAGGGTGAATTGGAAGATCTGAAAGGCCAGGTTAGGGATGGAACATTATGGAGAGAATCTATCTATGCTGCCACTAGGAGTTGGGAATGGTTTGATGGCACATACATATGTGAAAGTTAGAGTACTTTCAAAGTTTGGGTTATGGACCTTAGGCTTCCCCTACCCTATGAAATAGACATTGTAAATTATTGTGGAGACTCAAATAGAGATCCTACAGTGTTATGAAAAAAATTAAATAGCTGTGAAATGTCCATATGGGCCATCCATTAAACAAATAACTTTTCTGCTCCATCCTGGAACTTTAGACAATGTTGGTCCTTTCATTTCTTCCCTTTACTGCTGTCTTTGTCCACACACCCAATCTCTCTCTCTCTCTCTCTCTCACACACACACACACACACACACAACCTGCGGACAACAGGAGATAGGCAAATCAATGGGGTAAATTGGGGGAATCTGTGGGTATCTCTGCTTAGTTCCAGGCACTTTGGCAAATGGTGAGAGGTGATGAAAATGAAGTACTTTAAACAATCTGACGATGAATCAATCACATTTTTAATTAGGCAGCCTGTGCACCATAAGCACCCATTAGCTCTGGAGAACAGCTGAACTATATACCCAAAGGGTGTAAGGGGGTATGTTCTATATACAGAGAAGTGAGGGGTTTTACGCCATGAGAATTGCCACCAAGAAAACACATTGTTGAGCCTCCACTTCATGTGAGATACAGACCATCGGCAAGTCAAGTCCTTGCTACAGGAATGTGCAGAAGGGATATCCCCATAGTCCCTTGGAATCAAAAGCAAATCAGCAACCAATGTGGCACCTGCAGCATTGACCATATTGCTGGTTAGTTGCTGGACTTTGGGACAACTGTAGTATCTAAGCCTGAGATATCTTCAGAGGCAGACCCACACTAAATATTCTTAGTCAGAGTTTCCCAATTCAGATGGGTTTGTACCTCACACACTAACAAGAGGTAGGCAAAAGCTTTCTTAGCCATATTTTGCACCTGCCACTTTCCTGTAGGTCCCCCTAATTGTAGATCTCCTCTATTAGGGGAATATAACTCCCTCTGGAGCCAAATTCAGAATTTGGATAAGGCCAGACCTATCACAGACATAGAGCAATACTGACTTGCAGGGATTTAATTTAAGCTTGTTTTGACCCACCCAGGCCCTCACAACCTCTAAGTCCTGGGTCAGGACTTCTGCAGGATTTCTGGCTCACCTGGGATGGATATGTTGTATATAATGGCAATATTTCACTCCAGGCGACATATGCTCTCACTAATGGTTTCACGTAGATACTGAATAATTTGGCCACTGTAGCAAAGGAAGAACCAGCACTACAAAAGTATGTTTCTAATTCCAGACTCTTGCATAGAGTCCAAAAGTATATAATGGGCTATCATACTGAAACGCAATGAGAGGTATAATAGGTCTAGGAGAGATTAAGCCTTTTCATCTTGGTCTTCAAAAGAATAACTCACTTTTGCAAAGGAGTCATGATTTATTTGTAATCTATAGTTTGAAATCATGGTTTGTTGTAAGATTGTGGCTGTGACTAAATATGTGCAGAAAAAACTTGGTTTGTTTATGGATTCCTGGCTTATTATTGGATTATTTGGGGGCTCCATCAATTTACCTAGTCAGCTCGCAGAATTGTAAAACAAAACCAACTTTAAAAAAAAAGACAAATCAGAGATTGGTCATGGTAAAATAAGACATGATTATTTCGTATCTCTGCAAGACTTATTCTTGTTTCTTTGAGCTTATTCAAGCCATAAGGAAATCTTGGTGTAGGATCATGTAACAATTCACCCAATATTTTCATAAAATTAATATGGAATGCAAAAATTGTACATGACAACAGAGGCATTGATAAAGTAGAATTTGAAACCTATAGTCAGTAACTTAATATATAAAGACAGTTAGAAATCATGTAAAACCCAGTAGTTTTATGGGTTTCTTCATAAAGTCCCTGAAAATCTTCATGAATATCTATTGAGGATTTTAAATAACAAATTAACACAAGAAAATAAATAAATTTTCTGAAGCTTTCTAGACAGTACTTAGCCAAGACATTTATATGTAATATGATGGGTTTTTTTTTTTCTCAGTGGAACATTTCCTTTAGCAATAATATTCTCTGAATCCACATCGCAACAGTGACTGAGAACTGTTGTGCCAGTTGGGTTCAGATATTGTACAAAGTTATTTGCTTGGTATTTAGTTAGTTCAACTCCAGTCATTGTGATTTATAAACCTCTCTTTCATAGCCTAGCTTGGAGTGGGAACCCAGATATGTATAAATTAATCCCAAAACCACAGAAAACAAGCCATGGCTTGGTGTGATGTATGAATTCATTCAGCCTCGGGATTTGTCATTGCTCTTTTAAAGAACCTTTTTTGCATCAAGGACCACTTGGTCTTGAGGTAGATCTTAAACAGTGAATGGTCCTACCAACTTTATCATGTTTCAGGATTCTTTTATTAAATGTTTCTTGGCTCTTTCTTCAGAACCCTTGTTCCTTTCTCTTTTTGACATCTCTTATTTAACATCCCCATCATCCTGGCACCCTCAGTGCCAAGGACCAAATTGTCACCTGAAAAGGATTTTTAGTCTAAGGATTGTTTGCAGACTCAGGAGTGCAATTTATCCTTCACTTCTCTAATTAATTGTAGCAACATGAAATTGGTGATCCAAGTATGGGGAAATCAATTGGAGTATCCAACAAATTGAACTGAACAAATCCATTTGTAAAACAGGGCCATGGCTGAAGCAATGTTGCTGTCGTTGTATTATTGTACATCACACGAACTGCTCCAGTGATCTGTCCACATGGGATTCACCTCATGTGTCTCCTGATGTAGCTGAAAGTTTTTTCTCAGAAAAGTTGCCAGAGGGTCTGAGCAATCTGCCCAAATTCATCCAATAATTGAGGGTTGGGATAATCCTACAGCTGCAGACTCATGTCCCCTTCATCTGGACATGAAAACAATGTAGGATTGCTTTGTTGAATCTTCAAGGGTTGCAGACATCATTGCCCTGTTAAGCAAATCCCTTTCCAAAATATTTAGACTTCAAATATGTACAATAACTAGTTGGCCAGTCTTAGTAAGCTGATAATTAAAGACTGTATATCTCCATTGGAAACTTTGCACAATACATGTCTTGGTCTTTGTTTTTAACCCTTTTTCCACAGTCAAAATTCCCATTTTTAAAAAAATGATCCAGTAGCAATGCTTAGTGAGCCATGAGTTGGAATCACCTTCCAAATTGAGGGGCTAGTTAATAACAACAAGGGTGGTTGAAGTCCTCAAGGTCAGACAGCAGGTATGGGGAAGGCTACCACAAATATTTCAGTATTTAATACACAGATAAGTCTCCAGCTTTGCTTTCCTCAATTTTTCAATTACTTGATGTGGTTAGTTGACTCTCTACGCCTTTGTGTAATTGTGCCTCTGAGTGTGACATAAATGTTTTGTAAATGTTGTGAAGCCATACTTATTTTCTCTCCTCCCTCCTTTATGTTTCAGTCACAAAGAACCAAAGAAACTCCCTGTTGTTCACTCCTCCCAGCCTAGTGAGTTGGTTGTCACTTATTTTTTCTGTGGAGAAGAAATTCCCTACAGGAGGCTGTTGAAGGCCCCGAGCCTGACACTTGGGCACTTTAAAGAGCAGCTGAGCAAAAAGGGAAATTATAGGTAAGCATCTTTGTGGTTTCTTTCTTCTTTTTCTTGTGTTTGCACAGACTGACTGCCAAAATAACCACGATGTATTTGTAAGCAGCCTCCCACAAGGAAAGGTTTATTGTTCTCTTTTGAAGGTTGGCTGCAACTCGTTCACTAGATGAAGTTTTTCTGACTTCTTTATGTTTACCCACCCAGCAATAGTACTCAGCAGGTGGGTCGGTTGCTCCAGCAACCGAACTGAGATCTCATCTGGTGAGTAGATGTGAGATTGTCGGCTGTCTTGCCTTTTGCAAGTCGACGAGGCCACAGACTTGCATAATAGGTATCTCTTCAAAGTTCTTATTTCCTTTCTGCGATGATACACTGCTGCTTTAGAAGTTTCCTTTCTTTCATCAGTTTGGTTACACTTTACCCGATTATTCTGATATCACCATTTAGGCCCTAAAAAAAATAAAAGGCACAGGACAGTCATCAACTACAGAGACACTAATGGAAGTAAAATTGTTGAGACCTGCATCTGGTAGCTATAAATGAGTACATATATTCCTGCATCTTCTTTATAAGGGGAAGGGTCTCTAAAATGTGTTTTTCCCCCTTTGGTATGGGTTGATTTAAGCTTTGCACAAAACAGTCAAGTGTTACCAAAGTCCCAATTGGTCATGCAAAATATTGTAAATCTAATCTGTGAATGTCAATGGCTAATTGACTTTGACTATTGTACTTAGTGGTATTTGCTCAAATGCCATCTGTTAGGAAAGAGTTGGGATTTCTTTTGAGAGTAGATATTCCAATACATTCTGCAAAATTAGAGTGTATTATCTAGTGAAGTCCTGAGGGCAGATTTACCCAGCAGATAACATCAGCAGGACCTTTTGATCTCCAGGCTTGTCTACTTTCTTACCCATCTATCAGTCTACTTCCTTATTTTATGTTGACTTTTAAAGTCCTCCTAAGGCTTATGACTTATCTTAGGACTTCCTATGTAATTATTCAGAGAATCAACTTGTCCCATCTCCCTGTTACTGAGGCATACATATTAAGCAGGAGTTATTATCTCTGATGATGGCAGAGAACATCTTGAGGAATGCTTTATTGCTCCATTGGAAGAGGTGGGGCTTCATTTCACAATATGACCATCTAACCCAAAAGTTAACAACAACATGGGGGCTGCAGCTACTATCTTCCATTATTGCCCTGAAAGAGCAATCTGCAAGCTTCCCATTTTTTTATATCATTCCAGTCAAAGCTTCTAAGTTTTGTGAAAAAGAATCCGTTAGGAAGCATTGGAATAAAAGTTTGAACTTATTTAGTCTATTAATTGCTCATAAACTACCCTGAGATTACTGTAAGACTCATGCTGACATTGGAAACAAAACTTTCAAATAGTCACAGGTCTTTTTGGAAGATCTACTCCTTAAAAGGTGTTTTTTTTTCTAAATAAGAAAATTTATTTATTTTCTAAAAGCAGGGCATGGATAGGCATCAAAGTCCTCTACTGGGGGAGACTTTAGTCTCTCTATCCTTGTAGGAGAGATGAGGGGGATTTGAGAAAGAATCTCTGTATCTTTGGAACTTGCTCTCCAAAGAGACTTGCTTGTCCCTGACTGGTTTTGGTTAGCTGACATTTACAGAGATTTCCTCCGTTGCTTGGTTATTATTTTATGACTACCTGCCTTTTTAAAGGATGCACCTTAAGGTACTTTTGACTAGCTGCCTAGCCCTGACCAAAACTAGAATATAAATGCTTGAAATACCTAAGGCCCGTCTTTACAGATCAAAGGGTATCTTCTTTTGCTACCAGAATTGTACGTTGGCTGATAGGAGCTCCTTATGGTTTGTACTTTGTAGGAAACAACAACACCAGTATGGAAACTTTGCCAGGGAGTTTCCCTGCCTTTCCTGATCCTAGCCTCAAATGAAGGGTTCCCTGATTTAATTAACTAGAAACAAACTATGTGGATGGTATTGAGCGAATGGAGGTTAAAGGCATTGAGAAGGACTTGCGTGATGAAAACTCTTTATTGTCTAACCTCCCACAGGAATAATATGGAGTCTCAGAATCTTATTTTAGATCGGTGATGACAGCTTACTCCAGAGCCTTAGATGGAATTTCGAGAGATATACTGTATCTCTATAATCTATGATCTCTGTAATCTTTCTTGAGACTAAAACTGGATATATAGATTATATATTGTTCTGAATTTTGTATTCACACTGAAGCCCTGTCTCTTAAGATAAAGATGTAGTTTAATTCATCTTGAGCCGGTTGGCAGTACAGATAGGCCTCGACTTATGACCACAATTGAACCCAAAATTTCCATTGCTAAGCAAGATAGCTGTTAAGTGAGTTTTGCTCGATTTTACAACCTTTCTTGCCACAATTGGGGTGGGGTGGGGGATCACATAACCCCTGGACACTGCAACCGTCATAAATATGAGCCAGTTGCCAAGCATCTGAATTTTGATCTTGTGACCTTGGGGATGTTGCAACGGTCTTAAGTATGAAAAAAGGTCATAAGTCACCTTTTTCAGTCCTGTTGTAACTTCAGTCACTAAATGAAAGGTTATAAATTGAGGGCTATCTGTAATAAGAGGGGGATGGGCTAGTCTGATGGAGAGAGATTTGCTTACCCTTGTGATAACCACCCTGTTAGTGTAGATATGAAGATTGAATATCTTCCCACGATGGAATCTGGGACCTTCTAGCTATAATTAGACCAACTCCCATTTTCCTTAAAAGTGGCCATTCTGGCTGAATCTGGGGTGAGTCCCATTCAAACCCCACATGGAAGGCCATGGTGCTAAATCCTACTGCATACCTATTGTACTAGGTCAGGGGTCGGCAACCTTAAACACTCGAAGAGTCACAAAGGTCCTAACCGGAAGCCCCTGTTCAATTCTGGAGCTGACCGGAAGTCCAGTTCCCCCATCATAGTCTCCTCCTAGTGCGCCATCCTTTTTCCTCTGCTGGCCAGAAGTTCAGTTCCCCCACCATAGAGTCTCCTCCTAGCAGAGCATCCTTTTTCCTCTGCCAACTGGAAGTCAGTTTCCCCACCATAGAGTCTCCTCCTAGCTTGGCATCCTTTTTCCTCGACCTGTCCTAACTGAAAGCCCTATCAATTGTGGAGCTGACCAGCAACAGGGAGCCACTGCAGAGGGATGAAAGAGCCACATGCGGCTCCAGAGCCATGGATTGCTGACCCCTGTACTAGGTCTTCACGTGATTTATGTTCAGTACTGCGTAAGATAAAAGCTCAGAGGTAACCACTTTCATATAATTACCCATGGATAATGTTTATTTAGCAGCCCTCAACTTGTAGTCTAGCTTTCACTAGGAAGCACCACCATTACAGCTTTACAGGAGCTCATCTGTAAGGACAGTTTTTTAAAAAATCCCAGTTGGCACATTGCAAGTAATGAAATTCCCATATGTTCATTATGTCTGTGTGGGCCAAGATTTTTGGGGCTTTCCATAATTGCAAAGATGGAAGCGATAAATGTTCAGTAGCCACAGGCCCAAAACTCTCTGAGCATTGCAACTTCAACCTTGGCAAGATGTAATTATTGGCTCGACTTTCAACCATTTGTTTAGTGACCAGAGTTACGACGGCACTAAAAAAAGCGACTTATGACCATTTTTCACACCTAAGACTGTTGCAGCATCCCCATAGTCACATGATCAAAATTTGGGCACTTGGCAACCGGCATGTATTTATGACGGTTGAAGTGTCCCGGGGTCACGTAATCGTCTTTTGCAACCTTCTGACAAGCAAAGTCAATGGGGGACGCCAGATTCACTTAAAACCGTGGTGCTAACTGAACAACTGCAGTGATTCACTTATGAATTGTGGCAAGAAAAGTCATAACATGAGGCAAAACTCACTTGTCTTGCTCAATAATGGAAATTTTGTGCTTAATTATGGTCCTATGTCGAGGACTACCCCTATACATTAACAGGACCGTGATGAAGTTGTTTTTTTCTTTAAATTTTATTTTTGTTACATCTGTCTACAAAAGAAACATAGGCCCAAATCTGGTGTGTATGTGTATGTGTTTTTATCTTGCACAGACACAAGGTGAAACTAATTATCTAAATGTGTTGTACCCCCAGGGAATCATTTTGATCTGAGCTTTGATTTCCCCCCCCATCCCTCCTCCTTTTGGCCGGACTTTGAGTGAAACTGCAGGTGACCTTCAGGGAAGAGGGCCATACTGCCCGGAATAGCAGTGATTGCTTAGGGAAGGACTAGCTACTCACTCTGGTCACATCTGGCATTGATTTTGTTCTAAGGCCCTCTTAATAAGCATGTCTTTGAAGCCTGTGCCTTTCATTTTAAGACACAAAGACATGCATCAATGGCTGACACTCCACATTCTTGATTGAATGAGTCAGTTTGCAACCTAGGTGCCTTGGTGTTGTTTTTTTTTTTGTTGTTGTTGTTGGGTGATTTCAGTCAGCACAGAACGCCCTGTGGGGCGGATTTAGTGCACCCATGTGGCTTAAAGAGAAAGAGTAGAGTTCAGGTTTGTCCCCTACTTTCACACAGACAAACACATACACAATCTGAGCAGGCTAGGGTATCTCAGCAAGAGCAAAGAGAGGAAGCCCAGCCTTACAAAATTGTAAGGTTGCCAGATACAAGCCTGTAAGGTCGCCAGAAAGGAGGAATGGGTGAGGGATGGGTAGGAGTTACGACGGGGGGGGGGGGAGCAGAAGTTGCTTGAAAAATGGCCTTTCAATGGGAGCAAATCGGGACCTCCTGATGGGTTTTGAGAGATTGTGTGGGAGCGATATTTGAGGGAAACAGGGTGAATAAAAATCTACGATTTTAAAAATAAATAAATTTAAAAATCTGATTTTTTAAAAATTTGAATCAGATTTTTTTTTATTTTTATCAAATTTATTTTAATAAAATGCTTTTGGAGTAAAAATCTGTCTAAAGATATTTTTCTATTTAAAATATATTAATAATTTAGTTTCTTCAGCATGAAATGGATTCCTTCTGTAGCATGAGGCTATATATTCTGCAATATTGGGACTGTCGGTGAGTCAACAGCGGATCAGAGGAGGAGCCGCTGAGGGACAGAGATGACAGTTGTTCTTTAAAAATTATGATTTAAATCCAGTTGATTTAAATCAAGCCTCTTTACTAGTGAGTTAAATCTTGATTGAAATCGACTTGATTTAAATCAAATCCACCCTGGAGGGAACGATATTCAGCTTGGGTTCCTTCCCTCCCTTGTGCTCTCCCTCCTTTTGCCCTTCTCTGTGAGAAATTAACTTGCAGTTATGGAAAACATCACACTGTGTCTTGTTCTCCCTTCTGCCCCCAAGAAAATAAAATGTGGTGTTCAAACAAAGAATTTTGTCAACGCTGCCAGGGCCTGAGATCAAGGGGGAAGTTATTGCTACAGCTGTTTATCCTCTTGGAAGGGAGGAGATACAACTGAGCAAAAGTCCTTTTTGTGCCTCATTCAAAGGCTTTCCTCCCGCCCTCCCCTCCCCCGCCTGCTGGCTTGCGGGATTTCTAGAAGGAAGTCTCATTGTACTTCAGTTTGGGGTCAGGAAAGGGGGCTCTGCAGAGGGACAGTCCTGGCTTAACTGAAATGAATGGATTTGGTTACATTCCTGGGATCATCTGGAAGTAGCGAAAGGGGAGGAAAAAGGACTAAACAGTTTCCTTGTTGAGTCAGAGATCTTATACTAGAGAGAGTCCTCAGACTTACAACCATCCATTTTGGTGACGGTTCAAAGTTAGAACAGCAACGAAAAAAGCGATTTATGAACGGCCCAAAGGTGCTTTTTTTTCAAGAGGCAACTGGACTTCCTGTTTTTTCTTTGAAGACATTTCGCTTCTCATCCAAGAATCTTCTTCAGCTCTGAATTGAGATGCTGAAGAAGCTTCTTGGATGAGAAGCGTAACATCTTCAAAGAAAAAAAAAAACCTCCTGAAAGTCCAGTTGCCTCTTGAAAAAAGCACCTTGGGGGCAACCATGACCTGGATGACTGAGAATCTCCATAGACATTTAGTGATTTATGAACATTTTTCACACTTCCTGTCATGGCAGCATCCCCATGGTCAGTGGTGGGATTCAGCCAGTTCGCACCACTTCGGGAGAAGCGGTTGTTAACTTTCTGAGCAATTTGGTGAACTGGTTGTTGGAAGAAATCATTAGGGCAGAGAACTGGTTGTTAAATTATTTGAATCCCACCACTGCCCATGGTCACATGATCAAAATTTGAATACTTGGCAACTGGCTTGTATTTAATGAGGTTTGCAGTGTCTCGGGGGTCACGTGATCACCTTTTGTGACCTTTTGACAAGCAAAGTCCATGGGAAAGCCAGATTTCACTCAACAACTTTGTTACTGCAGTGACTCACTTAACAACCGGGACAAGAAAGGTCGTAAAATGTGGCAAAACTTACTTCACAACTGCCTTGCTCAGCAACAGAAATTTGGGGCTCAGTTGTGGTCATAAGTCAAGGACTGCCTGTATCTTTATAACCCAAACCTGATAAAGAAACCTCAGATTGGTACAGTCAGAGGTCTTCCCTCTCAATCCAGAGTTCTTGACTTCCATTCCAAAAGAAGGGACCTTCTTGACAAAATGTCCTCCTGTCCTCTAGGACAGGGGTCTTCAACCTTGGCAACTTTAAGACTTGTGGACTTGAACTCCCAGAATTCCTCAGCCAGTTTTGAACTCTGGAAGTTGAAGTCCACAAGTCTTAAAGTTGCCAAGGCTGGAGATCCCTGCTCTAGGATGGGACATTTTTAAAAAAAAAAAATCAAATCATAAAACTTTCCAATCTGTGGTAACATTGATTGGCCCGATCGATTGATCCATCTACCCATTCTTGGAGAGCTGTTTGTGTTCAGCAGATGTTTGCTTTCTTCCTTTTCTGTCTACCTGATGAGAAAGCTCCCTTGCTGATGATGGGAAGGATGACAGCTCAGGGAAGACAACAGCCCAGCCTGGGAGCACCGAGGGCCATGTGTCTGTCTGTGTATGTGGTAGTAGACAAGCAGGCTCCCGAAATGCTAACTCTCTGAATGGAAGGCCTTCATTTGGTGCATATGCAATTAAGCAGCCTGAGAAGGAGGCAGTAAGTTGGACGGGAGGATAAAAGGAACCTTTAATCAAGAAGCTGAACGGTCTAATTCAGGATAATAGAGGGGTCCTTACTGTTTGACACAAGAGGGGAAGGGGTGCCTTTTTTGTCTGGGTGAGGCCTGGCTTCGTGATCTATGCTCCCAAGCCAAAGAAAGGGAGAGCGGGGACACTGCTGCGTGACCTTTCGGTGTCAAATATTGCCCGCTAAGCCAAGATTGCTCATTATGTAAGAGCGGCTAAGAAATATTGGCGCATGAATGCGGTAACCTCTCTGTGGCTTTGAAAGTGGGGATCTGCATTGGTCTCTTGTTTCAGAAAGAGGCAGAGGCTTGAACGGTTTCCCAAGAGCAACAAAAAGGAAATGAAAAGTATTTGCACTATAATGAAAGATTCTAAACGGCAGGAGTGATGCTCTAAGGAACAGATTAATAATTGGTTTTGTTTTAGATTTTTGTTTTCCTTAAATCAAATGCTTGGCGGAGAAAAACTCTGCTCCTCCTGCCAATACCTATGAATGACTTCAAAGGGTGTTCCCCCCCTTTCTTTTTAAATTTACTGATCCATTCAGAGTACTTCTCTCTCTCTCCCTCCCTCCCTCTCTCTTTCTCTCTCACTTTCACTCTCTCTTTTCTAAGAACTTTTTCTTAGCTGCTGTTCAATTGGCTGACCGTGCACTTGTCTATCCAGGATATTTCTTGGAGTCCAGGAGCTGGTTTGCTGCTGTAGGGAATTATTCTTGTGGGGGCTTCCCATTAAACAGAAGTGGACAAATGAAATTAGTCATACTTGACTCACAGATGATAAATGGCAAGTCTGCAATTGATATTAATCAGAAAATTGAAGTCATTTCCTGATGGAAGGGTTGATTGATTCTCTGAGAATCAAGGTCCTAATGCAGTCACCTTGGAATTAAAAAAGAAGTGTTATGTTAACTCTCCGCATAAGCAGGGAAAGGGATAATTCGGATATTGCTGGACTACAACTCCCAGCAATCCTTTCTCTTGATTGCATGGGTTGCTGGCCTTTGTTGTTTCAGCAACATCTGGGAAGGTTCTGGCTTCTTTTTACTGTAGGGCAGGGCTGTTAAACTCATGGTCCGCAGGCCATATGTGTCACGCACTGGCCATGCCCACGCCCAGTTTAGCGAAAGGGGAAAAAGGTTGCGATATGTCATATAACGCCGTCGTGACGCTGCAAGTTTGACACCCTTACTGCAGTGCTTCATAATATGTGCCCTTCTGCTTATATTTCAATATAGAGGTATCCTAAATAAGCCTTCTCCAACCTCCTGAGTTATGAAATTTAAATCTCAGATTGGATATGACTGAAAAAGTTTATAGAGGTCGAGGCCCATAGATTTAGATGATGCCAAAATAAGAGAAGACTATATTGGATCATTTGTTCCAGACTTTGAGTCTGAGAAGGGACAATAAGCACAATGGTGTTGTTTTGAAACATCAGGGTATTTTAAAACCTGCAAAATGATAACTCTGCTTCGAGCTTTGTCAGCAGCTTCTGGGAGGGCTCGAGTGACTTGGTTGCCAGCTCACTGACAATTAGGTGATCCAGCACTCTGCTATCATCCTTGCCAAAGTCTCCAACACATGGGGGGTGACCAACCATGCTCTGGTTCACAAGCTTTATTCTGATTTGCATATTACACCACACATCAAAGATAATTTTACTAGGCGCAGGATAAAGTAGACCATCAATCAGTGCCATAATCGTTTTAGTGGATGAAATTTGGATAATGTGAACAGCTATTTATCGTGTAGTTATCCACCAGTGACTCCAGAAGCTTTCAGCAGCATTAATGGTCCATGGATATTTGCAATGGCTTTGCATTACAATTAGCACAAGACTCGTGGAGTACTGAAGAGAGACCTCCTGGCTACTATAATCCAGGAGCGGGCCATTGATTTTCCAAAGGGACCACATGAGAAACTGGGATTCTTGTGAAGGGCCAAACCAATAGGGCTGTGAAGATTTGTAGGCACAATCACATGCACATAGTAAATTTTTTTAAAAAATAACAATCACCTTCAAAGTAAAACCAGTGCAGTTGTATTGCATGCATGGTGTATACTTACTTAATTTCTTAGTTGATTTTTTTATTTCTTATTAATTTCACATGGCTGGACAGGAACAATCAAAGGGCCAGATGTGGTCTGAAGGCTATAAAATGCCCAGGTTTGCTATAATGTATGCTTTTAAACATTTGCCTTTGCAGCAGGGGTGGGATTCACTTACCTCCGCTATCGGTTTGCAAATATGAGCACGCGCTCACCACCTCCGCACAAGTGCAGAACCTTTCATGCATGCACAGAGCATCAAAAATAGAATGTGATGATGCCCGGGCAGATTGGCGGAACCTTCCGCAGCAGCTGCTACTGGTTCCCCCAAACTGGATAGAACTGGCTGAATACCACCACTGCTTTGCAGTAAACTATATGCCTAGTTAAAGTTGTAACTAAGACATTACTGTTAGAAGTAATATTTATTTTAAATTTTTTGGTATGCCAAAAGCAATCACAAGCAATTACTAAGATACTGTATCATCACCTCTGTTGATTCAAATTCCTTTGAATGTAGAAGACAAAAAAGTAATAATTGATGATGGGTAACAGCTGTTTATTTAGTCATTCATTTATTTGATTTAATTTGGACACTGCATGACTCACCTGATCTTGGGCAGCTTAAAATATATTACCATAAAGATCCAATACAAACCCAAACAAGCCAAGATCCAGTCACTTATATTCAGATAAAAACAAATCTAACAATGGACTATATTCATATGCCATTAAATATCATCTGCTTGGAGGAATTTGTTTAATTTGCTTTGATTTAGCTGCCTGGTCTAATCACAAATACACAGGATACCAAACTAGATCGTGGTTTTGTTTTTGTTTCTTGATTTGCTCTATCTGGATATATATGAATTTGGAAATTGGGGAGGAAACTGAATTGCCTTTCGGAATCCAGATATGGAATGTTGGGTGTTTTTGCTGCAATGAAAAATATATTGATTCCAAAATACACTCCACTTATTTTGCATATGTTGGTCTTACTGATTTCAGGTATTACTTCAAAAAAGCAAGCGATGAGTTTGACTGTGGGGCGGTCTTTGAAGAAATCTGGGATGATGATGCCATTCTGCCAATGTACGAAGGCAGAATTCTCGGAAAAGTTGAGAGGATTGATTGACTGGTTCTGATTGACTGGTTCTGAGTGGCATAGTCTATGTGAGCATATTTAAGAAGATATAAGCTATGGATGCTGGCCTTTGGACGTAAAACCACCAAGCAAAATTTTTGAAGGAAGGTTTGAACCCATGAAGAAGCAACAAAAAAACAAACAAACTGAGGTCTATGTAGACTTTGCCAAATCAGCCTTAGCAAAAAAAGAAGAAGAAAAATAAGATGTGTCTATTGAGCTGGATGCCAAGATGTTAACAACTCTGAACTATTTATTAAAAATATGATCGCTCTAGGTGATTTGAAGATGCAGATGATGTTCTGAGAGACTTGCATATAGAAATATATGGCTTCCTAACGATCCTGTACTTAATGATTTAGAAACTGTGTATAGCTTACCTTATAATAATCCTTATTGATATTTATTGAACATTCTAGGGTTTTTTTTTCCTTTAAATCCATTTTATGGATATGCTGCTTTAAAAGACGGAGAAAAGAGGGGATGTGATGTAAAGAAAAAGGAGTGTTTTATATTTTATTTTTTACATTGTTTCCACGATCTAAATAAATGTGTCCTTTACTGAAATGAGCATTTGTTTCTGCCACCTTAGAAGACCAGCTGGAATTGTATGACCGTCAGTGATTTTATTTCTTTAGAAAGGGGATGAGAAAGGAAAAGATAAGTCCATTCTACAGAGAAGGGTATTTTGATCAACGATGCTCTAGTTTTTGTTCAGGGAAAACATCCCAATTGCCTAAAACAATCTCTAGGACAGTGGTTCTCAACCTGTGGTCCACAGATCCCTGGAGGGCTACAAAATCATCCCAGGGATCTTTGTGAAGGCTCGGAGGAATGTTATGATTTAAAACTTGAGTTTTAAAGTCTTAGTGGTCCGTGGCCACAAAAGGGGTCCTTGGTGGTGAAAAGATTGAGAACCACTGCTCTAGGAGATCAGGAGCACTTCGTAGATCTTCACGCTCTTTCCCTCACCATCTTTTTCCCATTCCTATTTTGGATTTAATCATGCTGCAGTGTAACCATTCCCTCCTCCGAGACTACCAAAATTTCCAGAATTCCAGAAGCCAACATAGCAAAAGAGCTGGTGGTTTGGAAACTTTAGAAACAGGATCCCAATGTAATTGGCGATCACCTGATTGGACAATTTGAATTCGGATACAGTTTGAAGCCCACCATGATTCTAATGGGAGACGCTATGGGAAAGATACTACTGCTTTTGGGATGAGTCCCAAAAAAGGAAAATGGGAAAACTGGATTCCAATGCGTGGCAGTAAAATAAATGTAAAGATTGTGTGCAGGAGAAGGGACAGACTGCAGGTGTCCACAGTACATCTGATTGCCTAATTACATACTGTAGGCTGGAGAAATTGAACACACTCCAGTGCTAAGGATGTTCTGATGGAGTAATTATAACAACAGTAATTAAAAAACTGTAGGTAATAATAACAATATTGGGGCCTTGTCAGTTATCCTTGGTATCAATAGGCACCGGCATAGCTTTCCTTTTTGATATTGTTTCTGATGCCTGCTTCAAAAAAGCAGTCCCTAAGAACTCCAAGATCAGAAGCACAGAAATCACCCAATTTACACCTCTATAACTAACATTAAGAAAGTCACCAAATTTGGACTGTGCTTTTTATAAAAACAACAACAAAAATTACTCTTTCGGGGCACTTTCAGCATTACAGCTATGATGAAAAAGCCAGACTGTGCAATGGGATGCCCCATTTTAACTGTAACCACCACTCAAGGGTATGGAAACCATGAAATTGGTACCTTGTAGCAACTCTGGACAGCTTGAAGTTCCTGCAAGGTTAAAATATAATTGTGGATGCACCATCATTATGATGGTAGTTGTTCCCCAGAAATATTACAAAAACCAATAAATTGGTGGGTGGTAACCTTCCAGCTTTTATCCTTTTGGATATCTCAGCCTCTTTCAGTTGCTTCCTGGACCATGAATGGTGGATAAGCTAGCTGGCTTCTGAGACTATGTCCAGAAGAGCTGTTTCAACGCAAGCTGCCACAGTACGTATGTGTTGTGTATGTGTGTCTTGAATGATGGCTGAAATATGCAGAACAATTCTCCTCTGTCTTGATTGTATGCACTGGAACAAAGAAACACCGTCTCCTAACTTAGAAATACATTTAACTTCAACTTTGTGTGTTTGTGTGTGTGTGTGTGTGTATGTAATATGTGCATTTTCTGACAATGTTACATTTTGTTTGTACAATATAATGTATATAATGTAAAAAACGGGATGGGGAAAATACTGTTAATAGAGGCTCTCTAGTGTGTGTGTGTGTTTTTTAAGGAAAAAAAACCACACTTCAATCAGTACAGTACCTGTGCCTGCATGGTATTAATATGCCATGTTTTGCCCTGTGTTCAGGGTCCATACTCTCCCTTTGTTGTTTAAGGGGTTTATGTATAGTATATTTTATGCCTTTTTACTACAATTCTTGTACTTTATGACTTTTGCCATGATGTTTGTTCTACTTAAACTGTAAATTATGCATTATAAAGAGTTTCATTTAAAGAAAAAAAATACTTGGTACAATAATTATTGTAATTAAGAGATGTAGCCTTTATTAAAATTTTTTATATTTTTCAAATTAATAAAATCTATTTGTTCTGGTTTCTTCTTGCGGTATGATGGGGGGGGCGGTGGCGGTAGAGTTAAACTCACTTCAGATTCTAAAGAGATTTTTCTAGAAACTCCAATGTCAACAAAAATGAAATTCTGTGAAGGTATAAACTGCAAATGAATGTATTAACTTTATGGACAGTTGGAAGCAGTTATCAGGGTGAAAATAAATGTACAAGTGCCTTAATGTGACTGAAATCATGGAGAAACAGATCATTTTGCCGGCTCATGCATTTAAGCTTGAAACCCAAGATGTTTAAAAATAGAGATTGATTTCAATAACTTAAAGTAAGTCTTTAAGATATTTAAATCGACCTCTATTCTTAAACATCTTGGAATAGTTAAGAATCAAAGTATTCTCAGGAAACATTAGGTCTAAAGCTTCATGGAACCAATATGTTTTAGATCTGATCAGGTATATTGATAGGATTTGCTATTTTCCTTAGTGATAGTAGTTTTTTACCAATTGATTAGCTGCACAAATTGGCTCTGTTTCTGGAAGCAGGACTTTGGATAAATGTTAGGGTCAGCCTCTAAATGGCTATAGGCAGATCTAGGAAGAGCTATAGGAAGCCTTGGTAAGCATATGTTGAGCATAATAGAATGTTTGGCCCAGCAAGCCAGGATACTCTGCCTTGTATCCCCATTCTGCCCTTAAAACAAACCAAGTCTCCCCAAGGCAAGTTACCAAATATTCACAGGCCATTTTGTCAACTTTTGGGTCCTTGAAGAGCTATAAATAGGATGCTGGTGGGGAACTGATGTGGCCTATGGGCCTATATGTCATTTCCTCATTCAGGATAAATGGAACCTGTGAAACACTGCAGGGCTGGTGTCTGACTTGATAAATAGAACTTGTTTTGTTCCTAAAATGAGAATTACAGTCTGCTAGTGTCCCCCCACCCCACCCCCAGCACACAATGCTGGGGAGAGGACGTCCCGGGCTGCTTACACCAGTCATGTACTTGAACGCTGGGCCTGAAGCAGGACTGTGAAGCTAGCCTCCCAGCCATTGTTAGCCCTTTCAACCTAAACCCTGTATTCAGTTCCCTTGCTGTTAATTTTGTGGCTCATCTGGGCCCGTCAGCTGGCGTTCCAACATGACTTTGGCCATGTATTTGCCATCTGTCACTTAAGGCTGCTATCCCTGGGTGGCCAGCCTTGACAGTGCCCATCTAGACCATTTGTTTGACTCAGACGCGTGTCGCTTTGTGTGATTCCCAAGGCGGCCTTGGGCACTTCCTCCCTCATCCATCTCCCCATTGCATTTATTATTTTCCACACGATATGCGACTACAGTCCTACCTTAAGGAAAAAAAACACCACACTGAGCACCTAAGATGGAGGCCCATGTTGTGTTGCAAATGGTTCCCCGCATTTAAATAGACTGCTGTCTTTATTAAACCACCGTCTCAACTTAGTGAGGTCACCTTAATTGATGAGCCGGACATAACAGATGGATACACAGAGTTAAACCACATGGGTGAAGAAAGTGATTCCCCTCCCCCCCTCTATTCCACCATCAAAGGTTAGGAACTTAGTCCTGCACAGTAGTATTTTTTCTTCTTCTGCTATTAAAATGAAATCACACTGAGTTTAATTCTTCTTGGGAAGATGAATGCGTCGGAGTCAGTTTGAAGTCATTCACTGGCATATAAGCTTTTGCATCTTTATATATCAGTGCTCCCAAATACTTGCCTTCCCCCCTTTTGTCTTTCCCTTTTCTTTCCTTTCCTTTCTTTCTTCCCCCCAGGGGTCTGTAGAAACAAAAAATAAAATGTCTTCAAATACATAGCAGGCTGTTTAGTGGAGATAAAAGGGTGTTTGAATAGTCCTTTAAAAATGAATGGGAAGTGAACACTCTTATGTTTGGAGTATAAGTAGGATGTGATGAGCATTCAACATCACCTTAATCTGTCAGTTTCTGGGTATATTGCATTAACTCTGCTATTTAAGAAGCGTGGGACCTCATCCTGCACTCTGGAGGTAGCAAAACAATGCGACTGAACTAAAATGGTCTCATGCGCTTTTCAACTATTGACATATGTGGAATGGATGCAGAATTTCCAGGCTAGTTTGGCCTAACTGGAGTATCTTTTCCAAGCTTTTTAAAATGCTAAAGGATAAAATTTTGTTTTTGCTCCACTGGAAAAAAAATAGAAAGCAAAATTTTAACCAAGAGAACATAGCGATCCCATTGTGAATCGGTAGTAAAGGTAAGTAGAACCCACCCCTGAGTAGAAACCACCCCTGGTTGCAACCAATCACAAACTCCCAATTACCAAAGATGCAACAATCTGAGCTGCTTCCCACCACCATCTCTGGCACCTCCAAGGTATATGTATCACTTCAACTGTTAGCATTTGTCTGTGGAAGTAGTGAAAGAAACAAAGTTTTACATTGTTATGATGCATAGTGTTTATTTTCTGGAACTGGAACCGATCATGCAAATAAAAACCTTTGCAACTGCTACTTTGCATTCTGTGAGTATATATTTTTTTTCTAAGATGACGTCTAAAATTATGTAGGGCAAAAAAACCATAGGTATCTACAGGTGTGTGTGTGTGTGTGTGTGTGTGTGCTGCAGTGTGGCAAAGGATTAAATCTATGTTGGTGTTATACCCTGTTGCAAATCCAGTGATTTATGCATTAGCGCCTCACACCTGAATATTTATACTTGAGTACCAGAGTATGCACCATGATGCTATGATGTCTGTTTTATCATTTTCTTGGGCACCCCAGTTAGGAGTGTGTGCTAATGACAAAGAAAGTGATAGGCAAAGTCAGGGCTCACGGACCCTACATTGTCTTCTCCTGATGAAAAGTGAGCCTGTGGAGGAAACTAAGGATAATGTTAAAGGAGAGTTAAGGCAATTCCTAGGGTCACTACTTTTATCCCCTCAGGCCTTTAGGATCACCCTTGAATCACTCCATGAGTCTCCTCACCAAGACTGTCTTGGAACTGGTGGATTAATTCCTGTTCCTTCCAGCTGGCCAAGGCCAAAAATCAGCACTCTGGCCAGTGCCATTCCTCCCTGTTTGTCTTCCTGCCCCTTTTATGGTCAACTTTCTTGACTTCCAGTAATTGAGCTTGCCACATGTACCTTCAGCTTCCATGCAGGTGGAGGGGTCTGTTTTTGCTGTGGCTGTTAATTGTTGTACCAGGAATCTACAACATGTGCTATCCAAAGTGATAAGACTGCTTAGGCCCCCTTGGTTTATAACTGATTTTGCAGGGATTGTTCCCTCACTTGGGTGTTTAATGCCTATAAGGCTTTGTCACAGGCTGAGATGCTTCAGTGTCTGGAACTCCTCTTCTTATTTACAGAGTCAGGCTTTCTTCTAAGCTCATACTGCTGGGGTCCCTTCTAAGAGAACAATGTTGTATCTGCAGGACTCCAATCGAGTAGAGTAGAGTAGAGTAGAGTAGAGTAGAGTAGAGTAGAGTAGAGTAGAGTAGAGTAGAGTAGAGTAGAGTAGAGTAAACTTTATTGTCACTTTGAATGTACACTAATCAGCATACATTAAAATGAAATTTCATTGCATACAGCTCTCAAAGGGTCACCACCTCCAATATACACTATATTAACATGACAAAACAAAACAAACAAATAAATAAATACACAATTATGGAGGACTTTTTAAATCTGTGATTGATCCAAATCTGATACATCTCCTTAGAAAGCACCTGTGGCAACCTTCTATGAGTCATCTTGGCTAGTTGGAGCTACTTGCTGCTACTAAATGGGGAATGACTCCTCATTTATTAATGTTTAAATTTCCAGCATATACTACAAAAAAGAAAGCATGGCAAAGGAAAGCCTGAAATTATTGACATTTTCTCCCAAACATCCTGGCACAACAAAGGAATTGGGCTTCACCCAGAAATGGGAGGGAACCAGGAGTGAAATCCAGCAGGTTCTGACGGGTTCTGGAGAACTGATAGAGGAAATTTTGAGTAGTTCAGAGAACTGGCAAATACCACCTCTGGCTGGCCCCAGAGTGGGGTGGGAATGGAGATTTTGCAATATCCTTCCCCCAGGTGCGGAGAGAATGGAGATTTTGCAGTATCCTTCCCCTGGAATGGGGTGGGAATGGAGATTTTTCAGTATCCTTCCCCTGCCACGCCCACCAAGCCACACCATGCCCACTAACTGGTAGTAAAAAAATTTGGATTTCACCACTGGAGGGAACAGCTGTAAGTTGGGCATAAATGGCAAAAAAAATGGAGCAAGTAACTAAATTGTTGTGTCTTGGTAGAATGTTTAGTAAGAACGAGGAAGTGGTTGGAGAAATTTTAGCATGGGCAAGTGCTAGCAGAAAGGGGGCCAGTAGTAAATATAGTATATGTTTTTAACAAGGAAAAATGGCTGTTGAAAAGCTTGCTTCTGATACTGTCATCGTGCAGAAGTGAGCATTGGGTGCATTGGGGGAATGGATGCTTAAAGAACAAGCATGATAAAAGATAAAGAGAGAGATTCAAGAATGAATGTGTACAATAACTGAATACGGATTGCATATAAAAGTGAACGACTAGTAGGAAAGAAGCATGTTGTGGTGATTTGATTATATAGAGAGAATGAATGAGAATCAGATTGTTTAAAAATGTATGGAAAAAAGAGCAAATCGATCCACAGAGGAAGAAACAGCTGAAACATCAGGCAGACCCCATTCCCCGGTGGCCCTTCAGAAGCTTGTTGGTAGCTAAGAAGTGTAGTAAGACCAAAAGAAACACACCTCTTCATCTAAACCCTGTCAAAAGCCATCAACAAACAGAAACAAGTGCATTTCTGTTCAGTGCCCAGGCCTGAACCTTGACTGAAAGGCACAGATGATCCAGACCAGACTTCAAGGTGCCTCCCTATCACCTCTCTAGCCCCAATGTAAGATTGGAGACAGGCTGAAAGCTGTCCCATTGGTTGGATTGAGGAAGAATCTTTTAAAGAGAAGCTGCACTACAACCACCTTCAATAGGCAGGAAATACCCATTGAGGACACACACACAGACATTGTCCTCTGGAAAAGCCAGAGAAGGCATGGATCTCACCAACCAGTGCTAGAGGACGTACTTATAGTTGTGGATACATTATCCATTTTATTCAAATTTACAGGCCAAAAAGAGTTCCAATGAACAGAGCCAGCCATCATCACTCCAGTGACATGATAGGCATAACTCATGGAGAGTCAATACTTGGGTGAATCTGAGCATCTTCATCATCAAAGTGCTGTGCAAAATGATTACAATGGCTAAACAGGACATCTACCAGCACTTTCCCAACAGGTGGAGAGAGAGTTGGCTACCCTACATAAGGCAACCAGCCAACAACTGCTCTTCAAGAAGTTCTTTACTTTGATTACTGCCAAAGTGTAGGCTGAGACGTGAACTTCTGTTCCTCCTCAGGTTCATTTCTAATCTTTCTCCACTGGCAGAAGGACCAAGGAGACAAAGAAATTCAGATCAACCCATAAAACAGATCTTAATTCACAACTATCTTCTGAATTAAGGAGCTTTGGTGGCGCAGGGGACCAAAGTGCTGTTAAAGTAGCACTTAGCTGCCAGCTGCCTGCAATTACTGTGAGTTCAAATCTCACCAGGCTCAAGGTTGACTCAGCCTTCCATCCTTCTGAGGTAGGTAAAATGAGGACCCAGATTGTGGGGGCAATTAGCTGACTTTGTATAAAAAAGAACACTGCTTAGGGGTGGCCAAAAGCTCTACTAAGAGGTATATACAAAAGTATGAAGGCTATTGCTTAACACATTGTAAGCCGCCCTGAGTCTCTGGAGAACCAATAAAATAAATAAATAAATAAACAATAAATAAACAATAAAATATTTTCATTATGCTAGATGTCTAATTCCTTCTGATCTTCAATCTGTTTCCAAGTTAGGGTATATTTCTTACTTGGCAGGAACCAGACTGAGGAACCTATTTCCTTGTGATGAAAGCTAGAAGAATGAAAGCAAAACAGAATTGGCCTTTTCCTGTTTTAAAAGTTTGCCTGAGAAAGAGGGAAGCCTTCCTATTCCTGACTGGTTGATCTAAGTTTGAATTTCTTGGATTTTGCTGGTCTCTGGCGGGTGAAATGCTCCCGGTTCAGACCGGATCACCTGATCCAGTAGAGATGGCGGTGGGTGGTTCGGAGGACCGGTAGCAAAAATCCCTGCGGCCCCCCACCCCCATGCCCAGCAGAGCTGCCTGATCTTCAGAGGCTGGTTTTTTTTACTTTTAAAGGCATTTTTTTCTACAACCTCTTCGGCAGGAAAAAAATGCTTTTAAAAGTAAAAAAAAAAAAAGCCTCTGGTGATCGCGCGGCTCAGCTGGGATCGTCAGAGGCTTTTAAAAGCATTTTTTTCTGCAACCTCTTCGGCTGAAGAGGTTGTAGGAAAAAAAATGCTTTTAAAAGCCTCTGGCCATCCCAGCTGAATTGCCTGGTTGTCAGAGGCTTTTAAGAGCATTTTTCCCTGTAACCTCTTGGGCCGAAGGTTGTAGAAAAAAAATGCTTTTAAAAGCCTCTGCTTTTAAAAGTAAAAAAAAAAAAGTTGGCCATGCCCACCTAGTCACATTACCCTACCACCACCAAGCCATGCTGACAGAACCAGTATTAACAAATTTTACATTTCACCACTGGTCTCTGGCCACTGTCTGGATTGGCAGATTTAGTTAATCTGATTAACTCTTGCATGCCTGAAGCTCTTGAAAAGTTTTCTCCTCTTTCACTATGAAACAAACTATGCTTAGAGTAAGCTCAGTCTGTGCCTTGTGGAAAATTCAGGGAAATGCTCTCTTAATAGTGGGCAGCTTTGTCATTTGCGATAACTAGCAAATAGATTTCTCATTTTTTTTCTCCTAAATTGATTGATTGATTGAATTAATGGATAAATAAACAATAGTTCCTGAAAATTTGTTCTACTCTACTCCTCTTTCTCTTATTTCCCTTTGTCCACCTTCTTGTTGCTCAAATAGAAAATAAAATAGAGAATTCTGGATATTGACAACAGCTCTAATTGAAGTTGGATGGCGATGAAAGAAGTTCAAGACCGCATAATTTGCAAAGATTCTGGATTATTGCCAAGTATTTGATTGCTGTGCATGTGGTTTGGTTCTAACTCTTAGGGAAAGCTGCCTATGGAGATGAGGAAAAGCGCTTTATGTGACAAATGTCTGAAGGTGGCCGTATTAGTCTGTTTTGTGGCATCTTGACAAGGACAGATTACAAAGTTGAGGTAGAGGCATAATTCTGCTGGGGTGGCCAAACATCTGCAGTATCAAACTATCCTTGGCTTAGGAGAAGAGGTAGAAAACCAAGGGCAACTTTGTTTTTATCCTGTCCCTTCTGCTCTATGGCAGATCCTGTCTGGATGGGCATCGATTTTTATCTGTTGGGATGTCTGAAGGCAGCTGAAAAGCAATTGAGGGATGCTGCTCTCTTTCTGCTTAGGCCAGGGGTCAGCAACCTTAAACACACAGAGCTACAAAGGTCCTAACCGGAAGTCCCCCATTCAATTCTGGAGCCAACCAGAAGTCCAGTTCCCCACCATAGAATCTCCTCCTAGAGCGGCATCCTTTTTCCTCTACCTATCCTAACCGAAAGCCCCATCAATTGTGGAGCCGACTGGCAACAGGGAGCTGCAGCAGAGGGATGAAAGAGCCACATGGGGTTCCAGAGCCGTGGGCTGCTGACTCCTGGCCTAGGCTACCATTTTAAAAAAAGAAATCTATTGATGAAGTGCCACCATTATATAGGTTTGTCTTCCTTCTCCTCCATCCTCATTGCGATTGACTTGGGTGTGTTTTGGGTGAAAGGTATTCTTTGTTTCTCCCTTTGGTTGTGGTCAGGAGCTTCCCCCTTCAGTCATTCCTCAGCTGCGAACCCAGTGAATGTAGGCTTATGCCTTGAACGAAGTTAGAACATCAGGCTACAGTTTCAGTATACAATGGCAGGTGGCCTTGTCCATTAATCCTGAATATGTACTTTTATATACCCCAAAAGTGTATCAGTCTGTGGCTTGGGCAGATCACCTGGTGACACACAAATGTCGTGTATATCAATGCAATGAATATAAATAGAAGTGCTTTAAATACGCAGGTAGCCATTAAAACCGCTTCCCTAAATTTCCAGTTTATTTTAAGAAATTATTTAGGGCAAATATGGGATTATCTCCCTCGGTCTCCCACTCAATTCTTTTATCTTTTGGTATGTGTCATCAGTTCTCCTATCCTGTGATTCAGGGCTTCCAAAATGCAGAGAGGGAGAGGGAGGCAGGGAGAGGAGCTAGAGCTAGGAAGGGGAGAGGGAGAAGAGCAGGGGGAAGGAGGGTGGGATCTGAAGAAGAGGGGAGAGAGGGGGAGGGAGCGGGAGCTGGAAAAGGGAGAGGGAGAGAGGGAGAGGTATTTCTGACATCCAGTTCCATATTAGTCCTGGGCACAGCAAAAGCCTTGAACACAAAATCCTGGCTAGGTGGCTCAGTGGCTAAGACATTGAGCTTGTCGATCAGAAAGGTCCGGCAATTCGGCGGTTCGAATTCCTAGTATAGGTCTCCTGCGTGAGCAGGGGGTTGGACTAGATGACCTCCAAGGTCCCTTCCAACTCTGTTACTGTTACCATGACACCCCACCCCCTACCTTCTAAGTGCTGTCTTTTAAAAGAGCATACAGTTGCTCCCAATGCACATTTTTGGAGGGGGCTTTCTAGTTTGCAATCAGACCATTTCCAACTTACTCTTATTTCTTCAGATCAAACCAGAGCTTTGCAGGCTTAACCCTGAAACCCAGATATTACCCTTCCAACAACACCAAGATTCTCTTTACCAGCAGAGAAATTTTGTTGGGTTGCTTGCCTATTATTCAGATCTTCTGGGAATGTTTCTTCTGGTCTGGGATGACAATTTTGGTAATGAACTCCAGAGGGCTAGTTAGCCACGTGAATTCATGCAGCATAACTGAAGCATCATGTGACACCAGGAGTCCAGGTGGTTCATGAACCTCTGTGATGCCAAATGTGCTCTATTCCCCTGGCAATCGAACGGCTTGTGCGCTGCAAAAAAAACATGGGCCACAATAAATCACTAGTTTTGAAGGTGTTGTGAAGAGCCTTAGGTACTTTACCTTTTGGAAAAACACAATATCCGTTCCTTAAAATTACCTTAGTATGGTTTCACAGCTTTGCTTTGATTTTCAAAAAGTGGCCAAAGCATTGAGCTGGTGTCTGGCGTTCATCTCAAAATGATGAAATGTATAAACTGTTCTTAGGTTTCTTCAAAAAGCAGCATTCTTCTTGCATGCTTAATACACACCCACACACCCATAAACCATGCAAGGTTTTATCTTTCTATCTATATCTATCTGTTATCTTTCTACTATCTATCTATCTATCTATCATCTATCTATCTACCTACCTACCTACCTACTTACCTACCTACCTACCTACCTATCATCTATCTATCTATTATCTATCTATCTATCATCTATCTATCTATCTATCTATCTATCTATCTATCATCTATCTATCTATCTATCTATCATCTATCTATCTATCTCTATCTATCTATCTATCTCTATCTATCTATCTATCTATCTATCTATCTATCATCTATCTTTCTATCTATCATCTATCTATCTATCATCTATCTTTCTATCTATCTATCTATCTATCTATCTATCTATCTATCTATCTATCTATCTATCTATCTCTATCTACCTACCTACCTACCTACCTACCTACCTACCTACCTACCTACCTATCATCTATCTATCTATTATCTATCTTTCTTTCTTTCTTTCTTTCTTTCTTTCTTTCTTTCTTTCTTTCTTTCTTTCTTTCTTTCTTTCTTTCTTTCTTTCTTTAGATTCATCTATCAAGTCAGCTTGGCCATTTTCATTCTTCTTTCTCTTTTAGGAAGATACAGTATGAAGCTACTTTATAATGAGACATATTATTTGTCCATGCAGACTAGAACTGTCTCTTCTGACTTGAAGATGCTCTCCCTGGGGTCCTTTTCAAATCTTCTGCTAACTCTTTCTTTTAATTGGAGGTGCCAGATATGGACCTGGGGACCTTTTGCAATTGCCAGCAAAGCATATCTCCTCTCATTACTGAATTACAGTCCTGGTTTTGCTGCACCTTGGTCCTTTCTCCTCGAGCACAAAACCATGCCAGAAAAAGACCCTGGCAACATAGGCATCTTGCACAAACTGCAGTGGAAAAAAAAATGAAAACACGTGTGTCTTGACATCCTGATTCAAACTTTGTCCTTTTGCCTCAACATCGTAGGTTATGTGATATGAGTCGAGCCATTATAGCACTAGCTCGTCATTTCCTCCATCTTCCCCTTTCAAAATATTTAGGCCTAGTCCCATCCCTTTTTTGTTTTACCACACTGGCGTTGCTTGTCTCACAGCCATTTGTCTTGAAACGGCATAGGGTTTCCTGCTTGAGCAGAGGGTTGGACTAGAACACCTCCAAGGTCCCTTCCAACTCTGTTATTCTGTTACACATCTCATGATGAGTGGGACAGTCTTAAATTTTCCTTGGCTTTTCTAGTGCTATAATACAACTTGTCCTCGACTTATGACCACAATTGAACCAAAAATTTATGTCACTAAGTGAGACAGTTGTTAAGTGAGTTTTGCCCCATTTTTTTGCTACAGTTGTTAAATGAATCACTGCAATTGCAGTAATACAGTTATCAAGTGAATTTGGCTTCTACATTGACTTTGCTTTTAGAAGGTTGCAAAAAGTGATCACAGGACTCCGGGACACTGCAACTGTCACAAATACATGCCAGTTGCCAAGCATCTGAATTCTGATCATGTGACCAGGGGGATGCTGCAATGGTTGTAAGAGTGAAAAATGGTCATAAGTCACTTTTTTCAGTGCAGTTGTAACTTTGAATGGTCACTAAATGAACTGTTATAAGTTGAGAAATATCTGTATTGTCGTTCCCCCCCCCCCCGCCCTTACTAGGCATCATATAAGGGCAGCCTCTTGTAAAAAATAAAGTTGGCAAGGCCAAGCGTGTATCACCATCGAGTTGGAGCCCCCAGTTTCAAGGCCACAAAGAAAATAGCCAGATTTCAGTTGGTTTGAAGAAGCAAGAGAAAAAGGCCTAAGATGGAAATCTAAAAGCATCACTTGGCTTGGATTTCGATATTCTACACAAGGCAGATTTTTCTCTGTGTGCCTGACTTCATTTTTGTTTGCAGTAAAATGACTATCTAGTTGTGTTATCTTGGGAGCTTCTGCTCTAAGCAAGTGAGCATGGAGCTAAGTGTCTGGAAAGTCAAGATATATTGCCGTGTCTGTTTGAAGCCCAAGAGCCCCGGCCACAGTAGGTCCTTATAGACCAGAGGTGGGTTTCAGCAGGTTCTGACCAGTTCTGGAGAACCGGTAGTGGAAATTTTGAGTAGTTCGGAGAACCGGTAATAAAAATTCTGACTGGCCCCGCCCCCATCTATTCTCTGCCTCCCAAGTCCCAGCTGATAGGGAGGAAATGGGGATTTTGCAGTAACCTTCCCCTGAATTGGGAAGGGAATAGAGATTTTACAGTATCCTTCCTCTGCCATGTCCACCAAGCCACGCCCACCAAGTAATGTCATGCCCACCAAGCCATGCCCACAGAACCAGTAGTAAAAAATTTTGAAGCCCACCACTGTTATAGATGTTCCGTGCAGTAGGATAGTTTTCTGTTTTGCTAGCCAGTTTGGTTTAGTGGTTAAGGCACCAGGCTAGAAAGCAAAAGACTCTGAGTTCTAGTCCTGCCTTAGGTATGAAAAAACTGGTGACTTTGGGCCAATCATTCTCTCCCTCTCACCTTACAGGACTGTTGTTGTAGGGAAAATAGGAGAAGGAAGGAGCATTAGATATGTTCATCACCATGAGTCCAGTGGTGGGTTTCAAAATCTTTTACTACTGGTTCTGTGGGTGTGGCTTGGTGGGCGCGGCATGACTTGATTGGCATGGCTTGGGGGGCTTGGCAGGGGAAGAATACTGCAAAATCTCCATTCCCACCCCATTCCAGGGGAAGGTTACTGCAAAATCCCCATTTCCTCCCAATCAGCTGGGAATTTTTACTACCTGTTCTCCAAACTACTCAAAATTTCTTCTATCAGTTCTCCAGAACTGGTTAGAACCTGCTGAAACCCACCTCTGCTTGAGTCACTTATAAGCATAATAAAGACAGGATATAAATAGAATAAATAAATTAAATAGGTTTTGGACAGAAAACAAGCCTCTATTGGAATGGCTGTCCAATCAAGGTTCTTTTAAGAAGCTTTGGGAGATAGAACAGGCATTTTGAAGTTGCCCCAAACCAACTCTGCCAACTGTTCTCCTGCTCTAAGTGTTTTCCAAAAGCTTCCTTAAGCAGGACTCTATCAGGCATGATATTCTGTGTCACAGAGTTTGTGTGTGTGTGTGTGTGTGTGTGTGTGTGTGTGTGTGTCTTTTATAAACACACTCTGATGCTGAAAAACAGTCCACAAAGGATAAGGGTATAAAAGTCCAATCATTAAAACCAGGAAACCAATAAATAATTTCTCCTAAGAGTTGCAGCTGGTGAAGCACAAGCTTTCTCTCCATATAAAACATGACACCGGCCCCTTTGCTCCCAAGTAACTAAACAAACCTTCCCAATGCCAGCCAATGCCATCTCCAGGGCAGCTGCAGCTACTCCGTAAGCATTTATTTAGGAGAGAGATGGGGCAACCATGGCCTTCTTCATGCCAGCTCTCAGCCTCTTTTATGCATGGCCCATCTCAAGCAGTTTCTTCTCAATGCAGCTCTCGCTGTGCCAAGCACTCAGGGAAGGGAGGGAAGATTTCTTGGTGACCGCTTCCTATCCTTGTGTATCCCCTTTTATGGGTGGCCTGACCAAACTGAACTGGAGTGGGCTTTTGTGATTGGCCTTGAGACAATATTAATGCCTTATTGAACAGTTACTTGGTAACCAAGAAAACCAGCCCGCTACTAAGCAGCACATCTTAGAAATCAATTTGCAAATATACGGTATATGCCTAAGGTGGGACTACAATTCACAGCCTCCTAGTTTCTAGCCTGATACCTTAACCACTAGACTAGATTGGCTCTACTATAGAACAGAGGACAGTGGACAGGGTACAAAGACAGCACTCAAATACACCAGCAGACGCCTGTTTTAGCATCCAACAGTCTCCTTGTTCTTCCTGATACTCCCCCCACCAATCATTTTACTGAAACAGGAATTTGGTGTGCTCCAAAGAAAATTACTGATTTCTGGAGTCCTCTATATTTTCAAAAACATTGCTTGCCTCCCAGTGGTGGGTTGCTACCGGTTCGCCCCAGATCGGTAGCAGCGGCAGTGGGAGGCTTCTGCGCATGTTATCGAACTGGTAGCGGCGGCGGTGGGAGGCTTCTGCGCATGCTATCGAACCAGTAGCAAACTAAATTGAAACCCACTACTGTTGCGTCCTTATAAGCTCCAAAGGCACCTTCTAAAACAGAGGTGTTAAACTCAAGGCCTGCAGGCCAGATCCAGCCCGTGAGATACTTAGATGTGGCCTGAAGGGCTGGCCTGGAAACAGCAAAGGAATGGCCTGTGGTGCCTCTGCCAGCAAAAATGGAGCTCGGGGGTGGGGGATGGGGGCGAGAGACACACGCTCCATTTTTGCTGGCAGAGAGTTGCAGGAGGCCCTCACGACCGAAAATGGGGCACGGGGGTGGGGGGAGGCTGTGCATGGACTTCTGAGCTTCATTTTTGCTGGTACAGGGCTATCAAAACAAACTAAAAACAAAACAAAAGGAGAAATATTTCCCCTTTTGCATTTGAGCAAGGGAGGGACAGAAGGGACAGGAAAGGAGAAAGGGAAAGAGGAAAGACAAGGAAAAATAAAGAAAGAGGAGAAGGAAGAAGAAAGGAAAATGAAGATGGAAGGAAAAAAGAGAAGAGAAGAGAAGGAAGGGAAGGGAAGGGAAGGAAGGAAGGCAGGAAGGAAGGAAGGAAGGAAGGAAGGAAGGAAGGAAGGAAGGAAGGAAGGAAGGCAGGAAGGCAGGAAGGCAGGAAGGCAGGAAGGAAGGAAAGAAGATTGAGAGTGAGTGAGGGTCTCAGGAAAGTCCTGCCTTAGTACTTGGCCACCATAAATGCCCCCGTCATGAGTGATGTTGAGCTGGCCACACCTGTCATGGCCATGCCCCCTCCCCTGGCCCTCTGAGATCAAACATAACCCTGATGCGGCCCTCAGTGAAATCAAGTTTGACACCCCTGTTCTCAAATAAAAATGGAAAGTGATTTCCTCCCTGTGCTTCATCTGTAGGTGAGCTTCCCAGCCCAGAAAAAGTACAGACAGCATATTTCTAGGTTGCAAGAGGTGTGAAGGGTCCACTTGCTGAGTTGCAGTTTGAGAACTGGCTGCTTTGTGATCGACCACACCTCCCAAGGCACCCTTTTTGTGAGGAGCCTCACAAAAAATATTCTTGCAAATCCAAATATATTCACTGGTCCCAAAAGACTGCCTTCCCATGGAAAAGGATGAAATGAAATGAGGATAATTTATGAATGGAAAGCCGGCCATTTAAAAAAACAAAACAAAATGTGGTTCAGAAGATCATTATAACAGTTTCCCCTAATCTGTTATCTTCCAGCTCAGAGGTCTCCAACCTTGGCAACTTTAAGACTTGTGGACTTCAGTTCCCAGAATTCCTCAGCCAGCTTGCTGGCTGAGGAACTCTGGGAGCTGAAGTCCACAAGTCTTAAAGTTGCCAAGGTTGGAGACTTCTGCTCCAGCTTTATTGGACTCCAACTCACACTACTGCAGCCCTGTGTTGTGAGTAATGCACATTGTAGTCCAACAGGTCAGGTCAAGAAGTCTGCAGTTTGCTGTTTCAGAGGGCAGTTTTTTTATGAACAGAAGTTGAGATGGGCAAAGCAATTTCACACAGGCACAAATACACCCGGTTGTGCTGTAGAAGCAGCATGAACCGAGCTTTGTTAATTAAGAATTCTTGAGGGAAAAAAATAATAAAGTAAGCTTTTGCTGGGAGCAGAAGAGGAAAGATTTGGGCACTCCTGGTGTCTGTGTGACAGATTACCCCAATGAAGTCAAAGTGATTTGTCACTTATATTAGGAGCAATTCAAGCTTTTGTGTTAAAAGTCTTTGTAGATTTGTAACATCTTGAATAAAAAGAAATGCCCTCACAACTGTCCCACATGGAACATTTAATTGCTAGGCAAAAGATTTTTTTCTCCTTCTCCTTCTCCTTCTTCCCTAAGCCTCCATTTAATTATTTGATTGCATAGTAACTGAAAAGGGTTATAGCCAGAAGGCACTTCAAAGCAACACCTTGATGTTCTAAGGGGGCCTTATTGGTTTCTGGAGGCAGATCATTTTTAAAAAAAAAAATTAAACTCTTTCCTATGATCTTCCCAGTAAATCTGCCATCACCAACACTCCATGAGGAAGAAAGAAGGAAGGAAAGAATGAGGGGGGGGGTAAGAAAGGAGTAAGAAAAAGAAAGAGAGAGAGAGAGAGAGAGAGAGAGAGAGAGAGAGAGAGAAAGAAAGAAAGAAAGAAAGAAAGAAAGAAAGAAAGAAAGAAGGTGGGAGGGAGGGAGGCAGGAAGGCAGGAAGGACGGAAGGAAAAGAAAAAGTAGAAAGAAAGAAAAGAAAAAAGGAGGAGGAAAGGAAGGAAAAAAGGAGAAAGAAAGAATGAAAAAGAAGGAAGGAGAAAAGAAAGAAAGAAAGAAAGAAAGAAAGAAAGAAAGAAAGAAAGAAAGAAAGAAAGAAAGAAAGGAAGGAAGGGTGGGTGGATGGGAGGGAGGGAGGCAGGCAGGAAGGAAGGAAGGATGGAAGGAAATGAAAAAGTAGAAAGAAAGGAGAAAAAAGGAGGGAAGGAGGAAAAAAGGAGAAATCAAGAATGAAAAAGGAGAAAGAAAGAATGAAAAAAGAAGGAAGGAGAATAGAAAGAAAGAAAGAGAGGGTGGGTGGATGGGAGGGAGGCAGGCAGGCAGGCAGGAAGGAAGGATGGAAGGAAAAGAAAAAGTAGAAAGAAGAAAAAAGGAGGAGGGAAGGAAGGAAAAAAGGAGAAAGAAAAAATGAAAAAGGAGAAAGAAAGTGAAAAAAGAAGGAAGGAGAATAAAAAGAAAGAGAAAGATAAAAAGAAAGAAAAAGAAGGAAGGAGGGAAGGAGAATAAAAAGAAAGAAAGAGAAAGAAAGAAAAAAGAAAGAAAAAGAAAGAAGGAAGGAAGGAAGGAAGGAAGAAAGAGCATTGGAATTTTCAGTACAAGGGGAGGGGGGAGGAGTCCAAAGATCAGAGAGTTTTCATGCAAAGTTTAGAGTTTATGACTTGACTGTTGGCTATGGAGTTTCGGCGTTTGAACTGTTATTGATTAAAAACAGTT
This sequence comes from Masticophis lateralis, assembly GCA_030761175.1. Classification (NCBI taxonomy): domain Eukaryota; kingdom Metazoa; phylum Chordata; class Lepidosauria; order Squamata; family Colubridae; genus Masticophis; species Masticophis lateralis. The sequence goes on along the minus strand of JAUDYJ010000002.1, from coordinate 131,878,223 downwards.
CCCCCGTTTTCACAGCGCTCGTCCAAAGGACAAGAAAAACGGGCAGGTTTTTCCATTCTGCAACATTTCCAGGCTTTGAGGATGCCTCTGTTGGCTTTCTCTCTCTCTTTCTTCTTTGATGGCATTCAAAGGCGAAGGCAAAACTTTTGCAGCATAAACACTCAGATAAGCCTCTTTCCTTGCTTTCTTTTCCTTTGTATTTTTAGTTAGTAGAAACAATCCAAACAACTCACTTCAACCTTTCTCACTGAAAATATTTTGATGGCAGCAAAGGTTTCTGACAGCTTTAGGTTCCAAGAGGCTTCTGAAACCAGGACAAAGAAATACGATCTGGGAGTTCAGGGTAGGGCAGCAGGAAGCTACAACAAGGAGTTGGCCATTTGCTACTTAACCGGGATAACTGACATATCACTCAACGTAGGAGCTCAATTAAACCCAGCATGTCTGTTGCTAAGCAGACATTGTTAAGTGAGTTGTGTTCCACTTTATGACCTTTTTGCCACAGCTGCTAAGCAAATCACTGCAGTTGTTAAGTGGATCATGTGGGTTGTTAAGTGAATCTGGGTTCCCACTCCCCCTTCCTTGATTTTGCTTGTCAGAAGCTGGCTGGGAAGGTTTCAAATGATGATCACATAACCCGGGGCACTGCAACCATTATAAATACATGCCAGTTGCCAAGCACTTGAATATTGATCATTTGACTTTGTGGACTTTCCTAAGTGTGAAAAACGGTCATAAACCACTTTTTTTTTTCACTTTGGTCATAATTTACAAATGGTTGTAAGATGAGGACTACCTGAAGCTGGGAAACCGTGAGCTCTCCTCTTGCCTTGTCTATGGAGATTCTCAGTCATCCAGGTCATGGTTGTCCCAAACCAAGAGGCAGTTGGACTTTCTGGTTTTTCTTTGAAGATCTTTCACTTCTCATCCAAGAAGCTTCTCCAGCTGTTCTCCAGTCTACAATGCAGTCCTTTCAACAGTTCCAAGAAGGCTCCACACCCATTTGCACCACTCAGGTGCCCCTGATGATACAGATTAAGCTCCAGGTGACTTTAACGACTGGCTAAAAGTTTGCAAATGACCAGCTGTCTGCAAGGAGTATCAAGCCTTCCATTCCTCACCATCCAGTCAGAGCTGAAGAAGCTTCTTGGATGAGAAGCGAAACGCCTTCAAAGAAAAACCAGAAAGTCCAGTTGCCTCTTGAAAAAAAAGCACCTTTGGGACTCCTCCTGCCTTGGACACGGAAGCCATCCGGGTGACTTTGGGCAAGTCATTCCTTCTCAGCTCTAGGAAGATGAAGAGAGAGGCAAACCACTTCCAAAATATTTTGCCTGTGTAGTCATGAGGAGTCAGTCTGATCTGAGAGACAAAAAGAAGAAAAATACATTCATATATATGCATGTATATATATATAGCTGTGGGATAAAAGTAAAATTCCGTAATACCAGTGCGGAAATCCAATTTTTTTTACTACTGGTTCTGTGGGTGCGGCTTGGTGGGCATGGCTTGATGGGCATGGCTGGAAAAGGATACTGTAAAACCCCCATTCCCTCCCCACTCTGGGGCCAGCCAGAGGTGGCATTTGCCAGTTCTCCGAACTGCTCAAAATTTCTGCTACCAGTTCTCCTGTCAGAACCTGCTGGATTTCACCCCTGTTATATATTCTGTATACAAACAGAACCCATCTGGCCTTGTGGCTAAAATGATGGATTAAAAGATAAAAGAATGGGAGTTTCAGTCCTCCTGCCTTAGGCAGAAAACCCAGCTGGGTGACTTTGGACAGGTCATTCTCAGTAGAGAAAGAAGGCAAAGCACATCTGAAAAGGTTGCCAAGAAAACTACTGCATGGACTTCTCCATGTAATCACTGGGAGTCAAGGCTGGAGGAAAGGAGGGAGGGAGGAAAAGGAGAAGGAGAAGAGGAGGAAAAGGAGAAAAGTTTGAAAACTGCAGTCCCAGGGGAGTCAGGAATGACTCAGTCACTCTCTCTCAGCCCAACCCCACTTCATAGGGTTGTCGTGTAGAAAATAGGAGGAGGAAAAATGTATATTCATCACCCTGAGTTATTAATAAAAATAATAAAGGCGGGATAAAAAACTAATAAATAAATGATAGAAGATAGATAAATACATTACATGATAGAGATAGATAGCTAGCTAGCTAGCTAGCTAGCTAGATAGATAGATAGATGGATATAGATGATAGATATAGAGAGATGATAGATTAAATAGATGTAGATGTAGATGTAGATGTAGATATAGATATAGATATAGATATAGATATAGATATAGATATAGATATAGTAGAGTTATAGCTGAGAGGAATGGCTGGTAGGGGCATAGTTGCCCACCCTGGCCTAAAGAAATTCCTGATTGGGGAATTCCTTTCGAGAGCATCCCCCATAAATGCATCTCAGTTAACCATGATCTGTTTCACACCAATATGATCATCTCAGTGCATTCAACTATGGTATTTAACTGATGATAGTTGAGCTTATAGTGACACAGGCCATGGTGCAACCATTTTTTAAACAGAAAACAGATCAAGTAAAAACTAATGTCCATATTTTAATATGATTATTTTAGAAAGAGGACACAAACCCACCGCAATCATTGAAATATATTAATAGAAGAATTTGGAAATTACAAATGGAAAATACCCCATATAATCTTGTTTCTAAAGAAGCTCTTGGCACCAGTTGAATGACTGGATTTTTAAATATGCCAATATTTGTTTGTTTTGGGTGATATGCTCAAGGTGCAACAGTTACAGGTGAGAATTCTGAAGTACCTGCAAGGAATAATTAGACGTGACCCTTAGGCAGAAAAGTTGAACTACCTGGAGAAATGCAACGTTCCCAAGCCAATAACAGTCTCATTATTTTCTCCTTAAAAACCACACGGCAGCTGAGTCAGGACATAGAAAGTGTTCTTAATTAAAGAAATGCCATACTGATAATCACCTAGCTTATACTGGACAAAATATGATGGCAAATAAAAGACTTATTATATTTACTTCTTTATTTTATTAATTTATATCCAGCTTCTTCCCCCCCACCCCATCAAGACATTAGAGAAGGCAAATAATTAAAAAATAATAACCTTATAGAGTTAAAAGGTCCTCAGTCCAAATTGCTCTTGAAATGGATTCAGATCAAAAAGGGATGAAGAAACACAATTGGTCCTTGAATTTTAGGTCACCCTTATTTCCTCTTAGGAAAACTTTGATTCTCAGTTTAGCTTTGGGTGAATGTGAGCATATGTGTATATGTGTGTGCATGTGTGTATTTATATATTATGTATACATATATGTGTATATGTATATGCATAAGGTATATGATTTGTATATATTTATATCTATCTATCAGTCTTTCACTGTCTCTGTCTCTATTATCTCTATCTCTCTGTGTATTACCAACTACAGTGCAACCTTCTCAGCATGGGCCATCCAGAAATGTTGGAACTATGGTTTCCTGCATTCCCAGTCATTGGTAGGAATTTGGGAAGTTGTATTTCCAACACATCTGGATGGCATCAGATTGAGGAAGATCTATCAGCATCCTGCTGTATGGAAATGTGTGTAAAGAACTGGCTTTCTTTTTAAAAAATGGAATTAACATGGTTTTAACAAATCTCCAGTCTGCTTCAGTTCACTTATCTAGAAAACATAGAACACAGAATAACAGAGTTGGAAGGGACCTTGGAGGTCTTCTAGTCCAACCCCCTGCTTAGGCAGGAAACCCTATACCATTTCAGACAAATGGTTATCCAATCTCTTCTTAAAAACTTCCAGTGTTGGAGCATTCACAACTTCTGGAGGCAAGTTGTTCCACTGATTAATTGTTCTAACTGTCAGGAAATTTCTCCTTAGTTCTAGGTTTCTTCTCTCTTTGATTAGCTTCCACCCAATGCTTCTTCTCCTGCCCTCAGATGCTTTAGAGATTATCTTGACTCCCTCTTCTTTGTGGCAACACCTGAGATATTAGAACACTGCTATCATGTTACCCCTAGTCCTTTTTTTCATAAAACAAGACATACCCAGTTCCATCTAGTTCTACAATGCGGGTAAACATACCTGGTCTGCAGAAACTTGGGTGGCCACTAGAGGCCAGCAAAAAGACCTGATTTTTCTATATCACCCTAGGTTACCGCCTAGTGGTGCCCTGCATTTTTGCAATCCCAATCTGGTAGTCTTATTCACACAGATGAAAAACACCATCCCTTGAGATAGAGTTAAGCGAAGCTCCCTCCAGGTCTGTGCTTCACGTCCATATTAGCCCTTCCCCTCCTGTCCCGCATCACTTTTATTTTAGATGGTGAGAGTGAGCATCGGAGGGTATTTGCCATCAACTCCCCAGGAAGCCTTGACATAACACTATACTGGGGGACATTGTGAAGAATTTCAATGGTGAGGGCCTTCTGTCTTTGTTGCCTAGCAGGGAAAGTGAGGAACCGACCAGCATTATCCTTTGTGAGGATGCTGAATGTTGATGCCAGCATGGCTGTTAACCTCTACAGGGTCTCCTGCTTCCTTCGCTGCAATTGATTTGCTTTAAAAAAATAATAATAATTTATGTACGGCTGCTTTTCTAATGCTCGTCGTTTCCATCGACCTAACTATTAAAACCTAGCATCACTGCTATCACACAGGGACATATATACCCACCATTGTAGAGATTGCTTTCATATTTTCTCATTTCAGTGAGTGAAAGAGTTGCCAGGATACATTCTGAAAGGTTAATTTTCTGGGTAATTGCTTTATAGAACAATTAAGCACAAGGGCACAGCCACCAACATAAAAGGCAGCAGATGTGGCTGAACTTTCAAAAGCTCTTCTGCATCCAATAAGGAGCTTGGTTACTGCATGTTTCCAAGATGTTGTAGTCTCACTGTCACCCAGATGTGAACCACCTGAGACTATTCCTCTGTTCTACCCTTAACTTTAAAGATCAGGGGTGCATAAAAGACCTCAAGGATTGATGGGAAAATGTGAAGTTCATTTTAGATTCTGTTTCTCTTAAACCCGTCCCAGCAGCCCCAGTAAAATCAGATTAAAATGCCTCCAGCGACTGATGTTTGGAGGTATTTAAAGTCAGATCAAAGCCTCCAACCAATTCTTTTAGGTAGCACTTTTGATGAGAAACACAGGTGATCTAAAATACTAAGCCAGCAGCCTAGCTAATTCTTTCTGCTGCCCTGAATTCTTCCTTCTGATCCCCTTAAAATACCAAGCATGAAGAGGAAACTGATGTTTTAATAGACTCACAGGTCATCCTAATCTCCCCCAATTTCTGGATATGATTTTTCAACATTTATAACACCGTTGTAAAATACTTGGTGGGGCGAGAAGATACAACAAGCTCGCTCCAAATCTCTTTGACCGTCTGTCTGTCTTGCACAACTGTGCATTTATGCTCTATAGATGTATCCATCTGCATTTTGCAAACTGAGAAAGGATCAGGATATGTGAGGTGACTTTTTTTTTTTTTTTAGATTTTTGAACAAACAAGCAAGCAAGCAACCAGTCCCTCTTCACAAAGAAGTGAATATTCCCCAAACCGAGATCTTTTCAGAAAGGCTGATAGCAAAAGACTTAAGCAATGAAAGAGGGATTACAGAATTAAATATCTAGACAGAAGCATGAATTGATTACTGAAATGTTTCCCAAGACCGTCCATCAGGAAGGGTCTTTCTAAATGATCTGTATGTGAGGAAGTGCAATATTTATGCTGAAGTATGCAATAATCTCATTTTCTTTTTGACTTCATAGACCTCAAGGCGGGTAGAGTACACAAAGCTGCATCTCATCTCAGCTGTTTACGCCCCTCTCCTGGAGTACAGAGGGCTTTGAGAAATAAAGACTCCAGGTACAACCTCAGCATCCTTCTACAGGTTCTTCTCTAACTCTGAAAATAAAGCTAAGAAGATGCTGCCCACTGCCTTTGGTGGTACTTTTAAAATGGGGGGGGGGGAGAGAGAAAGCAGGGTAGTGTATATCTATGGTGTAGAAAAACATGGAGGTAACCTTGCAAACAGAATGCCAGAATAGTGATATAAGCATTTAGCCCTGAAAGCAAGAAAATGGTAAGAAAGAAACTTAAGATTACCCCATCTTGATTCTATTTGGTATAAGACGGAAGCAAGAGAAACAGTGTCTGATTTTCAAGATTCAACCATAGTGTTCCTGCCTAAAAGGGCTGACAGTGGCCAGGAGATATGGACACCTGGTCATTATAATCAGGGAGTCATTGGTTTGGGAAACTGAAGACCTCTACGGTGGTCATCCCTTACTACCTCTCCTCCTCTCCCCTTCCTATGACCACTTCTGCAGTCCTAATGCTCACAACGCTATGGCTTTTCCTGTAGTGATATATGATTGTGAGACTTGGACCATAATGAAGACTGAGCACCAAAGAATTGATGCTTTCATATTGTGCTGGTGGAGAAGACTCTTGAATGTCCCTTGGACTTCAAGGAGATCCAATCATTCAATCCTAAAGGAAACCAACCCTGACTGTTCTTTGGAAGGACAGTTACTGAACTTGAAACTCAAATACAAAAATAATGGGAAGAGAGGACTTGTTGGAAAAGACCTTGATATTGGGTAAGGTGGAGAAGGGGACAGCAGAGGATTAGATGGTTAGACAGTGTCATTGATGCAATGAACTTGAATTTAATGAATTCCAGGAGACGCAGGAGGACAGGGAAGCCTGATGTGCTATAGTCCATAGGCTCCATGAGGTCGCAAAGAGTCAGACATAAGTTAGCCACTGAACAAAAACAAAGTGATGCCATCTTTTGAGCAACAGGAGTAGGGAAGAGAAGAGCCAAAGAAGCTGAGATTCTTTCTGACGTTAAAATTGTAGCTTGTTTGATGTTACAGCATCTCAGGCTTCAAATAGCTTTGGAAGAAAAATATTCCGGGCAATGGCTAAGAAGGCTGATGAACAAGGACACCGAACCACTTCCATGGCAGCCATTCTGCTCATCATCCAACCTCTACACATCTATATTTCTCTGGCAAGGGCAAAAGTTCTACGTTGTAGAGACAGACAGTTCCCACATTTTAATAAAAATGCCTTGAAGAGGTAAAGTAGAAAAGAAGGGCTGTGAAAGACTCTTTAGCTAGTAGACACATAGCGCCAGCACTTTTTATGAAGACAAAGTGTACATTTTACTATTGTGTTTGAATGTTTAGAAAAGACCAGGTTTATTTTCTCCAAGTTTAGCCTTGGAATTGGGACTTGAAATTCCAGAATTCTTGCTGTCAGCTCTGGAAGCTGAAATGCCAGCATACAATATTTGCAAGGCATTTGGTTAGAGATGGTTAACTGATAAATTTTCTGTGATAGATGGGGAGACAATCATATTGAGGGCATGTTTAGGAGAACATTTGTTTCGTGAAAGACCCATCAACGTTGAAAAAATTATCCAGTATTTGGAAAAGAATTGTGTAAAACAGGCAGCAACAGAATTGTGATGTTTCTTTGCAGCTGTGGTCTCTAAAACAATAACTATGTTTGGGACTATATAGCCATGGGCCATTGTCAAGTTTTTCAGAGTTTCTTATCAAAATGCTGGACTGTGGGAAAAAAAGACTTTACTATCATATCCAGAGTCAAAACATTGTGGTTTGAGAGCTGGGAAAATATTTAGAAAACTATTTCTAAAACAGAAAGTTGAAAGATCCAGTTTTAAACTCTTTGAGTTTAAAAAGCTGCCATAAAAAAGGCTTTCTTGGATCCTTGGGATAACTAGTTTAGAATTTATATTTTGCTACAATTGACCTATTTGGTATAGTAGGTAATTCCCAAGGGACTGACTGTTGTTTAAATCAATGTCCCATTTCGGCCTTTTTTAAATAGGGCTCTAAACTGAGATTTGCTCTAATAATTTATTTCAACTCTAGCTAAATTGGTCATGGAATCTAGTCCTTCTTTTCTTCCTTCCTTTTCTTTCCTTCCTTCCTTCTCTTCTTTTCCTCCCTCCCTCCCTCCCTCCCTCCCTCCCTCCCTCCCTCCCTTCCTTCCTTCCTTCCTTCCTTCCTGGAAAAAAAATCATAACAAAGTACAAAAATAATATACCGTGTTTCCCCCAAAATAAGACCCTGTCTTATATTTTTTTGAACTCTGAAATAAGCGCTTGGCCTTATTGCCATGCGCTCAAAAGCCTGATTGGGCTTATTATCAGGGGATGTCTTATTTTGGGAAAACAAGGTAGATTTTACAAACTCAAACAAAAATAAAGGAAAATGATAGATGGATATAGATAGATGAGAGAGAGAGAGAGAGAGAGAAAGAGAGGAGGAGGAGGAGGAGGAGGAGGAGGAGAAGGAGAAGGAGAAGGAGAAGGAGAAGGAGAAGGAGAAGGAGAAGGAGAAGGAGAATAAGAATCACAATGACCAGTTTTTCCACAATATCACTACAGGATCAGTTCAAAAGCTGACAGTGAACATACTGTATTTAATCCATAATTTTAAGTTTGGGTTAATAATTTTACAACAATATAAATTATCCCTTTAGCTAAACCCCAGGCTCATTAAATCTAAAATTCTTTTTAAATCCACACACTTCAGGGTTCCATTGTATAATTCCATATTAACAGGGTTGAACCTGATTTTTCTTCCTAAATTTTATTTACAATTATATGAATAGTAAACCAAAGCAAGACAACTGAAACTGTATGGATCAAAGTCACCTCATTATATATTATGTTTCTACAATCCTTCATAAGGATCCAGAGAATCCTTCGTTTTTTAATACAAGATTTTCCAAAAATTTAACCTGCACCATGTCAAAGACTTTTTCTACATCCCATGAAGCCACCAGTGCCAATTCAAGTTTCTAGGATTATATCTCTAAAACACCAGTGAACAATCTCATATTATCTAAAATCTGTCAGCCTTTTAGAAATGAATTATCAAGAGTATTATAGTTTGCAAATTCTGTGCCAGAATTGCTTTCAAGTGTTACTTAGCATCTCTATTTAAGCAAAGAAAGCAGATGGGAATTGCCCAATCTTTACTTGAGTTCAATTCAATTACTGATATGCTAATTTCATAAAATGAAGAGGGGGAAAAAACCCTCTATTTATAAAAATAGTATTAGACAGCTCCAACAATATAGGAGCAAAAATATTTATTAATTATCCTATTACATTCTAAAGGAAAACCATATGGACTAGCAATCTTCTGTTTTTATAAATATAAAATGTGTTATATAGATAGTCTTCGATTTACAATCATTTCTTTAGTAACCATTTGAAGTTGGAGCACTGACAGAAGTGATTTATGACCATTTTTCACACTTACCACTGTTGTAGCATCCCCACGGTTATGTGATCACAATCTAGAAGCTTGGCAACTGGCATGTATTTATGACAGTTGCATAGTCTCAGGGTCTTGTGATCACCATTTGTAACCTTCTCAGCCACCTTGCTTAGCAATGGAAATTTTGGGCTCAATTGTAGACTTAAATCAAGGACTACCTATAGTTCCAATAGTAATAGTGCTTAGACTTATATACTGCTTTACAGTGCTTTACAGCTCACTCTAAGTGGTTTACAGAGTCAACCTATTGTTCCCAACAATCTGGGTCCTCATTTTACTCACCTCAGAAGAATGGAAGGCTGAGTCAACCTTGAGCCTGGTGAGATTTGAACTGCCAAATTGTAGTACTGCACTCTAACCACTGCGCTACTGCAGCTCATTAAATGCAATAACATTGCATATAATATAGTACAGCGAAATCAAGTATTTGATTTGTTTGCAAAAATTGTTGACTTTTTCATCAAAAGTCATCAAAATTTGTTAATGCGCAAAATTTCATACAGTCAAATATATTTCATTTCTTTCAAAAGAAGAAATTTAAATTATTACCCACTTTACCCACTATTGGCCTTGATCTAGAGACCAATAGCATAAAGTGGACACAGAATTTCCAATTCAGCAGATATACAAGAATTTGTATATTATTCCGAAGTAGGATTTCTCTCACAAGCACATAAACATTTTAAATTTACTTTTCCGAATTATTGTACTCAATTTTCCCTCTTCCTTTTTCTGAAAAAGTAATCTCAGATTTGAAATTGCCTCATTTATAAAAGTCTTTCTTTTCTTAGAAGGATATCCCAGATCTTTAACATTCATAGAATGGATAATGACAACATAAAGATAAAATCTATGCCCCCCCCCAAATTTAGTAACAAAATAGAACACAAATAAAAACAAATTACTATAAAAACAAGGGAAATATGAAATTTAATTAGACAGAAACTTGAAGTATCCCATCTGTAATAAAAAGTATATTGTTAGTGTATTTGTAGAAATAAATTACCATTTTTAGATAAAGAAAAAAACCCCCATTCCTTTAATTTCCTGCAAGGTAAACGTCCTAATTCTTTGCCTTTGTTAATTATCTGGGGTGGGGGGGTGGGGATTAGAGAGGAAGTCAAGAAATAGCATTATCTTCATTATTCTATAATCCAAAGAACTTGTTTATTGTCAGAGCTGCAAAATATTATTTCAAGTTGTTGACTTAAAGGAATTTAACTGCAGTTAGTCTGGACTGTGTGATTTTGAATGCCCTTGGAGAGCCAACATAATACGCAGGTCAAATTTTTAGACTGTTTTCAGTTTCGAATGAAATTCACCTTACAACGGGCATCAGAAACTGAACTTGCTCTTGTTCAAGTAAATATTGAGGAATCTTATTTTTACAGAACAAATCTTGTATCCGAACTATTGGTCTTCAAGACCCAACATTTCACGAATGAAGGCAAATATATGTGTCCCAGAATAATGTTGCAAGATCCTCTAATCCTGGTGACTGACTCAGATTGGATCACTCAACATTTCTTTAGTGATCCAAAGGCGCTTTTTCAAAAGGTAACTGGACTTTGTTTTTCCTTGAAGAGATTTCACTTCTCATTCAAGAAGCTTCTTCAGTTCTGAAAAGAAGAAGCTTCTTGGACGAGAAGCAAAATGTCTTCAAGGAAAAAGAAAGGCCAGTTGCTTTTTGAAAAAGCACCTTTGGGACAACCATGACCTAGATGATTGAGAGTCTTCCTAGATATTTCTTTAGTGAATTTTCTGCATGTTGGCCTTGACTTTTGCCAAAGCCTAAGTAAGAGATTTTAAAGCATCAAAAGTTACATTAAAAATAAAAAAAAAAGTCTCAGGGATGCTGATAAAATCTTGAGTTGGAATAATTTTTTCTACTGATCAGAAGCAATATCACTACTGTAGATATCAGAAGTCTCAACTTTATCAACTTTCTTTATAGCCTTTGCTTACAAATTTGCCTGCAGATGACATTTTCTCTCAGTATATGAGCTGTGGAATGGGATAAAAATAGCTTTTGTTATCTGAAATTATTATTCCTCCACAAGTATTCAAAACTTAATTAAAAAAGGGAATAGATAAATTTTGCTTATCAATCTAATAAGCAAGCAGTCCAACCTAAGAGGTATTCTCTAAAGATAAAAAGAGTGAGAATTGCAGTTTTAAATTGTTTCCTTTTGAACCAAATGTCAATCTGTTACTCTTAATTCCATTGCACATTTTTCCTAATTCTAATATCCTCCAGATACAACAGACTACAACTTCCCCACTTTGAGGACACAAAATCTAAAACATTTAGAGGGTATCATTTGGGGAGAAGTAACTTTGGAGCCTCTCTTAATAAATTCCTTGTATCTTCAGAAAGTACCATCTCCTTCCTTTCTTTTGAGTGGCTACCATCACTCACATTTAATATTTTATTCAAATGATAATGATTCTCAAGGCTGCAAAACTCAGATGATGGATCAATGTTTCCTTGCTCAAACAATTGAAAGGCATTTATACAGTTTACAGCCTAGGGTGATACTAATTCTTCGAATTATTCCCTTGATGGATCTGAATTATATTGCTTAATTAAAGAACAGATCATGTATCTTAAGATGGAATATGGAGTCCGCAATGTAAAATAAAAAGTCTTTGCAAAAACAGAATCCTCTGGAAGTGACTCTTTCAAGAGTGGCCAATAGACTTGATTTAATCTCCCTAATAAGATCTGAAGGCACCGTCTGAGGTGCTACTGCTGTAGGCCATATGGAACCATATTTTAGTCACACTGCTGTGCTTGCTGAAATTAGAAGAGTGTTGTCATTAATCTCTGTTCTAATTTGAAAACACAAACCTATAATTCTCTTCCCATGGCTATTTCTTATGTTCTTCAAAGCAGAATGTTCTTTAAAACCAGCAACCATGCAATGCGAAAAAGATACCAGAAGGCCAGAACAATTCATGCTGAGAACTGCAATACTGTTAAATTTATAGCAAGCCATTTTTGTAAATAGGCTGATGGGTCTGTTTTGAAGGTCTGTAGAAATAAGACAAGAGATCACAGGGCTGGCCAGGAGCAGAGAAATTCATGTTAGTGAGCCGGAGTGGGGTTTACTGAGGCATGTTGAATCACTCAAAGGTTGCAATATCAAATTATGGGTTTTACATACCAAACAATCATTACAAAGCTCTGTGCCGATGGCCACTTCAAGCATAGTATTTTTAATGAGCAGTCTCTCCCAAACAGCCCGAGACAAAGGACCTCCTATCAATGTGCCTAACTCTTGTGTGGCCAATCTAAGATTCCCAGAACCTCTCAACATTAAAACTCCCTTTTTTATGAGCCTGTAATCTCTTAATTCAGGGTAGAGTTGGGGCAACTGGATGGAGCTGAACTTTTACTGGCCGGATGCCCTTCCTGACACCATGAAGAATTTGCAGTAGATATTTTTTCATTGTGCCTTAGGAAAGAAACATCTGTATCTCCATAGACTCGAATTTTGATAGCATAATGTCGAGAATTCAAGGCGAAGGAGATTCTCAATCATCCAGGTCATGGTTGTCCCATAGATGCTTTCTCCAAAAGGCAGCTACAGTTTCTCGAGGGGGGGGGGTGTTCTGTGAAAACATTTCACTTCTAATCCAAGAAGCTTCTTCAGTTCTGAACTGGATGAGAAGCAAAACATTTTCCAAGAAAACCCGCCACGTGGTGCTTGGAAAAAGCACCCTTGAGACCATCAATATTCAGTAGCAAGTCACCATTTGTTGAAGGCATGATTATATTTGCTCATTTTTAGAAACAGGGGGCAAGTACACCTATTTTTCCCATTTTGTTCTAAAAAACTAATCTTGGGAATCTCTGTCATTGCTACATCTCCAGCAGCTCCTAGAGGCCTCCCTCTGCAGGACTAGAGGTCAATCTTCTTGAAAATGCAGTTGTTACCTGTCCTTCCTCAAACCCCATGTGATCTTCCACTGAGAGCTGCTCTGTGTCTCTAGCCATCTATTATTTATTTGTATCTCACCTTTATTATTTTTACAAATTGGTGAACATGTCTAGTATCATTTCTCCTCTTATTTTCCCCACAACACGACATCCCTAGAAGGTGAATTGGGTTGAGAGAGAGAGAGGGAGCGTCCGGTGCAACATCACCCAGTTGGCTTTCACAGCTAAGATGGGACTGGAACTCAGGGCGTCTAGCTTTCTAGTCTGGGTGCCTTTACCACTAGACTGAGCTTGCTGTCCTAAGTTGCAGACAGACATGGAAATAGGGTTCCTTTTTTTTGTGGCAATGAAATATCCTGCCGGCATAAATTCATTAAGCTGTTTGCCTTAATGAAGTCAGCAGATGGTTTAGATATGAACTTTGACTATCATCCTGAGTTGAGACAACTCTGAGTCTTCTTTTCTTGTCTTCCAAAGTTTTTCTCGCAAAAAAACAAAAAAAAAAACACCCCAATTCATGAATGTAAAAACAAATCAAGTTATGCCGTTTGTGGCAGGAGCCGAGTGTTAAAAGTGCACATGCAAATCAGCTTAATCTTCTGGGTTTGGTTTTTTAAAAAAAAGAATATGACAGACATCATACATTCAATTACCCATCCTATATTTAACTCCTGAGTCTAAGAAAGGGCCTGCGACTCAAAGGAAAGGAAATTTCATTAGAAATGAAATGTATGAGTAAATTAGAAAACATTAGTCTTTCATATGAGCACGGATGTGGCTTAACTGGAAGTGCTTATATTTAACAAAAAGCAAAGACCGTGTCGTTCCATGAGAAGGCATCTGGGGAACATCTGGCTTTCCCTGCATTCCACAGTGGGCCTCAGCCACTACAGATCTGTTTGGCTTATTGGTCCAACAGTCCTTCCCAGGTGCGTCTTAGAACTGCTTTAGGATCTGCTAACCCTAATCTAATGAATCACACTCCTATGAGTATCTCCTTGGAAATGTATTCTCTAAAAGCTATTTGTAGAGATGATGAAGATGACAGGGACTTGAATTCTGTCTCTGAATCAGAGGCAACTCCCAGCTTTTGCAAGACAAGCTGACCCCAGATCCCCCTTTCTACCACTTACTAACTCTTTTGAGGCTAGGAAACACCAGTCTTGGAAGAGCCCCAGAAAGAAGTGTGGCAGGGAAAGCCACATAAAAGGAAATATAAATTCTGCTCTTCCAGACATCAGTTCCTTCCCATGGCTTTTAATGGAACATCACTTCATGCCTAAGATTTAGTGTCTTTGTTAGTTTATCTCTAGCAGGGCATTTGAAAAGTTAGTTAAATGCACCTTCCTGGGTTAGAATACCAATTGAACGGTTAGTGTTTGTTTCTGAGTAAATATGCATAAGATTAACAAAATAATAGAATAACAGAACAGCAGAGTTGGAAGGGACCTTGGAGGTCTTATAGTCCAACCCCTGCTCAGGCAGGAAACCCTATAGCATTTCAGACAAATGTTGTCCAATCTCTTCTTAAAAACCTCCAGTGTTGGAGACCCACAACTTCTG